>CM053027.1:576996522-578341522 GCA_028564925.1 Lithobates sylvaticus
AATACCGTACTAATGACCCTAGCATAGTGAAAAAACTTTTCAGTGAAAGGGAATTTAAAAAAGACACGCAGCCACTCACTAAAATTAGAAGAGAAGCTGTTTAACCTTAAACTGCATAGAGGGTTTTGTTCTCTTATGTAATCCTTACAAAAAATTAAGCCATTTTTATTTATTTAGCCTTTTGAATTTCCACTTCTGTACAGTGCTAGGTAGCCGCACATACTTTCTGTACACATTGCTACAATGTTTGATGTACCGTATTTATCGGCGTATAACTAGCGCCAGCTTATAACACACACCCCAAGTTTAGGAGGGATTTTTAAGGAAAATTTTTTTTAGGAGAGAAGTTTAAGGAAAAAAACTTACATTTAAATGCCCATCAATGCAGCCTTCTCAGTGTCCATCTGCAGCCTTCTCAGTGTCATTTGCAGCCTTGCATTGCAGCCTTATCAGTGTCCATCTGCAGCCTTGTCAGTGTCATTTGCAGCCTTGCATTGCAGCCTTGTCAGTCATTTGCAGCCTTGTCAGTGTCCGTGTCAGCTTGCCGTTTAAAAATGGCGCTGCCGAGATACAGAGCGGATGTCCTGTGTATCTCGGTAGCTCTCGCCCGTTCTCTGTGGCTCTCGGCTATTTTCGCCAACTTTCGACCACACTCTGCCACTCTCGGCGGCTTTCGACTGCACTCGGCCATTCTTGGCCGAGAGCGCCCGAAACCTACAATCAGCTGGTACCATTCCAGTCGGCGGGGGATCGGCATATAACACGCACCCACGATTTTCCCCTGATTTTAAGGAAAAAGTGCGTGTTATACGCCGATAAATACGGTAGTTGTTTTCTAATTTGCTCTTTTTAACTGCATTTTTGTAAAAAGATATTCAAGCATGCCACAGTGAGCTCAGAAAATGTACTATTACTGTTCTGGTATTTGACATACATTAAGCTTTTTTTTAATGGCTATAATTTGTGTCACTGAAGGAAGGCTGAAGATATTGATTAATATTATACCTGACTTTTCTTTTTACTTTCTTGCTGAAAATAGCTATGAGTTTCAGACAGTACTCTGGACTGGAGTCTGGGCCTGTTTTTCAACTGGAATTTCAATTGTTTGGTTTGTAGCATGAGCTCCAAAGCTGTTCAGAGTTAAAGTGTTTCTAAACCCACAACAGTAAAATCAATCTGTATATGCAGTAAAGCATGCTGGTTATATTCACTGTGGAACCTAAAGGGTTAAATCTCTGCATTGTGCAAAAAGTCTGTTTGATCCTGTCTTCTCTGATCCTCCCCTTCTTAGACAGTCCCCAATTTGTCTCCTGATAGTACAGCGCCCTGGGAACACCCTGCAGATGCTGAGTTAGGTGTGTATTGCTAGAGAGTTTTTTTTTTGGAGAAAGTGAATGTGATTAGCTCAGGGTTAATCAGCAGGTTCAGGGGTCATGCATTTTCAGTGGACAGTCAGAGGATAATGAAAACTCCTCCTACAAGTTTTAACCAGACACTGATAGAAGTCACAAGACTGCTATATACTGCTGATGAGAAAAGGTATTAAGCAGTTTATATTTACTAAACTAATTGCATTTCCATGTTCTGTGTACTGTGGGACACCAGATATAGTGAATGCAGGGTCCTGGGGTTAGTAACACATAGGCCTCATGTACACTGCTGCTTGTAAACGGACATTTAGGATCAGTTGGGAGTTTTTTTCAACTGCTCCTGAACTCTCCTCTATGTTATCTTATCAGTACATGTACACAGGGTCGTTTCTAGGCAGTTCAGTTTAGAGGCATTTTTTGGAACACAAAAAAATGCGTTCAGAAGCTGAGTTCACAGGCAGTTCAGGCGCCAAGCGCTTCTGAACGCGGTGACTCGTGTTTAGCGACGTTTTGTTTACAGACATTTTTCATTTTTGGTGGTTTTTAAAACGCTTCTAAACCCAAATGGGGCAAAACGCTGCTAAACGTGGAATGTAAACGTGGCAAAACTGACATTTTAAACGTGGGTTACTATCTGTAAAGTTAAATCGTTCAGGAGAGGTTGTAAAAACTTCCCGTGTACATGAAGCCTTAGAAGCAAAGCTAAACCCATAACTTTTTCGAAAAAACAGTTACATTCAAGGCATGCTGTGTGAATGATAGCTATCATATTTGTTTTTGCTATTAAACTGCCAAATCATCAAGTGGTTGGCGTCAACATGTGCAGCATCATGGCAACTGCAGATGGAACTGTGGTGGATTTTCTAAAGGGTAATAGAATGTGCACTTTGCAAGTGCATTTGACCCAGAGATTAGTAAATGAGATGAAGCTCTGCTGACTTCTATCATCCAACCATATGCAAGCAAAAATGTTTTTATATTATTTTCTTTGCATGTGATTGGGTATTCTTTGCAATCTGAAGGTTCATCTCATTTACTAAGCTCTGCAGCAACTGCACTTGTAAAGTGCATAGTCTGCTTGCCTTTAGTAAAACTATCCCAATGATGGGATCTCGTTTGGTTGTAACGGTTCGGAAGGTTTTGTCAGGAAAATCTCCTGGTCACCTTAGATCAATCAAGACTCCCGGTCCATAGCAAGGAAGAAGCTTTATTCATAGCTATCGCTACATATGGGTGAAATCCTTACATGCATAGATTCAAGCGAGGAGTCACACCCGGTGACCACAGGCTCAGCCTTTAATAGTAGTGAAAAGAGGAAGTTACAGGAGTCATAAGTCTCTAGGTGTATGCTGGGAGTTTATTGGACTTAAAGTGGTTGTAAACCCTTTACAACCACTTTATACTACAGGCAAGCCTATATTTAGGCTTACCTGTAGCTACACTGGATATCTCTTAAACCTGCATGGTTTAGGAGATATCCCTGTATTTATACGTGCCGACGTCATTGGCACATGCGCACTTAAGCAAACTGAAGCAATGGCACGTATGTTGTACTGTGCCATTACCGGCGGCTCCGGTTAATCACAGCGCCGGATCTGCGATGCCCGGAAGTAACCCCCCCCGGAGAGATGTCGGCCACCTGAGCAGTGAACGAGGACCGCTGCGGGGGCTTCGATTTCAGGTAATTGATAATGAGCTAGTATGCTATACTAGCTCATTATGCCTTTGTCTTGCAGGTTGTTTTTTTTTTGGGACATTTTTTTAAGGTTTTACAACCACTTTACCTTTGTCTGCGTCACCAAAACTTACAATCTTAGAATAGTACCATATATAGTTATAAGAAAGAAAAACAATGCTTGGGTGTGTGCAGAATATAATCGCCATCTTGCAATACTTCTTAAAGTGGAGGGCCACAAAAAAAAAAAAAAAAAAAAAAAATTGCATAAAAATGCTCCTAAAAATGTAAAAAAAAAAAAAAAATTTTTCACTTACCTGTAATGCCTGTTGCCATGCAGATCGTCCTAATCTGCCACTTCCTACACCACGTGATCTTCAGTCTTCTGCTCCTCACGTTGTCTTCTGGGGAAGGTGGCACGGTGTGTTCTGGGAACTGTGTGACTTGCGCATGCGCAGTAGGAAACAGGCAGTAAAGCTGTAAGGCTCCACTGCCTGTTTCCCTTACTTAGAATGGCGGCTCCGTGCCGCCTATCAGTGCTGCCTATCAGTGCCCATCCATGCTCACCCGTTCCACCTATCCATGCCCATCCATGCTGCCTATCCATGCCCATCCGTGCCGCCTATCCATGTCAATCCGTGCCACCTACCAGTGCCAATTTGTTTCACCTATCAGTGCATATCCGTGTCGCCCATCAGTGCCACCTATCAGTGCCCATCAGTGCTGCCTATCAGTGCCACACATCAGTGCCCATCAATGCCACCTCATCAGTGCCATTTCGTTAGTGCCACCTCATCAGTGCCCATCTGTGCTGCCTTATCAGTGCCCATCAGTGAAGGAGAAAACTTACTTATTTACAAAGTTTTGAAACTGAAAAGTTTTGTTTAGCAGAAAATAAAAACCCCAGAGCTGATCAAATACCACCAAAAGGAAGCTGTATTTGTGGGAACAAAATGATAAAAATTTAGTTTGGGTAGAGTGTAGCATGACCGCGCAATTGTCATTCAAAGTGCGATAGCGCTGAAAATTGGGCAGGAAGTTGTTTAAGTGCCCAGTATTGAAGTGGTTAAGACATTTCAAACACACAGCATAAGCATAGTTAGAATTACTTGCCAAAACGCATTCTGCTACTTTTCCCGAGTATGGCGATAACTAATGTGTCATAGTTTTTTTTATAGCCTAGCTATATAGGGAGGCTCAAACTTCAAAAAACACCTTCAGGCGTTCCAGTGGTATACACATTATACATGTCATTTCCTAAATAGCTTTCACATGAGGCATTGTGAGTCCTTTGAAGACTTCATTATTTTGCCTATTTTGGAAAATGCAGAAGAAAAATACAAATGTGTTTTTTTACCTTTTTGAAGTTGTCAATTGATAAAACATTTCTAACATACAGCATATTCATACTTAGAAATGGACCCCATAACACATCCTGCTACTCCTTCTAAGCATGACTAGACCACATTTGTGAGACTTTTTCACAGCCTAACCATATAGAGAGGCTGAAAATCCAAGGAGCATCATTTAGCTTTCTAGGGGCATGAATTGCACTTCTAATTTCCTGGCTACCTGCGACATTTTTGGAGACCCTGGAGAACCAGGACAGTAGAAAAAGCCCCAATTGACCATATTTTTGGAGAGTAAATGCCTAAAGGTATTTTTTTAAAAGGCATTGGGGAATCTTTTTTTTTTTTTTTTTTTTTTACGCAAGTTTTTGAAAAATACGGAGAGAAGTGAAAATTCTTTCTTTTTTTTTTGCAAAGCTGACAAACCGCCTGTCAAATGCTCTCTGCAGAGCAATCTGCACATGTGAATGACTACTTTTAGTGACACCGGTGTGGCAGTGATTAGAGACACTGTGACTAGTGTGGCTGTGATCATTGACACTGGGATTGGTGAGGCAGTGATCAGGGACACTGACTGGTGTGGGAGTGAGTAAGGACACTGTTACTGGTGCAGTGGTAATTAGGAATACTGACTGGTGCGGCGGTTAACAGAGACACTGATTGTCAGCACTGGTCGGGTGATATTGTACTGCTGTGTCACTAGAGCTGTGCAGTGTCACTATAGTGACAATGTACTGCCCTGGGGGCGGTGATCAGATTTTTTTTTTTTTTTTTATACCGTGATTTCTGACATAGCCATGACCAAATCACTTTCCTTCCACCATTCAGTTGCATTCAAGCAAGCATTGTTTACTACTGTGATCGGTCATAGCGATCTCATGGTACAGGGCCAATTACATTGCCCTATATGAAGGGATTGTTGTGACCAATCACATCGATCACAGTAGTAAACAATGGCTGCATGCATGAAAACCTTTGTTTACAATTACTATTGTGAATCATAGCGATTACTTGGTACAGGGCCAATGACATTGGCTCTGCACTTTTGATCTGTGATCTGCTGTGTTTGAGAAATGCAGTGATCAGAGATCAGCGGCTACAGTTAGAGGACATACAGAACGTCCTTCCAGAATGGCGCTTGTCCCATCAGTCAGTTTACAGTGGCCAGGCAGGAAGCGGTGAAATGAAAAACTTGGGGGTGTATTTGAAAAGAAAACTGGGAATGTTTCTTCTGCAACTGTAGCTGATAGAAGAAAAAGCCTCAGTGAATTATCTAGTGTAGATGTGTGCCTCTTCTGCATTAAAGGAGACCTCCAGCCTAAGCTCATTTGGCTGTACTTCTCCTATGGATCACAAAAGTGCAATTTTGTTTTGCACTCCTTTGACCCGTTTCCAGCAGAGAGTGGACTGAACATCAGTTCACGGAGTCTGGATCCGCTAGCTACCTGGACTGACACCTGTCTCAGCCTCTCAGCGAGCCACGAGAGCCTAAGACAACCCACTCTGCCCCTCCACAGCCCATCACTTCAGAGAGCAAGGAAGGAGAAGAGCAGAGAGCTGTGACTGACAGTCTGCAGCTCTCTGCTCACAGAGCTCTGAAAACTGAGTGATCGGCGGTGTGCGATCGCTCGTTTCTCAGTGTCGGTTCTCAGTGTGAAGGCGCCGGGGGACAGATGTATCGGACCCATGCTGCATCCACCTGGGTAAGTATTAATAAAAAAAAAAATGCTTTACTTCTTTTAACTGTACTAATCTTTGTTTCTTTTTCAGGTCAGCTGTCAGCAGGTGATCGCAGAACTGTGCTGGCCGAGAGAGGCCGGCGACTTTCCCGCAACCTGCAGGATTTGGAGGTCCACACTCGACAGACCATGGCCCATGTGATCCATCGTAAAACAGGTAAAGATAATGTTTCATGTCATTTGGACTTGTTTGAAATTTGTTTTTCTTGCACCGGTTTAAATACTCTTTTAAAATTGAGTTATGAATGAATGCTGTATATCTTTTTTGGGAAACTTGCAGTCTCTGCTTGTGCCTTGTCCTGACACAGAGTCTTCCATTCTTCTGCACTCTCAAAATATAATAATAATTTCAAGAATGAAAAGTAAAATAAATATAAATATATTGCAACTTGTCATTCCTTAGATGTAAGAGACACATTTGTTTTCTTATTCATACTTTTTTTTTTACTTTATATTCACCTGGTTTTCCTGCCTGCTTTGAACTAGAAATCCTTCCTCCTGTCCTCACCTCCATAACCCAAGGAGGTCTGTAGTCCAAGAAAGAGAAATTGGCAGTGTAGATAGCATTGCTTGGGATTTCAATACACAGCAACAGGTATTTTTTTGTACTTGCAGCATTTTTGAAAGACAAAACATGGGGCAAAGTGCATAAATTGCTGTGAAAGAGTGCCAGGCAAGAGAAGAGCAACTTAATTCATAGGGTAGGGAAGAAACTACAGTACCCAGTAGGTAACCAGTTATATGATACCAAGAAGTGTCAGATACCAGCGGCACATGTAGCTCTTCAAGATGGAAAATGTTTGACTCACTGCCAAAAGGCATCAGACATTTTGGCTTGCTGGGCGCCTGGGTGCCTGCAATTTAACTGTTTAAATCTATTCAAGTTTTGTTTAGTCTCTAACTGCAGAAAATCCGATTGCTTGCTATAGCATATCACAAAAGTGAGTACACCCCTCACATTTTTGTAAATATTTTATTATATCTTTTCATGTGACAACACTGAAGAAATGACACTTTGCTACAATGTAAAGTAGTGAGTGTACAGCTTGTATAACAGTGTAAATTTGCTGTCTAAACTGCTGGCAGCAAAAGTGAGTACACCCCTAAGGGAAAATGTCCAAATTGGGCCCAATTAGCCATTAGTGACTCATTCGTTTTTTGAAGTTGTTGGCTAGAGGGATAATCCCAAAATAATCACTGTGTATATGGTACCATCATCCCAAAATTGTTAAGAATATCAAGAAAGTTTGGAGATACAGGACTATCAAAGGTACACAGATTTAGAGAAATATTTTTTGTATTCTAAAAAATATATTTATTTAGAAAAGACATGATATTAAAACCAAAGAACAAAAAATGACAAATTTGTGCATAACATGGTATTCACTATGGTTCAAGGTCTCTACATACAACCTCTCATGAACAAATAGAAATATACTACAGCTGAATGCACAAAATGTTCTCGTCCATTTATTTGACATGTTTTGCCGGTGTGGCTTCTTCAGAAAAGGGACGTAAAGTATATATTTGAAAGGATAGAAATATGGTTCGTTCTGGATATGTATATAGAGACAAATAATGAAAAAAATAGTATGATATACTGTACAACTATAGTTCATGCAAGTACATGACCATATATCTCTCACATTTAACAGACATTTCTCCATTGGAACCCACAAAACACATGCGTCCTCCTACCTCCAAGAATAGAGGACATGAGTATTGGCACGTTCCAGTAAAGAAAGATCCCCCCAGGGGGCCTAATCGGGGCAGCATCCAAAGTTGAACCACATATATTGCTAGGTGCCCATAGAGAGGGATTCAATTTCTGAAATTCCTTTCCTCTACATATATGTAATAGACCTGCAATGATGTTAAACATTCATATGAATATGTGCTATACTAGGTACACTGAAAGTAGGAATGCAATTCAGCACAGGCTTTGAAAAAAATCCTGAATTGCACCTATGTCACAGCCAGAGTAAATCTTTAAATAATTCAGGGAGCTCGAGAATGCGTTTGTAAGAAAGACACGCGTCTATCTGTCTGTAAGTTTCATAGCAGAAGCTGCATATAATCTAAAAGATAAATAACATTGGAAAAAGCCCCAATGTATAAGTTACATTTTATAATCAAGTGTCAGGTTATGGGAGTAAACTAGATTTTACTATAGAATTAGCCCCATTTATTCTTTTTTAGATTCCTACCTTAAGAGGTCTGTAAAAAAAGAGTCTCACTGGTTTCCACAAAAGCCAAATATGGACCAACAGGCCAACCAGACCAATCAGCGTGGTGGGAATGAGGTCCAAATCCAAACAAATTTAAAGAGGAGGTCCACCTGAAATTTTTTTTTTAAAAGTCAGCAGCTACAAATACTGCAGCTGCTGACTTTTAATAAATAGACACTTACCTGTTCCAGGTTCCAGCGATGTCGGCAGAAGATGACGAGCGATCGCTCGTCTCTCGGCTGCCCCCGCCGCCATCCTCTGTCAGGGAATCAGGAATTGAAGCTTGCGGCTTCACTGCCCAGGTTCCCTACTGCGCATGCGCGAGTCGCGCTGCGCATCTTTATTGGTCCCCGTTGTGTCCTGGGAACTGTGTTTCCCAAGACACAACGGGGCATCTTCGGATATGGGTGGGCCAGCTTTGGCTAGCTAGTCCCGGAAGTGGGTGCAGATACCTGTATTATACAGGTATCTGCACCCCCCTCCCCCCTGAAAGGGGCCAATTGTGGCACCGGATGGGGGGAGGAATCCGATAAGCAGAAGTTAGGGTGGAGCTCCGCTTTAAGGATATACAATAAGCATGGAGAATCTATAGGAAGTACAATGTCCCATTGATGGCAGAGTAGATCCTTTGATTTTACCTCATAGGGGATATCCTGACGCTTCTCGAGCTCCCAGATACTCTCAGCCTGACCTCCGTCTGGCTGAGTTTAAATATCCCTCCCCGTGGCGCCAAAAGCGTGGCGCGTGACGCCGCGCTGACGTCACACGGACGTTATGCGGAAGCCCGCGAAAATACAGACTGATATACAGGAACCAGAAGTGACCAAAAACATCCGGTATACTGACACAAGAAATGCAGAGCATACTTCCCCTGCTGACACTCCATAACGTGCCAGTGATGGAATAGGTCTATTGTAAAGAAAGTTACTATGGTGTCGGTACTCACACCTTGTAAGGTTGGGTTCCAGGGCGGGTCTCCAGAGCGGGCATTAGTGACTCATTAGTGTTACAAGGTCTCAGTTGTGAATGGGGAGCAGGTCTGTTAAATTTGGTGTTATCGCTCGGTCTCATACTGGTCACTGGAAGTTCAACATGGCACCTTGTGGCAAATAACTCTAAGGATTTGAAAAAAAGAATTGTTGCTCTACATAAAGATGGCCTAGGCTATAAGAAGATTGCCAAGACCCTGAAACTGAGCTGCAGCACGGACTCAGAACAGGTCTCGCCATGGTCGACCAAAGAAGTGGAGTGCATATGCTCAGTGTCATATTCAGAGGCTTTGTGTGGAAAATAGACGTATGAGTGCTGCCAGCATTGCTGCAGCTTTGACTAAGTACCAGTGAGGGTGTGAAACGTGTCAGCTACAGCTGTTTATTGTACTTCTTGTGCTGTATGGACTGTCTTTTATATCTAAAAAAGGGTGATTGCATTGGGATTGCGGCTATCTGGACTTTCTTTACTACTTGAGCATTTCTGTAGAGGCTGAAGGGGTGGGGGGTCAGCCTGTCATTGCTTAGACCATACGCTGCACACTGCATCAAATTGGTCTGCATGGCTGTCATCCCAGAAGGAAGCCTCTTCTAAAGATGATGCACAAGAAAGCATGCAAATAGTTTGCTGAAGACAAGCAGACTAAGGACATGGATTTCTCCTGGAACCATGTCCTGTGGTCTGAGACCAAGATAAACTAATTTGGTTCAAATGATGTTAGGCGTGTGTGGCGGCAACCAGGTGAGGAGTACAAAGACAAGTGTGTTTTGCCTACAGTCAAGCATGGTGGTGGGAGTGTCATGGTCTGGGGCTGCATGAATGCTGGCAGCACTGGGGAGCTACATATCTTTGAGGGAACCATGAATGCCAACATGTACTGTGACATACTGAAGCAGAGCATGATCCCCTCCCTTTAGAGACTGGGCCACAGGGCAGTATTCCAACATGATAACGACCCCAAACACACCTTCATGGCGACCACTGCCTTGCTAAGGAAGCTGAGGGTAAAGGTGATGGACTGGCCAAGCATGTCTCCAGACCTAAACCCTATTTAGCATCTGTGGGGTATCCTCAAATGGAAGGTGGAGGAGCGCAAGGTCTCTAACATCCACCAGCCCTGTGATGTCGTCATGGAGGAGTGCAAGAGGACTTCAGTGGCAACCTGTAAAGCTCTGGTGAACTGAACTCCATGCTAAGATGGTTAAGGCAGTGCTGGAAAATAAGGGTGGCCACACAAAATATTGACACTTTGGGCCCAATTTGGACATTTTCACTTAGGGGTGTACTCACGTTTGTACACTCACTACTTTACATTGTAGCAAAGTGTAATTTCTTTAGTGTTATCACATGAAAATATATAATAAAATATTTACAAAAATGTGAGGGGTGTACTCACTTTTGTGAGATACTGTATATAAAATGAAAACACTTAAATATTCTGCACAATAATAAAAAAAAAAGCATGGCAGTGGCCGACGCGTGAGGTAAGGCTCGATTCACACTGCTGCGTCTTGGGATCTGAATTGTGAACCCCCAAGTCGCATTATATGTGAAATCCCATGTTAGTCAATTAGAGCTGTCTTAAAGCTGACCTTTAGTCTTAGTAAATCTTCTGCCCTTGTTTTAATTTTGGACAGTAAATTTTTTTTTCCTGCCAGTAAATACCTTATACAGCCCACTTCCTGTTTATTGTCTGGTGATATCATGCACAGCTCTCTCTCTAACTCTCGGGAAAGTTTGCCAAGAAGGGAGGGAGGGGGGGTGAGTCATAAGAGGGCCAATGAGAGTCGCAGAGCTGGAGATGTGCCTCTGTGTGTCTGTGCAAATCCTGGAAGTGAACAGGCAGCAGCTTCAGCTGCCCACAGTTAAAATGGTAGCAGCCAAACTCGGTGGAGGGAGATTTCTGCAGCATATTTGGCGAGTACAGAATCACAGTATATATAAATAATATGCAAAGTGGTTGGAGGGAATCTTCAGAATGGCAAAGATGTTTTTATTACAAATTATTTGAGCAGAATTCAGTTCCTCTTTAATTAGCACTGCTGAAGTCGCTCCGACTTTAGAAAAGGTTCCTACTACTTTGACAAGACTTCAATGCCATAGAGTGTAAAAGTGATTTCAAAGTCACATCAAAGTCTGACTCCAAAGTTGCACTGAAAATTACGTGACTTTAGAGACTGCTTAGTATGAACCGAGCCTCAGATATTCTTTTCGAACATTATCTGCACCTTTTTTTTTTTCTATTGGCGAAACGCTAATAACCCTATTTTTCAGCCGATAATTTTTGCCACTAATATGTCGGTGCACAGTCCATATTCCCATCACACACGCTCTTGGAATAAGTCAGCCCTTCATCACGCATGTGACGAAAAAAAACCGTTTGGGCGAAATTGATGATCGTTGGTGTGCTGAAGAATATCTACATATATCAGTGCATCCCTAGAATAGACACACTCTCCTCTACACTGTAGCTGTCATTTAGCTATAGCGCGGACGGGAAGGAGGTAACATAATGTGCTAGTATGCGATGCATAAAGTGAAAGTAAATACTAAATAGATAAAAGCTACACTGCTGTAAGCACTGAAAGGTTGAACCGAAAACCCCAGAGTAAAAATAGATAGTGAAAAAAAAATGAGGTGAACTAAATTCATAAACTGTAAAGTGACAATGTGATATATATATTAAACAACCATAACTGGGCTGATAGCAAATAGTGTAACAATATGCATATGTGCAAGTGATAAATATAAAATGGAGCAAAAAAAGTATTTAGTCAGCCACCAATTGTGCAAGTTCTCCCACTTAAAAAGATGAGAGAGGCCTGTAATTGTCATCATAGGTATACCTCAACTATGAGAGACAAAATGTGGAAACAAATCCAATCAAACTGTCTGATTTGGAAAGAATTTATTTGCAAATTATGGTGGAAAATAAGTATTTTGTCAATATTAAAAGTTCATCTCAATACTTAGTTATATATCCTTTGTTGGCAGGTCAAACATTTTCTGTGAGTCTTCACAAGGTTGTCACACACTGTTGCTGGTATGTTGGCCCATTCCTCCATGCAGATCTACTCTAGAGCAGTGATGTTTTGGGGCTGTCGTTGGGCAACGGGGACTTTCAACTCCCTCCAAAGGTTTTCTATGGGGTTGAGATCTGGAGACTGGCTAGGCCACTCCAGGACCTTGAAATGCTTCTTACGAAGCCACTCCTTCGTTGCCTGGGCGGTGTGTTTGGGATCATTTTCATGCTGAAAGACCCAGCCTCGTTTCATTTTCAATGTCCTTGCTGATGGGAGGAGGTTTGCACTCAAATGGCCCCATTCATTCTTTCTTATACACAGATCAGTCGTCCTGTTCCCTTTGCAGAGAAACAGCCTCAAAACATGATGTTGCCACCCCCATGCTTCACAGTAGGTATGGTGTTCTTTGGTTGCAACTCAGCATTCTCTCTCCTCCAAACACGACGAGTTGTGTTTCTACTAAACAGTTCTACTTTGGTTTCATCTGACCATATGACATTCTCCCAATCCTCTTCTGGATCATCCAAATGCTCTCTAGCAAACCTCAGACGGGCCCAGACACGTACTGGCTTAAGCAGGAGGACACGTCTGGCACTGCAGGATCTGAGTCCCTGGCGGCGTAGTGTGTTACTGATGGTAGCCTTTGTTACGTTGGTCCCAGCGCTCTGCAGGTCATTCACTAGGTCCCCACGTGTGGTTCTGGGATTTTTGCTCACCGTTCTTGTGATAATTTTGACCCCACGGGGTGAGATCTTGCGTGGAGCCCCAGATCGAGGGAGATTATCAGTGGTCTTGTATGTCTTCCATTTTCTAATTATTGCTCCCACAGTTGATTTCTTTACACCAAGCTGCTTGCCTATTGCAGATTCAGTCTTCCCAGCCTGGTGCAGGTCTACAATTTTGTTTCTGGTGTCCTTCGACAGCTCTTTGGTCTTCACCATAGTGGAGTTTGGAGTGTGACTGTTTGAGGTTGTGGACAGGTGTCTTTTATACTGATAAAAAGTTCAAACAGGTGCCATTAATACAGGTAATGAGTGGAGGACAGAGGAGCCTCTTAAAGAAGAAGATACAGGTCTGTGAGAGCCAGAAATATTTCTTGTTTGTAGGTGACCAAATACTTATTTTCCACCATAATTTGCAAATAAATTCTTTAAAAAATCAGACATGTGATTGTCTGGATTTGTTTCCACATTTTGTCTCTCATAGTTGAGGTATACCTATGATGGCAATTACAGGCCCCTCTCATCTTTTTAAGTGGGAGAACTTGCACAATTGGTGGCTGACTAAATCCTTTTTTGCCCCACTGTATCTATAGTATCAGGTTCCTCAGAACAATGCTCTAATAGGAAAAAAAACTAAAAATGTCCTTATCTTCTTAGTGAAAGATAAATAACATTAAATAACATAAAATATCTAATAGAATGTCCTTTTCTTCTATCTAGTGAATAATAAGAAAATGTGCAAAATTAGTGAAAATCCTTTTTCTGTGCCAAGAGTCTATATAAAGTGCAGAGAGTGACTTCTTATATTCAGTGCAATATGTAGTGTTTAGGTGTCCCCTTACCTTACGGCTGTAAGGTAACAGCATATAAGTGTGTCTTTTGAGGGCAACGGATATGTTCCCTATGTGTCCAGGTGTCCACTGACCACTAAATTTGGCGCTTTAAGTATGGTGGTGTGTGTCCGTTTTTGGAAGCCAACAGCACTCTGCCAGGCGTGGCCAATTCAGCGTGACCTCAGTGGGTGGGTGTTGAGGGTAAAAAGGGAAGAAGAGGAGGGGATGCTCGATAGTGTAGTAGGTTAAAAAATAGATTTATTAAACGACTAGAGTACTCACATTTCTTTACATGCAAAATACAAAAACAAACAAGAACAGCGAGTTCGCCGACGTCACTTCCAGTGCCTGTGCGTCCTGACGCGTGTTTGTCGCGGTCACGTGACTTCATCAGGGGATGCATACTAGCACGTTATGCCTTTAACTTGCAGGGTAAAAAAAGTAAAAGTCCAGCTGTTTACAACCACTTTAACCACTTCAGCCCCGGACCAATTGGCAGCCAAAGGACCAGGCCCCTTTTTTCAATTCGGCACTGCGTCGCTTTAACTAACAATTGCGCGGTCATGCGACGTGGCTCCAAAACAAAATTGGCGTCCTTTTTTTCCCACAAATAGAGCTTACTTTTGGTGGTATTTGATCGCCCCTGCGGTTTTTATTTTTTGCGCTATAAACAAAAATAGAGCGACAATTTTGAAAAAAATGCAATATTTTTTACTTTTTGCTATAATAAATATCCCCAAAAATATATAAAAAAACTTTTTTTTCCCTCAGTTTAGGCCGATACGTATTCTTCTACATATTTTTGGTAAAAAAAATCGCAATTAGCGATTATTGATTAGTTTGCGCAAAAGTTATAGCGTTTACAAAATAGGGATAGTTTTATAGCATTGTTATTAATATTTTTTTTTTATTAGTAATGGCGGCGATCAGCGATTTTTATTGTGACTGCGACATTTTGGCGGACACATCGGACATTTTTGACACATTTTTGGGACATTTGTCATTTATACAGCAATCACTGCTATTTAAATAGCACTGATTCCTATGTAAATGACAGTTGTAGTTAGGGGGTTAACCACTAGGGGGCGGGGAGGAGTCAGTGTGACGTGTTGTGTTTTTTTTTTTTTACAGTAGGGGGGCGTGGCTGTACGTCTGACGTCATTGATCGGCGTTCCCGATGACAGGGAACCGCCGATCACTGACAGTCAGTGTAGGAAGCGCGGGGAGAGGTTTGTTTACATAGACCTCTCCCCGTTCTTCAGCTCCGTAACCCGATCGCGGGATACCAGCGGCGATCGGGTCCGCTGGTCCCGCGGCCGTGGTCACGGAGCTCCCGACCGGGTCGCGCGCGCGCGCCCCCCGGGCAGGCAAATTAAAGGGGACGTACAGGTACGTGCTTTTGCCTGCCCGTGCCATTGTGTTGACGTATATCTACATGAGGCGGTCGGGAAGCGGTTAAAGGCTGTACAAAAAAGATAAGCTGGAGGCCAGCAATAATACAAGAGTTGAGGGACCGCTGCCATGGAAAGTAAAGATACAGTAGTACTGATACACAAGTTGATAAAATCTAGGTAACAAAGTGATTTTAAAGGTTCGTGTTTTTTTTTTTTAAATGTGTTATACTTACCTGCTTTGCGCAAGGGTTTTGCAGAGAGCATCCCCATTCCCCTTCTTCTGGGGTGTCCCGGCAGCGCTCCCGGCCCCTCCTCTTCATTGGTGGCCCCCACGGAGAGCCGCTTTCCATGGGGGTACCCGTGCGGACAAGCTCACGAGTCCCACTGCTGCATCCATTGAGACAGATAGCAGGACTCGGCCCTGCCCCCCGCTCTCGTGTCACTGGATTTGATTGACAGCCATTGGCTCCCGCTGATATCAATATATCCACAATATATCTGCTGGAACGGGCAGGTTCAGGTAAGAAAAAGTGGGGGCTCTAGGAGCAGCTACAGCACAGAAGGTTTTTCAACTTAATGCATAGAATGCATTAAGGTAAAAAACCTTGAGACTTTACAACTCCTTTAACCACTTCAGCCCCGGACCAATTTGCAGCCAAAGGACCAGGCCCCTTTTTGCGATTCGGCACTGCGTCGCTTTAACTGACAATTGCACGGTCGTGCGACGTGGCTCCCAACAAAATTGGCGTCCTTTTTTCCCACAAATAGAGCTTTCTCTTGGTGGTATTTGATCGCCCCGGCGGTTTTTATTTTTTGCGCTATAAACAAAAATAGAGCGTTTAGGCCGATACGTATTCTTCTATATATTTTTGGTAAAAAAAATTGCAATTAGCGATTATTGATTGGTTTGCGCGAAAGTTATAGCGTTTACAAGATAGGGGATAGTTTTATAGCATTTTTATTAATATTTTTTTATTACTAGTAATGGCGGCGATCAGCGATTTTTTTATTGTGACTGCGACATTATGGCGGACACATCGGACATTTTTGACACATTTTTGGGACCATTGCCATTTATACAGCAATCAATGCTATTTAAATGCATTGATTCCTGTATAAAAATGACACTGGCAGTGAAAGAGTTAACCACTAGAGGGCGGGGAAGGGTTATGGTGTGTGACGTGTGTTTTTTTTTTTTTTACATTAGGGGGCGGGGCTGACGTCTGACGTCACTGATCGGCTTTCCCCGATGACCGGGAACAGCTGATCAATGACAGGCAGTGTAGGAAGCGCGGGGAGAGGTTTGTTTACACAGACCTCTCCCTGTTCTTCAGCTCTGTGACCCGATCGCGGGACACCAGCGGCGATTGGGTCCGCTGGTCCCGCGGCCATGGTCACGGAGCTCCCGACCGGGTTGCCAGCGTGCCGATGGCGGCGCGTGCGCGACCCACGGCTGGCCTCTTAAAGGACCACGTACCTGTACGTGGTTTTGCCTAGCCATGCCATTCTGCCGGCGTATATCGGCGTGTGGCGGTCAGGAAGCAGTTAAGGTAAAATACTAGACAGATATCTGGTATCATAACAAGTATTGAAGGAAAGCTCTTGTCTATTCCTGAGATTCACTTTGCATACTCTCAATACCAGTCAAACGCCCTAATCGGAGGATGGTTTATGGGCAAAGCTTGTGAACACGCCCTCCTGCTTTCGGCTATATAATGTAGCCGTATAGCAATAAAGGTGATCATACTTTTATACTTGTCATTGTTAAAGGATAGCAATCCTCAACTGGTAATCAGTAGGAACTGTCTATGATAATTGGAAAATAGCTTGCCAAAATCAGCTAATAAGATTTCACCATTTATTGCCTGACATGGGAATTGATATCAGTCATAGGCTTAGAGTGAAGCTTGATCGCATGCGTCAAAACACTTCAAAAACATTCAGTGCAAAAACATTTACCATAGGACATGTATAGAAACGAAATGCAGCTCAGTTCAAACACAGCGTTAGAACTGTCATCCACATTATACCTTTGAGGGAGGTGGAAATCTACTGACCTGCATTTCAAACACAGATAAACATGGCCTCTGTATACGAGCTCTTAACAGTGGCTGTGGGTTTTGGTTGTAAAATGGTCACATCATACAGCAAATACAAACATGCACACACAGGGGTGCATACAATATACAGTACACTAAATGTGAACCTTCAGTCATGTGCACTCCCTCAGATGTATGTATAGACACACAGGTGCGTGCACAATGCGTGTACAATGAAGGGTCAAAAAAGTACATCCCGATGTAGTAAAATCATTTTAACAAGGGCATATGGGTTGTAAATTGAAGATCTGCTATCAATGTTGTCTAAAGAAGCATAATGTGTTAGTAAAAACCTAATATTCTATACTAATCTAATACTGTTGAATGTTATAGGTGTAGCGGCCATAACCCTCGATGGGACGGCCTTGACTTTTGGGCTTACCGGTTATCTCCGCTTGGCTAGTTCCTCCAGATCTAGGGGTTCCCAGGGTTAGTACCCAACAACTTCGGACGCTGACACCATAAAAGACCTTTTAAAGGTTTTTATTTGCAGGGGTAACATCCAACAAACACAGTCTTGTATGGGAGCAGAGAGCAAGGGTGAAGAAACTCAGGCACCTTGAACTGCTGACAATTGAATTGTCTCTACACAAACCCAGAGAGTAGCCACTCGCAGCTGGGCGCTTCAAAGCTGAACAAATCTCTAGCCAGAGATTATGGCAGTCAACACTTTGATCCGGAAACTTGTAAAGTCTCTGACATAGAATAAAGTCTCAACCGAAAGTGAATAGGAACCTTTTCTCAGTACCCGGAACTTTCTCTGTCTCCTTGGCAGTACTGCTAAACTGTAGATTCCTTAGTGTCCATGACAACCCAGCAACCAGGCACTTCTTGGGATGCCAGCTTGTTGGCCCTCCTCCAATGAGTCCTCCCCCGGTCGCTTACACGAGCTGCGGTGCCCCTCCAAGTTGAGAGCACACCCGGACGCATTGAATCCTCCCTCAGTTACTGCTCCTCGGGCCAGCCGGTTCCGAGACTCGGGAACAGATGGATCCTTTGCCCCAGACCAAGCAGGTCTATGGGGCTAGTCAAACTGCCCATTTTGCGGGACGGCAAACGCTCCCGGGCCTGGGAACCCTCGCGGGGCTACCCCGGTCCAGATTCAGGAACAGGCAGCTACGGCCAAACCCCCGAACACGTGACTTCAGCACCTTAAGTACCCTTCTCTGGACTCCTCAGCGGGGCCAGACGCACCCACTGATTGGTTCCGAGGAAGACTGATACTCAAAACGTCCAACTAGGCCTGGTTCTGGGCCTGTCATGTGTACCTCACTGTACCCATGACCAGGCAAAACCCTAGTACAGCCCAGCCAAACTGATGCCAAAGTGAACCCGCACAATTAACCCTCAGAACCCCATTACTGTTCTGAGGTAAAAAAAAAAAAATTCACACATAGCGGACACCTTGAAAAAGTGTCGCCGCTACATAAGGTTCATTGGAAGAGACATTTCTGTAAACATTTGGTGTATAGAGAGCGCACTTTTAAGTTGTTATGGTAGCTCCTTTTTTTTTGTGTAGCATGAGAGTTATGCGTGAGAATTTGCTTTCCCCTTCCTCATTCCCCGGTGAACAGAGCACAGTGGTCTCAGTAATAATGTATAAAAGTAGCACAATAAATGCTTGCTTCCTGCCGTGTGGACTTTATGCAGTCTAGCACCCTGCTGTCTTATCCAATAGCAATGCCATATTGCTTATCTACCTAGAGCTTATCTAAAGTAATGACTGTCAGAACAATTTCCACTCCTCGTCAGTGCCCGCAATACTTTATTCTTAAAAGAAATGGAAAATAACAGTTTTACAGTACTCTGTATGTGGCTGTGCCAGCTAAAGTTGGGTATACACACACACACCAAAGTTTGGCCGGTCCAGCTGTCTCAACAACAGCACGAATCTGTATGTTCTGTTGGCAGGGGAAGCCCCCGCTGTCAGAATACAAAAGCTTGGGTTCTGTCAGTCTTAAAAAAAAAAAAAAAAATGTGTGTAAGCTGCTTTTCGGTACCCCCCCCATTTCCAGGACTTTGTTTACACTGTTACAGATCACAGGTGTAACTTTGGCACCTATGATACAAAAACAGGTGCTAGCTGCAGTCCGGGCCGCGGATGAGGGGGCCCCATCACTTTAACGGGTAGACGCCCGGCCAGCAGATGTATGGTATTGGTAAATCATCCAAAGTGCAGTACCTTAATTAGAGATGAGACGAAATTTTGTTCGCCGAAACATATCGGCTGAAATTGTGTTTTTGCCATTTTGCCGATAGAGAAAAAGGTGCAGATAATGGCACAGAAAACGCACACGATTTGACAGCGATTTTGTCACATTTACGTTTGTACCACTTTTTTACTGTGCTTATGGTGTGTTTTGCATAGGTCATGTGACCCGAAAACTGCATCAAAAACATAACACAAGTGTGTTATTGATGCAGTCTTGCTGCATTTTCAATACATTTCAACGGGGAGGTGCATTTTTAGTGTGTTTTTTTTAACTGACCAAAAATGCAGCAAGCAGGGTTTTTAAGCGCAATAGACCAGTGTAAAGACCAGGGGCGGGGCCCGTACATTAGGGACGCAGGGTCGCCTCCCCCCATCCATGCGTCCAGACACCTAATCTACATTCGTTTTTTTTTTAAAGCACATGATTAGAGCCAGGGGCTCTAATAGACTTAAAAAAAGGTGGGCTTCAGTGTGCAGAGCACTGCGCCCCGAGCCTACCCAGTTGTGTGATAATAGCGAATGAATATTCGCTATTGTCACACTGATTCTCATCCCCGCCAATCAGGAACCGTTTTCTGATTGATCAAAATGATAAGCGATCCTATTGGACCATGATGAGGAGAGAGGAGGAGGAAGGGCTCCTTCTCCCGATGTTGACACAACGCTGTCTCCGCTTGTAATGGCCGGGACGTGTTGCGCGGCGACTTATATAGGGACAAGGGGCGGGGTCACTGGCTGATGTCACATGGTGACCCTGCCCCTTATGATGTCACCGTCCCGGGGGGGGGGGGATGCTGCTCAATGACCAGAGCATTTTTTGCGATATGGCACTGTGTCGCTTTGACAATTGCGCGGTCGTGCAATGCTTTACCCAAACAAAATGTATGTCCTTTTTCCCCACAAATAGAGCTTTCTTTTGGTGGTATTTGATCATCTCTGCGTTTTTGTTTTTTTTTTGCGCTCTAAACAAAAAAAACCCCCACAATATTTTGTATTTTTTTGCTATAATAAATATCCCCAATTCTTTAAAAAAAAAAAGCTAATTTGTTCTCAGTTTAGGGCGATATATATTCTTCTACATATTTTTGGTAATAAAAAATCGCAATAAGCGTATATTGATTGGTTTGCTCAAAAGTTATAGCGTCTACAAAATAGGGGATAGATTTATGGCATTTTTATTGTTATTCTTTACTAGTAATGGCATTGATTTTTATCATGACTGCGACATTATGGTGGACACATCGGACATTTGACACATTTTTGGGACGATTGACAATTATACAGCGATCAGTGCTATAAAAATGCACTGATTACTGTATAAATGTCACTGTCAGGAACGGTGTTATTACCTGGATCGCCTGCTGGTGTTACTGTTTCCTTGGGCATCAAAGGGTGCAGTTCTGTTGGCCACCAGCAGGGGTTTCTCAGCCGATGGACATTGTCAGGAACGGTGTTATTACCTGGATTGCCTGCTGGTGTCACTATTTCCTTTGGCATCAAAGGGTGCAGTTCTGGTGGCTACCAGCAGGGGTCTCCCAGCCAATGGACATGCTAGTGATTAAGCTGCACCTGATGTGGGACTGCTGGGAAGTATATAAGCCTGTCCTTCACTGAGGCTCAGCGCTTCAGAATTGCTTCCTGCAAGCCATGTCACTGCCTGTTCTGATCCTGTGCCTGAAACCTGTTCCTGATCCGCTTCCTGCCCTGTCCTGGACGTTGTTTCCCTACCTGGTTCCTGAGACCTGTCTCCTGATTCCTGCCTTGGCTTCCCCTTGCTTCTGCTTCCTTCACCTGGCCTCCTGTCTCCCTTGTTCTCTTCTCCCTGCCTTGTTTATATGTGTTCCATTTCCTTGTGTGTATTTATAGTTAGTTAGATTAGGGTTTTGGGGTTGCTGTGTATTATTTGCGTTCTTGCTTGTTTGTGGTTTGCTGTGTTGGTTTTCACGTGTGTCTTTATCCTTTAATAAATATATTTTATCACTTACCTTTGAGCCTGATTCCTTTAGTGCAGCCCATTGATCTGTTCACTTGTGCCGGATGCCTGTGTTAGGCATCTCTCTCATGTCAGTCACTGGCAGGGAAGGGTTTAACTGTGTTCCCTGACTGTGTGTTCTAACTTGTAGGGGGAGGGGACTGACTAGAGGAGATGACAGATCGTTTTTCCTAGCTATTAGGAACTCACGATCTGTCTCTCAGAACAGGGATGTGTGTGTTTACACACACATCCCTGTTCTGCCTCTCGTGCCCGCGATTGCTCGTGGCCGGCAGTCATAACGACCATCGGCCACGAGCATCGGCACCCCCGCTGCTATCCCGCTTAAAGGAGCCGATGTATAGCTACGACGGCTCGCCGGAACGTGCCGACCTGCCGCAGTATAATGACGGCGGCTGGTCGGTAAGCAGTTAAGGACCAAGCCTCTTTCTTAGATTTGTTGTTTACAAGTTAAAAAAAATGTTTTTGCTAGAAAATTACTTAGAACCCCCAAACATTATATATATATATATATATATATAATTTCCCCCCTAAATCCCTAGAGAATAAAATGGCGGTCGTTGCAATACTTTCTGTCACACCGTATTTGCACAGCGGTCTTACAAGCGCACTTTTTTTGGAAAAAAGACTACAGTATAAAGTTAGGCCAATTTTTTTTTATATTGTGAAAAATAATATTCCGCCGAGTAAATTGATACCCAACATGTCACGCTTCAAAATTGCGCCCACTCGTGGAATGGCGACAAATATTTACCCTTAACTACTTGCCTACCAGCCACGAACACCTCCTTACTGACCAAGCCATTTTTCAGCTTTCAGCGCTGTCGCATTTTGAATGACAATTGCGCGGTCATGCAACGCTGTACCCAAATAAAATTTTTATCATTTTTTCCCCACAGATAGAGCTTTATTTTGGTGGTATTTGATCACCTCTGCGGTTTTTATTTCTTGCGCTATAAACAAAACAAGAGGGACAAGTTTGAAAAAACATAATATTTTTTACTATTTATTATAATAAATATCCAATTTTTTTTTTTTTTTTTTTAACAAATTTTTTCCTCAGTTTAGGCCAATACGTATTCTTCGACATATTTTTGGTAAAAAAAATCGCAATAAGCGTATATTGATTGGTTTGCGCAAAAGTTATAGCGTCTACAAAATAGGGGATAGATTTATAGCATTTTTATTATTATATTTTTTTTTTACTAGTAATGGCGGCGATTTGCGATTTTTATCGTGACTGCGACATTGCGGCGGACACTTCGGACACTTTTGACTCATTTTTGGGACCATTCACATTTATACAGCGATCCGTGCTATAAAAATGCATTGATTACTGTATAAATGTGACTGGCAGTGAAGGGGTTAACGCTAGGGGGCGCTGCAGGGGTTAATGTGTACCCTATCTTGGTGATTCTTACTGTGGGGGGAGGGGACTGACTGGGGGAGGAGACCGATCGGTGTCCCTTTGTACAAGGGACACACCATCGGTCTCCTCTCCTCTGACAGGACGTGGATCTGTGTGTTTACACACACCGATCCACGTCCTGCTCGATTACCGGGCAATCGCGGGTGCCTGGCGGTCATCGCGACCGCCGGGCAGGCGCACCGGGGCCCCAGCTACGCGCGCGCCTCCCAGTGGCCAAATTGTAGACGACGTCATATGACGGCGGCCCGCCACAGTAGCTGCACCGTCCCGCCGTCATTTGACAGTGGGCGGTCAGCAAGTGGTTAAAAATCTCCAGATTGTTTTGAGTTACAGAGGAGGTCTAGAGCTACAATTATTGCTCTTGCTCTACCGATCGTGGTGATAACTCGCTTGTGGTTTAAACATCGTTTTCATATGTATACTTATGTATGCGTTCGCTTCTGCACGCGAGCTCGACAGGACGGGAAGCATTTAAGTTTTTTTTATTTTTTTTTTATTTTATGTTTTATTTTGTATTTTTACACTGTTCTTTAAACCTCAGCTCTCATATTTACACTGAAATGCAATAAAAAACAATATTAAATGTCATAAAAAGAAAAAAGTCTCTAAGAGCTATGGGTGGAAGCGACGTTTTGACGGTGCTTCTGCCCTGCAATGGTGTGGGGGCCATCTTCCCCTCACTCGTCTCCATACCAAGCCAGAGAGAGGAGCCGATCGCCTCCGCTGCTACCGACGGCTCTAGTAAGCGGTAGAGGGCACCGGAAATCAGAGGGAGGGGCTTCTCCCCCCGCCGATAAAAGTGATCTTGAGCCAAATCCACTGCAGAGACCACTTTTATCTGAAACGGGAACACTTACTGAAGAAGAGGACTCCGGGGTTATGGTAGCTAGCTGCTGCCATAACATCCATATCCCTCTTCAAAGTGCCGACATATATCGGCGTGAGCCGGACCGGAAGTGGTTAAGGCTGCATCTAATGCTCATGACAGGAGATTGTGACCGGCTCTCTATGGAGCCGGTTCACATATCCGTTGCGGCTGCAGAGCAGCTTGCACAGGAACGCTATGCATCTTTAGCTCCGTTTCAGGGCCGAATTCACTCAAATTTTTGGCCCTTATTTGTCCCTGATACGGAGAACAGGGACGCACCGGTCCCCTGCTGCGAGCCGCATTCATCGGAGGTGTGATCCCAGCCTAAAGAGGAATTCCGGTCAGCATGTGAGAGCAATGATTGAGCTACCTATGCTGTCCAGGAACTATGCCTACATTTAGTTTAAGGCAGAAAGAATTGTGATTGGAAGTTGTAAGAAATTTCTTAGTACTGGCACTTGTTTTTCAGTCATTAAACATGTGAGACACAGCAAAAAGGATTTCCCCTCCTCTCCAGTGCATACATTTCAGGATCACCAGATTATGTACAATAGGGAATTGGGGCAGACTAGTTCACTACAGTAGCATCTGATTAAAAAACGCCCTCGGTATACACCTTAAAGTTTAATTTGCAGGCTTGACTGGTGTATACTATACTGTAGGAGTATACTACTGTATCTATTAACACCAACATGTTATAAATACGGATGCCAGTTTACTGGGCAATGCATTTCGGTTTACTCTTGCGTACATAATTGAAAAGTCCAGGATTCAGAATAGCCACATTTGTGCAAGTCCATTACTCGGCTCCTAAATTATGCATACAAAGAGCTAAACAGGAAAGAGAGTCACCTCTTTAGCTGTGATTCAGTGTCGGTAATTAAAAATTGATGGTTAAATAAAACTGTCATAATGCATTATCACTGTTAATATTTGATTGTCTCTAAATGTTTCTCATATTTCTCGAAGCAGCGGAACACGGTATAAACATGATGCTGAATGCGCAGACCAGCAAAATAAACACGTAAACAGAACTGTTTTCATATGAAAAGCGTTCATAAAATGATGCGTTCAGCTCAAATGGGATTTGCAGCAATTGTAGTATAAATTTGTGTTTTATATACACTAGAGGAAAATAATGAACCGATGGAGAAGGGAAAACTCTCATTGAGAAAGCTACAGTGTGTAAATGAGATCAAGGCCGTCCATCTGCATTAATCATTTTCTTGCAACAACGGCAGTTTCTTTCCCTTTTTCATTTGAGTTCTGTTTGATAGACCTGCTATTGCTTGCACAGCTTGTGATGCTGATACTGCCAGAAACAGAGTGGTCAGAGGGGACAGTGTGCAATGTCTTGGGAATCAAGGCTTAGCTTCCTTGAGCTTCTCCACTCAGTCATTAACTTTCAAAACTTTGCCTAATTAATCACCCAAAATATACACTTGTTGGCCACTTTTTTAGGCCGTTTACCCTAGCTTCTGAAACTAGACCTACAGACCTTAAATATAGCTGAAGCCAGGTGATGGAAAACTGAAAATTTCCTATCAAATACTTACCTTCTTTTCCTGATAGACTCCATGGCAGCATACGTGTGGGTTAACCCCGCTTCCACTCCTCCCCTATAGGACTCCCTCTCCCATAAATCTTTGCTCCAGGCCAGCGGCCGTGTTCCGCAACTAGCCTACTCCAGACATTTGGGAGGGAACTCCTACTGCCATAGTGTCTATCAGGAAAGGAAAATTACGGTAAGTCTTTGATAGGAAATTTTCTGTTTTCCTGACAGACTCCATGGCAGCCTACGTGTGGGAAATAACTCGCCGTTCACACCCACCTGGGCAAAATGTTGAGCAAAGAAAGTTTAACCGACAGTACTTGTAAACCAGAATTAACTGAAGATAGGGCAGCTGGTTCAACACAGTAATGGCTGCATAAACGTGTTCATAGAAGACCAGAAAGCCACCCTGCAAATAACTTCGGGAGCTACATGACACAAAGCCCAAGCTGTAGACCCACTCCTGGTCGAGTGAGCAGACACTACCTCCAAAATGCTGCTTCAAAGATGTACGGCTTTAGAGAACATTTACAAATCTACATTGCAGCTGCAAGATTTTAACCCAAAACAAAAAATAGCCTGCCCCCTCAATACATACAAGGCCATTTGGGGCTTTTAAGGCTTAAAATGAGAACCCCACATGAAAAATACCACCCCAAACTAAAAATATTATGCCCCTCCCACACACTAACAAACACACAGCAAGCCAGCCCATGAAAGGGGGGTGGATGTTTGGGGGCAGGAGGGGCTCGGGCACCCCAAAAGTCAACCACCATGTTCCCATATTCAGGGGGACAAGGCCCTCTTCCACACAACCCTAGGCCGGGGTTGTGGGGGGCTGCAGACAGGGAGCTTTACAGAATGTGGAAAACCCCTTTAAACCAGTGGGTACAAGGTACTTTGTGGTTGGTATTGGGCTGAGCCCAACATGCCCCAGAGGGCAGCCAGCTATGTTGAGTGCATGTGGCCTTGTATGGTTCAGGAGGGGGTTGGGCGATCGCTCTTCTCGCCCCTTTCCTAGCTGGCCCTGTTGTATGCTCTGAAAAAAAAATGTGGTTTGGATTGGTGAAGGCAGCTCACAGCCTTTGGAGAATGGAGTGGAGTGTGGAGTTTCCCTTTTAAAAGCAAAAGTTAGCCCATGGAAATCCAAGGGGTTAGAGGGGGGAGACAAGAGCATTGGAGAATGAAGTGTGGAGTTCCCCTTTAAAAGCAAAAGCTAGCCCAAGGAAATCATATGCATTAGAGGGGGAGGTAAAATGCCCTTTTAGGAGGAGCTAGAGGATCGAGAGTCTTTTTACATAATTTTAACAAGGTGCATTTCACATGTTGTCAACATAACATGCTAACATGACCTGTGTGCAAATCTCCTTAAAAAAATACATAAAGGTGAACCAGCAAAAAAAAAAAAAAAAGACAAGTTTAGAGGTATACCTGTTCAACCCACGCAATTGCATGTACGTTGCTTAACATTTACTACGATTTTGGCCATGCAGTGAACAAACGCATTTAAAAAAGCGCAAAAGCTGCTTGCGCATGCACAGTGCTTTCATTGATCTCACGCAATTCTAAACGTACTTGCAGGCACAGCAAGCTTTCTCTGAAAAAGTTACTTTCTCATTCTATTTTGGGCATATTTGTTACTTGGGCAGTTGTTACTAAACTTCCTCACATCACCCCATAATATTGACACCTCCATCTTCTGATAAAATTGAATTGAAGATGCTGTGCGCCATGTCCATAGTGGCGCACAGATTGCATTCTCCGCGCGCAAAGATCGCTATAGTAAGTAATAAATAAATAAATATGAAAATGTGCATTGCGCCTTGCCGTGCGCCTCTACTGATGGCACACGGCTTTCGTAAGTCAGCCCCAGAGTGTCTCAGGAGTAAAGATGGGCAGAGGTTCACCAATCTGTGAAAAGCTGCGAAATTGTTAAACAATTTCATAATAATGTTTCTGTGCATAAAATTGCAAAGACTTTAAATGTATTTATAAAAATATTTATCACCTACCGTACATAATATCATCAAAAGGTTAAGAGAATCTGGAGAAATCTCTGTGCCCAAGGGAGAAGGCTGAAACACAATATTAGATGCTGTGATCTTTGGGCCCTAAGATGGCACTGCACCAAAACAGGCGTGTTTCTGTGATGGACATCACTGCATGGGCTCAGGAATACTTCCAAAAATCACTGCCTGTGAACATCGTGCCATCCAGAAATGCAAGGTAATGCTCTATCATGCAAAGAAGAAGCCATATCTGAGCATTATCTGGAAATGCCACCTTCTTCTCTGGGCCAAAGCTCATTTAAAATCATCTATTGCAAAATGGAAAACTGTTCAGTGGTCAGATGAATGGAACTTTGACATTTTTGTTTGGTAACTGTAGGTGCCGTGTCCTCCAGACTAAAGAGGGAGAGGGACCTTTCCGGCTTGTTATCAGCCCTCAGTTCAAAAGTCTGCATCTCTGATGGTATGGGGGTGCATTACTGCTGAAAGATATAGCTAGGTTTTAGAGCAGCATATGCTACCATCCAGATGACAACTTTTTCAGAGAAGGCCCTGCATATTTCAGCAGGACAATGCTAAACCGCATACTACATCTATGACAACAGCATGGCTTGATATTAGAATAGCCCGGGAGCTTAAGTTTGCAGTTAGCCTGTTTGCAGTCCAGACCTTTCATCAGGTGAGCATTTATAATTCTATATCAGGCAAGAATGAGACAACATTCCTGTCCCAAAACTGGTGTCCTTAGTTCCAGACATTTAGAGAGTGTTGTTAACCTCCCTGGCGGTATGATTATGTCTGGAATTTTGTACAAAAAGCGGTACAATTATTTTGCATGGAAATTTGGCGTTTTATATTGTAGGCCTGCAATTCTTATTAATAACTCACTTAAATCTGTCCAAACCAGAGTCTAGTAGACATCCCGGGTATGATAAAGTTTGAAACACAAAATCATAAATTATAATATAATAAATCACTATAAAAATGATTCAATAATGTAATCAAATCAAAAACACTGAAATTTGCTCAGTTGCAGAATTGTCGCAGTCATTAGATTTAGTGTTTGATGATGAATTGTGATTCTAATTTATTATCGCTGTTTTCTAGCTGGTCTAAAATCACTTTTGACATAAAAGGGACACTTTTTGGTTGCTATGGACAATCTCCAGTTTCCAGGCAGAAAAAAATGTATTTATTATATAAAACGACATGCAGGGCACTGGACAGACCACTAGGACAAAGGGGATGTGTATTTTTTTTTTAATACAGTGCTGTAATCTGTAAGATTACAGTACTGTATGTGTATTGTGTGTTTTACCTTTTTAGAATTTGGCGGCGATCTCCGCTCCCGTGCGTCGTAACGTCGCAGGGAACGGAGATCAGCGACACTTGGCACTGTGTGAATCGAGCGGAGGAGCTCGCACACAGTGGGGAGACATCGCAGGATCCAGGGGACAAGGTAAGTAACTTCCCCTGTATCCTGCAATGCGATCCTGAGTCTGGCTCGGGGTTACCGCTTATGGTACTGAAGTTTCCACTCTGAGCCAGACTCGGGATTACCGCCAGGGAGGTTAAAAGAAGAGAGGATGCTACACCACAGTAGACCTGGCCCTATTAACTTTTTTGAGATGTGTTGTTGCCACCAATTTAAAAATTACCTTATTTTTTTCCTAAAATTGTAATTGTGAATAAAATATGCGTTTTAGATTTGGAAATCAATGCATTCTATTTTTAGATTATAGATGTAGATTTTACACAGCGTCCCAACTTGTTTGAAATTGGGGTTGTAATGATATATTCTTGAATAGTAAATAAGCATTAATACAAGCCTTCACTCACCTCTGTAGTTATATTTACTATGAAAAAAGTTCTGGGTCCAGTTATACAATTGTGTGGTAAGGTACATTAGGTGCATTGATGTGCTGCTTTGCCATTCATTGTGAAAGTCGCCCCCAATGCACTGTGTTTTTTTTTTTTAGCTTTTGTTTGTTAGTGGAGCTTATTTGGAGTGACACCATTCAGGTAAATGGGCCTCCCTCTGCTCCAAGAACGCTCCAAGGAAACTCATGTACCAAATCTAAATGGTGTGTGAGGAGAGAAGAGCCGGTAACAGCCAGTTACCGGTCTGTGTTTACATTTGTGATTGGCTGTGAATGGATCATGGCTGATCACGTGGTAGACAGCCATGGTCATTGGCTGTTTGCCACTGTTGGTGACAAGCTGTGTCCTGGGAACACATCAGCACTGACATCGCCGCGCTGTGTGCTCCCAAGCACATGCTCTGTCTGAATAGGCGCCAGCCCCACTTTGCCATAATTTTGCTATCCGGCGAGCGAGAGGAGGTTAAAGGTAAATGAGAGGTCTCAATAAAGAGGACCTGTCATGCTTATTTCTATTACAAGGGATATTTACATTCCTTGTACAGGGGGTCCCCTACTTACAAACATCCGACTTACAAACGACTCCTACTTACAAACGGAGGGAGACAACAGGAAGTGAGAGGAAATCCACCCCTAGGAAGGGAAATTAACCCCTGTAAGAGTTAATATGGGAAAAATGTGTCTCCGCTGATGGTTTATCACCAGTCCATGCTTCCCTAACAACCCAAAATTTTCAAAATACAATTGTCATGGGGACAGAAGGTGAGGTGAAATCTTCTGAACAGGGGCACAGACAGCAAAACAAATGTTACAGGGGTGATAACCCTTCCCAATGTTCTCCAAAAAGATTAAAAATCGATTTTTTGGCTGGAGCTACACTTAAAAAATGTACCTGTTCCGACTTACAAACAGATTCAACTTAAGAACAAACCTACAGTCCCTATCTTGTTTGTAACCCGGGGACCCCCTGTAATAGAAATAAAAGTGATAAAAAAAATAAATAAAGGAACTGGAGTGCAGCGAATGGAAATTTTGGTACTGAAAATGCAGGATGCCCTTTGTGGAAAACTGAAACCAAAAATGAGTTTTAAAAAAAAATTTATATTTTTTTATATAATTGTATTCTTTTCGACTTTTTAATTAATATCATCAATTTAATATGAATTTATTGTTGGCCATTATTGGCACCTTTAGTGCAAGAAAAGCTCAAGAAAAATACAGTCTGCAGTCTCTAACCATCCCTTGCATCATGTCTGCAATCTCTTACTTAAACTTAAACACACTGCTAATAGTATTAGCACAATTTTCATTTGGTGCACCTTTAGCAGACTTGATACAAGAGATGGTCAGAGACGGCAGACCTGATACAAGAGATCAATGCAGCCTTACCAGTGTCCATCAAATGCAGCCTACCAGTGCCTGTGGATGCAACCTTGCCAGTGCCTGTGGATGCAGCCTCGCCAGTGCCTGTGGATGCAGCCTCGCCAGTGCCTGTGGATGCAACCTCACCAGTGCCTGTGGATGCAACCTCACCAGTGCCTGTGGATGCAACCTTGCCAGTGCCTGTGGATGCAGCCTCGCCAGTCCCTGTGGATGCAGCCTCGCCAGTGCCTGTGGATGCAGCCTTGCCATTGTCCAGATCAGAGCGTTGATCTCCCGCTGTGTCACGGAGCTGTATTTGAATTGCCCGGGCCGCAGTAACAATGTCCCCCCTCCTGTGATCACCCCGCACTGATTCAATTTCTCGGCATTGGATCAGTGTGCCGTCTATCACAGGAAGCAGGACATTGTTACTGCAGCCCGGGAAATTCAGCTCTGTGACACACAGAGATCGTGGCTCTGTGAGAGGGAGGAGGGAGGGGAGGACACTAAGCCACCAGGATGACACCCCCACAATGACTCTGCCCCCCTTTTCGGCCCCATTATCTGCACCTTTTCTTCTTTTGGCCCGATGCCGAAAACACTGTTTTCGGACGATATGTTTTGGCGGCCGAAATTTTGATGCACCACTAAAAGGGATAGTGTCAAAATAAAAAGTTAAATACATTAAAAAAAAAAAACGTAATGTTCCCCATCTCTCCGAGCTCCCGCGCAGAAGCAAATGCATACATAAGTTGCGCCCGCATATGTAACAGTGTTTAAACCACACATGTGAGGTATTGCTGCGATCGTTAGAGCGAGAGCAATAATTCTAGCACAATACCTCCTCTGTATCTCTAAACAGGTAACCTGTAAAGAATTGAAAGTGTTGCCTATGGAAATTTTTAAGTACCGTAGTTCCTTGCCATTCCATGAGTGTGTGCAATTTTAAAGTATGACATGTAGTTAAAACAATTGGGCTAACTTTACTGTTTTTTTTTAATGTGTATTTTTTCCCAAACAATTGCGTTTTAAAAGACCGCTGTGCAAATACAGTGTTACATAAAATATTGCAACGACCGCCATTTTATTCTCTAGGGTCTAAAAATATTTATATAATATTTAGGGGTTATAAGTAATTTTCTAGCAAAAAAATAAATTTTTTTACTTGTAAACAACAAATGTCAGAAAGGCTTGGTCTTTAAGTGGTTAAATTAACATAATTACCTGATCATTTATGATTCCAAATGCAACTTTTGGTATCCTATGAAGATTTAGGTGTGACAGCTGTTACCCATGTCTGCGGATAGAATGGAAGCTGTAATGTTATAAAATGTTTAATGTCTGACCATCTCTGTACTTTTCACTTCATTGTTACATTATCCTTTTTATAACTTCTCTTTTTCTAACGTGTAAAGTTTTGGGTTCAGGTTTTGCTGTTCGATGACCCACTTTGTAGTTGTACTGACAAAAGCAGTGTAATCTTGTTATTAAAGATAGTTCTAATATCAGTTTTGCAGACACTGGAAGTCTCTTTCCATTACTTTTAATTGTCCCCAGCATGTGATAAAAGTGCGGCTGAACTCTGCTGACTCGTAATTTTCAAAGATTTTACAATATGGCATTCCTGGAAATGACTTCAGACAGATACTGAAACACAGTAAACACAAAGGGGCCATTTATAAAGCAAAAACTGGATGTTTTTGCAGCTTTTTTGGTGCCGTTATATATTTCTTAGTGTATTTTTGTACTGTACAATTTATAATGGCAGGTTCAGCATTTTTGTTAACAGCAAAGGTTATTGTAGACTGTGATGATGATCAAGCGTGTAGAAACAATGCCACCACCAAAGAGTTGTTTTCAAACGCTTTGTGTATAAACATGCACAGTCAGGTCTCCTGAGGATTGTATGTTTATGCAATGGTGGCAGGAATGGAAGTATACAAGAGACATCTTAACTGCTGGCTTATCTTGGAAGGTGTATCCTGAAAGTAATAACATTAGGGGAAACATGCAGCAGTGGATCCATGTGAGTGCATCAGTGGTTAGCGTGCTCTCATAAAAAGGCATTTTAATGAACTACTAATAAACAGGATGAGCATTATCTTAGTGTGCAAACAAATGCAGGTTTGGTGATATGTCTAGTGTCTATAAAACATATATATATGAAAGTACCCCAATGCTGTGTTTATCATTTTATCAGGAACAAGTGGATCTCCAGTTAAGCTTCTATCAAACTTATTTGCGCTGGGATTTCCCAAAGAGTGGCAGTTATATCAATACCATGTGGATTACAAGCCTTCCATTGCCTCAATTAGAATGAAAGTGGCTTTGCTCTATACTCATAAAGAAGTTATCGGTGAGGGCCGTGCATTCGATGGAGCCATGCTTTACCTGTCCCGTAAGCTCCAAGATAAGGTAATGATTCTGATCACTAGCATTCTTTCTTTTTCCCCATGTATGTACAAACACGTATACAAATGCCTAGTGCATTATGAAAAAAATGTTTCATAAGGAGAATTTACTCTTTTTGTTTTAGGTATATTTTGATATGAAACTACAAACTCCACCAAAAACGTAAAACCTTTTTTTTCCTAGAAAAGCCTTAAAGTATAATTTCAGCCAGATTTTTTTGGGGGACAATTGTCATTTTCACCTTTTCCTCTACTAATTAATGTAAGGCCCCTTTCACATGATCGGCCTGCTTGGATCCGCCTGTCCGTTTTTCAGGTGGATCTGAGCGGGCCACCCATTGACTTCTATGGGCAGGTGGATGTCAGCGTAGGTAGATGTGTCCGTTGACACCCGCCTGCAATCCAAGATCCGCTCAAAACAGACGGATCGCCATCCGTCCAGTGGATCAGATTGGAATGAAAATGGACAGGCTGTCTGTTTTCATCCGATCTCCCCATAGAGAACAGCGGGGCTCTGAGAGGTTCGTCCCTGCACAGTGAGCGGCGATGAACCTGTCAGATACCTGCTCAGCGGGGATCAATGTATCGAGTCCATCCAACAGATCTGCTCCGTGTGAACCAAGCCTAAGTTTGAGAGATTATCCTTACACAGTCACAGTAAGAACAGTTTTACCAGACAGAAGGTGAAGGAAAATCTTTATAGTAAAGAGCTGACATGGTTTTTGGCCTTCCCATACCCTAAAAAAACAAAATTTGGCTGAATATTTAAAAAAAATAAAAAAAATTTGGCTGAATTTTTTAACCACTTCAGCCCTGGAAGGATTTACCCCCTTAAGGACCAGGCCATTTTTTGCAAAACGGCTCTGCAACGCTTTAACTGACAATTACGCAGTTGTGTGATGCTGCACCCAAACAAAATCGAGATCCCTTTTTCCCCCACAAATAGAGCTTTCTTTTGGGGGTATTTGATCACCTCTGTGGTTTTTATTTTTTGCGCTATAAACAAAAAAAGACTGACAATTTTGAAAAAAATATATATTATATATTTTTTTTTACTTTCTGCTCTAATACATATCTAAAAAAAAATATTAAAAAACAAATGTATTCCTCAGTTTAGGCCAATATGTATTCTGCTACACATTTTTCTTAAAAAAAATGGCAATAAGCATATATTGATTGGTTTGCCCAAAAGTTAGACCGTCTACAAGATAGGGGATGGATTTATGGACTTTTATTTTTATTTTTTTATGTTTTTACTGGTAATGGCGGTGATCTGCAATTTTTAGCGGGACTGCGACACAAATCTGACCCCAAGTTACCCCAGGGGGCGATCAAGGGGTTAGCTGTGTTCCCTGGGTGTGTCCTAACTGTGCGGGGGATGGGCTCACTGGGACAACACAGACAGAGATCGCTGTTCCTGATCACTAGGAACAGCAGATCTCCATGTTGTGTAGTCAGAATGGGGATCCGCCTTGTTTACATAGGCAGACCTCCGTGGGGAGCGATTGTGGGTGACGTGCGGTCGCCGAGTCCGCCAGACCCGCACGAGCGATCCCGCAGTATCTATTACACAAAACAAAGTACAGCTTTATCGTTTTACGCAATAGAGCCGACCTGGCACAGTATATGTACTGTGGCTGGTCGGCAAGTGGTTAAACTATTTTCAATACCTTGATTTTCTTTGCTGATTTAAATTGATCACCGTTTAATCAGAAATATGATTGTTTGTAATATTACATTATAAAATTCCATACATTTTTTCAGATACTATGGCATGTATCAAAATTGTTGGATTACATTATGAATTCTATCTTCATGACACATTACAGGAGACATGCAAATTATTCATAGACCCTAGGTTATAGGGTTGTGTGACCACTTCTTCAGAGTATTGTAGTCTTTGTTTTCATTTTTCTTTATTATTTTATTTTCAAATTCTTCAATCAACTCCTTACTGTCTTCTAATGCCACAAATGGAAGCAGTGCATCCGGATTGGCTTAACCTCTGTAAACCTCAAGAGCTGTGTCCGGTCCCCACACTGTAGGAATGGCCTGTAATGTTGCTTTTGTTACTGGATCCTGCAGGGGTGTTTACCTTGCAATGTGCGTAGTAAGCTGCAGGGTGATATACAAGACACATTTGTCTGTGTTTTGTGGTTCCCTTCCCTGTGCACCTTACTGCAGACTAGTTATAAATTGAGGTGGTTGCTATCGCTTTTGTATAGCTTGTTCACTGGATTTGGCATGGAGACATTGCCTCCAGCCGCCATTGTGCTCTTGAAGAATTGTAGACAGCCACTCACATTGGCTTGTCTAGCTCCGCGCTTAGGATAATTCAAAAAGGTCTATACTAATATTAATAATGTAAACCCAGTACAGCTGCTCCCTATGAAATCTAGATGATTTAATTGGTAGTTTAATTAAATGAGGGGCGCTAGTACCAACAAGAGATACTAAATTAATTAATTGTATATTCTGAACTGTATAGTAGAGACTAAGAGCTTATTGAAAAAAGGTGTGCAGACACAATATAGATCTACCATGAACTAAGCTAATTAATAACTATTTAACGTGATAATAGTGAACCACATTTGGTTACTCATACATTACAACCATTATAATGTGAATAATAAAAATTGGTTAGAGTGTGTTTATACAAACAATAATAACACCAGACACCTAGCGTGACCCAGTGAGGTATAAATTAATTATTACCCCAAAGATAATTAACACACAAAATAGAGCTGACCGAGCTCTATTTAAATTAAATAATATAAATATAACAGACCCTGTACCTTGTATCACAATGTGTACAACGAAAATTAATGATCAAGCACTTATGCCCAATCTAATACATAAAAAGTGCAAACCAACAAATTTGGCAAATATCCCAATGTCTTGGGTACATCCAAAAAACGTGAAAAATATTAATATAAATTAGACAGTGTTAATTGATATAACGCAAAGTTCATGTAGTATATAAAAAGTGCAAGCCAACAAAATTGGCAAATAATCCCAATATCTTGAGTGCATCCAAAAAACGTGAAAAATATTAATATAAATTAGACAGTGTTAATTGATATAACGCAAAGTTCATATAGTAGTCCTTGCTGCAAAACGCCACAATCACTCCTGTAGATATAGCTTGTGCACCATCACCAGACAAATTCTCGATCCACCCAATGTGAGAACCAGCAGTATTAAATGGCCTCTTACCAAATGGAGTTGATTACTTTGTTTAGAAGCAATCAAATGCGCTTTCACAGGATTGTGCCTGTACACTGAGTGACACACCCTCACTCAAGGGCTCTCTTCCCTCTATCAGACCAGCTCAGATGGAATGGATTGGAAACATATGTGGGAATATAAAGAGAGGCGCACCTCATAGCGTAATAACGTTTTATTTAAAAAATAGCATAAAAAAAAAAAAATAGCATAAAAAAACACAGCAGCCAATTGCTCACTTACATTTTCCAGTGCCTACCCGGCACTGAGGCTACTTGCGATATGTTAAAAGATTCGATGGAGCAGCGGATCCTTCCCTCCTGGCGTGCGTCTCTAGCGTGCGTTCCACTCACCAGACAGCCGGAGCCAATATCACAGGAAGTCCAGCAATAGTGCATCCAAAGATACAAAGTGATCAGGTACCGCCTACCGACGTACGTTTCGTGTTTGTCACGTCTTCAGGGTGGCGTACCTGATCACTGAATAACCTGATTAATATACTGATCCTCATTAGTGGCCAACCAATGACGACTTAGTGTGTGCACAGCCTCAGTCCCAGTTAAGCTCACAACACAGCTGAAAAAAATCTATACATAATGGATAAGTATTAACCCCCACATTAGGAATATAAATTATCTATGTTTTAGATCTTACTTTGCCTCATTAATCCCTGACTCCAGACGGGGCTTTATTTTATATTTCTGGGTATTAATTAAATATGGGACTTCATTTGCATAACTTTTTAAATAAATAACTTTTCAACGTCTAATCCTGGGACTAATATAAATCTTTGTAATAGGCACAGATTTTTTCTGTCTTATTTGATTAGTAAAGGGCGGAGGTAAACCTGCCCATGTCTAACCACCAACTATAATTAAAAAACTATATGTTGGCTTATTTTATTTTTCTATGGCGTATAGAATCTGCAGTACTCATTAAATCCACAAGATGTCACTATTGTGTCTTACTATCTATGGAACCACATCTTTCATATAGTAAGATGGGATAGCTTATAAATCACCCTCTCAATCAACATTTGACTATTTTAATTACCTAGATGCAGATGTATATATCTATTTGGTCATTAGATCAACTTTTATATAAAACCATTCACTGCTCACAAACTGGTTGTTGTGGCATATTGCTTTTAAATTTATTGAATTTTATATTATTCTCTATGGGATATGGCGTCTGTATTACTCATACGGTCCTCAAGATGTCACTACATATGGTATGTTCACTCCAGACAGTTTATATATATCTCCTGCCTCCATTCTATGCATGAGTGTATTTTCTATTAATTAACTCTTTACCAAATGTTAATACATGGGATATAATCCATATGGGGCAATCTGAACAGATCTTTTGATCACCCACTCCACAGACGGGCGATAGCAATCCCTCCATCTCACAGCACAAAATCTGTCACAATTATCCTGCCAGTTCCCCCCAACACCGTTGACAGTAGATAAAAACGACTTAATTTTTCATCTAGTTATAATTATCCTTCCCTCAGTTAACTATTCATTGGACAAGAAGCAATTCAGGTCTAAATCTATATTCATCCCTAAAGGTTGCATCGTGTCCAATGTATATAACCACTTAGTCTCATTTTGAGATATTGCTTTTTTCATATCCGTCCCTCTCCAATGTCTTGATACTCTATCTATTCCATAGAACTTGCACAGTGAAGGATCACTATTGTGATATCTCTCAAAGTGTCTGGGCACACTATGGTTGGGAAATTTTTTCTTAATATTGGTCAAATGTTCATTTATGCGTACTTTGAGCTTTCTCGTGGTACGCCCTACATATTGCATAGGACATGGGCATTGTAGTACGTAAGTGACATATTCAGAGTCACACGTTATAAGGGGTTTAATCTTATGAGTTCTTTTATTTGCACATGATTGGAAATGGGTTAGTTTTTTGCTAGTGCCTGGTTGTCTCGTTATTTTACATGCTTTGCATCTGTTACAGTAATGAAACCCTGATCCATCCAAAAAAGTGGGCGGTTTCTTGGGGGGGTCTGGCACATTGGGGGCTATCTTGTTCCGGAGTCCAGGAGCTCTGGTGTAAATAAATTTTGGTACCTTTGGGATATTTAGCTTTAGATCTTGATCTTGTCTGAGTATGGGCCAATGTTTTTTGATAATGGCTTCTACCTCTCTATATTGTCTATTGTAGCCTGTTATAAAGGCTAGACCACCCACGTATTCTGGTTTAGCTTTAGTAGTGAGTAGGGAGCTCCTATCTAGATTGGATACTTGTGATAATGCTTTCTTGAGGGTGTCCTCTTTGTATCCCTTCTCAATAAATCTTTCAGTTAGCACCTGTGCTTGTTCCTGAAAGTCAATTTGTGTTGCACAGTTGCGTTTTATACGCATGTACTGGCCTTTTGGGACCGCACCTATCCACCTTGGGTGGTGGCAACTACTTGTAGGTACATACCCATTCCTGTCTGTTGCTTTAAAGTAGGTTTTTGTAATGAATTGCTCCTGCTTAATGGTGATAGTAAGGTCCAAAAAATTTACCTCCTGTCCCATGTGTTCGCTGGTGAACTTTAGACCATATAGATTATTATTCATACTGGTTAGGTACTCATTAAATTCCTCCACGGGCCCTCTCCAGAAAACAATAATATCATCTATATATCTTTTATAGAACACCAGCGACTCATTCCGTTCGAAAAAAATTGTTTCAGCTTCCCACTTGTTTAAAACTATGTTGGCCACGCTTGGGGCATAGCGAGCCCCCATAGCTACACCCCCAACTTGGTTATAGTACTCACTGTTAGCCCAAAAGAAATTATTTTTCATTGTCATACTTAACCCTTTAACTAAATGGTTGATCTGTGCTTGTTTTAATTGAGAATCTTTAGTTAATGCCCATTTTATTGCCACTTCAGCATCCATATGTCTAATATTTGTATATAGTGATTCAATATCTACAGTAATCATAATGGTATTAGGTGTTGCTCTTAATTCTTGAAGAAGGACTATCAATTCACGGCTGTCCTTCAAATAGGAGGGACTACATGGGACTAGTGGTTTGAAAAAACAATCTAGGTATTCACCCATACGAGAAAACAGAGAATTTATACCACTTATGATTGGACGTCCTGGGGGTTGTTCTTTATTTTTATGTATTTTGGGTGTCAGATATAGAACGGGAATTTTGGGGGCTAGAGGGATCAGATAATCAGCCTCTTTTTTATTTAGAAAGTTTTTACGTAATCCCTCTGTCACCCAACTATTTAAAACCATTTTTAATTTGGAAGTAGGGTCACCTCTCAGTTTCAAATATGTATTTGGATCCCTCAGCTGTCTACTCATTTCATTGTAATAGTACTCACGTGTCATTACAACTAACCCCCGCCTTTGTCTGCACCTCGTATTACTATTTGTTTGTTCTCCTCTATTTGTTTGATTCCTTCCCATATTTTGACTGTATCTCCATATTTTTTAATTTCCATCTTTTTTATGTCATTCTGTACCATATTTTTGAATACTTCTATATGGTGGTGTTTTCCTTTTTGTGGATTAAACGTTGAATTATTTTTTAAATTGGTATGTTTATATGGGTGTATAGCCTGGGGGTCCCCTTCCCTTTCAGTTCTATTAGCGAAATGTTTTTTGATATTTAATTTTCTCACATATTTTTCTACATCAACAAACAGTTCGAATTTGTCAGCACTTTTACTTGGTGCATATTTGAGTCCTTGATTAAGTACCTCTAACTCATTATCCGTAAATTTTACATCTGTTAAATTGAATAGTCCCTTATTTAGTTGTCCCTTTTCCTTTTTCTTTCGCCCTCGTCCTCTTTTACCTCTTTTTCTCTTGGGTCTTGTAACCCCCGAGGTGAATTGGGTGGGATACGGTAATGTTCCTTCCATCCCCTCCATTCCCCCCCCTGGTATTGGTTGGGGTATTGATTTTGATAGGGGCCCGGTCTCCCTCTAAAATTCCCTCTGAATGCTCCCCTGGGAGGTCTCTGTGGATATTGATTGCGATCATATCCATAATAATTATATTCTGGAGGTCTATTATCTAACGGGCCATATCTGTTATATGTCGACACTGGATATGGGGGTGGTTGGGGATACCCATTTTGTGGGGCTTGGTTAGGGCCTTTCAAATTCCCAGATAATTTTCCTCCCCCCGGTTTGGTCCCCGATTTGTTTATATTGGCCACTTTCATTTTAGTGGCTATGGGAACTGAGGCTGGTCCCTTGGATTCTGGAGTATTGGGTTCAGACCCTACCAGCATATTTTCTTGCCATTTATAAACCTTATTTTCTTCAAAATCTTTGATGTCTCTTTGGTATTTTTTAATTTTTTTATTTTTTATTTCTCCATCATATTTGGCCAGATGATTTTGTAATATTTTGGCCTTTTCTGTGTAGTCATTAGAAGTGCTAAAAGGCCCCATTTTTTCTTTAAGTTCTGCGATTTTGGATTGCAGAATCCCTGCCTTAGCCTTACGTTTCCTTACCATAAGCTGCATAAGCTTTTGTTCACAGCCGTTAAAAAACTGATACCATTCATCCAAAGACTGGAGGTCTTCGGGCCCTTCATTGGGGTTAATATCCCACCTCAGTCTTCGAGGGGTTAAATTGTGACCTATGTACATTTCCAATGAGGCCACATCCCACCATAACCTGATTTGTTTCTCCATGTCTATTTGGAGTTGTTTAAAACCTCTCTCAAGGTCAAGGTTAGGGGCGGGTGCCTGTTGGAACACTTCCTCTAGGTTGATGTTCCTTTCTTGCATAAAGTTAAATATATCCATGCTTGCTTGAGCTATTAGTGTTGTATCAAACAAATAATGTAGTACAATACCAAAAGAATGAAGAATTGTAGACAGCCACTCACATTGGCTTGTCTAGCTCCGCGCTTAGGATAATTCAAAAAGGTCTATACTAATATTAATAATGTAAACCCAGTACAGCTGCTCCCTATGAAATCTAGATGATTTAATTGGTAGTTTAATTAAATGAGGGGCGCTAGTACCAACAAGAGATACTAAATTAATTAATAGGTTAATTAATTGTATATTCTGAACTGTATAGTAGAGACTAAGAGCTTATTGAAAAAAGGTGTGCAGACACAATATAGATCTACCATGAACTAAGCTAATTAATAACTATTTAACGTGATAATAGTGAACCACATTTGGTTACTCATACATTACAACCATTATAATGTGAATAATAAAAATTGGTTAGAGTGTGTTTATACAAACAATAATAACACCAGACACCTAGCGTGACCCAGTGAGGTATAAATTAATTATTACCCCAAAGATAATTAACACACAAAATAGAGCTGACCGAGCTCTATTTAAATTAAATAATATAAATATAACAGACCCTGTACCTTGTATCACAATGTGTACAACGAAAATTAATGATCAAGCACTTATGCCCAATCTAATACATAAAAAGTGCAAACCAACAAATTTGGCAAATATCCCAATGTCTTGGGTACATCCAAAAAACGTGAAAAATATTAATATAAATTAGACAGTGTTAATTGATATAACGCAAAGTTCATGTAGTATATAAAAAGTGCAAGCCAACAAAATTGGCAAATAATCCCAATATCTTGAGTGCATCCAAAAAACGTGAAAAATATTAATATAAATTAGACAGTGTTAATTGATATAACGCAAAGTTCATATAGTAGTCCTTGCTGCAAAACGCCACAATCACTCCTGTAGATATAGCTTGTGCACCATCACCAGACAAATTCTCGATCCACCCAATGTGAGAACCAGCAGTATTAAATGGCCTCTTACCAAATGGAGTTGATTACTTTGTTTAGAAGCAATCAAATGCGCTTTCACAGGATTGTGCCTGTACACTGAGTGACACACCCTCACTCAAGGGCTCTCTTCCCTCTATCAGACCAGCTCAGATGGAATGGATTGGAAACATATGTGGGAATATAAAGAGAGGCGCACCTCATAGCGTAATAACGTTTTATTTAAAAAAATAGCATAAAAAAACACAGCAGCCAATTGCTCACTTACATTTTCCAGTGCCTACCCGGCACTGAGGCTACTTGCGATATGTTAAAAGATTCGATGGAGCAGCGGATCCTTCCCTCCTGGCGTGCGTCTCTAGCGTGCGTTCCACTCACCAGACAGCCGGAGCCAATATCACAGGAAGTCCAGCAATAGTGCATCCAAAGATACAAAGTGATCAGGTACCGCCTACCGACGTACGTTTCGTGTTTGTCACGTCTTCAGGGTGGCGTACCTGATCACTGAATAACCTGATTAATATACTGATCCTCATTAGTGGCCAACCAATGACGACTTAGTGTGTGCACAGCCTCAGTCCCAGTTAAGCTCACAACACAGCTGAAAAAAATCTATACATAATGGATAAGTATTAACCCCCACATTAGGAATATAAATTATCTATGTTTTAGATCTTACTTTGCCTCATTAATCCCTGACTCCAGACGGGGCTTTATTTTATATTTCTGGGTATTAATTAAATATGGGACTTCATTTGCATAACTTTTTAAATAAATAACTTTTCAACGTCTAATCCTGGGACTAATATAAATCTTTGTAATAGGCACAGATTTTTTCTGTCTTATTTGATTAGTAAAGGGCGGAGGTAAACCTGCCCATGTCTAACCACCAACTATAATTAAAAAACTATATGTTGGCTTATTTTATTTTTCTATGGCGTATAGAATCTGCAGTACTCATTAAATCCACAAGATGTCACTATTGTGTCTTACTATCTATGGAACCACATCTTTCATATAGTAAGATGGGATAGCTTATAAATCACCCTCTCAATCAACATTTGACTATTTTAATTACCTAGATGCAGATGTATATATCTATTTGGTCATTAGATCAACTTTTATATAAAACCATTCACTGCTCACAAACTGGTTGTTGTGGCATATTGCTTTTAAATTTATTGAATTTTATATTATTCTCTATGGGATATGGCGTCTGTATTACTCATACGGTCCTCAAGATGTCACTACATATGGTATGTTCACTCCAGACAGTTTATATATATCTCCTGCCTCCATTCTATGCATGAGTGTATTTTCTATTAATTAACTCTTTACCAAATGTTAATACATGGGATATAATCCATATGGGGCAATCTGAACAGATCTTTTGATCACCCACTCCACAGACGGGCGATAGCAATCCCTCCATCTCACAGCACAAAATCTGTCACAATTATCCTGCCAGTTCCCCCCAACACCGTTGACAGTAGATAAAAACGACTTAATTTTTCATCTAGTTATAATTATCCTTCCCTCAGTTAACTATTCATTGGACAAGAAGCAATTCAGGTCTAAATCTATATTCATCCCTAAAGGTTGCATCGTGTCCAATGTATATAACCACTTAGTCTCATTTTGAGATATTGCTTTTTTCATATCCGTCCCTCTCCAATGTCTTGATACTCTATCTATTCCATAGAACTTGCACAGTGAAGGATCACTATTGTGATATCTCTCAAAGTGTCTGGGCACACTATGGTTGGGAAATTTTTTCTTAATATTGGTCAAATGTTCATTTATGCGTACTTTGAGCTTTCTCGTGGTACGCCCTACATATTGCATAGGACATGGGCATTGTAGTACGTAAGTGACATATTCAGAGTCACACGTTATAAGGGGTTTAATCTTATGAGTTCTTTTATTTGCACATGATTGGAAATGGGTTAGTTTTTTGCTAGTGCCTGGTTGTCTCGTTATTTTACATGCTTTGCATCTGTTACAGTAATGAAACCCTGATCCATCCAAAAAAGTGGGCGGTTTCTTGGGGGGGTCTGGCACATTGGGGGCTATCTTGTTCCGGAGTACAGGAGCTCTGGTGTAAATAAATTTTGGTACCTTTGGGATATTTAGCTTTAGATCTTGATCTTGTCTGAGTATGGGCCAATGTTTTTTGATAATGGCTTCTACCTCTCTATATTGTCTATTGTAGCCTGTTATAAAGGCTAGACCACCCACGTATTCTGGTTTAGCTTTAGTAGTGAGTAGGGAGCTCCTATCTAGATTGGATACTTGTGATAATGCTTTCTTGAGGGTGTCCTCTTTGTATCCCTTCTCAATAAATCTTTCAGTTAGCACCTGTGCTTGTTCCTGAAAGTCAATTTGTGTTGCACAGTTGCGTTTTATACGCATGTACTGGCCTTTTGGGACCGCACCTATCCACCTTGGGTGGTGGCAACTACTTGTAGGTACATACCCATTCCTGTCTGTTGCTTTAAAGTAGGTTTTTGTAATGAATTGCTCCTGCTTAATGGTGATAGTAAGGTCCAAAAAATTTACCTCCTGTCCCATGTGTTCGCTGGTGAACTTTAGACCATATAGATTATTATTCATACTGGTTAGGTACTCATTAAATTCCTCCACGGGCCCTCTCCAGAAAACAATAATATCATCTATATATCTTTTATAGAACACCAGCGACTCATTCCGTTCGAAAAAAATTGTTTCAGCTTCCCACTTGTTTAAAACTATGTTGGCCACGCTTGGGGCATAGCGAGCCCCCATAGCTACACCCCCAACTTGGTTATAGTACTCACTGTTAGCCCAAAAGAAATTATTTTTCATTGTCATACTTAACCCTTTAACTAAATGGTTGATCTGTGCTTGTTTTAATTGAGAATCTTTAGTTAATGCCCATTTTATTGCCACTTCAGCATCCATATGTCTAATATTTGTATATAGTGATTCAATATCTACAGTAATCATAATGGTATTAGGTGTTGCTCTTAATTCTTGAAGAAGGACTATCAATTCACGGCTGTCCTTCAAATAGGAGGGACTACATGGGACTAGTGGTTTGAAAAAACAATCTAGGTATTCACCCATACGAGAAAACAGAGAATTTATACCACTTATGATTGGACGTCCTGGGGGTTGTTCTTTATTTTTATGTATTTTGGGTGTCAGATATAGAACGGGAATTTTGGGGGCTAGAGGGATCAGATAATCAGCCTCTTTTTTATTTAGAAAGTTTTTACGTAATCCCTCTGTCACCCAACTATTTAAAACCATTTTTAATTTGGAAGTAGGGTCACCTCTCAGTTTCAAATATGTATTTGGATCCCTCAGCTGTCTACTCATTTCATTGTAATAGTACTCACGTGTCATTACAACTAACCCCCCGCCTTTGTCTGCACCTCGTATTACTATTTGTTTGTTCTCCTCTATTTGTTTGATTCCTTCCCATATTTTGACTGTATCTCCATATTTTTTAATTTCCATCTTTTTTATGTCATTCTGTACCATATTTTTGAATACTTCTATATGGTGGTGTTTTCCTTTTTGTGGATTAAACGTTGAATTATTTTTTAAATTGGTATGTTTATATGGGTGTATAGCCTGGGGGTCCCCTTCCCTTTCAGTTCTATTAGCGAAATGTTTTTTGATATTTAATTTTCTCACATATTTTTCTACATCAACAAACAGTTCGAATTTGTCAGCACTTTTACTTGGTGCATATTTGAGTCCTTGATTAGGTACCTCTAACTCATTATCCGTAAATTTTACATCTGTTAAATTGAATAGTCCCTTATTTAGTTGTCCCTTTTCCTTTTTCTTTCGCCCTCGTCCTCTTTTACCTCTTTTTCTCTTGGGTCTTGTAACCCCCGAGGTGAATTGGGTGGGATACGGTAATGTTCCTTCCATCCCCTCCATTCCCCCCCCTGGTATTGGTTGGGGTATTGATTTTGATAGGGGCCCGGTCTCCCTCTAAAATTCCCTCTGAATGCTCCCCTGGGAGGTCTCTGTGGATATTGATTGCGATCATATCCATAATAATTATATTCTGGAGGTCTATTATCTAACGGGCCATATCTGTTATATGTCGACACTGGATATGGGGGTGGTTGGGGATACCCATTTTGTGGGGCTTGGTTAGGGCCTTTCAAATTCCCAGATAATTTTCCTCCCCCCGGTTTGGTCCCCGATTTGTTTATATTGGCCACTTTCATTTTAGTGGCTATGGGAACTGAGGCTGGTCCCTTGGATTCTGGAGTATTGGGTTCAGACCCTACCAGCATATTTTCTTGCCATTTATAAACCTTATTTTCTTCAAAATCTTTGATGTCTCTTTGGTATTTTTTAATTTTTTTTATTTTTTATTTCTCCATCATATTTGGCCAGATGATTTTGTAATATTTTGGCCTTTTCTGTGTAGTCATTAGAAGTGCTAAAAGGCCCCATTTTTTCTTTAAGTTCTGCGATTTTGGATTGCAGAATCCCTGCCTTAGCCTTACGTTTCCTTACCATAAGCTGCATAAGCTTTTGTTCACAGCCGTTAAAAAACTGATACCATTCATCCAAAGACTGGAGGTCTTCGGGCCCTTCATTGGGGTTAATATCCCACCTCAGTCTTCGAGGGGTTAAATTGTGACCTATGTACATTTCCAATGAGGCCACATCCCACCATAACCTGATTTGTTTCTCCATGTCTATTTGGAGTTGTTTAAAACCTCTCTCAAGGTCAAGGTTAGGGGCGGGTGCCTGTTGGAACACTTCCTCTAGGTTGATGTTCCTTTCTTGCATAAAGTTAAATATATCCATGCTTGCTTGAGCTATTAGTGTTGTATCAAACAAATAATGTAGTACAATACCAAAAGAATGAAGAATTGTAGACAGCCACTCACATTGGCTTGTCTAGCTCCGCGCTTAGGATAATTCAAAAAGGTCTATACTAATATTAATAATGTAAACCCAGTACAGCTGCTCCCTATGAAATCTAGATGATTTAATTGGTAGTTTAATTAAATGAGGGGCGCTAGTACCAACAAGAGATACTAAATTAATTAATAGGTTAATTAATTGTATATTCTGAACTGTATAGTAGAGACTAAGAGCTTATTGAAAAAAGGTGTGCAGACACAATATAGATCTACCATGAACTAAGCTAATTAATAACTATTTAACGTGATAATAGTGAACCACATTTGGTTACTCATACATTACAACCATTATAATGTGAATAATAAAAATTGGTTAGAGTGTGTTTATACAAACAATAATAACACCAGACACCTAGCGTGACCCAGTGAGGTATAAATTAATTATTACCCCAAAGATAATTAACACACAAAATAGAGCTGACCGAGCTCTATTTAAATTAAATAATATAAATATAACAGACCCTGTACCTTGTATCACAATGTGTACAACGAAAATTAATGATCAAGCACTTATGCCCAATCTAATACATAAAAAGTGCAAACCAACAAATTTGGCAAATATCCCAATGTCTTGGGTACATCCAAAAAACGTGAAAAATATTAATATAAATTAGACAGTGTTAATTGATATAACGCAAAGTTCATGTAGTATATAAAAAGTGCAAGCCAACAAAATTGGCAAATAATCCCAATATCTTGAGTGCATCCAAAGAACGTGAAAAATATTAATATAAATTAGACAGTGTTAATTGATATAACGCAAAGTTCATATAGTAGTCCTTGCTGCAAAACGCCACAATCACTCCTGTAGATATAGCTTGTGCACCTGGAAAATGTAAGTGAGCAATTGGCTGCTGTGTTTTTTATGCTATTTTTTAAATAAAACGTTATTACGCTATGAGGTGCGCCTCTCTTTATATTCCCACATATGTTTCCAATCCATTCCATCTGAGCTGGTCTGATAGAGGGAAGAGAGCCCTTGAGTGAGGGTGTGTCACTCAGTGTACAGGCACAATCCTGTGAAAGCGCATTTGATTGCTTCTAAACAAAGTAATCAACTCCATTTGGTAAGAGGCCATTTAATACTGCTGGTTCTCACATTGGGTGGATCGAGAATTTGTCTGGTGATGGTGCACAAGCTATATCTACAGGAGTGATTGTGGCGTTTTGCAGCAAGGACTACTATATGAACTTTGCGTTATATCAATTAACACTGTCTAATTTATATTAATATTTTTCACGTTCTTTGGATGCACTCAAGATATTGGGATTATTTGCCAATTTTGTTGGCTTGCACTTTTTATATACTACATGAACTTTGCGTTATATCAATTAACACTGTCTAATTTATATTAATATTTTTCACGTTTTTTGGATGTACCCAAGACATTGGGATATTTGCCAAATTTGTTGGTTTGCACTTTTTATGTATTAGATTGGGCATAAGTGCTTGATCATTAATTTTCGTTGTACACATTGTGATACAAGGTACAGGGTCTGTTATATTTATATTATTTAATTTAAATAGAGCTCGGTCAGCTCTATTTTGTGTGTTAATTATCTTTGGGGTAATAATTAATTTATACCTCACTGGGTCACGCTAGGTGTCTGGTGTTATTATTGTTTGTATAAACACACTCTAACCAATTTTTATTATTCACATTATAATGGTTGTAATGTATGAGTAACCAAATGTGGTTCACTATTATCACGTTAAATAGTTATTAATTAGCTTAGTTCATGGTAGATCTATATTGTGTCTGCACACCTTTTTTCAATAAGCTCTTAGTCTCTACTATACAGTTCAGAATATACAATTAATTAACCTATTAATTAATTTAGTATCTCTTGTTGGTACTAGCGCCCCTCATTTAATTAAACTGCCATTGTGCTCTTGCCAGTGTCCCTGTGCCTTTTAAGGAGGAGTGGGCTTCCTCCAGGTAAACCGGCCCTTAATTTATCCTCTGCTAAATATGCTCCAACTCGGAGACTCACAAAAATATAGAGTTAAGACCGCAGTACACAGAGGAGGCTTGAAGTAGACATTGCAACTTTCACATATATTTGCAAATGTAAATTGGTAGACAGGGTCCATTAGATATATTTGCAGGCTAACTGGTAAGTGTGCTGGGAAATTATGGTCTGTTTTTATAGGGTACTATACCGGGCCGGGGCCATTGTCCATCCCTATGGAACCCAGTCAACAAAGACCCATTTGGGGGTAGGCTCACCTAGAAGGGTGAAGCCTAGACTTTACAGCCCAGAGTCAGGGACATGTAAGACATGGTCACCATGTATACTTCTGACCGTGACTGTTAAAGACCGTATCGATAGTTGAATTGCATTCTCTACAGTGTACAAATTTGCTGCTAAAGCTCAACCACTCAGAGAGCTTATTCTAAGGTGGATGAACAGGTGAGATATCACACCACAGGTCACACATTTTACTGCTTTGTCCCCTTACAGCTTCTTTATGGTACTAAGATGCCTTTTCCCTCCCTTTCGCCAAGAGGCTACAGGTTGGTCTACACAGAGTTGCTACAATCTCCTTGTGGACACCCTTACCCTATATTCCTCACCTTACTATGAGAGTACCCCTACCCCAAAAAGGAGTACTGTATATACTCAAGTATAAGCCGAGTTTTTCAGCACATTTTTTATGCTGACCCCCCCCCCCCCCGGCTTATAAAGTCCAGAAAAGCCGCAAAAGGGGTGGGGCGTCTAGCTGGGTGCCGCATGTATCATCCCGGCGCGCCCCTGTCAGTTCCCCCTCCCTCCTCCTCTTCTCAAAAGTGTCATGTGCAGTCTCCCCAGTGCCTGGTAGCGTGATCTAATGCTGTGTGTCAGAGATCTGAATCGCCGTGCAGCCACTATAACAATGTCCCGCCTCCTAGACCGCCTCTTGTGATAGACGGCACACTGATCACATGCTAGGAATCATTGTGCCGTGTGTCATAGGAGGCGGGACATGGTTACAGCGGCTGATTCAGATCCAGCTCTGACACACAGCGTAACATCGCATTACCGGGCACTGGTAGGCTGTACCTGATGGGCACTGGTAGGCTGTACCTGATGGGCACTGGTAGGCTGTACATGATGGGCACTGGCAGGCTGCATTTCATGGGCACTGGTAGAATGTATATTATGAGCCCTAACATAGGCTGCTCTATACAAACAGTCATGTCATCACATTCTGGAATATCATCAGCCTGCGTTAGGCCTCAAACTATACAAGTCTTTTTTTTTTATCCTGTTAGAAATGGATCCCAATACTTCTAATCCTGGACCAAAACAAAAACGCAGGTCATACGAAGCTGCTTTCAAAGTTAAGGTTGTGTCAAGAGCAGAAGAAATCAATAACAGTATTGCAAGTAGGGAATTTTGTGTTGACGAAAAACAAGTGAGGGAGTGGCGGAAAATGAAAGCTGACTTGGGAAAGATTCCAAAGGCAAAAAAAGCTTGACGTGGTTTAACGACTTCATATGGGGCTCTAGAGACCGAATTGCATAAATGGGTTATGGAGGGTCGTCAAAATGATTACTGTGTAACACGCATGGGGATTCGCTTACATGCCCTTCAAATGGCTAAAGATGATAAATTAAAAGCACCAGGCATTGAACATTTTGTTGCATCAGCAGGATGGTGTACCCGCTTCATGAATAGGTTTGTTGCCCAATGTAAGAACAAAGATTTCACAGAAGTTGCCAAAAGACCTTTATGAAAGAGTGATGTCATTCCATTCTTTCATCATAAAACAAAGAAGGATCCATAACTATGACCTGGGAGATATTGGAAATATGGATGAAACACCTATGACCTTTGATCTTCCAAGCAACAGAACTTTGTGACAAAACTATTTTTCTCAGAACCACAGGAAATGAAAAAATAAATACAGTCGTTCTGTCATGTTTGGCTAATGGAACTAAGCTGCGGCCTGTCATTATTTTTAAAAGAAAGACCTTGCCTAAAAAGGTAAAATTCCCACCGCGAATAACAGTGCGCGCACATATTAAAGGCTGGATGGATGAAGATGGAACAAAAAAATGGCTGGAAGAAATTTGGAATGGACGACCAGGAGCAGCCTTAAAGAAAAAAACATCATTGCTAGTTTGGGATATGTTCAGAGCCCACACATCTGATGACATAAAAAAATTGATAAAGTCTTCTCAAGTTATTTTCGCCGTTATTCCAGGTGGGCTTACATCTGTATTGCAGCCCCTAGATGTGTGTTTAAATAAACCTTTCAAAGATCGTATGCGAAAGATGTGGCATGAATGGATGTCATCTGGTCAAGCCTGACTGACCAAAGTTGGAAATCTGATGAAGCCCGACATAGGATTGATAGCAAAGTGGGTTTGTGATGCATGGGAAGAGAATCCAGAGGACATGGTGCAAGGCTCCTTCAAGAAATGTGGCATTAGTAATGTTATGGATGGCAGTGAAGACAGCGCTTTGTCTGAGAACGACAGCAGTGATGGTGATGACTGCGAACTCAGTGATGATGACAATGTCTATGCTGATAACCTCACACCAGCTAATGCTGAAGCTCTATTGGACATACAGATAATGAGGAGGAATCCATTTTTTTTAGGATTTTAACTCTTGTGTTTTAGCTTGGTTGCTGATTGAGCTAAGGTTTTTGTACTTTTAAAGTTATTGTTGATACCATATTGTTTTTATTGACCCTCTTTTCCACTTACAGAGCTAATTTACAGTTTTTCTTTGAAATAAATATTCAAAAACATTTAATCTGCTGATGCCTCAATCAATGTAATTTTATTGGTATCTATTTTTCTTTTTGAAATTTACCAGTAGCTGCTGCATTTCCCACCCTAGGCTTATACTCGAGTCAATACGTTTCCCCAGTTTTTTATGGTAAAATTAGGTGCCTCGGCTTATCTTCGGGTCGGCCTATACTCAAGTATATACCCTCTCAAGTAGCTATGGCAGTGACCAGGCAAAAGGAAGCCATTGCAAAATCGCAGCTAAACATCGGCTCTGCCGAAGGCAGGCACAACAACTCTCAATCTCAGAGCAATGATGTGCCCCTTGCACTGTAGCAAGAACACCAGAATTCAAACAACGATCTTTTATCCTGATTCTAGCTCTATTTCAGGCATTCAAACAAGTGGCCTATTTGACAAAAGTAGAATTTTGCGCATCTGTGTCACAGTTCTTTATTACAGCCGTCTCTGTTGAAGGCTCAAAAACGCAACACATCTCCTACTCACATTTCTCGGATTCCGACATGTGTGCCCTAGATTAGGCAGACACAGAAGGGAATGAAGAGGACATAGAGGCAATATTAAAGGAAGCTGTGTAAGATTTTTCTTCCCCCAGATTGCCGTTATTGAAGAGGGAGCATCACGTAACATGCGTGCTAACATTTAAAAAAAGCACTGTGCCGTCCAAGTCTCCTCCATATTGACCTTCCCCTTGGGTGCCTAGAAGCCTGCAACATCTTTAAAATCATTCCCTGTTGTCCAGTGACGATTTGATCACTCCAGACAGGATTTTCAGGCCCCCCAACCCAAAAATCATTGCCAACTCAATCCATTGGAAAAATAATTTGCAAAAATTGTCAATTTCTCTGGTTGATCCTGCTGTCTCAGAAAGTTTGAGACACTCCTAAAGGCTCTCTTTACTCTTGCAGACCCATCCCTGCCATCACCTCTCTCTCTCCAGTTAGCTGTAGTTGTCAAACTGCAGCTAACTTGACTTGACAGCATGCCCCTGTTTCTCAAGATCATACCTTAACAGAGCAATTACAGAAACTACCTACCTGGCTTTAAAGTGGTTGTAAACCCTGGGAAAGAAAACCCTGCAAGACAAAGGCATAATGAACTAGTATTCATAGCATACTAGCTCATTATGATTTGCTTACCCGAGAACGAAGCCTCCGCAGCCATCCTCGTCTCCCCCTCCGGCCGGCGACATCTCTCCCGGGGGTTACTTCCAGGTATTGCGGCTCTGGCACTGTGATTGGCCGGAGCCGCGATGGCGTCACTCCCGCACATGTGCGCGGGAGCCGCCGGTAGCGGCACACAGACTGAAGCAACAGCACATGTGTGCCATTGCTTCAGTTTACACCAGTGAATGAATGAATGAATGAATAACTTGTATAGCGCTACAATGCGAACTGAATCGCCTCAAGGCGCTGTATTGGTGCTTAGTTGTCGAGCTTCTAGAAGAGGTAGGTCTTGAGTTTCTTCCTGAAGGCCTGATGGTTTTCTTCCATGCGGATGTCGGTTGGTAGAGCGTTCCATAGCCGTGGTCCTTGGACAGCGAATCTCCGTTCCCCCTTTGATTTGTAGGGGGATTTAGGAATGAGGAGGAGATTTTGATTAGCCGATCGAAGACTGCGATTGGGTATGTAGTGTTTTATTTTCTCAAGAAGGTATTGCGGAGCGTCTCCATGTGTGCATTTGTGGGTGAGGCAGAGGGTCTTGAATGTGACCCGATTCTTTACGGTTAACCAATGTAGGTTTCTCAGGGAAGGGGAGATGGATCCCCAGGGTTTTTTCCCTGTTATCAGTCTTGTCGCTGTATTTTGGATAAGTTGTAAGCGCGCAAGTTGATATTGGGGTAATCCTATGTAAAGGGAGTTTGCGTAGTCAAGTAGAGAATTAATGACTGTTCCAACTACCACTGCTTTGTCCTCCTTTGGAATGAAGGGGATGAGTCTGCATAGCAGGCGGAGCAGATGGTGGTAACCACTGACTACTGCTCCTATTTGGGCATCCATTGACATTTCTGAGTCAAAAATGACTCTGAGACTCTTGGACTTGGTCCTAGGAGCGATGGTCTGTCCAAAAATGGTGGGTGGTGTCCAAGGGATCTTGGTTCGGGGATTTTGATTTGCATGTAGAATAAGAAGTTCTGTTTTCGATTCGTTAAGTTTGAGGGAGCTAGTGGTCATCCAGTCGTCTATCATAGTGAGGCATTTTTCTAATGGCTGATGGTGGTCTTTTTGTCCGGTGATAAGAAAATATAATTGCGCGTCGTCAGCGTATGAGTGGAAGCAGATGTCTGATCTTCTGATGATTTTGAGGAGTGGGCGGATGTATATGTTGAAGAGCACTGGCGACATGTGCGCATGTGCCGATGTCATCGGCACATGCAGGGGACAGGGGATATCTCATAAACCATGCAGGTTTAGGAGATATCCTGGGTAGCTACAGATAAGCCTTGTGACGGATCCTGTACTCAAGGTGTCCGCCGTAAATGCTTCCTAAGTCCTGGAACATGAGTCCAATGGATCTGGTTATAGGAACCCCCAAGAATTAGACAACACTAGTTCTTGGAGTACATCAGGAATTAACTTTTATTTGACATGTCCCACACATATATACAGCCAGATGACTCACTCTCTGTGTCGTGGGGGCCAGCATGGACCCGAATCCAAGCAACGCCAGCCCAGGGGTCCCCAGGCATGCAGCCCAAAGAGCACCGTTCCCCCAAATGCCAGGGCCCATAATCGCAAGGCAATAGGCTCGCATCCAGTCCCCTCCAACAGCCCCTGTCCCGGCCAGGTCTGTCACAAGCCTTATTCTAGGCTTACCTGTAGCATAAAGTTCTTGTAAAGAGTTTACAACCACTTTAATCTTCATGCACAGAATCCAGTGGCTAAAAGCCTGGACCTCTGAAGCTACCTGTAAAAAGAGCCTCACACATATGGAGCGGCACTTGACCATTTCATCATAGTTGTCACAACAAGGAAGGTTTTACTTCCACAGTGGGAAAACCTCAAAACTCCCCTTTTCAGAAGCCTCTACTTTCTCAATATGCAGAGCACCTAACTGCTGTACCCAAGCTTCAACTTCAAAACTTAAGTTCAGGCTTTCTTTTAGCACAAGTCCTGGGCTGCAAAGCCCCAAATCTTTAAGGAAGCCCTCTTCCCAGTAAAAGCATTACTCTCACTCCTAAGAGTGGGGGACTTCTGTTACAGTTTGCCTCTCTCTGGGGTCCAGATGTCCCCAGGGCCGTCTTTAATATTGATTGGACCCTGGGCAAACATTTTAATGCCCCCCCCCCCCAGCTAGACTCAAAACAAGTTTACTGCAGCAGATCAGGTAGCGATTGTGATTGGCTGCTAGAGGTTACAGCACATAATTTCTGCTTGCTGATGATACTTGCAGCTGCCCCTATTGCCCTGCAGAGTGCAGGTAGTGAGGGGTGGGTGCAGAGTGCAGGTGGTGAGGGGTGGGTGCAGAGTGCAGGGAGGGTGTGAGGGGTGGGTGCAGAGTGCAGGGGGGGTGTGAGGGGTGGATGCAGAGTGCAGGGAGGGTGTGAGGGGTGGGTGCAGAGTGCAGGGGGGGGTGTGAGGGGTGGATGCAGAGTGCAGGGGGGTGTGAGGGGTGGATGCAGAGTGCAGGGAGGGTGTGAGGGGTGGGTGCAGAGTTCAGGGGGTGAGGGGGTGGGTGCAGGGGGTGAGTGCAGAGTGCAGGGGGTGAGGGGTGGGTGCAGAGTGCAGGGGGTGAGGGGTGGGTGCAGGGGGTAAGGGGTGGGTGCAGAGTGCAGGGAGGGGGTGAGGGGTGGGTGCAGAGTGCAGGGGGTGAGGGTGAGTGCAGGGGGTGAGGGTGAGTGCAGGTGGTGAGGGGTGAGTGCAGGGGGTGAGGGGTGGGTGCAGAGTGCAGGGGGTGAGGGGTGGGTGCAGAGTGCAGGGGGTGAGGGGGTGGGTGCAGAGTGCAGGGGGTGAGGGGTGGGTGCAGAGTGCAGGTGGTGAGGGGTGGGTGCAGAGTGCAGGTGGAGAGGTAGGTGCAGAGTGCAGGTGGTGAGGTAGGTGCAGAGTGCAGGTGGTGAGGGGTGGGTGCAGAGTGCAGGTGGTGAGGGGTGGGTGCAGAGTGCAGGTGGTGAGGTAGGTGCAGAGTGCAGGGGTGAGGGGTGGGTGCAGAGTGCAGGGGTGAGGGGTGGGTGCAGAGTGCAGGGAGGGGGTGAGGGTGGGTGCAGAGTGCAGGGGGTGAGGGTGAGTGCAGGGGGTGAGGGTGAGTGCAGGTGGTGAGGGGTGAGTGCAGGTGGTGAGGGTGAGTGCAGGGGGTGAGGGGTGGGTGCAGAGTGCAGGGGGTGAGGGGTGGGTGCAGAGTGCAGGGGGTGAGGGGGTGGGTGCAGAGTGCAGGGGGTGAGGGGTGGGTGCAGAGTGCAGGTGTGAGGGGGTGGGTGCAGAGTGCAGGTGGTGAGGTAGGTGCAGAGTGCAGGTGGTGAGGTAGGTGCAGAGTGCAGGTGGTGAGGGGTGGGTGCAGAGTGCAGGTGGTGAGGGGTGGGTGCAGAGTGCAGGTGGTGAGGTAGGTGCAGAGTGCAGGGGGTGAGGGGTGGGTGCAGAGTGCAGGTGGTGAGGTAGGTGCAGGGGTGAGGGGTGGGTGCAGAGTGCAGGTGGTGAGGGGGTGGGTGCAGAGTGCAGGTGGTGAGGGGGTGGGTGCAGAGTGCAGGTGGTGAGGTAGGTGCAGAGTGCAGGTGGTGAGGGGTGGGTGCAGAGTGCAGGTGGTGAGGGGTGGGTGCAGAGTGCAGGTGTGAGGTAGGTGCAGAGTGCAGGTGGTGAGGGGGTGGGTGCAGAGTGCAGGTGGTGAGGTAGGTGCAGAGTGCAGGTGGTGAGGTAGGTGCAGAGTGCAGGTGGTGAGGTAGGTGCAGAGTGCAGGTGGTGAGGGGTGGGTGCAGAGTGCAGGTGGTGAGGTAGGTGCAGAGTGCAGGGGGTGAGGGTGGGTGCAGAGTGCAGGGGGTGAGGGGTGGGTGCAGAGTGCAGGGGGTGAGGTAGGTGCAGGGGTGAGGGGTGGGTGCAGAGTGCAGGTGGATAGGTAGGTGCAGAGTGCAGGTGGATAGGTAGGTGCAGAGTGCAGGTGGATAGGTAGGTGCAGAGTGCAGGTGGTGAGGGGTGGGTGCAGAGTGCAGGTGGTGAGGTAGGTGCAGAGTGCAGGGGGTGAGTGCAGGTGGTGAGGTAGGTGCAGAGTGCAGGGGGTGGGTGCAGAGTGCAGGTGGTGAGAGGGTGGGTGCAGAGTGCAGGTGGTGAGGTAACCGCAGAGTGCAGGTGGTGAGGGGTGGGTGCAGAGTGCAGGTGGTGAGGGGTGGGTGCAGAGTGCAGGTGGTGAGGTAGGTGCAGGGGGTGAGGGTGGGTGCAGAGTGCAGGGGGTGAGGGGTGGGTGCAGAGTGCAGGGGGTGAGGGGTGGGTGCAGAGTGCAGGTGGTGAGGTAGGTGCAGGGGTGAGGGGTGGGTGCAGAGTGCAGGTGGTGAGGTAGGTGCAGAGTGCAGGTGGTCAGGGGTGGGTGCAGAGTGCAGGTGGTGAGGTAGGTGCAGAGTGCAGGGGGTGAGTGCAGAGTGCAGGTGGTGAGGTAGGTGCAGGTGGTGAGGTAGGTGCAGAGTGCAGGTGGTGAGGTAGGTGCAGAGTGCAGGGGGTGAGGGTGGGTGCAGAGTGCAGGTGGTGAGGTAGGTGCAGAGTGCAGGGGGTGAGTGCAGAGTGCAGGTGGTGAGGTAGTTGCAGAGTGCAGGTGGTGAGGGGTGGGTGCAGAGTGCAGGGGGTGAGGGGTGGGTGCAGAGTGCAGGGGTGAGGGGTGGGTGCAGAGTGCAGGGGGTGAGGTGGGTGCAGAGTGCAGGGGGTGAGGTGGGTGCAGAGTGCAGGGGGTGAGGGGTGGGTGCAGAGTGCAGGGGTGAGGGGTGGGTGCAGAGTGCAGGGGGTGAGGGGTGGGTGCAGAGTGCAGGGGGTGAGGGGTGGGTGCAGAGTGCAGGGGGTGAGGTGGGTGCAGAGTGCAGGGGTGAGGGGTGGGTGCAGAGTGCAGGGGGTGAGGGGTGGGTGCAGAGTGCAGGGGGTGAGGGGTGGGTGCAGAGTGCAGGGGGTGAGGGGTGGGTGCAGAGTGCAGGGGGTGAGGGTGGGTGCAGAGTGCAGGGGGTGAGGGTTGGGTGCAGAGTGCAGGGGGTGAGGGTTGGGTGCAGAGTGCAGGGGGTGAGGGTTGGGTGCAGAGTGCAGGGGGTGAGAGTTGGGTGCAGAGTGCAGGGGGTGAGGGTTGGGTGCAGAGTGCAGGTGGTGAGGTAGGTGCAGGGGTGAGGGGTGGGTGCAGAGTGCAGGTGGTGAGGTAGGTGCAGAGTGCAGGTGGTGAGGGGTGGGTGCAGAGTGCAGGTGGTGAGGTAGGTGCAGAGTGCAGGGGGTGAGTGCAGAGTGCAGGTGGTGAGGTAGGTGCAGAGTGCAGGGGGTGAGGTAGGTGCAGAGTGCAGGGGGTAAGGGGTGGGTGCAGAGTGCAGGGGGTGAGGGTTGGGTGCAGAGTGCAGGGGGTGAGGGTTGGGTGCAGAGTGCAGGGGGTGAGGGTTGGGTGCAGAGTGCAGGGGGTGAGGGTTGGGTGCAGAGTGCAGGGGGTGAGGGTTGGTGCAGAGTGCAGGGGTGAGGGGTGGGTGCAGAGTGCAGGTGGTGAGGTAGGTGCAGGGGTGAGGGGTGGGTGCAGAGTGCAGGTGGTGAGGTAGGTGCAGAGTGCAGGTGGTGAGGGGTGGGTGCAGAGTGCAGGTGGTGAGGTAGGTGCAGAGTGCAGGGGGTGAGTGCAGAGTGCAGGTGGTGAGGTAGGTGCAGAGTGCAGGGGGTGAGGTAGGTGCAGAGTGCAGGTGGTGAGGTAGGTGCAGAGTGCAGGGGGTGAGGGGTGGGTGCAGAGTGCAGGTGGTGAGGTAGGTGCAGAGTGCAGGGGGTGAGTGCAGAGTGCAGGTGGTGAGGTAGTTGCAGAGTGCAGGTGGTGAGGTAGTTGCAGAGTGCAGGTGGTGAGGTAGTTCCAGAGTGCAGAGGGTGAGGTAGTTGCAGAGTGCAGGGGGTGAGGGGTGGGTGCAGAGTGCAGGGGGTGAGGTGGGTGCAGAGTGCAGGGGGTGAGGTGGGTGCAGAGTGCAGGGGGTGAGGTGGGTGCAGAGTGCAGGGGGTGAGGTGGGTGCAGAGTGCAGGGGGTGAGGGTGGGTGCAGAGTGCAGGGGTGAGGGGTGGGTGCAGAGTGCAGGGGGTGAGGGGTGGGTGCAGAGTGCAGGGGGTGAGGTGGGTGCAGAGTGCAGGGGGTGAGGTGGGTGCAGAGTGCAGGTGGTGAGGGTTGGGTGCAGAGTGCAGGGGGTGAGGGTTGGGTGCAGAGTGCAGGGGGTGAGGGTTGGGTGCAGAGTGCAGGGGGTGAGGGTTGGGTGCAGAGTGCAGGGGGTGAGGGTTGGGTGCAGAGTGCAGGGGGTGAGGGTTGGGTGCAGAGTGCAGGGGGTGAGGGTTGGGTGCAGAGTGCAGGGGGTGAGGGTTGGGTGCAGAGTGCAGGGGGTGAGGGTTGGGTGCAGAGTGCAGGGGGTGAGGGTTGGGTGCAGGGGGTGAGGGTTGGGTGCAGGGGGTGAGGGTTGGGTGCAGAGTGCAGGGGGTGAGGGTTGGGTGCAGAGTGCAGGGGGTGAGGGTTGGGTGCAGAGTGCAGGTGGTGAGGTGGGTGCAGGGGGTGAGGGGTGGGTGCAGAGTGCAGGGGGTGAGGTGGGTGCAGAGTGCAGGGGGTGAGGGTTGGGTGCAGGGGGTGAGGTGGGTGCAGGGGGTGAGGGGTGGGTGCAGAGTGCAGGGGGTGAGGGTTGGGTGCAGAGTGCAGGGGGTGAGGTAGGTGCAGAGTGCAGGTGGTGAGGTGGGTGCAGGGGTGAGGGGTGGGTGCAGAGTGCAGGGGTGAGGTGGGTGCAGAGTGCAGGGGGTGAGGGTTGGGTGCAGAGTGCAGGGGGTGAGGGTTGGGTGCAGAGTGCAGGGGGTGAGGGGTGGGTGCAGAGTGCAGGGGGTGAGGGGTGGGTGCAGAGTGCAGGGGGTGAGGTGGGTGCAGAGTGCAGGGGGTGAGGTGGGTGCAGAGTGCAGGGATGGCTCTCCCCCCCTCCAGATTCCAGTACAGAGCTCCAGACTCCACTCTCCCCCCAAGTACAAGGTAAAACTTTCCTCCCTCAAAGCCCACCCCCCCCCCCCCCCCCCCCATTCCAGTACATAGTTTTCCTCTGTCCCAAATGCTACTCACAGCATGTTGTCCAGTCCTCCGATGTCCGTGCAGCATGCCAGTTTGAGGCAGCTTCCCCTGTGCAGATTCCCCGCCCCCTTCCTCCTCTGCTCTCATAGAGCGTGTGTGTACCAGAATGATCAGAGCGGCCACCGGGAGAGGAGCGCTGTCACTTGGAAATACAGAAGCAGCGCTTCCGTTTTTCCAAGTGACATTAGCAAGTAGCGAACATGCAACCAGCACCCGAGGTGGCCAAACTCCGGTGGGCAGTGCAGGGCTCAAAAGGTGGGCAGCGCAGGGCCCCCAACAATGACAGGGCCCTGGGCAGCTGCCCCTTTTGCCCTGCGTTAAAGACGGCCCTGGATGTCCCAGACCTATGGGTACAGTCCGTGGTTTCAAAGGAGTATGAAATAGGGTTTAAAAATCTACTCCCTCACCACTTTCCTCTCTTTAAGTCAGCCAAAAACTGCCCAAGGACAATCAGATTTGCAAAATGGTATGCACTATCTCTACTAGTCTTGCCAGCACCTCCACAAGACAGGTTCAAAGGATTTTATTCAAACTTGTTCATGGTATCAAAGCCCAATGGGGTATTTATTCTATTCTAGTTGTAAAATCTCTCCACAAATTTCTTCACATTCCAAAATTTTGCATGGAGTCTGCAAGGTTGTTTTTTTCCGCTCTGAGACAAGGAGAATACATGGCATCTGTAGACATCCGAGATGCCTATCTGCATGTTCCTATTTACGGACCTCAGAAAATCACTTCCAGTTTGTTGCACTACATGATGCTCTTTGTCTCAGCCTACCCATGGTCCTGTCCAGCCAAACAAGGATTTACCTACCCCTATTCGCTATTAAGCTCAACCCCTGCAATAGGAAAGTCTTTAACAACAGATACCATTCTTGGGCGAGTGTTCCAGTCTCCCATATACCAGAAAACATGATCACTAGGGGAAATCAAGCCCCCTATCAGCATCTTGGAGCTCAGAGTAGTCCGGTTGACCCTACAACACAGGACCCCTCTGCTGTGAGGACACCCACTTAGGGTGCAGTCAGACAGTGCTGTGGCTGTGGGTCACATCAACCATCAAGGGGGTACCAGGAGTCTTGCAGCCTTCAAGAAAGAAAACTAGATACTCTCAAGGATGAAATCTCTTTGTCCAGCGGGCTCTGTTGTCTACATTTCAGGAGTGGAAAACTGGAAAGTGGATTACCTCAGTTGACTGGGTCAAGGGGATAGATACTGTATCTTCTATCTGATATATCAGAAATGGGGAACTCAGGATGTTGACATCCTAGCTTCCAGATTTAACTACACACTAACTCTGTAGCCAAGACCGAGGATCCTCTAGTGCTAGCCTTGCATGCCTTGATATTTCCCTAGTCTCTGTTCATGCTAATCTACTCTTTCCCCCCAGTTCAAATTCCAGGGGTGATTCTCATTGCACCAAAACTGTCACAGAAGATCCTTGTACACAAATATATTCAGACTTCTAGCAGATGACCTCTTCCCAGCAGGTCAGATCTGCTATCTCCACTCCCTCTATTCCATTCTGCTTCTCAGTCATTGACTTTAACGGCACAACTATGGAGGCCCAGGTCTTAAAAGATAGTAGGGTCTCCTGAGTGTGGGAGTCCTACCTTGCTAAAAGCAAGAAAAGCCAATTTTAAGAAGATTTACTATTGTACGTGGAAATCCTACATGGTTTGGCGTGGTGTGAACAAAGACTCTTAAATTCCAGAGATTACTCTGTGTCTCGCTATCTGACCTTCTTGCAATCAGGGCTTGACCAGAATTGGGCCTTGAGCACTCTTAAAGGACAGGTTCCAGCCTTGTCCATTCTCTTTCAAAGGCCCCTGGCTTCGATCTTCCTTGTAAAAGCGTTTCTTCAAGGTGTATCTGGCAATAAGCACCCCTTGCGGCATCCTTTGCTTTCTTGGGATATCAACTTGATTCACTCTGGCCTGCAGAAAGCACCCTTTCAACTCACCAGGGATATTCCCCTAGTGCAGGGGTGAGCAACCTGTGGCTCATCAGCTGTTGTGGAACTAACTATATGCCCCATTAGACATTGCAAGACTGCCATCTATGTGCATGACTCTACATGTCCCATGAGGCATTGCAAGACTGACAGTTACATTATAAGTCCCAGAAAACCGAGGCATGATGGAACTTGTAGTTCTGTACCAGGATATCTTCTACAAAGTAGCATTTATGGTTGCTATTTGGTCTTACGCTAAAGACCATCCTTTTTTGATAGTGTGGTATCAGTCTTCCACTTCAATGAGGACATAGTCCTACCATCCCTGTGCCCTGCTCTATGGATTCCAAAAGAAATCTCATCATTGGCTGAATGTAGTCAGAGACATTAGATTCTACCTCAAGGGTACAATTTAGATCAGACAGATGAATTCCCTATTTTCCTGTCCTCGGGACCTCACAAGGGACACTCTGCTTCTAAGTCCACTATTGCAAGATGAAAGATAAATTTGATCGCTAGAGCTTACATTCTCAAGCACAAATCTCCTCCTGCTCTTTTACCAGATTGATGGGAGTTTCCTGCGCATTTCGGCAGCTGGCCTCTGTAACCTAGCTTGTAAAGGCAGGTCCTCTTTTCAAGCTTTTTAAAAATCCTACTAGGTGAATGACCCATCTTCTGTTGGTGCAGCATTCGGCCACAAGGTTGTTTTAGCAGTAATATGAAATTGGGTCTTTATGACCCTTGTTGTTGAACAAGGTTCTGTTTGCTTAGTTGTCATTTATTGCTTATGGAGACTGTAGAGTATATGTATTCTTCTCCTGTGACCTGTACTGTAACATTAAGATAACAGAGTTTTAACTTGCCTGTAAAAAAAATAGGAAATAGGCCATCCTCCTGTCGATTCCCTGGTTAATTTGCATGGCTTGTTACAAAACGGAGTATTCATGACGTGGAGTTGGGTTATAAGGGTGCCAGTGTCCAATCACTTGACGGTACAAACCTACAACCCAAGGTCTTTACTTTGCCTGTGTCCTGTACTGTACTCCAGGATATTTCAATGTCAAAATTCCTTTTACTTTTTTTAAACATTTGGATTTCTGAGGGAGTAGAGCCACTGTTCTTATGGCTGTCTGTGTCCACATTAAGATTCAATCTCTCAGATTGTCTTGAACACCAGTGTCATCAGAAATGAAAACTTGTGTAAAACCAAATTATTGAATTGCCACCAGAATAGGACAGAGAGTAAATCATCCAATGGGGATACTTGTTCCTGTAACAACAGAAGGTATTACCTTCACATTGCAAAGATGTCGGCTCACTTCCCCATTTGAGTGAACAGGAAGTGAAGAGAAATCTCCCAAATGGGACATAGATGGGAATAGTGACAGCTGTTTAAATGTTGCCCCGCTCTATCCAAAATTAGGTATTGCGTTAAGCTAAAAAGTAGTGAATGCTTATTTTTACAGTGCCGTTTATAGGTGGCACTGGCTGTGCCCAGTAATGGCTGTGAACTGAGCAGATTCAAGGGGTTCTATGCCATGTGTTTGCTGTGATGACCAATCACAAGTATTGTCAGTTTACTTTGCCAGCTTTTTGTTTGCCTTGTCCCAGCATTTTGAGATGTGTTGCTGTCATCATTTTCATTTTTTTTCCTAAAATGGTACATTTTCAAATTTTAACCCCTTGGACCCCTTTAAGGGGTTTAGGATGCTGGGAGGTGGAGCAGGATTTATTATCATGTGACTGTCATGATTGGCTGCCACAGCGGTCACATGATCGGAAAGCTTTCCATTAGTCAGTAACTGTGCACGGTGCGCACTCTCGGCAAAGCTGTTTTTGCAAGGTGCATGTAAATATGCGGCCGCTCTGCGCCAAGGCCCACCTGCCGAGAACCTGCATATTTATATACAGACACCAAGAGGTTAAAAATCTGATACTTTTTCTATTTTCTATCATCAGACAGTGTGCTTCAGGTAAAAAGGGTCACAGGAGTGCAGAACAAGCTGTGATCCACATGAGAAGTACAGCCAAACCAGTGTTGGTTGTTCTTCTCCTTTTTAAGGTGTGTATTAAAATATAATTGCTCCAAAGTTTAGACTATAACATTTGTGAATGTAGAGGGTAATCAACCCAAAGTGCAATGGTTAAAAGTAATACAAAGAGAAAGAGACTCAAAATCTAGCCAAGGGAGCAATGAATATAGATGTACCAAAGAAAAAATATCCACCCAAAGCAGAACCCAAAACCAGTGAAAGGGTTATATTGAAAAGTGGAAACACCAACAGCCTGCATTACAACAAATAATCAACATAAACTTATATATACTGTAGGGGCTATAATCCTATGTGATTCTAAACAGGTCTCCAATTAGAAGGAGCCACCTCCCATCTACCCCCTGTATTTATCCCAAAGGGACTGCCCCAGGTCCTTCCCAACGCCATGTAAATGCTTCCCACAAAGGGGAGGGAGGCACTGTCTCTGAATTTGATGTCAACAGCCATAGGGCAAAATTGGCGCCAAGAGAGCATCCCCAGAAGTCGCAGAACGATGCATTACACGTGATAATGCCACGTGTTAGCTGACGTCACACACTAGGCGCAAAGTATGGCGCCGTGTATACCCAGATGCTGATCCCAGTAACCGCGCTTTGCGCTGCTTGTAAAAGTGATCGGTGGCTGTTCAGCTGCTTGGATCACTTATACAAAAAAAGTAGGGCTGTTACTGATTAAAAATTTTCGTGTTCGATTAATCGATTTTTTTAAAATCGATTAATCAACTAATTTTGATTATAACGCACATACAGATCCAACTACTTTTAGCTGATCTCCTTGCATTGCAACTCTGCATTAGTCAGTGGTAAATGTGGTATACGCTATATACAATCACCCCACACTAGATCGTTTCCACAATCCATGACTTAACTTCACAGTTCACACAAATACGTTTTAAATTTAAACTGTAGAACTGACGTAAGTAATTTTTTTCCCCACAGTAGCGTGACAATCCCTCCCCCTCCGGTCTAACTAATCACTCTCACCTTATGGCATGGACACCTGTGCAAACAGGTGGACATGCAAGCGGGTATCAAAAGGGTTAACAGGGACCATAAACTTCTCTCACGTCTCCTTAGATCTCAGCAAGGACGCCGGGTCATGGGTAGAAAGAAAAGATCTAAGTGCTCACCGCTTAAGTATAAGATTACATTTTTGTGTTCAAACACAAACTACTCACATAAAGATGATAAAAAACACAGCATGTAAAGCCGACAACCGTGTTAGTTCCGTAGGGCAGCAGCGGGTGATGTTATGCGTAGCTTCTTCACCGTACGCGTTACGTTCAATCAGAACTTCAACGTCACCAGACTCCTCCCTCTTCCCTTCGTTAGCAGATGGAGGCACTTGGGGAAGGGGGGGAGGAGTCTGGTGACGTCGATGTCCGTGACGTCACCGGATCTCCGACGGAACTCCCTGAAGACCCAGAAGCCGGCGGAGAGGTGAGTACCGATCAAAAGAATTTTGATTGATCAAAAAAATTATCGATTAATCAAGGAATTAATCTTTAATTTCCAAAGCCCTAAAAAAAAAAAAGGCATCCAGATATTACCGCTTTATCCCGAGGAAGTACTCATGCGTACGCCGGTCAGAAAGTGGCTAAAAAATATTAAGTGCATCACAAAACACATGCGGTTCTTTGGTGTGGTGCAGTGAGGATATGTTGTATTACTGCATTGGAGTGCTGTTAAAAATGAATGCCACCACAGTCTTTTTTGGACATTATTGAAAAACATACTAAAAACATTCACATTCTATAATTTATCCTCTTAATGTATTTGAATTACATTTTATTTTCACAATATAATCAAATTCTATAACTGTCTCTAACCTCAATTTCATTATGTCATTTGTGATCCTATATGTAATCCTAATCTTCTTATTTTAATTTACACACCTCACCAGTCGCTCACACAACTCAGACAATCTCCTCTTACACACATACCCCCCTCCTAACCCAAGAGAGAAAAAAAAAAAAGACCCCCCCCCCCCCCTATTTCCCCCACTGCTCTCCCTCATCTATAATTAGGCCCCATCTCTAACTCATATTAGGTTTAATAAAGATGTTGAAGTTCTAAACTCTTCCCACATTTGCCAAGCTGTTACTATCGGCTCCTTTTTTTCCATTATCATCCTCTCCTCGAGGGACTGCATCTCGCTCACCTCTCACACCCATTCCTCTACAGAGCGCTCTATATTCTTCCTCCACTTTCTGGCTATAATAGTCCGTGATGCGGTTAGGAAATATTTTAAAATACCTTTTTTTATATTTTTCAGTGATCCTTGGATCATTGACAGGACTGATATCATGTATACTTTTAATCAAATTGTATTGATAAATGTAAATCAATAAGCCTCATTCTTCTGTAGCCCCCCTATATTTCAGGCTTGCACTAAGCCTAGGTTCACAATATGTTGGTTTCCAGCAGGCTATGTTTGCACAGGCACAGCCCCCTATTCATTTGAATGGGCTGCTATACCTACAGAAAACGCAGGGAAAAAGGTTCCTGTGTTTCCAAAAATGGAGCTGCCGGGAAACCACATTTTGCTGTGTGTTTCTTAGTACAGGAAATCTCACTGCGGTTTTCAGTACATGGGGGTGCCATTAAGATTAATGGCACCCCCACACATCTGCTAAGCATTTTTGGTGTCGGAAGGTGTGTGAGGACACTTAAGCCGCATACACATGATCAGATTTTCCGACAGGAATTGTGTGATGACCATTTGTACGCTCCATCGGAGTATTGTTGTCGGATTTTCCACGGACAAATGTTGGATGGCATGCTTTAAAATTTTCCACGGACAAATGTCTGTTGTCTGAGAGTCTGAGAGTGTGTACACAAGTCCATCGGGCAAAAGTCCAAAGTACAAACACGCATGCTCAGAAGCAAGGATGAGCCAGAAGTCGGTCTTGTAAACTAGCGTTTGTAATGGAGAATTAACATTCGTGACGTGGCAAATTATGAAATCTCGAAATGCAGCGCACAATTCTCTTCTTTAATGAGATAATAATGAAGTTGCTTTGCTGGTAATACTGATGGAGTTATTGCAAACAAATTTTCATAGGCTTTTTTTTTTTCTAGTGATATCAAGAATAATATTATTATGTTTTTTTTTTTTTTGGGCAAGTTACCACAGCACCATTATCCTGTAGTTTTTAAGATCAAAGATACAACTATGCTGGTGTCCCTTGTTAATTTTACATTGTATCTTTTTGCCTACTTCCAAACTGTCATTTGAAGTTAAACACATAGCCAAGTATTATTCTACACAATTTTTTTATCGTGCATTAGAAAAAGAAAATAAATAAAATTAGACACGCTATCTGCTAAAAAGTGCATTCTATGCATCCAAAAATATGGAAAATATAACAAATCAAATCATTATTATTCAACTTAAAAATCAAAGAAAAGCCTCATGCATGTGTCCTGCTTCTTAATATAGCGGGTCATCAATGCCAAGAGTTGGTGAAAGCAGGGGTCCATCATCCGGAGATAATTCTGAAAATCATCTGGATTATTCTCCTGGAGCTCCCGCAGCAAAGGCATATGACATAATTGGTCACGATTAATAAAGCAACCAATTTTTGGTCCAAGAACTCCTACTCCTCCTGTTCCTGGACTGGACTTGGGTCAAAGCAATAATTCCAAGGCCAATAATAAATAACACGTTATCTCCTCCGATTCCGCAACATGTCTGGTTGACGAATGGCCGTTCAGAAACTAACTAAAAAGTGCGAACTTAAAAGTGCAAACTGAAAATCGCAAATCAACACTCACCAAACTTCTACTAACACGAAATTAGCAGAAGGAGCCCAAAGGGTGTCGCTAAAGAGCTGAAAAACCACGTAGTACGTCACTACGTTCATGTTTGTTGGCCGACAGTTCCTTGCCGTTTGAATGCGAGACAAAATCCAGGCACAGGCTTTCGGACAAAAGTCTGAGGTTTTGTCTGCGGAAAATCTGATCGTGTGTATGAGGCTTAAGTCTAGCCCAACTACAGTGCACATATGCAGACTATGGGGTTGATTTACTAAAGGTAAATAGACTGTGCACTTTGCAAAGTGCAGTTGCTCCAGAGCTTAGTAAATGAGGGGAAGCTTCACTTTACAAAGAATATCCAATCACATGCAAGGAAAATTAAAAAAAAGCATGTGATTGGATGATGGAATTCAGCAGAGCTTCTGCTCATTCACTAAGCTCTGGAGCAATTGCACTTGCAGAATGCACAGTCTATTTGCCTTTAGTAAATCCACCCCTGTGTCTTCACTGTGTCATACTGATAGGAGAGGAGCAAAGCGAGCAGAGGGGTGATGCCTTATGGGGTGGTGCTGCTCTTTCTTTGTCCAGTCAGCAGTCTGTGGGTTTGTTATTGGCCAAGCTTTGCTGTTGTGGAGGTAGAGAACCTGGCTGTGTTATGTGGCAGATATGCTTTAATTATGAGATTGCAATGAGAGAATTAGCAATCCTATGACAGGTATAGTTTCAGATACAGTATATGTAGTTGAACACGGCATTAGGTTGCTTGCCTGGAGTTCAGCTTTACACAGTGTGCCAGTAACAGAACCGACCATCCTGATATATCTTGAAGAGATACAAAATCAGTCTTAAATGAAGCTCCTGCTGATCCAGCATTGACTCCTGTTACTCGGCACGTACTTTCCCATGTGTTCCTTCTCCTGGTAACTATCTCTCTTATAAGTGCTTGGCAACTATCTGCATTGCCCTTCTTTTCCTGCCTTGACTTACAATAAAGAATTCGGGTCATCAGTATTTTGTTTTGATGGTTTCCAGAAACAGTAGTGTTCAAGATAGAGGTAGCAGTGCACAATTAGAATACATTGCCTTTGTAGCACTGTATTGATCTTTTTATTATGAATATACTGTAAAGTTAAAACTAAAAATCATTTCTGCTGTTATGCTCCACAGGGGTTTTCTCTGTTGTTGTACTAAGATAGCTTGCTAGATGAATAAAAATGATCAGCCAAAAAGGTATAGATATACAATTCATTTTGTACAGCAGCATAGTTTCCAGTAAAATACATGATTGTGTTATGCCAGTGTTTTATTGTTTGAAGATCACCTGACACAGCTGCTCCATTTTGTTTGCCTATAAGCCTTCCCTGATTGAAAATTGATTTTAGAGTAAATTCCAATCTTAACCACTTGCTACCCAGGCCAGTTCTGACACTTCGCTCCTACATGTAAAAATCATCATTTTTATCTCACACAATATTTGTGCAGTTATTTTTGATGCATTAAAAAAAATAAATGAAACAGTAAAGTTAGCCCAATTTTTTTGCATAATGTGAAATAGGATGTTACGCTGAGTAAATAGATACCCAACATGTCAAGCTTTGAAATTGCGCACACTCGTGGAATGGCGCCAAACTTCGGTATATAAAAAGCCCCATGCTTTACATTTTTTTTACAGGTTACCAGTTTAGAGTAATGTTATCTGGCCCGCCGTATTCTCTATGGTAAACTTCCGGCATGTAAGTTTGAAGAGAGACAGTACACACGATCGGAAATGCCGCCAGCAAAAGACTGATGTGAGCTTTTGGTTGGAAAATGTGATCGTGTGTATTCTCCATCGGACTTTTGCTGGCGGCATTTCCAACAGCAAAAGATTGAGAGCAGGTTCTCAATTTTTCGGTCATTCCGATCGTCTGTACCAATTCCAATGCGCAAAATTCCTACGCATGTTTGGAAACAATTCGACGCATGCTCGGAATCATTGAACTTCATTTTCTCGGCTCGTCGTAGTGTTGTACGTCACCGTGTTCTTGATGGTCGAAAGTTCTGAGAACTTTTGTGTGACCGTGTGTATGCAAGACAATGTAAACATCCCTTGTAATAGGAATAGTGCGTGACAGGTCCTCTTTACAGTGAGATCTGAGGTCAATAAGTACCCAGATTTTGGATCTAGGCTGGGAAACCTGAAAAAGAAAAACGATTCTGACTTCCCAGCCGAGGCGGTGGAATTTTTTCAAATGCAGAGGCCCAGCGTGAAGTCATACCATCGCGCCCAGCCTCCGAACGATCATAGAGTCTTCCGGGGGCTATCTGGCCCGCCGTATTCTCTATGGTAAACTTCCGGCATGCAAGTTTGAAGAGAGACAGTGCACACAGCAGGGAACTCCTAGTTCAGTTTGCAAGATCCTCTTTCAGGTGCTCAGGCTCAGTGTGTTTTTGCTAATCACAGCACAAACAAGTAAAAGGATTGAGCCGGTGTTCTGTCAAAATTTGTCCGGCTATCATATAGTGTCCGCCCTGTACTGCGCAGGCGCAGCGCTTGCGCAGTATGGAGGAGAAAGCCATTCGGAAAATATCGGAAGATGAACGCCGTGAGTCGAGGTGCAAGCCCCACCATCCAAGTGGACATAGGGCTACACAAACTTAGAGGGCCCCTCGCGGGCTCGCTTCGCTCGCCACGCTTCGGGCAGGGCCCCGCTGCGCTCGGCTCTTTTTTATTCTTACTCTATGTCCACTTGGATGGTGGGGCTTGAACCTGGACTCACTGCGCAGGCGCTGTTCATCTTCGGCTATTTTCGGAATCTGCCTGTCATGTGTACTGCGCATGCACAGTACACAGCGGACAGTATCCGATGGGGCACAAAATCCGACAGGACAGCGGCAACTCTGTAATCCATATAGCGATTTTAATGGTTGGTTACATGAAGTGACATGCAAAGCAGCTGACGTGTTTCGGCAACAGCCTTAGTCGTAGCATGTTAAACATAAAAATGGCAATTCATTCATACTCGTATAAGCTCCATCCCAAAAATCTATTTGCATGGTAAATTGAAGCAATTAGCTGGGCAATTAAGAGGTTAATGCCAAAATGCAGGAAAAGGACTGAGACCAAAGATATACATCACCTGACATGTTTCAAAAGATTTATAGGCACAGTGGGATACTATACATGATCACCCTACTCACTAGGGCAAGAAAAAAAATGTAATTCAAAAGTGTATTTTTTCGGGGAAAAAAGTGCGCTTATAAGACCACGGCGCAAATACGGTGTGACAGAAAGTATTGCAACGACCGCCATTTTATTCCCTAGGGTGTTAGAACCCCCAAACATTATATATATTTTTTTCTAAGTCATTTTTTTAGCAAATCTCAGAAAGTGGCTAATCCCAGTTGGTGAATTTATTAGGGCCAGGAGGAACTGCTCCACCTTGGACAGCTTCTATGATGAGTGTTAAAATATTTCTAAACTTCTTAAAAATCGTGGCTACCAACAGTGGCATCTAGATATTGCCATTGCCTTTGAAATAGAGACGATTTAATATCCAAGAGAAGTAAATCCAAGATTAAATATTTGGGAGGCAATGGCGATCGCCCTGTAACATTTGGAACTACCTTCTCCAAAGAATACAATCAAATTAGACAAATAATTAATACATATCTCTCTGTTCTGAATGCAGATGGTGATTTGGTGAAGGTTTTGATCAGTGGCTGTAGTTTTTCCTGCCGCCAGGCATGTACCCTGGGCAATTTACTGCCCCCCAGTTTATACAGGTCAGCCTTACCTCCCAAAACCTGGCTCAGTCCCACAGGCTCAGACAACTGTGGCCTGAACACCGGCAGATACTGCAAGCATAATACTAATCATAAGTCCATTACTTCATATCACAACGGCAAAACATTTCCCATTAAGGATTTTATTAATTGCAATTCAAAATATGTGATATATGTAATTGATTGCAGCCTCTGCAGGTTACAGTATGTAGGATGCACTACAAGATCTCTGCACTTTATAATGGTACTGCCTCAAGCAATATAAAAAAGATGTCTACCGTATCAAAACATTGATAAATTAAACAAGCGGCACGTGGAGGGGATACACACAGAAGACTTCTAGAACAGGAAGTGAGACGGATCCTTTCTCTGGGGACACGGATCCCCACTGGAATGAATTACAGATGGGATGTGGATTTATTCCTTAAATAATGCAATCCAATTCCCTCATTCCCTTTAGACATTATTCCTCTCTATCTCAGTTCTCTCATTTCTAGTCTTCACTAACTACCTATTATTACTTTTGACCCTGGTTGTTACATGTTGTATGAGGTCCTTTGTTTTTCCTGTCTTATACACAGTGGTTTACCATGATGCCAAATGGATCCTCACACATGGGCTACATACACCAGCAATACTGAAAACATTTTATATATTTTGTTTTTCTTGCCCGTGTGAGTAGGGTGATCATGTATAGTATCCAACTGTGCTTTTAAATCTTTTGAAACATGTCAGGTGATGTATATCTTTTGTCTCAGTCCTTTTCCTGCATTTGCCATCTTGATATTAACCTCTTAATTGCCCAGTTAATTGCTTCAATTTACCATGCAATTTGAGTTTTGGGATGGAGCTTATATGAGTATAAATGAATTGCCATTTTTATGTTTAACATGCTATGATTAAGGCTGTTGCTGAAACACGTCAGCTGCTTTGCATGTCACTTCATGTAACCAACCATTAAAATCGCTATATGGACTACAGAGTTGGACATACAAATGTTGGCTAGCAGGTTTTCAAATTTTCCACGGACAAATGTGTGTTGTCAGATTTTTCGACAACACACATGCTTGGAAGCAGAAGCCGTCGGTCTTGTAAACTGGCGCTCGTAATGGAGAATTAACATTTGTGACGTGGCAAATTATGAAATCTCCAAATGCAGCGCACAATTCTCTTCTTCTTTATTGGGATAATAATGAAGCTGCTTTGCTGGTGATACTGATGGAGTTATTGCAAACAAATTTCAAAGGCTTTTTTTTTTTTCTAGTGATAAGAATAATATTATGTTTTTTTTTTTTATATTTGTGCAAGTTACCACAACACCATTATCCCGTAGTTTATAAGATCAAAGATACAACTATGTTGGTGTCCCTTGACATTTTTACATTGTATTTTTTAAAATGTAACTGCCGACTCCCAAACTATCATTTGAAGTAAAACACAAAGCCAAGTATTATTCTACACACTTTTTTAATTGTGCATTAATAAAAAATAAATAAATAAATAGACATGCTGTCTGCCAATATAACTTAAAGAGGTGGTCCACCCTATTTATTTATTTTTTTAAAAGTCAGCAGCTACAAATACCGCAGCTGCTGACTTTTAATAAATGGACACTTACCTGTTCCAGGTTCCAGCGGTGTCGGCAGAATGTGACGAGCGATTGCTCGTCTCTCGGCTGCCCCGCCGTCATCCTCTGTCAGGGAATCAGGAAGTGAAGCTTGCGGCTTCACTGCCCGGTTCCCTACTGCGCATGCGCTAGTCGCGCTGCGCGTCTTTATTGGTCCCCGCTGTGTCCTGGGAACTCTGTGTTTCCCAAGACACAACGGGAACCCTCGGATATGGGCGGGCATCCTCGGATAGGGGCGGGGCAGCTAGTACCGGAAGTGGGTGCAGATACCTGTATTATACAGGTATCTGCACCCCCCTCCCCCCTGAAAGGTGCCAATTGTGGCACCGGAGGGGGGGGGGAGGAATCGGATAAGCGGAAGTTCCACTTTAGGTGGAACTCCGCTTTAAAGTGGCGTTTCCACCAAAAAAAAAAAAGATTAAAAATAATTTTAAAATTGGAAAAAAATAAAAATGTTACTCACCTCTAAATGCCTGTTGCTATGGGGTCCCTCGTAGTCTGCCTCCTTTAGTGCCCGGGCACTACTGACATCACTTCCCCTCGGCGCCGCACAGTCACCTGGGACCTGTCACGTGTCCCAGATGACTGCACTGCGTATCGCAGCGCCGCTCGCGCATGCGCAGTGGGTGCCCGGCTGTGAAGCCACAGCCGGGTGCCCACAGTAAGAATGCCGGTGCCGGGGGGCTTCGTTCCCCCGCATCGCTGGACCCTGGGACAGGTAAGTGTCCGATTATTAAAAGTCAGCAGCTGCAGTATTTGTAGCGGCTGACTTTTTAAATTTTTTTTTTAAATTTTTTTTTTTTTTAGGGGGCACTCCTCTTTAACCAAAAAGTGCATTCTATGCAACCAAAAATATCGAAAATATACCAAATCGAATTATTATTCAACCAAAAATATAATGTCAAAGCAATAACTCCAAGGGCAATAATAAATAACACGTTTTCTCCTCCGATTCTGCAACATGGCTGGTTGATGAACGGCCGTTCAGAAATGAACTGAAAAGCACAAAAAGAAAAGCGCGAATCAACACAAACTTCTACTAACACGAAATTAGCAAAAGGGTGGCGCTAAAGAGCTGAAAAACAATGTAGTATGTCTAGTACGTCACTACGTTCGTAATTGTTGGCCAACATTTGTGTGGCCGTGTGTATGCAAGACAAGTTTGAGCCAACACCCTTCGGACAAAAGTCCGATCGTGTGTATGAAGCATTATTCCAAAATTCATTCAACTCATTATTTTCCTCAAAATTCTACAAACAATACCCAATAATGACAATGTGAAAGAAGTTTGTTTGAAATCTTTGCAAATGTATTAAAAATAGAAAACAAAAAAAATCCCATGTACATAAATAGTCACAGCCTTAGCTCAATACTTTGTTGAAGCACCTTTGGCACCAATTACAGCCTCAGGTCTTTTTGAGTATGATGCTACAAGCTTGGCACACCTATTTTTGGGCAGTTTCTCCCATTCTTCTTTGCAGGACCTCTCAGGCTCCATCAGATTGGATGGGGAGCGTTGGTGCACAGCCGTTTTCAGATCTCTCCAGAGATGTTCAAGCAGGTCCAAGTCTGGGTTCTGGCTGGGCCACTCAAGGACATTCACAGAGTTGTCCCGTAGCCAGTGGTGTACCAAGTGGGGGTCAGGCCGCCCGGGTGCCACACACTGGGGGGGGGGGTGTGTGTCCAGCCGGCGCCCCCCCCCCCCCCCATGACTGATGCGGTGTCAGTGGGTTCAGGCAACGGCGCAGTGACAGGGCAGGTTAGAGCACGGAGAGGCGAGCTGTAAAAGTGCACAGGGGGTGCCCGGGCCACTACCAGGATGACGCCCAGAGCTGGTCGCCGGATTCACAGAGCAAAGTAGGGTAAGCAAAACACTCTCCTTCTGTACCGCAGGGGAGAGAGAGACAGTGAGCTGCACTGAGTAGAGAACTGCTGTTTGATTTTGTATGATGGTTCTAGGGTTGACTGTAGTGTCTTTCGAGGCTGTGCCTTATGCCTAGTTATACTCCAGGCCTCTGCAGATTAACATTCTTATTGCATTTATCAAGCAATTCGATTAACATGTGTCTGCCTGCAAGAACCAGACTTTTGTTTATAATTTATAATGTAGCCCTGGAGTCTGGGAGGCCATTCTCTATCTATGACGAGAAGATTCTCTTAGCGGATGCAAGCATGCTGGGCTGCAGGGAGCTCTCAGGCCCTTGATGGTCCAAGGGCTTTTGGGAACAAATCTCCCTTCAGAATATGAACTCTTCTTTGGCTCTCCCAATGTTTTTTTTTGTATATATAAAAACTATGTCTATGTATATATAAACTGATACATTCTGTTGGAGAGTTTGTGCTGTGAAAAACATCAGACTGGCTGCATTATCAGATGAAAGTAGAAGAAAACTTAAAAAAGAAAACAAATGCAGCCATCACATCTAGGAATTGGTAAGCTGTTTAATACTGCTGTAATCTTGGCAGTTCATGAAAAGGGTGGGCAGGAAACATTTTAAAGGATGACTACACATTTATTTATGCCAGATAGGGGGCAAAAAGCCTGGAGCTGCTATCGGATTCATATTGATAAGGAAACAGCTGGTTCTAAAATGTCAAGGTGTGATTTGATGGTTTTACTTTTGTGGTTTTATTTTTAGCATGCGTAATTGCTTGTCCTATCGCTAACACAAATAAGTCCATTGAGCCCTGGTTCACATTGGTACAATTTGACAAATCGCATGTCAGATCGGCGGCAATTGCTGGCACCGATTTCTTAAAGTAGTTTCTGTACTATTTTTTGTGATTTCTGGCTGCGATTTACATTGACATCTGTGCAGAAACCAACACAGATGTCTCTGAAAGCACGGCCGAAATCGGGATTGACATGCGGGAGTGAAATCGCACGGCTTCATTCCCGCAGCTCAGTGTGAACCTGTGCAAAAAAAGTTTCAAAGCAGTCTGGGACATTTTTAGCAGTTAACATACTGTATATTGATGCACTTACAGTCTCATCTGTTTAGGTACCTTTATGCAGGCAGAAAAACAATGAACATTTAGCCTGCAGAAATCATTGGTTGATTTCATTCTATTTATAAATAAAATAAAAAAAACGAAGCTAAGGGTTTTGGGCAGGCTGCGGTTATGACTCCTATCTGTATGTGGTTGTGTTTTGTCTTTTTTGGACTTGTGAATTTATTACTAATGTAGATAAATCATTATTAGGTTACAGAACTCACCAGTACAACAAAACATGGAGAGGATGTGAAGATAACACTGACACTGACAAGTGTTCTGCCAGCAGGGTCCCCAACCTGCATCCAGTTCTTTGGGGTCCTTTTCAAGAGGTAAATGCTAAATGAATATATGCCTAAAATTCTCTCTACATGCCTGGCTCTAATCCCCAGTTCATCCTCAGTGTGTATGTGTGTACATTTGTGTGTTTATGCCACTACCCTTCCCAACAAACCTTTACATTGTGTTTGATAAAAAAATACATCTAAAAGTTTTTTCATTTATCCATACTCCCCGCTGATGGCAGCAACCGTGTAAGAAATGTTCACATTGTTGCGGCTCCTATTGTAAAGAGACCCCTTATGCAGTTTAGGATTGAACCACTTCTTGTCCATTTTCATTGTGTGGCCTTGTGTTTTCTTTAGAGACCTTAGGTTAAATAGTTTCCCCCAATGATATAATCGCATTCAGGTAATTTCTGCGATTCTGAAACTTTATGCGACTTTATGCGACTTTTGGATTTTTATGCGATTTTGGAAATTTTTAATGCGATTTCATATGAAATTTTTTTGTTTTAATATTTTTCTTGCACTGTGGATCTATTCAGATACCTTTTAACTTGTTTTATTCTCACTAGAACACTGCTTAGTGGGTATGCGATCCTTGAGCAACCGTGCACCTTGTATTGTGAATTTTAGTACACTGTAGCACCTTTATCACATTCCACTTTATTTAATTGACCCCACTTGATTTTAAGAATTTCGTGCACATCAGTCACATTTGTTTTTACTGTTTATATATATATATAATTTTATATGTGTATTGATTTAATTCTGGTAAGATCTTTGCCATCCTCTATTACTTACCACTGCCATCCTAGCCTGACCATCTAGCATAGTTTTTGGGAGCGCAACACCACACATTGATTTATTCCATAGATTTCTTGGGTACAGTTTGACCCCTCGGTGTAGCCGCATACCTTTTCTCCCCCCTTTCTCCCTATTTATAAAGCACCTTCACGCTTGTACGCACCCCATATAAGAATACAACATAGGGCAAGGACATGTAAGTAAGCATCAAAGGGCGCTACACATGTGGTATTATCCTGAAGTGAGAGCAATACTTCTAGGATCAGAATTGTTTCTTAACTCTAAATTGATAACCTGCACTGCTTTTAAAGTAACGTCTATAGAACATTTTGACACGTTTGTTTCTATGCAAAAAACCTTATATTTTGCCAAAAAATGGGTTTAATATTGTATTTGTTTGCACTAAAATTAATTTTACAGTTTTTTTTCCCTGAAAGTATACGTTTAATAAATAGCTTCGCAAATGTCGTGCAATATTAAAAATAGCAACTACCACCATTTTATTCTCCAAGGTCTCTGCTTTCAGAAAATATTTGTTTTTGCAGTGTTTACAGTAATTTCTAGCAAAAAATACAGGTTTTAATATGTGTGCAAACATTTAAAAAAATCGCCCTAGTAGGCAAGTGGATATAGAATATGTGCACTTTAGCCACTTGCCGACCGCAATTCGTATATATATATGTTGTGGTTTCCCGGGATTATGGCTGAAGATATCAGCCATAACCCCGGTACTGTTTTTTTCTACAAGCGGCTTATGAAACCTGTCCTAGTGGTTTATGAGCCACTGAAATAGTTTCCGAAGCGGTGGGAGGGGATGGCGTCGTTTCTCAGCTTACCGTTTACGCCGGTTCACCTGAGAAACGGTCCGACGATGCAGCCGGCTACTCCCATAGGTGATCAAAGGGTCAACACTCTTTGATCGACTCTAGGGCCTTGGAGGACCGGAGTGACTGTCACTTCCACACCAGGCTGTAAGAACATTTTTATTTTTTTTTTTAAAGCAAAAAAAAATATATGAAATGGATAGTGTAAAACTAAAAAGTAAAATAAATGATAATAATAATAAAAAAAATGTTTAACCACTTCCCACCCGGCCAATGTAGATATACGGCCGGGTGGGAGCCGTCTACTTCTGATAGGACGTTCAGGAACGTCCTTCAGAAGTAGAGGGATCGCGCGCGCGCGTGACCGCGCAGCGGCGCGATCCCGATGCGGCCGTGTCACCCAGACACGGCGCATCTCGAATCGGCAGGAGGGCACGGTGATTGGCCCTCCTGATCACATGACGGCCGTGACGAATCACGGCTGTCATGTGATGTAAACAAACAGCCGGTTGCTAGGCAATCGGCCCTCCTCTCCTCACACGGAAGTCGTCGGTGAGGAGAGGAGAGCGGATCGCTGCAGCCGGCTGGTGATCAGTGAGTATGAGATGTTTTTTTACTCACTGATCACCAGTCTAGGGTCCCCCATAGTAAAACACACGTCCCCACAGTAAAACACACATGTCCCCACAGTAAGACACACATGTCCCCACAGTAAAACACACATGTCCCCAAAACACACATGTCCCTAAAACACACATGTCCCTAAATAATAAAAACACATGTCCCTCACATATCCCACTAAAATCACATGTGCCAATGATTATCTGCACACATATGTCCGTGATCACCTGCACACCCCTTTTACATGATCATTTGCGTACATATGTCCGTGATCACGCGAACCAATTATTATACACTTAACGGAATTTTTTTTACAAAAAACATGTAGCAGAATACATTTTGGCTTAAATTTATGACAAAATTTGATTTTATTGGATTTCTTTTAAAAAAGAAAGGAGAAAATATTGTTTTTTTTCAAAATTTCCGCTATGTTTTCGCTTATATCGCAAAAAATAAAAAACGGAGTCGCGAATAAATACCACCAAACTAAAGCTCTATTTGTGCGAACAAAATGATAAAAAATTCATTTGGTTACAGCATTGCATGACCGCGCAATTGTCACTGAAAGTGCGAGAGCGCTGAAAGCTGAAAATTGGTCTGGGCAGGAAGGGTGTTTAAGTGCACAGTAGGCAAGTGGTTAAACGCCCCCAACCCTCCGTGCTCGCATGCAGAAGCGAACGCATATGCAAGTCGTGCACGCCTATGTAAACGGTATTCGAACCACACATGAGGTATCGCCGCAAACTTTAGAGCGAGAGCAATAATTCCAGTGCTAGACCTCCTCTGTAACTCCAAATGAGTAAACTGTTAAGACGTTTAACCACTTCAGCCCCGGACCAATTTGCAGCCAAAGGACCAGGCCCCTTTTTGCGATTCGGCACTGCGTGGCTTTAACTGACAATTGCGCGGTCTTGCGACGTGGCTCCCAAACAAAATCGACGTCTTTTTTTTCCCACAAATAGAGCTTTCTTTTGGTGGTATTTGATCGCCCCTGCGGTTTTTATTTTTTGCGCTATAAACAAAAATAGAGCGACAATTTTGAAAAAAAATGCAATATTTTTTAATTTTTGCTATAATAAATATCCCCCAAAAATATATAAAAAAAATATTTTTTTTCCCCTCAGTTTAGGCCGATACGTATTCTACTACATATTTTTGGTAAAAAAAAAAATCGCAATTAGCGATTATTGATTGGTTTGCGCAAAAGTTATAGCGTTTACAAAATAGGGGATAGTTTTATGCATTTTTATTAATATTTTTTTTTTACTAGTAATGGCGGCGATCAGCGATTTTTATTGTGACTGTGACATTATGGCGGACACATCGGACATTTTTGACACATTTTTGGGACCATTGTCATTTTATATAGAAATCAGTGCTATTTAAATGCACTGATTCCTATGTAAATGACAGTGGCAGTGAAGGAGTTAACCACTAGGGGGCGGGGAGGAGTCAGTGTGACGTGTGTGTTTTTTTACAGTAGGGGGGCGTGGCTGACGTCTGACGTCACTGATCAGCTTTCCCAATGACAGGGAACAGCCGATCAATGACAGGCAGTGTAGGAAGCACAGGGAGAGGTTTGTTTACACAGACCTCTCCCCATTCTTCAGCTCTGTGACCCGATCGCGGGACACCAGCGGCGATCGGGTCCGCTGGTCCCGCGGCCAGGGTCACGGAGCTCCCGAGCGACCCACGGCTGGGCAATTAAAGGGGACGTACCGGTACGTGCTTTTGCCCAGCCGTGCCATTCTGCCGACGTAAATGTGCAGGAGGCGGTCGGGAAGCGGTTAAAACGTTGCCTATGGAGATTTTTAAGTATCGTAGTTTGTCGCCATTCCACGAGTGTGCACAATTTTAAAACGTGACATGTTAACTCTCTGTTTACTCTGCATAATATCATCTTACATATTATACAAAGAAATGGGGGTAACTATTGTGTGGGTGTTTTTTTTATTTTTTATTCATTAACCACTTCAGCTACCAGAAGGTTTACCCCCCTTCATAACCAGGCCATTTTTTGGGATTCTGCACTGCGTTACTTTAACTGACAATTGCGTGGTTGTGTACCCATATAAAATTGATGTCCTTTTTTCCCCACAAATAGAGCTTTCTTTTGGTGGTATTTGATCACCTCTTTGGTTTTTATTTTTTGCGCTATAAACAAAAAAAGGCAGAAAAAAAAAGAAGAAATAAATATATATTTTTTTACTTTCTGCTATAAAAGACACCCAATAAAAAAATGGAAAACATCAAATTTCTTCATCAGTTTAGGCCAATATGTATTCTGCTACATATTTTTGGTAAAGAAAATCCCAATAAACGTATATTGATTGGTTTGCGCAAAAGTTATAGCGTCTACAACTATGGGCTAGATTTATGATTTTTTTTTTTTTTACTAGTTATGGCACCGATCAGCGATTTTTAGCAGAACTGGGCCATTGCGGCGGACAAATTTGATACTAAGTGACCCTTTTTGGACCAGTGACACCAATACAGTGATCAGTGCTAAAAAATATGCACTGTCACTGTACTAATGACACTGGCAGGGAAGTGGTTAACATCAGGGGCGATCAAAGGGTGTTGCATGTGAGTGTTTTCTAACTGTGTGGGGGGTGGTTGTATTGTTAGAAGACAGATCCGTGGTCCTGCTTAGCAGAAACACAAGATCTCTGTCTTCCCCTCTGACACTACGGCAATCTGCTTTGTTTACATAGGCAGACCGCTGTTCTGCCTATGTCGGGAACGATCAACAGGTCCCAGCGGAAATTTGGTCTGCCGGACCCGCTGATTGGCTCTCGCTGTGTCCAATCACCCCCCCCCCCCCCAGACCAGGAAGAGGAAATGATGTACAGGTACGTGATTGCGCCTTTAGGAACCTCCGCCCCGCTGTATATGTATGCATTGTGGTCGGTAAGTGGTTAAAGGGTATTTATTTGCGAAAATACTGTGTGACATAAAAAGGGAAGATGGTTAAAACAAAATGCATTTAACCTTTTGGCCCCTTCCCCATATCTAATCTAACTCAGTGCTGGATCTAACAAACACTAGAGGCCGTGACCTTGATAAATGTAATTATGCATCTGGAGATCTGAAGTGCTCTTATCCTTTAATGCTGCAGACAGAATCCTGTAATTGGAAGAAAGGCTGGTCCTATCACTTTGAAAAGTCACATCACTGAGATGTCCTCTCCCTCCTCTCCTCATTTTTTTCCCTTACAATTATAAAGAAGCCATCCACCTGCTTTAGAGTCCCAAACCAAGTGGAGCGCAATTCATGTTTGTAACGCACATCGCTGGACTTTAGAAATGTGCAATGTTTTCTTTTAACGCAGCATAATGACCACTGTAATGCCCCGTACACACGGTCAGAAATTCCGATGGAGAATGTCCAATCGGACCATGTTGTCGGAAAATCCGCCCGTGTGTGGGCTCCATCTGACAATTTCCGACGGAAAAAATGTGAGATCCTGCTCTCAAATTTTCCGACAACAAAATCCGATCTGACTTTTTCCGATCGTGTGTAGAGAATTCCGACGGACAAAGTGCCACGCATGCTCAGATCAAATTACGAGACCAAAGCTATTGGCTAATTGCCTCTACGTAGTTCCGTCGTACGCAAGGAACGTCACCACGTTCAGAATGATCAGATTTTCCGACAACTTTGTCTGACCGTGTGTATGCAACACCAGTGTCAGACAAAATTCGTCGGAAAAAATCTGACGGATTTTATGGTTGGAATTTCCGACCGTGTGTAGTTTCCATCACACATTTTCCATAGGAATTTCCATCACACAAAATTTGAGATCTGGTTCTCATATTTTCCAACAACAAAATCCGTTGTAAATCCCGATCGTGTGTACACAATTCCGACGCACAATGCCACGCATGCTCGGAATCAAGCAGAAGAGCCGCACTGGCTATTGAACTTAATTTTTTTCGGCTCGTCTTATGTGTTGTACATCACCGCATTCTTGACGTTCGGAATTTATGACCAACTTTGTGCAACAGTGTGTATTATGCAAGTTTGAGCCAACATCCGTCGGAAAAAATCCATGGATTTTGTTGTCGGAATGTCCGATCGTGTGTACAGGGCATTACACTGTTTTACTTTCTCTTCCTTCCTCAGCTCATCCCCCACAGCTATTACCTTTTGTATCAATTGACCATTCCTTTTTAAATTGTACTCTCTAACGAGCAGGGCCCTCTGATTCCTCATGTACCAAATTGTAATGTAACTGTAATGTCTGTCTTTATTTTGTGCAAACTGTTGGCGCTATATAAAACCTGTATAATAATAATAATCTGCGCTTGGCACTCCTACATTTTAACTATCATTCTAGCTTTTGGTAGACACTAGGGAAGTAAACCATCTGACATCTTTGATGGACTCTGTGCTTGAGTTTCCATGCACATACAGTAGGTAGCACAACCAGAATGAGCAGATGTTTGATTTTGCATTCATGCCTAAGTAAGTAGTCCATAATCCCACCACTGTTTAGTAGTCTGCTTTACTCTAGACCTCATAGAGCACACCTACCCCTCAGTTGGTGTGACCTTTTTACACCAGTATATGGTTCAGCTTCCCCCAATACCCCAGATATTTCTCCCCTCTAAATACCCCCCCCCCCCCCCCCGCAGTTGGATGCATCCACTACTGTCTACCCCTGCCACCAAAACTCATGGTCTCAGGTCTGATCACCTGACCTTTCCCTGGGTCTGAGGGTTGGGAGAACTTGCTGAAATGTAATTTCAGATACTCTTTGTTTAAAGACTTACCTGTTTAACAACCACTCAGACTTATGACCAACTCTCTCCACCCTATACATTGTATTGTACAGTGTAGAAGTTTGTGTTCTGTACTTATGCAAATTTAACCACTTCCCGCTCGGTCAATAGCATATTGACGTCCGGGAAGTGGTTCTGTTATCCTGACTGGGCGTCATATGATGTCCTTCAGGATAACATGCCGCCGTGCGCCTGTGGGGGCGCGCATCGCGGCGATTGGTGGAGCGGTGTGTCAGTCTGACACACCGCTACACTGATCTCGGTAGTAGATCCCGGCGGAGGCTCTTTACCACGTGATCAGCCGTGTCCAATCACGGGTGGTCACTATGTCAACAGGAAAAGCCGGTGATCGGCTTTTCCGCACTCGCGCCTGACAGACGCGAGTAGAGCAGAGCCGATCGACGGCTCTCCTGACAGGGAGGGTCTGCGCTGATTGTTTATCAGCGCAGCCCCCCCCCCCTCAGATGCCCACACTGGACCACCAGGGACTCCACTAGGACCACCAGGGAAGTGGGCAACTTGGATGGCCAGGTATGTACCCCCTGGCCATCCACATGTGCAAATGATGCCCAATCCATGCCACCCATAAGTACCCATCAGTGCTGCATACCAGTGCCCATCAGTGCCACCTATCAGTGCCCATCATCAGTGAACGTCAGTGCCACCTCATCAGTACCACCTCATTGGTGCCACCTCATCGGTGCCCGTCAGTGCCGCCTTATCAGTGCCCGTCAGTGCAGCCATATCAGTGCCCGAAGAAAAAGAAGAAAACTTACTTATTTACAAATAATTTTAACAGAAACAAAGAAAAACATGTTTTTTTTCAAAATTTTCTGTCTTTTTTTATTTGTTGTGCAAAAAATAAAAATTGCAGAGGTGATCAAATACCACCAAAATAAAGCTCTATTTGTGGGAACAAATTGATAAAAATTCTGTTTGGGTACAGTGTTGTATGACCGCGCAATTGTCATTCAAAGTGCGACATTGCTGAAAGCTGAAAATTGGTCTGGGCAGGAAGGTGTCCAAGTGCCTGGTATTGAAGTGGTTAAACAGCGTTATTGAGCTAGAGTTTTGTGTTTAGACCTTTTCTTTTCACAATACAGTACTTTATAATAGACATGTGCACACTGAAATATTTGGTTTCAGAATTTCGTTTTCGTCCGAAAAATACATTTATTTAGTTACTCCCGAAATTCGTTTTTATTTTGTTTCGTTAAAAAAAAAAAATGCATTCGTCCGAAAATCCGAAATTATTAAGGTCGAATCTGTCATTGAAAGCTTATGGTGTCTGTCGAATGTTCTAGGAAGGTTCGACAGAGCAGCTAAACTGATTCGACAAAGAGAGAAAAGATTCGACATTATAGAGACAATAGCAAAAAAGGTTGAATGTGCCTAACCTAACTCTATTAGTCCAAGATTATTCTACATAGAGAGAAAATATTCGACATGAAGATTCAACGAAGCAGTCGCCGCAATCGTACATTTCCGGTCGAATGGTCTGCCTTCAAGCTATAGTAGAATTCTAATGTATGAAATTAGTAATAATTATATTTATTTATTATTACTAGTCAACCAACATTAGATGTTTTCTATAGCCTATGGGTGGAGCATTTGACCATAAATGTCCGCTCGCGACTGCTTCGTTGAATCTTCATATCAAATCTTTTCTCTCTATGTTGAATAATCTTGGACTAATAGAGTTAGGTTAGGCACATTCAACCTTTTTTTCTATTCTCTATAATGTCGAATCTTTTCTCTCTATGTTGAATCTTTTCTCTCTATGTTGAATCTTTTCTCTCTATGCAGAATAATCTTGGACTAATAGAGCTAAGGTTAGGCACATTCGACCACAGGTTCGATGGACACAGATCGCTATTGTTAGCGTCATGTCGAATCTCCTATCTATATCGAACTGTTGTCGCAACGAGAAAGGAAAATAAAGCATTTGTTTATGTCGGATCTTTCGGTTTTCTGATCTTTCGGTTTTCTGATTCTGCACGTTCGTTATCGTTTGTTAAAACGATAACGAAAATACCCGAAATTCGGACTAAAATGCATTTGGACGAAAACAAATGTACATGTCTACTTTATAATAGTTAAGAATGCTTAAAATATTTATTACCTGTGGCTCCTCTTTTAACGACCAATTAATTTAACTACCTGGTCATTAGAACGGAAACTGGTTGTCATGTGAGGAGAGACTGTATTGGGTTTATTTCTTCGTATTTACAAACAGAAGGAAATTCTAAGTACTGGGTAATAACAAGGAATAACTCATATATATTATTTTTCTTTTCTAGGATCTTTAGAAGCCTTAACATGTACCAAGTGGGACGCAATTACTACAGTCCTTCCAATCCAGTGGCAATTCCTCAGCACAAGTACTACATTAATAATTACTACAATTATCACAGTTCTTCGCATATTAAGAGCAAAAATCAGGCGATGTGTATAAATTAAACCAAGCTTAATGTTGCATTTCAGGCTGATAGCTTAATACAAAGTAGAAATATACCTATATGCTCACAGCCTGTGATGATGAACAGTGAAGTGGCAACACCACAATGGTTGTTTCTCTCCTGTCACCCTGTTCCTTGACATCACATGCTTGTATGCAGCGCACTTCATTGGCCTCAAGTGCTGCCCTTACCTCTCCCAATGTGGGTTCTAATGTAGAGAGGATTACAAGAGGCTAATGAAGTCAAATTCAGATATTTGGACTAGTTGAACTTGAAAAACATTTTATTTTTAATTTTGTTTTTTTGAAAAGGAAATACATAATTGTACTTTTTTTTTTATATCTGCCTGTAGTCTAGCTTTAAGCCCTGGTTCACAATAATGCTACTTCACTTGAAGTAGCATGATATTAATTTAAAGGTTGAATATAATACAATTTTATATATAAAAAATTTAATATTTATTAAAAACTGTAATTTTCGGTTTTCGGCTAAGGGCATCCTGCATTTCTGGTACCAAAATTTCCATTCGGTGCACCCCTAATTTCACGCCATGCAGAGTTTATATATCTCAGTCGTACAGTACAGACTGAGTATTTATAGGGGTTATAGGCTCTTACCTTCAGGTGACTTTTCACTGGCAGAGCTTTTGAGGACAGACCCTCTGAGCACCTGGACCACCTCCTAAGGCACGCGGAACGGGATTTCACAATGTCCAATCCTGAATGCAGCAGAAGACCCAATGTACCTGAGTTATTGAATTATTCATTATGTGTCCCGTAATGTACTCTAATGCCACGTACACATGAGTGGAAATTCTGCCAGCAAAAGTCCGATGAGAGCTTTTGGTTGGAAATTGCGACCGTGTGTATGCTCCATCGGACTTTTGCTGGCAGAATTCCTGACAGCAAAATATTGAGAGCATGTTCTCTATTTTTCGGTCTGAAAAAGTTCCTATCCAAAAATGTGATCGTCTGTAGCAATTCGGATGCACAAAAAATCACGCATGCTCGGAAACAATTCGACGCATGCTCAGAAGCATTGAACTTAATTTTCTCAGCTCGTCATAGTGTTGTACGTCACCGCGTTCTTGACGGTCGAAAGTTCAGAGAACTTTAGTGTGACCGTGTGCATGCAAGACAAGCTTGAGCGGAGTTCCCTCGGAAAAACCATACAAGATTTTTCCAACTGAAATTCCGCTCGCATGTACGGGGCATTAGAAAAATTATCTTACAGTAAGCGAAAGATGCATTTTTCTCTTATATTCACCGACCGACACAGCTCCTCTCCTAGCCATTGGGTTGTTATGCCACCTTTAGGAGAATACTAGGCATTACTTGTTATGTAACACACAGAACTTTCCAGTTCCGCCCAGGGGGCGGTCCCTTGGGTAACAACCCCCCAGCCTGCCCTGCAGTCATCAGTTTTTTTTTGCCTAGTGAAGGAGAAAGACCTAGGAACCCTGATGGGCCCATCGGTCTGTCTTTTTTCTGCAGAAGCTTGGTTTTTGCACAAGATGATAGATCCTGTGATCTGCTATCAACAGCCGGCTGGGTGACAGGCTGGGTACCCTTATCCTTGTAGTCTCCCCAGTCCGGCCATCGAGCGTGTGCAGGTCGCAGCTACGGCTCGGCAGGCCACGACGAAACCTCAGCTCCAGAGGTGGTCGGTGAGCTTTTATGCTCCGGGGCGTACATATGACCGGGCTACTGATGTCTGAGTCACAGTACGCCGAGGCCTAGCAGCTACCCTATACTGATTAGGAGTAGTCCTGCTGTGGAATGTCTCCCAGCTCTTCAGGATTGGTAAGTACAGCTCTCCCTGCCTCGGTGGGGCTGAGCAGCTGGGCATTCCCTGGGAGGTCGATTCGGGGGTCCCTCACCTCCCTCTCTTCTCTCCCTGTCCCCTCTCCCTCCCTGTATGCTGCTATGGGGTGTGTATGTCTGTGCAGGGCTCTCACCTGGGGTTTTTTAGCGCTGGTTGTGTCCTGGGTCCTGTTTTCTATGTCCCTGGAGGTGCCTGTGAAGTGTTTGTCTCCTCATGGTTTCACATTCGGCGGCCATCTTGAGTGTGGGCATAGCTTCGACGGCCATTTTCCCTGTGTTTTTTGTCAGCGGCCATTTTCCCTGTGTTTTTGTCAGCGGCCATTTTCCCTGTGTTTTTGTCAGCGGCCATTTTCCAGAAGCCTGAAACACGTTTTTCACTGGTGCTCTAGCAGCAGCATGTGCTCCTGTGTTCTGGCGGCCATTTTCCCTGGATTTTCTTTGAGCCTGAACACACTACAGGACGGTTTCAGTGCTATTAGCAGCTGCTTCACCGACACAGGGCCGTTTTTTTTTCTCTGCACCTGGGAGCTAACAGGGACTACAGGCACTACCTGCTGAACAGCGCAGAACTCTTCAGGGTGGTGAGTCTTGCGGGAAAGGGCCCCTCAGCCGGCAGCAGTAAGGAGGGTGGGACTGTCACTGTCCTAAGTCCCCTTTGGGTGGCAGACAGGGTAGGGTCAGCATGGCTTCAGAAACTGGTGTTTCTTCCCCCGAAATCCAGGCAATTGCAACCGGGTCGCCTGCAGACGGTGCAGTACCCTTGGACACCTTGTCGGCAGTCCTCAATTCGTTCGTTGCCAAGATGGAGGCGGTGCGTGGGCGCAAAGGTGCTAAAAAGCGGCCCATGCCCCCCCCGTCCTCTGGGGAGAGTTCTGACGCAGACTCGGGACCCGCTGAGGCAGGTGGCCCCTGCTCTGTCATGTCAGAAGACGCTGACCAGGACCTTTCGGACAGTGAGGATGAGTCCCCGTCCGGGTCCGTGCGCGACAAAGCGCTTGTTGGAGCTCTTATAACGGCTGTGCGTGATACCCTGAAGATTCAGGAGCCAGCAGATTCCTCTGCTGAGGTAGCGGTCCCTTTTGGGTCCCGTAAGCCAGCCCGTTCTCCTAGGGTGTTCCCGTATCTGACTTATTTCGACAAGTTTATTTACAAGGAATGGGGTCGACCGCAACGGACCTTTTCGGTCCCCAAATACATGGCGGTGCGTTACCCTTTCGAGGAGAGCCTTCTCAAAAAATGGTCGGCTCCTCCGGTCGTGGACCCCCCAGTATCCAGGTTAAACAAAGTAACCACGATCCCTGTAGAAGGGACTCCTGCCTTTAAGGATCCCACGGACAGGAAGGCCGAGGCAGTAGCTCGTTCCTTGTTTAGGGTGGTGGGGTCAGCCGTGCGACCAGTACTGGCATCCGCACTGGTGTCGCAGACACTAACTGAGTGGGCGAAACTGTTGCACCACGAATTGGGTGAACAACAGGCCTCCCCGGTCTGCGTGGAACTAGCAGACCAATTAGTGCAAGGCCTTAAATACGTTTGTGACGCGGCCCTGGATACTCTTCCCCTGTTATCCAGGGCTTCAGTGTCAGCAGTGGTGCTGAGGCGCTTGATTTGGTTAAAATGCTGGTCGGCTGACCAGGCATCCAAGAAAGCCCTGACGGATCTTCCCTTCCTTGGCGATCGGCTCTTTGGAGCCTCTTTAGATGATATTATTAAGAATGCCACAGGTGGTAAGAGTACGCTACTCCCACAGGCCAGGAAGGCTAAGGAGCCACGCCGTAGGCAGGGACCCTCTTTTTCCGCTCATAAACGGCTTTTTCGTCCGCCCGGAGCTTCGGCAAAACGTCCCCAGTCCGACAGGCCGACCACGGAAGGACAGAAACGTCCCTGGAATCGCAAGCCTAACAAGCCTGCGAACAAGGGTGCTACCGCATGAAGGTTTTCCCCGACCCATGTCTCGGGTGGGGGGACGCCTTCGGGAATTTGCAGCCCGGTGGTCCGCCCGACTATCCGATCAATGGGTCTGCGACCTGATTTCCTGCGGCTACAAAATAGAGTTCCTCTCCTGGCCGCAGAACAGGTTCTTCCCCTCCAGCATACCCGTTTCCCCGGTTCGCCGGGAGGCCCTCTTGGGGGCAGTAAGAGACCTGCTGAATCGCGGGGTGATTGTGCCTGTTCCGAAATTGGAACATTTCCAAGGGTTCTACTCGAATCTGTTTGTAGTTCCCAAGAAGGGAGGGGTACGTCCAATACTGGACTTGAAAGCTCTCAACCACTTTGTGAAGGTGCAGAGGTTCAGAATGGAATCAGTTCGCTCGGTAGCCGCGGCACTCCATCAAGGGGACTTTCTGGCGTCCTTGGACATCCAGGATGCGTACCTGCACATACCCATATGCCTCCGGCATCAAAGGTTTCTGCGGTTTGCAGTCGGGGAAGCCCACTATCAGTTCGTGGCTCTCCCTTTTGGTTTAGCTTCAGCCCCCAGAGTCTTTACCAAAGTATTGGCTCCAGTTTTGGCATTGCTGCGGCAACGTGGGATCGCGATCGTGGGATACTTGGACGATCTCCTCCTGAGAGCATCTTCCGCCTCAGAGTTAGAGGAGGATGTTGCGATCACCGTACAGACCCTGCAAGAGTTTGGGTGGCTGTTAAACCTAAAGAAGTCGGTGGTAGTACCGACCCAGCGTTTGGAGTACCTAGGCTTGATACTGGACTCCAGGGAAGCAAGAGTTTTTCTCCCTTCAGACAAGCTGCAGACTCTCAGAGTTGCAGTAAAACGGCTGATGGACCGCAAGCGGTCGTCACTTCGCTTCTGTATGCGAGTTCTGGGTCTCATGGTGGCCGCCTTCGAGGCAGTGCCGTATGCCCAGTTCCACACCAGAGTCCTACAGAAGGAGATTTTATCACAATGGGACAAATCTCAATTGACCCTGGATCGACTGATCCAGGTGAGCCAGCCAGTCAGAAATTCGCTGGTCTGGTGGCTGAGGTCCCCGGTGCTTCAATCCGGGAAGTCGTTCCTTCCTCTGAAATGGACAGTGATCACTACGGATGCCAGTCTATCCGGCTGGGGTGGAGTGATGGGGGTTCAGTCGGCTCAGGGCCTCTGGTCGACAGAGGAATCCAAATTGCCGATCAATCTGCTCGAGCTGAGGGCGATCAGGCTATGCCTCTCCACATGGTCAGTAAGACTGCAGGGGGTCCGATCAGGATCCAGTCAGACAACGCCACTGCGGTGGCGTATGTGAATCACCAAGGAGGAACAAGAAGCGCAGCCGCCGCACAGGAGGTCGCTCACATACTTCGGTGGGCAGAGCGACATGTACCGGCCCTGTCGGCCATTTACATCCCAGGAGTGGAGAACTGGCAGGCAGACTTTCTGAGTCGCCAAATGCTGGACCCAGGAGAATGGGCGTTACATCCGGAGGTGTTCAGGCTACTGTGCCTGCGGTGGGGCACACCAGACGTGGATCTTCTGGCCTCCCGTCTCAATCAGAAGGTGCCAAGATTCATGTCCAGGACAAGAGATCCTTGGGCAGACGCGTCAGACGCGCTGGTAGCTCCGTGGGGTCAGTATCAGCTGATCTATGCTTTTCCTCCGTTGAAGCTGCTACCACGTCTGCTCCGCAGAGTAGAAGTCGAGGGGATTCCAGTGATTCTGGTCGCTCCAGATTGACCTCAGCGACCTTGGTACGCAGACCTAGTGCGCCTGGTGGCAGACGCCCCGTGGCGACTGCCATTAAGGGAGGACCTTCTGTCTCAAGGCCCGATTCTCCATCCTGCTTTACCATCGCTGGCTTTAACGGCATGGCTGTTGAGAGCCAGGTACTGAGGGACCGGGGACTGTCGGACTCGGTGATCCCCACTATGTTGGGAGCACGAAAATCTTCTTCTCGGAAGATATATCATCGCACCTGGAAGGCTTACATCTCCATGTGTGAAGAGAAAGGGTGGCATCCGCGCTCTTTTTCTATATCCAGAATCCTGCTTTTTCTTCAGCAAGGAGTAGACCAGAGGTTGGCATTAAGCACCATTAAAGGACAAATATCAGCCCTGGCTGTTTTTTTCCAGCGACCCCTGGCGTCTCACTCGTTAGTGAGTACCTTTGTTCAGGGGGTGCGACATGTGGTCCCTCCGGTGCGTCCACCGTTGCCTCCGTGGGATCTGAACCTGGTGTTATCGGCGCTTCAAAAACCGCCGTTTGAAAATATCAGGGAGATTCCTCTGTTGACTCTTTCCCAGAAAGTGGTTTTTCTAGTGGCTATCACATCAGCCAGGAGGGTTTCGGAGCTGGCGGCCTTGTCCTGCAAGTCTCCCCATATGGTTATCCACAAGGATAAGGTGGTGTTGCGTCCGGAACCATCTTTTCTGCCGAAGGTGGTCTCGGCGTTTCACATCAATGAGGACATTGTGTTGCCATCCCTGTGTCCTAAGCTGACACATCCTAAGGAGGTGGCCCTTCATGCGTTGGATGTGGTTCGGGCTCTGAAGGTGTATTTGTCTGCCACAGCTCCCTTCCGGAAGTCAGACTTACTGTTTGTTTCGGTGGCTGGTCCAAAGAAAAGCATGGCGGTCTCGTCGGCCACCATTTCTAGGTGGATCAGACAGATCGTAGTACAAGCCTACGCCTTGAAGGGGCAGGTGCCCCCCTTTCCGGTCACGGCCCACTCCACGAGGGCAATCGGAACGTCTTGGGCTTTCCGACACCAAGCGTCTGTCGCTCAAGTGTGTAAAGCGGCGACCTGTCTGTCCACACGTTTACTAAGTTCTACAAGGTAGACGTCAGTGCATCGGTTGATGCCTGTTTTGGGCGCAAAGTTTTGCAGGCGGCCGTATAGTTGCAATGAGTATGCAATACTTTTGTTTTTCCTGGTTTTCCGATGAAAAACATAGTACCGTTAAGTTAATGCACTGTTGCATTACATTCCGCAGTTTGGTGCGGTTGTGGGTAGTCACTCCTGTTGAGGGTACCCTGTTTTTGTGGTGGTTATCCACGCACTGTGGTTTTTTTTTGGTGGGTGAAGTTTCACTAGTTTCCACTGGCTTGGTGGATGAAGTTTTTGTGCTGTGTTTCCCACCCCTCGTTTGGCACTGCTTGGGGACGTCCCAATGGCTAAGAGAGGAGCTGTGTCGGTCGGTGAATATAAGAGAAAATAGGATTTTTTGTACTTACCGTAAAATCCCTTTCTCTGTAATTCACCGACCGACACAGCACCCGCCCCTCCTATTTTTTCTTTACGTTATACTGCTTGTTGACGTACTGATGACTGCAGGGCAGGCTGGGGGGTTGTTACCCAAGGGACCGCCCCCTGGGCGGAACTGGAAAGTTCTGTGTGTTACATAACAAGTAATGCCTAGTATTCTCCTAAAGGTGGCATAACAACCCAATGGCTAAGAGAGGAGCTGTGTCGGTCGGTGAATTACAGAGAAAAGGATTTTACGGTGAGTACAAAAAATCCTATTTTTTCTTATATGTACATGCATGGATGTGCCCATGTTCTAACTTGGTTCTTTTGGAATGTTTGAAAAAAAAAAAAAAAAAAAAAACGTATAAGCCAGAATTCTTCTTTAGTGATTGTTTGGTCTTTGTTCAAGGCAAACATAGATAAATTGCTGAAAGCTCTCTTAGAAAAACATTCTTTATACATTAAAAATTAATGGTGAAGTATAACAATTTCTTGATACTGTATAAAGAGAGAACTTTCATGTTTGATTTTCTGTGGACTGGACTGTGTAGAAACATAATGCCTGACATGTGCAAAAGTAAGTACACCCAATGTAAATTCTTAATATTTTAACATATTTGAAAATGCAAACATGAGATCTTGATTCAGATAATGGCTACAGATAAAGGTGATTTTTTGAGCATAACAAAGTTATGAGTTCCAGCCTGGGTGAAAAAAATTCAAAGGCAGTAGCTACAAATACTGTAGCTGCTAACTTTTAATATACGGACACTTACCTGTCCAGGGAGCCCACGATGTTGGCACCCAAAGCCCACCCGTCCATTGCCTCCTGGAGGGAAACAGGAAGTGAAGCTTTGCGTGAGTCGCACTGCACTTTCTGAATGGTCCTGCTGTCTTTTGGGAGGAGGAGGGGTGGAAGTTTCGTAGATCGCCGCACAAGGATGGTGTAGCAGGAGGGTGCGAACAGGCAGAGCCTCCACTTTTGGGTGAAACTCCGCTTTAACAGGAAAAGCTGAATGCGCCACTTAAAATCTATAAAATTAGAATCAGGTATTCCAGACTAGGTGCCCAGGATGTGCTTGATTTGATGCCCAGAGTGTAGTTAATTTTGCACCATTACATCTATTGATATTTTTGGTAAATACATATTTGAAAAGCCAGGTTTTTCTTGTGTTCCTATTCCGGTATGTAACCTTTATCTCTAGGCATTGTCTGAATAAATACTAGATGTTTGTCTGTGTAAATATGTTGAAAAAGTCAACATTTACTGCTGGGTGTAGGGGTGCGCTTAAAGAGTAACTCCACCTTTGTTGAAAAAAATAAAATAAAAAATTCCTTCTAGGAACAATGTACATTGCAAGGATTTTATCAAACTTCGTTCCAGATTCCTGCCTGATTCTACTCAAACCGAACCAAATATGAAACTTTTTTTGCAGCTGATGCCTAAAATTGTGTATCTTTGTGCAGAATTCTGGGTAAATCAGTGAGCCAATCACACAAGCAGGAAACTACATATCTGGGGAAGTTCTGTACATTGACTGTTCAGAAAAGCCCCAGGTTGCCGCATTGCATTTTACAAAAAATTACAGTAGCTGCAGTTTGAAAAGGAAAGAATTTTTAATAACATCCGAATAAAATATAACTTGTAACAGTTACATATGATATTTTATTTGCTATTTTATTTTTCTCACGAAAGTGAAGTTACTCTTTAATTTCTCACATGAATGTAGCTCACCTGCAATCTGCTATAATGACTTTAAAGAGGAAGAACTTGGCATGGGTTTTATTTGTTGCCATATTGCAGGACAGAATGGGGTTGCTTTACTAAAACTGGTAGTTTGAAAATAATACTTGGAAGCTGATTGGTTTTAGCAAAGCTGAACCAGATTTTGCACTCTCCAGTTTTAGTAAAACCCCGGGGTGTCTCAGAGTTTCACACTTGTCTCTCTACATCCCCCTCGATCTATAACATTTTCAAATATTTTGTTGATATACAATACCAGGTATTAGTATTTTACAACATAACATTAAATCAGATTCTTACTTTATATCGCAATTTACAGCCAATGGTTGCTATGCAGCAGATTTTTATTCTCCAGCTGCTCTAGCGTTGCACCCATGTTGTTTTTCAAAAGAGACTTTTTCTGGTTTGTCGTCCTCATTGTCTTTTTTTATTTCTGTCATCAGGCTGATGCTGTGGCCTGGATTTTCAATATCCATCATGCATCTGGAAAATCAGTTAACTCTGAGTGCAGATATCAGCCACAAAGTCCTGCGTGACGAAACTGTCCTGAATTTCATGAATGACCTTTACTCAAAGGTACCGGAAGAAAGGTTCACCGAGGCCTGCGAAAAAGAGTTCCTGGGGATGGTTGTGTTAACCAGGTACTGAATTTTGGATTTTGGACTTTGTTCATTTCACAAAGTGCAAGGTCTTTTCCCCACACTGAATAGTGACCATATTTATGTAGCAATTTTATGCTGTCTTTGTGCACTGTTCTGTAGGTTCACCTGTTAACCACTTGCCGCCTACCATATAGCAAATTGACGGCTGCAAAGTGGTTGTGATATCCTGGCGGACGTCATATGACGTGATCAAGATAACAAGCCGCTGCGCGCCCCCCGGGGGGCGCATCGCGGCGATTATAGTTGCGGCGTGTCACTCTGACACACCGCAACTCCAAGAACAAATAGATTTGGTGCCCAGATCTACCTAATTTAGTTATAGTTAATACATATTAATTTAGTTAATCAGCAGCTTAATTCTAGACCGAAATCTGTCAGAAACAGTGACTCCCCCGGTCTTGAAGCATATTAGAACAAACAGGGAGAAGACAATCAAAAGAATTCCCCCAAGAAGAACGTCGGGAGACCTGCTGCTTAATTATATAATACATTTTAATAGTAGAAAAAAAGAGAAAAATATATGAAACCACTTCAAAAATTTCTATAGCGAAGAGAGATCACATAGGCAAACCACAGACAATTAAAAAAGACAACGTTGTCTATTTAAAAAGGGGAAGTGCAGCTGCACATACACTTTCACACACCTCACCACACTATATGCACAGGCACTCCAATGGTTACAACCTTAAAGCGGTTCTGCACACAATAATTAATTTTTTTCTTCTCCTGTTAAAAAGTATTTTAAATAAAACGTTAAACTCACTTTTTCTGTGTCTGTCTTGTATCCATGACCGTTTTGTCCCAAAATCTGCACTTTGAAAATAAAAACAGCTTAATTTCAATTTTGCTTGTGGGCATTTGAAGGCCACAAGCAATCACTTCCTTGTTCCCATTCCAGGCCTTGCTAGTTCCCGCGCATGCGCACTGACAACAGCGCCGAGCGGCGTAAAAACCACTATGTTGCCATAACAACGGGTGGCGTCCGTGAAATCACGCGAGATTTTGCGTTGGCTGCCCGCCCTGACTCCTGGGATGAATGACACCAGATCCCAGGAGACAGTGCGGCAATCAAAAGAAGTGATGCGGATCCCCGCACAAACCCCGCCCACACCCGCAGAGACAGAGGAATGGGTGCTTAGAACGGCAGCAATTACAAGGTAAAAAAAAAAAAACGGCCATTTAGCACTCTTTGCCAGATTTGGAAGGCAATGAGATTTAGGCTAAAAAACGTGTGCAGATCCACTTTAATCAAGCAATTATGCAAAGGGGCATATGACTTTGATCCGTATGTGGGTGGTGTACACGTGCGATCAAACAGAGCTGAGTAGATAATGTATTCTCTAATAATTCAGCAAAACCTAGAACAGAGTAGTAATGCATTGTTTTGAACTCATTGAACAGTTCCACAGATAGCAGTTCATAGGTTAGCTTTGTTTCACAGAGCTGTCTGGCAGCACAGTGTGATATTCATTAAGCACATAAGCACATAGGAATCAGGCACTAGTAAGCGTATTGGTATATCCTTAGTTCAGCGAAGTACAGTGGATAAAGCAGGGGAAGCAAAGCAGGAGCAGAGGAAAAGCAGAACGTCACATGTAATTTAAGACTGTGTTCATAGCGTTCTTATGTCAGTCTTTGAAGACTGCTAACCGCTTCCTGCTTACTGAGTCATCCGTCCCTTTGGAGCTGAAAGTCCACCACTGAGATAGAATGTCTGATACCAAATGCACTGTGTAACATCAAGGCTGTTATCCGTGTTTCATATGGCCATTCATTTTGAATTACGGTCCTTTACAGGCTGCCGCTGGTCATTGCGCACTCGTGCCGTGAGCCAACACTTCCCCCATATGACGCGCTGACGTCACACCCGCTGGCGCGTTTCGTTAGCCAATGGGGACGCTAACTTCCTCAGTGCTGGGAGGATTCTCAGATCAGCTGTTTAAATAGTAGTGGACGTGTATTGGAACTGCAACCGAGTGCAGTACCGTCATCTATCCACATGATGTCAGCCATTCACCCCTCCACTCATATTTAACTATTGACAGTCAGCAAAGCTATTGAGTGCACAAAGTACTTGGCATAAAAATTATAATAATGAAAAAGGGAAATGAAAGAAAAACATTTTTTAAGTACATATATAGATTAACTGAAAAAGCCCCAGTGTATTTATTTTTAGAGGAAAACAGTTAAAGGTTCAAACAGATAACATCACAAATATATATATATATATATATCTTAGAGCAGATATATAGCATGATAGGAGACCGTGTTTGTATTGATCAATAAACAAAGATTAATGGAGCAAACATGAATAGCCTTTTCCAGACACCTCCCAAATTTAGAGAATGCAATTCCAATCTAGATAAAGAGTCTCTGACTGTGACTTTTTACCACGTGATCAGCCGTGCCATCAGGATCACCAGGGATGGCCTCCACTGATGACCACCAGGTACGGCATCCCTGGTGGCCATGAGTGGCAATGTGTGCCCACACATGATGCCAATCAGTGCCCACCAGCAATACCTGCCAGTGCCTCCTAATCAGTGATGCCCATCATTGCCGTCAAACAGTGCCACTCATCAGTGTCCATTAGTGCCACCTATCGGTGCCACCCATAAGTACCCATCAGTGTAGCCTTTCTGTGCCCATCAGTGTCGCCTATCAGTGCCACCCTTTGAGTGCCCATCTGTGTCACCTATGAGTGCCCATCAGTGCTGCATATCAGTGCCCACCAGTTCTGCCTATCAGTGTCCATCATTATCGGATATTAGTGCCACCTCATTGGTGCCAGCTTTATCAGTGCCCGTCAGTGCAGCCTCATCAGTGAAGGAGAAAACGTACTTATTTACATTTTATAACAGAAACTAAGAAAAACGTATTTTCTTCAAAATTTTGTTTAGCAAAAAATAACCGCAGATGTGATCAAATGCCACCAAAAGAAAGCTCTATTTGTGGGAACAAATTGATAAAATTTAGTTTTGGGTACATGACCGCACAATTGTAATTTACAATTTTAAGCTGAAAGCTTAAAATTGGCTTGGGCACAAAGGGGGGGGGGGGGAGTGCCCAGTATTGAAGTGGTTAAATATATTTAGTAGGTCAGTTTTATTTCTTCTGCCCCAGAAGATTTTACCCCCTTCCTGACCAGAGCACTTTTTGCGATTCGGCACTGGGTCGCTTTAACTGACAATTGCGCGGTGTGCGACGTTGCACTCAAACAAAATTGACGTCCTTATTTCCCCATAAATAGAGCTTTCTTTTGGTGGTATTTGATCACCTTTTTTTCTTAGTTTCTCTTATAAAATGTTGTAAACAAGAACAAACAAAGAACAAAAAAAGAGCGACAATTTTGAAAAAAAAAAACACAATATTTTTTACTTTTTGCTATAATAAATATCCCCTAAATATATATAAAAACATTTTTTCCCCCTTTAGGCCGATATGTATTCTACATATTTTTGGTAAAAAAAAATTGCAATAAGCGTATAGCGTCTACAAAATTGGGGATAGTTTAATGGCATTTTTAGTTAAAAAACATTTTTTTAATTAGTAATGGCTGGGATCTTCGATTTTTTTATCGGGACTGCGACATTATGGCGGACAGATCGGACACTTTTGACACTATTTTGGGACCATTGTCATTTATACAGCGATCAGTGCTATAAAAATGCATTGATTACTGTGTAAATGAAAATGGCAGTGAATGGGGTTAACCACTAGGGGCGGTGAAGGGGTTAGGTGTGTCCTAGGGAGTGATTCTAACTTGGGGGGGGGGGGTGGGCTTCAACACACAGGACAGTGATCAGTGCTCTCGATGACAGAGAGCAGTGATCTCTGTCTTGTCACTGGGCAGAACGGGGAAATGCTTTGTTTACAAAAGCATTTCCCCGGTCTTCCTCTCTGTGACACGATCGCGGGACACGTGGTCACGGAGACACCGCTTCTTAAAAGGGACGTACCTGTACGCCCTTTTGCCTACCAGTGCCATTCTGCCGACGTAAATCGGGGTGCGCTGGTCGGCAAGCGGTAAGCTCCTCACACAGAGGAGTTTAGTCTGAATTAATCAACTTAGAAGCTTACAAACTATTCAGGCCAAATTTGCTTTAGAATATATATATATATATATATATATATATATATATATATATATATATATATATATATATTACAGGTTCTTCGTCTTCTCTGTCAGCAGTTGTAATTGGTTATTGTTACTGCACAGAATGGTGTTCACTCAGGCATCCTTCATACCATGGTGCAGGGACATCAGTTTTTCTGCACGCATTCTTCAAGGGCACAAAAAAAAAAAAACAACAACTGTTCTCTATGTGCCCTGTTTACACCACACAACTGGTATCATCAACATTGGTGTGAATAGGGCACATAACTGACGCACATGAAAACTGATGGAAACTGATGTTGGTTTTCCCATCAGTGCGGGCTGCTGATAGAATCTATACCCCACTGGTTGCCCTGACTCTACAAATCCTCCGTCACCTCTGACACCCTGGGTTCAATCATTTTTACTGTCACCTATAATAAGAAACTTACACAATACCAATGAGACAGTTCAAGTTTGTTTACTGTGGTAAAAGGGACACATAAAAGTGTAAAACATAACTTTGTAAATAGTAAACATATTTTTATCTGAAGAATATAGCACAGTTTATAAACACTCTTTTCAATTGGTAATCTTTTGGTTCTAAAGAGAAATGCAAAGTATACAAAATGACCCAAATTGGGCCAAACCCTATTTCTGTCACAGTAACCTATGTGAACAGGTCAGCAGAAGGGTAGGGAGCTGACACTTGATTTACTGTCAGGTTCACTCCCCCCCCCCCCCCCCCCGTTTCCTCAAACCACAGGCCATTAACCTCAGTACAGATCACCTTTATCTATGGCGCGAGAGGGACTCCCGACATGATCCTGCGCCCTCCACCGCTTACTAGAGCCGGCGGCAGCGGCGATTGCGCCTGTCCCCTTTTATTGCATTTTAGTGTAAATTTGAGATCTGAGGTCTTTTTGACCCCAGATCTCATATTTAAGAGGTCTTGTCATGCTTTTTTTTTCTATTACAAGGGATGTTTACATTATAGGAATAAAAGTGACACATTTTTTTAAAAGTGTAAAAATAAAAAGTAAAAGGTAAAATAAATAAGGAAAAAAAAAATGTTAACGCGCCCCGTTCCGCCGAGCTCGCGTGCAGAAGCAAACGCATACGTGAGTAGCTCCCGCATATGAAAACAGTGTTCAAACCACACATGTGAGGTAAGAGCGAGAGCAATAATTCTAGCCCTAGACCTTCTCTGTAATGCAAAACATGCAACTGGTAGAATTTTTTTAAATAAACAGGAACTGATTCTGGATAGCTGCACACTTGAAAAGTAGCCTTTCTTTATTTTAAAAAGTTCACATCAAAATCAAAGCTGGAAATCACAGCAGACAAGAGCTGACGTTTTGCACTAACAGTAGTGCTTATTCATAGCTATGAATAAGCACTACTGTTAGTGCGAAACCTCAGCTCTTTTGTCTGCTGTGATTTCCATATGGCTGGAATATTATTGTATCTAATAAGATTGCTGGTGGTAAAGATGTGAAAGGGATACAGATGTCTGCATACAGTGTTCATTAGAGTCTGTGAAGTAACTTCCAGTGACACCACAAGTACCAGAAAGCTGAGTTGAATAAGGGAAGTCTATATGCAGTGTCTTAATAGAATCTAAATGGGGCAAATGCCCAATCACCACATTAGTCACAGAAGCTGCTGACAACGATGCAGGTGATGAGGAAGACTTTCAGGATCTCCCTCTGAATCATGGCTCTGGGAATGGCATCTGACCCTGTCGCACCACGCCGCGGCCTACCTGGAACTGAAGTGCAGGCGTCGCGGAAGGATCTGGAACAGTCTCCAGTCCGCTGTAAGTGAGAAAGGATGCTGTCCGCAGAGGTCCCTTTGGATGCAGCTTTACGACTCCCCACTGTGCAGGCCACAACTTGGCAGCAGCTCACACTGACACAGAGCTCCCGCTGGCAGATCCAATCTGGCGTCCCAAGAGAGCGATCTAGGACGCAACCCTCCTTTTTATATCCTCTCCCAGCATTCTGTTCATCTCTTCTCAGCAATCTGGTAGTGGTAGTTCAGGCCAGTCCTGCTGGAATTAAAACTTCAGCATTCGGAACTACACATCCCACAATGCTTTGCTCTGCTCTAAGTTTTTTTCCAAAAGGAAATGAGAGTCCAAGCCAACGCTAGAGGGAGACAACCCCACATTAATAACGCTGTACACTGTCCCTGAATGGCAGGCATAATAGCCAGCTCCTGACTATACACGTATGGTGTGAACGAGCCCTTAGATGGCATGTGAGAGCAAACGACCTACTAAAATGGACGGACACTATTCTGTACTACTTCTCCTGGACCTCTCTGCTGCCTTTGACACAGTGGACCACCCCTTCCTCCTTTGTTCTCATCCTACTTATCCCACCACACCTTCAGTGTCACTTACAACTCTACTCCCTCCTCCTCTCTTCCTTTCTCTGTCGGGGTCCCCCAAGGTTTTGTTCTTGGACCTCTCCTATTCTAAATCTACACCTCCTCCCTAGGTCAGCTGATATCCTCCCATGGCTTTCAATACAATTTCTATGCCGATGACACCAAAATCTATTTCTCTACTCCTCAGCTCACTCCATCAGTCTCCTCACCCATCACCAATTTTCTAACAGACATATCAGCCTGGATGTCCCGTGCCCCTTCCCCTGATTTCTCTGTCAAAGTCAATGGCTAAACTATCAACGCTTTCCCCAATGCCAAGGTCGTAGGTGTAATCCTGCACTCTGAACTCTCCTTTTGGCCGCACATCCAATCACTGTCCAAAACTTGCCGCCTCAACGTCTGCAACTCCAAGATACACCCCTTCCTAACCAATGACACCACAAAGATTCTAATTCACTCCCTGGTTATCTCGACCACTGCAACTCCCTCCTCAGTGGCTTACCTTTAACCACTTCAGCCCCGGAAGGATTTACCCCCTTAATGACCAGGCCATTTTATGGCACTGCTTTACTTTAACTGACAATTGCATGAACGTGCAACGCTGTACCCAAACAAGATTGATGTCCTTTTTTTCCCCACAAATAGAGCTTTCTTTTGGTGGTATTTTATCACCTCTGCGGTTTTTATTTTTTTTGCGCTATAAACAAAAAAAGTCTGACAACTAAAAAAAAAATATATATATTTTTTACTTTCTGCTATAATACATATCCAGAAAAAATTAAATTAAATAAAAAAATGTATTTATCAGTTTAGGCCAATATGTATTCTGCTACATATTTTTGGTAAAAAAAAAAAATCCCAATAAGCGTATATATTGATTGGTTTGCGCAAAAGTTATAGCGTCTAAAAAAATAGAGGATAGATTTAGGGACTTTTTTTTAAATTGTTTTTACTAGTAATGGCGGCGATCTGCGATTTTTAGTGGGATTGTGGCGGACAAATCTGGCACTAAGTAAAATTTTTGAGGGACCAGTGACATTATTACAGTGATCAGTGCTAAAAAAATGAACTGATCAAGGTATAAATGACACTGGCATGGAAGGGGTTAACACTAGGTGGCGATCAAGGGGTTAACTGTGTTCCCTGGGTGTGTTCTACCTGTGTGGGGGATGGGCTTGCTGGGACAACATAGAGATCACTGTTCCTGATCACTAGGAACAGCAGATATCTGAGTTGTTCCCTGTCAGAACGGAGACCCGCCTTGTTTACATAGACAGATCCCCGCTCTGCCTCTCTGTACCGTGATCGCGGGTGGCCGGCAGACATCGAATCCGCCACGCCCACAATGCCACATGCACGGATCGACGTACAGGTACGTCGGTTTGCGCAGCCGAGCCATCTTGCCTCAGTATATATGCGGAAGGCTGTCAGCAAGTGGTTAAATAGGCTATCCCCCCTGCAGTCTGTCATGAATGCTGCTGCCCGACTCATCCACCTTAAAAACGCTCAGTGTCTACTACCCCTCTCTGCCAATCCCTCCATTGGCTTCTGCACACCCAACTAATTAAATTCAAAATACTAACAATAACTTACAAAGCCATCCACAACTCTGCCCCCAGCTTTATATAATACTAGTACAGTATGGTGTCCACATGGTGGCACACTGCACAATATAGCCTGATCTGGAGGAAGTGGTGATGCTGGCTGTCATCTAACCTGGCAAACTGGTAACATCTAGCGGAGAGGACTTTCTGCTAGTGATATAGCCATGCCAGATTGAAGGTGAGTATTAAAACAAATACGTTTTTTTATTTAGAAAAGTTTTGGGTTGCTTTTTATTTTTTTTAGTCTGAAACGGTTTTGCTTACCGTATATACTCGAGCATAAGCCGACCTGAATATAAGCAGAGGCACCTAATTTTATCACAAAAAACTGGGAAAACTTATTGACTCGAGTATAAGCCTGGGGTGAGAAATGCGCAGCTACTGTAAGTGGAAAAGAGGGTCAACAATTCCCATTTGCAGCCTCACTGTGCCCATTTGCATGCCTCACTGTGCCCATTTGCAGCCATAGGTCCCCCGAAATCAAGCTTGGTAGTTATGGGTTCCTAGATGCCCCCTAGCTGCAGCCAAAATTTTGGGTCTTTGGACCCAAAGGGTCCCGAAATGACATTGCTGCAGATGGACACAGTTGACCGAATTTGGGGCCCTGTATCTCGGGACCACTTGGTGCTAGGAAGTTCCTAGCACCAAGTACCTAGCACCAAGTGGCCCCTAGATATGGGGCCCCAAATTCGGGTTGGAAAATGTCAAGCACTTTTCTGCAGCAGAGAATGACATTTTCCGAACTGACTTTGGGGCCCCGTATCTCGGGGCCACTTGGTGCTAGAAACCCCATCGAGATACGGGGCCTCAAAGTCGGGTCGAAAAATGTCATTCTCTGCTGCAGAAAAGTGCTTGACTCGAGTATAAGCCCGAGGGGGGGACACTTTCAGCACAAAAAAATGCGCTGAAAACTCGGCTTATACTCGAGTTTATACTGTACTTTACACTATTTTGCATAAGTACAACTATAATAGTTGATGTAAAGCTTTGGCGAAATAGAAACAAACATTTCCTAGTGCCTCGGATAGGTAATGGCAGAAAGGACTTCCTTTTTTTTATATGAAGGCAACCTTGGACAGCAGGTTTTCAGCATTATAATGACTAGCACTAGGCAATTCTGGTTTCTGGACCTGTAGCCAGTTATTTCTTTTTTTCCATGCAGCCAAAAGTTTTCCTCTTATAAAGACTGGTTTGGAGGAGAACAGATGGGATTAAAGATGTTGAAAAAATAAGTGCTCATCTCACAAACTATATTATCTATTAATATATCATAAGATTATCTTCATCATACAATAGAGGACACAGGCTGAGTATAAATAGACCCTGGTTTATAGGCTTCTACCTTCTAGTTACAAAAGCAAGCTTTTGTGGACGCACTGCCTGAGAGTAGGTCTGTTTTTTGGTAGTGTCTTAGGTTGATGTACCTTTTACCTTGTGGAGAAATTACTCTTATCTTTACTACCTTATTATGTTATCTTGGGATTCTTCAACGCTTCATTGTCTTTTAATACAACAATAGAAGCAGTGCATCCGGATTGGTTCCACACTTGGTAAAACCCTGGGAGCCATATCCAGACTAGAGGTAGACCGATATGTGGTTTTCTCTGGCCGATGCCGATATTTTGAAATCGGGGGGTGGGCTATGGCCGATATATGAATACTGATTTTTGCGGCTGATATTTTAAGCCGATTATTCTTTTTTTTAGCAGGTGGCACTGGTTGCCACTGATTGGCACTGGCAGGTGGCACTGATTGGCACTGGCAGGGGGCATTGGTTATCACTTATTGGCACTGGCAGGTGTCACTGATTGGCACTGGCAGGTGACATTGATTGGAAGGTGGCACTGGCAGGTGGCATTGGTTGGCACTGACAGGTGTCACTGTTTGTCACTGGCGATTGGCAGGTGGCACTGGTTGGCAACCACCTGCCAGTTGTCAGTGGTTGGCACTGGGTGGCACTGGCAGCTGGCACTAGTTGACACTGGCAGGTTTCACACTGAGCCGATTTGTCAGTTTCAGTTACTCTATCAGTAACTGAATACAGAGACCAGCTGTCAAAATTCAGCATGATGTCGGAGGTGGGCGGGGCCCTGCAACTATTAAACACCAGCCAATGATTGGGCTGATTAAGAAAGTGGGCAGGGTCACATACACGTAGCGACCTGCCCAGATCCCATCCCATTGGCTGATGTTTAATAGCTGCTGGGTCCCGCCCACCCCGGGTCCCGCCCAACCCCGACATCACGATGAATTCTGACATCTCCTCTCTCTGCATTCAGTTGCAAATCAGTTTCCCACACTGAGCATAGAGCCACTCAGTGTGTGAAACTGTCAGTGGAGTGTGGGAAAGGGAGGTAAGCGGCCGAATTTGCACAAAAATCGTCTGATGACGATTTCTTAAAGGCCAAATATCGGCTGATATATCGGCCGGTAGATAAATCGGTCGACCTCTAATCCAGAACCCATTCTGTGGGTATGGCCTAAAATGTTTGTTTGGGCACTGGTTCCTGCATTGTCGCTCACCTCAGCACATTGTGCAGTTCGCACAGTTAATTATAAGGTGCTATGCAGGTCCAGGGTCATGGTACATTCTTATGAAACCAGTCCCTGAAGACCCCTCCAGGAGTTTACGCAACATAAAGGGTGAAGCCTACACCCATATTGGGACCAACGACATAGACAGGTAAGACAGAGTCACTGTATCTCTGACCGGTACTGTAAAACCCTTGACTAGGTTTGGAATGTATTTACTTTACAATGTTAACTTTTCAAACGTGGCACTAAAACTCAAGCTTAGTCTCATGTGGCTGAACAGCGGTTACATCACAGTAAAGGTCGCACACATTACCGCCAATTCCGTCTACAGCTCTTATAAGGTTCCCAGGAGTGTTCCATTTCACTACTGTTCAGGGAACATAGTCATTGGTGGAAGCGAAGCATCAACATCCTGTAGTCAGAGCAAAAAGGAACACTCTGCAAGACTGGATCCCCTTTCTACAAAGAAAACGAATCAAGGTGCAGTCAAACAATGCCAAAGCTGTGGCCTACATCAAACCACCAAGGGGGCACCCACACAGACTTGAAGGAAGCATGCAGATCATTTCATGGATGAAGACTCACTGTCCAGGGATCTCTGCTCTCCACTTCCTAGGAGTGGACAACTGGCAGTTGTATTACCTCAGCCGTCACAGTTTGATCAAGGGGAGTGATCCCTTCAGCTGGACATCTTTAACCTGATATGTTGGACATGGGAGACCCTGGATGTAGTTATCCCAGCCTCTAGATTTAAAAATAACCTCTGTTCGTTTCCAAGATCAAGGATCCTCTACCATTAGGATTGGATGCCTTGATAATCCCCTGGCTCCAGTTCAGGAATATCTATGCCTTCCCACTAGTGCAAATTCTTCCTCTTTTGCAAGAGAAGAAACCTGTGATTCTAATTACTCCAGACTGGCCCAGAAAAACCGGGTTCAAAGACATACTCAGACTAATCGGAATGGTCATATCCATCCGTACGCTCCTCTTTACTACAGTATTTATACCAATCTGGTAATGGTGTAACATTTGGAACTGTTTTTAAATTAGAACATTGGTGCAAGTGGTTGTTTATTTTGGCAATAATGTGCCTATAATATACACAAAGAATTACAGAATTTGCTTTGTTAAAGCGGAATTAAACCCAAAACCAAAACATTTTATATATTGCTTCTTACCAATCATTGGATGTGGTGGCTGCATTCGTTTTCTTTTTTGGCGTATTTTCCTTCTGTTTTCACCTGGTGATCTGGTCAGTAACACATTTCCTGTATTAGTGAGACACATCTCTGGAGGAACGGACACAGGAGGCACAGCAGACAGCTGCATTGTGAGTCTGTGGGTGGGTAATTGTATTAGCAGATTTAGAGCCACTAACAAATTGAACACTTTATAAGCAGTTACAGCAAACAGTTATTTTATTATTTGGGATAAAGGTTTTACATGAATAATTAAAAGCTGATCATTTTAATCACCCCTGCTAGTGTTAGGTGGTTAATCTCATCCGTGTAAAATTATCAATTCTGCTGGAGAGTTTGGGTTTTTGAAAAACAGACTAAAGCCTCGTACACACGATCGGATTTTCTGCAGACAAAACCTCAGACTTTTGTCCGAAGGCGCGTGCCTGGATTTTGTCTTGCATACAAACGGTACACAATTGTCGGCCAACAAACACGAATGTAGTGACGTACTAGACCTACTACGAGACGAAAAAGAGGAAGATTAATTGTCAGGCCCCACCCTTTGGGCTCATTCTGCTAATTTCGTGTTAGTAGAAGTTTCAGTGTTGATTCGCGCTTTTCATTTAACACTTTTCAGTTCGTTTCTGAACAGCCATTCGTCAAACAAGCCATGTTGCGGAATTAGAGTTATTGCTTTGACCCAAGTCCAGTACAGGTAAAGTCCAGGTACAGGAGGAGGAGGATTTCTTGGACCAAAAATTGGTTGCTTTATTAATTGCGACCAATTATGTCATATGCCTTTGCTGCGGGAGCTCCGGGAGAATAATCCAGATGATTTTCAGAATTATCTCTGGATGACGGACCCCTGCTTTCACTAACTCTTGGCATTGTTGAGCCCCTATATTAAGAAGCAGGACACATGCATGAGGCTTTTATTTTATTTTTTGGTTGAATAATGATTTGATTTGGTATATTTTCTATATATTTGGATGCATAGAATACACTTTTTGGTTAAGTTCTGTTGGCAGATATGTTTAATTTTATTTGTTTTCTTTTTTGCACAATAAAAAAGTTGTGTAGAATAATACTTGGCTATGTGTTTTACTTCAAATGACAGTTTGGGAGTAGGCAGTTACATTTAAAAAAATACAATGTAAAATTAACAAGGGACACCAACATAGTTGTATCTTTGTTCTTAAAAAATGCATGATAATAGTGTTGTGGTAACTTGAAACAAAAAAATAAATAAAATAACAAGCATAATAATATTATTCTTGATATCACATAAAAAAAAAAAAGCCTTTGAAAATTCGTTAGCAATAACTCCATCAGTATCACCAGCAAAGCAGCTTCATTATTATCCCATTAAAGAAGAAGAGAATTGTGCGCTGCAGTTCCAGATTTCATAATTTGCCATGTCACGAATGTTAATTCTGCATTACGAATGCTAGTTTACAAGACCGACCGCTTCTGGCTCGTCCTAGCCTCCGAGCATGTGTGTTTGTACTTTGGCCTCTTGTCTGACGGCCTTGTGTACGCACGTTTGGGAAATCCGACAACAGACAATTGTTCGTGGAAAATTTTAAAGCCTGCCATTTGCGGAAAATCTGACAACAATTGTCCTATGGAGCATACAAACGGTCAGATTTTCCGCCAACAGCTTGTCATCACACAATTCTCGTCGTAAAATCCAATTATGTGTACGAGGCTTTACTGGCCAGATCATGAGATCCCCAAAAAAAGCCAAAAAAAGGAAACTAATGCAACCATCACATCTAAGAATTGGTAAGCTGCAATATAATAAATGTTTGCTTTTGGATTTAATACTAATCACCCAGAAAATGTTTTAAAAGTACATTCATTCTTTGAACTTGTATGGACATTTTTAAATTCTACTGCATCATTTTACTGACATTCACTTTTCTTTAGGTACAACAATAAAACTTATAGAGTTGATGACATTGATTGGAACACCAAGCCATCAGACGCATTCCGAAAGAAGGACGGCAGTGAGATTACTTATGTGGACTATTATAAACAGGTACACAATACTCATGTTTAGGAGCTTTAATGTACATGACGCATAATTCATAATAAATGTTTGAGGTGGGCAGGGGTCCTCCTAATCACACTAATCAGTCACCTAATCATACTAATCAGTCACATGTGGAGGAATTCATAAAATATGACCTGTGGCTAATTATCTTTAGCGGCATGTCATGTCTAAGGAGGTTATGAGGTAATAATAATTATAATAAAAAAAAGAAAAATCTACCACGATGCTGTTGTAATCCCATGATAAATCTGAAATTACTACCATGAAACTGTCTGCATAGAGAGTACATTAAAGGAGAAGTATAGCCAAAGCTTGTATGGCTGTATTTCTCCTATGAATCACAGGAGTGCAATTCGATTTCCACTCCTGTGACCCATTTTTAGCAGAGAGCGGGCTGAAGTCTGCTCTCTGCTGACATCATGGATTTCAGTCCAGGCACTGACGTCATCCCGACCACGGAGCCGGGATCTGCCACGGGCATGGACTGACACCCGTCTCAGCCTCTCCGCGAGCTGCTGAGAGTCTGAGACGCCCGCTCTGCCCCCTCCACAGCCCAGCACTTCAGTGAGCGAGGAGTGAGCAGAGAGCAGTGACTGACAGTCAGCAGTTCTCTGCTCACGGAGCTGTGAAAAATGAGCGACCGGCAGTGTTCGATCTCTTGGTTCTCAGTGTAGTATGAATCTCAAAAAAAAAATTCCTTTACTTCTATTTTATCCACTTCCCGCCCGGCCTATAGCAGAATGACGGCCGGGCGGAGGTTCAGTTATGACGTCCAGCAGGATAAGCCATGATCACATGCCCTAGGGGGCGCCCAGTAATCGGTGGTGTGTCAGTCTGACACACCGCATCACCGATCTTGGTAAAGGGCCTCTGACAGAGGCTCTTTACCACGTGATCAGCCGTGTCCAATAACAGCTGATCACCATGTAAACAGGAAGAGCCGTTTATTGGCTTTTCCTTACTCGCGTCTGTCAGACACAAGTAGAGGAAAGCTGATAAGCAGCTCTCCTGACGGGGGGGGGGGGTCTGTGCTGATTGTTTATCAGCGATGCCCACCCAGGACCACCAGAATGCCGCCAGGACCACCAGGGATGGCCACCACACAGGACCACCAGGTGTGCCACCCTAGACCACCAGGGATATGACCAGGGCTTTTTTCAGCAGGAACATGGGGGAACGCAGTTCCGGCACCTCCAGCACTGACTGTATGTAATGGTAAGTGGTGCTGGGGTGTGCTGCATGGTCTATTGATGCTGGTTGCTAGGGGATCTATTCTAGATGGAGGGGATCTATTTTTGCAGGGGGGAGGTCTATTGTTGCTGGTGGGGACCTATTGTTGCTGGGGCTGGGTCTTATATTACTTGGGTGTCAGTTATTCCTGGGAGAGATCTACTTTTGAGGGATGGGTCTATTGTTGCTGGCTGCTGGAGAGTCTATTGTTGCTGGCTGTGGGGATATCTTTTGTTGCTGCTGGGGGGCATTCTGTTTCAAGTGGTCCATTGTTGTTGGGGGGGGGGGGGGGCTATTGTTACTGGCTACAGTGGACCTATTTTACTGCTTTTTCTGTTATCATTAACACATTCCATACAAATTACTGATCAGCACAAAATACTTGGTTCTGTATTCTCTAAAAGGGCAGTATGGGAGGTGTCTAGGGGGTGGAACCAAGAAACGGTGCTCGGAGGTGGGGGGGGCTGGGGGTGGGGCAGAGAAAAAAAGCCCTGGATATGCCAATCAGTGCCCAGGCAGCTGCCAATCAGTGCCCATTAAAAATGCCTGCCAGTGATGCCTATCAGTGCAATCTATCAGTGCCAACCATCAGTGCACAGCAGTGCTGCCTATCAGTGCCACCCATAAGTACCCATCAGTGTCGCCTATTAGTGCCACCTATGAGTGCCCATCATTGTCGCCTATCAATGCCCATCAGCGCCGCCTATCAGTGCCCGTCATTGCCCATCGGTGCCGCCTTATCAGTGCCCGTCAGTGCAGCTTATCAGTGCCCATCAGTGAAGGAGAAAACTTACCTTTTTACAAAATTTTATAACAAAGAAAACATTTTTTTTTTTCAACATTTTCGGTCTTTTTTTGTTTAGCAAAAAATAAAAACCGCAGACGTATTCAAATACCACCAAAAGAAAGCTCTATTTGTGGGAACAAAATTATAAAAATGTTTGGGTACAGTGTAGCATGACAGCGCAAATGTCATTTAAATAGTGACATTGCTGAAAGCTGAAAATTGGGGGCTAAATGCCTGGTACTAAAGTGGTTAAATAAGGTATCTTTGCTATGACTATACTCCCTTATATGTGTGATGCTTTTTATCATGTCGCTAGAAAACATGGTAGGCTGTCCTTTCTCCCAATGTCAGCACATTTCCTTTTTTGTATATCATATCGTTTTTGTCACCTGTGAACGTCTAGCTGCTGCCCCTGAGCTCTGTACACTTCAGTGACTGGTCGGAGGCAGACCCAGTTATCTGTGCCTGTCTGCACAGGGCTCATTGGCCACAGATAGCTGCTCACAGGTGGCAAAAACAGTTGCAGGAATCAGCAGATTCCTGCCACGGTCATTCGCACCGGATCTGGTCACCTCTGCGAATGTTGCATAAAAGTACTTGTTTTATCCATTTACAAACACCTGAGCTGGAAAGGGCCTGCATACCCAACAGGAGTCGTGCCTGTAGGTGTCGATGAACTCCAAAAATTGTGTCTGTTTTTAAAGCAGATTTAATCTCTTTCTCTAACAATCCATTTACACTTTAACCATTTGACCTCTGGAAGATTTACCCCACTTCATGGCCTGGCAATTTTTTTGCGATAAGGAACTGCGTTACTAAAACTGACAATTGAGCGGTCATGCAACGCTGTACCCAAATGAGATTTATGTCATTGTTTTTGCACATATAGAGCTTTCTTTTGGTGTTATTTGATTCCCCTCTGCAGTTTTTATTTTAAGACAATCAATTTTGAAGAAAATATATTTTTTACTTTCAATTATAAAACACATCCAATAAAAAAAAAAAAATTCTTCATAAATTTAGGCCAATATGTATTCTGCTACAAATATTTGGTAAAAAAAATCCCAATAGGGGTATATTGATTAGTTTGTGCAAAAGTTATAGCATCTAGAAACAATGGGATATATACTAGAATTTATATTTTTTTTTATTTTTTTTATACTAATGGCGGCGATCAGCAACTTATAGCTGGACTGCCATATTGCAGCAAACAGTCTGACGCTAACTGACACTTTATGTGAACCAGTGACACTAAATCAGTGATCAGCAGTAAAAATACGCACTGTACTAATGACACTGGCTGGGAAGGGGTTAAACATCAAGGGCGATCAAGGAGTTAAATGTTTGCCTAGCCATTGTTTTTTGTACTATGTGTGCTGCTTTTACTAAGGGATGTAAAGGATGGAGCTCTGCCTTGTTTACATATGCAGAGCTTCGTCCAGCCTCTCTCAGCGGTTGCCGGCAGACATCGATCAGCGGTTGACGGCAGACATCCATTGGCTGGTACCCGCTGATTGGCTTCTGCTGTGACTAATCACGGTAGAAGTAGTTCGCCGCTGCTGTGCACACCCCCTACCCAGAAGTGCAGAATCATGTGTATATATTTACGTAATTCTGGCCACCCTGGAGCAGTAAATCTGCTATGGGGCGATCAGTAAATGGTTATTATATTAATATAATTTCAAAAGTTGTTTTAAATCTTTTTAACTCTACAACTTTCATAAAAATACCTGCTGCTCCTACCATTAAGCTCTTTGTTTAGGCATTTCCTGATATAGGGTGGCAACTATCTCCCAATTGTGCTCCTGCTTTATCACCCAATACGCTTCTGGTGGAGACTGTGAGCTCATTGTCTGACTTTGTTGGTATATGATAGTCCAGCACTATGATGTGCAGCTAACACTAAAGTGAGTACATTCAAACAGCTGCGGTTTAAAAGAGGCTGAAGGGGATGGAAAAATGGAAAATAGATTAAATATAAAGACACTTATAGTGTTCGTGCTCGGTGAAAAAGATTAAACTATGAAAAATCTAAAAATAAACAAGAATCAAGTATGGATCTGCAGATAGCACCGTTATATAAAGTACATATAGAATTGAAATATATGCAGCACTTCCACAAAACATCCCACCACACTGACAGTGTAATGGAATTTGTTTTCTGGAAGAGCTGCATATATTAACCGCTTACAGACCGGAAGATTTGGCTGCTAAATGACCAGGTAATTTTAAGTGACAATTGCGTGGTCGTGTAACACTGTGCCCAAACAAAATTGTTGACCTTTTTTCCCAAAATAGAGCTTTCTTTTGGTGGAATTTGATCACCTCTGCGGTTTTGATTTTTTACTTTTTGCGCTATAAACAAAAAAAGAGCGACAATTTTGAATTTTTTTATTTTTTTGCTCTAATAAATATCCCCAAAAATGTTTTTAAAAAAACTAATTTTTTCATCAGTTTATGCCGATAGATATTTTTCTAGATATTTTTGGTAAAAAAAATTGGCAATAAGCATATATTGATTGGTTTGCACAAAAGCTACAGCGTCTACAAACTATGGAAAAGATTTATGGCATTTTTATTTAATTTCTTTTTACTAGTAATGGCGTTGATCTGCGATTTATAGCAGTACTGCGACATTGCAGCAGACAGATTGGACACCTTTGACACATTTTTGGGACCATTGACATTTATAAAGCGATCAGTGCTATAAAAATGCACTGATTACTGTGTAAATGTCACTGGAAGGGAAGGGGTTAACACTAGGGGGTAATCAAGGGGTTAAATGTGTTCCCTAGTTAGTGTTTCTAACTGTTGGGGGGGGGTGGGACTGACTGGGGGAGGAGACAGATCATTGTTCCTACTTACTAGGAACAAAAAATCAGTCTCCTCTCCCCTGACAGAACAGGGATTTGTGTGCTTACACACACAAATCCCTGTTCTAGCTCTCGTTCCCGCAATAGCGGGTGGCTTGCAGCTATTGTCCCCGCCGGCCACAAGCATCAGGTCCCCTACCGTGCAAGTGGTTAAAAGAGAAGTATTTTTTTTTTATATTCATACTTACCTAGGTGGATGCAGCATCAGACCGATGCCGCAGGTGTCCCCCAGCATCTCTGCACTGAGAACCGAGCCACTAAACACCGCGGTTCTCTCACCTCCCCGAGTGGAGAAATGCTGCCTGTCAGCATCTCTCCTGCTCTGATCCTCCGCGCTCATTGGAGTGCTGAGCTGTGGAGGGGCGGGAGCAGCCGTCTCAGCAGCTCGCTGAGACTGCCATCAGTCAAGGCAGCTGGCGGATCCAGACTTCGGAAGTCGGGATGACACGCTGCCTCGACTAATAGCAGTGACGTCAGTGAAGAGCGGACTTCAGACCACTCTCTGCTGAAAATGGGTCACAGGAGGGCAAAACAAATTGCCCTCCTGTGACCCAGAGGAGAAGCCCAACCTAAAAAGCTCAGGCTGGACTTCTCCTTTAATTGAGTTATTCATTACGTGGTGGTCTATGTTTTCACATAGGATTCATACATCTCTCACCCACATTTTTTTGCAGGGGCTGTAAACTGCTGTGAAGTATAATGGTAGAATATACATACATTAAATAATCTGAATGTATTGGGCTTTGTCTTCTTTCTTTCCAGCAATACAATCTAGAGCTGACTGATTTATTCCAACCCATGCTGGTCAGTACCATGAAAGTTAAGAAGGATGCAACTGATGCTCCCCGCGCTGTGCACCTGATTCCAGAACTGTGCTACCTCACTGGTATCAACCATCATTAGATTTAATGTATTTCTATTGTTTCCAGGCTGCAGAGGGTAGAAAAGAAAGGGGAACTTTTAAGTGGATACCAAGGTCACTGTAAACTTATTTTGGGCTGGGTGATTGTTGACAAGTTTAATCTTATGCTGACCTTTTTATCACTTCAGGACTTTCTTTTGGAGTGTTTGGTTTCCTCAATGCTGCAGCTAATTTTTGTATTCAAGTTTAGACCAATCAAGGATTATTTTATTGGTCTAATACACTGTTTTCTATATCAAAAAGACTTAAAGCAAAAAGCAAACGTATTATATTGCAGCTTATCAGTTCTTAGATGTCACTGCTGCATTTTCTTTTTTAGGCTTTCTTTCTTTTATTTTCATCTGGTGATCCAGCCAGTAGTAGGTCTGTTGTTTTTCAAAAGACCAAGCTCTCTTGCAGACTGTATCAGTTTATAGGGTTGACAAAAGCCATTTAACACAGGCACGGGTGCTTACAATTACATAGTTACATAGTTAGCCTGGTTGAAAAAAAGACACAAGTTCATCTAGTTCAACCAATTAAAGGGGGGGGGGGGGGAATGATACCTATACCCACAGTTGATCCCAGAGGAAGGCAAAAAAATAACAGCAAAGCATGATCCAATTTGCTCCAGCGGGGGGGGGGGGGGGGGGTCCTTCCTGACCCCCCAAGAGGCAATGATCAGCTGTTTATTTATTTATGTAAAACTTCTATTCCAAAAGGATTTTTTTTTTTTTATGTAACTTAATTTAATGTGTGAGCTGGAGTTTGTCTTCCACTTGTTAATGTATTTAAATCTGCTAGTACATAATATACTACCTCCTGAGACTGGCAATGTTACTGTCTGCTGTTCCCCCTGTTCTCCTTTATTCAGAGTGGGAAGCACTCTAATGCCGCGTACACACGGTCGGATTTTCCGGCGGCAAATGTGCGATCGGAGCTTGTTGTCGTAAATTCCGACCGTGTGTAGGCTCCATCGGACAGTTTCCATCGGAAATTTCCATTGCACAAAATTTGAGATCTGGTTCTCAAATTTTCCGACAACAAAATCTGTTCTTGTAAATTCTGATCGTGTGTAGACAATGTCGATGCACAAAGTGCCACGCATGCTCAGAATCAAGCAGAAGAGCAGCACTGGCTATTGATCTTAATTTTTTTCGGCTCGTCGTACGTGTTCTTCAGGTTCGCAATTTTCGACCAACTTTGTGTGGCTGTGTGTATGCAAGACAAGTTTGAGCCGAAAAAACATGGGATTTTGTTGTCGGAATGTCCGATCGTGTGTACGCGGCATTATACAGGAAGTTTGGTACTAGCCAGATAACCAGGTAAAAAGAAAAGGAAACAAAGCCAAAAAAAGAAAACAAATAGTCACCATATCTAATAATTGGTAAGTTGAAATATATAAAATTTTTGGTTTTGGATTTAATATGGTTTAAATATATTGTTTGATCTAAAGGAAGTTAAAACAGCAATGGTCTTTTCAGGGGGGCAGAAGGGGAAACTCCAGAAGATCTTGTCTTTGAAATCCTGTCGAGTTATCTGTAGATGGCATATTGAACCTACCAGCATGCACTCAGTGTTGAAATAATAATCAGTTGGTGGTGTACAAAAACATTTAACACTGAACTCCAGGAATGATATGTATTACGTACTTACGTACATCCAGATTGGCAGAGTGTATGTATGCATTTCTCATAATGTATTTCCTGCTCATGAAGGTTAAAATCACTGTAGTAGTGCTACTACAGTGATAGCCGCAATTTTGCTTGTCCTGTTTGGGTTCTGTGCGAGCGGCTTCTGTACACAGAATACAGGGTCACTCGCCTGGCACTACCACCATTAATAGAACACCTTGTATTTTTTTTTCCCAATGAATACAAGGCGTTTTCTGATTGGATGAGTTATAGAGGAGGGCAGTGACGTCACCCTCACACAAAACCCCAGCAGGACCCAGAAGATCATGGCTGCTGCTAAAGTGATGCAGTACAGATGATTCCTGCAGAACAGATTTAACTGTGAAAAGAGAATCTGTTGTAAGAACTATATACAATGTTTGTTTTACTAGTAAACAATACAATGTGCAACCCATTGCATTACTGTCACTGAGCATTATGGGTTTTCTGTGAAGAGTGTAGTAAACCATGATTTTAGTTTTAAGTAAAAAAAAAAAAAAAAAAAAAAGCTAATTATCGTAGTTGGTTTTTAAACTTCTGATGTATCTAGAGAATTAACCTGGAACTTCTTACAAATAGCTAAAGCAGTAAATTGTCAAATGCATCCAGAAAACTTTACAACTGTTCTAAAGTCAGAAATTCTGTTCAGTTTACATTAATCATTGACTTGTATGGGATTATTCAGTATGTGATGGCAGCATCCTACAGACCAAGGGGAGTGGACACTGACAGATTCCCGGTGTTCTGCCGAGATGGTTCCCCATGGCGGATTAGTGCAGATCTGTACTGCGCATGCGCAGAAAAATTTCCGAAAATTGCCGAACCTAAATAGATGTGAGTGAAGTGTACACCGTGCACGCGCAGTCGGTGTACGAGACGCACGCTCCCAATGCTCACGCTACTCTGCAAGGGGGTCTATTATTACCCTAAGCAAGGGGCAAAGGAAAAATAAAATTAAATCGTTTAGCTCTGGATATAGAGGAGAGTAATAGAAAACCTGTGTTTTTAGAGTGCTATCTGGGGTTTTTCCTTTCAATTAGGAGTGTATTTTTTTAAACTTTATTTTTTTTATTAAACAAACAAAATCAGCTGTGCGGTGTACACTTCACTGGCATCTGTTTAGGTTCAGCAATTTCCGGAAGATGCCTAGTTGTTCGTACTGCGCCTGCGCAGTACAGAGAGGAACCAATCCGCCAGGGGAACCAACTCGGCAAGACACCGGCAGTGAAGAGAGCAGGAAAGTGTAGAGTGAGGAGAGGAAAGAGATCTGAGAGAAATAGATAGAGACATTAATGGTGCTGAGGGGTAATGTAATCAGTGTGATTAAATGTCTTCCAAGCATAAATAATATTACAGTGGGTAGGACTAGAAAATCTTCAATAAATTTAAAATTGCTAAAAATATACATTCCCACAATACAAGATTATTGGAAACAAGCTGTTCTAAAGTTTTACTAAACACACAACAGTAAAATCAGTCTGTATATGCAGTAAAGCATGCTTGTTCTACTCTTATAATCAAAATTGGTGCTGCCTTCCTGAAGAAACAGTGTTAGTATCCCTTTAAATCTGCATAAACATCATACAATTAAAACAGTGTCCAAAAAGTTAAATCAAAATCGACTTGATATAAACGGTGATCATTTAGTCCTTAAAGTGGTTGTAAACCCATTACAACCACTTTAACCTACAGGCAGTGGCGGTGCGTGCATAGAGGGCGCAGGAGCGCCGCCCCCTCTCCTGCACCGCTCTATCACCAATAGATAGATTCATTCATTGCATGAATCTATCTATTGTCACCGCTGCCGCCCCCTATTCAGGTGTCCGGCCCCTTGTCGGGCGCCGGGCATCTGAATTACAGCAGGGGGGGTGTTTCTGGAAGTGCCCTATTAGAGCTGTAAAGCTCTAATAGGGGACCTGATTAGAGCGGTGGGCTCTAATAGGCTTCCATAAGTGTAAACAGCGGGCGCACTGCTGTGCGTTCGCTGATTACACAGTATTGTGTTAGAGAAGCGAATACATCGCTTCCCTAACACAGACCCGCCTCTCAGCCAATCAGGTTGCCGGGTTTGTTACCTGTCACCTGATTGGCTGAAGTCACAGGCGCTGTGATTGGACGCTAGGCGTCCAATCATAGCAGAAGAGAGGAGCGCAGGAGAAGATATCGGAAGATGAGGGGAGGATGAGGGGACACCGCGCGCTGCACACCAAGACAAGGTAAGTGCAGAGGGCAGGCAGGGGGCACAGTGGCAGGACTTGAGGGGCACAGTGGCAGCACTTGAGGGGCACAGTGGCAGCACTTGAGGGGCACAGTGGCAGCACTTGAGGGGCACAGTGGCAGCACTTGAGGGGCACAGTGGCAGCACTTGGGGCACAGTGGCAGAACTTGGGGCACAGTGGCAGAACTTGGGGCACAGTGGCAGCGTTTGATGGGCACAGTGGCAGCGTTTGATGGGCACAGTGGCAGCGTTTGATGGCACAGTGAGGCTGTTTGTTTGCGCCCCCCCAAAAATTTTGAGCACCAGCCGCCACTGCCTACAGGTAAACCTAAATTTAGGCTTACCTATAGGTGCAAGAATGATCTCCCAAACCTAAAAGGTTTAGGAGATATTTGCATAAATAGCGACACCGCTGCTAACGGCGATCATGCCGTTAGTGGCGGCACCAGCGCGCATGCGCGGGAGTGACGTCATCGCAGCTCCGGCCAGTCACAGCGGCGGAGCCGCGATACCCGGAAGTCACTCCGGGATAGATGGCGGCGTCGGAGAAGGGGAACGAGGACCGTTTCGGGGGCTTCGATCTCAGGTAAGCAATTCATAATGAGCTAGTATACTATGCTATGGTTATTTTTATTTTTGTTATTTATGAGGCTTTACTTCCTCTTTAAGGAGGTTGTAAACCTCCGAAAAAAAAAAAAAATTCTGCAAGACAAAGGCATAATGAATGAGCTAGTATCTACCTTAGAATGAATCTGTTGCAACGGTCCCAGCACACCGCTTAGACGGCTGACATTTTGCCCAGAGTTTCTTTAGGGTTTGCGTGCTTCAGCGCTGCAATTGGCCGGATCCACTGTTCACAGCACAAGCTCGGAAAGAGCGCATGCACCAGTGATGTCACTGGCTGCATGCAATGTAAATATCTCCTAAACTGTACAGGTTTAGGAGCTATTTTCACAAACTATAGGTAAGCCTTATTATAGGCTTACCTATAGGTAAATATAAGCAGAGGGAGTTTACTTCCTCTTTAAAAAGTCCTCAAGTGTATATCTGCTCGCATACACTTCCATATTCAGCAAAAGCAATACTTAATTGATGTATCCAAATGTGCATCTCCTTAAAATGGTGCTCTGCTCCAACATACAGCATGCAGTGGTGATTATCCCCTCACCCGATGTGCCCTCACCTGAGGGAGAAGACCAACCAATGGTCTATATGCACTATTTCCCTGAGTATTTTTGGACACCTCCCCTTTAAGAAATATTGCTGCTCTAAATATTGATTTACATTGGTTTACTATTATATTTTTACCATGTTCATTTATTTTAATATCTATCTTTTAACCAATTATATTGAAAAGCTATTCTACTCTTCACTTAAGAAGTTAAGAAAAGAAAATTGGTGAATTTATTATAATTTTTTATTTTTTTGTTGATCTCATACCTTCCATCCTATATTGTTAATAACCCCCCGCCGCCTCTTCATATGCTATAACACTTTATTTTATCTATAATCCTAATAACCACACATCCATATAACTCTTTTTTTTAAATAAGTGTTTGCACTCGGATGCTATGTACCATTTATGTATATAATTGTCAGTAATTGATATAAACTGTGTATGTATTTGTGAAACCCAACCGGTATTTCGGCCGCTGTTATATAAAGGTCAGGCTCTCTGTAGTATCTTCAGCTTGAGAAAGGAGCGCGCATGCCCAGATACGACACGGCACTTGCTCCAAAATGCGTCTGGAACCCTCTGGCGTCCCTCCGCCCAACACCGCCTCCTCCACGCTGCAGTTCACGGAGCACTCCACCACTTCATTACAGCACCAGCAGACTTCCTACACCAGCAAAGTACATCTTCCCAGCATTACAGGCGATTGACATCCCAGACTTATGGATCCTTTTTATGACAGATGAGCTCATGTTTTTATTAGTTGAGTAGCCCTATTAAGGGGCTTTTTCTTTTTTCTGCTTTTGCGCTATTTCCTTCTCTTTTGTTCTGGGATTATGTATTGTCTCCCTTATAGTTACCTCTGAGTTCAGCTCTTCCTCTCCTTATGGTTATCTCCAATCATCCAAATCACAAAAAGGGAAAGCTGGACATAGTGCTTATCCTTTTAAAAAAAAAATTATTTAATATACAGTTAGGCAAAAAAGTATTTAGTCAGCCACCAATTGTGCAAGTTCTTCCACTTAAAAAGATGAGAGAGGCCTGTAATTGTCATCATAGGTATACCTCAACTATGAGAGACAAAATGTGGAAACAAATCCAATCACATTGTCTGATTTCTTAAAGAATTTATTTGCAAATTATGGTGGAAAATAAGTATTTGGTTAATATCAAAAGTTCATCTCAATACTTTGTTATATCCTTTGTTGGCAATGACAGAGGTCAAACATTTTCTGTAAGTCTTCACAAGGTTGTCACACACTGTTGCTGGTATGTTGGCCCATTCCTCCATGCAGATCTACTCTAGAGCAGTGATGTTTTGGGGCTGTCGCTGGGCAACACAGACTTTCAACTCCCTCCAAAGGTTTTCTATGGGGTTGAGATCTGGAGACTGGCTAGGCCACTCCAGGACTTTGAAATGCTTCTTACGAAGCCACTCCTTCGTTGCCTGGGCCACGTTTCATCTTCAATGCCCTTGCTGATGGGAGGAGTTTTGCCTTTTTTGTCCTGTTCCCTTTGCAGAAAAACAGCCCCTAAAGCATGATGTTTCCACCCCCATGCTTCACAGTAGGTATAGTGTTCTTTGGTTGCAACTCAGCATTCTCTCTCCTCCAAACACGACGAGTTGTGTTTCTACCAAACAATTCTACTTTGGTTTCATCTGACCATATGACATTCTCCCAATCCTCTTCTGGATCATCCAAATGCTCTCTAGCAAACCTCAGACGGGCCCGGACATGTACTGGCTTAAGCAGGGGGACTCGTCTGGCACTGCAGGATCTGAGTCCCTGTCGGTGTAGTGTGTTACTGACGGTAGCCTTTGTTACGTTGGTCCCGGCTCTCTGCAGGTCATTCACTAGGTCCCCCCGTGTGGTTCTGGGATTTTTGCGCACCGTTCTTGTGATTATTTTGCGTGGAGCCCCAGATCGAGGGAGATTATCAGTGGTCTTGTTTGTCTTCCATTTTCTAATTATTGCTCCCACAGTTGATTTCTTCACACCAAGCTGCTTGCCTATTGCAGATTCAGTCTTCCCAGCCTGGTGCAGGTCTACAATTTTGTTTCTGGTGTCCTTCGACAGCTCTTTGGTCTTCACCATAGTGGAGTTTGGAGTGTGACTGTTTGAGGTTGTGGACAGGTGTCTTTTATACTAATAACAAGTTCAAACAGGTGCCATTAATACAGGTAATGAGTGGAGGACAGAGGAGCCTCTTGAAGAAGAAGATACAGGTCTGTGAGAGACAGAAATATTGCTTGTTTGTAGGTGACCAAATGCTTATTTCCCACCATAATTTGCAAATAAATTCTTTCAAAAATTAGTGATTGTCTGGATTTGTTTCCACATTTTGTCTCTCATAGTTGAGGTATATCTATGATGACAATTGCAGGCCTCTCTCATCTTTTTAAGTGGGAGAACTTGCACAATTGGTGGCTGACTAAATACTTTTTTGCCCCACTGTATCTATAGTAAAAATACTCCCATTTTCCTGGTGCTATGAGCGCACCAAGCTTACACAGCATTTAATTCACATAACTCAGGTATGCAATCGCCAAACAATGTGTGTTACCGCAATCCTCTCGCATTGCGCTCCTCAGCGTGACATCAGACTGGCCCCTCCCCTACATGTTACGCCACAGGGATGCATGGCTTCCTCAGGAGGATGTCCTGATTTAGGGGGATGATATTAAAAAGGATAAGCACGATGTCCAGCTTTCTCTGTTTGTGATTTGGACGTTTGGAGATAACTATAAGGAGAGGAACTGTATGATCTCCATGTATATCAAGTTGATTTTGATTTATAATAAACTTTTTGCACACTGTTTTAATTGTATGATGTTTATGCAGATTTAAAGCAATACTATAACTGGTTCTTCAGGAGCGTGGCACCAATTTTTTATTATAATTGTGCACATTGGTACACATTCATGAGAGTGTGTATAGGTGTGAGCGATCCACATATAAGAAGATATAGTGTATTACATAGCAGCGCACCAGTACACATTGATGCGTGCTATACTCACTGTGGAACTTAAGGGGTTAATTCTCTGCATTGTGTAAAAAGGCTGGATAACCCTGTCTTCTCTGAGCCTCCTATTCCACAGTCCCCAATCCATCTGTTTATAGAACAGAGCCTTAGGGGCAGTCTGCACATGCTCAGTTTGGTGTGTATTGCTAGAGAGCTTTTTTTTCTTGGGAGAGTGCATGTGATCAGCACAGGACCAATCAGCACTGTCCAGACAGAAGGTCAGGGGTCCTGCAGCCTCATAAGACAATTGGGGGAGAATGAAACCTCCTCCTACAAGATTTAACCAGTGCTCTGCTGGACACTGATAGAAGTCACTAGACTGCTCTAACTGCTGATGAGAAAAGGTATTTAGCGGTTTATATTTACTAAAATAATTGCATTTGCATGTTCTGTGTACGGTGGTAGACCAGATATAGTTAATGCAGGGTCCTGGGTTTAGTAACACTTTAAGCATTGGCGTGGCCTAATACACCACAGCTATGCCTTGTTAAAGCAACAAAAGCCCTAGTAAAGCAGTCCCTTTATCATTTATCCAGGTCCTAGTAATATTTATAGTTAATGGTAATAGGTATAGATAATAATATATTTTAATTTTAATGGATTTCAGGAGCATACTCCAGGATTAAGAGCCACACTGATGAATCAAATCACCTCAGTCCTTTCACCATGGAATGTGTCAATGCAGATGTTGAACAGAATTGGAGACCATCATATTCCAATTACATAATCTAATCCCATGTTTCCAGGAAGTCTAGAAGTTTTTCTCCCAGCACAGCGCTGTCTCAGTTTTGTGCTTGTATTCTAAAGTTATGGTTGTGCCTATGAAATCTTTCTGAAGATTTTTTTCTATGGGGGTTTCCCTATGGACTTACCACTTGTTTCCATACATCTCAGCTGGGGAAAGGAAAACGTCTTTATCTATATTAGTCACCTATGGCCCTTGGGCCAAGAGAAAACAGTACCTGAACAAAATTTCCCCTTTAAGACCATTGAATACGCTGCAGAGACCACTTTTATGTGAAAGAGGACTGCCCGCCGATGAAGAGGATACCGGGGTTATGGCAGCTATCTGTCCTCTTCAAACAGCTGACTTAATATTTTGAAATAAAACCATGTTTACCATGGTGTAGCATCACCTTTTCTTTTGGCAACACTCTGTAAACGTCTGGAGACTGAGGAGATCAGTTGCTGGAGTTTTGGGAGTGGAATGATGCCCCATTCTTGCCTGATATAGAACTGCTCGACGATTCTGGATCTTCTCTGTTGTATTTTTAATTTCAAGATGTAGCAAAAATTTTCAATTGGTGAAAGATCTAGGCTGCGGGCAGGCCAGCTAAGCTCCCAGACTCTTCTACTACAAAGTCATGCTGCTGTCACAGATGTAGTACATGGTTTAACATGGTCTTGCTGAAATTTTCAAGGCCTTCCCGTGAAAAATATGTTGTTTGGATGAGAGCATATGCTGCTCTTGAACCTTAATTTATCTTTCAGTAGTGATGGTGCCTTTCCAGATGTGAAAGCTGCAGGCTTTTGAACTCAGCACTGATAAGCCAGAAAGTCCCTCTCCTATTTAGGTTGGAGGACGCAGTGCCCATGGTTGCTAATAATAAAGTAAAATTTTGATTCATCAAATCACAGAACAGTGTTCCACTGTGCAACACAGCAATTTAAATGAGCTTTGGAACAAAGAATTTGGCGGTGTTTCCAGATCATGTTCAGATGGCTTTTTCTTTGCATGATAGAGCTTTACTTTGCATTTTTAGATGGCATAGAGAACTGTGTTCCTCGACAGTGAGCCCATGATGTCGGCCCCCCAAACCCGATCCGTCCATCGGATTGGGTGCTGGTGCGGCCATCCTAAGGAAAACAGGCAGTGGAGCCTTGCGGCTTCACTGCCTGTTTCCTACTGCACTTAGATTTTTTACGGATTGGTGAATCACTGCCCATCTTTACGTCTGAGACACTCAGGGACTACTAAATCAGGGTGTAAAAACTGCAGCCCATTGGCCGCATGTGGCCCAGTACAGTTATGAATGCAGCCCAACACAAAATCATAAACTTTCTTAACTACTTCCCTACTGGGCAAATTCTCACCATTCTCTCCTACATGTAAAAATAATCTTTTTTTTGCTAGAAAATTACTTAAAATCCCCAAACATTTTAAATTTTTTAAGCAGAGGCCCTAGAGAATAAAATGCTTAGTTTTACATTTTTTATGCCACACTGTATTTGTACAGCGTTTTTTCAAATGCAAATGGCTTTTAGTGCACGCAAACACAATATAATACCCAATTGTTTGGTAAAATAAAAAAGATGGTGTCACACCGTATAAATAAATATCTAACATGTCACGCTTTTGTTATAGGAATATTTCTGGTTGTGACTCTAAAAACAAAACTTAACTGCAATTGCAGGAAAAGATTCACAGGATGCAATTACTGTCTTTATAATGTCCGTTCTGACAAAATGTATTATTACATGTTATTTTATACATAGATAAAAAAGGGGTGGTGGTGTGAGATATTATTAAAAACTAACAAATAGAAATATGTTATTAAGCTAGAAAAGCTAGCTAGAAGCTAGAAAGCTAGAAAATAGAACAATTGCAAAAGTAAAACCTTGAGAGGGGAGAGGGGAGTAGAGACAGAGAGAGCTTCTAGCAGAAGGTGTGTCTGTTTTTTAAAGCGGGACGGTACCTGAAAAAAAAAAAAAAAAATTTAAAGCCAGCAGCTACAAATACTGTAGCTGCTGACTTTAAATAAATGGACACTTACCTGTCACAGGTTCCAGCGATGTGGGCAGCAGAGGCCGATCAATCGATCGGCTCTCTGCTGCTGCCGGCACCATTCTCAGTGAGGGAATCAGGAAGTGGCTTCACTTCCCGGTTCCCTCCTGCGCATGCGCGAGTCGCGCAGCGCAATGAGAATCATCAGCGCTGTCTGCCGGGACACGTGTGTGTCCCGGCAGACAGCGTGCCAGGACAGGAAGTGGCGTAAACTCCCGTGGGAGTTTATGCCTGGAAGTGGGTGCAGATACCTGTCTTAGACAGGTATCTGCACCCCCTCCCCCCTGAAAGGTGCCAAATGTGACACAGGAAGGGGGGAGGGTTCCAAAAAGGGGAAGTTCCACTTTAGGGTGGAATCCCACTTTAAGTGAAGGTTACAGAACACATAGTTACATAGTAAGTCAGGTTGAAAAAAGTCCATCCAATTCAACCACAAAAAACAAAAAAACAATCCCATATACACAATCCTTTACCCAAAGTTGATCCAGAGGAAGGTGAAAAACCAGAGCAAAGCATAATCCAATTTACTACAGCAGGGGAGAAAATTCCTTCCTGATCCCCCCGAAAGGCAATCGGATTTTCCCTGGATCAACTTTACCTATAATTGTTAGTACCCAGTTATATTATGTACATTTAGGAAAGAATCCAGGCCTTTTTTTAAAGCAATCGACTGAGGTTGCCAGAAGTCCATTAAGTCCAACCTATGTGTGTGATTATATGTCAGTATTACATTGCATATCCCTGTAGGTGCTTATGTAATAGTTTTTTGAAACTGTCAATGCCTCCCCGCTGAAACCAAGGCCTGTGGAAGGGAATTCCACATCCTTGCTGCTCTTACAGTAAAAAACCCTCTACACAGTTTAAGGTTAAACCTCTTCTAATTTTAATGAGTGGCCATGTGTCTTATTAAACTCCCTTCTGCGAACAAACTTGACCCTTTGCTAGCCTTTTGCTGGCCCTTGGAGTACTATTCCTGCCAATGATATGAGGCAATATTCCTCCTGACACACACAATGGGGGCACTGTATCTTCCAGTGACACCGATGAGATAATATTACTCCCAATAATACCAATGATGGGGCATTACTCCTCCTCCTATTGTCCTACTGACCACAAACACTGAGGCCATGTTTACTCTCACTGATGCTGGGCCTGAGACATTTTCCACTGGCCACAATCCAGCCCCCCTAAAGTCTGATTCAAAAGTTTGGAGACCCCTGCTTTAGATGTAAATAGTGCCCCCTTGTCCTCTGTGATGACCTTAAAATTAATAACTCAACACCAAGTTCACTATATGGACCACTTATGTATTTATACATGTTGATCATATCCCCCCTTAATCTCCTCTTCTCATGGAATAGATTCAGTTCCTCTAATCTTTCCTCATAGCTGAGCTCCTCCATGCCTCTTATCAGTTTGGTTGCCCTTCTCTGCACTTTCTCCAGTTCCCCAATATCCTTTTTGTGAACTAGTGATTTGCCTTTTCCAGATGAGGTCTTACTATTGTTTTGTACAGGGGCAAAATGATATCTCTCTCTGGAGTCCATACCTCTCTTAATACAAGAAAGGACTTTGCTCGCTTTGGAAACCGCAGCTTGGCATTGCATGCTATTATTGAGCTTATGATCTACCAAAACCCCCAGATCCTTCTCCACTATGGATCCCCCCAGTTGTACTCCCCCTAGTATGTATGATGCATGCGTATTCTTAGCCCCCAAGTGCATAACACATTTCAACATTGTGAACAAATTGGAGTCTCTTGTGCTTAAATGAACAATACAGTGAAAGTCCATGTCACTTTAAGGCCCCTTTCACACTGGGGCGGTTTTCAGGCGGTACAGCGCTAAAAATAGCGCCTGTACACCGCCTGAAAATACCGGCCCCATTCACTCCAGTGTGAAAGCCGGCGGGCTTTCACACTGGAGCGGTGCGCTAGCAGGACGGTTAAAAAAAGTCCTGCTAGCAGCATCTTTGGAGCGGTATAGGAGCGGTGTATTCACCGCTCCTATACAGCTCCTACCCATTGATTTCAATGGGATACCACGGCAATACCGCCGCAAAGCGCCGCCGTAGGGGATTTTAACCCTTTTTCGGCTGCTCGCGGGGGGTAAAACCACCCCGCGAGCGGCCGAATACCGCGGCTAAAACGACGGTTAAGCAGTGCTAAATATAGCGCTGCTTTACCATCACCACGGCTCCCGCCCCAGTGTGAAAGCGGCCTAAAAGTGTGTACAAATGTAGAATTTTGCCAAACTACGATACCTAAAAATATCCAGACGACATTTTAAAAGCCTCTATAGGTTACCAGTTTAGAGTTACACATGAGGTCTGATGCTAGAATTATTGATCTTGCTATAACATCTATAACGTTTGCGATGATACCTCACATATGTGGTGCGAACGCCTTTTACATATGCGTGCTCAAACTATATATGCGTTTGCCTTTGGTAACTGATTTATTTTATAAATATTTATATTTTTACACTGTCTCTTTAACCGCCCTACGTATAGTAAAATGGCAGCAGAGCAGGGCGGCTTTCGCTCAGTCTAACCGTGATCGCAGGGGCACGCAGCGAAACATTCACGCTGTGTCTCTGGGACACGACGCGACCACCAATCTCGATAAAGAGCCATGGCTCTTTACCCATGTGATCAGCTGTGTCCAATCACAGTTGATCACATGTAAACAAGGAAGTGATGTTTATTCGCTCTCCTCGCTTCACACTAACAGTACCAATCAGCGGCATCTCCTCACAGGGGAGACATGTATAGTTTAATCAGGGAACTTTTGTATGCTCTATGTAGTGTCCTGATTATCAGTGCAGCCCTAACAGTACCCATCAATGATGCCACTCTGTGCCCATCTGTGATGCCAACCTGTACCTATCAGTGACACCAGTCAGTGCCCATCGATGATGCCAATTTGTGCCCATTAGTGAGGCCAATCTGTGCCCATCAGTAATGCCAATCAGTTCTGCCTTTCAGTGCCACCTATCATTGCCCATAAGTGCCGCCTAGCAGTGGCACCTATCAGTGCTGCAAATTAGTGCATCCTCATCAGTGCCCCCCATCAGTGCAGCCACATCAGCGCCCATCAGTGAAGGAGAAAAACTACTTATTTTTTTACAAAATTTTCTGACAGAAACTTTTTTTTTTAAATTTTTCGATCAATAATTTAAAAAAACAGCGGTGATTACCACCAAAAGAAGGCTCTATTTGTGAGAATAAAATTAGAAAAAAATTCATTTGGGTATAGCATTGCATGACTGCGCAATTGTTATTCAAAGTTTGACAGCGATGAATGCTGAAAATTGGCCGGGATAGGAAGGGGGTAAAACAGCCCAGTATTGAGGTGGTTAAAAAAAAAAAATTTTTGATCACTTTTATTGCTATTACAAAGAAGGTAAACACATTGTGTTAAAAATATGCAGTGACAGGTATTATTTACTAGATCTGGGGTCTATTAGGTGTGCACCCTTACCGCCACTTGTAAAAGCAATCCAGTGACTATTTAGCTGCTAGGATTGCTTTTACTTTACAAAGGATCGTTGGCTTGAAGAGAAAAATTAGAACTAAAAGTATCTGATGAGCACCTTGAGAATTCATTGAGAGTTGCTACTCCATCCATCGAACCAGATATTGATGCGTTCGTTTATCAAAAGGTATAACCCTTTGTAAAAGGGAGTTAGAAACAATATGGGAAAGGTGGGCTGAGTATACTAAAACTACCAGTAAGAAAGGTTTTTACAGGTGAAGCAAAAATCTTAATTTTCAAAAGCTACAGTTTACATGGTGTAACTTTGAAGTTTTTATTTATCTCAGATAAAACAAGCCTATGTCTTCATATTGCCAAGTTCAAAATAGTGGATTTAATTTAAAGTGGATGTAAACCCACTCTCATCCTTTCTAAACCACTGAAATATTGGTTATCTATAAGGATATACATGCCTCCTGTATGTATACTTATCTGTCAAATGTCTCCCCTCTGTCTGCTATGTGGGTGGGTCTGTTTTCCAGGGCTCAGTGGGTGGAGTCGTGATGTCAGTAGACTCCCCGCCCACCTCTACACTCCCCTTATCAACATGCATTTTCTCCTGTGTATTTCTTACACTGAACTTCTGCTATGATTACTAACATCCAGTCAAAACCCAGAAAAGTCCCCACATGACTTCAGCATGCCAAATCATGCTGAGGTGTGGAACAGCCAATCCTTGCAGAGCTTCTGAAGAAAGGAGTGGGGGTGGGAATTAAAAAATAATGCATGTCTTAGGCTAGTGCATGAGATATGTAAATCACCTGTCAATCACAGCAAGGGGGAAGAACGGACAAAGTTTTCACAGTTTGTCCGTTTCATTTCACTGAAAAAAGATATGAGGATTGCTCAGAGCTGGATTAACTCTTTATAGCAAGACTGGGCACAGCTGATCTGAAATCCCATACTCTATATTGTGCCAAACAAAAAATTTTTATATTTTTCGGATTTACATCCACTTTAAGGACCAGTGAAATTTTCCATTCTTGAGAGTCTTGGTCTTCATTATAGAGTGTAGCAAGACATAATTTTCTTGACAGAACTTCAGTATGTCTTTGCCAGTCAAGTTCCCTAAAACACTTCTACTGGCACAGGACTACCGGGCTGTGATTCAAACTAATGAATGGTTTATTGTGCATCTCTTTAATGCATAGAAGATGTTGACACACTGCACAGCCAGAAGGTTTGTGTCATTAAATATTTAGCTAACACTCATAAAACAGACACTGCATACATGCCAGCAATGCTGTCAGTCGCCAACTCAACATCAAGACTAATTTTGTCAGTCTATTATAAGTAGGTTGTACTTTGATAATTAACTGATTGGGTGCCAAGCAGTGTCTGATATGTTTTTCCTTTATTTGGTAGCACAGTTTTGGGTGGGTGCCAGCTAATACAATCTACTGCCGACATACCAAAAGAAAAAAAAAGTTACTATATATGCATTATTGAAAATGCACAATTTAAATGGACTGTTAAATGCATATTTGACATTAGTAGAGCATATAAATGCGTTGCCAGTTCAGATTTAAAAAAAAAAAAAAAATATTGTTTTAAAGTGGAAACACATACAGTGGTGTGAAAAAGTGTTTGCCCCCTTCCTCATTTCCTGTTCCTTTGCATGTTTGTCACACTTAAGTGTTTCGGAACATCAAACCAATTTAAACAATAGTCAAGGACAACACAAGTAAACACAAAATGCAATTTGTAAATGAAGGTGTTTATTATTTAAGGTGAAAAAAAATCCAAACCATCATGGCCCTGTGTGAAAAAGTGATTGCCCCCTAAACCTAATAACTGGTTGGGCCACCCTTAGCAGCAACAACTGCAACCAAGCGTTTGCGATAACGTGCAATGAGGCTTTTACAACGTCCTGGAGGAATTTTGGCCCACTCATCTTTGCAGAATTGTCCTAATTCAGTTACATTAGAGGGTTTTCGAGCATGAACGGCCTTTTTAAGGTCATACCACAACATCTCAATAGGATTCAGGTCTGGACTTTGGCTAGGCCACTCCAAAGTCTTCATTTTGTTTTTCTTCAGCCATTCGGTGGTGGACTTGCTGGTGTGTTTAGGATCATTGTCCTGCTGCAGAACCCAAGTTCGTTTCAGCTTGAGTACACGAACAGATGGTCGGACATTCTCCTTCAGGATCTCTTGGTAGACAGCAGAATTCATAGTTCCTTTTATCACGGCAAGTCTTCCAGGTCCTGAAGCAGCAAAACAGCCCCAGACCATCACACTACCACCACCATATTTTACTGTTGGTATAATGTTCTTTTTCTGAAATGCAGTGTTCCTTCTACGCCAGATATACTTGGACACACACCTTCCAAAGAGTTCCACTTTTGTCTCATCGGTCCACAGAATGTTGTCCCAAAAGTCTTGGGGATCATCAAGATGTGTTGTGGAGAAATTGAGACGAGCTTTGATGTTCTTTTTGCTCAGCAGTGGTTTTCTCCTTGGAACTCTGCCATGCAGGCCATTTTTGCCCAGTCTTTTCCTGATTTTGGAGGCATGAACGCTGACCTTAACTGAGGCAAGTGAGGCCTGCAGTTCCTTGGACGTTGTTGTGGGGTCTTTTGTGACCTCTTGGATGAGTCGTCGCTGCGCTCTTGGGGTAATTTTGGGCGGCCGGCCAGTCCTGGGAAGGTTCACCACTGTTCCATGTCTTCGCCATTTGTGGATAATGGCTCTCACTGTGGTTCGCTGGATTCCCAAAGCTTTGGAAATGGCTTTATAACCCTTTCCAGACTGATAGATCTCAATTACTTTCTTTCTCAATTGTTCCTTAATTTCTTTGGGTCTCGGCATGATGTGTAGCTTTTAAGGATCTTCTGGTGGACCTTACTGTGTCAAGCAGCTCCTATTTAAGTGATGCCTTGATTGTGAACAGGTGTGGCAATAATCAGGCCTGGGTGTGGCTAGAGAAATTGAACTCAGGTGTGGACAACCACAGTTATAGTATGTTTTAACAAGGGGGGCAATCACTTTTTCACACAGGGCCATGATGGTTTGGATTTTTTTTCACCTTTAATAATAAACACCTTCATTTACAAATTGCATTTTGTGTTTACTTGTGTTGTCCTTGACTATTGTTTAAATTGGTTTGATGTTCCGAAACACTTAAGTGTGACAAACATGCAAAGGAACAGGAAATGAGGAAGGGGGCAAACACTTTTTCACACCACTGTACCTTAGTGCGTCAATACTGTAGGCCAGTGAACCCTAACACCTTTGATAGTAAGAAACCTAGGATTATTCTAATATCTACAGGAGAAATGGAAGCTAAACACTCCTTAGAGGACCAGTGCAGGTTTTCCCAATTCATTCGGTACACTGGCATTCTCTCTTTGCGTTGGTCAAGCAGACAGCAGTGACAACCCATCCATGTTCCAGTTAATACAGGACTCTGCACTTCATGTCAGGCTATTCTGTTTAGGGGTTCCTTGCAGAGGTATTGGGACCAGAGGTGCGTAGTTTCTCCTGTCTCCCTCTCTGAAGATTTACTTTTTGTGAGTGACTAGCAGGCTTTGTACTATCTTAACCACTTTCAGACCGGACCAATTTGCAGCCAAAGGACCAGGCCCCTTTTTGCGATTCGGCACTGCGTCGTATTAACTGACAATTGCGCGGTCGTGCGACGTGGCTCCCAAACAAAATTGACGTCCTTTTTTCCCCACAAATAGAGCTTTCTTTTGGTGGTATTTGATCGCCCCTGCGGTTTTTATTTTTTGCGCTATAAACAAAAATAGAGCGACAATTTTGAAAAAAAATGCATTATTTTTTATTTTTTGCTATAATAAATATCCCCAAAAAATATATAAAAAAACATTTTTTTTCCTCAGTTTAGGCCGATACGTATTCTTCTACATATTTTTGGTAAAAAAAATCGCAATAAGCGATTATTGATCGGTTTGCGCAGAAGTTATAGCGTTTACAAGATAGGGGATAGTTTTATAGCATTTTTATTAATAATTTTTTTTTTATTATTAATGGCGGAGATCTGCGATTTTTTTTTGTGACTGCGACATTATGGCGGACACATCGGACATTTTTGACACATTTTTGGGACCATTGTCATTTTTACAGCAATTAATGCATTTAAATGCATTGATTTCTGTATAAATGACACTAGCAGTTTAGGGGTTAACCACAAGGTGGCAGTGTAGGGGTTAAGTAGGCCTAGGGTGTGTTTTTTACTGTGGGGGGGCGTGGCTGTCAGCTAGTGAATGCTGATCTCTGCTCCAATCACAGGGAGCAGAGATCGGCGTCACTAGTTGCTAGGCAGAACAGGGAGATGCTGTTTATCTCGGCATCTCCCCGTTCAGCCGCTCCGTGAGACGATCGCGGGAGTCCCCGCGGCGATCGAGTCCGCGGGGACCGCGGCCGGACTCACGGGGGGGTCCCGACCGGCGCGGGAGCGCGCCGCTCCCGGCGCGCTCCCGATGGCACGGACAGGCGAAAGGAGGGACGTATATATACGCCCTCCTGCCTGTACGTGCCATTCTGTCGACGTATATCGCCGTGCGCCGGTCGGCATGTGGTTAAAGAGGTGCTTCGGCCTCCCCCTCAAAAAATTTAAGTCAGCAGCTACACATACTGTACCTGCTGACTTTTAATATTAGAACACTTACCTGTCCTTGAATTCAGCGATGTTAGCATCCCAGCTGATGTTTCCATCGGCTGTCGAGTGCCTTCGACACCATTACCAGTAAGGTAACCCAGCAGTGATGCCTTGCGCCTTCACAGCCGGGTCCCTATTGCGCGTTGTGCTCTCTTACTGGCAGCAGGAGAAGGAGGGGGCCAGACTTTTCACGCACCTCGTCGCACGGAAGTGAGGACAGGGTATCTGTCAAATATAGGTCCCCCCCCCCTAAGGGTGCCAAATGTGGCACCGAAGGGGGTGGGAATCAGATAAGTGGAAGTTCCACTTTTGGGTGGGACTCCGCTTTAAGGATTTAATTTCTTGTGTGCCACATCGTGTGTGTAAACTGACTATAGGTGAGGCTGTTTCTCACTGGCCTTTTCTAAAGGGGATCCAGATCTTTCCCTTTATTATGGACTGACTGAAAGGGAAAATATGTGCACGCTTTTTTAAGCAGCCAGGCATTACTTCTTCCTTAAAGAATAATTTATTTTCTGAATTCCAGGTCCCCTATGTACCAATATACAATTAATGTACTTCTTTTTCAGAAATAAGAAAGCTTTCTATTTATCTTGCATGCCCCTTACCTCTGTGTCCAGCTGGCTGTAAAAAAAAACTTCTCCATTACTTCCTGGATAGACCTTGTGGCGTGACACAGGAAGGAGTTTACCAGCTGACCTCATTAGCACACACCCTGCATTTGCCCTTTCCAGCAGATCACTACCACCCACTTCATCAGGTGCAGGTTTGCCTAATGCAATCAGTGAATACCGTTCTCTCTAAATACACAGCTATAGATCATACATTTGGCAGAGGGTGCAGGAGCTGAGTGATTAGATAACAGCCAATGTGGATAGCGCTGTAATATTGAAAACCGAAGTATGTCCTGAGGTCTGTAAAGCTCACTATACACTATAGAATCTGTTAGCTGCATGTATAGCTAAAAAAATCACCATGTGCCATCAAAAAAACACACATAAGCAGAGAGTCATTCTGATGGCCTGTGGCTCTGTCAGAATCGGACTTTTGCTACATTGATTGGACTCCTAGACCAGGCAGAACCTCGATAGTAAGTGTTGAATACTTTTCGTAAAGATCAGAATTGTTACTTGATACAGCGAGTGGTACATGTTTCTGTTATAACATGTGGTGACAGCTATTTTTATTTGTGTATGTAATGGGTTAACTGCAGAGTTAACCGACTCCAGTGACAATCACTCTGAATCTTTTCGCTTTAGATTATCATCCTGCAAGCTGGAAAGTCTCTGTGCAGGGTGAGGCTGAAAGTGCCCTCATCACAGACTCGGTGTAGGATGATGATTCCCTAGAGGAGAAAACCCCACCAATTGAATTTTTATTTTCAAAAGTTTTACCAAAACAGGAGGAATCTGTTTCTTTTCCAAATCAGATTTTAAAATGAACGTTCACCATTTTTTCATTTAATTTATCTGCAAAGAATGGAAACATCCTGGTAAACAATTATTTGCCTTTAATTTAATTTAAATAAAAATGTATTTAATAAAAAGAGAGAGCATCTCTTGCTACATGAAATAATATACTGGCCGGTACAAATAAAACGTTCAACCGCACTTCCGGGGTGAAGAGGTGCTCTCTCTTTTTAAAACTTTTTTGGAATAAAATCGTTGGATCTTACACTATGTGGAGCTTCCTTTCTTTCGAGTGGGATATCCGTGAATAGTGAAAGTGAGAGGACAGGAGGGAGCACTCACAGGACCGCTGTGTACCGAATTTACTGAAGTTCAAAGGCCCTGGCAGGGTAATCAGCCACAGGCGCTGCTGACCTTCTTTACAGGTCTGACAATCTGGTAAGCAGGCATTTTGCTTTGGTGATGGCGACACGTGGTGATAACAACACATGGGATTTTGAATGTGTGGACTGCACCTATGAACCTTGACTGGGATTTAGGAGTGTGACCTTTCTATCCTTTCACTATCCTGGTCCTGCATCTGTCTCTTTTCCACTGCATACGACTGTATCATATTGGATATCCATTTATTGATTTTTTCAGTTGTTTTAGCAAGGACTCTAATGTTGCAAATATATATATGTTGGTATGTCTATGAAGGTTATGCAGTCTCAAATGTTATGCGTGACTCTATTTTTTTGAATTTATGCTTTTAATGTGATATCACACATGAGAGTTGCTGTTTATTATTCTCATATAATCTTTTCCCTCATCTATTTAATTTTTTATAAGCGCGGTTCTTCCCCCCTACAAACATTCCTGCATATGATATATAATTAACTGCTGCTATACCTTCTCAAAGTAATATGGATATATTTGAGTACATGGCTACCCATGTGTAGTTAACACAGTTGGCGTCTGAGATTTCCACTAAAAACGTAAGTGATATTAGTGGTTTGTTCATGAGATTAAAAAATCTAAGCACTTCAGAGATACACACCCTATGGGCTATTGCTTTTTTAGAAAGATATCTCCAGGGGACTATGGTCCCCTGTAGTCTGAGATGGGATGCATGTCCCCAGAAGGGTGAAACAGACCTGGATGCATGGTTCAAATACTTTAACGAAACAGGGGTCAGGTTTCTGGATTTCCTCGCTCAAAGGAAAAGACACAAATTGGTGCGTCTCGACGAGGAAATCAAACAAATAAGGGAGACATTAATTCCCTTTAAAGGGAGTGATGAATATAGAGAATGTTCGGTAAATTTACACAAGCACCTTGAGAAAGAAGAAAGAACAAAATAAATAAATAAATTTAACAGAGACACAGGAGACTATCAAACAGGTTAAGTGACAGAAAAAACTTGCCATTGAACAACATGAAAAGGAAAACCAAATGAACAGAGAGAACACCCAGAGTAGTAATAGTATGGATACCTTGAGTGGAGGAACTTTTAATTCCCAACGCACCCCTAAAAAACGGTCAAATTCAGGGAGGAGAGTTTCTTATAGGTCATCTATGAGGGGAAGTAACCCACCAAGGACTAACTATCAGGCAAATCCCCGTATAGACCCCCTTTTAGAAGACAGAGGGAGGAGGAGGAAATCATAATGGTAACGGGTACCAAGAGAGACAGGGATATCTCAGTATACTAGACCCCAAGTTTCTCAATATAATGTTCGGACCCAAAATAGATTTTTTCCCTTACATAATAGGGAGGGACCTGGGTATCATTACGAACTCAGTAATAGTTACAACAATGATTGGGGCTACCAGGGAATGGATCGTAGTATGCAGAGGGACACTGATTTGGGGAACACTAGAGGAAATCATGACCCATCATACCCAAATGACTATAGGGAACAGAATGGTTGTGGGTTTCCCCGACCCCAGCCAAAGGGTAAAAAAGGACCTATAGAACAAAAAGAGCTGGGGGGGGGGGGGAGGATACAGACAAAAAAAGAAACAAATGTAAAAGGAGATGGAATTTATAACTTGAGCACACTAACACTTTCAAATGCTGAGATTAAAATTTTAGACAAGGGTTTTGGGATTTGGTGCTAAGGGATTTGGACACAATTAAGATACAAAATATTAAGATGCAGAAGTATTTGGAGGTATGTACTAATAAGGAATTGGTTATCCGCCCCGCTGATAAGGGGGGTGGGATTGCCATACTGGACAAAAGGCATTATGTTACAGAAATGGAACGTATATTAGCTGACAGGGAGACCTACACATTGTTGAGAAAGGACCCAATTAGGGAATACAAACTTAAATTGGATAGAATATTCTCCTAAGGGTTTCATATATGGCTTAATTAATAAAAAATAAAGTTTGTTTCCTGTGATATATTACCTACCCAAAATAGCTAAGAGTCTGACTTGCCCCCCGGGACGAACGATAGTGAGCGGAATTGATTCCGTGACGTCCCGGGTGGGCAAGCATATCGACTGCTTTATGCAACCCTTGGTCCAGGGGTTGCCATCATATATTAAAGACACGCTTCACATTATTAATATCCTGTCCGAATGTCATACTAGGGCAGGGATGTGGCTTGTGTCGGCCAATGTAACATCTTTGTACACAATCATACCGCTCGCAATGGGTCTGTCGGCGGTAGAATATTTTTTGAACAAAGACTTGGGTTTGTCTAGGCAACAGATAGTTTATTATGGGGCTGCTTTGTTTTGCAGCATCCCATAACTATTTCTGGTGGGAGAATCAGTTTTACCACCAGGACAGGGGTGTAGCCATTGGGGCCAAATATGCCCCCAGCCTGGCTAATCTATTTATGGCCAAGTGGGAGGAGGATGTAGTCTATGCCCATCGGAGACCGGAGTTGATCCTGTGGGCAAGATATATAGACGACATCCTCCTCCTATGGGATGGAGAGGAGGACGGCTTAAGAGAGTTTATGGGGTCCCTCAATAACAACAATAGGAGCAGTGTATTGAATTATGAGGCCAGCAGAGTGGAGGTACACAGCTGCTACCATAAAACATGGCGGAGTGCCGTCCCTAAGGGTCAATATACTAGATTAAGACGGAATTGCACCAGAGTTGAGGAATTCAAAGAACAAGCAACAATATTGACTAAAAGATTAATTGACAAGGGATATGAAGTAAATTTCCTTAATGAGATAGTCAGTCAGGTCCACCAGACCGATAGGAGTTTGCTGCTCAGAACTCGGGAAGCCGCAGAGGGATCTAGGGAGCCCTTCATACCTTTTATCACTAGTTATTCAACACAGCATTGGAGGGAAAAGAAGCTTATCCAGAAAAAATGGCACATTCTGTGCAATGATAAGATACTTGGATCCTCCTTACCCTCAAGGCCGCAGGTGGTATTTAAAGGGGTTCCTTCACTGAAGGATAAGATTTCCCCTAGTGTACTGAACCCACCATCTAAACCCACTCCCTTTTTTCAAAATTTGGTTGGTTTTTATCAATGTAGGAAATGCCAAGTATGTGCCATTAATGTCTGTCAACACAAACAGTCGAGAATTCACAGCCATTAGCTCATCACGTGTTATTAAAATAAAATCTTTTACTGCCTGCTCTACCACGGGGGTGGTCTACTTGTTACAATGTCCCTGCCGACTTCAGTATGTGGGCAGGACCAAGCGGGCATTACAAGTTAGACTTAATGAGCACATTAATAACATTAGGAAGGAACATTTCTGAAGCATCCTGTTACATGCTTTGGTACATAATAAGGATCCTAAAAATACGATCTTATTTGGTATCGATGGATATACCCCACCATTGAGGGTTCACTAATTAGGGGGATATCACAACTTGAGATGAAATGGATCTATAAAGTGTGCTGCTTCTCTCCCAACGTACACGTTGATGTGAACGCTTTTGTAGACAAGATCTTAACAGTATTTTTTGTAAATAATTTATAAAATGATTGCTGTTATTAATATAACCTATATGTAAAACTCATGTTAGTCTGTACAACTTGGAGACTAACCTGGATCTCGGTTAGAGATGCTACCGTACAATAACAGGCAGGGTAGAAAAGTATAATATAGATGACCATTAGCTGACGATTTATAGAGGGCAGCCTCAGAGTACCCGTGGAGTTTTTTGGTGCTTTGTGCTATTTTATGCACATTCAATTTTAAGTTTAACTTATTTTGTATGCTAGATATGTACCCATTAGTAGTGTATTCTGTTAGGGGGGATTGATTCCAGCAAAAATACTATACGAGAGGTGTCCAGTTTACTTTCAGTTTACTTTCATAGGGAGGCTGTATGGTAAATAAGAGGCTGAGTCCTCAGAACTCAAAACGAGGCTTGGTTTGTTTGTTTGCATATATAAGGCGATGACGCATTATGTCGCCCGTGCCCCAGGACGACGTGAATCTGTGATGACGTGCTAACGTCATCGCGACATATGAAGTCTTGGAAGTGCGGGTGAATGTTTTATTTGTACTGGCCGGTATATTATTTTATGTAGCAGAGAGAAGCTTTCTCTTTTTTTAAACTTTTCGGAATAAAATCGTTGGATCTTACACTATGTGGAGCTTCCTTTCTTTTGAGTGGGATATCAGTGGATAGCAGAAGTGAGAGGAGGGAGCACTCACAGGACCGCTGTGTGCTGAATTTACTGCAGTTCAAAGGCCCTGGCAGGGTAATCAGCCACAGGAGCTGCTGACCTTCTTTACAGTGTCAGGTCACCTGAGACCAGGTGACAGATGCACTCCGTAGGAGTCAGGAGTGCACCGCTAAGATAGTGGACCCTGGGACTGACTGCTGCGGATTAAACCCAGGGAGTTTCAGGGAACAGGTCTTCTGGATCACTAACACAGATCCCAGTGGGAGCTAGAGCATAGATTCCCCAGGGCGAGGAGTCTAAGAGCCAGCAGGTGTTCACCAGAGCCTCTAATGGTGAGGATGGACTGCGCTGCAGTCTGGCTCCAGGTTGCGGCCCCTAGGGTCTCACAGGTCACGCTTACGGTAGACTACAGCAGAAGGAAGCAGCAGGCTGGAACAACAAGAATAGTAAAGGGATAAGGCAGATGTCAGGGCAACTGGCAGACAGGAACAACAGAGTACACACCAAAGGTTCAGGGTCACAGGCAAACAGGGATAGTCGGGGACACGCCAAAAGGTCAGGATCACAAGCAGACAGGAATAGTCGAGAACACACCAAGGTCGGTAACCGAGACAAACGCAGAGCACACGGCAAGCAGGAAACAGGAAGCCAAACACACAGTGAATACACAATGGTTGATCAGCACCGCTGGCTTGCAGTGCACAGGTTAATATAGGGTTCCCTGATAGTGCCTGGGGTGGAGCCATGCTTAGAGGAGAGGTTATAAAAACCACCAGGTGGAAGTGGCTGGCCTCTTAGTCTGAACACATGAGAGGTAAGCAGACAGAGGAAGATTACTGCATAACAATGACATACAGGTCTGACAATCTGGTAAGCAGGCATTTTGCTTTGGTGATGGTGACACGTGGTGATAACAACACATGGGATTTTGAATGTGTGGAGTGCACCTATGAATCTTGACTGGGATTTAGGAGTGTGACGTGTCTATCCTTTCACTACCCTGGTCCTGCATCTGTCTCTTTTCCACTGCATAAGACTGTATCATATTGGATATCCATTTATTGATTTGTCAGTCATTTTAGCAAGGACTCTAATGTTGCGAGCACTGTGATTAACCACTTCTGCCCCAGAAGATTTTCCCCCTTAATAACCAGGTAATTTTTTGCGCTACAGATATGCGTCGCTTTAACTGACAATTGCGTGGTCGTACGACGCTGTACCCAAATAAAATTGATCTCCTTTTTTTCTTACAAATAGAGCTTTCTTTTGGTGGTATTTAACCACTTCCCGCCCGGTCAATAGTAAATTGACGTCCGGGAAGTGGCTTCGTTATCCTGACTGGGCGTCATATGACGTCCTTTAGGATAACAGCCGCCGCGCGCCCGTGGGGGCGTGCATCGTGGCGATCGGTGGAGCGGTGTGTCAGTCTGACACACCGCTACACTGATCTCGGTAAAGAGCCTCCGGCGGAGGCTCTTTACCACGTGATCAGCCGTGTCCAATCACGGCTGATCACGATGTACACAGGAAGAGCCGTTGATCGGCTTTTCCTCACTTGCGTCTGACAGACGCGAGTAGAGGGGAGCCGATCGGCGGCTCTCCTGACAGGGGGGGTATGCGCTGATTGTTTATCAGCGCAGCCCCCCCTCAGATGCCCACACTAGACCACTAGGGAAGCCCCCAGGACCACCAGGAAGCCCCCAGGACCACCAGGGAAGCCCCCAGCATGTGGATGGCCAGGTACATCCCCCATGGCCATCCACATGTTAAAAAAAAAATCAAAAATATGCCAATCAGTGCCCACAGATGGGCACTGATTGGCACATCATATTTAATAAAAAAAAAGTAAAAAAAAAGGATTCCCAGCAATGCCACCCATAAGTGTTATCAGTGCCACTCATCAGCGTCCATCAGTGCCACCTATCAGTGCCCATCCGTGCCCACCCATGCCCACCTATCAGTGCCCATCCATGCCACCTATCAGTGCCCATGCATGCCACCTATCAGTGCCCATCCATGCCACCTATCAGTGCCACCTATATGTGTGCATCAGTGCCACCCATAAGTACCCGTCAGTGCCGCCTATGAGTGCCCATCAGTGCCACCTGAGTGCCCATCAGTGCCGCATACCAGTGCCACCTATCAGTGCCGCCTATCAGTGCCCATCATCAGTGCCACCTCATCGGTGCCCCCCTAATTGGTGCCACCTCATCGGTGCCCATCAGTGCCGCCTTATCAGTGCCCATTAGTGCCGCCTTATCAGTGCCCGTCATTGAAGAAGAAAACGCACTTATTTACAAAAAAATTAACAGTGACAAAGAAAAACTTGTTTTTTTGCAAAATTTTTGGTCTTTTTTTGTTTGTTGCGCAAAAAATAAAAATCGCAGAGGTGATCAAATACCACCAAAAGAAAGCTCTATTTGTTGGAACAAAATGATAAAAATTTGTTTGGGTACAGTGTAGCATGACCGCGCAATTGTCATTCAAATTGCGACATCGCTGAAAGCTGAAAATTGGCTTGGGCGGGAAGGTGTCTAAGTGTCTGGTATTGAAGTGGTTAATCACCTCTACGGTTTTTATTTTTTGAGCTGTAAACAAAAAAAGACCACTTTGAAAAAAAGGTCAGCTGTCTCCACAATCAAACAAGGTGCTGGCTCTGTTTGCAACAGAGATAATAGAAAAAATTAATTGCTGGATAGCCGCACTCCAAATATTCACCTTTATTGAAAAGTAAAATCAAGGCATTAAAGGTAAGTACAGACTAACTGCACTGCCGCAGACATGTTTCACACCAGGCACTGTGCTTAGTCCTACAAAATAGAGAATAGATTTATGGCATTTTTATTATTATTATATTTTTATTTACTAGTAATGGCGGCAATCAGCGGTTTTTAGCGGGACTGCAACATTGTGGCAGACAAATCAAACACTTTTGACACTTTTTTGGGACCATTGACATTTATACAGCGATCAGAGCTCAAAATAGCCACTGATTACTTTATAAATGTCACTGGCAGGGAAGGGGTTGGGGGGCTATCTAGGGGTTAAATTTGTTCCCTTATTAGTGTTTCTAACTGTGGGGGGTTGGGACTGACTGGAGGAGGAGATATATCATCACTGTTTTTAATTACTAGGAACAGCAAATCTGTCTCTCCTCACCTGTCAGAATGGGGATTTGTGTGTTTACATACACAGACCATTCTGGCTCTCATGCCCACGATTGCGGGTGGCCGGCAGATATCATGGCCATGGGCCACGTGCAGTGGGCGCATGCCTGCAATGGCTCTTAAAGGAGCCGAGGTACCCATACACCGATTTGTGGGAACGAGCCAACTTGCCGACGTAAATGTGTGTAAGTTGGTTGGCAAGTGGTTAATGGTATCCTCCTTTAAAAGATGATCTGATTACATAATCAAATCAAGATGTCTGTCGTGACTTCTGTCCCTGCAATTTGTCGGAGGGCAGGGATTTGCTTCCCTTTCATTGAAAGACTTTCACTATGGACATCAGTCTTCTATGTTGGGATCGATTTCTGGACCAGCTGTCTTCTAAGGGTTGTTGGTTCTAGGAGTAATCAAAGCTTCCCATTAACATCCAAGAGTTGTGAGCAAATTATCTGTCGTTGATTAGACCCACCTTCTGGGGCATTATGGATTATTTGTGTAGGTCACCCCTAGGAGATTTCTCTGAATTGCCTTGATGTGATGAGGGTTGGCCAGTGTTTACCTTTCTGTCAATGCCTCTTTTAGGCAGACTTTGTCGCTCCAGAAAGTCCCAAAAGATGTTCTCAGGCTACCAGATCCACCATTCCTATTTGGGTTGGATAGGTTTTTGTTTAGGCCTATGAGCTGTAAGATAAAGTGTTACCTTTTCCATGTAAAGCATTTCATCATCAATCTTCTGTCTCAGAACGGTAAGTCTGCGACGTTGTCTACAAGAGCACTCAAGTTCTACAAGAGTGCTTTGTCTTCCCCTGCAGAAGTTAGTTTCGACTGAAAGGTTTTATAAGTGGATATTTAATGCCTTTGGTTTCCCTTTTGTTTTGGAATTTTTCTTGTTGGGCTGGTTCCCCTATGTTTTGGTGTCACTCTCTGTGTCCCTAAGTGGATGATACAGAAAACAGCATTTTAGCTGTATGCAGCCATGCCGATAACTTCTACAGCTGTGTTTACCCACTCATGTGTCTAAGGCGCATGTCTTTACTTTATTGGCAGCTGTGCGCAACACTTGTGGTTCCCCAGGCTCAGGAAAGCCAGGGATTTTATGCTTGAAGACTTTTAAGCTTATAAACCTCCATGTGCATAAGGCCTTAGTTGGGTTACTTAAAGTGGTTGTAAACCCTCCCTAGTGACTTTTAACTATAGGTAGTGGAAATATCTCTTAAACGTTCGCCGCTTAGGAGATATTTCACTTGTAGCGCGCCGATGATGTAATCGGCGCATGCGCTGTAAAGAAACGGACCTCCGTGCCGTTTCTTCCCCCAGCATGTGCCATTATTGATGGCTCCTGCGTGCATGCGTGGGAGTGGCGTCACGCGGCTGCGGCCAGTTATAGAGCCAGAGTCCACGGCCCCCAGAAGGAAGAGGGGCAAAGATGGACACGGCCTGCACAGGGGACAGCGATGGATTTGTTTGCATGCAAGTGTCACAGTATGTGATGCATACTAGCCCATTATGCTTTTAATTTGCAGGGAGCAAAAGAGTAAGTAAACCCATCAGGGATTACTTCCTCTTTAAGGCCTATTGAGGGACACCCCCTTAAAGTGTTACTAAACCCAGGACCCTGTATTCACTGTATCTGGTCTCCCAGAGTACACAGAACATAAAAATGCATTTTTTTTAAGTTATTATAAACTGCTGAATACCTTTTCTCATTAGCAGTTAGTTATGTCTTGTGACTTCTATCAGTGTCTGACCAAGCACTGGTTAAAGCTTGTAGGAGGAGTTTTCCATCTCCTCTGACTGTCCTATGAGGCAGCATGACCCCTGACCCTCTGGACAGTGCTGGCTGGCCCTGTGCTGTTCACATGCACTCTGCTAAAAAATAAAATAAACCTCTCTAGCGATACACACCAAACTGAGCATGTGCAGAGTGCCTCCTAGGGCTCTGTTCTATCAGGATATTGATTGGGGACTGTGGAGGAAGGGGAGGATCAGAGAAGACAGCTTTTTACACAGTGCAGAGGTTTAGCCCCTCAGGATCCACAATGAGTATAACAAGCATGCTTTACTGCATATACTGATTGATTTTACTGTTGTGGGTTTAGATGCACTTAAAAGCCTATTCTCTCTATGTGCTTGCTTCAACATGAACAGGTGTGCCTGGGGGAGGGGTGTCTCTGGTTATACATTCACATGGGCTGGTCTTCAATTTACTATAAACATAGTATACAATTTTTCCTGTAGATGGCAGTGTAACATTCGTTTTCTTACTATCAAGCTATGTCCCCCCCCCCCCCCCCCCCCCCAGTAGACTGCAAGATAAGGATTTGAATGTGAGTTCAAAAGTCATCAGCATTACATGCATACATTTTGCATTGAATAGGTGGCAAGAGACTGTAGTGCCACCCATTCTGTAAGGCCTGCTTTATCTGTCTGTAAAAAAAAGTTATCTAATTTTGAATTTTGGTAAATTTAGTGGACCTTCTGACATTAGCAAAGTTGAAAAGAGAGTCCTAGATAGAATAGATTGCTGTTCTTTTTAGCCCTTGAGAAAGTGAAACTTGCTGAAAGTCATTACAAGTGAGCAATGGTAGTAATTGTGTCCTGTCTCTGTTTTACTACTAGGACTGTCAAACCGCGCCCTTACTGACTTCCGTCTGATGAAGGACCTGGCCATGGAGACTCATGTAAATCCTGAACGCAGGCAGCAGAGATTGCAGAGCCTGGCGAATAACATTGAAGGGTAATCCATTTCATAGGCTGCAAGTCTTGTTCCCAATACATGAGTTCCATAAGAAATGACTGTGAATTGGATTGTATCAAGACTGTGCCAGGAAAAATTACATTCATTTCCCAGTAATGCTGCAATGCCTAACCACTTCAGCTTCGGTTGGTTTTTACCCCTTCATGACCAGGCCATGTTTTGCTATTTAGCGCTGCACTACATTAACTGGTAATTGCATGGTCATGCAACGCTGTACCCAAATTAAATTTATATTTATTTTTTTCCGCACAAATAAAGCTTTCTTTTGGTGGTATTTGATCACCACTGGGTTTTTAATTTTTTTATTATATAAATGGAAAAAAAGGTAAAAAAAAAATAAAAAAAAAAAATAAATAAAATATATATTATATATATATATATATATATATATATATATATATATATATATATATATATATATATATATAATGTATGTGTGTGTGTGTGTATATATATATATTTTTTTATTTTAACTTGCTGCTATAAAACATATCCAATATAAAAAAAAGAATCTCTTGGCCACAATCTACAGTTGTGCTGATAAGTTTACATACCCTGGCAGAATTTGTTTCTTGCTCATTTTTCAGAGAATATGAATAACACAAAGACTTTTCTTTCACTCTTGGGCGGCCTCATACATATTAGATTGTCACCACCAGAATGAGAGACTGTTATCTAATATCTGTGTCAGCAGAGTAGCTTGCGACTGATAAGAATTTGTGGATGTGCTGCACGAGAAGGGAACAGCTAAAAAATATATATATTTTTAAGGAATATCTTTTTAATAAATAGAACAGAGTAATATAGTTCATACACAATATAAAGATGTACTATTTCATTGCATTTGCTAATACTGGCCAGATTATCCAGGCCTTGTAGGGGATTTTGTGTGCTGGACATAGCTGTTTTTCTAAGATTTAATATTGAGGACGGATATTCTAAATTAACTAGAGCAGATATACATAGAATATATATTTAAAGCAGAATTTTTACATGCAGTATGTGCTGTTTTCAGTACATTAGTGACCTCTACTGGTCAAAAAAAAGAAAGGAAACTGTTTTAAAAATGTGTGTGCCCAAATGAGCAAGGATCCTTTGGTATCATAAAATTGGATAGAAGTAGTACAGTGAAGCAGTAAGTGAAACTTTGGGTTTTCATCATTTACCCAAGCATAGCTGTAGTGCAGTAGTGAACCCCGCTGCCTTTTGTGAGTAATCTGCGGATCTGGTGACCTGTTTGTATTGTAATACAGGCATTTCTGCATCCACGGCAGGTTCCTTACTTTCACATTCAGTGTGTACTGAATGGTATTAGCAGTTCACAAGGTGGTTTTGTTTCCTGTGAAATGCTCTTTGTGAGAAAGTTCATGCATACATTAACAAAAGTTTCATTACAGTATAAGAACAGAATATTTAAAAGCAGGATATGGTAATCATTGTCATTTATTCTGCAGTTTCAACCCTAATAAATGTATTTCTTCAAACAATACATATCTCTTTTCAAAACTGCCACAGGTTATTCCACCTCTACAGCTTTTCATTGCAGTAAATTCATTCAAGCATTTTCATGGCTGAAATTGCAAAATAGTATATTATCCCTAATATGTAACAGTAATAATTAATAGAGATTAACTTTTTCAACCTCTATCTGAAACTCAATACGTTTTCTTAATTGTACATCGCAAGAGACAGAGGACTTGAAATTCAGAGATAAATACTGTAGATAATATTTATTGTCCTTATATTATTAAATTACTTTTCAATCCTACTCCTCACATTATACAAAAAAAAACACATTACATCACATGCACATTCACCGTACATGAGTCAAATTTATATCAAATAATACTAAAACATTCCCGTCTTTAAAAATAAGACCACCCTGTTATAACAAACAGTAACCCAGGACCTCTTGGCTTTCTCTGAATTTGTTTGTCCTCATTTTTATATTTCTCAACTGTCTACCAGACAGCAATAATTCAAAGAAATGATAACCAGGATGGGAAAAATCTCTCACTGTTTTCTCTGCTCTCCAAAGATAACAAGATAAATCATCTAGAGAGAGAAATTTACAGCCCACAATTTTCTATGCGGTGTGGATTATTTCCTAGAGAACGGTCTTATCCATCAGTGAGCAATTGGGGTACCAAACTAGGATGCAATATGTCAGTACAATGTATGAATCATAGAAGGTCTCTAATACATTCTTCCCTAGAGCACTTTTACTAAGTAATCTCAGAAAGATGTGTGCAAGGATAGCTGGCTGTATGTGCCAGAGCAGTGTGTTTGGAGACGCAAGGATGGAGAGCGTAGCAGGAAGCTGTCACTTATGCCACGTACACACGGTCGGAATTCTCGTCAGAAAAAGCTCTGATGGTTTTCCCATCGAATTCCGACGGAATTTTGCTCAAACTGTCTTGCCTACACACGGTCACACCAAATGCGTCGGAATTTCGCGTGTCGGAATTGCATACACACAATCGGAAAATCCGATAGAAAGGTTTTCCGTCGGTAAAATTGAGAACAGGTTCTCAATCCAAAGTCCGTCGGAAATTCCGACAGAAAAAGACCGTTGGGCATACACACGGTCGGAAAATCCGATGAAGAGCTCCCATCGGAGTTTCCATCGGAAATTCCGACCGCGTGTACGCCGCATTAGAAGTAGGAAGCAGTAAATCACCATTAATATCACTGTATGTACTACTGACCCAGAGAATTAATATTCATGACTACTTGGGTTCAGGTGCATGGACACTGGCCAAAAAAAAAAAAGCAGGAATCGCCCCCCAGACATAGCCCAACCCAGCTCTGCTAAGCCTTAGTTTTTAGCTAGTGTCCTTAGGTGATGGATGCACCTGCAGAAGATTTTCCTTGCAATGGATTGGTTCGATTTACTGGCCTGCTCATAACACTCCTGAATGGGGTAGAGGAGAGCTTCAACCTGATCGCTTGCCATAGTCTAATGGCCAAGAGGGACTGTACCCAGACCCCTCATACAATAGCAGAAACTGCCTGTAATGTCTGCCAATCAGCACTGAATCCTGTGGACAGTGATCTCTGGGATACAGCTTATCCGGTGACCTTGCTTGCAGGGTGCTGTACAATTCATCCAGAAAAGCAAATGGAACACATTCAGACTGCATTTCTATGGTGTGAACTGGCTCTAAGTTAAAGAGGAACTGCACACAAAAGGAGAAGTTCTGCATATTTACATCCTCTCCCCCTCCTCTGCTACATTTGCCACTTTTTGGTGGGGGGTGGGTATCTTGTTTTGATAGTTACCCGCTCCCACTTCTGGTCAGATCGCTGCAGTGATCAGAGCAGAGGTTCAGCGCCCCCTTCCTTCGCCCACAGCCTTCTGGGACACATCACAGTTTCCTTAAGACTGCGGGACCATTCATATTATGCTGTCAAGATGCTGGCGCCTGGACCCGCAGTTGATTGAAGAATCGGCTCGGGTGAGGACAACGCTGGATCCTTGTACATGTAATGCCTCGTACACACAATCGGACTTTGTCCGCCGGACCCAGTCTGGCGGACAAACCACCGGACTTTCCGAGCGTGTGACTTGCCCACACACGCCCGGACTTCACCGGACTTTACGAGCGTGTCACTTGCCCACACACGCCCGGACCTCTCCGGCAGAAATCCGCGGGGAAAAGTCAGCGGGACTTTTGAAAATGAATGGACTTGCCCACACACGGAGCAGTCCGTTCATTTAGAACGTAACTGCAGGTAGACGGGGTTAGCGAAGGCAGTGAATGCCGCCGCGCTAGCCCCGTCACATGGTATGGATTTAAAGGGAATCCCCACGCCGAAAAAACGGCGTGGGGGGTCCCCCCCAAATCCATCTCAGACCCTTATCCGAGCATGCAGCCTGGCTGGCCAGGAAAGGGGTGGGGACGATCGAGCGCCCCCCCTCCTGAGCCGTACCAGGCCGCGTGCCTCAACATGGGGGGTGCCCTGGGGAAAGGGGGGCCGTGCGGCCCCCCCACCCCAAAGCACCTTGACCCCCATGTTGATGAGGACAAGGGCCTCTTCCGACAACCCTGGCCGTTGGTTGTCGGGGTCTGCGGGCGGGGGGCTTATCGGAATCCGGGAGCCCCCTTTAATAAGGGGGCCCCCAGATCCCGGCCCCCCACCCTATGTGAATGAGTATGGGGTACGATGTACCCTACCCATTCACCTAAGGTGTAAAGTGTAAATAAAAAAAAACACACAATTTTTGCAAAATATTTGATTGCCAGTGCCCACACACGGGGGGATTGTCTGGCGGACTTCAGTCCGGCGGACAATCCCGCGGGAAAGTCCGCTCGTGTGTACGCCGCATAAGTGTTTCTTATATTAAAAGCTACAAATACTGCTGACTTTAAAAAATTTTTGGCGGGGGGGGGGGGAGACTGGAGCTCCTCTTTAACTCTTTGCCTAAAGTTACTGGTTTTGGTTCCTGGTGGCAAGCAAAAAATTTCCAAGTTCTTTCCAGTGCCCCCTAATGTGATGTATGTCGATTGGACTTTTTTGCAGTCTTCTCCTTTTTAACCTTTCTGAGAAATTCTCTTTTTGCTACTTATATGCCAGGTGGTCTTTTTGGTGACGCTTACCTCAGCTTGCAGGGTCTACGATTTGGCTGCGTCTTCCTGCATGGAATTTTCCTGGTTCTTCAGCAGCATGAGTTGGTGTTGAGGTCTCAGTCCTCTATCCCAGGGTGGTTTATTCATTGCACCTGAATTAGGACATTGTATCGCCAACTTTATGTTCTAATGTTAAGCATCAAAAGAAAAAGATGTTTCACTCTTTGCATGTTTTTGAGTTATTCAAGTTTATCTGCAGCCTTCAGTTTCATTTTGACAGTCTGATACACTTTTTGTTCTGCCTGAAGATCCTCACACGTGCCAGGCTTTTTCCTAATCCACTATTTCTAGGTGGATTCATCAGTTAATTTCTCATGTGTATGATATCAAGAGCAAGGTTTCCCCTTTCCTGGTCAAAACGCATACCACCAGGAATGTTAGTTCTTCCTGAGCTATTCAGCACTAAGCTTCTCTTCAGGTTTGAAAGGCTGCTACCTGGTTTTCTTTTTTTTTCTTCTTTCTTCTTCTTTTTGTTCTACCAGGTAGATGTTTATGCCTCAGTGGATGCCAGTTTTGAGCAGAATGTCTTGAAGGTTTCTTTGTATTAGGGCTCTCCCTGTTCTGATTTTGGGCATGTAGGCCTTGTTGTTGTGTTGTCCACCCCTGGTGTTCAGTTCTTTGGGACACCCAAAGTAGTCATGAATATCACTTTCTCTATGTTCTATAATGTACGCTTAACAAATTTGGATTTTTGGTTTACCTGTAAACCGATTACCTGTTTGGAGTACATCACCGGACACAAAGATCCCTCACCTCCTGATTGCTTGCTAAAAAAACAGAGGCTTAGCTGAGCTGGAAAGGGTTATGCCCTATCCAGTGTCCATTCACCTGAAACAGGCAACTTAACCCAAGAAGTCATGAATATCCTAATTTGTCTTGAGATCGGCTTCAAATATACAGTGCCTTGTGAAAATATTCACCCACATGGTGTTATTCCTGTTTTGTTACATTGCAACCGTTATTTAAAGTGGATTCTTGGAGTTTTTTTACCCAACATGCCTACAATTTTGAAGGTGCAAAATATATTACAGGACATAGGAGTTGATTCTAATGCCGCATACACACGGTCGGAATTCTCGTCGGAAAAAGCTCTGATGGTTTTCCCATTGGAATTCCGACGGAATTCGCTCAAACTGTCTTGCCTACACGCGGTCACACCAAATTCCGACGGTCAATAACACCGCGGCATGCAACACGTTTGACGGCACTATAAAAGGGAAGTTTAATGCTTTCGAGCATGCGTCGAATTGTTTCCGAGCATGCGTCGGAATTGCATACACACGATCGGAAAATCCGAATAGAAAGGTTTTCCGTCTGTAAAATTAAGAACAGGTTCTCAATCCAAAGTCCGTCGGAAATTCAGACAGAAAATGACCGTTGGGCATACACACGGACGGAAAATCAGATGAAAAGCTCCCATCGGACTGTTTCCACCAGAAATTCCGACCGTGTGTAAGCGGCATTAGACTTTTTTTATTCTTTTTTTATTACATTTTGGTGTAAATATGAGACCTGAGGTCTTTTTGACCTCAGATCTCATTATCAAGAGGTCCTTTCATGCTTTTTTTTTTATTACAAGGGATGTTTACATTTTTTTTCTTTTAAAAGAACAGTGTATAAATAAAAGGTAAAATAAATAAAATTTATACGCCCGCATATGAAAACGGTGTTCAAACCACACATGTCAGGTATCGCCACAATCGTTCTAGTGAGAGCAATAATTCCTGCTCTAGACCTCCTCTGTAACTCAAAACATGCAACCTGTAGAATTTTTTAAACATCGCCTATGGAGATTTTTAAGGGTAAATGTTTGTCATCATTCCATGAACGGGCGCAATTTTGAAGCGTGACATGTTGGGTATCAATTTACTCAGCATAACATTATCTTTTACAATATAAACAAAATTGGGCTAACTTTTCTGTTGTCTTATTGAGGTTTTTATGGCGCTACCTTCAGGTGATTGGACACTGGCAAAACCAGTGTACTCATATAAACCCTATGTAACCACAACCACTCACCAAGCAGAAGTGAGAGATTCATGTATACCGGGACTTCAAATTTGCCTCAGTAAGAATATACAAGAAATGAATAAAACATGATAGCTTTATTACAAATGATAAAAACATTAACAACATACACCAGCAACATATGCCATATCATTGAACATTAAGTTTCGACTGAGTAGATCAATACAATAAAAGATAGGCACAGTAGATCGACATGTTTTGCCAATCGTATTGCTTTCTCAGGATCCACGGCAATAATTAGAAAACTGCGATATGGCTATACATAAACAATAATCAAAGATGATATTAATACACAAACAATACAAAAGAAAACTAATGAATACTACACATATTTAATACTATATAACACCCCCACCCTTTTTTTTTTCCTCTAGGGATGGGGGTGTTGTCAGAGACAGCCAGGGATTTTCATAGCCCTACTTATTAGGGCTCTCTCACAGCTGTACAACATGCAGCCTGCCTGACTAAGCCAGAATTTTATGTCACTGTCACGTACCTCACAGCGGAGTCCGAGATGCTGGGGGTGGCCTTGTGCATGGTTCCGGTCCCAACACCCCTGGTAGTGGAGACAGGGAGTGCTGGGGCAACGAAAGGGTGCAGGTGCCTGCAGGCCGAAGACTGGAGCTCGGGATACCGGTCCCTCTGGGAGGAAAGTGTGGAGTCTGATCACCAGAACTTATCCAGCGGAAGCCGGGCAGGTAGGTATGGAAACTGCAACGTCAGGACAGGCAGAAGTCGGCAACTGGCTGGCAACGAGGTACATAAGTAGAAGACAAGTTCGTGGTCAAGGACAAGCAGAGGTTGGCAACGGGCTGGCGGTGAGGTGCAGAATCAGGAAGGAGAGCCGTGGTAGAGAGTCCAAGCCGAGGTCAGTATAACAGGAGGTTGGTAACAGGCAGGGATGATCCAGGAGAATAGTCAAAGGAAGCCGGGTTTGTCAGGAGCAAGGTAACAGGTAGCAAGTAGTTAGACACTCAGGGAACACGCTGAAGACGATCCAGCACTGGCATCATGCAAAGACCTTGTTTATATAGGGCGCTGTGCGCCAGGATTGGTGGAAGTGAATTTTGCATTGGCATTCCGCGCACACATTCGCATTGAAGTGCGAGGGCGCGCACCCGTTCGTACTGGTGTGCGGGTACGCACGCACGTTCCGGGACTCGTTCGGTTCCGTTGGGCACACCGCGCATGGCTATTGGCATCGGCGTAATGGGGGTTAGTCACTGCTGCATGAAGACGGGCATTGGTACTGTAAGTTCTCTGACAGTCACTATGTCTCCATCTAATCTAAAGGCTATCACCACATCTGGATTCATCAGTTACTAACATTTGTAAACACTCTACTGTCTCTCCACTCCCTGATTTTTTTAGATAATACATCCCAAACTATCTAGTGCACTTCTATTTGCAGAAGATAAAGAGGACACTGACTTTTTAGCAGAGCCACATGCTGGCTACTGGATTGAAGCAGTGCATTCTGGTCTCTGGATAGATACACCTAATGTTGCTCACCCCCCCACATGTTCTTCAGAGCACATAAAAGAACGTAATTGCTAGAAAGCCTTTCCCTATCCTAGGTCAATCTGTGTGGGCATTAATACAGAATAATGATTGGCCTGTCTCAATAAAGGTTATACCCCCCTCCTGATAATTCTGATGTCTTGAACCCTATGGAACAGGAGTTCAAGAAGAGATGGACTTCTCCTACTGTGGATCTAGCTATTCTCACATTAAATAATTCAGCCTACTGGTTCCATTCATGGTATTCCCTCGTGTAGGCCCCTTGCACACTGGGGCTACTAAATATAGCGCTGCTTTACCTTCGTTTTACCCGCGGTATGCGGCCGCTAGCGGGGTGGTTTTAACCCCCGCTAGCGGCCGCAAAAAGGGTTAAAAACCTCCGCAAACCGCCGCTGCAGCGGCGGTTTGCGGGCGGTATGCCCGCGGTTTCCCATTGATTTCAATGGGAACGAGCGGTATAGGAGCGGTAAATACACCGCTCCTACACCGCTCCAAAGATGCAGCTAGCAGGACTTTTTTTACCGTCCTGCTAGCACACCGCTCCAGTGTGAAAGCCCGCCGGCTTTCACACTGGAGTGAATGGGGCCGTTTTTTTTCAGGCGGTATACAGGCGCTATTTTTAGCGCTGTACCGCCTGAAAAACCGCCCCAGTGTGAAAGGGGCCTTAAGGAGTCCGTTTATAGTTGTCTGGAGACACTCTTGAAGTCCTCCTTTGCCTTGGCAGACTTAGTCCTACAACCCACTATTGCCACCTTGTCTATTACCCAGACCATGGCAAACTGGAGTGGAGAAATCACTAGTAAACTTTCCCTGATGATCCTAATCTAGCCGCAAGATTATAACTTAGCATTGCTCTTCTTTAGACGACATGGAGAATTATATTTTTTAGATCTCCAGAATGTCCTTACTTTCCGTGCATATGCATAGAATCTTATGGCATAAAGGCTGATCAGAAGAACACCCTCCATAAAAGGTGTCTTTTTCATATGCCTTTTCGAATATAAGCTCCTCTTTGGAACTTCTTTTGAGGAATAAATTGAGGCGGCTACTGAGAGTAGGGGGTTCTCACCCCACTATCCTCAGTCTCGCCTTCACATCCTATGGGCCTCCCCTACTGGTTGGATACAATCTGTTTGTCTCCTGATAAAGTAATCATCTACTGCGGATCCTTATTTTCATGGAAGACCCCCTCACCTTCAAACCCACTGGACCTGTTCAAAATCATTCTATGCATTAAAAGTTGCCCACACTCTCTGACATAAATCTGCACATGGACCCTTATCTATCCAATAGTGTGTGCCCCATCATGCTCCTAAGAGCACACACCAACCATAACGTTATGACCACCCACCTAATATTGAGTAGGTCCCCCTTTTGTGGCCAAAACAGCCCTGACCAATCTAGGTATGGATGCCACTGGACCGCTGAAGGTATGTTGTAATATATGGCACCAAGTCATCAGTAGCAGATCCTTTAAGTCCTGTAAATTGTGAGGTTGGGCCCCCATGGATTAAACTTGTTTTTGCAGCCCATCCCACAGATGCTCAATTGAATTGAGATCTGGAGAATTTGTAGGCCAAGTTAACACCTTTAAATTCATTGAACCATATTGTGGCAGGGCACATTATCCTGCTGAAAGAGGCCACTGCCATTAGAGAATACTGTTTCCATGAAGGGGTGTACTTGGTCAGCAACAAGGGGGTACGTGTCAAGTAACATCCACACAAATGTCAGGACCCAAGGTTTCCCAGCAGAACATTGCCCAAAGCATCACACTGCCTCCGCCAGCCTGCCATTTTTTTATACTTCATCCTGGTGCCATTTCTTCACCAGGTAAGTGACCCTCACACACTCAGCCATCCAAATGATGTAAAATAAAACCTGATTCATCACACCCGGTCGCCTTCTTTCAATGCTCTGTGGTTCAGTACTGATGCTCACATGCCCAATGAAGGTGCTTTTGGCTGTGGACACAGGTCACAATTGGCACCCTAACTGAACTGCAGCTATGCAACCCCGTACACAACACACTGACATACCAATTTTTTCTGCTTTCAACACGTCAACTTCAGGGACCAAACTAGGAAACCACAAAGGGATTTAGTCCCTATCTCTTTATACTTCAGTGTAGTTTTTGTGCTTTATCTTTATATGCTTAATCAGACACTGAGTCTTGTGTCAGGTGCCTTGGAGACCTTTTTTCTAAAGAGTTCCTGAGCCAAATCTCCGATCATAGGCATAAACACTGATGCTATCACTTCCTCCTGTGGTTGAAATTTCTCTTTCATTCATTGACAGACACAGCGCTCCATTATTCAGAACCATAGGGTTATACCGCCCCCTACAGGAGTAGGACACTAGGCAGAAAAAAAAAGACTTGGCTATGCCTATGGGCAGTCCTAGGTGGTATAAACCCCCCTCTCTGCTATAGGCCTTCAGTTTTTTTGTTCTGCCTAGTCAGGAGTAAGGACCTAGTTCCCTGCTGGAATCTCTAGTCCTGGGAATTTTTTTGTTTGTTATTTTATTTTTTCCTGGATTATTCTCCGGTGAGATGTACAATCAACTGCTGGGCGACGGGCTGGACACTAGCCCAACTGGACAGGGGCTGGTCATGCAAGCTAAATGCCTCGCGAGGTAGCATACGACTGGGTCTCGGCCTGAGTCACAGCGTTCCTCATGGCCGACAGCCCCCCACTTCGGTGGCGAGGGGATCTGTCTGGGAGCTTTACCCGCACGCTTCGCTGCATTGGTAAGTACGGGCCCCCTCCTCTCCTTCCCTGGACGTGGTGTGGGGTGCAGGTACTCCCTGGGGTGGTCGGTCCCTCCGGGGTTCTCCACCCCCCTCCCTTCCTACCCTGGTGAGCCCCAGGCTTCTGGCCTTGGTGCTTTTTGGACGGGGTTGCTACTGGGGGGTATCCCTTGGGCCCACCTGCTGCAGGGGTTGGGCCTGGAAGGTGGGTGACCGGACGTCGATCGTCGGCCTGCTTGTCCTCGTGGCGGCCCCCCCTTCCAGAGGGGCGGCACTTCGGGGGCTCTGAGGGCGATCTCGTTTCGGGGGTCTTTTTAGGTGGGCCCGGCGTGGGTGCTCCTGGCGCTCCCTGTGAGGGGCCTCGGCCCCCTGTGATGGACCTCAGTGGTGCCCCGTGTGGGTGGAATCCGTTGGCGCCCTCATGTGCAGGTCCTTGGTCAGTGTCCCCTATGTGGGGCCTCAGTTAGTGCCCCCCTGTGAGGGGCCTCGGTCTGTGCCCCCTGTGAGGGGCCTCGGTGGTGCCCCCTGTGTGGGGGATCCGGCACCCCCTGTGCAGAGCCTTGGTCAGCATCCCCTGTACTGGGTCTCGGTCGACATCTCCTGTGCGGGCCTCGGGCGGTGGACGTCTCAGTTGGTGGCCCTCTCCTGGAGTTTTTTGTGGTGGCGCCTAGGCATATAGCCTAGTAAATGGCACCCCCGCCCTCCCCTACCTCCTCTGTCTCAAACAATCCTATATCTGGCTCTTGCGGGGTTGGTGGCCACGCTCCCTGTCCTGTCAGGGAGTGAGGCTGATTCCTCCACAACTGCAGTGGTAAACGAAAAGGCGCTGTTGTCGCACTTATTACATCTGTGCAGGAACCTTTTCAAGATGGGGGATGCAGCGGTGGCTGCGGTGGAGGGCTGGTTCCCCTTTGGCACCCGTGGCGAAAGTGTTCCCTTCTCCCTTATTTTGCCAAATTTGTCCATGAAGACTGGGAGTGTCCGAAAACTCTTACTGTGAGGTACCCCTTTGAGGAGTCTCTCCTTGAGATGTGGACTGTTCCACCAGTAGTGGACCCCCCTGTCTCTAGGCTGCTCAAGTCAACTGTGATTCCAATAGAGGAATCTCTGGCGTCTAAAGATCCAGCTGACATATCTAGAGGGGGAGCAGAATCCTCCTGCCTTTGCTGCATTGGCAGACCTGTTGTTCTAGGCGCTGCAGTTTGTCTGCTATGCTTCTTGGCCGCAGTACCCCTGGTTGCTGAGCTCTCTGTTTCCGCAATGGTGATTAGACATGTATTGTGGGGGGCTACCCTAGAGGGTCTATTGAAGGGGTATTTTTCAGGTTGGGCTCCAGCTTGTTCTGTGTTGAGCTCCTGTTACCTGGTTGGCTCTTGTGTTAGCCTTGGGATTTTTCGTTGTCCCACCCCTCATGTTTGGCACTGCTTTGGGACGTCCCTATGGTTCTGAATAATGGAGCGCTGTGTCTGTCAATGAACGAAAAAGAAAATGTGATTTTTGACTTACCGTAAAATCCATTTCTTTGAGTTCGACAGACACAGCACCCACCCCTCTAAGGAGTTTTGATGCTTCTGACACTGCTTGTTACTAAACTGAAAGCCTATAGCAGAGAGGGGGGTGTATACCACCTAGGACTGCCTATCGGAGTATCTCAGTCTTTTTTTCTGCCTAGTGTCCTACTCCCTGTAGGAGGCCGTATAACCCTATGGTACTGAATAATGTAGCGCTGTGTCTGTCAATGGACTCAGAGAAATGGATTTTACGGTAAGTCAAAAATCCCATTATTTATTAACCACTTCCCGACCGGCGCAGACAGATGTATGTCGGCAGAATGACACAGACAGGCATTAGAGCATACAGGTATGTCCCTTTGAATATGCCGCCGTGCCATCGCGTGCGCGTTGGCGGCCCCCGTGAGTCCGGTCGCGTGTCCCGCAGACTCGATTGCCGAGGGGATACCCACGATCGTCTCACAGGGAGGAAGAACGGGGAGATGCGGAAGTAAACAGCATCTCCCCGTTCTGCCTAGCAACAAGTGACACTGATCTCTGCTCCCTGTGATTGGAGCAGAGATCAGTGATCACTAACACACAGCCATGCCCCTCACAGTTAGTAACACGCCCCTAGGACACACTTAACCCCTACACTGCCACCCCTGGTTAACTCCTTCACTGCCAGTGTCATTTACACAGGAATCAGTGCATTTGTATAGCACTGATTGCTGTATAAATGACAATGGTCCCAAAAATGTCCGATGTGTACGCCATAATGTCGCAGTCACAATAAAAATCGCTGATCGCCGCCATTACTAGTAAAATATTAATTATTATAATAAAAATGCCATAAAACTATCCCCTATTTTGTAAACGCTATAACTTTTGCGCAAACCAATTAATAATCGCTTATTGGGATTTTTTTTTACCAAAAATATGTAGAAGAATACGTATCGGCCTAAACTGAGGAAAAAAAAATGTTTTTATATATATTTTTGGGGGATATTTATTATAGCAAAAAGTAAAAGATAATGCGTTTTTTTTCAAAATTGTCGCTCTTTTTTTGTTTATAGCGCAAAAAATAAAAACCGCAGCGGTGATCAAATACCACCAAAAGAAAGCTCTATTTGTGGGAAAAAAAGGACGTCAATTTTGTTTGGGAGCCATGTCGCACGACTGCGCAATTGTCAGTTAAAGCGACGCAGTGCTGAATCGCAAAAAGTGCTCTGGTCTTAAGCCAGCAAAATAGTCCGGTCTAAAAGTGGTTAACAACTTGCCTACCAGGTACGAACACCCCCTTCCTGACCAAGCCATTTTTTCAGCTTTCAGCGCTGTCGCATTTTGAATGACAATTGCGCGGTCATGCAAGGATGTACCCAAATAAAATTTTTATCATTTTTTTCCCCACAAATAGAGCTTTCTTTTGGTGGTATTTGATCACCTCTGCGGTTTTTATTTCTTGCGCTATAAACAAATTAAGAGGGACAAGTTTTAAAAAACGCAATATTTTTTACTTTTTATTATAATAAATATCCAATTTTTTTTTTTTTTTTTTAAACAAATTTTTTCCTCAGTTTAGGCCGATACGTATTCTTCTACATATTTTTGGTAAAAAAAATCGCAATAAGCGTCTATTGATTGTTTGCGCAAAAGTTATAGCATCTACAAAATAGGGGATAGATTTATAGCATTTTTATTATTATTTTTTTTTTTACTAGTAATGGCGGCAATTTGCGATTTTTATCGTGACTGCGACATTGCGGCGGACATATCGGACACTTTTGACACATTTTTGGGACCATTCACATTTATACAGCGATCCGTGCTATAAAAATGCATTGATTACTGTATAAATGTGACTGGCAGGGAAGGGGTTAACACTAGGGGGCACTGCAGGGGTTAATATGTTCCCTATATGAGTGATTCTAACTGTGGGGGGAGGGGACCGATCGGTGTCCCTATGTACAATGGCCACACCATCGGTCTCCTCTCCTCTGACAGGACGTGGATCTGTGTGTTTACACACACAGATCCACGTCCTGCTCAATTACCAGGCAATTGCGGGTGCCTGGCGGACATCGCGGCCGCCGGGGCACGCGCATCGGCTCCCCAGCTACGCGGCGCGCGCCTCCCATCGCGCGTGCGCGCCCCCTAGTGGCCAAAAAAGCGAGCGCCGTCATATGACGGTGGCCCGCCACAAGAGCTGCACCGTCCCGCCGTCATTTGACAGTGGGCGGTCAGCTACAGGTTAAAGATGCTTACAATTTACACAGCGCTTAACATATAAATTACATTCACATCAGTCTCTGCCCTCAAGAGAAATGGCACTCTTCTCCAGCTTCTGTCCTTGTACTGTTCAGAATATCTGGGTCTAATCCTTGTATCATTAATATATATATACACACTTTTCTTCAGCACAACATTTTCCCTAACACTGATACCATGTTCATGAACATGCTATGCTGCCATTGGCATCCTTCAGTTGCATCTCCATGAAAATTTCCCCCAGTTTTGCTTGCAGACTCCTCAAGGAATGGAGTGCCTGTTTCTCCACTCCAAGTCACTCCAACCATACTCTTCACTATGCTTGGAGGCTAGATCCATTACATGGATCCCCTTTTCTGCGCAGTCCTCCAACTATCAGATTTTGCCCTGAATCTTGATATGTTCTTCCTCGCTGTATCAAAGTCAAGGATCACTGTCTTTCCTGTTTTACATGCTGAGCAGTCTTTCTGCTCTCACATCCTTTGAGAATTGGCCTTGACACCAGTCAACTTCTGTGCCGACCTAGTATTCAAAAGTGTCACATTGTCCTTAGTACCACCCTTTACATGCTGCTTTCCTCCACATGCGGTCTGTAGATACCTTGTCATCTGTCTGCCCATCTTACTAAACACATTCAATTCCAGTCAGGTCCATAAATATTGGGACATCGACACAATTCTAATCTTTTTGGCTCTATACACCGCCACAATGGATTTGAAATAAAACGAACAAGATATGCTTTAACTGCAGACTTTCAGCTTTAATTTGAGGGTATTTACATCCAAATCAGGTGAACGGTGTAGAAAGTACAATAGTTTGTATATGTGCCTCACACTTTTTAAGGGACCAAAAGTAATGGGACAATTGGCTGCTTAGCTTTTCCATAGCCAGGTTTGTGTTATTCCCTCATTATCCCATTTACAAGGAGCAGATAACAGGTCAAGAGTTCATTTCAAGTGTGCTATTTGCATTTGGAATCTGTTGCTGTCAACTCTCAATATGAGATCCAAAAAGCTGTCACTATCAGTGAAGCAAGCCATCATTAGGCTGAAAAAACAAAACAAACCCATCAGAGAGATAGCAAAAATATTAGGTGTGGCCAAATCAACTGTTTGGAACATCCTTAAAAAGAAAGAATGCACCGATGAGCTCAGCAACACCAAAAGACCCGGAAGACCACTGAAAACAACTGTGGTGGATGACCGAAGAATTCTTTCCCTGGTGAAAACACCCTTCACAACAGTTGGCCAGATCAAGAATACTCTCCAGGAGGTAGGTGTATGTGTGTCAAAGTCAACAATCAAGAGAAGACTTCACCAGAGTGAATACAGAGGGTTCACAACAAGATGTAAACCATTGGTGAGCCTCAAAAACAGGAAGGTCAGATTAGAGTTTGCCAAACAACATCTAAAAAAGCCTTCACAGTTCTGGAACAACATCCTATGGACAGATGAGACCAAGATCAACTTGTACCAGAGTGATGGGAAGAGAAGGAAAAAAATGCTCATGATCAGGGCCGCTGATAGGCCAGTACAACTGGCCCTGTTGTAACGGGCCCGGCCAGCAGGGGGGCCTGGCAAAAATAAAAAATCCTCCAGCCATCGTCCGTCCGACGCCCAGGCAATGCCACCACAAGAAGTTTAATCTTATGCAATGGCCAAGTCAATCACCTGACCTGAATCCGATTGAGCATGCATTTCACTTGCTGAAGACAAAACTGAAGGGAAAATGCCCCAAGAACAAGCAGGAACTGAAGACCGTTGCAGTAGAGGCCTAGCAGAGCATCACCAGGGATGAAACCCAGCGTCTGGTGATGTCTATGCGTTCCAGACTTCAGGCTACTGCAGAGGATTTGCAACCAAGTATTAAAAAGTGAAAGTTTGATGGATGATTGTTAATCTGTCCCAATACTTTTGGTCCCTTAAAAAGTGTGAGGCACATATACAAACTGTTGTAATTCCTACACCGTTCACCTGATTTGGATGTAAATACCCTCAAATTGAAGCTGGAAGTCTTCAGTTAAAGCTCATCTTGTTAGTTTCATTTAAAATCCATTGGGGTGGTGAATAGAGCCAAAAAGATTAGAATTGTGTCGATATCCCACTATTTATGGACCTGACTGTATGCGACTTGTCTACAGACTCTCACCTAGAGATTTGCCAGCATCCTCTAATAACCTGATATTAATCAGTTAAATAACCTCTAAAGTTGGGTATATCCACTTTTGAGTTTTTTGTTTTTTTTTGTTCATTCAACCAGCAGGTTGATCGAAAAATAACTCACAGATCCCTGCACCCACACATCTCATCCAATCGGAAAACATTTTTACATTCAATCAGAAAATGCAAACATTCTCTGAATGGCATCTGTTCCAAGCGGGCAACCTCCTGTGTTCACAGTGCAGTAGACCAGCTGCTCAGCGTGGCACCCAGAAGCAGAGCCGGTACAAGGGGTGGGCAGGTGCCTTGGGCGGAGTGAGAGGGGGCGGGTTCAGGGCCGTCTTTAAGGCAGGGCAAAAGCAGCTGCCCCTGAAGCCCGCACTGCCTTATAATAGTTCCCCCGGTGTATCGGTCACGAACACAGCTGTTCCGTCCTCCCCCGTTTGCTCTTCCGGCCGGGTTAACACAAGCGGCCACACTGACAGGGGAGGAGAACAGCTGCAGGCTGTGTGTGTAAGAGCCGACTCATCTTGCTTCTCCCTCTGTCAGGATCTGCAGGATCAGAGTGGCTGATCTGTGATAGGGAGTGAGGCAGAGCGGTCGCCCGTGCTTCCCCGTCCTGTCACCCCCCCCCCCCTCAGACTTCTATAGCACAGAACAGAGTGAAGTGTTCTGGCTGTATGCTACAGATCTGAGACTGTGCGTTGGAAAAAGAGCGCACTCACATACCAGAAAGGTGCAGTGTCGCGGTGAGGATGAGAACTGTGAGAAGGAGGGGGAGGAATCTGTGTAAAATAGGTGAGAATTACAAATTGTGGCTGTGGGGGGGGGGGGGGGGTATACAGAGGTGACTATGGAAGGGGGGGGGGGTGTATACAGAGGTGACTATGGAGGGGGGGGTATACACAGGTGGCTATGGAAGGGGGGTATACAGAGGAGGATATAGAAGGGTGGTATACAGAGGAGGCTTTAGAAGGGTGGTATACAGAGGAGGCTATGGAAGGTGGTATACAGAGGAGGCTATGGAAAGGGGGTATACAGAGGAGGCTATGGAAGGGGGGTATACAGAGGAGGCTATTGAAGGGGGGTATACAGAGGAGGCTATGGAAGGGGAGTATACAGAGGAGGCTATGGAAGGGGGGTATACAGAGGAGGCTATGGAAGGGGGTATACAGAGGAGGCTATGGAAGGGGGGGTATACGGAGGTGACTATGGAAGGGGGGTATACGGAGGTGACTATGGAAGGGGGGTATACGGAGGTGCCTATGGAAGGGGGGTATACAGAGGAGGCTATGGAAGGGGGGGTATACAGAGGAGGCTATGGAAGGGGGGTATACAGAGGAGGCTATGGAAGGGGGGTATACAGAGGAGGCTATGGAAGGGGGGTATACAGAGGAGGCCATGGAAGGGGGTATACAGAGGAGGCTATGGAAGGGGGGTATACAAAGGAGGCTATTGAAGGGGGGTATACAGAGGAGGCTATGGAAGGGGGGGTATACAGAGGAGGCTATGGAAGGGGGTTATACAGAGGAGGCTATGGAAGGGGGGTATACGGAGGTGACTATGGAAGGGGGGTATACGGAGGTGACTATGGAAGGGGGGTATACGGAGGTGCCTATGGAAGGGGGGTATACAGAGGAGGCTATGGAAGGGGGGTGAAGTACGCGCTATGCTACTTATATCTATGTATTAATTTGTCTAGTCCCTATAATGTTGTTAGTCTGTTAAACCTATGAGCGCATGCTACTGTTAGTATCACAATAATACGAGGTTAGCTATGAAACCAAGCACACGGCTTCATAATAATCAAATCTTGTTTATTTCCCAAGGAAATGCGAAAGCTAACGTGTATCAAAAGGGGCTTACACAATTACATACCATACAGCAAGGCTACAGCACAATGATATAATATACAGTTAAAATACAATATAATGATCTACTTATCGTGGTGACCCTTCTCAGCTGAGCTCCAGATGGAATAAGAGAATCAGGTGTGTGTGCAAACCCTTTTTGTCAATCACACCTCAATCACAGCACCTCCCACTGCCCGCCCACCTGCCCAATTGGTAGTCGCCTCCATGTATTCTGATTGTACTGCCAGAAGTGGTCTCTGGGGGGCAGCGTCTGTCCAGAATTGCACTTAATCCAACTGCTGTCTAATCTTGGAACTGCGATCTCCGACAGCCCATAATTAGTCTTTGTGTAGCCCAGCCAGATAGGAGCCGACCATTCATCACGTACAATAGCCCTAGACTCATGACAGTATGAGGTGTAACTGGTTACATTCCACCAGAGAGGGGGGGGGGTGTATCTTGTAGATGTGGGAATCCCAGATTGAATCCAACATATGCCGCTTTGCGCCTCAACAGGCGCATAACACCCTTCTTCCGACCCAGCTCCTATTGAACAGTCCATAACTGTTTTCTCCCTGACATGCGTTTCCAAACCAGTATCCATAGAACAGTCCTTTAAACGTCTTAACGTGTTGTATTTTTACAACGTGTGCAGAAACAGCTCCTATGGAACAGTCCATTGTTTTGTCCCCAACATGTGTTTCCGAACCAGTACCTATAGAACAGTCCTTTAAACGTCTTAACGTGTTGTATTTTTACCACGTGTGCAGAAACAGCTCCTATGGAACAGTCCATTGTGGTCTTACCGTGTTATGCTTCCCAACACGTGCCGCTTTGCTACTGAGTGACACATCCATCTTCAGCGACAGCTTCCATGTCGCCATTATGTATCTTTGGTATCTTCCGGACGGATGCAATACAGGCAAGGGGTATCCATTCATTCACCATTCACCAGTACACATTCAGAGCAACATATCAAACAGCTCTCAAATACTGATCTATTATTTAGATAAATCTCGAGGAGGGCCTTATTCACCCACATTAATAACCTACAATACTCATAGGTCACACTATACCATAATATAACTCGACTTATCACCATACTATATACATATATATGTGTCCCGTCCATTTACGCACCCCGCTCCCAACCCTATAACCCTTTACTGTACATATGGGTCGGGATTAGGCAGGCTTGCTCACAGCGGTATTGCAGGGCTCTGGCTTGGCAGCAAGGTCTCTAATTTGTACACAGAGACTCTACTGTCAATTCGTCCCTCAACTTGCATAGCCAAATGGGAGACCCTTCTATATAAATATTAAGTTTAATCACACATATAAATTTGCAAAAAATTACAAAACCACACAATTCCATCCCTGTGCCTGGATTTCAGAGACCATGCCCAGGGTATACCATGCACCTCTACCTATGGTTAGGTTCAAGGAACCTTCCAGTTTTATGACTAACATTACATCGGCATTCTTTAGGACAAAGAAACAAACTTGTCTATGTCCCAAATGACACCCAGGTGCTTCCTCCCCAGCAATGATCCCTGAAATAACTTCCCAACATTTTTACGTTCACCACCATGATGTATTGACCTGGCATACAAAGGACATCATGGTCATACTTCCGACCGAAGGAAGTATCAACCTGCTTCCATCTCCTCTGATCACATGTGGGTGATTTAGCCTCAAATGCGACAAGATAGAATCCCCAATCAGTAAGCCCATTGATGCCACCAAACATACAGACCAAGTCCGCACTTCTGTATATGGGATCATACAGCCTAACACCTTTCACCATCCAAACTGGTACAGCCCATCCAGGCATTCGACCACCATTTTGGATTAGTGTAGGCGACGTGTTTTGGCAGAGTCTTACTGAGCGGTGATGCTGACTCATCAGGCCACTTCCCTTTATACAGAGATTGCACAATCAGCTTGATGCTGGTTGACACTTCCATCCGCCACTGCGTGTACGCCAGAGCCCATGACCGATTTCCATCCTGTACCCTCACACCCTCCACCAACCTCTCAATATAGTTCACCAAATCTGGAGCTCATTTACCCTGGGTATTTTGTGAATGTTATTAAGGATGCCACCAATCTCTCTGAGTAACAAAGTCCCGCTCAAGCTATGGCTGAGAGTTTGTTCCTCAGGATACCGATGTCTACTCCATTACCAACACCCATCCCAGCTCCTATTCCCCCAATATAGTGCTGAATACATGCCTCCTCTTGTGGTTACTCCTCAGAGATAAGCATCCTGCATGCACCTTATTCTGTGTCCGCACATCTCTGGGAGTAAGTCCCTGGTACGATGACAGCACTTGATTCAGCGTATACTCAGCAAATATAGGGTAATAGGTTTTATCAACCACTGTGAGATGTTGCAGCGCCATGTGGTGAAGGCATACTGTACTCTGGTAGTCAGCGTTTGCTCCCTTTATCTATCGGAGCATGCTCCTGTGTGTATACACTGGCATTCCCTGTGCAGGGTTTCAACTTCTCAGGTGAGACCTCAACCAGGCGCATCTCCCCCATACAAGGAAATGTTCACCCCATTGATGTGTCACCTGACACCCTCTAGTCCGGCCAACAGACACCTTATTATGTATAAGTGCTCGCCTCCTGGGTACCTGCACCATATAAACTCCGTTACGTCAATACATGTCATACATTACACAACTTTTCTTATTTCAACTCCTCCCTCCAACAAAAAAAACATATATATTTTACATTTCCATGTTCTGATGGATTGGATGTGTTATATTCCTTTCCCAACCTCCAACCCATTGTACGTATATTAATAACACGTTTGCATTCATCAGGAGAGAGTCCAGCAAAAAAGAAAATGTTTCAAGTCTTATTGATAGGCACAGTCTTTCAGATTCAGCACCAGATCGTCCATAGGAAAAGAAAAAGTGTTAAAGTGAATCTTTTTGTTTGTCCCGTCTCTCCTGATATTTAGTGGAATAAATTTGGGGCGTGGTATGGCACAGACAAACTGCCAACCAGATGATCATCCGTCATCCATTTTCCAGAACCTTTCCAATCTCGCTCCACCAGGATTCTGGAATTGAAAAACAAGAGCAGAATCAAATTCTTATCCATAATATCTGCTTGCTTATTATATTTACTCCTATTTCCTTCCTTGGAACCCAGGAACTTAGTATTCCTGGCTTCTGCAATTTGACCAAACTATCAAAAACAACCATGACCTCTTTAGGCAGAACCCACTCTAAAATGGATCCCCACGGTATGGTCAAAACTTTAAAAAAAACGAACGTCACTGTTGTTTCTCAAAAATTCTCAATTTAAAAAAACGCAAAAAGAAAAACAACCAATGCAGTTATCTTTATCTTACGATCTATGCACTAATTCCCCTTTCAGGTGGACAAAGGCTAAACCTTTTAGTAAAAGAAAAACCTCCCGTGGCTAGACTGGTTTTCTACCAACTTTGTCTTAAACAAAAAGTATCCAGCTGCTACCTGAGGGCATCGCCCATTACCCCCCCCTTTCAGGTGGGCTAAACATAGTGATGTCGCACCTGAACAAAAAATAAAAATAAATTAACACTAAAATAGATGACTAAACCAATACCCCAACAAAAAAATTAAAAAAAAAAAAAATTCAAAGTCTGGCCATTATCACCCAAGAACAACATGACAAGACAACCACCACAAAACAATGACAAACACTCAACTTTTAGTTAAAGACATCCGTGGAGAAGAGTGCACGCTCTTTTGATCTGAAAGATAATTAGTTAATGGGAAAAATAACACAAACACAACATTTGTAACTTCATCACAACATTTGCTACCTCATTTGTAACTCTTTAGTGCATTAATGTCAGATTGTTGTTTAAATGTTTTCATTGTTTGCAAACAATTACTAATTAATGAGCTCATGGTACCATGTGATAATCGATTATGCATTTACAATAACCTAACCCCCGTGTTGGTCTCACTTTGACGGACCTGCAAACAAAACACAAATGTTTAGTATCCCAAACCTGTTCTCTCCCTGGTCTCTGGAAAAGGAACACAAAGACAATGATTAAACACGATTATCATGACAATTGACTTTAAGTGCCCCAAGTCTCTTCTCATTAATTGTACTGCTAGGGGAACACCGAGTTGTAGTATAAACAACTAAAATAAAAAAATAAAAATTACAAACATTAAAACTAAAACAGAAATTAATAAAAAAAAAATTGAAAAATGAAAAATTGAAAAAAAAATTAATAAAAAAAAGAAAAAATATGAAAAAAATAAATTCATAATAAAAAAAAAAACATTAAAAATTAATAATAAAAAAATTGAAAAAATTAATGGAAAAAATAAAAAATTAATAATAAAGAAAATTAAAAAACCTAATAAAAATTCATTAAATAAAACATTAAACCTTATCAAAAAACTACAAAAATACTTAAAACCTTATTCATAGGAAGGAAGCTTTGATCAGAGTATTTTTAACATACTTGCAGCTGACTAAGTGCTGCTAGCATTGCTTCCCCCAGTGCTATGTTTGAATAACCATGCGGCTACTTCCATTTTGATTTTATGCAACTGTCCTACATATTGCTTTTCAGTTTGTAGACTCCGTAATTGGGTCTTAACGGGGAATTGGGTTTGCTTACTATGGGCTCCATGCTTTGGATTGCTACCCCACCTGGCCGAATAACATTCATAATGCCTTGGGGTAGTCTTCAGGTATGATCTTTTTTTGATATCGTTATTCGCCCAACAATACTTTGCGATGTGACCTCCCCTTTTACACAAACAACATTTTAGCTCTGGCTTCCCTGCATAGGCCCTTTTTTCAACATCTTGTGCTGGAAATTCACATTGCTGGATAATATTACTGTGATTGGAATTAACAGACTTTACACTTTCATCGTCTGAGGAGTCATCAGAAGTTTCCATTTCAACTCCTGAATCAATTTCAAGCGCAGTTATCACGTTTGTATTTACGTCTCCAGCATCGATTCCCATCATAGTAACATGATTTGCAGCAACAATAGTATATGGGTCCTCTTTATGTTCCACTTCTACTTCTGTACACTGAGCATGTGCGGAGGGTACCTCCACCATTGCATCTTCGGCTATTGTATGTTTGGAGGATAAATCCATTATGGCTGCCTGTGCACCCTGTAACTCCTCCTTAAGCATTGTGATAACCTGCAAATTCTCAGCCTCCCTTTGATTCAAAAAGACGATGCAACCTTCTCTTAACTCACACGTTTTTCCTAATTCCTCCAATCTCTGTTCTAATTCGCATTTTTCCGTCACTAATTGTTTAATCTGACTTCGCGCTTGTGCATCTGCATTTTCAACCCTAATTAATATATCTTTTGTTATATTTTGTAGCTGCTGCATGAATTGCTTCCTTTCATCTATCCATTCTGATTCCTTCTGTTCAGAAATGTCTCTAATTTTTAAAAACATGCACATCAAATTTGCTAATCTCTGTTTCCTGCCTTTTTTTGAATTCTTTTTAAATGCTATGGCATCATTATGAGTATTGCATTGTTCCAATAGGTTGATGAACTGGTATGCTAAAGGACCCTGAGGTAGACTGTCTAATTGAATAGAAGCATATTTTTTAAGAAATTCTTCAAGGATCTCCATTGATATGCTAAGCAAGCCCCCTATACTGGAGCTGTAAAACCTGTTTTGGTTACACTGCAATACAGATAAACAGATCGGCTATTCAAAGGTTTCGCTTGCAAGCTAGTTTGTAGTCCCACAAAAGCCTACAACAAACAAAAAACGACCCCTTGCTACCTGTAGTTCTACAGCCTACACAAGGCACATCCTAAGACACAAGGCAGACTCTTAATCAATGCCTTCCTGTTAGTTTGCAGGCCACATTGAACTTCTATTGGATCAGAGAGTTATGTCACTCTCACGTGAGTAGAAATAATAAAAAATGACAAAAAAAAAAAAAATGACAAAAAAAAAAAAACTTCCAAAAATAAAACTTCCAAAATAAACTAACAATATCTCTATCACTTTTTTTTTTTTCCTCAAAGATGTATGGTAATTCCTGTCAATTACTAACCCAGGGTGATCAGCCCTTACTCACCAGCCCTCTTGACCAGCTACAAGTATTCTAACACTTTGCATTAGCAATACAACATTTAACATATATATACATATCTCGGATAATAAAAAAAGGTCTCACCAGATTTGTCGCGCGTCCGCTATCCGATGAAATATTTCACAAAATTTTTATGATCATCCAAGCGTGGTTTCAGAATTCGCGAGCCAGCGCCAATCTCGTCCACACGAGAGACGATTTTCAGTTCTGGGTGTCTTTGATTACCAGGACTCAAAACAAAAATACATTAGTTTGTGGATTCTGTGTAAAAATACATTCTACACGCCTTTGGGGTGCCATCTGAAGTACGCGCTATGCTACTTATATCTATGTATTAATTTGTCTAGTCCCTATAATGTTGTTAGTCTGTTAAACCTATGAGCGCATGCTACTGTTAGTATCACAATAATACGAGGTTAGCTATGAAACCAAGCACACGGCTTCATAATAATCAAATCTTGTTTATTTCCCAAGGAAATGCGAAAGCTAACGTGTATCAAAAGGGGCTTACACAATTACATACCATACAGCAAGGCTACAGCACAATGATATAATATACAGTTAAAATACAATATAATGATCTACTTATCGTGGTGACCCTTCTCAGCTGAGCTCCAGATGGAATAAGAGAATCAGGTGTGTGTGCAAACCCTTTTTGTCAATCACACCTCAATCACAGCACCTCCCACTGCCCGCCCACCTGCCCAATTGGTAGTCGCCTCCATGTATTCTGATTGTACTGCCAGAAGTGGTCTCTGGGGGGCAGCGTCTGTCCAGAATTGCACTTAATCCAACTGCTGTCTAATCTTGGAACTGCGATCTCCGACAGCCCATAATTAGTCTTTGTGTAGCCCAGCCAGATAGGAGCCGACCATTCATCACGTACAATAGCCCTAGACTCATGACAGTATGAGGTGTAACTGGTTACATTCCACCAGAGAGGGGGGGGGTGTGTATCTTGTAGATGTGGGAATCCCAGATTGAATCCAACAGGGGGTATACAGAGGAGGCTATGGAAGGGGGGTATACAGAGGAGGCTATGGAAGGGGGGTATACAGAGGAGGCCATGGAAGGGGGGTATACGGAGGTGACTATGGAGGGGGTATACAGAGGTTACTATGGAAGGGGGGTATACAGAGGTGACTATGGAAGGGGGTATACAGAGGTGACTATGGAAGAGGGGTATACAGAGGTGACTATGGAAGGGGGTATACAGAGGAGGCTATGGAAGGGGGGTTATATAGAAGTGGCTGTGGACGGGGGGGTACAGAAGTGGCTGTGGACAAGGGGGGTACAGAGGTGGCTGTGGTCGGGGGGTACAGAGGTGGCTGTGGTCGGGGGGTACAGAGGTGGCTGTGGACGGGGGGGTTCAGAGGTGGCTGTGGATAGGGGGTTCAGAGGTGGCTGTGGACGGGGGGTATACAGAGGTGGCTATGGAAGGGGGTACAGAGGAGGCTATGGAAGGGGGGTTATACAGAAGTGGCTGTGGACAGGGGGGGTACAGAAGTGGCTGTGGATGGGGGGGGGGGGGGTACAGAGGTGGCCATGGACAGGGGGTTACAGAGTGTGTGTACATTTTTTGGGATGATGGGGTGAAGAGCAAAATTGCATAGGGGGCCCCAGGAAAATGCTTGCCCAGGGTCCAAACAATATTAAAGACAGCCCTGGGTGGGTTGTTAGCAGGCATAAGAGTAACAATACTGTGTGTGTGTGTGTGGGGGGGGGGGGGGGGGGGTCATGTAAAGGTTTGCCATCTTCGCCCTGGGCACCAAATAGCCTTGTCCCAGCACTGCCCAGAAGTAAGTAAAGATCACTGGAGTAGTGGTGTCTACTTCAGTGCTTTCTAGCTTCCAGGGCATCAGCCAGGTATGGTATATATGTAGTTACAATGGTCTAAGCTGGTCCAATATAACTATGTATAAAATATGCATCCCTGGAATTCCTCTTTGACTTTTGACAGATATCAGATGAAAATGAAGGAAATACTTTATAAAGTGGCAATTCTGATAAATACATTTTAACTTTTATGCTTGCAGTGTTCAGATTTTTTTATTTATTTTTTTGGATTATCACTTTGGTAACAATACTGATGAAGGCAGACTGGTACAAGATGAATTATAGTTAGTTGCGTCAGGATTCTGCACCTACAAATCCTGACGAACAGCCAAGAGTGTCTTGGAATATGTGTACAGGCCTATATATAACCCATTTTTTTTTCATCTGAATATGGTTATAAACACAGTTAACACATGTGAACATCTGTTCCACACCTGCTAAACTCATTCATCAAACACATATCCTACTCTGTCAAATATAAAATATATGAAAATATGTCCGTTAGTTAACCTTTTAGATCAATTGTTTGCATGTTCGGCAGTGTAGAATCATCATCTTCAGTATTTAACAATGCGGTTTAACATTTGTGATACTTTGTGTATCTTACAGGGGGTGGTTCGAGTGCCTGCTCCATGCCAGTATGCCCATAAACTCACCTCCCTGGTCGGGCAAAGTATTCATCGGGAGCCAAGTATGGAGCTTTCTAATACTCTGTTTTACCTGTGAGCTCTCAATTGATGATTTTCCATACTAACAGCTTTTTGCATACTTTTTGGTGTCAGTTTAATTGTTATTGTTGTATGGTGTCACCTTTAGAAATCCTTTCTTATTTATACTACAGCTTTTATTGAAAATATATCTAGCAGTCATTGTGAAGAGAGCTAGATCGTTTCACTAAATGACAGGTTTTAGCTTTATCTCTGTATTTTTCTTTTGGGTAGAACTAAGAATTGTTTCTGAAAATGTTTTTATAGTACAATTTTACTAGTTTAATAAAAGTTTACTGTTTACACTTTCAGTCTGTTGGGAACTGTGTTTAAAAGTTTAGATCAGGGGTTATGAATTAAAATTCACAGAGGTCCGGTCAGCAAAACTAGCAGAAATCCGAAACATCATGTCGTTACTAGTGGCGCCTTTTCGCATGTGCTAAACCGCATGTTGCTGCGGCACTATTTTGGAAAAAAAAGATCAAAGACGTCTTTCTCCGTGTTTCTTGCGGTAGTGCAGCCCATGAAAATGCACCTAATGTACAGATCTGAACCCATTCTTACATTCTGATTCAGATTCTGTGTGCACCAGGTTTAGTAAATCTCCCCCAATGTGTCTGAGTAGAAGGTCTGTACACATTTGGCCTTTTAAAATCCTAACCCAAGTAAAGAGCTCCAAAACATAAAATGACATTTAGATTCTGGCTATGTCTCTCCCAAGCAGGAATAAATGATATATCAAAGTGGCTTCAAGGAAATCACAGTCCATAGGAAAGACGTGACAGACATGATGAAAGGAGATGGCAGTGATGTATTGTTCAGCTCTAGACACATGAAAATACCTGTGCTCAGTAACATTCCACTCAAGTATCTAATATCAGTACTCCAACTACACTTAGGGGGTTATTTACGAAAGGCAAATCCACTTAAGGTGCAATTGGAAGTGCAGTCACTGTAGATCCAAGGGGGACATGCAAGGAAAATAGAAAACAGCATTTTAGCTTGCATATGATTGGATGATAAAATCAGCAGAGCTTCCCCTCATTTCAGATCTTCCCCTCAGATTTACAGCGACTGCACTTCCAAGTGCACTTTAAGTGCAATTTCAAGTGCACTTTGCATTTGTAGTGCAAACTGGATTTGCCTTTTGTAAATAACCCCCATTATTTGTAATAATTCCGTACTTAAGGGGTTCTTTGTAAGTAGTAACAAACTTGCAATTACCTTTAGGATGATGTCTAGGCATTACACAAACGCACCTCAGAACCCATCTCTCTAGAGCAGGCATATACGAGCGTTTTTCGGGTGCTGGCAGTGTGAAAGGGCTCTTAAAGCACTTGGGTTTTCACATTGGAATTGCAGATGAGGCTTCTTATATATCCATCTGTGGCCCCCAAGCTCGAGCGCGTTATGTTTTGTTTGCTGTGAATATATCTATCTTCTTTAGCTGAACAAATCCCTGAGCGCCATGCTCATTGTTAGGCCCCATGCACACGAGACGCAGATGCAAACTCTGCTGAACGCGTGTTTTAAAAAGCAGAAACCTGCGTTTAAAAACGCGCGTTTTGCTGTGTTTTAATGCCGCGTTTAGACGCGCTTAGACGCGTTTGCGTCTATAAGCATTTGTAAAGATAACATCATATAGACCCTCCCCAAGCTCAGAAAGCATGTATTATTAACTTTTTTTAAAATACACAAAAATAATGTGCGATGGGTGCGCTTTCAATCAACCTTAAAATTAGTGTAGATGTGATTAAAAATCCTTGTGCAATAGTGCTGCTTATGTGGTGTGTAAACCTCCCTTAAATCCGTGCACTGTGTATATATAAATACATAAAACCATAAATAGATATATAGATAAAAAAATGCTTTTCCTAATTGTGGTACCAGTGGGTATGTGATAATGGTGGGATGGTGCTTTGGGTGAAACCACGTTAAAATTGGGTAAACCGCGTTTAATTTAGGACCCTTTATGAGTCCATGCGTTTGAATTGGGTAAAAGCGCGTTTAATTTAGGACCCTTTATGAGTCCATGCATCTGATAGATGCCTCCTGAGGATTTAGTTGCGGTCGCTTGACAGGTGTTTCTCCTTAATTAGTTCTGAGGCTTTAATTAAATAGTTGCCCTTTGCAATCCAAAAAAATAAATAAAAAAACTCCAATACCTTAGATTGGTTAGCCTGGTTTACCTTTGATGTTGAACAAAGATTAAAAGATGTGAAGGATAAAAGATAAGCACCGTCAGTGAATATATGTTTTAACAGGTATATACATTTCACTTTCACTTATCTTGTTATGGGGTTTTCTTTCCTGCTGATCACGTCCTCTTTATCCTTTCCGTGTTTGCATGAGGATATAAAACAGATACAAACACATTGCGCAGTATTGCTACACTTTAAATGGTGTGCATAAGTTGTGGCTTACGCCAGTCTACTTACACAGCACCCTGCGATCTGAGCGCGGTAGTGAGAAATGTGTCAGGCACTGTTAGGGCTCCCTGCCCTGCTCGTCTCGGTAGCGTCACTTGGCTCCTCCTCCTGACGCGTTGCGTCACGCCCACGTGACTTTATCAAGGGATTATGAGCCTTGTGGCAGCCGAGACCTTTTTATAGGGCAACATTTAGCGTGGGGGTTACCATAGCAACTTTTATGTGCTCATCATCCTGTTCAACACACACCGCTGCGCTCGGGTGCTGTGGATATCGTGCACATTAACTCTTTACATTCCTGGGTAACGAAACATTTGTTGTATCTACAGGCGCTTACACTTAATGGTAATAAAAAAATATATATAAAAAGATATTTATTGACACAAAGTTTAATACGAATTAAAAAATAAATAAATAAAATGGTGAAAATGTTAATATGTGTGATGGTGTATTAAAATATGAGGATATGTGAATATTGATAATAGAAATGAAAAAGATGTGAACAAGGGTAAATAGATATAATATAAAAAAACGTAAATAATAAGAATATAAACATGTAAGAATAAAAAATATATAAAAATGAATAATAAAAATAAAATATAAAAAGATGAAAAATAAATATAAATAAAAATAAAAATAAATATAAAAATAAAGATAAAAATAAAGAAAAAGATGAGAAAAAATAATAAGGATGAAATAATGGGTATAAAAATGCGCTGCATACCCACTCCATACCCACTTGAGCAGCTTAAATGGAGATATTTAAATTTCTAGAGAATCGCAAAGTAGATCTAGAAGAGGTTTTTTCCACCTCAAATACCAACACTGACACAGGTGACCTTGATACTAATTTTAGAAAATTTGGTCATTTGATGGAGAAAAAAGTCAGCTTATGGTGGGATATTGCATCCCATGAGCAATATATAAAGGAAAATATTGTACCAAGGAGACTAAGGTGGGATGTACCCATCAATGATGGATTACTGGACCCTGAATCTGTTGATGAATGGTACAAATTTTTTAATGGAAAAGGTTTGGAGGTACTAAAATTTATAATACAAAGAAAACAAAGAAAAGTTGCAAAGATAAACGAGCAGATTGAGGAAAGCAAACTAATTTTGGAAACCTACAAGGAATCAGCCTCATTTGCTTCTCTAACCAAACAACTGAACAGAGTGTTGGAACAGAAGGACATTGAAATAAAACAAAGAAAAAAACGGAAATACATGAGAGATACTAATGACTACAGATTACAACAGGCATATAAATGGCAACTAAATTTAAAGGATGGACGAACAGGATCCACTACCTCATCACCACTGAGAGAAGTAAGAATCAGATCACCAAATAGGGAATACACACATAGATCACCTGATAGACAAGTGAGGCAAAATGAAAATGAGAATGGATACCAAAGAGCATCAAGGGATGAGTATAATGGCCCGAGAACCCCAAAACCATGGTGGAAAAACAAGAACAATAAACCCAAACCATGGACAAAATCTCCAAAAAATGCGCAATGGAAGAATGGGGGGAATAAGAACCACAAACCCCAAAACCAGGCGTATAACCAACATAGGAATAATGAAAACCGAGGATATGACGATAGAGGACACCAGAATCATGGAAACTATGATAAGAGAGACACAAGGGATTACCACAACCAATATCAACAATATACACAACCCCAATATCATGACCGACAATATAGGGACTACAGAAGTAGCCCCAATTACACGAGAAATAGGTATGAAGCACTAAGGGATGAGGAAAATGAGGCAAGCACATCCTCGTCTTTTTTAGATCAGCGCAGGAGGGACAGAACCCCTCCCCGCACAGAGAGAACCCCACCACGCAGCCAAAAAAGTCCAAACCCAAGAGAGGAAATAGGGGAGGACGGAAGGTCCAACCGAAAAAGAGAGAAATAGGAGAAGGCATATACAACCTAAGTGGCAAAGAATTAACCAAAACTGAATTAAGGACTCTTGACAAAGGACTAAAATATGCACCAAAAAGGAATTTAAACAAAGTTGACACATATGTAGACATACAAAAATACACCAGGAAGTTAAATATAAAAAAATACATGTTGAATAAACCTGTGGCCACCACAAGGGACCAACAGGAAACCCCAGGGAGAGTGGAACACACCACTCTAAGAAACCGATCTCTGTTTAATCCACAGGTGTCAAATAATGAGCACATACATGTTTTTAACAAGATGGTCATACAAGATATCGAAAAAATAAAAATAAAACGAGCACAAAATTCCCAGGATATTACAAAAGGAATAAAGGAACTGGAAGCAAGAAAGGAAGTAGTGATACGACCAGCAGACAAAGGAGGCGCTATAGTTGTTTTATCAAAAGAAAATTATAACAGTGAGCTCATAGGCCAACTAAATGACACCAACACTTATATCAAACTCAAAGGGAATCCAACCAGAGAATACAAGGAAGAATTAAGAGAACTGGTAGAAAAAGGCAAAATGAAGAATATTCTAAACAAAAAGGAGGAAAGGTACCTTTTGCCGGATGTCTGCAGGGTCCCAGTGATTTACACTGTCCCCAAAATCCACAAAAATCCATCGATGCCACCCGGGAGACCTATAATCAGTGGTATTCAATCCATAAACTCAAGGATTGGTGAATATGTTGATAAGTTTATTCAGCCACTGGTATCCAAAACCAAATCATTTTTAAGGGACACCAAGCACCTCATACAAATTCTGGAGAAAGTGCAACTATAATAAAATGAACAGTATTTGATAGCCACGGCCGATGTGTCATCATTGTACACAATTATTGACCATGGCGACGCAATAAATGCCACAAGATGGGCCCTAGATAAATGGACGACCATACCCTCTAAACAAAAAAGATTTATTTTAAGATGTTTAGCCTACGGGATACAACATAACTATTTCTGGCACAATAAAGAATATTATAGACAGCTAAACGGAATTGGAATGGGGGCTAAATATGCCCCAAGCGTCGCAAACATCTTCATGGCCGACTGGGAAGAAGAAGCGCTTTACCAGCACTATCCAACGGAGCTAACTTTATACAAAAGATTCATAGATGACTGCATTATAATATGGAATGGGGATAGGACTAGCTTGGAAAATTTCCTTATGGCACTAAATAACAACCAAAAAAACATTCGGCTAACATTCGATATTAGTGACAGAAATATCAAATTCTTGGACCTCGATATTACAATAGAGAAGGGTGCATTTCACACAAAAACCTTCTTTAAGACTGTAGACAGGAACAGCTACATTCCCACGGATAGCTGCCACTACAGTCCGTGGCTAATAAACATACCAAAAGGACAGCTCATCAGACTGAGGAGAAATTGTAGCAATGACAAAGGGTACCTGGAACAAGCAACAGAAATCGGTGAAAAGTTCCTGCAGAAGGGTTACAATGAGAATTTCATCAATGAAAAAATAAAGGAAGTACAGGAAATACCAAGAGATTCACTCATTAAGGATAAAGAGAAAAGAACTGAAAAACATGCAGAAGTACCACTGATTTTTAATTTCAACATACAGCACAAGAAAATTGAGGCAATAATCAAAAAACACTGGCAGCTATTGCAAGCTGATAAACAACTAAAAAGCATCCTCCCTGAGAGACCTAGATTTATATACAGAAAAGCTCCAACACTAAGAGACTTGATTGTCAAAAATGTCCCAGACCCCCCAAACAACAAGAATATGACCTTTTTTCAGGGAAAGGGGTTTTATCCCTGTAAAAGATGTTACGCATGCAGGAATACGAAGCTAGGAGGAAAAAAATGCAACAAATTCACATCATCTACCACGAAAAAAGAATACGATATTAAGGAGTTCATCTCATGTAAAACAGAAGGAGTAGTGTATATGCTTGAATGCACATGTTCGCTTCAGTACATAGGAAGGACTAAACGACCCATGTGGAAACGGATAAGAGAACATGTGCAAAACATAATAGCAGGCTTCCCTAAACACAGTGTGTCAAGACATTTTGCAGAAATCCATAATAAAGATCCCACTCAAATGATGTTCTGGGCAATTGATAAATTCAAACCTAATTGGAGAGGAAGTCATAAAGTGAGAGAACTCAGCAAAAGTGAATCGAGATGGATTTATGAAATTAACAGCTTTGCGCCAGGAGGCCTTAACATTGATTTTGATCTCAACTGTTTTTTTTCCCATTTTTTTGGTGGTATTTGATCGCCCCTGCGGTTTTAATAAACAAAAATATTTTAAAAAAATGCATATTTTTTAGTATTTTTATATAAAAAAACATTTTTTTTCCTCAGTTTATACGTATTCTTCTATATTTTTGTAAAAAAAATCTTTTTATGTGTTTTAAAAGCAGAAAAATAGTTTTATAGCATTTTTATTAAATTTTTTTTTTATTAGTAATGGCGGCGATCAGGTTTTCTTCCTCTACATTTTTATATATATATCAGTGCTATTTAAATAGCACTGATATATTCCTATTTTTAAAGTTCAACACCAGTACTGACAGTCAGTGTAGGAAGCGCGGGGAGAGGTTTGTTTACATAGACCTCTCCCCGTTCTTCCGCTCCGTAACCCGATCGCGGGATACCAGCGGCGATCGGGTATCCCGACCGGGTCGCGAGCGCGCCGCTAGCGGCGCGCGCGCGACCCACGGGCAGGTATACGGTCACCATATACATACCCCATTTTTTTAAAATTCAACACCAGCATGGCCATTTTTTTTATTTTGCAAAGAAACATTCTTAAAGAAGTGATGCTCTGAATAGAAACTAATAAGCCTAAAAATAAGGAACTATCTATAAACTTTGGTTTGATACATTTACTCATGCCTCCATTTTTACAAGTCTTGCAGCGCATTTTTATACCCATTATTTCATCCTTATTATTTTTTCTCATCTTTTTCTTTATTTTTATTTTTTTTTTTTTTTTTATTTTTATTTATTTTTCATCTTTTTATATTTTTTTTATTTTTATTATTCATTTTTTTTGTTTATATTTTTTTTCTTACATATTTATATTTTTTTTTTTTATATATTTATTTTTTTTTATATTTTAAATATTCATTTTCATTTCTATTTTTATTTTCATTTTTCATTTTTATTTTAATTTTTTATTTCATTATTAACATTCACATATCCTCATATTTTAATACACCATCACACATATTAACATTTTTTTACCATTTTATTTATTTATTTTTTAATTCGTATTAAACTTTGTGTCAATAAATATCTTTTTATATATATATATATTTTTTTACTACCATTAAGTGTGAGCGCCTGTAGATTTAACAAATGTTTCGTTACCCAGGATCGCAAAGAGTTAATGTGCACGATATCCACAGCACCCGAGCGCAGCGGTGTGTTGAACAGGATGATGAGCACATAAAAGTTGCTATGGTAACCCCCACGCTAAATGTTGCCCTATAAAAAGGTCTCGGCTGCCACAAGGCTCATAATCCCTTGATAAAGTCACGTGGGCGTGACGCAACGCGTCGGGAGGAGGAGCCAAGTGACGCTACCGAGACGAGCAGGGCAGGGAGCCCTAACAGTGCCTGACACATTTCTCACTACCGCGCTCAGATCGCAGGGTGCTGTGTAAGTAGACTGGCGTAAGCCACAACTTATGCACACCATTTAAAGTGTAGCAATACTGCGCAATGTGTTTGTATCTGTTTTTTATCCTCATGCAAACACGGAAAGGATAAAAAGGACGTGATCAACAGGAAAGAAAACACCATAATAAGATAAGTGAAAGTGATATGTATATACCTGTTCAAATATATATATTCACTGACGGTGCTTATCTTTTATCCTTCACATCTTTTAATCTTTGTTCAACATCAAAGGTGAACTAGGCTAACCAATCTAAGGTTTTGGAGTTTTTTTATTTATTTTTATTTTTTTGGATTGCAAAGGGCAACTATTTAATTAAAGCCTCAGAACTAATTAAGGAGAAACACCTGTCAAGCGACCGCAATTAAATCCTCAGGAGACATCTATTAGATGCATGGACTCATAAAGGGTCCTAAATTAAACGCGTTTTTACCCAATTCAAACGCATGGACTCATAAAGGGTCCTAAATTAAACGCGGTTTACCCAATTTTAACGTGGTTTCACCCAAAGCACCATCCCACCATTATCACATACCCACTGGTACCACAATTAGGAAAAGCATTTTTTTATCTATATATCTATTTATGGTTTTATGTATTTATATATACACAGTGCACGGATTTAAGGGAGGTTTACACACCACATAAGCAGCATTATTGCACAAGGATTTTTAATCACATCTACACCAATTTTAAGGTTGATTGAAAGCGCACCCATCGCACATTATTTTTGTGTATTTTAAAAAACTATTTCTTTCACGTGTGAGAACACTAATATATGGGTTGCAGCATCATCATTTGGCCATCTTAAAATACTGTTGCTGTTCTGTTTTTAAATACTCATTCTAGCGCTTAAGTACACACATTCAATAATGTATTATTAACTATTTCTGCCATTTTGATCAGAGTGAGCAGCAGCAGCAGAGTGAGCCGTTGTACACTTGCATTTGCCTCTCTTTCTGTGTGTTTTTTTTTTTAAATGGATCCCATATTGAATATATGTCAGGAAATGCTCCTGATGTTGCTCTTGATGCGGCAGCAATGTCGTCGAAAATTTGCATGAGAGGTCCAGAATCAGAGCTTGTTGATATTGGACCCATCTGTTGATGGCACAGCGAATGTCCGTTGGATATTTCACAAACATGTATGCATTAGTGAGTATATAGTTTCATAGTTAGTAAGGTTGAATAAAGACATCAGTCCATCCAGTTCAACCTGAGCGAGTGTATACAATTGTCCCCATCCCTGTACATTGCACACTCACATCAGTCCCTACCCTCAAGGAGCCCACAATCCAAGGTCCCCATTCATATACTAGGGCCAATTTTTTTGGACAGAAGCCAATTAACCTACCTGCATGTCTTTGGATTGTGGGAGGAAACCGGAGTACCCGGAGGAAACCCACGCAGGCACAGGGAGAACATGCAAACTCCAGGCAGGAAGTGTCGTGGTTGGGATTCGAACCAGCGACCCTTCTTACTGCTAGGTGAGAGTGCTAACCACTACACCACTGTGCCGCCCATATATATGCTCTATGAACTATCTAAACTAATTACGACATTTTAAACCAATTTTTTTAGTATTTTTTTATGGTTTACCATCATATTTCTGAGTTTTCTGGTCCAAAAAATTGGGTTCCTTTAAAAAGGCTTATAAACGCAAACGCGGCTAAACACAGGTGCCTGCGTTTAGCCGCGTTTAGACGCGTTTAGCTGCGTTTTGCGTCTGAAACGCGGAAAAGCAAAGTGTCTGAACGCATTTTTTTGCTTCTGGAAAAACGAGGTTAAACGCAACTGCATAAAAAACGGGAAAAAAACTAGACTGTGTACATGGACACATAGGATAACATTGCATGCGTTCAGGTGCAGTTGAAAAAAAGTGTCCAACTGCCTCTGAACGCGCGTTTAACTGCGTCTCGTGTGCATGAGGCCTTAGGATGAGCCGGGGCGTGTTGCTGGGGCGTGTTCAGGAGTCGATGTGTCAGAGCCGCTATGAAGCTGACAGCGTGCAGAGCCAATCACAGGCACTGTGACTATTCTCGATCTCTGCATCTGCGGACTGCAGAGATCAGGGAAATGTCACAGTGCCTGTGATTGGCGGTGCCGCTGCGCGCTGTCAGCTTCCTTCGGGCTCGGGCACATGGACATAGACTTCTTTTACTTTGTTCCTGTAGTGAGAACGTTTTTTCTTTTCATTACTGTGACATCACAACCTGGCAGGAGCAGTTGCTGTAAAGGAACAAGTGCAAAGTAGGGGACACAGGTCTCTCCTCAGAAGTGTGGAATGGCAAAAAAAAGGCTTTCGAAGGCTGCACCACTAAAACAGAGGAGGCTTAAAACATTAAGGGCTTGTTTACACCTGAGTCATTCTGTGAATGGCGATCAGTGGTGGATCACTTTTCAAAAAATGGTGCAGGTACAATTGACAGGCATTGAGTAGGTGATATCGCTACCTCCTGGTGTTTTTTGACAGCCAAACTGCTTTTCTCAATAGGAAAACAATGTCACAACAATGGGTCTAATGTTTTTTGGTTTACAGTTGCAGTGCAGCCCCATTCACATTCAGCAGTGGTACTGCCACGGCACGTGTGCACCCATTTTGGGCTGCCTTTTCAGCGTAAAGTGGATGTAAATCCGATTTGTGAAATTAGAGCTGGGCACATATATCTGCAGTGTTTTTCTTATCTCTATTAAAAGCACTAAGTCATGTAGCTTTCTCCTGCTCCGTTCTTCTGTTATCAGCCTGATAACTTCTGAAAAGTCCTCTGACACATGAGATAAAACTAGCCTGAAATTTGTGTCAGGGTGGGTGCTATAAAAAGATTAGCAGAAAACTGCTCTACTCACAGGACAGCTCTGAAAGTCTCTGCCTATCTGGAGAGGGGTGTGTGCTTTTCCTCCAGTCAGCTGTCCCCCAGTGTAATCCAAAACTACATTGTACTGCAGAATGATGAAGTGAAAATTCTAACACGATGGGGGTTATTTACGAAAAGGCAAATCCACTTTGCACTGCAAATGCACTTGGAAGTGCAGTCGCTCTAAATCTAAGGAGTAGATCTGAAATGAGTGGAAGCTCTGCTGATTTTTTCATCCAATCATATGCAAGCTAAAATGCCAAGTGCACTTTCAGTGCAAAGTGGATTTTCCTTTAGTAAATAACCCCTGATGCGCACTTTCTAAACAGTATATAAAACTGTAGACAGCCAATATACATGTAAAACTTATGTAGGGAGATTTGTTTCATCTCTGTGTATCATCGGAGGCTGTTAACTTCACTGGGTATATGTGAGGGTTTACACCCACTTTAAGGAGGGAACCTTAGGGGGCAGTAAAAAACTCCCCAACAAAATGTAAAATAAGCCTTAGAGACATGACAAGGAAATCGTTAACCAGTTCTTGACTGCACTATATCGGAAAGAAGGCAAAAGCACGGTCATTCAGTTCTGGGAGGGTGTCCATGGATATTCTCCCAGAGCCACGCCCCCTGCAGAGCGCATAAGGCGCAATCTGTGATCGCTGTGTCCTTTGGAGCTGATCACAGATTGGGGTAAAGAGCCATAGCGGATAATATGTAAACAAGCTTTCTGGTTACCAGCATTCCTTTCTTCACGCGCTGTTAAAGCGTGAGGAGAGGAAAGCTGGTAACCAGCAAATGTGACAGAGGACATTTATACTGATAATCAGGACACTGAGTGTCCCGATCATCAATGCAGCTCCAACCGTGCCAATCAGTGCTGCCTATCAGTGCCTCCTATTAATGCCCATCAGTGCAGCCTCATCAGCACACATCAATAAGTAAGAAAAAAAATGTCATTTGATTTGAAAAAAATAAACAATCCAGTGGTGATTAACCACTTCAGCCCCGGAATATTTTACCCCTTCCTGACCAGAGCACTGTTTGCGATTCGGCACTGCATCGCTTTAACTGACAATTGCCTGGTCGCGCGACGTTGCACCCAAACAAATTTGAAGTCCTGTTTTCCCCACAGATAGAGCTTTCTTTTGGTGGTATTTGATCATCTCTGCGGTTTTTATCTTTTGCGCTATAAACAAAAAAAGAGCGACAATTTTGAAAAAAAAAAAAAGCAATATTTTTTACTTTTTGCTATATGAAAATATCCCCCAAAAATGTATAAAAAAAACTATTTTTTTTCCTCTGTTTAGGCCGATATGTATTCTTCTACATATTTTTGGTAAAAAAAAATCACAATAAGCGTATATTGATTGGTTTGCGCAAAAGTTATAGTGTCTACAAATAGGGGATAGTTTTATGGCATTTTTATTATAATTTCTTTTTTATTAGTAATGGCGGTGATCAGTGATTTTTATCGTGACTGCAACATTATGGCGGACACATCGGACATTTTTGACACTATTTTGGGACCATTGCCATTTATACAGCGATTAGTGCTATAAAAATGCACTGATTACTGTATAAATGACACTGGCAGGAAGGGTTAAACACTAGGGGGCGATCAAGGGGTTAAGTGTGTCCTAGGGAGTGATTCTAACTGTGAGGGGGATGGGCTACCACTGACATGACAGCGATCACTGCTCCCGATGACAGGGACCAGTAGATCTCTGTCATGTCACTAGGCAGAACAGGGGCAAATGCTTGTTTACATAGGCCTCTCCCCGTTCTTCCACTCCGTGACGTGATCGCGGGCACCCGGCAGACATCGAGTCCGCAGGACCCATGGTTTCAGAGCATTATGGTGGACACATCGGACACTTTTGACACTATTTTGGGACCATTGTCATTTATACAGCGATCAGTGCTATAAAAATGCACTGATTACTGTGTAAATGACACTGGCAGGGAAAGGGTTAAACACTAGGGGGCGATCAAGGGGTTAAGTGTGTCCTAGGGAGTGATTCTACCTGTGAGGGGGATGGGCTACCACTGACATGACAGCGATCACTGCTCCTGATGACAGGGAGCAGTAGATCTCTGTCATGTCACTAGGCAGAACAGGGGGAAATGCCTTGTTTACATAGGTATCTCCCCATTCTTCCGTTCCGTGACGTGATCGGGGGCACCCAGCGGACATCGAGTCTGCGGGACCCGTTGTCACGGAGCACACGGCAGGCGCGCGCATGCACACAATGCCGCATCTTAAAGGGGACGTATTTGCCCAGTTGTGTCATTGTGCCGACGTATATCGTCGTGCGCTGGTCGGCATGTGGTTAAATACCACCAAAAGAAAGCTCGATTTGTGTAAAAAAGAATGATAACAATTTCATATGAGTACAGTGTTGTATGACCGCACAAATGTCATTCAAATTGTGACAGCGCTGAAAACTGGCCTGGGCAGGAAGGGGTGAAAGTGCCCAGTATTGATGTGGTTAAAGTGAACTTGTGACTTTGGCCTGCGTAGGCAAGTGCATCTAAAGGTAAGCCATACCACAGCGTTGAATTTCCATTGTTGGCGTGAGGAAGCACACTTCAAATACACAGACATATGAGATTTCCTGCTGCAGCCTGTAGAATGCTCACATAGCAATAATAAGAGGCACTTGTTGCCTCGGGGCTTCGACACACTGAGACCAAGTGCATGTCCTTAAAGGAGGAGGTCACAATAGCTTTACTGGTAAGTGTGAGGAAGGTGGGTGTTTACTCCCAGCAGACAATCCACAAATATCTTAGTGGAAATAACAGTAAAATAACAAGGTTTTCCAACTTGTCCAATCACTTTATCCCCTGTAAAAAAATTATGTATAGGACTATCTGAAATTCCCTAAATACATTTGTTTGGCAGTTCATTCAAAAATAGTAAGACGGAGACACGGCACGCGGTCGAATGTGTTGATGGTTGAATTTTTGCAGACATGTGTACAGCCCTAAGCAGCTGTATGTCCTTGTTTAAGTTGGAGGTTGAGGGGGGTAAAACCCCAATTCAGTTGCCTGCTTTTACCGCCCTATGACTGCCATCGTGAACAAGCCCTTAAAGCCCAATTGATTTTTTTAGTTAAAATCAGCTAAATAACATTCCAGGAGCATCAAACAAAATGTGTGCAAAGTTTTTTGCTAGATTCACACAGCTGCACGGCAGTGGCCAGGGGGTGCCGCCAGCAAAATCCAGTAGATTTTTGCCAACTGTTGTAAATGCTGCCTGCCTACGCTCTGGGCCATTGCTGTTACACTGACGGCGGCTCTCGGATTTGTACAAATTAATGACCATCACCTATGCTGCTGGCCTGTAGCTGTTCATCTCAGTGGTTAAATGCGAATAGAGCCTCTGACCGACCCAGGATGCAGACTGTGCGTGCCTAAGGCCTGGCATTTCTGCAAAGTTCTGGCCACATCTAATTGACCAGTTTCTATGCATCCATATGGTTAAGAGCCTCTGACAGCAGCAAACTGCACTCATGTGGCCATGTGAATGCAGCCTAAAGCCTCGTACACACAATTAGATTTTCCGCAGACAAAACCTTGGACTTTTGTCCGAAGGGCGTTGGCCAGGAACTTGTCTTGCATACAAACGGCAAGGAATTGTTGGCCAACAAACACGAACGTAGTTACATACTTTGTGGTTTTTTCAGCTCTTTAGCGCCACCCTTTTTGCTCCTTCTGCTAATTTCATGTTAGTAGACGTTTGGTGAGTGTTGGTTTGCCCTTTTCATTTTGCGCTTTTCAGTTCGTTTCTGAATGGCCGTTCGTCAACCAGCCATGTTGCGGAATTGGAGGAGATAGCGTGTTATTTATTATTGGCCTTGGAGTTATTGCTTTGACCAAAGTCCAGTCCAGGAACAGGAGGAGGAGAATTTCTAGGATCAAAAATTGGTTGCTTTATTAATCGTGACCAATTATGTCATATGCCTTTGCTGCGGGAGCTCCAGGAGAATAATCCAGATGATTTTCGGATTAATCTCCGGATGATGGACCCCTGCTTTCACCAACTTTTGGCATTGCTGACCCCTATATTAAGAAGCAGGACACATGCATGAGGCTTTTATTTTATTTTTTGGTTGAATAATGATTTGAGTTGGTATTTTTTTTCTATATTTTTGGATGCATAGAATGCACTTTTTAGTTAAGTTCTATTGGCAGATATCATGTCTAATTGTTTTTTTTTTTTTTTAATGCACAGTAAAAACATTGTGTAGAATAATACTTGGCTATGTGTTTTACTTCAAATGGACAGTTTGGGAGTCGGCAGTTACATTTAAAAAATACAATGTAAAATTAACAAGGATCACCAACATAGTTGTATCTTTGATCATAAAAAATACAGGATAATGGTGTTGTGGCACCAAAAAAAATACAAAATAACAAGCATAATAATATTATTCTTGATATCACTAGAAAAAAAAAAGCCTTTGAAATTTGTTTGCAATAACTCCATCAGTATCACCAGCAAAGCAGCTTCATTATTTATCCCATTAAAGAAGAAGACAATTGTTTCCATATTTCAGAATTTGCCACGTCACAAATGTTAATTCTCCATTACGAACGCTAGTTTACAAGACCGACCGCTTCTGGCTCGTTCTTGCTTCCAAGCATGCGTGTTTGTACTTTGGACTTTTGTCCGACAGACTTGTGTACACATGCCCGGAAAATCCGACAACAGATATTTGTCCACGGAAAATTTTAAAGCCTGCCATCCAACATTTATCCACGGAAAATCCGACAACAATTGTCCGATGGAGCATACACACGGTCAGATTTTCCGCCAACATCCTGTCATTACACAATTCCCATCAGAAAATGCGATCATGTGTACGAGGCTTTAGGCCTGCTTCACACCTATGTATTTTTAGTACTTTTTGCAGATTTGCACTACAGTCCATTTAACCACTTCAATACAGGGCACTTAAACACCTTCCTGCCCAGACCAATTATCAGCTTTCAGCGCTGTCACACTTTGAATGACAATTGTGCGGTCATGCTACACTGTACCCAAATTACATTTTTATCATTTTTTTCTTTTGGTGGTATTTGATCACCTCTGTGGTTTTTATTTTTTGCTAAACAAATAAAAAAAGACCGAAAATTTAGAAAAAAAATATGTTTTTTTTTTGTTTGTTTCAAACCTTTGTAAATAAATAAGTTTTCTCCTTCACTGATGGGCATTGATGGGGCTGCACTTATGGGCACTGATAAGGTGGCACTGATGGGCACTGATGAGGTGGCATTGATGGACAATGATATGTGGCACTGATAGGCGGCACTGATGGGCGACACGGATGGGCACTGATAGGTGGCACAAATTGGCACTGATAGCTGGCATGGAGATTGGCATGGATAGGCGGCACGAATGGGCATGGATAGGCGGCACAGATGGGCATGGCTAGGCGGCACAGATAGGCATGGATGGGCACTGATAGGTGGCATGGATGGGCACTGATAGGTGGCACGGATGGGCACTGATAGGTGGCACGGATGGGCACTGATAGGTGGCACGGATAGGCAGTGATAGGTGGCACGGATAGGCACTGATAGTCAGCATTGTTTTGAAATGATGGATGCCAATCAGTGCCAAACAATAATGCATGCCAATCAGTGATGCCCATTGTGGGCACTGATTTTCATCCATTGTGGGCACTGATTGGCATCCATTGTGGGCACTGTGTCATCCCTGGTGGTCTAGGGTGGCATACCTTGTGCTGGGCATCCCTGGTGGTCTGGTGGCGTCCCTGGTGGTCCAGTGTGGGCATCCTCGGGGGGCTGCGCTGATAATCGATCAGCACAGACCCCCCCCCCCCTGTCAGAGAAGCAGCCGATCGGCTCTCCTCTACTCGCGTCTGACAGACGCGAGTGAGGAAAAGCCGATCACCGGCTCTTCTATTTACACTGTGATCATCCGTGATTGGACATGGCTGATCACATGGTAAAGAGTCTCCATCGGAGAACGTGCAAAAGACTAAAAATGCATAGGTGTGAATCAAGCCTTAGAAAGCAGCCACAGCTTAACCACTAGACATCCGGCCATAGCCGAATGACGGCTTCGGCGTGGATGTCAATTCCCGGGAGGACGTCTTATGACGTCCTCCCCTTTCCTCGCTCCCTGTGCACGCTCACGAGCGCGCAGCAGGGAAATTCTGTGTTGGCCGTGTCCCTTGGACACAGCCAATCACAGATCGCTGTAAACGGCCAATCACAGCGGCCGTTTACAGCGCGATCGGCGTGTCCAATGGGAGATGATCTCATATGTAAACATATGAGATCATCTCTCAGCGCGCTCTCCCTCCTCACACAGAGACAGCATGTGAGGAGGGAGAGATGAACGGCTACAGCGCCGTAAGTAGAAAAAAAAATAATAATAAAATAAATAAAGTGCCATCTGCCCCCACTGCCATCTGTCCCCAGTGTCATCTGTCAGTGCCACCTGTCGCCAGTGCCATGTATAAGTGCCATCTGTCATCAGTGCCACATAGTGCCATCTGTCATCAGTGCCATGTTAGTGTCACGTGTCATCAGTGCCATCTGTCATCAGTGCTACCTGTCAGTGTCACGTGCCATCTGTTATCAGTGTCACCTGTCATCAATGCCACGTATCGGTGCCATCTGTCATCACTGTCACAAGAAATGAGATAGGTCACCAGTACATCAGGTGTGATACATTTTGTATGATTCGCACCACAGTTTGTAGACCAAATAATATCCACTAATTTGGGTTATTTTTACTAAAGATATGTGGCAGTATAAATTGTGGCCAAAATTTATGAAGAAAAATTAATAATTTCCTAAATTTTATCACAGAAACAAAGAAAAATTTTTTTTTTTTCAAAATTTTTGGTATTTTTTCATTTATAGCGCAAAAAACAAAAAAACCCCAGAGGTGATCAAATACCACCAAAAGAAAGCTCTATTTGTGGGAAAAAAAGGACAAAAAATTGATTTGGGTACAGTGTTACATGACTGAGTAATTGTCATTCAAAGTGTGAGAGCAACGAAAGCTGAAAATTGGTATGGGCAGGAGGGGGGTTTAAGTGCCGGTAAGCAAGTGGTTAAAGAGGAGGTCCAGCTGAAATTAAAAAATTTAAAGTCAGCAGCTAAAAACACTGTAGCTGCTGACTTTTAATAAGCACTTACCTGTCCTGGGTGCCCGCGATGTCGTCCACCCACGGCCGATCCGTCCATCGCATCGGGTCTGGCCCCGCCATTACGGCTTCACTGCCCATTTCCTGCTACGCATGCGCGAGAGGCCGCCGCGCTTTGTGAATGGCCGGCTGTGTTCCAGAACACACCACGCCACCTTCCCCAGAAGACAACGCAAGGAGGAGAAGACTGAAGATCACTGCGGTGTAGGAAGTGGCAGATTAGGATGATCTGCCTAGCAACAGGCATTTCAGGTAAGTGAAAAACATTTATTTTTTCTATTTTTTATTTTTAGGAGCATTTTTATGCTATTTCGTTTTTTATGGGTGGCCCTCCACTTTAAGTAGAAATGCCTTTTTCCTTCCCAGCATGCCCTAGAGGAGGACCATTGTTCTCTGTGTGAAAGCAGTGTTTTTTCTGCAGAGGTTCCTGAGAAACTGAAAAAACTTCAAGTAAAATATCATTGCAGTTCTGTAAATTTCAGGATACGTGGCACATGATCACGGTTACATCTGGTCTACTAATTTGAACATATAAAGCACGTCTTAACAAAATAACAATTTATGTAGTGCATCTCTACAACACATGTCCCCATGTTTTGTCTCTTTAAAAACACTTGAATTGCAGAACAATAAGGCCTCTTTCACACTGAGGCGTTTTTCAGGCGCTACAGCGCTAAAAATAGCGCTGTACAGTGCCTTAAAAAATCCGGCCCCTTTTACTCACACTGGAGCGGTGCGCTAGCAGGACGGTCAAAAAAGTCCTGTTGCAGCCTCTTTGGAGCGGTGAAGGAGCTGTGTATTCACCGCTCCTTTACCGCTCCTACCCATTGAAATCAGGTTTTAACCCTTTTTTGGCCGCTAGCGGGGTTTAAAACCGCTAAAACGACGGTAAAGCAGCGCTAAATATAGCGCTGCTTTACCGCCGATGCCGCTCCCGCCCCAGTGTGAAAGGGGTCTAAGGGTGACCCTGCCATAAATCCAATTACAGTCTAACTTTGTGTAGTGAGCTGACAACACTGCCTCATTTTCACTGAAATCCTGAGCTCTCCCCTGGTGGTCTACAGTACACCTTCCCCTCTCCTCTTCTCTATAACATAAGGGGGATTTGTGCTCTAGTCCAGTTGGGAGAACTCAAGCAGGGCTGATAATAACGCTTTGGATTTCAAAGCAGAAGAGGCAGCATATACAGTATGTAATACATTACCCATATTGTATCTGCAAGTACAGAAAAGCAACTGTTGATGTGCCAGAAATATTTATTGCTCCTGCCTTCCTTTTAAAAATGACATATTTTTGGCTCTGAATTCCAAAGCACACGAAGGTAGATTCATAAGGGGCGACTAGGACACCCTTTAGAATTCCATTATGCCCCTACACAACAAATGTCAGTGATGGTGACCGTTTCATGGGCCTGTTGGAAACAGGTACAAGACTGGGGCAAGCAACACGTGCCGAGGAGTACTGAGACTGGAGTGTCCGTCTCACAGTTTTGGAGCTGGGTGGGTAAGTCTGATGGGGATTCCGGGGCATATTATATTTGCTTTCCTTGTGATTGGCACGCTGAAAGGCTGAGCCAGCTGCTGATTCAGGCATCTGGGTGGATCCTGACATTATTGTTGGGATGGTTTCAGAGCCTGGAGCAGCTCTGTGTCATTAGCCAAAAGTGGGCTTTATGCAAAAGAAACAAAGTTGCAAGAGCGCAGGATTAGTGAAACGTTGAAACATTTTATTTATAAACAATATCCACACTTGCATATAAAAACAAAAATGTGCAGTTTCCAAAAAAGAGGGAGATGGTATCTGTAGACCAAGATGGTAGCCACTAAACAAGCAGAGCGTACCTCATCCTGCCTGGGCCCTCCAATCACACGGGAGAGCCAGGGGACGGGGGATCCTCTTCTGCCACCTGTTAGCCCCTGTACACACGGTTGGAAATTCCGACGGAAAATGTCCGATCGGACCATGTTGTCGGAAAATCCGCCTATGTGTGGGCTCCATCTGACTTTTTCCGTCGGAATTTCCGACGGAAAACATTTGGGATCCTGCTCTCAAATTTTCCGGCAACAAAATCCGATCTGACTTTTTCTGATCGTGTGTAGAGAATTTCGACAGACAAAGTGCCACGCATGCTCAGATCAAATTACGAGACCAAAGCTATTGGCTACTAGCCTCTACGTAGTTCCGTCGTACGCAACGAACGTCACCACGTTCAGAATGATCGGATTTTCCGACAACTTTGTCCGACCGTGTGTATGCAACACCAGTGTCGGACAAAATCCGGATGGATTTTGTGGTCGGAATTTCCGACCGTGTGTATGGTGGCTTAAAGTGATCTAGTGGCTGTATAGCTCCTCATACCTGATCGTGAGCGCTACAAAATGACACTGGGAATACGGTTGTAACCTTAAAGGGGTAACAAACATGTTATACTTACCTCCACTGTGCAGTTCATTTTGCACAGAGTGGCCCGAACCTCCTCTTCTGGGGTCCCACGGTGGCGCTGGTGGCTCCTCCCTGCATCAAGTGTCCTCGTTGGAGAAGCGCTCTCCTTGGTGGACATCCGCACGGGCGCGCTCCCGAGTCCCGCATCTGTGTCCATTTACACAGAATGCAGGTATTGGCCCCGGCACGGCGTCATTGGATTTGATTGACAGCTGCGGGAGCCAATGGCTGCACTGCTATCAATCTATCCAATCGGGACAGGAGACACCAGCTACAGATGATGTGCTCGTTCCCGGACAGAGGATGACAGCGTCCAGCACTAAAAAAGGTTTTTAACAATAGAATGCATTAGGGTGACGTCAGAGGCTGGCGGAAGTGATTCGCAAAAGATACACACAGTGAGGGCATTGTAGCTCTGGCTGTGTGTTTAGGGTCGTTGTCCTGCTGGAAGGTGAACCGCCGCCCCGGTCCCAAGTCTTTTGCAGACTATAACAGGTTTTCTTCTAAGATTGCCCTGTATTTGGCTCCATCCATCTTCTCATCAAATCTGACCAGCTCCCCTGTCCCTGCTGAAGAAAAGCATCCCCACAACACGATGCTGCCACCGCCATGTTTCACAGTGGTGTGTTCAGGGTGATAGTTTTCCACCACACATAGCGTTTTGCTTTAAGGCCAAAAAGTACAATTTTGGTCTCATCTGACCAGAGCACCATCTTCCACATATTTGCTGTGTCCCCCACATGGCTTCTCGCAAACTGAAAATGGGACTTCTTATTGCTTTCATTCAACAATGGCTTTCTTCTTGCCACTCTCTTTACATTTTTGAATGATGAATTGAACAGTGCTCTGGGGGATGTTCAAATCTTGGGATATTTTTTTATAACCTTACCCAGCTTTAAATCCACAACTTTATCCCTGACCTGTCTGGTGTGTTCTTTGGCCTTCATGGTGCTGTTTGTTCACTAAGGATCTCTAACAAGCCTCTGAGGGCTTCACAGAACAGCTGTGTTTATACTCAGATTAAGTTACACACAGGTGGACTCCATTTACTAATTAGGTGACTTCTGAAGACAATTGGTTCCACTAGGCCCCTATTCAGCCCCCTTTACTCTGATGCCCCTAACTAAAATGTTAGTGGTATCAGAGTAAAGGGGGCTGAATGCAAATGCACGCCACTTTTATCAGCGGCAGGAGAGGGGCGCCCCCTCCCGCCATGCTCCGGTGTCCTCTGCCGCTTACCGGAGCCGTCGGCAGTGGCAGGGGTGATCGGATCTTCGCCCTTGCTGGGTATGGAGATGAGTGAGGGGGAAGATGGCCCCCACCCGTCTCCATAACAATGCAGGGCGGAAGTGATGTCAAAACGTCACTTCCACCCATAGCCTCTAAAGGGACATTTTTTTTTTGGGGGGGGGGGGGGTTAGTTATTTTTTTTTTGTTTCATTTTTTGTGGTGGTTTTTTGTTGGGGGGGGGGAGGGGGGGGGTATCATTTTAGTGTAAATATGAGATCTGAAGTCTTTTTGACCCCAGATCTCATATTTAAGAGGCCCTGTCATGCTTTTTTTCTATTATAAGGGATGTTTACATTCATTCCTTGTAATAGGAATAAAAGTGTCACCATTTTTTTTTTTAAAGAACAGTGTAAAAATAAAAGGTAAAATAAATAAGAGAACATTTTTTTTTTTTAAACCCACCCAGCTCCCGTGCAGAAGCCAATGCATAAGTGAGTAGCGCCCGCATGTGAAAACGGTGTTCAAACCACACATATGAGGTATCGCCGCGATCGGTAGAGCATGAACAATAATTCTAGCCCTAGACCTCCTCTGTAACTCAAAACATGCAACCTGTAGAATTTTTTAAACGTCGCCCTATGGAGATTTTTAAGGGTAAAAGTTTGTCACCATTCCACGAGCGGGCGCAATTTTGAAGCGTGACATGTTGGGTATCAATTTACTCGGCGTAACATTATCTTTCACAATATTAAAAACAATTGGGCTAACTTTACTGTTGTCTTATTTTTTAAATCAAAAAAGTGTATTTTTTCCAAATTAATTGCGCTTGTAAGACCGCTGCGCAAATACGGTGTGACAGAAAGTATTGCAACGACCGCCATTTTATTCTATAGGGTGTTAGAAAAAAAAAATGTATAATGTTTGGGGGTTCTAAGTCATTTTCTAGCAAAAAAAGTTTTTAACTTGTAAACAACACATCTCAAAAAGAGGCTTGGTCCTTAAGTGGTTAATAGGTGAGCCTCGCCCTCTGCTCCTGGAATTTGATCTGTACATTTCTCAGTATAAAGTGATGCAGCTTCAAAGACAAACAGCAAGCGCTCATAACCTGGCCTTATATAAGATTACTTGTAGCTGTTGTCTGAATCGAGTTCTTCTTCAATGTATTCAGTAAAGCAATTTATATTTCAAAGCAGCGTCTGCTGCCATGTACCATAAAGAGATTTTCTTGCCTCGGGGTACATCGGAGTGAAAAAAAAAAAAAAAAAGCTCTGATACTTGGAACAGCTAAAGACAAAATCAAGTCATCTCTGCAGAAGCTTTTTTTTTTTTTTTTTTTTAAGGAAGATTAAAAAGACACTAGAAAATTTTAAACTGGTTTGAATGTTTGGGGGAAAATGTACCGGATCAGATAACCAGTAATGAATATAGAATACTGGTGCCCTGGTTTTGGAGTCATTTATATAAAATACTTTTTACTCTATCCTTTTATTCCATAAGCAAACCAGTAGAGACAATATATATATATAATATAGTGTGTATATGTATATATATATATATATATATATATTATATATATATATATGTAAAGATTAATAGGTATGCAGGTGTTTTTTTAGCTGTGGTATGAATCAGGGAATGATGTGAGCTGAAAACATTACCGGTGTGCAATGTTTATTCAACACTTCTTGCCCGGGGGCACACATTTGTGTCGGTATGTGTTGATGTGTTTTGGCCACTAGGTGGCAATAGGTCTCTCTTCTTTACCCATATACTTTTTATATAACTCACAGTAGGAAATCTCAAAACAATGAGGTGCATGTCTATCACTGTGAAGTATAATTTTGCTCACATTTGTCCTCAGATCCAACTCTCTGATGTTTTGTACCTGTTCTTAACAGCTAAAGACTTTAAAGGAGAAGTTTGAGGTTCCAAAAGAAAAAAAAAACATACATACTCACCTCCATGCTGCAGCATTGGGCTGATGCTGCAGTTACCCTCCATCTGCTCTAAGCCAAAGAACTGACCAGTCACATCACTGCTGATCACCTAGATATTGATCAACTCTGGGCCGAGAGCAATAACTGTCAGTTACTGCTCTCCACTCGGCCCCTTCAGCACTCACTGGAGCCCAGTGCCGGTGAGTGGTGGGTGCAGCTGGTTGTGGCTCTCAGCCACTCGCAGAGAAATGCAGCTAGCTGTCAGTCAAGCAGATGAGTGGATCCTGACAATATGATGCAGATCCTTCCAGAGCCTGGAGTGGGAGTGACATCAGCCATCAGCAGGCTTCAGCCTACTGTCGGCTGATTCTGGGTTACAGGAGTGTAAAAGTAAGTGCACTCCTGTGACTTAGAAGAAAACTATGGCCAAAAAAGCTTTGAACCCATACAAAGAAATTGAGGGTGCTGCTTCAGGCTCTAGTAGATCCTTATATACTGGGAGTGCAGGCAGTGAAAGAGCTTGTCTCCATAGAAGTCAACGAAGAAGGAAAAGAAGTCCCAAGAGCTGCACATCACACCAACCTTTCATGTAAAGTGTGGAAGCAGCCTCAACCTAGACTCAATCCAGGAAATTCCCCCAACATGTTTCGCCCCAACCATGGGGCGAAACATACTTCATGGGAATAAATCATGTGAAGCCATACTTCTCTTATAATAAGACACTTCTGTCTCAAAAGTAAGTTGTTTAAATTTTTTAGAAACCTAGAGGTTTACGGTAACAATTAATAAGAGGAACCAAAAAGCCTTCTACTAAACCAGTGCACAGTAGAGACTTCTGACCATTCCATTACATTCCCAAAAATTAAGAGAATTATTCCTTTCATTTCAGGAGAGTGGCAGAGCCATGCAAATCATTGTATAGCACAAATCCAGCCCAAGGCCTCATACACGCGCATTACTGCCATTGTTTAGCAGTGTGTGGAGGGCATAGGTGCACCATTCAGTCCCCATGCTAGCAGCCTGTCAAAGTTTAGAGAGACTGACAGCTGCCGGAGCTGGATGGTGCACCTACATAATAATAGCAGAGACAAAGGCCTGAAATGCAAGAAGTCTGTGTTCTGAGCATTTATTCTTGGGTGCATACTGCCATAAATGTATGGTTGTGAACTGTTGGTCTGTGAAATGATGGCGTTTCTGTTAAAAATAGGTGCTAGGTGCAACGTTCCAGTAACAGCAGCTGTCAGTCTCTCACAGAGTGCACCTGAGCCCGCAGCTAAACACTAGCTAAGCGTGCATGAGGTCTAATATTATACACAGTAGCTACTTATTCCAAATTACACACAGCTGTTTTGGGCTTTTATTTGCTATCAGTGCAGAGTATGGAAACCATGGTGTGTAAGTGCCTTTGTAGACGGGGACTTGTTTGAATGGTTTGAGCATTGCCTTAAAGTAGTGCAGTTGTAAATTTTTAAATTAAAACAAAGCACCCCTGGATGGATTGAGGAGAACCTGCCATTTTTAAAGCCTAACTTGAGGGCTCTGCCCTCCAATCACAACCTGTCCCCCCTGGAGGTGTGTTATTTTTTATTTTAGAACTACTGCCTCTTCTCTGGTGCTGGACATTTCTGGATGATGCAGAGAATGGTGCCAATGTTATCAGTCATTCAACCCCAGAAGACTGAGGACATCTTGTGGTGCAAGGGGATTACTGCAGGGGACAACTCTATACTAAAGCTGAGTTTTGCAGCCTGCACTGCTTTTTATTTTAAGACATTTTTGTCTTTTAAGGTTATATAGCTACATCCACCCTCCCTTCTCCTCCTCATACATAAGCTTCTCTGTGAGAGCACAATGTCTGCTCCCAGATCTATTTTGTTTGCATCCAGTGTCTCTAGACCTGACTTCCTTTTTTATATAAATTCTTTATTTTTACAGAAACGCCATCATTCCACAGACCAACAGTTCACAACCATGACAAAGCACACAATACAAAGCGAGATATTCACATGGTTAAGAAAGCTGGTCTCTAACAATACTTCTGTGTTGTAGTAACATCCACTTTTATAATATTATACTGAGCCCACCCACGCCATGATCATCGGCAAGAAACATCATTTTTGTAATAATTTTTTAACAAAGCAGAACTCTGGGACTTAGCTAGGTCCGGGAGGTAGAAAGCGGATAAAAGGTAAAAACGATCTGAAAAGGATAGGGAAAAAAAAAGAAGGGGCGGAGGGAGACCCGGTCCCCCCCCCCCCCCCATGGAATATTAGAAGCGTTCTGTGAAGCAAGTTAATGGAGAAGCTACTGCTGAGGGACCTGACTTTTTTAAATATAGTGAAGTGAGGTGACATGCAGTAAAAAGAATGTATTAGACAATTAGATCAAAGGATTTTAATGTTCACATTACCTTCTGTGACACATTGGAGGGAAAGAATAAAAATAGACATGAAAAGCAGGATAGATCCTTTCTGGTGTAGCAGATTTTGGATAACTCACATTAAGAGTCCCATAGTTGCTACATACACTGTCATTTTGTAACAGCAGCATTGTAATAGCAATACAAATGGTAGTTATGTTTGACTATCCCATATTATCATGCTTGAAAAATCTCCTTTCATGTTCTGTTTACTGACAATTTATTTCCACAATTTGCTGAATTCCCTGCATGTTTGTCAGCTTTTCCTCTGCCCAATTCTTTTGATGTACTTTCAAATTTATAAGGACTACATATCCCATGATACCTTGCTGCCTGCAAGGAGATATAATGTGGAGTGTTTTCTGTACTAACTTTGCCTCCTGTAGTTCAGAAGGTAAACTCTGCGAAATGTGCGATACAGCAGGGCATACTCACTGGGCATAGTAACTATGTGTCACAGAAGTCAAGGAAACAAAATTCTTCAAAATCAAAGTTTTCAAACTTCAAGATTGTCAAGATGAGTAGGCGTGGGCTACAAATAAATGAAATTCATTGTGGAAATGAATATGAAATTTTTCAATGTTGACCAGAGATACATTTTAAATGTGGGTGGAGACCACCCGTGATTGCAGCTAGCAATAGATCACTATTAGACCCCTTTTACACTGCCAGCATTTTTCAGGCGCTACAGCACTAAAAATAGCGCCTGTTATAGCGCCTGAAAAAAGCAGCTCCATTCACTCCAGTGTGAAAGCCCAAGGGCTTTCACACTGGAGCGGTGTGCTGTGCTGGCAGGGCGTCAGAAAAAGACCTGCCAACAGCTTCTTTGGATCGGTGAACTCACCGCTGCTCCCCATTGAAATCAATGGGGCAGCGCTGCAATACTGCTGGCAAAACGCCGATCCAGCAGCGTCTTGTTGGCGGATTTAACCCCTTTAAATAAGCGCCACTAAATAGCGCAGCTAAAACGACGGTAACGTGGCGCTAAAAATAGCGCCGCTTTACCGCAGACGACCGGGGTGGCTCGGCCCTCTTAAAAGTATTCTGTTGCTAGGGAGCTTCTGAGAGAGTCTGGATCAGGTCTCCACTAACCAGATCTAGATTCCCTATGAAGAAAAAGAATGTATGAAATATATGAAAAAATAATAAAAGTATTCCCTTCCAAGATTTATCCTCATATCACACTGAGGTTAGATGATCTGGACGTCATTTGTGTTTAGGTCATAGTTACACTTGAGAATGGGATTAGATGCGGGAGACCCAGCAGAGGATCCCTGGATAAGCTCTGGGCAGAAGGCCCCCACTGAAAGCAATGGGAGGTCAACAATCCTTGCAGCAATTTGCGACCGCTTTAGCGTAAATGCTCATGCAGCGATTACCCGTGAATGATCCACTCTGAACGCAGACTATCTGTGTCCAGGGTCTATCATTTGCAGGTAATCGATGCTTGAGTGATTACACTTTGTCACATCTATCAATAATGTAGCAAATAAGGATAAATACATTGGCTATAGAAAAGAATCACCCCCCTTTATAATAATCACATTTTGTAGCTTTGCAGCCTGAAAGGAAGACAGACGCAGTTTTTGTTTTATCCAGCTCTATTTACTCAGCGTAACTTATAAAATCCAAGTGAAAGATATATAACACCAACGTCAGATGTCAGAAAAAAATGTAAAAACAGAATCACTGAGTTGGAAAAGGGATCACCCCCCTTTGTGTCAGTACTTTGTTGAACCATTTTCTGCTTAAATTACAGCCTTTAGGGATATGTCTTTACTAACTTTGCACATCTAGACTTTGCAATATTTGCCCACTCCGTGGTGGATTCCTTGGTGAACAGGTTGCCAGGCTATGCTGTGTATAGTACTGTATTTATCGGCATATAACATGAACTTTTTCCCCCTAAAAATAGAGGGTAAATTATGTGTGCGTGTTAAACGCTGATATATTACCTGGGCTGCCGCAGAGAGGAAGGTGGGTCGAGCGCTGCCGGATTATACAGAGCCAGGATCTTCTGTTTACTCTGCGCTCGCAGTCACACACAGCCCCGCCTCCTGGATCGGCTCCTAGGATAGACGTCACATGTCCATTGGACCAGTGTTCTGTCTATCATAGAAGATGGGAATGTGTGACTGCGAGCACCGAGTACACAGAAGATCCCTCTGTGTAATCCGGCACTGATCAGGCTGCATTGATGGGCAATGGGGTGGCTGCATTTGGGCACTGATCAGGCTACATTAATGGCCAATGGTGCTGCAATTGGGGACTGATCAGGCTGCATTGATGGGCAATTTTGAGGCTGCAGATGGGCACTGATCAGACTGCATTGATGGGCAATGGCAAGGCTGCAGATGGGCACTGATCAGGCTGCATTAATGGGCACTGGTGATGCTGCTGATGGGCACCGACCCTTATTTTGCTTCAAAGTTCTTTATTTAAAATGTAAGATTTTTTTCTTGAAACTTTCCTCCTAAGATTAGGGTGTGTGTTATACGCCTGTGCATGCTATATGATAAATATGGTAACTAGGTAGGTGTCTGTATAATTAAAAGAAGTATGTGGCGCTAACTAGAGTGTGTAAATAATATAACCAAATATCACAAATAATGTGACTGAAACGTGTAACTAGTGGCAATTCTTCATGTATTCAATGTATACACCCAATAGTGTAAAAATACAATAAATAGATCCAATAAAACTCTTAAAGTGCATAAAAGTGAAAAAAAATCGCATACATTGAAAAAAATTGCATAAAGTGAAAAAAGTTGCATAAATTGCGAAAAAACGCATAAAGTGAAAAAAACACTACATTTATAAATTAAAGTGCATAGTCCAACAAGTGCAATATGGTTTCAACGTAAACGGAACAAATCTACATATAACAGTTCATGCAAAAAACAAAAGTGCATGTGCAAAGAATGATTGGTTTCAGATTCCTCCAATCAACAGCAATCCGTGGTGCGCCACACGATTCCCCCAGCCTCTCGCCTCTATTAAATACCCCTACGTGTCAAATCAAGCCTGCAGTCTGGAAGCAGATGAGAACCAACAATCGATCGATCTCCTCCGATCGTCACAGCACTGGCGGGTCTCTGACGGAAGGCTTCAGGCTTGGCAAGTATGGTGAGGGCATGCAATATAAAGGAATATCCCCATCGTGTAGTAATCCAACACAATTTTATTGAAGCACAATGTAGTAACTTACAGTTAAAAATCTGGATAAACAGCATAGGACAGAGAACTTCTGGTCTCGGCCACGACCTGAAGTGATGACACCTTACTCCTCTCTGACGCGTTGCGGCACTGCTCATGTGACTTCATCAACTTCATCAAAGAGATAGCAGAGGCCAATGCTAATTCCCCTTCTGCAGACTGCACTCCTCCCTCTACAACTATGAGGTAGGTGTCTGTGTTTTATCTCTGTACCTCAAAGTAACATCTCGGTGACAAACCCTAAACCTAGGCTATGCTCAGTATACTTATAATGATATGCTCAAAACAGCACTCAGGCACAATCTTCCCAACTCACAATGCAAAGTAGGTACTGCTGAAATTCTCTGTATCGGGAGAGCTGATATCAGTCCTGTTTGAAAAAAAACGCCATCACTGTTTTGGGTATCATTCAAATATATTTCTACAATGCATACTTTTGTTACAAAGACCTGGTTGTGATGTCGGTTTCAATAAAACTTTTATTTTGAAAAGAATAAAATGTTTGTCCCTGTTTAACCTCTTATTAATTCCATTCTCCCCTTAGCTATTTTGTTGCCTACTTTTTTACCATTATTTCGTAATCTCTTGTACATTTTGTTCATTATTGTAGTGTTGAATAAAAAGAAAAAAAAAGGGCCTAAAATTTAAATAAGGCTTAACAACATAATGCTTTATGCTAAAAATGTATAGAACAAATCTTTTTTGTTTTGTTTGCAAGAGAAGACGAATATGCTACATCATCCCCAGACTGAGCTTTCAGTGAATACTGCTTAGGAATGATGACAGACTGTGGCATACTGCCTGGATATCTAAAGGCATGCTGGGACTTGTAGTCTACACAGGCTCCAGCCTCAGTGCCATTAATCTGTATCCTTTGTCATGACATATGGGAGGGGCCTGGGAACCAGAGGGCAGGGCTACCACACCAAACCCCACCCACGGGAGAATATTTGTCTCTAGAGGAGGGGTAAGTCTGGGGGGTGGGGCTAGTACTGTAATTGGGATTATTGATGGGACCCAGTCATTCAGATTGACAGGGAGACTGCTGGGGACAGACCCTTCAAAACATGAGTTGGTAACCATAGTAACAATTTGTTAAATGAATTTAAAAACACTTACTATTTGTCTGTGGGCGTTCAGACGTCATCTCCAATCCTCTCTGAATCGAAATCGCTGAAAATCGCTGTGTTTTTGGCTAAATTTCTCCAGCCAAGTCTCTTGCTGCCTTCCTCCTCGACAGTTGAGCTAAGAGTAACTGCCTGGTGTGAGGCGCCTCATACCAGGAGCTCACACCATGACCTCACGCTCACAGGTGCAGGTCACATGTTTGGTTACCAACTGTCATGTTTTCACTGCTGGGGACTTTTTCCTGCATTTCCTGGCACACAGGCTAAACTGCACAGTTTTGGGCTGACAATTACTTTACATTCCCAACAAATTATATATTTTCTGAAAGCAGACATTCTGGAGAGCAAAATGATGGTAGTTGCAATTTATTATGTGAGAGAATATTAGCGCAGTGGTTTAAAAATCCCATATTGTTATAAAAAAAATACATTAAAGTTAGTTTTAATGTACACAAATACAAAATAATCCAAATTTTTTGGTAAAATATAAAAGATGAGGTTGAGCCAATGAGATACCCAACATGTCAAGCTATAAAATTGAAATGGCAACAAACTTTGATACCCAAAATTTTCTATAGACGATGCTTTAAAAGCCCTTTACAGGTCATCAGTTTTATCTTTATAGATATGTCATAATAAATAATTGGTTTTATAGGATGGCAGTCATCAATCCATTTTCTATGTGTCTTGAACAGGAAACGCATGATTCACACTAATATAAAAAGTCTGGGAACACAACATATGTGTTTATTTTGTATATGCATGTGTGGGGTGCTTTAAACCTTTTTTTTTATTATTCATTTTTTTGAACTTTTTTGAACTTTTATTTTTCTTAAAATTGTAAAACTTTTTTAAATGAACTGTCTCTGGTATTTAGTGTTCTTACAGATGTGAGGGATATCTGGTCCCCGATGGGTGTTGTGGTTCCTCCCGCTGACTGCCACAATACCACAGAGCTCTGTGTTCACATAGCAGGATGAACCACTATGCCTAGCAAGGGACTCCATATCCACCACACAGCAGAATAATGTCGGATAGCAACAGCACTCATACCCATAATTCTTAAAGAGAGCAAAGATTTGACTCTCTGCCCTCTGGAAATGTTTAAGACCCCTATCGCACCACACCGCCCATAGCGTCAGCGGTAAAACGCCACTATTTTTTAGCGGCGTTTTACCGTCGGATTTGCAGTGCATTTCAGCCGCTATCACTTTTACCCCCCACTAGCAGCCGAGAAAGGGTTAAAAACGCACCGCTGCAGTGTGAAAGCCCTTTTGCTTTCACACTGCAGACAATGGAGCAGCAGTTTGAGGGCGGATTGCAGGCGCTATAGCGCCTGCAATCCGCCCTCGTGTGAAAGGGGTCTTAGTGTTAATTTTTACAGTGTAAGGCTCGGTTCACAAATATGCGAATTGGATGCGTTTTTGAACCGCATTCTAAGCACATTTGATTGTAAGCAGTTTGGTTCACATATGTCCTGGGCGGCCTCAGTTCATTTTTAAAAAGAGCCCTGTGCATTTTTTAGTCTGGTTCAGGTGCAATTTCAAGTACAATCGCACATGAAACGGTGAAGAAAAGCACACCGGACTCCTTTTTATAAACCGCGGCTGGACATATGTGAACCAAGCTTAACATGTCCATATAGATACAATGTTACATGTCTACGGAGATGCAAAACCCGAATGATCCAGGTCAGTCTAATGCTGTCTAGTGACGCTGTAATATAGAGCCTTCATCATCAAAACTGCATATACAGTCTAATGCCATCTAGTGGCAATTTAAGATATATTCTCAACCTATTCATACTATGATAAAACTTTATTAGTACCTAATTTATGGAAAAAAATGTAAATGTTAAAATAGAACAGATAACACGAGAATTAAAATTAATTGTTCTACCCATATATAAATATATATCAACACCCATATAGCTAAGTTAGAATTATAAAATCTCAGAAGTGTGAAATATCTCCTTCCTAATAACTGGAGATAAAACAACTGAAATCTATTTCTATATTCAAACCCTGAATCGTAAATCCACAAGATTTCTCTTCTAGAAACATCCCTCAGTTGCTCCTTTTCACCATTTTTTATATATTTTATTTAATAATAACAAATGGAAGAAGCAGTCCACATCCTTCTTTTCTTATGTCCCATGCCAGCGCTTCTGGCCCCTCCCTCCTGCCCCCACAGCAAGCAGCTTGCTATGGGGGGCACCTTAGCCAAGCTGCTGCTTTGTGCTTCCTTTTAGACACAGAGCCATGGTTTGACCCCACCCCCTCTCTCTTCATTGGCTCACTGACCTTGATTGACAGTAGCAGGAGCCAATGGTGCCCCGCTGCTCTCTCAGCCATTGCAAAGCGAAAGTTCCAGGCAGGGGAGACTCCCATGCAACATCGCTGGATCAAGATGGGCTCAGGTAAGTATTAGGGGGGTTGAGGGGGCCGCTGTACACTGAAGGGTTTTACAATATATGTAAGAGTGCTGCCAGCATTGCTGCAGAGGTTGAAGGGGTGGGAGGGGGGTCAGCCTGCCAGTACTCAGACCATACGCTGCACACTGCATCAAATTGGTCTGCATGGCTGTCGTCCCAGTAGGAAGCCTCTTCGAAAGATGATGCATAAGAAAGCCTGCAAACAGTTTGCTAAAGACAAGCAGACTAAGGACATGGATTACTGGAACCATGTCCTTTGGTCTGATGAGACCAAGATAAACTTATTTGGTTCAGATGATGTCAGGCATGTGTGGCGGCAAACCAGATTAGGAGTACAAAGACAAGTGTGTCTTGCCTACAGTCAAGCATGGTGGTGGGGGTGTCATGGTCTGGGGCTGCATGAGTGCTGCCGGCACTGGGGAGCTACAGTTCATTGAGGGAACCATGAATGCCAACATGTACTGTGACATACTGAAGCAGAGCATGATACCCTCCCTTTGGAGACTGGCCAGCCAAGATGATAACGACCCCAAACACACCTCCAAGACAGCCACTGCCTTGCTAAAGAAGCTGAGGGTAAAGGTAATGGACTGGCAAAGCATGTCTCCAGACCTAAACTCTATTAAACATCTGTGAGGCATCATCAAGTGGAAAGTGGAGGAGCGCAAGGTCTCTCACATCCACCAGCTCTGTGATGTCATCATGGAGAAGAGGACTCCAGTCGCAACTAAACTCCATGTCCAAGAGGGTTAAGGCAGTGCTGGAAAATAATGGTGGCAAATAGCGTGTGCGTGTTTATATTCCAATACTTCAATTTTAGCTGCCTCGGAGGGAACAGGGAGGGGGCAGGATGAGCGACGTCCGATTACATACAGTGAGGAGAATCTCCTGTTTACTTGGTGGCCTCTGTAATAGGAAGTCCCGTCTCCTGGGCCACTGTTCTGTCTATCATAGGAGATTCTGTCGGCGCTCGTCCTGTCCCCTCTAGGCTGCATTGATGGCAATGGCGAGGCTGCAGATGGGCACTGACCCTTATTTTGCTTCAAAGTTCCTTATTTAAAATGAAAGTTTTTTTCCTGAAACTTCCCTCTTAAAATTTGTGCGTGTTATACACCGATAAATACGGTATTCATAAATCCAAATCAAGCAAAGAAAATGCAGACTTTAAAAGGAACAAAGAGGCAACAATTTTGTGTTAAATTCAATATCCATTTATTAATAAGGTAAAAAAATTATAATATAATAACGAAAATCCGTTCCTAAAGGGAGGAACGCCTGATGCAAACAATACCATAATGACTATTTTACTTTCTAATTTACTTTCTATTACACTCATTGGTTGCATTCTCCCTTAATTTTTTCCCCTACACTCCCTTTTTTTTCCCAAGCGCGGCTTACCTCCTTCCAATACCATAATGAGTTTCCATAGCTTTTTATATTACTCAAATTCAGGATGGAGCGATAAAACACTTTTTATGACACTTTAGATCCCTTTCACACAGGGGCTGTTTTCAGGCGTTTTAGCGGTAGAAATAGCGTCTGTAAAGTGCCTCACATTCATTTTAGTGTGACTTTTCACACTGGGGCGGTGCACTTGCGGAACGTTAGGAAAAGTCCTGCAAGCAGCATCTTTGAGGTGGTTTGGGAACGTTGTTTTTAGTTCTCCCAAAACGTCCTGCCCATTGAAAGGAATGGGCAGTGCTTCTTTTGGGGTTAAAAGCATGCCGCTTAAACAGCGCCGCTAACGTGGCCGCAGCGTGAAAGGGGTCTTAGTGTTTTATCACTCCACCCTTAGGGAGCGGATGTGGAAGTGTGGAATGCTCACAGCTATACATCTTTAATAAGTATAATGGGTAAATCGCAGACAAGAATCAGAATCATTTCATAGCACACAGAATTAAATGAAGGGCCCTTTGTTATGATGGCCCATTCACACTTGTGTGTTGTGGCAATGCATGCTAAAATGCACGTTACCACAATGCATGGCAATTCATCTACCCATTGTGCTGTGCCATTCAATTTGAATGGCCCCCAATGAATTTAATACAGCACAACAGAGGGAATTCAATAAAACCCTATCTGCAGGTGACATGGCCCTGTAAAATGGCCTCTGCCAGATAAAAAAAAAAAATCCCTGCCACCCATTTCAGTAGCTTTGCTGACACCTGCAGCACATTCTGATACAATTACAAAGCCAAATTCAAAACAAATTACCTCCAGTTCCTAGATAACGCAACTAGAGCTAATTGGAACCAACTGTAAGTTGAGGTACAGAGACATGTGTGCCACAGCTACCTCCTCCCCACCTTTCATTGGTTGTTAGGGATGTAGAACTGACAGCTTCCTAGCAACCAGTGACACTGACAGTGGGCAAAGCCTGATGGAGGAATCTGAGGGACTAGTTTACCATAAGGTCCACTCTCTGACAACAGGAAGATTCCATTGCTAATAGCAGGCTGTGTATGTACTATGCATCCTCCCACTGCCTGCTGTCAATCACAAGGAGTGGACCTGATGGGGAACTAGCGTCTCTGAATCCCCATCAGGCTCCACCCACCCAGCCACAAAATTGCCCGGCCGTTGTGCTATCTGTAGGGTAGATTCAGCAGCAGGAGTGAGATCAGCTGCACTGAGCATGGAGTGTTTGTTTGGACACTCCAGCTCTTAGTGTGCACCCCAAATTCATGTACCTATATATATATTTACATATTTTTCTCGTTCTTAGTAGCAGTCGGCATCTTGCTCCTCTCCACCACACAAAGTGGCTCTGATGTCCTGCAAGAGGGACAGGGGGGATTCCTGGAGATAGTCACTACTCTTTGACAAGGAACAGTTCATACCATCCAAATCAATTCTTTCCAAGACGTTGGTCACCCAGTTAGTGTCCAGCTCTTTGCTCCCATTACCTGCATGGGCTGCACTGTGGAGGTGTTTCAGTGTACATTCTAGCCAATCTGCCCTATGAAGCTCAGAGGGAACACCTCTCCCCTCACACAGGGATGGCTTTACAGACAGCAGAATTTCACAGGCTTTTAGTGCCACAGGTCTGTCACAGTCACACAGACAGCTCAGTACAAACTGAAAGAGGGCTACGTGTTCACATCTTAACAAGGCATCTTCTATGGGGAGCATCCTTTTGTTACAAGGTAAGCTTGCTGTGTATGGGCAGCTCTGACAGTTGCTCATTTTAAGTGCCTGAGTTATGTAGTCATTGGCCAGATCCAGCGCATTCACCTTCACTTCCCAATCCAAGTCACTGAGTGTCACTTCCAATATGCGAGACACCAGCGACTCTGTGTCATGGATCTCTGCCATGTGACCTTTTTTAAGCCAGTCGGTGAAGACCTTTACCACAGCCCTCCTGGGGAATCCTTCAGTGTCCTGACATAAAATGTCCATTAAGGTTGGCACCAGGTTCTGTCAAGAGAAAAAAAAAAGAATTATTCAAGACTGTTCAGATAAGCACTAGTAAATGCGTGCAGTTCATGTACATAATATTGGGAGTGTAGTTGTTTTGTCAGTGAGAGGGCTTTGCATAGGAGAATAGCAGAGAAGGTCAATGGAGACCAATACGCAGGTGCAGAGACTGAAGAGTGGTCAGCAGTGGGAGGATGGAGGAGACTAGACACTGACAAAAGAACTGTTTCTGCTGGGTTTACTGACAATTTATTATAATATAAAAAATATTCCTCATATTCCTAGCAAGTCATTTATAAAAAAATAAAAAATAAAAACCTCTTTACCACCCGAGGTTTCTACTACCTTTGGAAAAATGTCTCATTATGGCAAGCCATTCCAGACTCTTAATTGATAACACCAGTCTGGTTAGTGATATAGATATCTTAATTACTGAACTAGGAAGAATAATTTCTTCGAGAAATTGTCACTTTGCCCACCATCACCCTGCATCAAAATAACAGCGTGGGGAATTTGCCAAGACTGGAGCAGACGTGCATGGCAACCAATCAGTTTTCATTTTCTGTTTCAATAGTTTTTATTGTTTTTGGAAAACAAGTAAAAAAGATAATTTAATGGAGCAGCGAACAATCCTCGTCTGCTCCAAGCATGTAACGGGGAAACATACAAGGGCTTGGTAGAAATGGATGAGGACCATAGGTAAGGTCTGCCGTAGGGCCCACTAAAATACCTAAACTTGTATCTAAGGAAGACATCAGCTTAATATAAACTACTAGTAAAGCGTTCAAATAACAAACGCAAGATGGTTAGCATCCAGTTAACCACCCGAAGAAGCATATATAAATGAAAAATCATGAACGCGGATATATATCCTTATTATAGCTTAATCACAATGAAATAGTATTGATGGCAATAATGCCTTACTCATATTGTGCGATAGTTAAGGCACTTGCAACTATCAAACATAGCAACGGTCCCATATGAGGGACCACATTCCCCAAAATATGCCCAGGACGATCTGGGTTACAAAAACACAATGCCAAGGTTGACAAAGGACAGTGAGAGGAAAAGAGAAGAAGGAAGCAGAATAAGGGGAAGGAAAATCCATCCGGGAACCTTCCATCGGTCGACTAGAAAAATAGCTCTATGTATTAGGGACCTGCAAGTAGGCAAGCCAGGGGGACCATATTTTATCTAAAAGGGATTGTTTGTCCCATGGAACACTCACTATCTTTTTGTTCAACATAATCCACGTACGTTTGCGTTTCATCAATGCTATGTCTATAACAGGGCTTTTCAATGCTGAGGCAATTTTTGCTGCTAGGAACATAAAATCTATCAGTGTCTGGGTATGTCGAGGTGCGTTTTCCACAGTTTTTTTCTGTAGGGCGACCCTAGCGTCCATGACGATGTTAACCCGTGTGACCGGAAAAATGAATGAACCCTCATGTCCACCATATGTGCAGTGGTGTACCTACCTGGCCACAACCCCTGAAACAGGAAGGTGAAGCTCCCGGATACATTTTGGACAAGCGCTCTGTCAAGTACCATCTAGCAAATACTTTGCATCCTGCCTCAATCAGGGCAACATTAGGGATACCTTTGAGGATTTGTGAACTCCATTTGCGCCAGTCCAGATCCTTCTGCCACACCACCTGGTAAGATAATCTCAGCTTTCATTTTTAAAGCTTAACTGAACATGTAAATGTTAGAAACGGATTGGAGACTATGCACAGATTGCATAGAAAATTCCAACCCCTCTTGTTAGACCCTAGAGCAAGTGTCTCCAAGCTTTCTAAACAAAGGGCCAGTTTACTGGCCCTCAGACTTTATGGCGGCCAGACTGTGGCCCTTGGGAGCAGTAATTGTCCTAGAGTCAGTGAAAGTAAACAATGCATCTTTGGTGTCAGTGGAAGGAACAATACCCCATCATTGGTGTCAGTGGGAGGATTGGTGCCCCATCATTGGTGCCAGTGGGAAGATTATTGCCCCATCAATGATATCAGTGGGCAGAATAGATCCCCACCATAGGTGTCAGTTTGAGGAATAGTGCCCCATCGTTGGTGTCAATGGGAGAAATAGTAAACCATTGTCAATATCACCACCAGGAATTATGTCCCATTGTTAGTTGGTATCAGTGGAAGGAATAGTGTCTTGTATCAGTGGGAGGAAAAGTAGCCCAGGGTCGGATAAAGACGAGAAAAAAGCTGGATCTGGCCATCGGGCCGCAGTTTGGAGACCACTGCCTTATAGAAAGCAATACATCATGTGACAGTGCCCTGATGTAGTGATTGCTCGCTGGGCCCAAGTCACATGGAAGGAAGCTATCGAGAAGCCTTATTAAAGAATCAGCAGGTCCAGGCCCACAGACACTGTCAATTAGCCCTGAAAATAAATGTAATTTACAAAATTAACACTTTTACCAGTGACCCCCTATGTATACAGTATTCTTCTTTTAGAATTTCATCTATATTACTAATAAAGGCATTTGAAAACTTTGAACTGCTATACAATTGTAATGAATTAAAAATCTAAAAGAAATCAAACAATTCCACTGATTGCACATAAGCAATGCTTATCACACATATCAGCTAGCCTGCAAAAAAATGTAATAAATAAATCAAATTGGCAATAACAATTTACTTTAAAAACAGAAGTTTTAGCTCTATATGCGGACAACATGGTCCCTTTTCTCTGTGATTCTGACTTTTCCCTATCTGCAGCTCTATCCATATTAAATACTATTGCCATGTTTTCTAAACTGAAAGTTAACTGGTGTAAATTTGCCACTTAAAACACTGCCTCCCAATCTAAGGGTCCCTGAAAATTGCCCATTACAGTGGGCGGATAAGGTCAAATACTTGGGTATTCATATCTAATTTAGTTTCTGACTTTATTCTGTTGAATGCTACTCCGTTACTTCAGACGCTAAAACATAGATTACAGGCCTGGCAGAATATTCCCCTATCGCTGATCAGGAAAGTCAACGTACTAAAAAAGGAAATTTCTTCCCCATTTCATTATATATACTGTATGACTGTATGTATGTATGTATGTGTATATATATATGTGTGTATATATATATATATATATATATATATATATATATACACACACACACACACACACACACACACACACACACAGTATCTCACAAAAGTGAGTACACCCCCCTCACATTTTTGTAAATATTTTATAATATCTTTTCATGTGACAACACTGAAGAAATGACACTTTGCTACAATGTAAAGTAGTGAGTGTACAGCTTGTAAAACAGTGTAAATTTGCTGTCCCCTCAACCCCATAACTCAACACACAGCCATTAATGTCTAAACTGCTGGCAACAGAAGTATGGCATGGCATGGAGTTCACCCGAGCTTCACAGGTTGCCACTGGAGTCCTCTTCCATTCCTCCATGACGACATCATCATGGAGTTCCCCCACCTTCTGTTTGAGGATGCCCCACAGATGCTCAATAGGGTTTAGGGTCTGGAGACATGCTTGGCCAGTCCATCACATTTACCCTCAGCTTCTTTAGCAAGGCAGTGGTCGTCTTGGAGGTGTGTTTGGGGTCGTTATGTTGGAATACTGCCCTGCGGCCCAGTCCCCGAAGGGAGGGGATCATGCTCTGCTTCAGTATGTCACAGTACATGTTGGCATTCATGGTTCCCTCAATGAACTGTAGCTCTTCAGTGCTGGCAGCACTCATGCAGCCCTAGACTATGACACACCACCATGCTTGACTGTAGGCAATACACACTTGTCTTTGTACTCCTCATCTGGTTGCCGCCACACACTCTTGACACTATCTGAACCAAATAAGTTTATCTTGGTCTCATCAGACCACAGGACATTGTTCCAGTAATCCATGTCCTTAGTCTGCTTGTCTTCAGCAAACTGTTTGCGGGCTTTCTTGTGCAAAATCTTTAGAAGAGGCTTCCTTCTGGGATGACAGCCATGCAGCCCAATTTGATGCAGTGTGTGGCGTATGGTCTGAGCACTGACAGGGTGACCCCCCACCCCTTCAACCTCTGCAGCAATGCTGGCAGCACTCATATGTCTATTTCCCAAAGACAATCTCTGGATATGACACTGAGCACGTGCACTCAACTTCATTGCTCAACCATGGCGAGGCCTGTTCTGAGTGGAACCTGTTAAACTGCTGTATGGTCTTGGCCACCATACTGCAGCTCAGTTTCAGGGTCTTGGTAATCTTCTTCTAGCCTAGGCCATCTTTATGTAAAGAAACAATTATTTTTTTCCGATCCTCATAGTTTTTTGCAATGAGGTGCCATGTTAAACTTCCAGTGACTAGTATGAGAGAGTGAGAGTGATAACACCAAATTTAACACACCTGTTCCCCATTCACACTTGAGACCTTGCACCACTAACGAGTCACATGACACCGGGGAGGGAAAATGGCTAATTGGGCCCAATTTGGACATTTTCACTTAGGGGTGTACTCACTTTTGTTGTCAGCAGTTTAGACATTAATGTCTGTGTGTTGAGTTATTTTGAGGGGACAGCAAATTTACACTGTTATACAAGCTGTACACTCACTACTTTACATTGTAGCAAAGTGTCATTTCTTCGGTGTTGTCACATGAAAAGATAGAATAAAATATTTACAAAAATGTGAGGGGTGTACTCACTTTGGTGAGATACTTAGTACGTATGCATGTGTATATATACACATACACACACATTCAGGAACTCACCTGTTTGGATCCCAAAGACTATCTTCAAAAGTATAGATAGTTTGGTCTTTGCCTTTTTGTGGAGGGGAGCGGAATACTAGGATCAAACTCCAGGTGCTTCAGCAACCATGGAAACAGGGTGGGCTAGCGGTCCCCTTTTTCCACTATTTCCTGGCAGGCCAGATAGTCTTTGCCCACAGAGGGTTGAGCCACCCAGAGGAGGATGGCTCCAAGCTAAAAAAAAGTTAAGAGACAGTTTTTCAAATCAGCTGCAAGGCAAAGAAAGCGAGAGAAAGATATAAAAAAGAAAGTAAGTCTCAGTCAGATGTGTATATGTACAATGAGGTCCCCTCAGCTCCATGGTGTGTAGACTTACTATAGGATAACTTTAAAGCAGGATTAAATTAGGGTGGGTGAGCAGTTTTAAAAAAAAATAAAAAAAATTCATCAGCGGCCTTTTTACAGTGACGAAAGCGAAACCACATTTTCATCCACTGATGACAAAAATATATTCCGTTAACAAGCGAAAACAAATAGAAAATGTGAGGGAGGGACGATTACCCTCGTGAACTTCCAGTTTCCACAGAGCTCTGCCTGGGTAGAGCCCGAGTGCTTTGCTCCCAGCAAGTAAGGGAGTCCATAGCGTTTAACAGCACTGTGTAGCCCTACAGGCCTCCTCAGACAACTGTCCAGAGCAGCACTTTGCATTACAGGCCTCCCAACTAGAGTCCCGGCTCAGGACCACCTACAGCAGAGCACTGTGAGTGTGTACATTACAGGCCCCTGTGTGAATTTCAGGCCTCCTCAGACCACCGTCCAGAGCACTGTGCAACATTACAGGCCTTCTCAGACCATCCAGAGTGGCTAAATCTGTATCTGTGATGTTCAGACCTTAATTCCATAAATAATAATATATCAGATTGTTTTACTCCAGGAGTATATAATGAGTTAAAATTGTTGACAAATGCTTAAATAATGCATTACAATGTAACTAAACCATTAGATTTTAGTTGACTAAAATCTACTGGAGATTTTTTTGTCAACTAAATATGACCAATACTAAAACAACTGCAGATGACTAAAATGGGGCTAAAACTAAAATGACATTTTAGTCAAAAGTCTATAACTAAGTTGAAATTTGATGCCAAAATTAACACAGGGGCTGAGGGGGCGATACTTCCACTGGAACATTTTTCGCCAATACAGAGAATGCAATAAAGGTACAAAAAAAATGTTCTGCCTTTAGAGCCACTTTAACACCTTCCCGCCCGGCCTATAGCAGAATGACAGCCTAGCGGGGGTTCCATTGTTCTGACTGGATGTCATATGACATCCTTCAGAACAAGCCGATCGTGCGTGACCCCCGGGGCATGCAGCACGGCGATCAGTGGTGCGGTGTGTCGCTGGACACACTGCATCTCTGGTCATGGTACAGAGCCTATGACGTAGGCTCTTTACCACGTGCCAGTTATCGGCATTCCTTAATTCATGCTGACAGGGTGTGAGTAGAGGATAGCCGAAAACCAGCTCTCCTGGTGTTGTAGAATCTTATATTAGCCAATGTATTTCATATTATTCACATTGATTTGCATATGTCTTATGTCTTAAATTATTATTATTATTATTATATAGTAGTGGTCTTATCAATACTAACAATAATTAATAATAATTATTCATCTTTATTAATGTATGAATATAGAGAAAGCTTTAAATGCTGAACTTTAGATGACCTCTCTGCTTCTTTCTCATAACTTTTATAAGATAGTTTACTGGGTGAATGTTCATTAGAATAGATTTAAGTTATATAGAACTGTCCCAACTCCTTGAAATGCATATAAATAAAACAGATAAGATAACAAAACAGGTGATTAAAATAATTATGTGGAATACAGGAAAGTTATGTACAGAACATTAATTAAGTTTGACAGGGTCAAACAAAGGTCTGTCTATGCCCTCATTAAAACTGTTAAAATACATACATATAGTGAGACATATAACACATCTAGTGGGGTTATTGAAAGCTTATTCTCCCAAAAGTCGTAAATCTGTAATTATTGAACTTAGTTAAATCTTATCAAGATGAGGAGAGATTGAGAGCTGGGTGCCAGGCTGTCTCTACACAGGTGTTTTTAATTGGACAAAGGCAGTTATAAATCACTTTAATGAACATATAGGAATTCTGGGAATAATTAAGTTTATCTGGTTATAGAACAGGTGTCAGATTTATGGTTAGTTACATTGACGTAGATCTTAGCGACCAATCACATGTAGGAGAGATGATTAAGATAAGGCTTGTAAAAAGGGTATATAAATGCAAGCTCTACAATTGTTAGTCAGACAAGTCAGATAGGCGTCTTTCAGGCTGACTGTCTATGCAGCCCTATTGCAAAGGTGGCAGACGGTCAGAACCAATAGGCAAATATCTGTCTGTAACTTGTCTCCTCGTACGAGTCAAATAGAGAAGACTTCTTAACTTGTTTCAGAATGTGGTCTCAGGTGAATTTTCCTCACAAACTTGGTCGAGCTGGAACCCAGAACTCTGTGAGGGGACCAGACCACTGGTCGACCGACTGGTCCCTATCAGGTGACGGGTTCCCAAGAATTGTCAGAAAAGACCCATTCTGGTTCAAGGTGAGAACAATTCACAATTGTTTCAATTTGGTTAGCGAATAAGAATACCTATATCTAATGTGCTTGCATTGTAAGAAACTGTATAACTTAGACCTGTAATCTTGTAATACTTTGAGCATAAACCTGTATGTTACCAGCTGTTAATAAACCTGCATTGCTGAAGTTCTGCCTGGTTCGATACTTTACTATTCTACTTCTCGAGGGGGGTGGTTCTGCACTGATAATCAGTCAGTGGATTGATTATCAGTGCAGCCCCATCAGCGATGCATTTCAGTCCCTCCTCATCATGCCGCCTATCAGTGCAGCCTCATCAGTGAAGGTCTTTTTTTATATATTTAGCAAAAAATAAAAAACAACAGTGGTGATTAAATACCACCAAAAGAAAGCTCCATCCGTCTCAAAAAAATTACGCTTCGGTACAGCAGCGCATGATTGCACAATTGTCATTCAAAGTGCGGCAGCGCTGAAAATTGGCCTGCGCAGGAAGCGGGTGAAAGTGTCCGGTATTGAAGTGGTTAAATAACTCTCAGGATAAAAATAATATCCAGAGACACTTACTTCTTTCTTCAAAGCTTCGATGGACAAGATATGGCTGAAGGCAGATATGGGGTTAACATAAGTAATATTGGCTATGTGTCCCATGCAGGTCACGGCACTTGCTCGCACATAACTTTCTGGATCCTTGAGAAGGTCTACAGCCAGCTGCAGAAGTCCAGAAGAACTCAAAGTCTGAAGAACATCTCCATGCTCTAAATAAAAAAAAAACACGATTTCAAAGAATCTTAAAATTACCACTTGAAATGTTGTACAGGACAGACTGCATTTTCTTAACTTTTCAGTGCCTCTGCTGTTCCCTAAATTTTGTATGTTTGATTTACTTTTGTTATACATGACAAAGGATTACCAAAGCACAAAAGCGTCACTGCTGTAATGACTTATTTGTATTCTCTAAACACAAAATGAATTGCTTTCAAAACAGCTGAAAATGTTGAAAGCAGACTGGGGCTCCACTTGCTGCCTGGACAAAAGACTGCACAATGTTCATAGAATTTTGAAGAATAAATATTTAAAAAAAATGTTCTGATAAAGAAAATATGGAAAAAAAAAAAAAATATATATATAACATATATATACACACACACACACACACACACACACACACACACACACACACACACACACACACACACATTTTCCATAGTGTGGGTATAAGGCAGAAACAGAAGTCTCCCAGTAAACTCTGATAAGTATTCATTAAAACATATTTAAAGCGGAGCGCCATCCGATTTATAGACAATAGCTCTGAGTGATCACACAGCTGTTCTAATTATAAAACGGAACATTATTTTCTTTTTGTTTAAACTGTACCTTTGTTTTTCTTAGTAATTTCTCTGCTTCCTTAATCTGGGGATTGCAGATATGGGCGGGGTTTGTGCGGCTATTTCATCATTTCCTCGAACCACACTGTCTCCTGGGATCTTTTCTGATTGTTTCCAGGAGTCTGTGCGGCGGCCTGGTGCGAGTTATTGCGAGATTAAGAAACCGGAAGTGGCATCGTTACGACAGTCACGTTCCGTTCCTTTACTACATGCTCAGCCAGGTTGCCATCTCAACGAGGTGGGACTTCCGACGACGCCGCCTGTTGCAATGGCAACCTGAGCTGTTGTTTGCGCTCCGAAATGAAGTCACTGCGCATGCGCGAGATCGGAGATACAGCGCGCAGTGCATGCTGGTACATGAGTGACACTGTATCCCGGAAGAGGATGCCTGTAGGCTTCACATACCCACAGGCAAGATGAGAACCCACAGACACTATACAACTTAATTTTTAAGGAGAAAATATATATGTTAAACACTTCAAAACTGGAATAAGTGAGTACTAATTTTAAATAATGTAATCAATGTCATTGTATTAAAAAAAAAAACAACGATTTATGCAGTGGAACCCCGCTTTAAGACCCATTTCACACTGGGGCAGTTTTCAGGTGTTTTAGCGCTAGAAATAGCGCCTGAAAACTGCCTCCCATTCATTGTAATGTGTGCTTTCACACTCGGCCGCTGCACTTGCAGGACGTTAGAAAAAGTCATCATTGATGTGGGTTGCGCTCCCAAATAGGGGTAGGTTGCGCTCGCAAAACGCACTGCAAATTAAAATGAATGGGCAGCGCCTTGAAAGCGCTGCAAAACAGGTCTTTTTTTATCACAGGACCTTAAAAACCCCCGCTAGCGGCCAAAAAAGGGTTAAAACTGCCTGCAAAGCACCACTGCAGCAGCGATTTGCCGGTGGTATAGCTGCCCCATTGATTTCAATGGGTAGGAGCAGAGAATATACACCGCTCCTTCACTGCTCCAAAGATGCTGCTTTTTTCAGGCGCTATTTTTAGCGCTGTAGTGCCTGAAAAACGTCTCAGTGTGAAAGGAGCCTTACAATGCATGTATATGATCCGCTATACCTTTATCAAAGCTCAGAAGGTGAGTGATGAATTCTAGAGTACTATCTCGGACTTCCCAGCAGGGACTGCACAACCGTTTCATTAGTACTGGACAAAGACCTAAAAAAAAAAATATGTAAATAATAAATAAAACATAAATGAAATTCAGCATAGTGTTACACAACAAGCTGGTTAGTTTATTATGTTAGTGCCCAATCAAGATATAGTGGGGAGAGTTTTGTATGTAGCAAAGGCACCTAGAGGGTGAATTTCATTAAACAATTTGGCGTTTTTGTATTGACTTCAGTACTTTCAAACATTTCTAACTTGGAACTGTTACTTTTAAAGTGTAGGTTCAACAAAACCTTTTTAGTTTTGATAAGATCGAGAAAGAGTTAGAACACCTCTGATGCGTTTTAGGCCCCGTTCACACTACCGCGACTTCAAAGTCGCACGATTTTACCGCTATTTCGAGGATGTGATTTTGTCACGATTTCAGGGTAAATGGACCTCAACTCACATGAAAGTTGGTACAGGAACTACATTAAAGTCGGCACAACTTGAAATCGCATATATATATGCAATATATGAATGGTTATCATTGGAAATCATGGGAAATGACTTGTCATGCGACTTTGCAGTCCCAGGACAAGTCGCACAAGTGTGAAAGGGGCCTAACTGCTATCAGGACTTTGTTGGGCCCCTTTCACATTTGTGCGACCTAAAAGTCACGCGATTTTTTAGTGACTTGAAGCAATGCCTGTGTAATGTTGAGGTCTATGGACCTCAAGTCACATCAAAGTCAGAGCAAAGTAGTGCAGGGTCTACTTTGAAGTCGCACAGATATGAATGGTACTCACTGAAAATCATGGGGTACAACTTGTCATGCGACTTTGCAGTCCCAATTCGCACAAATGTGAAAGGGGCCTTAGAGTTATTTCCTCTCCTTTCCTGTTCTGCTGACAAAGGTTTTACCAAACAGGAAGTGAGGGAAAATCAGCAACAGGGATAGTCTGACAGGGATTCTGGTCTACACATATACATACATACATTTCTGTCTGTCCAGATAGCAGTAACATCTCACAATTTCTTGACCTCTCTTATAAAATCCTTGCTATACTATGACAAAGTCGATAACTATCCTACATATTAAACCAGGGGTCTCCAAACCTTCGGACTGTAGGGGGGGGGCAGGATGTGGCCAATGGGGCTAGAAAATGTCTTTCAGCATCAGTGAGAGTAAATATGGCCTCAGAGTTGGTAGACAGTAGGAGGAAGTAGTGCCCCCCCCCCCCCCCCCCCCCCCCATTGGTATCACTGGAAGAAAAAGTGACCCATTGTTGGTGTCGGTGGGAGGAATGGTGTCACATCATTGATATTGGTGGGAAGAATAGTGTCCCATCATTAGTGTCAGTGGCATGTATTATGCCCCATTCTTGGTGTCTGTGTGTCTCATATCACTGGGAGGAATAGTGCCCCCAAGGGCTGGATAAAAGCTGGCAAAGGGCCACACTTTGGAGACCACTGCACTAAACCCTTAGGCTCTACTAATATATCTGAATAACCTAGTCAACAGAGTTATATCTATACATAAGAGTATTATGTAATTCCTGTCCAGCATAAAAAAAAAAATCTGACCACGAATTAAGGTTTGGTGTAGGGAGATATGTGATATTCTGAAAATATATCTACATTATTGTGTCATATCTGCTGTGGATTCATCCAACATACATTTCTTTCTTTCACACTAATGTTTGGGATTATGCGGCTTCTCTCCTGGTATCACAATATTGTATATGTAGGCAGTATATATATGTTTTTAGGCAGGGCTTTTAGATTTTTTTAACTTTCACAAGGCTGAGAGGTTCATCTTCATGTAGAAAATACAATTTAGAACAGATACCCCCCAGTTATCCAGAGATCACAAGTCCAAAGCACCTGAAAGATATTTTATACAGAAGAAACATAACTGATAATCTGGGACATTGTAAGTTATGTTTTCAAACCTTCTAGAAAATGGTGATTTTCTTCTTGGTGCTCAGCAGAGGTGTAGGAGGCCTGAAGCCACTTCAGGGAGGCCTGGAAAACTTTTTTCAGAACCTAAAGTGGGAACAGAGAATGATTCAACCTGTACAAGATAAACTCATCACATCTGTACATTTTTGTGCAATCAGAACAATGGGATTGATTTACTAAAACTGGAGTGTGCAAAATTTGGTGCAGGTTTGCATGGCAGCCAATCAGCTTCTAACTTCAGCTTGTTCAATTAAGCTTTGATAATAAAACCTGGAAGACGATTGTTTTTTATGCAGAGCTGCTCTAGATTTTGCACTCTTCAGTTTTAGTAAATCAACCCCAATGTGTGTCTTTTACCGTTGGGTCTGTTTCTGGGTTCTCCAAATATGCAGAAAGCACCTTGTATGTCTTCTCCAAACCTTCCTGCCTCACTGCAATGCAGAGACAAATATCAGACGACAATCTCAGGGCAATTAAAGTGTATGTAAACTGATTTTTTATTTTTATTTTTTACAGTATGCTGTTTGGCATCATGTTTTACTTTATACAGTCTTCCTAACCTCTTCTCACAAAAGTGAGTACACCCCTCACATTTTTGTAAATATTTTATTATATTTTTTCATGTGACAACACTGAAGAAATGACACTTTGCTACAATGTAAAGTAATGAGTGTACAGCTTGTATGAGACCCGGTTCACACAGGGGCGACTTGTCAGGCGACTTAGCCACCTGACAAGTTGTGTTCCGTTCTGTACTATGGAACCGTTCTAATAGGAACAACTCAAGTCTCTCCGACTTAGAAAAAGGTTCCTGTACTACTTTTGAGGCAACTTCAGGCGACTTGCATTGACTTCTATACAGAAGTCATTTTGCAAGCTGCCACTGAAGTCGTGTGCAGGTAGCCTCAGTGAGTCGCGCTGCCCCTGTGTGAACCGGCTCTAACAGTGTAAATTTGCTGTCCCCTCAAAATAACACACAGCCAATAATGTATAAACCGCTCGCAACAAAAGTAAGTACAGAGTCATGTGACTCGTTAGTGTTACAAGGTCTCAGTTGTGAATGGGGAGCAGAGGTGTGTTAAATTTGGTGTTATCACTCTCACTCTGTCATACTGGTCACTGGAAATTCAACATGGCACCTCATGGCAAAGAACTCTTTGAGGATCTTAAAAAAAAGAATTGTTGCTCTAAATAAAGATGGCCTAGGCCAGGGATCCTCAAACTACGGCCCTCCAGCTGTTGCGGAACTACACATCCCATGAGGCATTGTAAAACTCTGACATTCACAGACATGACTAGGCATGATGGGAATTGTAGTTCCTGAACAACTGGAGGGCCATAGTTTGAAGACCCCTGGCCTAGGCTATAAGAAGATTGGCAAGACCCTGAAAGTGAGCTGCAGCATGGTGGACAAGACCATACAGCGGTTGAACAGGACAGGTTCCACTCAGAGCAGGCCTTGCCATGGTCGACCAAAGAAGTTGAGTGCACGTGCTCAGAGTCATATCCAGAGGTTGTCTTTGGGAAAAAGATGTATGACTGCTGCCAGCATTGCTGCAGAGGTTGAAGTGGTGGGGGGTCAGCCTGTCAGTGTTCAGGCCATACGCCGCACACTGCATCAAATTGGTCTGCATGGCTGTCATCCCAGAAGGAAGCCTCTTCTAAAGATGATGCACAAGAAAGCCTGCAGTTTGCTGAAGACAAACAAACGAAGGACATGGATTACTGGAACCATGTCCTGTGGTCTGATGAGACCAAGATAAACTTATTCGGTTTAGATGGTGTCAAGCGTGTGTGGGGGCAACCAGGTGAGGAGCACAAAGACAAGTGTGTCTTGCCTACAGTCAAGCATGGTGGTGGGAGTGTCATGGTCTGGGGCTGCATGAGTGCTGCCGGCACTGGGGAGCTACAGTTCATTGAGGGAACCATGAATGCCAACATGTACTGTGACATACTGAAGCCGAGCATGATCCCCCTCCTTTCAGAGACTGGGCCACAGGGCAGAATTCCAACAGAACGACCCCAAACATACCTATAAGACGACCACTGCCCTACTAAAGAAGCTGAGGGTAAGAGTGATGGACTAACCAAGCATGTCTCCAGACCTAAACCCTATTGAGCATCTGTGGGCATCCTCAAACAGAAGGTGGAAGAGCGTAAGGTCTCCAACATCCACCAGCTCTGTGATATTGTCATGGAGGAGTGGAAGAGGACTCCAGTGGCAACCTGTGAAGCTCTGGTGAACTCCATGCCTTAAGGCGGTGCTGGAAAATAATGGTGGCCAAACAAAATATTGACACGTTGGGCCAAATTTAGACATTTTCACTTAGGGGTGTACTCACTTCTGTTGCCAGTGGTTTAGACATTAATGGCTGCATGTTGAGTTATGGGGTTGAGGGGACAGCTAATTTACACTGTTATACAAGCTGTACACTCACTACTTTACATGGTAGCAAAGTGTCATTTCTTCAGTGTTGTCACATGAAAAGTTATAATGAAAAATTTACAAAAATGTGAGGGGTGTACTCACTTTTGTGAGATACTGTACTTTAACCCCACCCACCATCATGTAAACCTGCCAGATTTTAGGCTTTTAGTAAACCAATATTTAATCTACTTTGACAGAATTAACAACTATGTAATATTTAGCTCACGTGGCCAAACTGAAAGAGCTCCGATGGCATCCAGCGCCGACCTTTGAACTCGGAGACAAGCTATTAGGAACCTGCTGAAGTGGGACCCTGCAGGGACTGTACACACTGATTGACCGATGCACAACTGCAGCACTGACACAATGGAATGCAGAACAGAGACGTGGGGAATCTGTGTTGGAAGACAGTCCTAATAAAAGACAATAATATTATATGAAGGCATACTACATGTACATGTAATTCAGGGTGTGATTTAATGAAAAACATACCTGGTCACACAGATCTGTTAGATGGCTCAGACACTGACACAGCAGTCCAATACATGAAGACTTTATAGACAGGAGGCTCTCAACAATGACTGGATCACACACAGGTTCATCTAGAAGACCTACAAAGCCAATGCACATAAAAACTGTTCCTTTTCTAGATGCTTTAAGTAAGAAAAATACATATAACTGGCATTATAGGTAAAGCCATAAACATGGCATAACCTTGCTCCTGTCTGTTGCCCAAAATCTGACTCACTGAGATGTTCCAAATTGTAGGAAACCCTCCAGGTGACCTTGTCAACCCTTATTTCCTTTTAGCAGAAAAACAGGAGGAAGCTGTTAGCTGCAGTTGCACTGCATTAAGCCGGCCATAGAAGGTTCGAATCTCGGCTGGCTCAGCAGGGACCAGCCGAGATTCGAAACCAGGTATGGGCAGGCCGATTACACCCAAGTTGATCGCTCAATCTACAAACAATGAAGATCTCATGACACACCTCATTTTTAGGGACAATCTCTGTGTTTATCAAAATGTGTTCCACTCTTGTGCTAAAGTGGCCGCTCACCTGCAGTATAGGCCTAGAATTTCATACAGGTCTACTGCTTGATGGAAAAAAATCCTCCTAAAGGTTTCCGCTCTCATGTGTATACACCATGTATCTCCACTCCTACTCTCCACAGGGCATCCAGTAATAGCAGTCATGTAAATAAAATAATTCCTCCCATAGTGTAAACATGTAAACAACTGCTTTATGTAAAATAGATATTATACTCCTGTTTAGATAAAAACACCTCGTAATGTGCGAGCAATCAGTGCCCATTAGTGATCCCAGTCAGTGCTGGCTATCAGTACTGCCCATCAATGCCCAGCACTGCTGCCCATCAATGCCACCCACCAGTGCCGCCTATCTGTGCCCACCAATGCTGCCTATCTGTGCCGCCTATCAGTGCCCATGAGTGCGGCATATTCATGCCCCATGAGTGCCTATCAGTGCAGCCCATGAGTGCCTATCAGTGCCCATCAGTGAAGGAGAAAAATTACCTATTTACAAAATTTACTGACAAAACCTAAGAAAACCTTTTTTTTTTTTTTTTCAAATATTTTTTTTTTTTTTTTATTTGTGTGAAGAAAATTATAAAAATTTCACATGGTTACAGTGTAGCATGACCGCGCAATTGTCATTCAAAGTGTGACAGTGCTGAAAGCTGAAAAATGGCCTGGGCAGGAAGGGGGTGTAAGCGCCCTGTATTGAGGTGGTTAAAGTGGTAATGCATAGGATCCTACCTATATAAAATACATGCACCAAATGCGTATAAAGTTTGTTTATACTCCCTAGATCAATTTTTTCCTGCATAAACACAGAAGGCCTTAAAGCGGAGCTCCACCCTAAAGTGGAACTTCCACTCATGGGAACCCTCCCCCCCTCCGGTGCCACAATTGGCACTTTTCAGGGGGTATGGGGGGTACAGATACCTGTATAATACAGGTATCTGCACCCACTTCCGGGCATAGATAGCCGCAGAATCTGCGGGTATTTATGCCATTTCCTGTCATCCCCCCGCTGTCTGCTGGGAAACACACGGATCCCAGAGACAGCAGGGAGCGTCCTTATTACGCAGCGCAACTCGCGCATGCGCAGTAGGGAACCGGGAAGTGAAGCCGCAAGGCTTCACTTCCTGATTCCCATACCGAAGATGGTGGCGGCAGCGCCTGAGAGACAATCAACAGATCGGCTTTCGGGTGCCGACATCGCGGGCGCGCTGGATGGGCAAGTGTCCATATTTTAAAAGCCAGCAGCTGCAGTATTTGTAGCTGCTGACTTTTAAGAAAAAAAAATTTGCCGGACTCCCTCTTTAAGTGGAGGGACCACAACCAGTTTACAGTAAACCATTCACATTAGATCCTACAACATAATCTTGCAGCTTTATCAGAATGGTTTTTAGACTCTGACAGGAAACCCATGTAGAAGGAATTGGAACAAGTTTTATTTTCCTAACAGTCACTGAACATCTGCTGGGACAACTGACATGAGCGATTTCTATAGTAATTCTACCTTTGAACTGCACATGTCCACAATTGTCCTCTGAAGCTCTGAGTATGCAATCCAGTGGTTGGAGCAGTACACATAGAGACTGCAGGCGGACATCCTGTGGGCTGAAAAGAGAAAACCCAGAGTAAGCATAAGACATACTGGAAGTCATACAGCATTACAAGTCAACTTTGGCAAAGGCAGCGCCATTTGAATCTGTGCAGAATTTCAAAGTCTGTTCTAAACCTGCTTTTGCTGTGGAGTAAGCCATCCCTGAACTAAAAGGCACTTTTGGTGATACACAGTTATCCAATGAATAAGTCATTGATGCACCAGGATTAAACTGACCTTACAGGTTACACTCTCATTCAGGGCTGGTTCACACCAGAATTGCATGAATACGCGTTATGCGTTCCTGTGCAATTCAGGGCGTTACGATTTTTAGCTCATTCATTTGAATGGCACGTCCTGGACAGCCCCAAAAGTAATACATGCACTACTTTTCAAAGATGTACTGCACAGGATTGCGTAGTACTGTGGTACCATGCAATCTGGTGCAGGCAAAGGCACTGCACTTTCCGATCTGTGTTTGGGGAGTCGTTAGGATTACATTGACCACTGCAGCAGATCATGTACCCAATGCATTTTGAAAGCAGTGCAGGAAATGCACATGGAAAGCGGGTTTCCTGCACTGCATTCTGGGGCGAACAAGCCCTTAAACTGATTTCATTGGAATATGTGAAATGTACCCTTTCAAGGTATACTGTGGCTTTTGAGAAACCCATAGCAATCGACTAGGCTTTTGTAAAAACCCTGAGCAATCTACCAGTGTAAATTAGGCAACTATCCTTAAAAAGGTTGTAAACCTCAGTCGTGAAATTTGAGCAAAGCACATACATCTGTAGTGTTTACTTATCGCACTCCAAAGCTCTAAGTGGTGTTTCTCTCTGGTGCTTCGTTCCTTTGTTATCAGCATGAGTCACTTCTGAGAAGTTTTCCCAATACATGAAATAAATTTGTGACGGGGAGGAGAGCTCAGCACATAGTTTGTGTATTCAGAACACCACTCTGAAGCCTTTCTTTGCTCCTGTTTGCTGTGTGGAGGGGGGGGGGTGTGACTTTCCTACAATCAGCTCTCACACAGTGTTAATGTAGCGCTCTGCCCTCTCCTCTGTGATACTAATAGATGGAAAAGGTTTTTAACACAATTCTGGAGTTGAAGGGGTGTAGGGAAGAGAAGACTGTAGATCAACAAGTAAAACCTATGTAGAAGGATTTGTTTAATCGCTGTGTATCACCTGAGGCCACTAACTTCACTGGGTATATGAGGGTTTACAACCACTTTAAAATAAAATCCCTGACAGATATACCTACCATTGTTTTAACTTCAGTAGCCCAAATGTGAGTGAACAAGCTTGAAGAGGGCTTAATTCTTTTAGTACATGCTTGACCACCATCCACAGATCATTGTCAGCACTGCAGAACATGGGGAACCTATAACAGAATAACATGAGGAAATGTTTAATCGGCACATTCCCGGATACAGGAGATGTCAAACCAAAGCAGAGTAAAGTTTATTTATGATCATATGTCAAATAGATAATGTTTTCTGGAATATGGAAGTATTGGACTAGTTCTTCATTCTAGACCGCTATGGGGATGGCGCCATCCCAAAATTGTGAAGCTATGTTAAAACGAACTTGTACTTTGCATGCCTGGGATTGATGAACAGAGCATACATTGATAAAGAAATAGACAAGTGAAAAGAGACTTCTGTAAGATTCTTGTTCTGCACAGAAGGTTACCAGCAGTCATGGTCACAATATAAAGATTGGGAACCAAGCTGCTGAGTCCCAACATTTGGCTTGGGTCAAGAGATCAATAAAAGATCAGCATTAGGTGACATATGGGTGTCATTACCTGGTCAAAGTAAGCAGCAGACCCTCAAGATGGGGTGACCCAAGGACAGGCTTATGATTCAGCAAAGATTTTACCAGCTCAGATATTCTTGGCCAAAGAATGTCTGCCAGTGTATCTTGCGAGCCCTGGAAGATGGCAGTCAGAGCTTTTAAGGACTGTGTCACTAAATTGGGGGTATCAGAGGTGAGGAGTTTCTCTAGATATCTGAAGATGGTTTGTGCCACGTCAGGTAAACCAGATATACATCTGTTGCCTGCTTGTCCTTCCAGAGTGACACTCGTAAGGAAAACATGAGCTACAAGGCCATTCACAGCGGATGCAACAAACAGGCTGGAGTCAGTCAGCAGACTTAACATCACTTCTGTCAGCCCTACAGGGAGAAAGAAAAGATATATTGAGTGGCATATAATGGCAAACATATTTAGAAAACCACAATTATTTTAATTTCATCTGTTTACAGCATGCTGATTAAACAATAAAGTACCATGCATATGAGCATTTCACTCCGATTTCTCACCCCGCCAGCAAGCTCCCAGTGTTAAGACTTAAGGCTACATTCACTCTTATCTTAGCTTTTTCATACATTTGTCAATTGTTTTTTTCAGCAGATTTGCAAATAATATAGGCATGTCGCATTTTTTTAAAGCCTTTGCTTTCAAGTCTATGGGGACAAAAATGCTCAAATCCACCTAAAAAGTAGCTCATATACATGTTTGAGTGACAGGCGACAAAACACTCAAATGTGAACAGGGGCCATTACAATAGATAGGATTTTGCTTGTTGAGCGTTTGAGTGTCGAACTGAAAAACACTCACGTGTGAATGGGGTCTAAAGTACTGTACAATGCTGTACATTTGATTGTGACACTACGTGGTCTTCCTCTCCCAGTCAATTGATTACATGAAGTAAATATAAAGAGTTAGGTATTCATACTAGCTAAATTAAGTGTACAACTAATGATTGTAAACATCTGGATGAAATGCTGGTCTTTTATATCTGCCTCGAGTTTAGATTTAAACATCAACTCTATTGAAAACATGCTTCTCCATTTTAGCAGGAGTGGGGCAAAATTTGATAGGTTGCTCCTCCAGTGGAATGAAGACACCCTATGACAGGAAGTGTGCTACTAACTGGATCAATAAATCATGTCCCCCCTTTCCCTTTGGTTTGTTTTAACAACCATTCTTCTTTAATAAAGTGTTACTTAACCCAGGACCCTGCATTCACTATATCTGGTCTCCCACAGTACATTATAGGAGGATTCTTCATTCTCCTCTGACTGTCCTTATGAGCCTGCATGACCCCTGACCCTCTGTCTGAACAGTGCCGATTGGCCCTGTGCTGATCACACGCACCATCCTAAAAACAAAAACCCAAAAAAACTCTCTAGCAATACACACCAAACTGAGCATGTGCAGAGTGCCCCCAAGGCTCTGTACTATCAGGAAATGGATTGGGGACAGTAAAATAAAGGGAGTATCAAATAGCCTTTTGACACAATGCACAGGATTCACCCCTTATGTTCCACAGTGAGTATAACAAGCATGCTTTACTGCATATACAGACTGATTTCACTGTTGTGGGTTTAGTAACACTAAGTTCCTGCAGTGTCTCCTGATATGTTTTATTCTCAGATCTTTCACCATTTAGTTGCCTCACCATTTTAGTTATCTCTGGACTCATTCTATTTTATCAATATCTTTTTTTTAAGTCAGGTCTACAGAAATGGACACACTATTCTAAACTAGCTATACATAGATATCTTGATTTCCCTCATTCAGCCTGCAGAATCTCAAAGATTCCTCTTTCTTCACTAAAAAGCATTGGATGAAAAAACCTCCCCTGACGGCTTTTGTATTCTGACAGCTGGCACCCATGGCTGTCAGAATACCAGAACACAATACCAGTACAATGACAGCTTCTTATTAGATGCAATCACTATTCATCTGACAATCTCCGTCAACTAAACAGCTTTTGTCAAGCCAGGTGGTGCCGACAAGGCCACCAAGGGCTTGAATTTAAAACTTGAGCTGTGTTTTGCACCTTTAAAAAAGAGTCACATGGTACTGACGAACCATGTTGGGTCGGAGCCAATGATGGCGTCATCACATCACTGGAAGTGACGTCAGCATTGTCAGGAAGGTAAAGCTACTATTGTATGCTCCTTAAAGAAGGCCAGTGTCTTTTTTGTATCTGCCTTTATCCATGTGCACTAGTTTGAGTGCACATTTGAATGTAAGTGCATTTGATTTTGTTTTTTAATAAATGTAAAGATATTTAAAAAATCTGCACAATAATGGCTCCAATGTTGTTCTTTTGAGTGCTTTACATCCCTTATTGGAAGGAGTGGATCCAGGAAGAGTATCAGCCATTGTGGTTACCATTTAAAGGTGTATGCCGTAAGGAAAGACAACCATTACCACTGTTGGTCTCAATTTAGTGATGACCTCTGCATCCACTTAACAACCCAAGGGTTAGGCTATTGCATTCACAAGTTTTTTTTTTTATGAGATAATTATGTGGAACCATATCAAAGGCTTTAAAGCTTTAATTCCAACAGACAGGACTTGCCCAGGACGCAGAGCTCTGCATCCTGGACAAGTCCTGTCTGTTGGAATTAAAGCTTCCCTCTGCCATTTATTGTGATGGGTGACCTCACTGACAAATAGAGAGGCTCGAGATACAAGAGGACCGGGACAGACTCGCCTTGCATGTAAAATAAATTAAACCTGGAGAAAAGTAACTGTGGAGCCACTAGCTGTAAACCCATGTATGATCGAGCTGATCCCTGTGTGGATTATTAGTGAAAGTGCCAATAGACCCAAGGGGGTCTTTGAGATGAGCAGGCATTGCACACTGAGGTGGTGGTGATTATCTGTCAGCACTTATTCCCTGCAGAGACTGTCGCGGAGCACGGTTTGATTTTATTCACGTCACGTCAAGGGTTCTATTTATATTATTGTGCATGTGGACTTTTTGTATATATCTTTTAAGATGACGATTTATCACTTATTCACTGGAGTTTATTATGTAGTATATATTTTAAATTTAGCACACTATTATTATTTTTTATTCAATTGTACATGTGGTGCCAGAACATTTTTCATTTATATAATTATATTATATAAATTATATATAGGTTTGTAGTTTTTGCTCTTTTCAGCGCTTTAGTAATCATATTATTAAAGAGGATGTAAACCCCCAAAAAAATATTTTTTTCTTTGATGTCATAATGTAGAGAATAAGATTTCCTTTAATTTGAGCCCAGTCTCACCACACAGATTTACTCCAACCCTGAGAAATCCTCTTTTATTGTTCAGTTAGAAAAATTTTGACAAAGTGCTGAAAACTTTGTCAAAAACGCCCCCTTGCTGTGAGTGACAGGTGATTTACATATCTCACGCACTAGCCTGAGACAGGCACAGACCAGAGTGAAAGAAAATGTATTCTCGAGTGAACAGCAAGAAGAATATAGGGGGGATGTATGTAGTCAGAGTTGGGCAGAGTAGAACATCCAGTGATCTGATGATTGTTATAGTGCAGTGTGTGTGTCTGAGGTCACCTGATCACAGATAACATTCCTTTCCATCACCGGGATTTGTTATGTGGGGGGAGGGGTGGATTTCTCACCTTTTATAATTACACAGGATGTGCCTGTCTTAGGCTAGTGCATGAGATATGTAAATCACCTCTCACTCACAGCAAGGGGGCGTTTTTGACAACGTTTTCAGCACTTTGTCAAGATTTTTCTAACTGAACAATAAAAGAGGATTTCTCAGGGCTGGAGTAAATCTGTGTGGCAAGACTGGGCTCAAATGAAAGGAAATCTTATTCTCTACATTATGACATCATAATGGGTTTACATCCACTTTAACTTTTAGTATACTCACCACACTGATGTAGAAGGGTAAGAGCCTGCTTGTGCTGCACCGTGCAGAGCAATCCTTGTATCCAAGCTCTTCTAACTGATGCATCTTTCCAGGTTACATTGTTGTAGCTCCGTTCCCCAAACATATTCTGTACAACATCATTAGCCTGGAAGGGGTGACAGTGTCAGAAGAGGAGATTATACTCAACATCAGGAGAGAAAACAGTTACTATTATTATTTATATACCTCCAACATGACCCCAACATTTTACTAATTACATGCTCGTTTCAAATCCACAACTCAGAAACTATTATGCCTATAGACAGCCAATATGTGGATAGTCACTGAAGGCCTCTCCATCTGAAATGTTAGTTGCTTTGCTGCTATTCTAATGGAATTGTCCCTGTACTTCCTAAAGCTCCATTCACACTTGTGCAATTTGTCATGTGACTTTAGACATCAAAGTCGCATAACAAGTCACGGCCCATTATTTTCAATAGAACCCGTTCAAACTGGTGCGACTTTGAAAAGTTGCCTGCACTACTTTGGTGCGATCTTTGATGTGACTTTAATCCAGAGCATGTTAAGTCGGGTCAAAGTTGCGCCAAACGTCACTCTAAAGTCGCTTTGGAGACGCACTAATGGGAATGGAACCTTAAAGTTATAGGCTTAACATATGAGGAAGCGAACCCAGCTAGATCTGCATGCCACTGGCCATGTATACATAACAGCAGGATTGCACGGTCTGCCTGGGTACCAATATCACAAGATTATTGAAGATGTTATCATCCGCACAATTGCGTCTGATTCTTAAAAACTGACCGTATGGTATAGAGTTTAGTAAAGGTTTGGGGTGGAAGCTGGTCGCATGTAAAATTGCCCCCTGTACCTGGAGGTAGTGGGAGCCGTTAAAAGTAAATACATTGTGTTCCAATATGAATTCGAGTAGGGTGGTCATGAATTCGCCGTATGCGGGATCGACACCTACACTATTTTGCAGAATGTGTCGAATTGCTGCTAAACCCTTGCTATGGGGGATAGAGCTATAGAGTGCCTCAACGTCAATTGTTACTAGAAGCGTATGGTTAGGTACAGAAAGCTTGTCTATAATTTGCAAAAAGTGCATGGTGTCTTTCACGTATGACGGCAGATTCATGACAAAAGGTTTGAGGAATTCATCGATTAATCGACTGGCGTTCTCACTCAGGGAGCCCACCCCTGAAATTATTGGTCTCCCAGGTGGTTTATCCCTATTTTTGTGCACTTTAGGAAGTGCATAGAATGTTGGTGTTATAGGGAAGTTGTTACGAATGAACTTCCATATTTGTGTCGTAATAGTGTTGTTTCTAAGGGCGGCATCCACAAGTATATAGAATTCTCCATTGAATTTGTTAATAATGCTAGCAGGCATGCGTCTATACCAATTCTGTTTTTTTAGGATATCGTTACACATATCGGTGTATTGTTCGTTGTCTAAGAGGACAACATTGCCCCCTTTATCTGACGATTTTATTACAATAGCGGTATTTTTAGCTAAATTATTTAGGGCTATAGTTTCATTTTTCGTTAAGTTGGTTCTTGCAGGGGTAGATATTTTTAATTTATTTAAATCTCTGTCTATTAGTTTCAGAAAGGCAGCTGCATTAGGGTTCGTGCTTGGTGCTGGGCAAAAATCTGATTTCTTTTTAAGTCTTGAAATGTTTTTATTGATCGGTGGATCTTGTTTATCCACAGATTCTAGGATTTTTTGGAGGTCGACCCGGTCGATGAGATCGGTCGGGTCGTTTTCCTCCAAAAGTGCCACCAAGTGATCTAGTGCTTGATTTTCTTGGGGAGTGCAGTCTGGGGGTATCCCCTGTTTATCAAATAGTTTTTTTTTAATTAATTTTCTAACAAATAACTGTAAGTCTTTAAAGACATCAAACTTGTTTATGTTTTGATGTGGACAAAAATTAAGGCCCCTCTTAAGTAGGGAGGTCTCATCTGTGGAGAGTGTATAGGAAGAAAAGTTGATGATATTGAGGTCAGACTCAATAGGTGTGTTAGAGGGAGTGTTGGTACCTATAAATTGACTTGTGTATAAGTGTTTGGGTTGGTTAGAGATGGTTGTACCCCCGCCAGGATCCGCTCTAAAAAAGAAGGATCACTGCTGAGGGTCTCGAAAGATTCTGTGCCCCCATTATTAGTTAGTGCTGGTGTATTCTTATTGGTCACCCTATTCGTTAGTGCTTGGGGATTGGGCGTGATGTCTGTGTCTATGTTTTTACTACTAGTTGTGGGTGTTGTTTTGTATGTAGAGGTTATTAGTGGCGATTTTTTTGCCAAATGGCCTTCTGGCGAGTCGCTCTGGTATTGGCGTTTGTTACTGTGATTCGTCTTTGTTTTCTGTGTTGTGTGTGAAGTGGTGTTTGAGTGAAAGGACGTACCCTGGTTTTTATTCCAGGGTCTTCCAGAACTCAAGTTGTCCCTATTGAAGCTGCCCTTGTAATTGTATTGGGTCCATTTGTATGCCCTACCATTTTTGAAGGCATCCCTATCACGATTAAATTTGAAACTTTTTTTCCCAAGGATAACTTTGTTAAAGGTCTCCAAGTGAGTTTTTAATTTTTCTTCCCTGGTTGTTATTGGTTTTTGTATTTTCAATTTTTGTAATTTATCACAGATATTTATTATTTCAAGGTCTAAGATCGATGATCTCTTATTGTATTCCTCTATCAGGGTTTCCATCAGACTGCGTGAACAAACTTTTAAAATCTCTTCCCATTTTGTTTTGAAGTCAGAGTCCAGACCTTCCAAAGTTGGGAAGATCTGGACTCCGAGTCCCAGGGGGTTAATGTCCTCTCGAATATAGTTTTCAAAGGACCTGGAATGCCAGAACAAAGTGGACTTCTTTTCCAGGATCTTTGAGAGTTTAAAGAATAAAGATGATATCTCTGCCTCTATTTCCTCTTTATTGCCGAATTCCTTTAGATACCCTTCCATAAGGGATTTCCACTCACTACCCGTAAATTCTGTCATAACTAAAACGGAAGCCTTTACAGTGAATCGCCTATGCAAGTATATATATATGAACAAGTTTGAAAAACAAAATAGATAAATATCCTTATCACAGAACTTTATCTATGATTGTATAGTAACTGAGTATGGTGTGTTCGGTGCTAGCCTAGGCGGGGAATGGTATCTACTACCCAATAGTATGAGAAGGTTGTAGGCTTAGCAGAGATCACACATATAGAGAAAATGGGAATTTAATGTTTCATGCCACATCCTATAGTACAGAAAAACAAAAGGGGGATCCCCTAAGGGTTTGGACTTTTAAGGCATGTAGGATATATGACCCCAGATATAATGAAAAATGATATATATTTAAGAAAACGTTTTATTGCAAAAAATTGTACACAAGAGAATTTGACAATATAACAATATAAAAACTTTTTGAAATATTCGAACAACGATTCATTCATAGAATACAGTATATAGATATATATTGTGTAGGCGTTGACTCACACCTGACGCGTTTCGGAGGTTTTTACAACTTTCCTCCTTCTTCAGAGGTAGGAGCGCAACATTTCTAATAGCTAAAAGATATTATAATAAAGCAATTTGTCAAAAAGATGAACCTTAGTGTATATATAATGATGCTTCTAACATCAAAAAACAGAACAATTTTTTACATAGAAATATACACATAGGGAAAAGTATTCACATACCGTTTACAGGAATATTTCGATGTAGTTAAAAACAGTGGCTGGGAGGAGGAGCTTCTTTGCCTAGGCTTCTTAAGATGGCATGATTTGATAAAGGATTAGTGTCCATACATTAGGTATGACGACTCATAGAGATTTTGTCATATATCTAAGATTTATTGAAATCCCAAGGCTAATTGCAAGTATCTTGGCACGATAGCAGTAGGGGGCGTCTGTGAGACACACTGGGGCCGGGTATGAAAGCCCTGGTAAATCAAAACATGTATAAGTAATTGTACATAAAGAAATGTGGTATATGGGTGCATAGATGGAGTGAGAAATATCACTCTACACATGCTAAATATTTATTCTCACAGACCTGTATTATGGATCTGTGAACATATCTTCGTCAAACTTGCACTGGTGGTTGGGTGTCATTAAACGTTCAATAGCTCTGGAGAGAAAATCAATCAAAGATGTCCAGATAAAGGAATCATAGTCACCAGTGAGTGTCCCTCCCAGATGATCCCCACATATAGATCCCTATAATGTTGGGAGTGTAACTGGAAAGTATGGGTATAGTGTGGCTATATGCATATATATAGATATTATTAAGCCCATTGTATATGCATTAATCTATGTTGTTTATTGTAGGAACAGTTCTCATTATCTCTATGATTACACTTGAGACTGTTTAATTAGCTTATTTGTAGTTATATTGTCAAATTCTCTTGTGTACAATTTTTTGCAATAAAAAGTTTTTGATTTGTAATTACACGCCCCTGTTAAACAGGGGCTGAAAAATTGTGCCTTAGGCATTGGTGCTGGTGACACAACACTGCAACCCCTCACAGACACTGTACTCTTAGCACAGCAATGAGACCTGTTGCAAAGCATTGCCTAAAAATTGTAATTACACGCCCCAATAGGGGCTGAAAAATTGTGCCTTAGGCACTGGTGCCACAACACTGCAAGCCCTCACAGATACTGTACTTGGAGCACAGCAGTCACACCTGTTGCGAAGCATCTTTTTAAAAAATTGTAATTACACGCCCCTGTTATACAGGGGCTGAAAAATTGTGCCTTAGGCACTGGTGCTGGTGCCACAACACTGCAACCCCTCACAGACACTGTACTCTTAGCACAGCAATGAGACCTGTTGCAAAGCATTGCCTAAAAATTGTAATTACACGCCCCAACAGGGGCTGAAAAATTGTGCCTTAGGCACTGGTGCCACAACACTGCAACCCCTCACAGATACTGTACTTGGAGCACAGCAGTCACACCTGTTGCGAAGCATCTTTTTTTTTTTAACATAAAGTTTATTTATTTGTAAAAGCAGACCAACATAGTATTAAACTTCATACAGAGACATCTTAGTCATAGATTGAAAGACAATTGTACATGTGTTTAAGCAACCAGATCAAAGTTACATTCATTGACAAAGCTTCCCGATCTTACATACATTGACAAAGCTTCCCGATCTTACAACCAACTATATGACAGCTGACGCTGCAGCACGTCAGACAGGAGAGAGAAATAATAAAAGGTGGGGGGAGGACGGGCCAGAGTCACCTGTCCATCACTATTTGTCCGCAGGGTTCATCCGGATAGGAGGTTGTGCCATCAGTATCCCATGTACCTTGTCCCACCTCGGGTGGTTTTTTAGGGGGGGGGGGGGTAAGTCGTTTCCTAGTCTATGGTCAATTCACGTGCCGACACCCAGGGGGCCCAGATTTTGTCAAATTTATTCGGACAGTTCCTACCCAGATAGGTTAACTTATAGAGAGGCAGGGCATTATTGATTAACGTTATCCAGAGCTGTTTAGTAGGGGGTTGGGTTTGGTTCCAATTTAGAAGGATGGCCTTCCTAGCGTAAAAGGACGCATAGAAGACAAACAACTTTCTCCTTTGGGGAGCCTCGAGAAAATCGCAGACCCCCAGCAGGAGGGGAATGGGGCTGTATGGGACCCTAATTTTCCCTATGGCATTGATATCTGCCAGCACTTCTTTCCAGAATATCTCTATTCTTGTACACGCCCAGACTACATGGAAGAAGCCTGCATTGTCCTGACCACACCTGGGGCAGACCGCTGAGCGACCAGGGTATATTCTTGCCAGGCGGACCGGCGAGTATTGGGTACGATGGAGAAATTTTAGCTGCGTGAATCTATCTCTAGCCGAAATCATTAGTGGTAAGTACTGCTGGATGCCCTCCTCCCAGTCGTCAGCAGCCAATTCCGGGATATCAGCTTGCCAGCTATTGTATAGTTGTGATACATTGGATGTGTCCAGCCCAGCCAACATATTATAAAGTGTGGAGAGTGTGCCCTTATTTTCCCCTGACCTCAGGATACTCTCCAGGCCTGACAACCGCAGCTCAATAGCCCGGGGGAATTGAGAGTGGTAGGCATGGCGCAGTTGGAGGAATCTAAAGAACATGTGGTTCGGAAGGTCCCTGTCCCTTTTCAGGTCATCGAAGGTTATCAGGTGTCCCTGAGTCACCACGTCTCCCAGCTGCACAATCCCATGCCTGGCCCAGATCACCGGGTCCGGAATAGAGTGAAAGTGGGGCAGACGGGGATTACCCCAAAGTGGGGTGTAGGGGGACCACACATCCGGTTCTCGTACCAGTGCGTGGACCTTGTCCCACACTCTGAGCGTAGTCCTCATAGTTATGGACACCCCTAAGTTGGATTTGGGTCCCCTGTATATCAGATTCCTAAGTTCCGCTTGGGAGCCCAGCAGCGCCGCCTCCAATGTCGACGCCGGGTTAGCCGGGTGTTCGGACAGCCACCATTTGACTGTGACCAGCACAGCCGCCCAATAGTATTTTATAAGGTTTGGCAGAGCCAAGCCTCCCAGTGTCAGGGGAAGTTGAAGGGTTGTCTTCGCTATTCTAGGTGTCCCTCCCCTCCATATAAAATTGGTTAGGATACTTTCCACCTTTCTGAAGAATGAAATGGGTATGGCCACCGGAGTTTGTCTGGCGAAGCATCTTTTTAAAAAATTGTAATTACACGCCCCTGTTATACAGGGGCTGAAAAATTGTGCCTTAGGCACTGGTGCTGGTGCCACAACACTGCAACCCCTCAGAGACACTGTACTCTTAGCACAGCAATGAGACCTGTTGCAAAGCATTGCCTAAAAATTGTAATTACACGCCCCAACAGGGGCTGAAAAATTGTGCCTTAGGCACTGGTGCTGGTGCCACAACACTGCAACCCCTCACAGATACTGTACTTGGAGCACAGCAGTCACACGTGTTGCGGAGCATTTTTTAAAAAAATTGTAAGTACACGCCCCTGTTATACAGGGGCTGAAAAATTGTGCCTTAGGCACTGGTGTGGTGGCATAGATCATTGAGGAGGAGGAAGAGGATAGTCAGTGAACATAACAGGGCAGTCACTCAGCATCAGCATAGGCAGTCTTGAAGGGATGTGACATTATAAATTATTCCGTTATATCCGCTTCAGGTGCCTGGTAGCTGGTGGTGATCCAAGACTGATTCATTTTTATGAAGGTCAGTCGATCAACCGAGTCGGTGGACAGGCGCACCCTATGATCGGTGACAAATCCTCCAGCAGCACTGAATGTGCGTTCGGAAAGAACACTGGAGGCAGGACAGGCCAGTAGCTCAATTGCATACTGTGCAAGCTCTGGCCAGTGATCCATCCTCAGGACCCAGTAAGCCAGAGGATTTTCGGTGGGAAAGGTGTCCAAGTCTGACCTTGCCCCTAGGTATTCCTGCACCATGTATATCAGACGCTGGCGATGGTTGCTGGAACCGATCATACCTTGGGGCTGCGGACTAAAAAATTGTCTGAACGCATCGGTCAGACGTCCACCTTCCCCACCGCTCCTTCTGCTACTGACCGAAGCCTCAGCAACTCGTCGTCCAGGACCAGGAGTTTGTAACCTCCCAGTTTCTGGGAACGCGTTGCACAGACCTTTCTGCAAGGCCTCCCTGAGATGTCTCATCCTCTGCTCCCTCTGCGACGGCAAGATAAGGTCCGCAACCTTACCCTTGTACCGTGGATCAAGGAGAGTGGCCAGCCAGTAATGGTCCCTCTCCTTGATCCGAAGAACACGAGGATCCTTCCGCAGGCTTTGCAGGATCAGGGAGGCCATGCAGCATAGGTTAGCTGAGGCATTCGGTCCGGAGTCTTCTGGGTCACTGAGGATGACATGATCGCCAGCCACCTCCTCCCAGCCACGTACAAGTCCACTGGTTTGTTGGGACTGTACATCATTCCTAAAAGACTGCTGATGCTGAGTGCCAGGCTCCACCTCCATGCTCACACAATCCTCCTCCTCCTCATCCTCTTCCTGTGTGATGGGTGGGACAGAAGGAACACTGTCCGGATAAAGGGGGCCTTGAGAGGAATGGAAGTCCTCCTCTTCCTGCCTCTGTTCTGCCTCAAGTGCCCTGTCCATTATCCCACGCAGCGTATGCTCCAACAGGTGGACAAGAGGTACAGTGTCACTGATGCATGCACTGTCACTGCTCACCATCCTCGTGGCCTCCTCAAATGGTGAGAGGACAGTGAATACATCCCTGATCATGCTCCACTGGCGTGGGGAAAAAAAGCCAAGCTCCCCTGACCCTGTCCTGGTGCCGTAGTCGCAAAGGTACTCATTGATGGCCCTCTGCTGCATGTGCAGTCGCTGCAGCAAGGCCAACGCTGAGTTCCACCTGGTGGGCATGTCACATATTAGGCGGTTCTTGGGCAGGTTCAGCTCCTTTTGCAGCTCAGTCAGCCGAGCACTGGCATTATAAGATCGGCAGAAATGCACACAGACTTTCCTGGCCTGCCTCAGGACATCCTGTAAGCCTGGGAACCTGCCCAAGAACCGCTGCACCACCAGGTTGAGGACGTGAGCCATACAGGGCACATGGGTGAGCTGCCCCTGTCGCAGGGCGGAGAGGATGTTGGTGCCATTGTCAGAAACGACCATTCCTGGCTTAAGCTGGCGTGGCGTCAACCACCTCTCGGCCTGCCCCTGCAGAGCTGCCAGAACCTCTGGCCCAGTGTGGCTCCTGTCCCCCAAACACACCAGCGCAAGCACGGCATGGCATCTTTTTGCCTGCGTACTCGCGTAGCCCCTTGTACGCCTACGGAGCACCGCTGGTTCCGAGGACAGAGCACTGGAGGAAGAAGAAGAGAAGGGGGTGGAGGAGAGAGGTGTGTCACAACCAGTAGTAGCATTTTGGAGGCGTGGTGGCGGAACAACCTGCATCCCTCCCAGCTGCCAATAGAGTGACCCAATGGGCCGTGAAAGAAAGATAACGTCCCTGTCCATGCCTGCTGGACCATGAGTCAGCGGTAATATGCACCTTACCGCTGACCGCCCTGTCCAGCGAGGCATGGACATTGCCTTCCACATGCCGGTAGAGAGACGGAATCGCCTTCCGTGAGAAAAAGTGGCGTTTGGGAACCTGCCACTGAGGAACCGCACATTGAACAAACTCACGGAAGGGGGCCGAGTCTACCAACTGAAAAGGCAGCAGTTGAAGTGCTAGCAATTTAGCCAAGCTAGCATTCAACCGCTGGGCATGTGGATGGCTGGGAGTGTACTTCTTTCGACGGTCCAGCAGCTGGGGCAGGGAAATTTGCCTGCTACAATCGGACGTCGGTGTACTGCAAGTACTTGGTTGTGACACACCTAATTCTACACCTTCAGTCCTCTCAGAGCAGCTTTCAGAGAGGACTGAAGATATAGTGGGGATGGAGATCCCAGCTGATGAGGAGCAAGGAGAGGTCCGCTTTGTTCTTTGGTGTGGGTCTTTTATGTGTGCTTGCCAACGAGCTGCATGGCAGGTCGACATATGTCTGCTCATGCTTGTGGTGCCCAAGCGGCTGATGTTTTGGCCACGCGAGATACGCTTGAGACAAATATTGCAAATAGCAGTGGTGCGATTGATGCACTCGTCTCAAAAAAGGCCCACACCAAAGAACTTTTCTGATAACGTGCAGAGGCAGCGCCCTGCACAGGCGGAGCTCTGCGGTGTGGTACAGTTGCTGTGCTGGCCTCCAGGGGGCATCCTGCCTCGTTGGACATGTGACGCCGCATCCTCCTCCTCCTCGTCCTCCTCCTCATCCTCTCTCCCTTCAGGCACCCACATGGAGTCAGTGACCTCATCATCCCCTCCCTCTTCACCACTAGAGCAAACCTGGCAGTAAGCTGCAGCTGGTGGAACAGTACTGCCAGATTGCTGTCCTTCAGCATCCCCTCTCTCTGCGCGCACACTACTGACTTCCTCAAGCTGGGTATCATCATCCGAGCCTTCGAATCGTTGGGCATCCTCCTGGAGCATGTACCCAACACTGTGCTCAAAGAGTTTGGGGGACTCCTCAGGAGGACATGGTGGGTCTAGGGAAGGGGTGGCTGATGATGCCATTGAGTACGCGTTGGCAGCTGCTCTGCCAGTACCCTGAGCCTGGGTGAGAGAGGATGAGGAGGATGAGGAGGGCTTGGTCATCCATTCTACCAAGCCTTCAGCATGATGCGGCTCCACATGTCCAGCTGCCGAAAACAAAGACGAGCGTGTCCCATGGCCACGTGCTGATGACGATGCACAACCACGTCCATGGCCAGCACTGTTGTCTCTAGAAACAGAGCCTGCCTGCCCTGTGTTCTTGCCTCTGCACGCTCTGCCTCCCCTTGGCGGTCTTCCAGCCATTGTAGTCGGTAGTGTATATAGTATAAAAAATAGAGCTCCTATGTGTGCTCACAACACACTGTAGGTCCTATGGGTGCTGACACTAACACACTATAGGTACTATGTGTGCTGCTGACAAGAAAATATAGGAGCTCTGTTTGCTGCCACTAACACACTAGAAGTCCTATGGGTGCTGCTGAGAAGAAAATATAGGAGCTCTGTGTGATGCCACTAACACACTAGAAGTCCTATGGGTGCTTCTGCGAAGAAAATATAGGAGCTCTGTGTGATGCCACTAACACACTAGAAGTCCTGTGGGTGCTGCTGAGAAGAAAATATAGGAGCTCTGTGTGATGCCACTAACACACTAGAAGTCCTGTGGGTGCTGCTGAGAAGAAAATATAGGAGCTCTGTGTGATGCCACTAACACACTAGAAGTCCTATGGGTGCTTCTGCGAAGAAAATATAGGAGCTCTGTGTGATGCCACTAACACACTAGAAGTCCTATGGGTGCTTCTGCGAAGAAAATATAGGAGCTCTGTGTGATGCCACTAACACACTAGAAGTTCTATGGGTGCTTCTGGGAAGAAAATATAGGAGCTCTGTGTGATGCCACTAACACACTAGAAGTCCTGTGGGTGCTGCTGAGAAGAAAATATAGGAGCTCTGTGTGATGCCACTAACACACTAGAAGTCCTATGGGTGCTTCTGCGAAGAAAATATAGGAGCTCTGTGTGATGCCACTAACACACTAGAAGTCCTATGGGTGCTTCTGGGAAGAAAATATAGGAGCTCTGTGTGATGCCACTAACACACTAGAAGTCCTATGGGTGCTTCTGGGAAGAAAATATGGGAGCTCTGTGTGATGCCACTAACACACAATTGAAGTCCTATGGGTGCTTCTGGGAAGAAAATATGGGAGCTCTGTGTGATGCCACTAACACACTAGAAGTCCTATGGGTGCTTCTGGGAAGAAAATATAGGAGCTCTGTGTGATGCCACTAACACACAATTGAAGTCCTATGGGTGCTTCTGGGAAGAAAATATAGGAGCTCTGTGTGATGCCACTAACACACTAGAAGTTCTATGGGTGCTTCTGGGAAGAAAATATGGGAGCTCTGTGTGATGCCACTAACACACTAGAAGTCCTATGGGTGCTTCTGGGAAGAAAATATGGGAGCTCTGTGTGATGCCACTAACACACTAGAAGTCCTATGGGTGCTTCTGGGAAGAAAATATAGGAGCTCTGTGTGATGCCACTAACACACTAGAAGTCCTATGGGTGCTTCTGGGAAGAAAATATGGGAGCTCTGTGTGATGCCACTAACACACTAGAAGTCCTATGGGTGCTTCTGGGAAGAAAATATGGGAGCTCTGTGTGATGCCACTAACACACAATTGAAGTCCTATGGGTGCTTCTGGGAAGAAAATATGGGAGCTCTGTGTGATGCCACTAACACACTAGAAGTCCTATGGGTGCTTCTGGGAAGAAAATATAGGAGCTCTGTGTGATGCCACTAACACACTAGAAGTCCTATGGGTGCTTCTGGGAAGAAAATATAGGAGCTCTGTGTGATGCCACTAACACACTAGAAGTCCTGTGGGTCCTGCTGAGAAGAAAATATAGGAGCTCTGTGTGATGCCACTAACACACTAGAAGTCCTATGGGTGCTTCTGGGAAGAAAATATGGGAGCTCTGTGTGATGCCACTAACACACAATTGAAGTCCTATGGGTGCTTCTGGGAAGAAAATATAGGAGCTCTGTGTGATGCCACTAACACACTAGAAGTCCTATGGGTGCTTCTGGGAAGAAAATATGGGAGCTCTGTGTGATGCCACTAACACACTAGAAGTCCTATGGGTGCTTCTGGTAAGAAAATATGGGAGCTCTGTGTGATGCCACTAACACACTAGAAGTCCTATGGGTGCTTCTGGGAAGAAAATATGGGAGCTCTGTGTGATGCCACTAACACACTAGAAGTCCTATGGGTGCTTCTGGGAAGAAAATATGGGAGCTCTGTGTGATGCCACTAACACACAATTGAAGTCCTATGGGTGCTTCTGGGAAGAAAATATGGGAGCTCTGTGTGATGCCACTAACACACTAGAAGTCCTATGGGTGCTTCTGGGAAGAAAATATGGGAGCTCTGTGTGATGCCACTAACACACTAGAAGTCCTATGGGTGCTTTTGGGGTGCAATGCTGTGCTAACAGCACTGCGGTTGGTACTACTGAAATACTGTACTAACAGTAAAACACGCACCAGACTAATCCCCAGCAGCAGCTAATAACACACTAACCAGCAGCAATGAACGATCAATGACAGGTAGCAATGGTTTAGCAAATAAATAGCCAATGGTTTAGCAAAGAAGAGCAAATCTCTCTGTAGCAATGAATCAAGCAAAGACACAGAATCAGCAGACTGATCTCTCCTAAAGCCGGAATTCATGTGACCGGCGCCGACGGCGTGGCGGCCTTTTAAATGGTGGGGCGTGTACTAAAGCCCCTGAGCTTTAATTGGCTACAGGCGTCCTGCCTGTAGCCAATTATTGCTCTCCGAGTTTCCGGCGCTGTGATTGGCCAAGCATGCGGGGTCACAGTGCATGCTTGGCCAATCATCAGCCAGCAATGCACTGCGCAGGCCGCGCCGGCCACAATGCATTGCGGGGCCGCTCGCATCACACGAATGTGATGCGAACAGCCCAAATACTTCTGGGCTCGCCGAGCGAGCGAACGCCCGGTGCTCGATGCGAACGTGGGTTCGCATCGAGCACCGGGCCCATCCCTAGTCTGGTGTTTTAATAATTTTATTGTGTTGTTTATATTGTTTGTTTTGGGGTGGGGTGATAGTGGATGTATACAATCCCATGTAAACCTTCAAATAGCTTAATTAACATCAAGGGCATGGTTGCCTCCAGAAAGCCCTTTGAAAGGACATCACACATGGATGCTGTACAGCAACTATTTTATGAGAAAATTATTGTGATATGGCCAGAAGACAGTGGCTTTCATTTTCTAAATTACCCATAAGCATGCTGTTAAGAGAGGTTGATTTGCCTATAGTTTCTCGAAAATTGTTTATTATGACCCTTCCTAGAAATCTTTTGGGAAACAATGTGACTTTAACTTTGAGGATTTGGAAGACACCTGTCCCAAAAAGCAGGATTAAGGCTTGGTTCACATATGCGCCGCATGCGGCTCACAGCAGGGATATGAGATATGCCCCAGTAGAAGACCATATTGTGTCGAAACGCATCGGGCCAGCTATCTCGTGTTTCTCCCATTGCTGATCCTTTTATAAATTTTATTCTCGAGATTTTATTGTCACATGCATAATGTGAATACATTTTAGTCAACCTTTTTTGACCTGCACCATTGGAGTCGCTCTCGTTTTTTTGTTTCTATCCCCTTCCTACTTCTGGGATTTAATCGAGTGGATCGTCTGGGATTTCGTGATTCGGCCACACAGGGTTTCACCGGTCGTATGGTCCGCTGCCCGGTTTCTATCTGCCTGATCCGGTACCTTTCAGCGCAAGGTACCTCCCAGGGAGGAACGACGTGCTGACGTCACCGCGTTCTACGCCCCGGACAAGCACGGGCGTTTTGTTACTGTAGCCGGCCGGCCGCAAAATTTGAAATTTTATCCCATTGTTTTTATCTGGATGTCTGTACGCCCTCTGCGTTTTTTTTTAAATAAACCAGTTGGATCCTACCCATGGTCTGCCCTTTTTTCCTTCTCTTTTCCGGCCTTGGGGAATTGTTTTTTCCTGACGAGATATAAAGCTGTGGATTGAGCAACCCCTGACAAGGATATGGACGTTCTGACCTGATGCACAGAAGGGAGACAGAGGAAAAAGGCCCTGGCTGGGTTGTAGCCACATGCGATCACTTGACCTACAGCTGGTAAGCCTGCATTTCATTTGGTGGTGGGACCACAGAAGGAAAGTCACTAAATCACGGATGACAGTCTGATTTGAAAGAGTCACCCACTGCACGGATGTCACTTTATGCCTGTAGCCCTATATGACCACATATGGACAGCATAACATCAATATATATATATTTATTGACACTTATGGTTTCTAATTACACATCTGTTGCCTAGCTATATATGGGTTTTTTCTATATATTATATTTGTTTCATTATATTGCATTTAACATATTTCCCTTTATTGTTTAACAATATATCATATATTGCACAATATTTGTTGGTATCAATTCCCTATAGGTGATAACGATTGTCACTTATCAATTCATGGTACATATATATTTGTGATTCACTAATTTATATAGCGCAACCTTTCTTTTTACACTTCTATTTTTGTTTATCACATGTGGTTTGCTGCTTTCTAAACGTTTTTTGTCTAGCGCAGTCTTTTTGTTTTCCTTAACTTTAGTTATAGCTAGTTGTCTAGATGGGGCCACGACACAGTGGAACCTTGCTGCACATGCAACTGCCATTACAGTAATAATGAGTGCGAGTTTCCACCCACAGTTTTCAGATGTTGAATCACCCTGCCAGGCCTTGTCCCAGAAGGACCACTTCCCTACTTTAACCAGTGACTTGGGTCGGTTCCTACCCATCCCGGCACAAGACTACAGAGCATTTTGAGGTTAATGGTCCAGAACACTAAATATCCTTCATCAGTTCCTTACTCCCCATGACTTCCAACCACCCCTGCGCACTCTATCCTTTGCTTATATAACCCTCTAACAAGGCTTGACCTAGACTCCAGCTAATACACCTGCATGTGTGGGGTTGCAGTATGGTACAGTACAGAGCCATACCCAGTCCAGCGTACCTCTGTTACCTCACTTGCAGTAAAAGAAAGGAGTCCCGCCAAGTCCCATGCAAGCTCATTAACTCTTTCCTTCCCATACCTAGTGATCAGGCCTTAGATCTCTGTGACGTTAGTCTGCTCCTGGTGCCCGGAGGAGATGGGCAGCTAGGGAGGGAGTCAGGGCACTGACTCCCTCGCTACCAAAAGACCTGTCACCTAACAAAGTATCACTCCAAACGACTGGTTGCTGTAGCTGTTCTTCCTTGTGGTTACCCATGGAAACTACCTCTTTTTTTTAGCCTTGCAGGTTAACCTTGTTGTACATACTCCATAGTGCTTTTATAGACCCATTTTTTTTTAGGAATATACCAAGACCCAACATGCACCCCTTTAAGTAACTTTAGACTGAGCTTAGCACAATAGAAACAACTTTACTGAGAATTCAGCAGAACACGCATAACAAGTGTAGCACGACACTTTATTTAAGTGTGCGCTATAATACAAATTTAGTCTTTTCCAGAACTTTAACAGAGTTCTGGGGGTTAATTGAACAGGTTTTTTACTTTGGCATCAGTTTGGCTGGGCTGTACTAGAGTTCTGCCTGGGGATAGGTGCAGTGAGGCACCTGGGACAGGCTGAGAACCAAGCCTTGTTGGACGTGTGAGGTACCAATCTTTCTCGGAGCCAATCAGTGGGTGCGTCTGGCCCCGCTGTGTAGTCTGGGAAGGGGTATTTAAGATGCTGAAGTCACGTGTTCAGGGTTTGGCTTGCTCTTTGATTCCTGGTTCCAATTGATTCAATTGATGTCAGCAGTTCTAAGTGCCTGAGTTTTTATCACCCGTGCCCTGTATTCCCAATTAAGAGACTGTGTTACAGTTGGATGTTACCCCCGCAAATAAAAATCCTAAAAAGGACTTTTTGTGTCGGCTTATGAAGTTGCTGGGTACTAACCCTGGGAACCCCTAGACAAAGGAACGATGAGCTACAAGGAGGAGGAGGTAATTGGTAAGCCCAGAAGATTCAAGGTCACCCCAAGGGGTTATGGCCGCTACACAAGCATAAACATTCTCAACCTAGCTACACCTAACTGAGGCTGCCCCAGGTTATCTGAACAGAGGAAGTAATAAGGGGAATAGTCCATTCTTGGTAAGGTTCATCCATGTCCTTGGGATATCCCATTGAGTCAGTGCCTGATGCTGGACCAAAGGTCCCAGTGAACTCTTGCAGATGCCCCATCTTCTGTTTGGTCCTGGCTCCCCTATGATCCAGACCTCGTCCCCTTTTATACAACACAGGAGGGAGGCTGGACCACAGCAATAAGCGAACACACACAGGAAAGGCGGTAAAATGCTGACCCCTCCCCCTATCCACCCCGGGCCCCCTTTGGTCTAATGAGAACCTCCAGAGTTTAGACATGGGATCCGTCAAAAAATACGTTTCGTTTCGTTCCGTTTTATTTCGTATCCCAAAAAATTCGTAATTCGGGTTTCGTATACGGAATTTAATTCGGATTCGTACGAAATACGGATTTCGTACGAATCGTAAGAATCGTTAATTTGGTTAACGAATAGCGACACTCTACGAATAATATCCGAAAACGTATTAAGGTTGCATAACAACAGTCTATTGTGTGTGTGTACTGTGTAGACAATAGCTCTGCCTATGCCTAACGTTATTCTAATGGATTTGTAAATTCGTTACTTTTTTTGGTTTGTTGATTGGTCATTTTACATGTCTCTCTTTCTCTTACAATGGCGCTGTCTAACGTGCTTCGAATGTATTCGTACATTCGTAACTTTTTTTTTTGTTTGTTGATTCGTAATTTTCCGTGTCTCTTAAAATGGCGCTGCTTATGCTTAACGTGCTTCGAATGGATTCTTAAATTCGTTACTTTTTATTGTTTGTTGATTTGTCATTTTACGTGTCTCTCTCACAATGGCCCTGTCTAACGTGCCTCGAATGGATTCGTACATTCTTAACTTTTTTTGTTTTTGTTTGTTGAGTCGTCATTTTTCGTGTCTCTTACAATGGTGCTGCCTAACGTGCTTCGAATGGATTCTTAAATTCGTTACTTTTCTTTGTTTGTTGATCTGTCATTTTACGTGTCTCTCTCTCACAATTGCGCTGTGACTGTCTAACGTCCTTCGAATGGATTCGTAACTTTTTTTATTTGTTTGTTGATTCGTCATTTTACGTGTCTCTCTGACTCTCTCACAATGGCGCTGTCTAACGTGCTTCGAATGGATTCTCAAATTCGTTACTTTTTTTTGTTTGTTGATTTGTCATTTTACGCGTCTCTCTCTCACAATAGCGATGTCTAACGTGCTTCGAATGGATTCGTAACTTTTATTTTTTTGGTTTACTGATTCGTCATTTTACGTGTCTCTCACTCTCTCACAATGGCGCTGCCTAACGTGCTTCGAATGGATTCTTAAATTCGTTACTTTTCTTTGTTTGTTGATCTGTCATTTTACGTGTCTCTCTCTCACAATTGCGCTGTGACTGTCTAACGTCCTTCGAATGGATTCGTAACTTTTTTTATTTGTTTGTTGATTCGTCATTTTACGTGTCTCTCTGACTCTCTCACAATGGCGCTGTCTAACGTGCTTCGAATGGATTCTCAAATTCGTTATTTTTTTTTGTTTGTTGATTTGTCATTTTACGCGTCTCTCTCTCACAATAGCGATGTCTAACGTGCTTCGAATGGATTCGTAACTTTTTTTTTTTTTGGTTTACTGATTCGTCATTTTACGTGTCTCTCACTCTCTCACAATGGCGCTGGCTAACGCGCTTCGAATGGATTCGTACATTCGTAACTTTTTTCTTTTTGGTCGTTGATTCGTAAATTTACATGTCTGACACAGTGGCGCTGCGGCGCTGCATGCGTCGAATGGATTCGTACTTTTCTAATACATCGCTGTTATTCGTAACTATTCGAAATCTCGTTTATTCTATTCTTTACTTTCGTTTTTGACATGTGCCTATAGTCTCCGCCCCTGGATGTAGTTTTGAGAGGCCGGCCCCTGGATGTAATTTAGAGAGACCGTGTGACTCCGTGTGACTGTAGTGTAGTGAGGGAGGAACAGAGAGAGAGAGAGCAGAGCAGAGAGCAGAGCAGAGACTGAGAGCAGAGAGAGTGGTATTGTTGGAGTTGTGGTTGTTGTTTTTGTGTGGACTGAATTTGTGATTTGTGTGGAATTAGAATGTCTGGGAGTGAGAATGTATGTGTGAGTGAGAGTGTTGGTTTGAAAGTTGTTGTTGTGAGTGAGAGTGGAGAGGACTCAGGGGATCGGATGAGTGGAGGGGAGCGCCGGATGAGTGGAGGGGATCGGATGAGTGGAGGGGAGCGCCGGATGAGTGGAGGGGATCGGATGAGTGGAGGGGATCGGATGAGTGGAGGGGAGCGCCGGATGAGTGGAGGGGATCGGATGAGTGGAGGGGAGCGCCGGATGAGTGGAGGGGAGAAGAGTGGAGGAGAGAGGAGTGGAGGGTCAGGGGGTGGAGGGGAGCACAGGAGTGGAGGGGACTGGAGTGGGGGTGAGAGGAGGATCAGTGGGGGGTTGAGGAGAGAGGAGGGAAGAGTAGAGAAGAGGAAGCGTAGTAGAGAGGAAAGGGAGAGGAAGCGTAGTAGAGGGGACAGGGAGAGGAAGCGCGGAGGGGACAGGGAGAGGAAGCGCGGAGGGGACAGGGAGAGGAAGCGCGGAGGGGAGAGGAGGCGTGAAGAGGAGATGAAGAGTGGAAGGGAGCATGGCCATGGAAGTGGAGTGGAGCGGGAGCGGGAGCATGGCCAAAAAAAGAGGCGTATGCCCCCCCCCCCATATCAGAAGATGAAATGTCTGACACCGGCGACCACCAGCGAACCAAACGCAAGCAGCAGCAGAAGACGATGACGTCATCAACAAGGGGGCCAGTCTTTACCCCCCAGGAAAACGCTGCTCTGGTGGCTGCTGTTAGGAGGGACAAGGCCACATTGTTCAGCCTCAACGTCCCTACTGCCCAGAAGACAGCAGCCTGGGATCGAGTCCGGGACTCTGTGAATGCCCTGTCCAAGGTTCGCAGGACCACCGCTGGTGTCAGGCACAGGTAATAATTATTCAAATATTATATCACTCTTAGAACACACCCCATATTTGTGAAAAAACACACACAGTAGGCTTTGAGTAATAAACTGATTTGAACGTAACACAAATATATTTAATATATTTATTTGACACAGACAGACACAGAAAAGTAACATGTAAAATAAAAATAATATTAATGTGTGTATATTTACTAAATATACTATTTTCATTTGCAGATTTTATGATTGTCGGGCCTCTGTCCATAAAAAAATTGAGAGGCAGGCCACTGGAGGCAAGACTGTCTTATTTAGACAGTGGGAGGCAGAGCTTAAGGATGGCCTCCTACTTCACGAAGATGCCCCGCCCCCTGGAGTGAGCACTGCCAGTGCCAGATCCGCCGCCAAGCACCAGAGACTGAGAGCTGGTGAGTAAAATAAAATCTATCATTATATATTGCAGTTATATGGTTGTTGTTTCCAGCTCACTATATTTTTTATGACTGCGGCATGTGAGACTTACGTTTTGCTTTACATTCATGTTTTCCAGATCGATCAATGTCATCATCCGTGGAGGAGGGAACAGGAACAGCTGCTTCTGCTTCATGCCCCCCTCAATATTCTGGCAGTGGTGAGTACCTACTACTACCTACCTAACCAACACAAAGCAAACATAATAACAAACATCTATTTATTGTATTTAACCACTTCAGCCCCCGATGATTTTCCCCCCTTCCTTACCAGAGCACTTTTTGCGATTCGGCACTGCGTCGCTTTAAGTGACAATTGCGCGGTCGTGCGACGTGGCTCCCAAACAAAATTGGCGTATTTTTTTGAACAGAAATAGGGTGGTATTTGGTGGTATTTATTTGATCACCTTTGCGGTTTTTATTTTTTGTGCTATAAACAAAAAAAGAGCAACAATTTTTAAAAAAAAATCAATATTTTTTACTTTGTTTGTCATAAAAATTATCCCCCAAAAATATAAAAATAAATATTTTTTTTTTCCCTCAGTTTAGGCCGATACGTATTCTTCTACATATTTTTTGTCAAAAAAATTACGTTAAGTGTATATTAATAATTGGTTCGCGTGATCACGGACATTATGTACGCAAATGATCATGTACAGATGACTGTGTGCAGGTGATCACGGACATATGTGTGCAGATGTCATTGACACATGTTATTTTACCGGGACATATGTGAGGGACATGTGTTTATTATTTTGGGACATGTGTTTTTATTAGGGGACATGTGTGTTTTGGGGACATGTGTGTTTACACTGTGGGTGGGGACACTACACTGGTGATCAGTGAGTAAAAAGCTGTAAAAACAGCTAATACTACTCACTGATCACCAGCCAGCTGTAGTGATCCGCGCTCCTCTCCTCACCAACGACTTCCGTGTGAGGAGAGGAGAGCCGATTGCCTAGCAAACGGCTGTTTGTTTACATCACATGACGGCTGTGATTCGACACGGCCGTCATGTGATCAGGAGGGCCAATCACCGACCCCTCCTGCCGATCCGAGATGCGCCGTGTCCGGGTGACACGGCCGCATCGGGATCGCGCCACTGCGCTGGCACGCGCGCGATCCCTCTACTTCAGAAGGACGTTCCAGAACGTCAGATCAGAAGTAGACGGCTCCCACCCGGCCGTCTATGTACAGTGGCCGGGTGGGAAGTAGTTAAGTACCGTAGTTTATCGCGATTCCAAGAGCGTTTGCAATTTTAAACCATAACATGTTCGATATCTATCTATTTTACTTGGAGTAACATCGACTATCGCAATATCCCCAAAAATTGGGCTAAATACATTTACTGTAAAAAAAATGTTTTTAATTCAGTTAATTTCTCACCTAAAATTGCTTTTGAAAGGCCGCTGTGCAAATACACACACAGTGCACATATATATATATAATTATAATGTTTGTGGTTCTCAGTAATTTTCTAGAAAAAAGTTTTGATTTTAAATTGTAAACAATAACTGTCATAAATAGGCTTGGTCCAGAAGTGGTTACCATAACTCTTTATTCTATCTTTAACAGAAAGCCTGAGCCGCCATATCCCAGACCCTCCAGCATCAGCTCCTTCTGCCAGGAAGCAACGCCCCATTTCTCCTCAACGTAAGTACTAGAATACGCAAGCTGCCAATATAAAGAAAAAAGGACACAAGGCACCATCATCCACACTAAGTTCACAAACACATAAAAAAAGCTACAACCATCCATTTTTAAGTTCATACACACAGCACACACCCCAAACTAGGGGTCTACCGATTAATGGTGGCCCCTTTTTTTGTAATTATCGTTGACAAACTTACCAATATAGTGCTTCAAGGTGTTGTACTCGGGTGATGCTTGCAGCGGCAGACATCACCCGTCCGGTGCCGTTTTTTAACAACCAATGTGGCTAAGCACTAGCAGCCGCTTGTCTGTTATTACAAACAGTTGGAGGGGAAGTCCTCCCCAGAAGTGCAGTCGCTGTAAATCTGAGGAGAAACTCTGAATTGAGGGGAAGCTCTGCTGATTTTATCTTCCAATCGTGTACAAACAAACATTCTGTTTTTTTTCCCTTGCATGACTGTCCCCCTCAGATCTACAGCGACTGCACTTCCAAGTGCACTTGTAGTGGAAAGTGTATTTTCCTTTAGTAAATAGACCCCACTGTTAGTGTTAGTATTGTAACCTATAATTGTTTATTCTATTACTACAATATTTGGAAATGCATCTGATCTTAGTATCTGAACGCCACTACAATCAGACAGCCAGTCAGCCACCAGTAACAGTAAGTTAGTAACTAGGGTGGAACTTAGAAAAGAGTAGTGAAAATAAATTATTTGCTATATATTATAAAGAGAAAAACAAACCTATTTTTATTGAAAGCGTTTGTTTAAAAAAAAAAAAGAAACCTGTTCCCTTAAAAACTTAAGGAAGGACCACCCGCCGCAGTTATATGTCGGCTGTTTGAAGAGGACCACCATTGTTATGGCAGCAGATAGCTGCCATAACCCCGGTATCTTCTTCAGCGGGCGGTCCTCTTTCAGATAAAATTGGTTACTGCGGCGGACTTGCCGCAAGTTCACTTTTATCAGGGGCCAAAGAGGCGATGGAGACGATCAGGTCCACTTCTGCCCTCCAATCTTAAAGGGTTTTTTTTTTTTTTGGGTGGGGGAGAAGAATATGACATTTCTTTTTATATTAATTTTTTATTGTATTTTTGTGTAGATAATATATGAGATCTGAGGTCTTTTTGACCCCAGATTTCACATTAAAGAGGACCTGTCTTTGTTTTTTTTCTATTACAAAGGATGTTTACAATACATTCCTTGTAATAGGAATATATGTATATGTTACACAAATAGTATTTATTTTTTAAAGGACAATGTCAAAATAAAAAGGAATAAAATATGTTTTTATTATAATCTCTAGAAATCAATTTCTTTGAATGCTAGCATCAACATTGGCTATCTCGTCTATTTCAGATCAACAAGAAGACCTGTCAGACGGGATTTCGCTCCGGGATGAGACCGAGCTGACCCCTTTGGCCCAGAAGCAGACTCTAGGGCCACAGGAAGCTGCCCCCCCTGTACGTCCTCCACTGCCTCACCCTCCAGAGGAGCAGCCAGTGCCGCAGTTGCCACCACCGACACCGAGTCAGACAACTGTCCTGCTGACAGAGATGCGGAGGCTGGCCAAAGCCAACAAAAAAATGCAGAGGGAGAATCGTAGGTTGAACCGGACCCTCCACCGTGCCATCAGAAACCACACTGATGATATGGAGAGGATGTGGGTCCGGTTCAACCTACAACAGAACCAGGCAATGGAGCATTGCAAATTATGTTTGCTGGAAGCAATTTCCAGACACAATGCTCCATTGCCTGGTACTAGCTCTACCACCACCATGAGCAGCCGAGAAGCCTCTCCATCATGATGAAATCAGCATCCACTGCGTGCTCCAGGACCATAGCTATTTTGTTTGTTTGTTCTGTTCAAATCTAATATATTATTTTATACTTTTATTTTGTGTGTAAAAATAAAGTTGTTTTGAAGTAATAAAACCAGCAGTCTTTAGTGCTTGATTTTGTTGAGGGAGGTGTTTATGTTTACAGCACACTAGACACATATTAGACACACTGTGATAAGCCACATTGACACAGAAATAAAAAGTTCCCTCCTCCGCCTGCTCCGCAACTCAAAAGGAGTGTTGCAAAGCGAGCTGTACATTCTGTCCCCCACCCCATCCCATTCCCCATCCAAGGTAGCCAGGCAGACATATAGGACAGAATAAGGTGACAGACACTACTGTACAACTGAACATAGAAATGTTTATTAGGTCTCTCTAAAGCATAAAGCAACTCCAACAATAAATTATTAATAACTTAACTTAACAGTAGTTAGTTCCCTTCTGCAATGGCAGAAAACAAAAACACTCCCCTTCCCCCACCCAAACATATTGGGGCACATCAGGGCATATTGGGGCACATCAGGGCATACTGGGGCACATGGCATATTATTGGGGCACATTGGGGAACATCAGGCCACAGCGTTTACCAGCTTGTGGATTAGTATAATTACATTTGGCAACAACAATTGAATGGGTATAAATATTTTTTGGGCATTTAAGAAACTTTGATTGTGGGGAGGGACAGGGTCCAACTAAAGAGTCTAAGACCAAGAGGCCATCTCTGCTGCAGAGTGCAGACAGTCAGTCAGTGAGTTCAAGGAATGTCCAGAGTAAGGGAGGGGTACCCCAGCTTTGGCAAATTTATTTTCAAAAATGCTAACTGCTCCATTAGCTGGGGGGACAACTGTGATCTTTGGGGTGACAGGATGTTTCCCGTCACAGAAAACACCCGCTCACTCTGGACACTTGTTGGAGGGCAGGACAGTAGCTCCTTGGCAATATCTGCGAGGGCAGGCCACTCCTCGCTCTTCTCCTGCCAAAAAGACATAGGATCTGTGGTGGGGTGCACTGGTGGGGATGACAAATATGTCATGACAACCTCCTTTGATGAAATGCGTTTCCTGGGGCGCACTATGCTGCTGGAGGTTCCCATTAGGGTGTCAAATGCCTCAGTCAAGACGGAAGAAGATGCTCCGCGACCGCTGGCAGGAGCTCTGCTGCTCACTTCAGAATCAGTAGATGCTGTTGCATGGGAGAGGGGGTTTTCAATATCTTCTTCCTCCTCTTCCTCCTCTCCCAGCTCTAGCGGCCTTACTAGCTGCCTTTCCCTCTGACGCACCCTGTCAATCAGTCTGTCCCGCCATGTTGTGAGAGCACTGCACTGCACAGCCATTTTGCCCTTGCAACGAGGGTCACACATGGCAGCCAGCATCAGTTCTGGGCAAGAGGCGGTCAAATCCTGCGTGCGCCTGCCCAATTCCAAGAGAAATGTCTTGAGCAGAGCCAACACATCAGGTTGAGGGACACCACCAGGCAAAGGTTCCTGAGCTGACATGAACCGCTCCAATTTAGTCTGAAGATGGTTAAAAAGCGGCAGCACATTAGCAATGCTGGCATCCTCGCGGCTCAGATGTTCTGTCACAGAGAGGAATGGTTTGAGGACTGCCACAATCTGCCCAATTATGGCCCAGTCCTCCCTGCCTAAAGGTCTCTCTATGCCAATATTATGTTCGCAGGCCATGGCATGGAGAGCCTTCTGCTGCTCAAGGATGCGTTCCAGCATTGCTAGGGTTGAATTCCACCTAGTCCCCACATCCTGTTTTAGGCAGTGTTCTGGAAGGCCTGCCTTCCTCTGTTCCAACCTGAGGAGGTGGCTGTCCCTCACACTTCGATGGAAGTGGCCAGCCATCTTCCGGCAAGAGTCCACCACTTTGGACAGCCTTCCATCGCCGCCAGAATTAGCCTCCACCAATCGAAAGCTGTCGGTTACCACCTGGTGGAGAAGGTGGGCTGAGCAGCGCACACCCACAAATCTGCCATCCCTTACAGCCTTCACCATGTTGCTGCCTCCGTCTGTCACAATATAGCCAATCCTGTAGCTGTTGCTGTCAGTGTCTGCCTGAAACCACTGCAACAACATTTTCTGCAGGGCTTGCAGGATATTTTGCGCTGTATGCTTCTCATCAAGCACCTCAGCGTGCAGCAGAAAAGAACGGTGCCCCTCTTTGACAAGTGCTGATGACGAGGATCCAGATGACACCTTGCCCTGCCACCAATGTGCCGTCAGGGACAGGAAGGCGTGTCGGGCACTAGATGCACTCCACAGGTCAGTGGTCAGGTGCACTGCCTGTCCACCTGCCTTTCTAATCTCGTCCTTCAGCACCCCAACACAAGACCTGTATAAGGCTGGCACCACAGTTTGGCTAAAGGTCTTTCGTGATGGCACACGGTACTGTGGTGCAACAGCCTGCATCAACTGCCTGAAGGGCTCACCTTCTACCATATTGAATGGTGCTCCTCCAACTGCAATAAGCTGGCCGATCAGGCGTGTAATCTTCCTAACCTGTGCCTGAGACATTCCTTTTGTACTGTGAAAGCCACCAAAATCTTCCAGGGTGGCCTGGTGGCTGGTATGGGTTGGATGTGGGGTGGTGGTGCTGGTACTTATGGTGGTGGCTGTGGTGGTGCCACTATTGGTATTGGTTCCTCTTTTGGTGTTTGGAGGGGACACAATTTTCTCCCCTAACAGCACAGCCTGGTGGTGCACACGCATGTGCTGGTTCATCCCGCTGTTGCTGAGATGCCCTATGTCTCGGCCCCGGCTGATGTCCCTGCCACAATGCTTGCATTTGGCCTTCTGACCAACGCCAATTTTGGTGAAATGCAGCCAAACGCTGGAACGGCAGCCAGCACCAATGACACTGCCCGCAGTGCCTGGTGATGGACTCACATCCACTGCAGTGGTTGGACTCTCTTTCTGAGGTTCAGCAGGAGGAGCAGGATGAAGAAGAGAATGAGATCTGAACATCACGGGTATTTTGGGTGCTGTTGCTGTGGTTGCATTGGCCGATGATGCTGGAGGCTTTGAAATAACGGCAGGGGACTTATAAGGGGAGAAAAGTAGTGGGGAGTCAGGGGAGATATATTCTCCTGGGCTGTCGCTGGGGCCAACATGGGTAGATGCCGATGCCGATGGTTGGTAATCAAAGTTCTCCATGTGAAAACTTGTTTCCATCTCTTTCTCTTCTTCTACATTGCCAGGGGAAGACTGATGATCTTTACAATGTGTTGTAAGCTGACTCTCCTCAGGCTCCTGCTTGCTTATCTCGAAGCTCCCTGGAGTGCTGATAGTGATAACATCATCATGAGCTTGTTCAGCCTGGGCCTTCTCCTCACATGTCTCATGCAGCATGCTGTCCAAGATCTCCATCTTTGGCTGCACAAAGGTGTGTGCAATGGGAAGTTTACCTTTGGTCTGCCCTCGTCCTCTTCCATAAAAGGTACGAGTGGGCATGCTAGTGCTACCAGCAGCAGTGCTTGTACAAGGTAAGTCCTCCTGGAACAGCTGGCGACGTGATGTCTGCGGTTTGGCAGGCTCTTTCACTCCTCCTGGTCGCCTCAACTTCATGGGAGGTGAGCTGAGCTCAGGGGGCGCAGAGACAGAACGTCCCACCTGCTGCTGTTCTACTTTACGCCGGCTCGAAGCTCTTCCTCTCCCAGCAGCAGCACTCTTTCTGCCTTGATCTCCTTGTTTGCTGCTCATTTTGCCTTCCAAGTCAAAAAAAGACAAAAAAAAAAGATGAGCAGACTAAAACAAAAATCTGGAGCAAAAGAAGAAATCCAATAGCAAAATAAGCTATCAAGGATAATAATCTTGCAGACTCGAACAGATATCAGGGCAAATGAATATCAAAAATCCAAGGATCGCAACGATATTTGAGCAGATGCACTGGCACAAATAGTTGACTGTATGATCAGCTCCACAAAGAGAAGTCATATGATCAGGGCGTGCCCTCTGCCCTGCCCTGTAGGCCTCAGCATCACAAGAAAACCTCTGATGTGATTGGTCAACCAACAGTCACATGTTTCTGTAGTAAAGAAATTTGGACCAACAAAGAATTCGTTATTATTCGTACACTGTCGATATTCGTTATACTGAATATCGAATCCATTCAAATCATTCGTTATATCCGCTATAATAATTTATTTTGTATTAGTTGAAATTAGATATTATTTGGTAGTTGGAGCCGAAATTCTAATCATTCGTTATATCCGCTATAATAATTTCTTTCGTATTAGTTGAAAATTAGAAATTCGATATATTTGGTAGTTGAATTCGAATAGTTTGGAGCCGAATTTCGAATCACTCGTTATATCCGCTATAATAATTTCTTTAGTATTAGTTGAAATTGAAATTCGATATATTTGGTAGTTGAATTCGAATAGTTTGGAGCCGAATTTCGAATCACTCGTTATATCCGCTATAATAATTTCTTTAGTATTAGTTGAAATTGAAATTCAATATATTATTTGGTAGTTGAATTGGAATAGTTTGGAGCCGAATTTCGAATCACTCGTTATATCCGTTATAATAATTTCTTTAGTATTAGTTGAAATTGAAATTTGATATATTTGGTAGTTGAATTCGAATAGTTTGGAGCCGAATTTCGAATCACTCGTTATATCCGCTATAATAATTTCTTTAGTATTAGTTGAAATTGAAATTCGATATATTTGGTAGTTGAATTCGAATAGTTTGGAGCCGAATTTCGAATCACTCGTTATATCCGCTATAATAATTTCTTTAGTATTAGTTGAAATTGAAATTCGATATATTTGGTAGTTGCCGGATTCGAATAAATTTAGAATAATTTGGATCCGAAATTCGTAAACGGAATTTCGTATTCCGTACAGAATTCGTATCCAAAAAAATTCGTAATTCGGTTCCGTACGAATGTACGAATTTCGAAAAATTCGTACGAATTTACGATTCGTACGAAACTAACCGCACATGTCTACCAGAGTTAGGGATAGCTTACATCCTTCTGTATAGAGTGGGTGGCAAGGCATAGTGGGTGTATTGTAAGGTAGAGTTATGGGCGCCAGACACTTCATGAAAGCAAAGATTTATTTTCTCTTAAACAGAACTGTGGGAGAGAGGGTTTGGGGCAATGTCAATTGGCAGACTCCGACACTTCTACAGCTAGACAGCCATGCAGGGAAAGGCACCCAGCAGGGCACCACATCTGCATGTGTAGGAGCGCTGTCTGCAATGGCAACAGTTTTAGAAAAGTTCCTAACACAAACTGTAACGAACTCCTTTACTTTTATACAATCACTTCTTGTTGATTTTCTGCCCACTGAGCTCTCAGTCTCTCTCACTAGACATGCTGATTTACTGCCACTGAATCCCGTGAGCTCTTCTAATCTTCTTACTTTAGTATCTTCCTTAAGCATCACCCCCGCTTCCCTGCTGGGTCCCTGGCTTGGCACTCAGATACTCCTCAAGAGTCACCCCACTGACTGGGTCCCTGGCTTGGCACTTGAAGTTTCCTGATTCTTCACCATCCCCGGTAGGTGAGAATACTGCTCCGGTACTTGCTTCAGCTACTCACGGTGGTCCCTGGTAACAAGGTGGATAGGCCCTTGGTTGCGACTGCTTCCCCTCTACCTCCAACCACGACAGGTCCTCCGGCCGGCAGAACCGGCAGTTCTGGTTGGCCCGCAGGCCGCAATCCTAACCCTACGCTGCTCCCTTGCTTCTGGATAGGCCCTCAGACAGCCTAGCAGCCAGATGTGGCCAGTCTAGGCCCAAACTCTGGCCTAGCAGCCCGGGCAGAAAAACACATGTCCACCCAGACAGCCGTCCAGGTGGCAGAGAACCCCAATCACCTGACTCCACCCAAATATGCCCTTGTCTTATCTAATGCCACTGGGTACCTGGCCACGGAGCAGTAGAAGAGAGGAGTGCAGCAATTACAGACTTAGGATGAACTCAATTGATCCCTAACAATTGGCCAAAGCAAATATACATGGCAGGTAAATTTAAGAGCAACCCTGCCTAAACATCAGGGTGCTACACTCACATTTTTAACTTAACAAAGTCCATTGTGGCTTGGTTAAAAGGTAATAGGCCGAAACATTTTTGCCATGGTGAGAAAGTAGTGTGGGTCCTGAAACACCGCCTGCAAAATAGTCCCTTGGATTCAAATCTGGATCTTGGAAACAACCATTACAAATGCCTAATCCATACAACCTCAAAAATATATAAGTCCTATAGCCTCTTAATGTCAATTGCTGTTCATGAGAACTGGAATATTATTTGGTTCCCATGGACTATCTTTTATCAGTACCAGACTAACTATCCACTACAAATATAGTGATCCACAGCCAATGTGTTAAAAACAAATACTGGTGAATTATACCATTTATTGAGAATGGATAGGTTTTTCAGAATTTTTATATATTGCAAAGATGTGTAATAATCCTATACATATGGGTTTATGAAATATGTGTATGGAATAAATCAGCTTATGTTGCTCCAGTGTGGTGTAAAGCAGGGTGTTTCTGTGCAATGTTGGGTACCATACGGAGATCCTGTCCCAAGTGGTACTGCTTTGTTTGCTATTAGTTGCAAATTCCAGACTAGTTGCTGAGCTGTGATGGTACCATGAATTATGTTTCACCAATGACATCTTGCATTATCTCTTCTTCATAAGGGTTGCTGTTCGACCTGGAGTGTTAATAGACAAGATATGGAGTGAGTTGCAATAAATCTTGGCAGCAAAACTCCAGATTGAGTACATTATAGTATTGTTCACTGTCAGGTTTTATCGCTGCCGCTAGAGCCTCCGCTTCAGCTATGGCAGCCGCTGCTTCCTCGAGGGTTCAATCTAGAAGTGCTCTCTCGGTGTCTTTATTGTGCTTTCTCAGCCTCTAATCCTGCTTTCTCTTTTTAATCTGCATTTCTTGCTCAGCAAAGACAGCATGTGCTTTTTTGTAGCTTCAACTTTTGTGCAGGCAATGGTGAATACTTACAGATAAGAATTTGGAGGAGCTGAAGTTTTGTAGAGAGCTGCCTGATGCTGTGATATCATGTTGTTGTGGAAAAGCTTTGCTGAGTGTGGAGTGCTTGGTTGCTGTTTGCAGGTAGCTGCACTGAAAGGATAGCAGGCCTCTGCTGTGTGGTTGGCAATCTTCTATCCCCTGGTCTTCCAATAAAAAGGAGCATGTAGACAACTGAAGAATTAGTTGTTCTGTCCCTCTTATTTGTATTGTTTTCGGTTTTGTATTGAATTGCATTAGGTTTTTATTATTTTGTATTATGTTGAGATATAGTGGCACTTATGTTAAAGTACCACTTGTTTACTTTGTGAATTTACTCTCCTTCTGCTCTTTCCTCCTGTTTAGTGCTGAATACCGTGTTTCCCCCGAAAATAAGCCCTAGCCTGATTTTCGGGGTGGGCTGCAATATAAGCCCTACCCCAAAAATAAGCCCTAGTAAAGTGCATGTAAAAATAAATAATCATTTTGTAAAAATGTTATATAATGTCCACTGTGTCTCCTATAACTTTTTGTCGAAAATACCTTATTTACAGCACCACTGGGCGCTCACATGACCCGCTGGAGATCTTCTCCTCTTCTCCTGGCATCTCTGCCCTTCCCTCGGCAGTGCTCAAAGCAGGGCTGAAGTCAGCAGGCATCTCAGCCCTTCCCTTGGCAGTGCTCAGAGCGGGCTGACGTCAGCAGTCATCACGGCCCTTTCCTCGGCAGTGCTCAAAGCAGGGCTGAAGTCGGCAGGGATCTCAGCCCTTCCCTTGGCAGAGCTCAGAGCGGGCTGAAGTCGGCAGGCATCTCAGCCCTTTCCTTGGCAGTGCTCAGAGCGGGCTGACGTCAGCAGGCATCTCGGCCCTTTCCTCTGCAGTGCTCGGAGTGGGGCTCACGTCAGCAGTCATCACGGCCCTTTCCTCGGCAGTGCTCAGAGCAGGGCTGACGTCAGCAGGCATCTCGGCCCTTTCCTCGGCAGTGTTCGGAGCGGGGAAGAAGAGCACCAATGGATCACGTGAGCGCCCAGCAGTGCTGTAAATAAGGTATTTTCAACAATAAAGTTACAAAGGGAGACTCACTGAACATTATATGATATTTTTACAAAACAGATTACATATTTTTAGATTAACCACTTGCTTACTGGGCACTTAAACCCCCCTCCTGCCCAGACCAATTTTCAGATTTCAGCGCTGTCGCACTTTGAATGACAATTGCGCGGTCATACAACACTGTACCCAAATTACATTTTTATAATTTTTTTCCCACAAATAGAGCTTTCTTTTGGTGGTATTTGATCACCTCTGCAGTTTTTTTATTTTTTGTTAAAAAAAAATAAAAGGACCAAATTTTTTTTTTTTATTATATTTTTTTATATTTTGTTATAAAATTTTGCAAACAGGTAATTTTTCTCCTTCATTGATGTACGCTGATGAGGCTGCACTGATGCGCTGCACTGATGGACACCGATAAGGCGGCACTGGTGGGCACTGATAGGTGACACTGAGAGGTGGCACTGATGGGTGGCACTGAAGGGCATTGAGAGGTGGGACTGATAGGTGGCACTGATGGGTGACAGTGATGGGCACTGATGGGTGGCAATGATGGGCACTGAAGGGTGGCAATAATGGGCACTGATCGGCACTGGTAGGTTACACTGATAGGCAGCACTAATAGGTAGCACTGATTGGCACAACTGGTGGGCATTGATAGGTGGCACTCATGGGCATTGATAGGTGGCACTATGGGCACTGGCAGGTGACAATGGCAGGTGGCACTGGCAGGGGGTACTGATTGGCACAGATGGGGCAGATGTGCCTCCTTCTTCTTCGGGACCAATGTCCCTTGCACATAAGCCAGTGATCGGCTTAAAAAACGATTAAGAGCTTTTGTTTACACACGTGATCAGCTGTCATTGGCTGACAGCTGATCACATGGTAAGGGGCCGAGTCTTGGTGACTCGGTGATCACAGCACACGCCGTGCGTGCCCTGCAGGGGGTGCGGGGAGCGTGCAAAGGGGAGGACATCATATGACGGCCTCCCGGAAATTCAGGTACGCGCTGTAGCCGTCATTCGGCTATAGCGCGGACACCAAGTGGTTAAAGATGTCATTATGATGACAGGGGGAGAGGGGGAGAGAAGATAGGGAACACAGATAAGACATCCTCCAAAAATAAGCCCTAGTGTGTTTTTTGTAGCAGAAATGAATATAAGACCTGGTCTTATTTTTGGGGAAACACAGTAGCTCAGTCCTAGTTAGACCCTCCCTGTTTCTTCCATGTTCCTTCAATCAGCATTAGGAAAGTCATTGTTTTCTTACACATCAAAATACTAGAAAAATATCCTCTGTACTGCAATTACCTGAAGTAAAATTTAGTTAGATTCAACTTCTGTGTTTTATTTAAAAGTTAAAAATGCCTATGGTTGGTGTCTATACTGTCCAGCCCCTGGGGGAGATTTACTAAAACTGGAGCACTCAGAACCTGGTGCAACTGTGCATGGTAGCCAATCAGCTTCTAACTTTGGCTTGTTCAATTAAGCTTTGACAATAAAATCTGGAAGCTGATTGGTTTCCATGCAGAACTGCACCAGATTTTGCACTCTCCAGTTTTAGTAAATACCCCACACTGAGTCTAAGGCGGTATGCCATTCCACAGCACCAGCCGCCACTGCACTACAGTCCATTTAACATTTTAAACAGGTTTTCTATGGGTCACGTTCACATCTGTGAATTTTATGTAAAGGGCCTATTCACATGCATATAAACACATACTACTGCTAATTAACCTACCAGCATGTCTTCAGAGTTTGGAAGGTAAGCTACACAACTACAAGGAGAAGATGCAAACTCCATGCAGGTAGTGTCCTAGTTCATTTGAACCAAGAACTGCAGTACTGTAAGGGCTAGCTTACACTTGCTTCAAAACAAGACTTCGGACACGCTTTATTAACCTTCTTAGTGGTATTCCCAAGTGTGGCTCGGGGGGAATTTTAAGTACCAAAAGCGGTAACCCCGAGCCACACTCAGGATCGTATTGCAGGATCCAGGCAAAGTTACTTACCTTGTCCCCAGGATCCTGTGATGTCTCCCCGCTGTGTGTGCGAGCTCCTCCACCGGATCTATCACAGAGCCGAGCTCCGTTCCCTGCGAGCGTTGTGGCACCAAAATTTAAAAAGTGAAAAACACAATACATATACAGTACACTGTAATCTTACAGATTACATTACTGTATCAATTTATTTCACATCCCTTTTGTCCCTAGTGGTTTGTCCAGTGGCGGCCCGTCCATAGGGGGCGCCCGGGCGCCGCCCCCCCCCCCCCCTCCTTGCAGTTAAAAAATAAAATAAAATAAATAAAAAAAAAAGTTCAAAAAAAAAAAAAATGTATTTAAACATGTCCCTTTAAGGGCGCCATGTCCCTTTAAGGGCGCACAGTGCAGTATGCACCGCTCTATCACCAATAGATAGATTCATGCACTGCATGAATCTATCTATTGGTCACCTCTGCCGCCCCCTATTCAGGTGTTCGGCCCCTGATCGGGCGCCGGGCATCTGAATTACAGTGGGGGGGGTGTTGCTGGAAGCGCCCCTATTAGAGCTGTAAGCTCTAATAGGGGACCCTATTAGAGCGGTGTGCTCTAATAGGCTTCCCTAAGTGTAAACAGCGGGCGCACGGCCGTGCGTTCGCTGATTACACAGTATTGTGTTAGAGAAGCGAATACATCGCTTCCCTAACACAGACCCGCCTCTCAGCCAATCAGGTTGCCAGGTCTGTTACCTGTCACCTGATTGGCTGAAGTCACAGGCGCTGTGATTGGACGCTAGGCGTCCAATCACCTAGCGTCCAATCACAGCAGAAGAAGACAGGAGGAGCGCGGGAGAAGACATCCGACGGAGACACCGCTCGTCGCCTGACGCCGTCACCAGCTGCACACCGGGACAAGGTAAGTGCAGAGGGCAGGCAGGGGGCACAGTGGCAGCACTTAAGGGGCACAGTGGCAGAACTTGGGGCACAATGGAAGCACTTAAGGGGCACAATGGCAGCACTTAAGGGGCACAATAGCAGCACTTAAGGGGCACAATGGCAGCACTTAAGGGGCACAGTGGCAGAACTTAAGGGGCACAATGGCAGCACTTAAGGGGCACAATGGCAGCACTTAAGAGGCACAATGGCAGCACTTAAGGGGCACAATGGCAGAACTTGGGGCACAATGGCAGAACTTGTGGCAGAACTTGGGGCACAATGGCAGCACTTAAGGGGCACAATGGCAGCACTTAAGGGGCACAATGGCAGCACTTAAGGGGCACAATGGCAGCACTTAAGGGGCACAATGGCAGAACTTGGGGCACAATGGCAGCACTTAAGGGGCACAGTGGCAGCACTTAAGGGGCACAATGGCAGCACTTAAGGGGCACAATGGCAGAACTTGGGGCACAATGGCAGCACTTAAGGGGCACAGTGGCAGAACTTGGGGCACAGTGGCAGCGTTTGATGGGCACAGTGGCAGCGTTTGATGGGCACAGTGGCAGCGTTTGATGGGCACAGTGGCAGCGTTTGATGGGCACAGTGGCAGCGTTTAATGGGCACAGTGGCAGCGTTTGATGGCACAGTGAGGCTGTTTGTTTGCGCCCCCCCAAAAATTTTGAGCACCAGCCGCCACTGGGTTTGTCCAATGCCCTGCATGCGGTTTTATATTATATATACTGTTCTTTCTGCCTGGAAACTGGAGATTGTCCATAGCAACCAAAACCGTCCCTTTACATAAAAAGCGGTTTTAGACCAGCTAGAGAACAGCTATAATTAATTAGAATCACTTGCAGAATTGAGCGATAGTGAATTGTGGGGAAATCCATCATTAAACACTGAAAGTAATGACAGCGACAATTTTGCAAGTGAGTAAATTTCAGTGTTTTTGATTTGATTACATTATTGAATAATTTGTATTATTATTATATTATTATTTGTTATAATTATTTATAGTTATTTATATTATAATTTATGATTTTGTGTTTCAAACTTTATCATACCCTGGATGTCTACTAGACTCTTGTTTGGACAGATTTAAGTGAGTTATTCCTAAGAATTACAGGCCTACAATATAAAACGCCAAATTTCCATGCAAAACATTGTACCGCTTTGAGCATCAAAAATCTGAAATAATCATACCGCCAGGGAGGTTAAAGCTCTCTGAACGTCATTTAAAGCTCCTGTCACTAAATAAAATGGTTAGCTTACAGAGCTGCTTACACCTTGCTTTTGCTCGGTGCTTCGATGAGGCTTTGGTGGAGCTTCAGTGGGGCTTCAAGCTAGCTATGCCATAGACTTCTATGGGGGCTTTGAAGACGCTTTGAAGCACCACTAAAGGTACATGGGGTATCATTTTTGAAGCAAAGTCAAAGCAAAAGCAGGTGTAAACAGGACTGTAAGCTAACTATTTTATTTAGTGAAAGGAGCTTTGACTGGTGCAGGAAAAACTTGTTCCTTTTGTTTGGTCCGTTTCAGGTCCAAATTCAGCCCAAAATTCGGTGAACCAGCACGCACGGATCCATCTTAGGTGTGAACCCAGCCTTATGGTAGACATGTGCGGTTTGTTTCGTTCTGAATTAATATTCAGACAAATTTTTCATTATTTGGAGATTCAGATATATCCGAATACCTGAATAACAATATAAACAAATTTTACTGAATGCTCCAAATAATGTAACTGAAATTCGAATTTAATTTTACATTGAACTTCAGTTCTAACTACACATATTGCTGAAATCAAAGACTGTGTGTTATTAGAGTACCATTTTGAAATAATCCTGTTTTTGTTAAGCCAAAGGTGATTTAAAGAGTCATTGTAATCATTTTATGAAAATTTTTTTGTTCACTTTGCTGCATTCAAATCGAAAACAATATAACATTTTAATTTCGACCGATTCGAAAATTTATCGATTTGAATATTTAGAATCGAAAAAATCTTTAAATTCGAACAAAATTACGAATACAAATTCTGAATACGAATTGAACGAATCAACCAAATTGAACTAAACGAAATGACTAGATTAATGAATCAAAACAAAACATTTTCGTCATTTTCATGTCTAATTAATGGCTAGTTTACACTTGCTTCAAAACAAGGCTTTGGACAGGCTTGTTAAAGCTCTCTTAATGCCAGTCAAAGCTCCTATCACTAAATAAAATGGTTAGCTTACAGTCCTGTTTACACATTACTTTTGCTTTGTCTTCGCTTTAAAAGTGATATCCCATGTAGCTTCAATGGTGTTTCAAAGTGTCTTCAAAGCCTCCATAGAAGTCAATGGCAAAGCTTGCTTGAAGCGCCACTGAAGCCCCACCGAAGCCTCATTGAATCCCCAAAAAGGCTTCCCGAAGCTCCACCAAGGGCTCTTCGAAGCCTCATCGAAGCACCATGCAAAAGCAAGGTGTAAACAGGACTGTAAGCTAACCATTTTATTTAGTGACAGGAGCTTTGACTGGTGTTCAGAGAGCTTTAAGAAGCCAAGTTTTGAAGCAAGTGTAAACCAGCCCTTATGTATGTAGCGCACTACTCCCTTGGTAGCAGTGGCGGATGGTGCTCAAAATTTTTGGGGGGGCGCAAATAAACTGAAAAATTCTGAAAAAAAAAGCCCAGCAAATGCAGCCACTGTACCAAACGCAGCCACTGTGCCTGTCAAAATGCAGCCACTGTGCCCATCAAAACGCAGCCACTGTGCCCATCAAAACGCAGCCACTTTGCCGTAAAAACGCAGCCACTTTGCAGTAAAAACACAGCCACTTTGCAGTAAAAACACAGCCACTTTGCCATCAAAACACAGCCACTTTGCAGTAAAAACACAGCCACTTTGCAGTAAAAACACAGCCACTTTGCCATAAAACAGTCCCTGCAAAGAAGGCTTCTGCAAAGAAGCTGCCACTGTGCCCCCCCCCCCACCCTGCACTTACCTTGTCTCGGGTGACGGCGGCATCGTGTCCTCCATTTCCTCTCCTGCCCGCTCCTCCTCTCATCCTCTCATCCTCTGCTATGATTGGACGCCTGATAGGCGCCCAATCACAGCGCCTGTCGTTTCAGCCAATCAGGGCACAGGTAGCACAGACCTGTGCTCCTGATTGGCTAAGGGGCCGTACAATGTTAGCAAACCGAATTCATTCGGTTTGCTAACATACTGCTGAGTGACAAGGAACGCACAGCGTTGCGCCCGCTTGTCACCTTTTTGGACGCCTATTAGCACCTACGGCGCTAATCAGGTGTTTCCAAAAAACACCCCCACCGCTGTAATTCAGGCGCCCGGTGACCGAAAAGGGGCCGGACACCTGAATAGGGGGTGTCAGCAGCGACCATAGATAGATTCATGCAATGCATGAATCTATCTATGGAGTATAGAGAGTGACAGGAGAGGGGGGGCGGCGCTCCTGCGCCCTTTATGGATGCACCGCCCCTGCTTGGTAGGTAGTTCATTACAGTACTGCTGGTTTAACCCCTGCTTTTTCCACCCCACTTGAGTAACAACAGACACAGTTCAACAATTGAAAAGGGAACATTTATTTCTTGTGCTGCAGCATGTTGTATATGGGTGGTGCAAGAAAGTATGAGCTGCCTCTTCTTCTTGTTCCATGTGAGTAGCTAGAACCCTTTCCCTTTGCAAACTGGCCAATGCCCCTCTGAAAGGCATTTTGGTACAATTGGAATGCTGGAAGTCCCAGGCCTCACCTGCCTTTCTTGCCTCCTGCGATTCCTTCCCAGGCCAGTTCAGGAAAGTCCAGGCGCCCCCGGTCTACTCTGTCCGCTTGGCAGCTACTTCCCGTTTCTTGAGCAATGGTTAATCCCAGCTGGGATGCCTGGTTCCGTCCCCCAGGGTTTTAGTACAATTTGCCAGCGTGAATCATCCAGCTCTGAGGTCTCTGAACCCTCAGGCCTTCCGGTTGGTTTCCTTTGCTTTCCAGCACTGGGGTCTCTGAACCCCCAGGCCTTCCAGCCTGTTCCTGAAAGTCACATCATGCAGCCTTTCTGGATTTAATCTCGTCCCATCTCTCCCAGGAAGCATGTGACCTCAGTATATATGTATGTCCCGCCCCTGCCCAAACAAATTAATGATTGGACCAGGGCCATATATACTGCCTGACAGGCAGTATATATGGCCCTGGTCCAATCATTAATTTGTTTGGTCAGGGGCGGGACATGCATATATACTGAGGTCACAAGCTTAGTGCCTGTCCTTCAGTCCCTGACCCACCTCCTTTCCAGACCATTACCCTGGAGAGCAAGGGAGGTTTCCCAGGGTGAAGAACAGGTGGTCACACCCCCCTCTATTCTACTGCTCCTCCCTAACCCCAATCAAAATACCCAGGCCTATACAAAACTATAGTAAGGCACTGGTAATTTCTCCTAACTTCTACCTATTAGCACCCACCTAAAGGTGGTGGGCACTACATGTGTGTTGAAGCCGAAGCAAATGTAAATGAGCCCTAAGGCAGGAGTCCCTATCACACATGCTTTCACATACTAGTACCAATGAACCTACCAGCATATCTTTTGAGTGTGGGAGGAAACTCTCACAAGTACAAAATGCCAATTCCATGCAGGTAGTGTCCTAGGTAGCATTTGAACTGAGGACTGTAGTACTGCAAGGCAGGAGCCCCTATCTCACACCCATACATACTAGTGCCAAATAACCTACCAGTAGATTCAGAAAAAGTCTATAAAAAAGTTTGTCAGGGGATCGATCGGAAGAGATGGCCATTCAGATATGGTAAATTACATTTGATGCATGTGATTAAATCCGATCTGGTATGGTCTCTAGGAGACAAATCAACCTACCAGCATGTCTTTGCGGTGCGTGCCGCATTTTCCTTTTCCTTCTACACCATGTCTAAAAACGAATGCTCCGCCCCTAATTATAATAAGACTCCGCCTACAGACAAAAAAGTGTCCCTATAAAATTTTACAATGTTGGCAACTATGGGGTTGATTTACCATACCTCCCAACTTTTTGAGATAGGAACGAGGGACACCTATTAGCAAAAGTATGTAGACATAGGAGACGCTCCCTGTCACGCCACCTTAAAGGAGAATTATACAAAAAAAAAATTTATAGTTAAACCAACAAGTGCTTTTTTTTAATACTACTATTCCTTTATATTGGCTTTTAAAATGTACAAATGCAACAGTTTAGAAATTGGCTGACAGATTTAGCGCTGGGAAACACTTTTTAACCACTTCCCGACCGGCGCACGACGTTGTACGTCGACAGAATGTCACGGACAGGCATAAGGGCGTACAGGTACGTCCCCTTTAAGATGCCGCCATGCCATCGAGCACACGCGCGCCGGTCGGGACCCCCGTGAGTCTGGTCGCGGGTCTCGCGGACTAGATCGCCGTGGGGATACCCGCGATCGTCTCACGGGAAGGCTGAACGGGGAGATGTAGAAATAAACAGCATCTCCCCGTTCTGCCTAGCAACTAGTGACGCCAATCTCTGCTCCCTGTGATTAGAGCAGAGGTCAGCATTCACTAGCTCACAGCCACGCCCCCCCCCCCCACAGTTAGAAACACGCCTTTAGGAACACTTAACCCCTACACTGCCACCTAGTGGTTAACCCCTTCACTGCCAGTGTCATTTACACAGGAATCAGTGCATTTAAATAGCACTGATTGCTGTATAAATAACAATGGTCCCAAAAACGTGTCAAAAATTTCCGATGTGTCCGCCATAATGTCGCAGTCACAATAAAAATAGCTGATCGCCGCCATTACTAGTAAAAAAAAAATTATTAATAAAAATGCTATAAAACTATCCCCTATTTTGTAAATGCTATGACTTCTGTGCAAACCAATCAATAATCGCTTATTGCGATTTTGTTTACCAAAAATATGTAGAAGAATACGTATCGGCCTAAACTGAGGAAAAAAAAAAAGTTTTTTTATATATTTTTGGGGATATTTATTATAGCAAAAAGTTAAAAATAATGCGTTTTTTTCAAAATTGTCGCTCTTTTTTTGTTTATAGCGCAAAAAATAAAAACCGCAAGGGCGATCAAATACCACCAAAAGAAAGCTCTATTTGTGGGGAAAAAAAGAACGTCAATTTTGTTTTGTTTGTTTTTTTGTTTTGACTGCGCAATTGTCAGTTAAAGCGACGCAGTGCCAAATTGCAAAAAGTGGTCTGGTCTTAAGCCAGCAAAATGGTCCGGTCTGAAAGTGGTTAAAAGATAAAAAGTGCATTTTATATACAACTATATAGATCAGACCAAAATGAGGGACAAATGAGGAGGAAAGAGGGACCGAGGGACTTTTTTCCGAATTCGGACAGTTGGGAGCTATGGATTTACTAAAGGCAAATAGACTGCTGACTCTATCATCCAATCATGTGCAAGCAAAAATCCAGGTTTTTAAATTTTCCTTGCACGTGATTGGGTACTCTTTGCAAAGTGAAGATTTACCTAATTTACTAAGCTCTGCAGCAACTGCACTTGTGGAGTGTAACTGCACTTTGCAAAGTGCACAGTCTATTTTCCTTTAGTAAAACAACCCCTCACTAAGCTCTGGGGAAAATGAGTGCAACTGCAATTGCAAAGTGCATGGTTAATTTGCCTTTAGTAAATCAACCCCTACGTGTCAACATGACTGCTGAAGTGCAATGAGCCCAGGTACCATAAACTGTAACATGTCTGTATGGCCAACTTTTATCCCTTGCCCCTTTCACCCTATTAAATAAAACACTTACAACTAATAAATTGGAAAGGGTAAGGCCATAGCGTTATTAAATCCAACACATAACATATGAATACTTTCAAACAGTTCCTGGTCACAGTTGTACTGTAAGCACACAATTCCAAAAAGGGAAGGAGATAAGGAGGGGCCTGTCCTTACCATAAGAGCTGGACAGGCCGTCTACTTCCCATTTCCATCAAGGGCATATCCCATTACAGCCATTATATGCTGGCAAGGTCAAGAAAACCGCAGCAAACTGTGACATACCGACGAAAAAATAGGGCGGGAGGGTGGGCAGCTCTTCCAACCACGCTTCCAGAAAGACCCAGAATCCCATGGGGCACCACTTTTACCGAGCTCAGGCCCAGCCCGTCCCCCCTAACAACCAATCCTTAGCGACCCCTCGGTCACCTTGACCCGCCCTGGTCATGCCCCCATCAGTCAAGGCTCTATTTCCCTAAAAGGCTCAAGAGGCCTTCATGAACTCAACGGCACCAGCCAGGAAATGTAGGGGTGAAGTTTTACTTTAACAAAAGTAAACCATTTTTATTGCCGAGTTTAAAAACTTCATGGTGTTCCTGATGGAGAATTTGTCTCGCATTCATTCGGAATAGAAAATAAGTCTCTGTAGCTAAGAGATTTTTTTTCCCTTAGTTCATCGTAAAGAAAATAATCTAAGGATCTTCCAGTGCTGAAGAATTTAATCACATTATTTCTGCCTGTGCAGATGCATCTCAGACATTTGGCTAAATATGATCATTGCAGCCAGCAGATCAGCAAAAGGCATGCATAATTGTGCTCCGCTATAACTCACAGGACATAAATAAAAGGCAACCATTTCCAAAGAACAGGTAAAATGCTCAGAAAATATCTCTTTAGTGTAATGGCTCTGTCATCTGTTGCATAAAGGTCATAAGTCACACAAAGAGCTTTTGAGAGGCTATCATCATAGGAGTAATGGTCTACAAACAGCCCAATCCTTACTGGGATGCTGAGAATATACATTATGCTCGATGGGCACACAGCTAAAATACCGACTTCTTTTCTACATACTGTCACCTTACTGCCAAGAAAAATGCTTAAGGTGAAACTCCTGCTTTTTTTTTTTTTTTTTAAAAGCATGACTGTCGCACACATGAGTATTTTGGCAAAAGTTATTACAGTTATTACAGCCATTTGCCTTCCTGAAAATTGTACAAAAGCCATTTCAAAGTAGATCAGAACCCTAACTGGGTGACATTTAGTTTACTAAATCATTTTATATCATTGCCAATTTTTTTTCTTTTTTTTTATAAAATGCTATTTTAACCTTTTTTTTGTATACTTTATACTCCAGCCTCTGGCATTCACTACTACTCCAGCTGCACATCTTTGCTCCAGCCTCAGGACAGTCATCCTTTTAATTGTGTAGCGCAGGGGTTTTGCCACCCAAGTTACTATGTTAAATAATGTGATGTTGTTTAAGTTTGGCTCCCTCTTGTGTCTTTCCCTTGTAATGCTATTAAAACTTTTGTTTTGGTTTCTGTAAAGCTACGCTTCAAAGCATTGTGGGAGATATGGTTGATGAGGAAGTGACTCATGTGCGTAAACTCTGGGAACTACTAAACCCACAATGCCAGGCCACAGACCCACAAGGCAAAAGTTACTGTACTGCATGCTGGGAGCAGGAATAAAAGGGACAGCGTGGACATTTTTTCGCTCTCTTGGGGACACCATTCAATACCTGCCTGCAGTGAGGTCTGTGTGAGACCGGGAGGACTGCTGCCTGTAAGGTACGGAGCTGAATCGATCGGCCTCTGAGGAGTTCCTGAGCACAGCCAACTGGACCAGTGTGTGGACGGACCTGAGGACCCAAGATCGCTGGAAGTTTTCTGTGTTCCAGCCATCAGCCATCGATCATCTGAGGGTGTGGTGTGACTTTGCTGGCTTTGGATCAGACGGAGATCACAAGGAAAGGAGTTCGGAAGGAATCCTACAGCACCTGGGCCTGTTGTGGTGAGCGGGCACTTACCCAGATCAATAGAATATACTGTATGCTGATGAGACTTGTAGTTCCACGGAGGTGGTTCTGCTTATTCATAGGCTGTGCTCAGCGGAACTCTGGGGTTTATCACATCCCATGCTGTAGAGGAGGTATTGCATTACCCGCACAGTTCACAAGGAAAAGTTACAGGAGTGTTGTTTGTTCATCACCACCAAAGAAATAGTTCCCAGTACACTCATCATACTAAAGTCAGTTCTTTATGTTTTTCTCATGTTGGATTACAAATAACTGCAGTTCAAATCAAAGGGCTAGCTGAAGAATAATTAAAAATAAAGAATTCTTGCCACCCTCAACAAAACATCAGGGTGTCACCATACTTTATGAACATTAAATTGCAGTCTAGGGGGAGCCCTAGAGTATAGGATTCAGTATTATGCTGCATTATCCTGTCTATGTGAATGTAATATATTTAGGTGTTGCATTGAGGCTGTAGTCGGAAGGTGCTTAACCATTTCATTACCCACCTATAGTCATATGACGGCCACAAGGTGGATCTCCCATCCTGGGTGGGCATCATATGAGGTCCTCCCATTCCCGGCCGTCTAGGGGGCACGCGCGGTGCCGCTCGGGTCCCGGTGCGCGTACCTCTTCCCTGCCAGTGTCAGTAGTACAGTAACAGTGCATATTTTTAGCACTGATCACTGTATTAGTGTCACTGGTTCCTAAAAAAATGTCAAAATTGTTACTTAGGTGTCCGATTTGACCACCGCAATGTCGCAGTCCCACTAAAAATCGCTGATCCCCGCCATTATGAGTAAAGAAAATAAATAAATAAAAATTCCATAAAAATATCCCCTAGTTTTTAGACGCTATAACTTTTGCGCAAACCAGACAATATATACGCTTATTGGGATTTTTTTTTACCAAAAATCTGTAGCTGAATACATATTGGTCTAAATTGTTGAAGAAATTCAAATTTTTTCAATTTCTTTTTATTGGATATGTTTTATAGCAGTGTAGCGCTGGCTTCTGACGAGCAGGCGCTATTGTTTTTGAAATTTAAGTTGCCTGAAGCCACAGTTGGGCTTCAGGATAATTTCTCAAAAATTTCTGGTTTCAGTACCAGTCTAGCTGGGTTGCACTGGGTTCCCCTTGACCGTAGGTTTCGCTGTCACCGCCGGCAAGAGTAGAAAGCAGTCTAGCTGGATGCATTGAATGCCACTTACCTCTCGGAACCAGCCCAGTGGGAGTGTTCTCCCGCTGTGCATTCGGGGGGTATTTAATGTACCGACACCATGTGACAAGGAAAGGTTTTTTCCTGTCCGCGTGGTTCTGGTGGTCCTCCTGACCCCGCCTCCTGGCCCTCCTGGCCTGGGGTGCGAACCATGCAACCGGTGTTTCTGGGCTTGCTGGCCCGAGGCAATGTAACTGCAGGGGTAGGCCCGGTAGGCCCGAGTGACTTTCGGAGCCTACTGATCCAAGGTAGGTCCGTCTTAACGGAATGGAGAGGCCCAGCAACTGAAGTACTCCAGGGGAGGACCCTTTCAGGAGAAGGCCATGCGCAAGGCTGGTTTCTCTGAAGGAGCCTGTAGGTTTAGTTGAAGGACGCAACCTGGAACATCCCTCATATCGTATCGGCTGAGAGAACCTGGTACCGTATGACAGTTACCTAAAGTTCATTTAATACTTCAGTGACGTTGAAGTGTAACTACAAGTCTGTGGCAGAGACTTTACAGAGTATCCTACCAGCTGCTAGGCCTAGTGAGAGAGACCTATCCGGGGGTGCTGAATCCAGTTGTGAAACAGTTTAATCTCTGGATTAATTTGATATCTTCACCCTGCAATCTAAGTACCTGAATTCACCCCTAAACCCTCTACCCTTTATTGAGAGACTGTGTTCTAATTTTCTGAATAAAAACCCTAAAAGAGGATTCAGTGTCAGTCTCAACCTTTACTCTGGGTTACTTTCCACGGGATCCCCAAGACGGAGCTACAACAGGTGAGGTAACGGTAAGCCCAAATTTAACCAGCAGCTCCTTCGGGGGTCAGTGCTACAGCAGAAAGTAAAAAATATAGTTTTTTTTCACAATTGTCGGTCTTTTTTTGTTTATAGCGCAAAAAATAAAAAACGCAGAGGTGATCAAATACCACCAAAAGAAAGCTCTATTTGTGGGGAAAATTATTCAGATACAGCGTCGCACAACCACGCGATTGTCAGTTAAAATAACGCAGTGTCGTATCGCAAAAAAATGGCCTAGTCATTAAGGGGGTAAAACCTTCTGGGGCTGAAGTGGTTAAAGCAGTATTAAACCCAAAAATAAAAATGTAATATATTACAGCTTACCAATCCTTAAATGTGGTGGCTGCATTCGTTTTCATATTTTTTTTTACGTATATAGGGCTATCCCAGTAGGAACCGCTGCCTAGGATGAGTCCTCTGTTCTTTGCCTCGACCTCTTCAGCACAAGAACTTCAGCCCCTCTGACATATTAGGTTGAGTGTACAAATCATGCAACATCACAGAAAATCACTGAAAGTAATACATATTACCCAGAAGTAGTACTACATAAAAAAAAACAGGCACTGAACCAGTTAGTAAAGGCAAACCTAATATATTTTCACCTGATATGGTTCGTAACCATAGGCGTGAGCACAGGGTGTGCCAACCCTGTGCTGTGCAGATTGCCCCTGCTGCTTGGCGGCAGAGAAATGGACTGGGTAATTTCTGTCCTCAGTCCCTTTCTTTTTCTCCAAAGTGAGACATCAGGGGTCTGTTTAGACTTCTGGTATTTCACCAAAGCCCCCCTGTGGGTCTCAGAAAAAAAAAAAAATAATAATAATAATAAAAAAAGATTGTAAAAAAGTAATAAAAAAATAAACTACTGACACCATCTAGTGCTCTACTGACACCAACGTCTGTCCTACTGACACTGTCCATTGCCCTACTGCCCTATATATATTTACACACACGTATGTGTGTTTGAACTTTGGGGTGCATACCCTAATGCTATATGCTGGGCACACCTATGTTCATGTAGCGCTGGCTCCTGACACATGATGTGTTTTTCTAAGTTAACATTCCTGAAACCACAGTTGGGTTTTAGGGCTAATTATGCCAAATTATGGTTTCAGTACCAGTCTAGCTGGAATTGCACTGAGTTCTCCTGGGCCGTAGGTGTCGCTGTCACCGCCGGCAAGTATGAGAATGCAGTTTGGCTGGGCGTATTGGGTACCATTCTTTATCGAAACCAGCCCAGTGGGAGTGTCATCCTGCTGTGATTTCTGGGAAGAGGTATTTAAGGTACTAAGATCACGTACTTCTGGGTTCCGGTCCAGAAGATATTTTCTGTCTGTTTGGTCCTGGTCCAAAGCAACTGCAGGGACAGGCCCGAATGGATATCAGGGCCCAATGATTCAAGAGTGGTCCGGTGCCTAAGGAGAGGCCCAGCAACTGGAGAAGCATCCAGGGGAGGACTCTTTGGGGGAAGGCGATGCACAAGGCTGGTTTCTCCGAAGGAACCTGGAGGCTCAGTTGAAGGACACTAAATGGATCTACACTCATACGGTATCGCCGGACCAGCTGAGCGATACTGGTACCGTATGATAGCTCTCTAAATTTGTCTAGTCCCTCAGTTATATCTAAGTCTGTGGCAGAGACTTTTTTCAAGTGTTCTACATCCAAGTCTGTGGCAGAGACTTTTCTCAAGTGTTCTACATCCAAGTCTGTGGCAGAGACTTTGCTTTACCTAACACTCTACCGGATGCTAGGCCTAGTGAGAGAAGGTCTATCCGGTGGTTGTGAGTATCCAGCTGTGAAACGGTAATTCTCTAGATTTCTATAGTGAGAGACTTTCTATCCTTGCAGTTCCAAAAGTTCCTGAACTTCCTTCCTAACCCTCTACCCTATGTTGAGAGACTGTGTTATCTTTCAAATAAATAACCCAAAAGGAAGATCAAGTGTCAGTTTCCACATTTCTATGGGTCATCTACCACGGGAAACCCTAGACGGAGACGAGGTAAAGAAGGTAACGGTAAGCCCAATAAAACCAGCAGCTCCTTCAGGGGTCAGTGCTACATTCGTAACATAGAAATGGAGTAACAATGGTACAATTTAGCATACAGGGTAATTAGTAATATGAACTAGGCATAAGATGACACGTGGTGTCCAGATCAGTATAAACAGTAGCAAGGTCACCTAAAGGGCAGTAGCGGGCAGTAATAAAGCTTGATTTACCTGTAAGGGAGGTAGGTGGGTGGTGCTCTCTCCATACTCCCTTACTCATTGGGCACCAAGCAAGAGTCACATGAGAGGCCTACCCTGGGGTGGGTTCTTCTAGGCTACACTAGGCACTTTGTACAGGGTCACTGTCATACACATAGGATACCTTTTACTTTTGTACTGAAAACTGTAAAATTGCACCATAACTGTTCTCCAGTTAACTCTCGGGTACATGTGTCAATGTACACCTTCACTGTAGCTTGCATTTAGGAGGGACATGCTGGGACATGCTTAATGTTCTGTCCACACCCGTACCTTCCAGTGTATAACCGCTAACTTACTGCCAGTAACAGTATAGGGTCCCGACGTGCACTTAGAGCACACTCTATACGTGCACTTCACTTAACTCTTTAGCCCCGTACACGCGATCGGACTTTCCGACAACAAAACCGTGGAATTTTGTCCGAAGGGCGTTGGCTCAAACTTGTCTTGCATACACGCGGTCACACAAATGTTGGCCAACAATTAAGAACGTAGTGACGTACTACGTGTTTTTTTACTTTTGCCACCCTTTGGACTCCTTCTGCTTATTTTGTGTTAGTAGAAGTTTGGTGAGTGTTGATTCGCGCTTTTCTTTCCACATTTTTCATTTAGCGCTTTTCAGTTAGTTTCTGAACGGCCGTTCGTCAACCAGACATGTTGCAGAATCGGAGGAGATAACGTGTTATTTATTATTGACCTTGGAGTTATTGCTTTGACAATTTTTTTTGGTTGAATAATGATCTGATTTGTTATATTTTCTATATTTTTGGATGCATAGAATGCACTTTTTGGTTAAAGGGGTTGTAAAGGTAAAAGTTTTTTCACCTTAATGCATTCTATGCCCCCCCCGTTTTACTTACCTGACCCCTCGAAAGTCCCGCCCCCGACATCCTCTTCGCCTCTCAGCCTGGCCGTTGATTGGTTACAGTGGATGGATTGAAAACAGCGCAGCCATTGGCTCGCGCTGCTGTCAATCACATCCAATGACACGGCGCACCAGGGGCTGGGGCCAAGTGATACAGTGAGTGGCTATGGCCGCCAGCTGTATCACGGGAGCGCGCCTGCAAGCACTCCACACCATGTGAGGGAGCTCGCACGAAGGAGTCCTTGCGGGAGGGAGCCGAGATAGCCGCAGAGGGACCCCAGAAGACCAGGTTCGGGGCCACTCTGTGCAAAACGAGCTGCACAGTGGAGGTAAGTATAACATGTTTGTTATTTTAAAAAAAAATTATCTTTAGTGTTCCTTTAAGTTCTATTGGCAGATAGCATGTCTAATTTCCAGAATCTTAATAGTGGTCTCAACCACTGGCTTTGTCCCTATCTTACTCGCATTCTGTGGGCACACTGAAGGATCAGAATCTCTTATTTAAATAATCACGTGTCAAGATGGCCACCCCAATCCCGTGGAATTTTGGTATTCAGAAGGATATTCTGTCCTCCCCAAGATGGCTGCCTGGTGCCCATAGCAGGGGACAATTAGTCCTCAAAGGTCTCCCGCCATCCTGAAGAAAACATCACACTGCCACCTTCAGGTTGGAGGATACACTGCAGCCTCTGGCTGCCTGCACGTTGGCCCTGGCTCACAGTACTCCAGTATTTTGTTGTATGCTGGATCTGCAGACCTTTCCCCTTCATAATGATGTCTATGTTGGCCAATTTAGTTTAACAATACTATATAAAAAAAAAAAAAAAAAAAAAAGGAGAAATTGCTGATAAATAAAACAACCCAGCTGGCAGCGATGTTATTTGTCCCTACCAAGAGCCCAATGAAATGGAAAAATTGAAGCAGATTATTTGTCATTAGTACGTTGAGATGTTCATGCAATATGCAATGCAGAGGCATTTAACAGGAGGAATTCCAACTTAATTAGCTCAATACATTATTGTTATTATTGACCAGAGCAAGAACATTTAGCAGAGTCATCAACAGCTGGAGACAGGACTCCTTGTAGGCACTTAGGGCTTGCAAAATGTGACAGATCAATGACTTGAAAGGGTTATATGGTTATATATAGAATTATTACTTCCAGCCTTTTCTCTTTTAAACTTTACTTTTGTTTTATTACCACTCCCCCTGCCTCCCCAGTACACATACATTATTTACCCTACATAGGGTGCATAGGGGAACCTGAGGTTAAAAAATGCCGTAACAGTAGTTGGCTTTCCTTTGCAGCGTAGTAGCTGCATTCATTAGGATTCTCTCACCATCCAATCAGAGAGCCCTTCAGTTCATATTTGTAGTGTTCTCTTCTAATATTTATATATGCTTAAGGCCACTTTCACACGGACGGTCCGTTCAGGTCCGCCTGTCAGTTTTTTAGGCAGACCTGAACGGACGCTTCATAGACCTCTATGGAGAGTCGGATGTCAGCGGTGACATGTCCGCTGACATCCGACCCGCTCCGATCCGAAAAAGTGTGACTGAGGAAAACCCCATTTTTCCATCCGTCTGCGGATTGGAACGGTTGACGACCTACTCTACGGTCCGTCGTCATTCGATCCCCCATAGGGGAGAGCGGCGCTCTGACAGGTCTGTCCCTGCACAGTGTGCAGAGACAGACCTGTCATCTTCCTGCTCAGTGGGGGATCGACGGAGCGATCCCCCGCTGTGCAGAGCGGGCTCCGTACAAGGACACGTCCGTGTGAAAGAGCCCTAAAGGAGAAGTCCAGCCTGAGCTCGTTTGGCTGGGTTTCTCCTATGGGTCACAGGAGTACAATTCGTTTTGCACTCCTGTGACCCATTTTCAGCAGAGAGCGGGCTGAAGTCCTCTCTCTGCTGGCATCACAGGAATCAGTCCAGGCACCGCATCATCACGACAGTAAAGTCTGGATCCGCCAGGTGCCTGGACTTATGCCTGTCTCAGCCTCTCAAAGAGCCGCCCCGCCACAGCTCAGCGCTCCAGTGAGCATGGAGAAATAGAGAGGAGAGATGCTGATTGACAGTCAGCAGCTCTCCGCTCTGCGAGAACCGAGCCATCGGCAGTGTTTGATCGCTTGGTTCTCAGTGCAGAGGCACCGGGGGACAGATGCAGCATCGGATCGAAGCTGCATCCACCTAGGTAAGTATGAATGATGCCGCAATCTTCCAGTGGGGAAGGGGTTAATAGAACTGAGGGAGCTGTGATACCCTCTCTTTAATATTGCCCAACTATGTCCATCCTTTCAGCCCAGCTGCTTCATTCATAGAAGCTTTATTACAGCTTTTGCGAATGAAATGGAATATATAAATGGAGCAGGCAGACCATTCAATCTCTCTATCCATCCACGATTATTAATTCATAGAAGATATAGTACAGCTTCTATGAATGGAGGAGCTGGGCGGAAAGGTCAAGCATGGTCAGGCACTCTGTTAACTCCCCGCCACACCAAAAAATGATGGCAGCTGGGGATCCGAGGATAAAGATTTCAAGAGAGGCAGGAGGCAGCAGCATAAGAGACACTAGCAATTAACATCCCTTGTGCTGATTTCAGTTTTTTTTTTTTTTTTTTACTAAACTTAGACTTTAACAAGCCGTAAATGAGTTTAAAAAATGAGCCACTGCTGACCTCCGTAGGTGCAGGCATTGCAAAGTGACTCATCAGAAGACAATGGTTGACAATGTTGACAATGGTATCAACAGACAGGAAGTGAGAGGAAATCTGTAACAGGGACGCAGACTGAAATACAAAGCTTACAAGGGTTCTAGCCTACCCTATGCTACAGCATATTTTTTCCTGTCTGTGTCCCTATTTTTTTCCCCCATATATCTTGTCTGGTGAAACCATTGTCAACATGACAGAAAGTCAGGGGAGATCTCTCTAGCAATAAAACTTGACAGAGGTTCAAATCCTTCTTCACCTTATCTTAAAAAGTTTTGGGGACAAGGAACAGGTAATAGAGTGAACTGTCTTGATGGATTTAAGTACCCCTGTTGTGAATTTGAAGATCAATTGCTCCACAGTGCCTGCAGCTACAGAAGTCAGTTGGGCTTGTTTATAGGCTCATTTATTGATTGTTTAAAATATGCAACAAGGGAATGCCTAACTTGTCAAAAATATAAAATCAATTTTACATCTACTTTATTTATATAATCACAGATGTTTATTTCTTGACTATTTTGCACCATCCAACACAAAAAGCAGTCTCTGCAACGTCCCTAAAAGAGAAGTATGGCCAAAGCTTACTTTTGCACCCCGGTGACCCAGAGTCAGCTGATAACAGACTATTGCCCGCTGTCAGCTGACTTCACAGAGGCACTCCAGGCTCTGGAAGGATTCCGACCATATTGTCTGGATCCACCCAGCTGCCTGAGTGACAGCTGGCTCCAGCTCTCAGTGCACGGTTGAGAACTGAAGCCAGCTGCGCCCCCCTCCTTTCCAGCCCAGCACTCCAGGGAGCACTTGAGAGGCAGAGCAGAGAGTGGTGACTGCTCTCTGCTCCAAGAAGAGCGAGAGCCGAGCAATCCACGGCCATGTGATCGTGGGACTGCAGCATAGAGGTGAGTATGTGTGTTTGTATTTTTAATTCCCATACTTCTCCTTTTAACTGTCTGTACCACACAAATTCCACATTCAGTAATTCAAACTTGTGCTAACACTAGCCCCTTCTAGCTAATAAAACAACATAGTAGTATGTTTATGTTTTAAGCTATACCAGGAAAAGCGATAAGCTTCAAAGTGGTAGCAAACTCTCAGTTTCAACTTGTACCTACAGGTAAGTTTATAATAAGTCTTACCTGTAGGTACTGTGAATATAACCTAAACTTGAGTCGTTTAGGAGATATTCACATCGGTCGCAGCTGATGATGTCACTGCGCATGCACAGTGTGCTCTGCACTCAGGGCACACTAAGTATTCCCTGAATGCAGAGAGTGCCATGCTATGATCGTTACTCCCGTGCACATGTGCGGAAGTTACATTATCACAACCCAGCCATCCAAATGGCCAGAGAGCACGAACCTGGAAGGAAGACCAGGTGATGATGGAAAAGACGGCAGCAGTGACAGTTCTGCACTAGAGGACTCTATTACAAAGATTAGTCTGTCATAATGTGCTAGTTTGCGGTGCATACTAGTACACTATGGCATGCCATAAACTTATGGGGGGCCCATTTTAAGTGTAATTAAAAATGTTGCAGTTTTGTATATATTGGTGCATTGCTTTCTGTGTCCCCATTCGGGAGAACTTCTTTCTATATTTGTCCTGGTGACCCTGTCACTGGAAAATAAAGAAAAAAATACACAATTTGAAATGTGACCAAAAGAGCACCCCCCCCCCCGCAATAACTATATGTGTATATGTATCTCACTAAAGCACCTAAAGCAGTGGTTCTCAACCTGGGGGTTTGAATGACGATTTGACTGGGGTCACCGAATCCTGGGCTGTTCCTGAAGCCCACGCTGCTCTCCCAGCCTTTTCGCTGCTGCCCAACAGGGCTGTTCCTGGAGCCTGCAGCTGCCCACTCAGCCTCTTCGCAGCCGCCAATTCAGTTCACGGCATGGCTGGGGGGCAAGGGCTAGAGGTCAGCTGATGGTGAGGAATGTAAAGTGGGAGGGGCTGGAGGAGACCCTATCTCTTGATTTTGGCAAAGGTGTCACTACTACGAGACATCACAGAGCTGGAGACACAGTGAGTAACACTACCTGTGATTAGAGTTGGCATTAAAAGTCCCCACTAGAGTTCTCAGATCAGGAGATGACCTTGATCAAGAGCACCTAAGTTGGCTGATCAGAACTCCCACCAGCACTGCCACTGATCCCAACTCCCCGCCAGCACTGCTACTCATCCCATTACCCCCACCACCAAGGAGTAAGTGAAGGAATAAAAATAGAGAATACATGGAAGGGAGAGGAAAAGAGGGGGAGGAACAAAGAAAAAGGGAGAGGAAAGTATAATGCTGCATACACATGATCGGAATTTCCACCAGCAAAAGTCCGATGAGAGCTTTTGGTCTGAAAATGCGACCGTGTGTATGCTCCATAAGACTTTTGCTGGCGGAATTCCAGCCAGCAAAAGATTGAGAGCAGGTTCTCAATTTTTCGGTCGGAAAAAGTTTCGATCGGAAATTTCGAACGTCTGTACCAATTCCGACGCACAAAATTCCTACGCATGCTCGGAAACAATTCGACGCATGCTCAGAAGCGTTGAACTTCATTTTCTCGGCTCGTCGTAGTGTTGCATGTCACCGCCTTATTGACGGTCGAAAGTTCAGCGATCTTTTGTGTGACCGTGTGTATGCAAGCCAAACTTGAGCGGAATTCTGTCTGAAAAACCATCCAAGATTTTTCAGACTGAAAATCCGCTAGTGTGTACGCGGTATAAGAGAAAGAACACAAAAGATGACTAGAGAGAGGGATGGGGAAAGAAACAAGAAATTAGGACAGAAAGAGATAAAAGGAGAACAAAGAGAAAGAGTGGTACATCCTAAAATGTACCATAAGGGGTTTTAATACTGTACGAGTGGAAGGGACTCGGGGAGCACTAAATGTCCGTGGGTTAGGGGCACAAATTACTTGTCTTGCCTTGGGTGCTGACAACCCACGCTACGAAAATAATTTTAGTGTTAGGGGTCCCCACAACTTGGGAAATTTTATCAAAGGGTCACGGCACAAGAAAGGTTGAGAACCACTGACCTAAAGTATGGGCATAATCAATTCCCCACACAACGAATATACTGTACTACTTACAATATCCAAGTAAAATATGTGAGCAGGATGAGTAGGCTATCCTTGAGGATCCCTCACTGGTTTCCAAGATGCCTGTGCACCTCCAGTTGACCCCATATTATTTTATAAAAGATTCCTATGTTACAATTTCCAATGCATATACAGTATGAGTCTCCCGATACACATAAAAAAAAAGGTGGAGGAGAGTAACACGTACTCACATATCCAAGTCAACTCATCCAACTTCCAACATCCCCCCTCCCCCACTGTAGGGTCCTCTGTCCCCTGGACCCCCCCACTGTAGTGTTCTCTGTGCCCTGCACCCCCCCTTCAACTGTAGTGTTCTCTGTCCCCTGCACCCCTCTCCCCCACCACTGCAGTTTCCTCTGTCCCCCACCCCACAAACACACGCTGTGTAGGTAGAACTCTCCTACCTTACACAGGTGTACAGCAAGCAGAGCAGCAGAGATCGATATCACAGGGCTGGGTGGGGGCGGGAACTGCTGAAGTTTACTTTTTCACATTAACAGGCTGGTGATTGGTTGCTAGGATCGCCCGGCAACCAATCACCTGCTGTTTAATGAAAAAGTAAACTCCAGCAGTTCCTGTCCCCATCCAGCCCTGTGATAACGGCTGGTCTCCGCCGTCCAATGAAGAGGACAGCGGCCAAAGTGTCTGCTGGCCGGGTGCCCATCAATTAATTACAGGCACTGATGGGCCGGACATTCAGCGGTGGCAGTCCGGGTGCCGCGGGTTGCTGACCCCTGTATTAAAGGCTGCCTTCAAAGATGTTTTGCTGTAACTTCTATCATTGATCCTTTGGCTCAATTAACAGTCTAGGTGTATCATTTTCTGATGCTTTACTGCAGAACTTGAACTTGCATAGAGTAAGGTACCTGTGGGACACTCCAGTAACTTGAGGGCACTAATCTTCCTCCTAATATTGTGAGCAAAGACCTTGCACAAGCAAATAGTTGACTGAGCTATAACAGGACACCAGGCACAATGTCCCCTAGGAGCAATACCTTCTTTATCACCCGAGGAATGGCAGCAGCACACTTTCAGGGATCTCTCACTCCAGTCTGTACTCACTAATATCCTTTGGATAGTTGGACACCTCCTTCCAATATCTTCCAGACACCTTTTTCCGCAATACCAGACCAGATCCCTAGACAAAAGTCCCTCCAGGTCCAGTAAACCTTCAAGCTAACCTAGCTGGGACCTTAATGAACAGCAGACGTATGGCTGCAGCCTTGCAAGCTGGGATCTCCCCTAGGAAAAGGCTTTGCTCTGCTCCAGGTCTTCATGGTATTTATGTCCATTCCCAGCAACCATCTGGGCAACCCTCCCCAGGGATTGGCCAGGGCTGCATAAATATTCAGCTGCTAAATTGACTCTCCCAGCCTACTATCTTCCAGAACCTTTCCAAACAGACAGGGGGAAGCAGTCAACCCTTCATTCAGTGAAACATAGAACAGACCAAAAAAATCACATGCATCTCAACTGATTATAATGAGCTAGTGACTAAATTTAACTAACCTAGCGCCTATCTAGGAGGGTGCTACAAATATTACAGATTTTAACAGTATATCTCTGTCTAGATATTTTGAGTATTATGAACGTTGCATACTGGCTGTTTGGTTTTTATATATATTGCATTAACTTTGGGGTGTAGGTACTGTTGATATGGGGTTATCCACACTACACTTTGTATTTAACATATACTTATCTTAAATGCTTACTTGCAGTGTTTTTCTGTTCCATACATTATTTTTGTTCACTTGCTAAAAAACATTACTACTCCAGGATGGTTTTAGCAGGTGTTCCCCTAAGCCTAGAAATGTTTTAAGGGGTTCCTTGGGGGTAATAAGGTTTTGAAAGTCTGATGTAAATACTGTCTGTGCTGGCCTACCTCCTCCACCCTCACCTTCCTACACAACCTTTTATGTGGCTGCTGGGGGAGAGAAGGATATGTTAAAGGTTGAAACTGTACTTAAGTGATTTTTTTGTATCGGTGGTGGGAAAGGTGGCCACCCCCCTCCCACCGCGCTCCGGTCGTCTACGTTGCTTACCGAACCCGCCGGTAGTGGTGGACACAATCGCGTCCTCTCCCGTGGATGCTTGGATGCCGACTGAGGAGAAGTTCCAAGTGACATTTTTTTTATTTAATTTAATATATTTATTTAATTTTATTTCTTTTTTTATTGCATTTTAGTGTAAATATGACATCTGAGGTCTTTTTGACCCCAGATCTCAATTTTATAGTTCCTGTCATGCTTTTTTTCTATTACAAGGGATGTTTGTAATAGGAATAAAAGTGACCCAAATTTTTATTTTTAAAAAGACTGTCAAAATAAAAAATATAAAGTAAAATAAAATGATAAAAAAATAAAAAAAATTTAAACTGCCCCGTCCGGACGAGCTCACGTGCAGAAGCGGACGCATACGTGAGTAGCGCCCGCAAATGAAAACGATGTTCAAACCACACGAGTGGGAAATTTTGAAGTGTGACATGTTGCGTATCACATTACTCAGTCTAACATTATCTTTCACAATATAAAATATATAAAAAAAATTGGGCTAACTTTACTGTTGTCTTATTTTTTTAATAAAAAAAAATGTATTTTTTCAAGAAAAAAGTGCGCTTGTAAGACCGTTGCGCAAATATGGTGTGACAGAAAGTATTGCAATGAGCGCCATTTTATTCTCTAGGGTGTTATAAAAAAATATATGATGTTTGGGGATTCTAAGTAATTTTCTAGCAAAAAAAATTATTTTAACTTGTAAACAATTGTCAAAAAGAGGCTCGGGCTGAAGTGGTTAACAAGCACCAATGATGGTACTTACATGAATGGTGAGTGTCCTGCATTCTGGCGAATGCTCTTTTCTTTGAAATCTTCCATCATCTGCACTTTACAAAATAAAGGAAGACAGTAGTGTTAGTCCCCTTTCACACATGCAGACTGTACGTTAGATCAGTTCAGTCACGTTTTTTTATCATCAGTTGTTGTCAGTAAACATCAGTTTTCATCCATTTTCATTTCCGTTTTACATCCGTTGGCATCCGTTTTACATCCGTTTATGTCCGTTTTTTATCCGTTTTTTTATTTTTTTAAAAACTGTATTTAATCCGTTTATCATGAATTATGGGTATTTTCCCATGATTCCTTGTTTTTGGGTCATAGGTTATTTGTAATGTATGCATATTAAAATACATATTTTGATGAAAAACGGATGTCAGCGGATCGGATGTGAACGGATCGTCCGCTAACATCCGTTTTTCGTCCGTTCCGTTTTTTTTACGGAAGTAAAAATAGGGTTTTCTTCCGTCCAGAAAATGGAGCTTAACGGAGACGGATGTTAACGGATGTTAACAGACTTTAGCAGATGATCATCCGCTAACTTCCGCTATCCCATAGAGAAGCATTGATGTCCGTTTTGATCCGTAAAGGACATATGAAAAAACGGACGAACGGTCCGCACGTGTGATAGGGGCCTTAGGAAGACCCTACTCTTGAAAGCTTACAATCTAAACTAACTGAGAACACGGGTTTCACACAGGAGAGCTTCATAGAATTGATCATCAATGTTTCCCATAGTTTGGGTACCCATGCAGGGATAGTCCCATTTCTAATAGTGTTCAGAAAAGCAGAAACTATAATTGGAAGATTTAGACACTTTGGTAGCCTTTGATGTGTTTGCAACCAACCTTACAAAAGATAAACCTAATGCTTCTCTTGGACAGTTCCACCATGGTAACTTACACAAATAGGCAGGATGTACAAGAGATACTCCCTTGATCAAAGAACGTCAAACAATTAAGAGGTGAGCCTAAAAAAATTGAATCACGTAAAAGTCTCACACATCAGAGGAAAATATAGTATACTATTAAATGTAGTGACTTAGGAAATGACGATTGAGTTTTTACAATCTCAGAAGGTGACTTTCTAGATAGACGTGTTACCTTTTCATTTCCAAGCCACAATATGAGACTCTGACAGTGTAGATGGAATTGGCCCACTTGCTAAACAATACCCGGCAATGTCCTTTTAGAGTTCTAATATCTTCAGGTACCATGTTCTTCTGGGTCATGCTGCTATAATTGCAATTTTGTGGGTTCTGCCTTGATCTTTTTAAGCTTTCTCAAACAATGTACTTTGGAGACAGACAAGTCTCAGATATGTGCTATAAAATAGGAAAATCGACACCTGAGACCAAAGATGAAGAGGCTAACGAGCTGGTCACATCAATGGGGGTGTCCCTGCACCCCAGCATGGCAATGTATGGTTCTCTTCAATTCTGCAGTTGAAAGTGCATGTTTAACAGACGAAATAGTTGAAACAAACTGAGGGCCAATGTCTGATATAAACTCTCTTGGAATTCTAGCTCTAAAACATGCTTTTAGTTTCTCAATAACAGTAAATGTCAAGGTGTAACTGGAATTATATTTAAAAAAAAAAATCACTGTATAGTGAAAAACATGAATATAGCTTGCATTTCCTGGCACCGTAAGATCTGATGCAACCTATCTAAGGTCATTGATGATGTAACAGTTGGAATTGTAGCTTGATGCTGTAAGCAAAGACATTTGAACACATTTTTCTAAATTTGTGCTTTCCTTACTGGCCAGAAGAAAATATCAAAGATCTGCTTTACATTTCTCAATTCCCATGTATACTTGATATATCTGTTTTATCCATTTATGTTTTGGGATTTTGGAAGCCTTTCACCTTTGCAGATTGTCTATAATAATAACCGACTATTCACAAATGCTCAAAAACTCTGCTAATAGTTACATAATTACATAGGTACATAGTAGGTGAGGTTGAAAAAAGACACAAGGCCATCCAGTCCAACCTATGTGTGTGATTATATGTCAGTATTACATTGTATATCCCAGTATGTTGTGGTCGTTTGAGGTGCTTATCTAATAGTTTTTTGAAATTATCGATGCTCCCCGCTGAGACCACCGCCTGTGTAAGGGAATTCCACATCCTTGCCGCTCTTACAGTAAAGAACCCTCTACACAGTTTAAGGTTAAACCTCTTTTCTTCTAATTTTAGTGAATGGCCACATGTCTTATTAAAATTCCCTTTTGCAGAAATTTTTTATCCCTATTGTGGGGTCCCCAGTATGGTATTTGTACATTGAAATCATATCCCCTCTCAAGCGTCTCTTCTCCAGAGAGAACAAGTTTAGTACTCATAACCTTTCCTCATAACTAAGGTCCTGCAGTCCCTTAATTAGTTTTGTTGCCCTTCTCTGGACTCTCTCCAGTTCCAGCACATCCTTCCGGAGGACTGGTGCCCAGAACTGGATGGAATACTCCAGGTGCGGCCGGACCAGAGTCTTGTAAAGCGGGAGAATTATCGTTTTATCTCTGGAGTTAATCCACTTTTTAATGCATGCCAATATTCTGTTTGCTTTGTTAGCAGCAGCTTGGCATTGCATGTCATTGCTGAGCCTATCATCTACTAGGACCCCCAGGTCCTTTTCCATCCTAGATTCCCCCAGAGGTTCTCCCCCCAGTGTATAGATTGCATTCATATTTTTGCCACCCAAATGCATTATTTTACATTTTTCTACATTGAACCTCATTTGCCATGTAGTTGCCCACCCCATTCATTTGTTCAGATCTTCCTGCAAGGTTTCCACATCCTGCGGAGAAGTTATTGCCCTGCTTAGCTTAGTATCGTCCGCAAATACACAGATTTAGCTGTTTACCCCATCCTCCAGGTCGTTTAGGAATAAATTAAATAGGATTGGTCCCAGGACAGAACCCTGGGGGACCCCACTACCCACCCCTGAACATTCCGAATACTCCCCATTTATCACCACCCTCTGAACTCGCCCTGTAGCCAGTTTTCAATCCATGTACTCACCCTATGGTCCATGCCAACGGACCTTATTTTGTACAGTAAACGTTTATGGGGAACTGTGTCAAATGCTTTTGTAAAATCCAGATACACCACGTCTACGGGCCTTCCTTTATCTAGATGGCAGTTCACCTCATCATAGAAGGTTAATAGATTGGTTTGGCAAGAATGATTATTCATGAATCCATGCTGATTACTGCTAATGATACCATTTTCATTACTAAAATCTTGTATATAATCCCTTATCATCCCCTCCAAGAGTTTACATACTATTGGTGTTAGCCTAACTGGTCTGTAATTCCCAGATGTATCTTGGCCCTTTTTTAAATATTGGTGCTACATTTGCTGGATGGAGGATGTGAACATTTTGACTTTGGCCGGACATTTATTATAACATTTTTATTACTATTGGGACATTTAATCTTCCAATTGCCTAACTTTCTTATCTAAACTGTGAAAGATAGACATCATTATGTGTACCTGATTATTAAATGCCTTGTTAGCAGCGCCCTTGTCTTTGGGGGAAGCATGCTTAAAGTATCAACAACTAGAATGATGTAGTAAGAGCTGTAAGTCAGTATTAATATCGTATTTGTAAAATGAAGCATCAATCTTTGTAACCCATCCGGGGGTGATGCAAGGCATGAGCATTTCCAAGTGTTTTTTTGTTCTGATTCCACAATTTCTTGACATGCCATGGCGGGGTGGAAGCCGCCTGGAGCATGGGAGAAATGCTTGCTGCATGAAACTATATATTCAGAATCTAACAAGAACAACCAAAAAGCCACATCCTGAAAACAACTACAAACATTTAAGTGGAACAATCCAGATGCTGCTAGCATTATTAAATAGATAGGAAGGTATAATATATTTACTTATTTTAACCATTTTATTTACCATTTCTTCAGTTGTTTTCTGGTTTCTGACCTAGGCCAAAATGATGTAATACATCCTATGCACTCATAGTCCATTTAGAACAAGTTTGTCTGCCAGAGGGGACTTTTAGTTTATTCATTCACAGATCCCTGTGAAAAATATGCACTGTCACTGTACTAATGACACTGGCCGGGTAAAGGGTTAAACATCTAGGGCACATATGTCAAACACAAGGCCTGCAGGCCGAATCAGGCCCGCCAGGCCTTGTCATGTGGCCCTTGCACCTAGTTTTGCAGAACTCTACTCCCACTCCCCACTGTCCATTGTAAACACAGAAGGAAACGAAAAACTGTGCCACAAATAATAAAAATAAATAATGATGCAAATGATAGTCAAAATCTAACATCAATCATAAGCTCAATGGTAACTGGTGTAGGATTACACAGAAGATAATGACAGTTCATAAATGAGCAAAATAGTGATAGACAAAAAATTGAACAGTTTATGATGTATGCAGATCTTCATAGAACCACCGTTGTGCTCAATTTACAAAAAAAGTGAATCCCACCACCGATATCGAAGCCGCTTACCAGATGGTAATATGTAAGCAGCTTTCATATAGGTACAGCCTTGACCTTTTTACACACGGAGAGAAGTTTGTGTATGGTAAGCCGCGCTTAGGTGGAAAATTATCTAGGTTGCTGCCACCTCAGGGGAAAGGGTAAAGATTTATCCTTGAAGTAATCGATAGTAATGCTGTGGTCAGGCGCTACCTGTGTTATGAGTAATGGCTGCCAATAGGTGTACACTACGTCACTTAATTGTAGTGGAAGGTGACAAAAGTGTCAAAATGAACTAATTAATTGGTTAAATTGTGGGCTGCTATAATAGCCGCCAATGTGCGCAAGAAAAACAGTAATCAGGGCGTAAGAAAATAGCAACCTGATTGAAAAACCAAAGAAAAATAAATAATATATAGCCTGATGTGGATTGCCTCAGTAGTAATCACTTGGGCCAGGGAGTGAAGTCCCTATTATATGCGTCTAGGCAAAATAAAGCATAAAACATACCATATAGGGCATATAACTCATATAAGTGTTTGTGCTAGCATCAGCTACACAATATGTGCCACTATGATTGGCACCGTGTTGGGTGACGTGCACATTTAATAAAAAGTGTTACAAATGTGGTGATGTCACGTAAGTGATTCACCATACACCAGGGGTTAAAATCCCCTAAATTTAAACGTGATAAGTAAGAATATATCCTGTGGTTGAGTGTGTATGAAAAGAGACAGTTCCTATGTGCTCATGTCGTGAGGATAATAATAAATATATCAAAAGTGAATACAGATGCAACCAAAATACATAAAATGCATAAGGCACCTAATATGGTCAGCTGATGTGATCATAGGAAGCCTAAACAGAAACAAATAATTTTTTTTTTTTTTTTTTTTTGTTTAGACTGAATAAGCTGTTAGGCTATGGTATAGGCTGGCTGGTTAGACCGCAGCATGGGCTAAAGCCAATAGTGTAATAAGTGATGGTGCCAATAAATATTTAAAGTTGCGGGTGCAGTAGTTTCAGCAGAATAAATGGGATGCACTATAGGGATAAATCACATTTGCACAGTAAAGCTGAGATAAGTCCAACACATGCACTAATAAGGTTTAAACGGTCCACATTTGAGATTTCCAAGGAAAAGATTTGGTGACTAGGTTGTGCTCATAATAAATCCTCAGGTGACTTCGGTGCTCCCCCTGTTGAATTTCCCACTCACCGGATGCCTGCACCCCTGCAGGGGTAACAAGCCTGTAGAGCACACTGGGGCTGGATCAGGTTTCAGCTGAATCTGGGGTCCAGGCCTTGTTCCTCCTCTGCTGGGCTTGTGTAGGGACACTCAGGTGTGTTGTGATGAGAAGAAAGTATCCTCATAGGGGGGATGTGAAAAAAGATCCCATAGTGCAAATGTGTTGCCAAGCATAAAAATAATTTATTAAAACTAGGGCTGCTCGGCACCACGGCCTACCGTCCTACTTTTATTTTTATTTTTATTTTTACTTTTTAATTCTATTTCAATCTATTTTTTATTTTTTCTGTTAAATCTGCCCGTTGAATTTTTTAATAAATTATTATTATGCTTGGCAACACATTTGCACTATGGGATCTTTTTTCACTTTCCCCCTATGAGGATACTTTCTTCTCATCACAACACACCTGAGTGTCCCTACACAAGCCCAGCAGAGGAGGAACAAGGCCTGGACCCCAGATTCAGCTGAAACCTGATCTAGCCCCAGTGTGCTCTACAGGCTTGTTACCCCTGCAGGGGTGCAGGCATCCGGTGAGTGGGAAATTCAACAGGGGGAGCACCGAAGTCACCTGAGGATTTATTATGAGCACAACCTAGTCACCAAATCTTTTCCTTGGAAATCTCAAATGTGGACCGTTTAAACCTTATTAGTGCATGTGTTGGACTTATCTCAGCTTTACTGTGCAAATGTGATTTATCCCTATAGTGCATCCCATTTATTCTGCTGAAACTACTGCACCCGCAACTTTAAATATTTATTGGCACCATCACTTATTACACTATTGGCTTTAGCCCATGCTGCGGTCTAACCAGCCAGCCTATACCATAGCCTAACAGCTTATTCAGTCTAAACAAAAAAAAAAAAAAAAATTATTTGTTTCTGTTTAGGCTTCCTATGATCACATCAGCTGACCATATTAGGTGCCTTATGCATTTTATGTATTTTGGTTGCATCTGTATTCACTTTTGATATATTTATTATTATCCTCACGACATGAGCACATAGGAACTGTCTCTTTTCATACACACTCAACCACAGGATATATTCTTACTTATCACGTTTAAATTTAGGGGATTTTAACCCCTGGTGTATGGTGAATCACTTACGTGACATCACCACATTTGTAACACTTTTTATTAAATGTGCACGTCACCCAACACGGTGCCAATCATAGTGGCACATATTGTGTAGCTGATGCTAGCACAAACACTTATATGAGTTATATGCCCTATATGGTATGTTTTATGCTTTATTTTGCCTAGACGCATATAATAGGGACTTCACTCCCTGGCCCAAGTGATTACTACTGAGGCAATCCACATCAGGCTATATATTATTTATTTTTCTTTGGTTTTTCAATCAGGTTGCTATTTTCTTACGCCCTGATTACTGTTTTTCTTGCGCACATTGGCGGCTATTATAGCAGCCCACAATTTAACCAATTAATTAGTTCATTTTGACACTTTTGTCACCTTCCACTACAATTAAGTGACGTAGTGTACACCTATTGGCAGCCATTACTCATAACACAGGTAGCGTCTGACCACAGCATTACTATCTTTTTACACGGGACCGGACACACAACGCCAAACTCCTCCAGGTGTAAAGAAATAAGCCCTTGGACTCAGCAACCAGCATGTATCGTAACGGCGTAGACCATATAGATTGAATTAAAAGAGGACCATAGCATAATATTGGACAGTCCCAGCCTCCCAGGAGCCTCACTGTATTCGAGCCGACTGCTTAGATTTAACTTTTGTGTTTACAAGAGACAGCTTTACTCTCAGCGAATCCCAGATCTAACAGACCTCACGGTAGGACATGGCGGGGGCAGATCTCAAGAATTTGAGAAAGAGAACGATCTCTAGGCAAGACAGAGCTGCCTACACAGGGAGATACTAAAGCCAGGCCAGGTATGAGAGAGAGAGACGCAGGAAAGCTTTGGGGGGAGGGAGGGTTGGGGTAGCACACCGTGCATAGCGCACCCCCAAAGCCTGCACTCTGTACACAGCACACCCCTGGACTCTGCACTCTGTATGTAATGCACTCCTGAACCCTGCACTCTGTATGGCGCACACCCCTAAACCTGCACCCTGTGCATAAGGCACTCCTAAACTCTGCACTCTGTACATAGCATAATCCTGAACTCTGCACTCTGTACGTAACGCGCTGTGTTTACTAGGGGAAGAGATGGATTTGAGTCCCTGCTTTCCAGGAACACAGAATCCATCCCTTCCCCCCATCAGATCAGAAATCTGCCTTGTTTAGATAGGCAGAGCTCTGTTCTAAATCTCTGCCTGAAAATCGGCTGGTGGTGGGGGACATCGAGTGCCTGGTTCCTGCAGATCGGCTTCTGCTGTGAATAATTACAGCAGAAGCGCTGCACCCCCTGCAGGCGGAAGTGTGGGATCACATATATATATATATATACGTGATCCAGCGCACAGCTGCCACCCTGTAGCAGTAACACTGTTATAGGGTGGTCAGCAAGTGGTTAATCACAGAGTCATGGTTGGGTGGGTGAATTTGCTTTGAATATTAAAAATGAATTAAAAAGGGTTTTTGTTATGTGGTGCACAGATTTAAGTTCTGTTTTAAAGTGAACCCCTGCTTCAATCATGCAAGACAAAGCAACTGCTCTCCGTTCTCTGTTCTGTATGCTGTGCCTGTGTGTCACATTAACTACTTCAGCCCAGGAAGGATTTATCCCCTTAATGACCAGGCCATTTTTAGTAATACGGCACTGCGTTACTTTAACTGACAATTGAGCGGTCGTGCGACGCTGTACCCAAATAAATTTGTACCCAAATAAATTTCATGTGCTTTTTTTTACACATATAGAGCTTTCTTTTGGTGGTATTTGATCACCTCTGAGGGTTAATTTTTTGCGCTATAAACAAAAATAGGCCGACAATTTTGAAAAAAAAAAAAACAATTTTTTCTTTTCTGCTATAAAACGTCTTCAATAAAAATATTACAAAAATCAAATTTCTTCATCAATTTAGGCCAATTTTTATTCTGCTACATATTTTTGGTAAAAAATAAAAACCCAATAAGCGTATATTGATTGGTTTGCACAAAAGTTATAGCGTCTACAGAATAGGGAATAGATTTATGGTATTTTTATTATTTTTTTATTTTTTACTAGTAATGGTGGCGATCTGCAATTTTTAACAGTTTTTCAACACTTAACTGACATTTTTTACAGTTTTTTTGGGAACCAGTGACATTATTACAGTGATCAGTGCTAAAAATGTGCACTGACATTGTACTAATGGCACTGGCAGGGAAGGGGTTAACATCAGGGGCGATCAAGGGGTTAAATGTGTTCCCTGGGTGTGTTTACTAACAGTACTGGGAATGGGCTGCCAGGACAACACACAGATGCATAGCAGAAAGACAGGATCTCTGTGTCATCCCCTAAAACTGAGATCTGCCTTGTTTACTTTGGCAGATCCCCGCTCTGTCTCTGCATTGAATGATCGCGGGTGGCTGGCAGAAATCGAGACTGCTGGACCCGCTGATTGGCTCCCCTGCTGGTCAATTGGCCTACAGAAAGCCATGTACGAGCTTGATGTACTCTTACGGCGTTTTGCGCAGCCGAGTCAACCTGAAGCAGTGTAACTGCACCGGCTGGTTGGCAAGCAGTTAACTAAGCAGATAGATAGTTCCAGGTCTATCTGCACCAGGCTCTGTTTCAGAGGGAACTATAAATTAGCACAGGTCTGCACCTGATTAACAGAGGGAATGTGAGAGTTTAGCATATAGAAAAGGGCCACAGATGCCCTCCAGGTGTGACCTTGTTGTAAGGGATGTGAACTGTTAGCATCCCCTATCTGCTTGTGCATTGATTACACTACACAAGCAGAGCCTGCAGGGTTTACAACCCTCGCCATCCCTCCTGCTTTGGCCTGAATGGGAGGCGGGGAGTGCAGAGAGATTGGCGCATGCAGCGCCAGCTGTCCGTTCTCTGTGCCATGTGCTGTATCTGTCACAGAACAGAGAACTGATCGCTCATTAAAAATAAAGCAGAATGCGCCCTTTGTTAATTAACCGCTTGCTGACCAGCAGCCGTCATTATACTGTGGCAGGTCGGCACAATCCCGCGAACCGTCGTAGCTATACGTGGGGTCGTGGGATCGGGATAGCAGGCGCACGTGCACAGCGGGGTGCTGATGCTCGTAGCCGACGGTCTCGATGACCGTCAGTCACGAGCGATCGCGAGCATGAGGAACAGAACTCGGAAGTGTGTGTGTAAACACACAAATCCGTGTTTTGTTCTGAGAGCAGTGACAGATCGTGTGTTCCTATTACCTAGGAACCATGATCAGTTACTTCCTCTAGTCAGTTCCCCCCCCCCCCCCCCCTTTAGAATCACCTCCCAGGGATTACAGTTAACCCCTTGATCGCCCCCTAGTGTTAACCCCTTCACTGCCATTTTTTACAGTAATCAATGCATTTTTCTAGCGCTGATCGCTGTATAAATGCCAATGGTCCCAAAAATGTGGCAAAATTGTCTGATGTGTCCGCCATAATGTCGCAGTCACGATAAAAATCGCAGATTGCCATTACTAGTAAAAATAAAACAATAATAAAAAAAATGCTATAAAACTATCCCCTATTTTGTAGACGCTATAACTTTTGCGCAAAGCAATCAATATACGCTTATTGCGATTTTTTTTTTACCAAAAATATGTAGAAGAATACGTATCAGCCTAAATTGAGAAAAAATTGGCTGTTTTAAAAAAAAAATTATGATATTTATTATAGCAAAAGGTACAAAATATTGTGTTTTTTTTTTCAAAATTGTCGCTCTTTTTTTGTTTACAGCGCAAAAAATTTAAAGCGCAGAGGCGATCAAATACCACCAAAAGAAAGCTCTGTTTGTGGGGAAAAAGGGACGTCAATTTTGTTTGGGTACAGCTTTGCACGACCGCGCAATTTTCAGTTAAAGTGACGCAGTGCCAAATCGCAGAAAATGGCCCGGTCATTCAGCAGCCAAATCTTCCGGGGTTGAAGTGGTTAAGAGCAGCATTTGCACTTATTTCTATGTCTAGAAGAGTGGTACAAACATGCTTCTTGTACCACTCTCTTAATTCCCCCCATTAAGCCTAATTTGCAATGAGTGTGCTATTATAAGGAATAGTCTAAATCAGGAGTCTCCCAACTTTCTAAACAAAGGTCCAGTTTACTGGTGCCCCACCACTGGTGTCAGTGTGAGGAATGGTGCCCTATCATTGGTGTCAGTGGGAGGAATAGTGCCCCATCATTGGTGTCAGTGGGAGGAATAGTGCCCCACCACTGGTGTCAGTGTGAGGAATGGTGCCCCATCATTGCTGTCAGTTGTGGATGAAATAGTGCCCCAAGGTCTGATAGAGGCAAGTAAAGAGCCACATTCGGCCCCAGGGCCGCAGTTTGGAGACCACTGGTCTAAATGATCTCCTTGCTTTTCCCTGCCAGCCAATTGGGTTTCATTCTAGGAAGAATAAGCATCTAAAGGAGTATTTTTTTGCCAGATCCCTGTGTGTACATCCAGTCGGGAAAAGGGAAAAGATTTAAACTGTCTAGATCCTTGATGATCCCAGCACAGCTATAAATGTACAAAACAAAAATGATGATAGGTTATAAATACAAACTTGATAGATATGTCTGGGTATATTAAAGGAGCTAAGGTGTTATAAAAGTCCACTTTTTCTTTAATTATCCAAAGTACTGTAGTTATTACACTATTAATAATATGCATAGTTCACTAATAGATGCCGTACATATAAAACCAAACTTCTCTACTTCTTCTGTGACGCTTGATGATTTTTAATATAAATTCGGTTCATGGTATTGATCCACTGACAATTTCATGCTGTATGTGTAATTTACAAGAGGTTTGCCTACATTAATAATAAATATATTTTTAGCACAGAAAAAATAAAAAGTGCTTTAAGTGCGTTGTGATGCCTTACGCTCCACATGAAACAAGTGTTGGTTCAGCTGAGGTAGTGTGTTTCTGCATCTCATCGGGGGGTAAATCTTGATCTATAATACACATTTCCTATTATAAATATACGTCAGGATATGCTGAGAGCTAATTCACAGTTAAACAATAATGAGCTTTTTTTTTGTTCCTGATTTTTTTAGATAACTAAAATGAAGTGCCCTGCTTTAACCCCTTCAGATCCACGCTATAGCGGAATGACGGCTACAGCGCGGATCTGCTTTGCCGGGAGGCCGTCAATAGACGTCCACCCCTTTGCATGCTGGCCACGCTCCCCTGAAGGGCACGCGTGGCGCGCGCTGTGATCAGCTGTCAGCCACTTGATCAGCTGTCAGCCAATGACAGCTGATCACGTGATGTAAACAGAAGATCGGTAATCTTTTTTTTTTCTTCTCACACTCACAGCGTCAGGAGAAAAAAAAGCTGATCACCGGCTTCTGTTGAAGGGACATCAGTCCCGAAGAGGAAGAGGCGAAGCCGCCTCATATGTGCCTGCCAGTGCCACGAATCAGTGCCCACCAACCAGTGCCCACCAGTACATAAGTGCCAGCAATCAGTGCCACCTATCAATGCCCACGAGTGCCACCTATCAATGCCCACCAGTGGTGCTAATCAGTGCCTCATCAGTGCCACCTAGCAGTGCTGCCTACTGGTGCCAATCAGTGCCCATCACTGCCACCCATCAGTGCCCATCACTACCACCCATCAGTGCCTATCAGTGCCACCTAATATTGCCCTTCAGTGCCACCTATCAATGCCCTTCAGTGCCCACCAATGCCACCTATCAGTGCCCACCAGTGTCACCTCATCAGTTCCCACCAGTGCTGCTTATTAGTGCCCATCAGTGTCACCTTATCAGTACCCATCAATGCAGCCTATAGGTGCCCATCAGTGAAGCTTATCAGTGTAGCCTCATCAGCGTAAATCAATGAAGGAGAAAAATTACGTGTTTGCAAAATTTATTAACAAAATATAAAACGGTTTTGTATTTCTTTTTTTTTTTTTTTTTTTTTTGAACAAAAAATAAAAACTCCAGTGGTGATCAAATACCACCAAAAGAAAGCTCTATTTGTGGGGGGAAAAATATATAAAAATCATTTCATTTCAATTTATTTGGGTACAGTGTTTTATGACCATGCAATTGTCATTCAAAAGCCCCATACACACGGTCGGACCGTGGACCAACTTTCCCTTGGACTTTTGTCCAAAGGGCGTTGGCCCTCAAGTTGGTACTGCATACACACGGTCGGACTTTTGAGACAACCAACACGAACGTAGTGACGTTTCAACGTACTGACGACACTTCAAAAGAGGACGTTCGAATACTCCAGCGCCACCTTTGGTCAACTTCTATATTGTTGTCTGATCTTTTGCATTGGTTCTGAGCATGCGTGTTTGTACTGTGGACAAAAGTCAGTTGGTACTGCATACACACGTTCGGACTTTTGTCCTTCGGACTTTTGTTGGCAGAAAGTTGGTCCGTTCGCACAGCCAACAAAAGTCCGATGCAACCTGGAAAAAGTTGGTCCGATGGAGCGTACACACGGTCGGATGTTGGTCCAAACCACCTAATTTGCATGTTGGTTGTCAAAAAGTCCGACCGTGTGTACGGGCCTAAAGAGTGACTGCGCTAAAAGCTGAAAATTGGTCTAGGCAGAAGGGGGGTTTAGGTGCCCAGTAAAATGGTTAAAGCAATGTATAGAATTGTATTATTTGCCTTATTAGTTTATAATTTTTTTATATGTACATAAACAATAGTGCGCTTCTGGTTTCTATGCAAGAAATAAAAAATAAAAAATATATCACTGTACAATTAAACAGTGAATTGAATAGTCCATAAAGTTCAATAGGTCCATGTATCAATAACAATGAAAGCATATAGTGGCATATTGAAGGTGTATCGAACCAGTTAACAACCGGCCCATAGCCGAAAAACGTCTACAGGGCTGCTGCTTAACTCTGGGAGGCCGTTAATTAACGGCCTCACAGAATTCTGCTCTTGCGCGCCCCCTGGTGCGCGCACTCGAGAGCATCCATGATCGCCGGGTCCAGAGGATCACGGTAAACGGCCGCTCATCGCGGCCGTTTACCACGTGATCGCTCCGTCAAATGACGGAGTGATCACATGTAAGCAAACCGGCGTCATTTGATGACGCCGGTTCCTCTCTCCTCCTCTCTCTGTACCGATCGGTACAGTATGAGAGGAGAGGGGGAGGGATCGGTGGCAGCAGTGCTGTGGGCGGGATCTGTAGTGCCCACAGCCTGCTCTGCCACCACCGATCCATCCATCCATCCATGCTCAGCCATCCCTCCATACCCTGCAATACCCAGCAATAGCCTGCAGTGTATTGCTGGGTATTGCAGGGTATGGAGGGATGGCTGAGCATGGATGGATGGATTCTCTGCCATCCCCCCCAATGCTGTGCCATACCCCCCTATACTGTGCCATACCCCCCAATACTGTGCCATACCCCCCAATACTGTGCCATACCCCAAAATACTCTGCCATACCCCGCAATACTCTGCCATACCCCGCAATACCCTGCGATACTCTGCCATACCCTGCGATACTCTGCCATACCCTGCGATGCTCTGCCATACCCTGCGATGCTCTGCCATACCCTGCGATGCTCTGCCATACCCTGCGATGCTCTGCCATACCCTGCGATACCCTGCCATACCCTGCGATACTCTGCCATACCCTGCGATACTCTGCCATACCCTGCGATACCCTGCAATACCCTGCGATACTCTGCGATGCTCTGCCATACCCTGCGATACCCTGCCATATCCTGAAATACCCTGCAATACCCTGCGATACTCTGCGATACCCGGCGATACCCTGCGATACTCTACCATACCCTGCGATACTCTGCAATACCCGGCGATACTCTGCGATACTCTACCATACCCTGCGATACTCTGCAATACCCGGCGATACTCTGCAATACCCAACAATACCCTGCGATACTCGCTACGATCAAAGCCAGGTCGTTTTTTTTTTTATTTCAGGCTTTCCAGCCTAGTGGTGAGATGTGGGGTCTTATTGACTCCATATCTCACTGTAAAGAGGACCTGTAATGCCATATTCCTATTACAAGGGATGTTTACATTCCTTGTAATAGGAATAAAAGTGATCAAAAAAATTTTTGGGGGGAAAAAAAGGGTCAAACTAAAATAAATAAAGTAAAATGAACAATAAAATATATATATATTTTTTTAAAGCGTCCCTGTCCCCGTGTGCTCGCACGCAGAAGCGAACGCATACGTAAGTCCCGCCCACATATGAAAACGGTGTTCAAACCACACATGTGAGGTATCGCTGCGAACGTTGGAGCGAGAACAATAATTTTGGTCCTAGACCTCCTCTGTAACTCAAAACATGTAACCAGTAAACAAAATTAAAGCCTATGGGGATTTAGTAGCGAAGTTTGGCGCCATTTCACAAGTGTGTGCAATTTTGAAGCGTGACATGTTGGGTATCTATTTACTCGGCGTAACTTCATCTTTCACATTATGCAAAAACATTGGGCTACATTTACAGTTTTGTTTTTTGTAAAGCACAAAACATTTTTTTTCCAAATAAAACACGTTCGAAAAATTGCTGCGCAAGTACCGTGCTAGATAAAAAGTTGCAACGACCGCCATTGTATTCTCTAGGGTCTTTGCTAAAAAAACATATATAATATTTTGGGGTTCTATGTAATTTTCTAGCAAATAAATGATGATTTTTACATGTAGGAGAGAAATGTCAGAATTGGCCCGGGTGCTCCAGAACACCTGATGGTGCTCCCTGCATGTTGGGCCTCTGTATGTGGCCACGCTGTGTAAAAGTCTCACACATGTGGTATCGCCGTACTCAGGAGTAATAGCAGAATGTGTTTTGGGGTGTAATTTGTGGTATGCATATGCTGTGTGTGAGAAATAACCTGCTAATATGACAATTTTGTGAAAAAAAAAAAAAAAATTAAAAAAAATCTTGATATTGCAAAGAATTGTGGGAAAAAATGACAACTTCAAAAAACTCACCATGCCTCTTTCCAAATACCTTGGAATGTCTTCTTTCCAAAAAGGGGTCATTTGGGGGGTATTTGTACTTTTATGGCATGTTAGGGTCTCAAGAAATGAGATAGGCCGTCAGTACTTCAGGTGTGATCAATTTTCAGATATTGGCACCATAGCTTGTGGACTCTATAACTTTCACAAAGACCAAATAATATACCCCAATTTGTACTTATTTTTACCAAAGATATGTAGCAGTATAAATTTTGGCCAAAATTTATCAAGAAAAATTACAAATTTGCTAAATTTTATAACAAAAACGAAGAAAAATTCATTTTTTTACTGAATTTTCAGTCATTTTTCTTTTATAGCGCAAAAAATAAAAAACCCAGAGGTGATTAAATACCACCAAAAGAAAGCTCTATTTGTGTGAAAAAAAGGACAAAAATTTCATATGGGTACAGTGTTGTATGACTGAGTAATTGTCATTCAAAGTGTGAGAGCACCGAAAGCTGAAAATTGGTCTGGTTATTAAGGGTGTTTAAGTGCCCAGTGGTCAAGTGGCTAATTCTTCTCAAGATAATGATATATTGTGGCAAACCACGTGAATTGTTAAGGAATTCCACCATACACACGTGCCCTCCACTGTAATTCAAGCCTCTTACCAGATGGTTGGGATCCCCAATTACAGAGATCAAACACGCATGAGAAATAATGGACCCCTCTGGGTGACTTTAAATGAGTCCACTGGGTTTCAACATATGATATTCCGCAATACCAAAGCCACAACTTCGGATCCAACTTAGACAAATCTCATAATCTTTAACATGTAATGTCATTTTCAAAGTAATTTCAATCTTTTAACCACTTAAGGACCAGGCCTATTTTTCAAATTTGTTTACAAGGTAAAATAATTTTTTTTTGGTAGAAAATTACTTAGAACCCCCAAACATTATATATATATATATATATTTTTTTTCAGACACACTAGAGAATAAAATGGCGGTCATTGCAATACTTTATGTCACACCGTATTTGCGCAGTGGTCTTACAAGCGCAATTTTTTTGGAAAAAAATACACTTTTTTTTTATTTAAAAACAGTAAAGTTAGCCCAATTTTTTTCTATATTGTGAAAGATGATGTTACGCCAAGTAAATTAATACCCAACATGTCACGCTTCACAATTGCGCCCACTCGTGGAATGGCGACAAACTTTGACCCTTAAAAATCTCCATAGGCGACGTTTAAAAATGTCTACAGGTTACCAGTTTTAAGTTACAGAGGAGGTCTAGGGCTAGAATTATTGCTCTCGCTCTACCGATTTTCATTTGCGGGCACGACTTACATATGCATTCGCTTCTGCGCACGACCTCGGCATGACGGAGCGCTTTTACTTTTTTTTTTACACTGTCTTTTAAAGAAAATTTGGGTAACTTTTACTCCTAATACAAGGAATGTAAACATCCCTTTTAATAGAAAAAAAGCATGACAGGACCTCTTTAATGTGAGATCTGGGGTCAAAAAGACCTCTGATCTCACATTTACAATTAAGAGCAATAAAAAAAAAAAAAGTCAGTGCTGGCAATCAGCCTGTCAGTGTCGCCCATCACTCCTGTCGATCAATGCCCATCAGTACCGCCCATCAATGCTCATCAGTGCCCATCTGTACCGCCTATCCCTGCCGCCTATCCATGCCGCCTATCAGTGCCCACCAGTGCCGCCTATTAGTGCCCATCAGTGCCACCTAACAGTGCCCATCAGTGCCACCTATCAGTGCCCATAAGTGCGGCATATTAGTGCCTCCTTATGAGTGCCCATAAGTGTCACCTCATCAGTGCCCATAGGTGCCACCTCATCAATGCCCACCAAATCAGCCTATCAGTGCCCATCAGTGCCGCCTCATCAGCGCACATTAGTAAAGGCGAAAAATTACTTAATTACAAAATTTACTGATAGAAAAAAAGTAAAAAAAATATTTTTTTCTAAATTTGTGATTAACCACTTTCAGACCGGACCAATTTGCAGCCAAAGGACCAGGCCCCTTTTTGCGATTCGGCACTGCGTCGCTTTAACTGACAATTGCGCGGGTGTGCGACGTGGTTCCCAAACAAGATTGACGTGCTTTTTTATCCGACAAATAGAGCTTTCTTTTGGTGGTATTTGATCACCCCTGCGGTTTTTATTTTTTGCGCTATAAACAAAAAAGTGCGACAATTTTGAAAAAAATGCATTCTTTTTTACTTTTTGCTATAATAAATATCCCACAAAAATATATAAAATTTTTTTTTTTTTCCTCAGTTTAGGCCGATACATATTCCTCTACATATTTTTGGTAAAAAAAAATCGCAATAAGCGATTATTGATTGGTTTGCGCAGAAGTTAAAGCGTTTACAAAATAGGGGATCGTTTTATAGCATTTTGTGGCTGTCAGCTAGTGAATGCTGATCTCTGCTCCAATCACAGGGAGCAGAGATCGGCGTCACTAGTTGCTAGGCAGAATGAGGAGATGCTGTTTATTTCCGCATCTCCCTGTTTAGCCTTCCCGTGAGACGATCGCAGGTATCCCCTACGGCGATGGAGTCCGCGGGACCCGCGAACGGCCTCACGGGGGTCCCGACCGGCACGAGCGTGCGCCGCTGGCGGCGCACGCCCGATGGCACAGCGGCATCTTGTCCCGTGAAGAATTAAAAAATATATATACAATATCTTTTATTTTCTGCTATAAAACATATCCAATAAAGATTTTAAAAATCTAATTTCTTCATGAATTTAGGCCAAAATGTATTCTGCTACATGTCTATGGTAAAAAAATTAAAATTAAAAATAAATCCCAATAACTGTATATTATTTGGTTTGTATGAAAGTTAGAGTGTCTGGTATAGATACTGGAATTTTTATTTATACTAGTAATGGCGGTGATCACCGACTTATAGTGGGACTGTGATAGTACGGCGGTCAATCTGATACTAGCTGACACTGGCATTGGGGGTATTCTAACTGACACTGTCACTAGTGACACTAATACAGTGATCAGTGTTAATACTATACACTGTCACTGTACTACTGTTTTGCAGGAAATAATAAAACAGCAAGATTGCCTGTCAGTATTCGGTGCTCTTTGTTGTTTACAACACTTAGCTCCCTTCCCTAAATGACAGAGCAGATATGCGGGTGCCAGCAATCAATCACTGGCCAGCTGGTGCACGTGCGCCCCCTACAGGGAATCGCTGATCACGTGTCAGATATGTGATCTAGCACTTTTGGTGCTAAATATGAAAAATGGAGAGGCGGAATTTCCCCAGAGTCGGGCACGGACAGCAATGAAAACTGACAGGTGCTCTAATCCCTCTCCACTCTATCCAAAACTGAAAAAAGAAAAAAATTTATGTTTGGCAGTGAATGGGTTAAAAAATGGAAAAAAAATGGACTGGCAGTGAAAAGGTTGATTTTTTTAAAACTTTTTGGGTAGTTAAAGGGTTAAATAATATAATTAAAACATTTTTGGCAATGAAAGGGTTCAAAAAATGAGGCTGGCCTTTTATGTCTTCACCTTACAATAGTTTCTTGCTCTGTTCCTGCCCACAGTGAGGTGTTCCCATTTCTCCTGTTGCATGCACCATCCAATGAACTCAATCACTCATTCAGGAGAGTCAATCGCCCTTGTAATGGCTGGAGCAAATGTGAAGATCTGGGATCTCACTTCCAGACATCTCATCACAAAGTCTAAGGAACAGTTAGGTAGCATAGCGCTCCTCCATCTTTTACTGAAGGTTTTGGGTGGACTGACCCTCCAAAAATGACCAAAACATCCTCCTATACCAGTGATGGCGAACCTTGGCACTCCAGATGTTTTGGAACTACATTTCCCATGATGCTCATGCACTCTGCAGTGTAGTAGAGCATCATGGGAAATGTAGTTCCAAAACATCTGGGGTGCCAGGGTTCGCCATCACTGTCCTATACTATCATAACGCTGCCTGTGCTCCTGTCTTGTCCATAAAATCAGAACAACTTAGGGGTACATTTATAAAGCAGAAGCATGGCTTTAGTGGTGTTTAGTGGTTCATCAGTGTTAGTCAACTTGAAATATATAGAGAGCCTCAAGTGCAGCTCCAGTACTTCCAGGAGGCCACAATAGCAGGTATGTTTATTTGTCCGTTCTGGTGTGTTGGAAGTCCATTTAAATAAATCAAATGGCGACCCGGTTCTAAAAGGCTTTGTGTCTGACCTATAAGCCTCACTTACAGACAATTTGGGCCACTCTCCTATGTATTGAAGTGGGAAGCTGACTTGGACAGACCATTAGACCAACCACCTTGGAAGCAAATCTGGCTAGCCTCATCCAAGTGCTCCCGGAACATATTTGCCCAAGAGAACGCCTACAAAAGTGAGTACACCCCTCACATTTTTGTAAATCTTTTATTTTATCTTTTCATGTGACAACACTGAAGAAATTACACTTTGCTACAATGTAAAGTAGTAAGTGTACAATGGCGACCCTAGGGGGGGCCAGAGGGGGCCCTGACCCCCCCAAAATTATGCTGTGCCCCACCATGTGCCCCCCCAAAAACAAAAAGGCAATGTCTTTTTGTTTGCATTTGTAGCGAATGTGCCTCATCTTACTCAGGCCGCCGCTGGAGTAACACAGTCTCTATTGAGAGGGGGAGTATTCTTCTAGCCTGGACGCATGGGTAAGTGTGTGCACTGCAGTACACTGTAATCACTGAACTGCATTATCTCCATCTCTTCTCTACCCCATCTGTCCCTCCCCTCTCCTGTTCTTTCAAGACCTTCACAACTTACTTTCACTTTCAGTTAGGCAGGTAATAGACTATGCACATTTCTTTCCTGCATCCACAGAGTGCAGGAAAGAAACTTGCATGATTCCCCCATCAACACAGACAGTGGTGACAGGGGAATATCCTTCCTGCCCAGCAATTGTATTCTCCCAACAGTCATTATCACTAGTGGCTATAGCAACCAATAGTGATAATCATAAGAGTATCTGGCAGGCTGGTTGTTCCCAATTTGATCGATTAACTTGGTACATTCAGCCTGCTCATTAATGGTTCAAACCTCAGCCAGTTCCTGATGAACCAGCTGAGATTTAAACTGCCTATGGCCTGTCTTAGCACTTAGGCAGCCCCACTTTTTTAATTTAACTAGTAGGTTGCATTAAAAAAAAAAGAAATGATCCAATTCTTCCATCTACACATTATAGGTGGATGGGGGAATCCTTGCTTTGTGGACCAGTGGTGGAACTACCAGGGTTGCTGTCCTGTCCTGGCTATTCACAGCGCTGGTCTCTGTCTCCATGGCAGCGGCGGCACATTGGAACCCAGTGCTGGTTACTTTATGGGGCTAATGTACAGGAGAGCCAGCACAATTTGTTGTTAGAGATGGGCAGGGCATGTTCAAAATCCCACATGCCCGAGCCCGCCAGGAAGCCCACACTGCACAGCACTAAGCACAGGCAGTGAGACATTTCCCGGTCTGCAGCTGCACAGATCAGGAATGTCTCACTGCCTGTGATTAGCCTTGTGTAGTGTCGGCTTCCTGGTGGGATCGGGCATGTGGGATTTCAAACACACCCGAGCCCATCTCTAATGGTTGTAGGGTAGACAGTTGACCTCCCTGCAGGTTGCTTAGCAGCAGTGCAGCCTTCTCTGACATGCTGATCGTGATGCAATCCAGGTGATGCTCATAGTCAAATCCTAGTGTTAAATATCATAGTGATTTTATTGATCAAAGCCCACACCTTACAGGCATAGAGCCCACATGGCTGCTGAACATACGGTGGATGTGGTTGTACTGTTGATGCTAATAAATACTGTGTTTATTAGCTCTGACTGGGAGCATCACCTGGATCACATCCTGATCAGCATGTCAACAGAGAAGGTTATACAGCATTACTGCTGCTAGGTGACCAGCTGGGGGATTGGCTCTCTACAACCAATAGTGCCAGCCTTCCCCTGCATGCACCCATAATGTCACCAGCACTAGGTTCTAATAGACTGCTGCCACTGCCAAGGAGACAGATGCCAGACCAGCACTGTCAATAGCAGGGGCAGGACAGCAAGAGGAGGCTGGGGAACACCACAGTGGCAGAACACCAATGCCCGGCGGCAAGACAACCTTTGCAACCCTGATAGTTCTCCCACTGCTTTGGACCCTTATATTTTCTTGTTATGCTGGTGACATATATCTCTTGTTTTCTGCCACCCTGGGGATTGTAGTAAAATTGCATTTTATAGTTGCCCCCCTACTTTTGTCCCTGTCCCCCCATGTGCCCCCCCTAAATATGAAAGCTGGAGACGCCACTGTAAGTGTACAGCTTGTATAACAGTGTAAATTTGCTGTCCCTCAAAATAACTCAACACACACCATTAATGTCTAAACCGCTGGCAACAAAAGTACACCCCTAAGTGAAAATGTCCAAATGGGCCCAAAGTGTCAATATTTTGTGTGGCCACCATTATTTTCCAGCACTGCCTTAACCCTCTTGGGCATGGAGTTCACCAGAACTTCACAGGTTGCCACTGGAGTCCTCTTCCACTCCTCCATGACAACATCATGGAGCTGGTGGATGTTAGAGACCTTGCGCTCCTCCACCTTCCATTTGAGGATGCCCCACAGATGCTCAATAGGGTTTAGGTCTGGAGACATGCTTGGCCAGTCCATCACCGTTACCCTCAGCTTCTTTAGCAAGGCAGTGGTCGTCTTGGAGGCGTGTTTGGGGTCGTTATGATGTTGGAATACTGCCCTGCGGCCCAGTCTCCGAATAGAGGGGATCATGCTCTGCTTCAGTATGTCACAGTACATGTTGGCATTCATGGTTCCCTCAATGAACTGTAGCTCCTCAGTGCCGACAGCACTCATGCAGCCCCAGACCATGACACTCCCGCACACACGCTTTACACCAGCTGAACCTAATAAGTTCAGGATGTCTATGGACGCCCTCCCAAAAAATTAGGTCCATCTTTCGGCTATAGCGTGGATGGGAGGTGGTTAAATCAACCCCATTGTGACTAGAGCAATACAGTGTTACCATAGTAACACTGTACTACTCTGGGGAAGTGATCAGGATTTTTTTTTTTTTACACATTATGATTGCTTATATCAGTGAATTTCACTGTTATAAGCAACTATTTTTACAGATATATGACATTATATGATGTCCACCCAGAACGACGAATGCCCCGTCTGACCATCATTTGACTATAGGCCGAGCGTGAATTGGTTAATACCTCTCTCAGGTAACACCCTGATCAGATCATCTCTCCTTGAGGCCATGGTAGACAATCTCCCAGGGTCTGTTCACACATGCTGCACTTCTTAAAAGGGCTGTGCACACCTGCAGAACCAGGATGCTAGTGTCCAGCGTTAGAGGCTTTATCCCTCCCAATCTCTACAAAGCCTCTGGGCTCCAGAACCCAATCCAGGAGTTACCAGTCCTGGAGAAAACTGCAAAACTCGTATTCTCCATTCAGAACAGACATCCTGAAGAGCTTCAACCTGCATAAGTGAGAACCCTGGGTGACATCTAACCCTTCTGACACCATGAAATGGCACAGCACTGTCACACTATTGATGAGAGACAGGGCGAACTTACAAACAAAAATAAAAACCTAATAATCAGATGGCTTAGTGTCGCTGTTAACAAATACCTGTCATGTTAAATGTTTTTTTAACAAAAATCAGCACAAGTTAAATAACTTACCGTCAGTAGGTCATGTCCCTTGTGCTGATGCCTCTTCTGTTAGGTAAAATCTTCCTCCATCCAGGCCCACCCTCTCACCGTAATCTTCCAAATCAATTTTATTTAGTAAAACTAAAAATGGTTGCCTATACCAGTGAAATTAACTGGTATAAGCAATCATAATGTGTAAAAAAGAAAAATCCTTATCACTTCCCCAGAGTAGTACAATGTTACTATGGTAACACTGTATTGCTCTGGTCACAGTGTGTTAAGAAAAAAATAAAAATAAAATTAATAAAAGAGAAAAGAAATTGAATAAAAAATATTTTAGTTTTTTTACATACCGCCACCAGTCAGTGGCCCTAATCGTCAGTTTCCCATCATTAAGCTCCAAGCAGCGTAGTGAAATGCATTGGGGGCGTGGCCTGGCTGGAGTCCAGGCTGAGGCTGTCATTCATCTCACTTCATGCACATGGGTCTGCTTCATGATGTGCGGCTTATGGATCTTTTCGTTTGACATTGCTGTCCCCGATCGCTGCCACGCCAATTATATGATGACGCTGTGCTGTACTGGTGACAGTATATAAAAAAAAAAATTGTGTGGCAACAAATTACAAACTTGCAATGCCTCCTACTAAATACCTTGGACTGTCTACTTTCCAAAAAGGGGGTAATTTGGGGAATATCTGTACTGTTCTGTTATTTCCGGGCGTCAATAAATTAGATAGTCTGTCAATACATGAGGACTGATCAATTTTCAGATATATACCATAGTTTGTGGAATTTTTCTACAGACTAAATAATATTCAGTGATTTGAGTTATTTTCACCAAAAGAATGTAGCAGAATACATTTTGGGCTAAATTTATGAAGAAAGATTTATTTGTGAAATTTTACAACAGAAACAAAGAAAAACATATATATTTTTAAAATTTTCTGTCTTTTTTTGCTTATTTAGCAAAAGAAAACCAGCTACAGTGTCGGCGGTAAAGCACCGTTATTTTTAGTGGCGCTTTACTGACATTTTTGCAGCGCTTTTCGTCCTCTAGCGGGACGCTTTTAACCACCGCTAGCGACCGAAAAAGAGTTAAAATCGTCAGCAAAGCGCCGCAGCGGCGCTGCTCATTGATTTCAATGGGAAGGGGTGCTTTAGGAGGGGTGTATTCACCCCTCCTACAGCGCTGCAAAAAAGCTTGTTTGCAGGACTTTTTTTGACGTCCTGCCAATGCAGCACCTAAGTGTGAAAGCACTTGGCTTTCACACTGGGATTGCAGCTGAGGCTTTTTTCAAGCGCTTTAGCGCTAAAAATATCCCCCGTAAAGCGCCTGAAAAACTACTCCAGTGTGAAAGTGGTCTCAGACGCACGGAGACACTCGGGAACCGAGTGTCTCCAAGCATCTCCTAGTGGTCTCCGAGCAGCTCCCGAGTGTCTCTGGCACCCCCCCACCTCTGGCCACATGCGGTACTGCACACCCCAGAGGCTTGAATCCTGCTCGTCTTACGAGACAATGCTCGCAAATCGAATCAGGATTTTTTTTTAAAAAAACAGCTTGTATTGCAAAACGCTCGTAAGCCGCGTTACTCGCAATCCGAGGTTTTGCTGTAATAAAAACGTTTTATTATTATTATTTATTATTCATTTGTTCCGTTTCATTTGTTTAGATGCAGCATTCGTTATTTCGGATTAATTCGTACCTTCGGATAAATTCATATTCGTTATTTTCGCTAACAGACAAATTTGAACGGAAATTCCAATACCTATAATAGTTAGTTATTATTAGTTAGTTAGTTATTCTTCCAAATTTCCAGATTTTCTTTCTTATTTTCGGATTTTCAAATTTTCAAATTGCCGAATTTACGAATTTTCAAATTTACTAATTTCCGAATTGCGATCATAACGAATGACCCGAAAAACAAAAAAACAAAAACAATAAACGAATGAAACGAAAACGAACTAATTTTTCGGCAGTGCCCATGTCTACTGCATGCCGTTTCAGGTGCACTGTGCTTGGTTTGAAGCCCAATGAACTGACGTTATTGGGACTTACAGGGAAAAGCATCCAAAATTGCAGCACGTTGAACTCCTTCACAATGCTCAGCGATGTACACAGGACCTGCTGCATTTAACAGTGTGATGCAGACAGCGTGATAGAGCCCTCGAGGAAGACGATCATTTTTCATTTACATTTTTATCAGAAAGCGTGGCGGGATTCGTTGAACCCGCTGTGTCACCGGGGGTGACAGCCGACTAACAGGCCAGACAGATGATGGAAGTGATAGAGTGAGCAGGAACAAAGTCTACAGGCCGGTGTCTGAGCAGACAGATGATGGGGACAGATACTACCTAATAGGAGTTCTGATCTAGTCCAAATCACACAAGTCATCCTGAGTCATGCAAACAGATAGAAGTCACCCAGAAACTGCTGATCGGACAGATTAAATGGCAAGCAGTATATTCAGAACAGAACTTTTTAGTCTGCAATGAAATTTCCCCCATATGGCACTTCATTCTAATCTATAACTAAAGGCAAAAAACTTTTTTTTTTTTGTTTTGGATGGAGTGGAGAGGAATTAGACCCCCTGTCAGTTTTTTGTTGCTGTCTGTGTCAGGGAGATTTCCCCCTCCTATGTGTCCTGGTGACCGTTATCACTGAAAGTGAGAGAAAATCCCAAATAATGAGTTGTTACCAAAACAGGAATAGAAAGAGAATCCTCCAATGGGGACACTAGTTCTGGTGACAACCAAAGGATTCCCTGACTTTCTGATTCCCTCTCACTTGCTGATTTAGCTATGGGATAGAAAATGAAGGGAAAGTTCCCCAATGTTCCCCCTCGCTTGCTGATTTACCGTATATACTCGAGTATAAGCCAATCCGAATATAAGCAGAGGCACCTAATTTTACCACAAAATACTGGGAAAACTTATTGACTCGAGTATAAGCCTAGGGTGAGAAATGCACAGCTACTGTAAGTGGAAAAGAGGGTCAACAATGCCCATTTGCAGCCTCACTGTGCCCATTTGCATGCCTCACTGTGCCCATTTGCAACCATAGGTTTCCCAAACTTCAAACTCTGTAGTTGAGGGTTCCTAGATGCCCCCTATCTGCAGCTAATATTTGGGGTCTCTGGACCCAAAGGGTCCTGAAATGACATTGCTGCAGATGGACACAGTTGACCGACTTTGGGGCCCCGTATCTCGGGGTCACTTGGTGCTAGGAACCCCAAATTTGGTGTGCAAACACAGTATAACTAGCACTACAACATATCCAATATCCAACATATCCTAGCACCAAGGGGCCCTGACATACGGAGCCCCAAAGTCTGTTTGGAAAATGTCAAGCACTTTTCTGCAGCAGAGAATGACATTTTGCGAACCGACTTTGGGGCCCCGTATCTCGGGGGCCACTTGGTGCTAGTGCTAGTTCCAGGGTGTTTGCACACCAAATTTGGGGTTCCTAGCACCAAGTGGCCCGAGATACGTGGCCCCAAAGTCGGTTCGGAAAATGTAATTCTTTGAAGCAGAAAAGTGCTTGACTCTAGTATAATCCGAGGGGGGCATTTTCAGCACAAAAAAATGTGCTGAAAAACTCGGCTTATACTCGAGTATATACGGTAGCTATGGGATAGAAAATGAAGGGAAATTTCCCCAATGTTCCCTCTCACTTGCTGATTTAGCTATGGGATAGAAAATGAAGGGAAATGTCCCCAATGTTCCCTCCCACTTGCTGATTTAGCTATGGGATAGAAAATGAAGGGAAGTTTCCCCAATGTTCCCCACATACAGTATTTTACTTCCAGTTGCTTAACGAGATCCCAGAATGTGTTGGATTGTGATGTGAACAGTGATGTTGTAGTTGGCTTTCTATTTTGTAATTCTCAATAGCATTTCTTTCTTTTTGTTGAAAAAACAATTTAAAAAAATGAATGAAACAGCGATTTCCCCAATGTGACGCAGGTGACAACAAAAATTGACAGGGGTTATAGTCCCTGCTTCTTGGCTGTGGTCAAGCTGAGAGGTGTTCCAAACTAACAGAAATGAATGTTTCTTGTTATTGTTTTATGTGTCGCTCATAAATTCTTAGGCTCCGTTCACACCTGAGAAGAGCGACTTTCAGGCGTTTTTATTTGAGGGTTTTTGAGCATTTTAGAAGCGTATTACAAGGGTTTTACAGCTTCAGGTGTTTTTGTTTAACCAATGAGAAGCACTAGGGGGAGGAAAATCGAAAGTTCAGCGAACGTTTGTGTGACCGTGTGTTTGTAAGCCAAGCTTGAGTGGAATTCCTTCGGAATAAACATCCAAGATTTTTCAGACGGAAAATCCACTCGTGTGTACGCGGCATTAAAGCGGTATTAAACCCAAAAGTAAACATTTATTATACTGCAGCTTTTGAAGTCTAGGATGTGATGGTTGCATTCATTTTCTTTTTTAAGCTTTATTTTTTTTTTTTTCAGCTGGTGATCTGGCCAGTAAGTCAGTTGTTTTTCAATAGAACAAGCTGTCCTGCAGACAGGCAGGGACAAGGGGTGGGCAGGAGAGGCGGCTGCCCTGGGCACTGTGGTATCATCTGAGTTGGGCGGGGGGCACCACAAAGAGCGTGAGGGGGGAGGGTATTTGTGTTGGGGGGCAGCAGAATTGTTCTAGGAGGGGAAATTTGGTGGTGTGTGTGCTAGGAGTGGTGATTTGTGTTGGGAGAGGGGATGGGAGAAGAGGCGGACTTTTTGGCGCCAAAAGTCCGGCGGACTAGGTTTTTAGTTTTGTTTTAAAATTATCCGCTGGACTTGGCAGTCCGGCGGACAATCCCGCGGTCTGTGTGCTAGTCCCCCGGACTTTTGGAAATGAACGGACTTGCCGATCATCGGAAAGTCCATTCATTTAGCACGTGACTTCAGTTGGACGGAGCTAGCAAAGGCAGTGAATGCCGCCGCGCTAGCCCCGTCACCTGGCATGGATTTAAAGGGAATCCCCACGCCGAAAAAACGGCGTGAGGGTCCCCCCCAAATCCATCTCAGACCCTTATCCGAGCACGCAGCCCGGCAGGCCAGGAAAGGGGTGGGGACGAACGAGCGCCCCCCCTCCTGAGCCGTACCAGGCCGCGTGCCCTCAACATGGGGGGTGCCCTGGGGAAAGGGGGGCCGTGCGCCCCCCCACCCCAAAGCACCTTGTCCCCATGTTGATGAGGACAAGGGCCTCTTCCCGACAACCCTGGCCGTTGGTTGTCGGGGTCTGCGGGCGGGGGCTTTTTGGAATTCGGGAGCCCCCTTTAATAAGGGGGCCCCCAGATCCCGGCCCCCCACCCTATGTGAATGAGTATGGGGTACGATGTACCCCTACCCATTCACCTAAGGTGTAAAGTGTAAATAAAAAAAACACAATTTTTAAAAAATATTTTATTGCACTGCACCGGGGGTCTTCTTCCGTCTTGGGGGGTCTTCTCGCCGGACTCCTCTGCTCATTTACCTAGCTCTTTTACCGAGCAGAGGAGCCCAGCTACCTTCTTCGTCGTCAACGCCGTCGTCTGGGGGTCTCGATCCGCCTTCGGGGGTCTTCCGGGGTCTCTTCTGTTCTTGCCGCTGTCGTCGTTTTCTGCGCCACCGCAGAATTGTACAAAAAAAAATTGGTTAAACCCACAAGTGCTTTTTTTTACCACTACTATTTCTTTATATATTGGCTTTTGGAATTTACAAATTCAGCAATTTAGAAATCAGATGAAAGGTTTAATGCTGGAAAACACTTTTTGATAGATAAAAAGTGCATTTTATTATCAACTCTAAAGATCAGACCAAAATAAGGGACAAATGAGTGCCCATAAGTGCCACCTCATCAATGCCCACCAGTTCAGCCTATCAGCGCCCATCGGTGCCGCCTCATCTGCGCACATCAGTGAAGGCGAAAAATTACTTAGTTACAAAATTTACTGACAGAAAAAAGTTTTCAAAATGTTTTATTTTTTTTGTAAAAAAGAAAAAACCCAGCAGTGATTAAATACCACCAAAAGAAAGCTCTATTTGTGTAAAGAAAATGATAAAAAATGTGTTTGGGTACAGTGTAGCACGACCGCGCAATCGTCATTCAAAGTGCGACAGCGCTAAAAGATAAAAAATGGCTTGGGCAGGAAGGGGGTGTTAGTACCTGGTAGGCAAGTGGTTAAACCATTCTTGAATAATTTTTGCAGTGTGGCAGGGCGCATTATCCTGCTGAAAGAGGCCACTGCTGTCAGGGAATACCGTTTCTGTGAAGGGTCTGTGAAGGGTCGTACTTGGTCACCAGCTGTGGTTGCCACCTCATCCCTTTAAACCTGAACACATATTAATTACACAGGTTCTGTGGCTGATTAACCACCTCAATACAGGGCATTTTCACCCCCTTCCTGACCAAGCCATTTTTCAGCTTTAAGCGCTGTCACACTTTGAATGACAATTGCGCGGTCATACAACAATGTACACAAATGAAATTGTTATCATTTTGTCCCCACAAATAGTTTTCTTTTGGTGGTATTTGATCACCTCTGCGGTTTTTATTTTTTGCGCTATAAACAAAAGAAGAGTGACAAGTTTAAAAAATATATTTTTTTTTTGCTATATACTAAATATCCCCAAAAATATATAAAAACATATTTTTTTTTCCTCAGTTTAGGCCGATCCGTATTCTTCTACATATTTTTGGTAAAAAAAAAAATTGCAATAAGCGTACATTGATTGGTTTGCACAAAAGTTATAGCGCCTACAAAATAGAGGATAGATTTATAGCATTTTTATTATTTTTTTTTTTTAACTAGTAATGGCAGCGATCTGCGATTTCTATTGTGTCTGCGATATTGCGGCAGACATATCGGAGATTTTTGACACATTTTTGGGACCATTTACATTTATACAGTGATCCGTGCTATAAAAATGCATTGATTACTGTATAAATGTGACTGGCAGGGAAGGGGGTTAACACTAGGGGGCGCTGAAGGGGTTAATATGTTCCCTGGGAGTGATTCTAACTGTAGAGGGAGGGGACTCACAAGGGGAGGAGACCGATCGGTGTTCCTCTGTACTGAGAACACACCATCGGTCTCCTCTCCTCTGACAAGACCGTGGATCTGTGTGTTTACATACACAGATCCACGGTCCTGCTGTGTTACCGGGCAATCATGGGTGCCTGGCAGAAATCGCGGCCGCCGAGCACGCGCATCGGGTGCCCAGTGACACGGCGGGCACGCATTGCCTGTGGCGCGCGCTCCCTGGAGGGCCGGGAAGGGGAGGGCGCCATATGACGCCCTCCCGCCACGAGAGCTGCGCCACCTGCCCGTCAATTGACAGCCGACGATCGCAAAGCAGTTAAGGTGGTAATTAAACTCACTTGGTGCCTTATCTGCATTTAATTAGCTTCAGAACCTGTGTAATTCATATGTGTTCGGGTTTAAAGGGATTAGGTGGCAACTCTATCACCAGCAGTGGTTAGGTAGGTGGTACGTGTCAAAGTAATATCCACATGTTTGGCAGGACTCAAGCCTTCCCATCAGAACATTGTCCAAAGAATCACACTGCCTCTACTGGCTTGCCTTCTTCCTACAATACAAACAAATGACCACTGCCCCCACCTATAAATGGCCTTCGTAGCAAGGAACACATGGAAGGAAGACACATGTCAAATAAAACCTAAGAAAATTTCCAGCTCAACTCACCAACCAGTCTGCAACCAACCAAATTATCCTGTCTAACAGTATGCATTAAAAACAGGGGTTTAGTTTGCACGCATTTGCTAATACGTGCATAAGCTGCAGAGCCACTTCACGGCACCCCAGTATTATTTGAAGTCCTAATTTGTGAGAGCCTCCATAGTAGGAGCACATATGTAGTAATAGATAGGCAGAGGGCAAGGTAAGCCTGGAGGGAACCCACCCCTCCTTAAAGGCACAGGGGCACACTGGACACACAGCATATAGCACCATGGCAGCATTCCCTCACCAGTATTCCAACAGTGCAAACCAATGTCCACTGCCCTCGCCTATAGCTGGCCTTCACAGCAAGAAGCACATGGAAGGGTGACACATGTCAAACAAAACCCAGCTCAACTCCAAGTGTCATCTCATTCCCAGGTATGCAATGCACACACACCTGGCCATCCACATAATGTAAAAGAAAATGTGATTCATCAGACCAGGCCACCTTCTTCCATTGCTCCGTGGTCCAGTTCTGATACTCATGTGCCAATTGCAGGCATGGGTCAGCATGGAAACCCTGACCAGTCTGCAGCTACTCAACAAATTGTGATGCCCATTTTTTCTGCTTTTAACACATCAACTTCAGGGACAACATGTTTACTTGCTGCCTAATATATCCCACCAACTTTCAGATGCCGTTGTAAGGAGATAATCAATGCCATTCACTGAACCTGCCAATGGTCATAAGGTTATGGCTGAACGGTGTATTTAGACCAAAAAAGTTTCCCGTATAGGATAAGTTCACCTTTTGTAACATGTTACACCCATATTCAGGGTGTAACATGTTACATATGCACTGGCCCTCAATCCTGCGTTTTGACAGCTAGTTGGGGATTTTCTCCCCCAGTTAGCTGTCACAATTTAAAAAAAACTTGGCCGTGTGAGGCTCTGCCCACCCAGCCGCATCATCCATTCACAGTGCTAAACCAACACGGCTGTCAGCTTGTAGTTCTCAATGAACTACCACAGGGCTGTTGAGCGATATGGTAGTTCATTGAGCTTCCTGTCACAGTGTAACTGCTTGCCCCTATCGGAGTTACGGGCAGACAGATAAACAGTCAGTCTGCTGATCGTGAGTGCAATGCTTTACAGGTCCAAACAAAAACAAAAAAAAATTAATGCATATTTTTTACCTCCAAAAAAATGTACATTTATTATTTTTTTGTAAAGGTAAACTTTACCTTTTAAAGTGAAAGTTTAGTCAAAACCTAACGCTAAACCTACTCTCCGCCACATTCTAAGCCTAATCTATCTAACCCTGTAAAGAAAAGATCCCTATACTTACCTATTCTGACTCCGGTCCCACGCTGAGCTAAAAAAATGCACTGTCACTGTACCTATGACACTGGCTGGGAATGAGTTAAACATCTTGGGTGATCAAAGGGTTAAATGTGTGCCTAGCCAGTTTTTATGGGTACTGTATGTGGTGCTTTTACTAGTGGAAGTAATCTATTTCATTCCCTGCTTTGCAGGGGGAAAAAAAATCTATTACTTCCTCGCTGACAGGATATGGCTCTGCCTTGTTTACATGGGCAGAGCCCTGTCCTGTGTGTGTTCCGGACGATCAGCGGGTGCCGGTGGTAATCTATTGGCCTGCACCTGCTGATCGACATCTGCTGTATAAAATCACAGCAGAACTAGGTCGTTGTCGGCGCTGCACGGAATTGCCAGATCATGTACTGGGTACTTGATTTGGCACAGAAAAGCAACCTTGCCGCCACATATCTAGGTTATACGTGTAGCACCCTCTACCTAGGTAGGTGCTAAAGTAGAGTAGGTTTCTTTTTGGTAAGTGTAGGTAAATTTAGGCAGGCCTAGTTGGAAGCTCGGCCTGTTTGTTTTGGTTTGTGTGGGCTGGGAGTGGCTCAGAGTAGCAGCTATGACACATCACTTCACTGTTACCTCCCTCTTTCTTCTAGAGGAGAAAAGGGGTGGAGCTATGTGGGGTGTCTCAGGGAGCCCTGACCAATCCCCAACTAGTATTGGCACGGGGCAGGCCTCCTTAAAATACCCAGAGTCAGCGCAGCTGGGGAGGAGTTGTCGGGTGAAAGAACTGAGGATGGAGTACTAGGCTGTGGAGCCTTTGAGGGAGCTCCCCAGTCTGGGGGAGGGGGGGTTGACCTTGGACCTGGGACTCGGGTGCAGGACAGAGTCTTTCAAGAACTCATGAAGGATCCGAACAGCAGGCACAGGAGGAGTCATAGAGGACAGCAGGAGCTATTACTGTCAGGCAAGTCTTCAGGAGGGAACCACAGGTTGCAGCCAGGAGGGCTAGTGAGTGACATGTGCGGTCAGGAGGACTGGAGAGGCATGCCAGAGAGGACTGGGAGGAAACAGTCAGAGCTGGGTGTGGAGCCAGTAGAGAGGACTGCAATGTCATGGGCAGTGAAGTCGGGCATCTGCAGCCAGAAGGGCTGGCAGGGCCTGAAGAGGACTGAGCAGTAGTTCACCAGGAGGACAGCTAGCACTAACAAGACTTTCCATATTTTCTGCTACACTATAAGGGCCCTCGGTCCCTGCCTGCAAAGGGCAAGTTACTTAGGCCTGGCTGAGCCAGTGTCAGACCTAACTACCATGTGCTAGCTGTTCCTGGAATCACTAAATAGGAAGCGACATTCAGGAGGAATGGAGCGAACCACTAGATAGGAAGTGAAGAGTCGTGCTGGTGGTGTCTGGAGGAGTGTATAAAGAGTGTACATAGCTGTCTTTAGCAACTTTGCTATTATTTAACTGGGCATCCCATAATCCCCATCCCCAGCCAAGTTGAATTTCCCCAATAAAAATACAAAAACAAAGCCAACAGACTGTTCATTGTCTTGGAGTGTCTGGGAATTAAATGCTGGGCCAGGCAAAGTAACAGGATCACTCAGAGGCTCCCACGGGGGCACCGCTACATGCGTTTAACCACTTTCAGACCAGACCATTTTGCTGGCTTAAGACCAGACCACTTTTTGCGATTCGGCACTGCGTCGCTTTAACTGACAATTGCGTGGTCGTGCGACGTGGCTCCCAAACAAAATTCACATCCTTTTTTTCCCACAAATAGAGCTTTCTTTTGGTGGTATTTGATAAAAAAAAATTATTTTTTGCTATAATAAATATCCCCCAAAAATATATAAGAAATTTTTTTTTTTCCTCAGTTTAGGCCGATATGTATTCTTCTACATATTCTTGGTTAAAAAAATCGCAATAAGCGATTATTGATTGGTTTGCGCAAAAGTTATAGCGTTTACAAAATAGGGGATAGTTTTATAGAATTTTTATTAATATTTTTTTTTTTACTAGTAATGGCGGCGATCAGCGATTTTTATTGTGACTGCGACATTATGGCGGACACATCAGAAATTTTTGACACATTTTTGGGACCATTGTCATTTATACAGCAATCAGTGCTATTTAAATGCACTGATTCCTGTGTAAATGACACTGGCTGTGAAGGGGTTAAGTGTTCCTAGGGGCATGTTACTAACTGTGGGGGGCGTGGCTGTGTTTTAGTGAACACTGATCTCTGCTCCAATCACAGGAAGCAGAGATCAGTGTCACTAGTTGCTAGGCAGAACGGGGAGATGCTGTTTACTTCTGCATCTTCCCGTTCAGCCTTCCCTTGAGACGATCGTGGGTATCCCAGCGGCCATCGAGTCCGCGGGACCCGCGACCGGACTAACGGGGGTCCCGACCGGCGTGCACACGATGGCACGGCGGCAATCTTAAAGGGACGTACCTGTACGCCCTTTTGCCTGTCCGTGACATTCTGCCGACGTACATCGTCGTGCGCCGGTCGGGAAGTGGTTAAAGCGGTAGTAAACCTTGGACTTTCTTTTTTTGTACCCTGCAAGGTAATGTCATTATGTGCTAGTATGCATCGCATTATGTTAAATTTACCTTAACACCAAGCCCTTCCAGCGCCGAGATGTCAGACCTGCTGGTGCTCCCATCTTCACCGTCCTTCCTTCCGGGTTTGCAGACTCCGTCTCCGTGACTGTCTGAAGCCGCGATGACGCCAGTTTATGGCACAGGGCTCTGAAGGAACGGCCACCCAGAGCGCCTATAGGTATGTCTTATAATAGGCTTACCTATAGGTAAATGTAAGAGATGGGAGTTCACTCCCACTTTAAGAAGGAATATAAATAAGTATTTTGTAGTCCGGAACAGAATAAAATATAGACAAAAGCCTTATATATTCTGTCCAATGTTACAAAGTAGTAGACTTCATATTTAATTTAATCCCATTTATATATATACTGCGTTTAAAAAGTGCTAAGTATACTGTACAATGCAGGAATGATAAGCATTAGGAATATGTACCGACAGTGATAAATACCTTTTCACATCTCTCATGCCCAGTGAATGTCGTCTATACGCTGTCTGCACACTAACCAATTTTTTTTTCTTTTTAATAACCATTTGGCTCCTTTTAATCTATGGAATGACCTCAGGAGCTGCCAGTCACCCAGATGAGATCTGCCATTGTGTCCACATCCCGCGCCTTGCTATTCAGCACCAGTCAGGAGTTTCTCCAGGAGTATGCGTGGCAGGCCTGAAACTCAAAAATAACGGCACAATGATTATCTGTTTTGTTAATCTAAGTCAATGTGACAATCTTCTACGCATTTGTACTGGATGGTGCGATAGATAGAGAATCGCACGCTGGAGCCTGGAAGTTTTGGATAAACTCCCTCTGAAAGTTTATTGGCTCTGAGTGGATTTCAAGCGCCATCTAGTGGGCAAAGGGAAAACTGTCCTCTTAAAATCAAAGAAGCATTTTTTTGGCAAGCCTGCCATTCTGCAAAGGTGATTAGTTACCCATGGTTAGCTTGAATGCCACAGGTCAGAGACAATAATGATAACAAAGCATTTTTGTAACACTGCATGTTGGGAAGTCTGAATTTAATCAGCCTGTAATGACCTTAACTTAAAGGAGCTTAAAGCACAGCAGACTTTGGCTCTCAGTTCGGTTCACTTACTTAGGCAGGCAAGTTGGGATGTTCATTATTTAAAACCAGCTCCACTTCACCCTTTGACTGCCACGTCTACTGGGCTTCGGTAAAAATTATCGCACACTTGTATACCTATTTAACCTGTTCCCGACCGCCTTGGAGTGGAAACGCTGTGCAGGATCACGTTAGGTCCATATATATTTGGACACAGGCACAATTTTCATACTTTTGGCTCTGTATGCCACCAGAATAAAATTAAAACAAAACAATCCAAATTATTTTGAAGTGCAGACTTTCAGCTTTAATTCAAGTGGGTTGAACATACAGTATCTCACAAAAGTGAGTACACCCTCACATTTTTGTAAATATTTTATCATATCTTTATATGTGACAACACTGAAGAAATTACACTTTGCTACAATGTAAAGTAGTGAGTGTACAGCTTGTATAACAGTGTCAATTTGCTGTCCCCTCAAAATAACACACAGCCATTAATGTCTAAACTGCTGGCAACAAAAGTGAGTACACTCGTAAATGAAAATGTCCAAATTGGGCCCAATTCGTCATTTTCTCTCCCCGGTGTCATGTGACTCGTTACAAGGTCTCAGGTGTGAATGGCGAGCAGGTGTGTTAAATTTGGTGTTATCGCTCTCACTCTCTCATACTGGTCACTGAAAGTTCAACATGGCACCCCATGGCAAAGAACTCTCTGAGGATCTGAAAAAAAGAATTGTTGCGCTACATAAAGATGGCCTAGGCTATAAGAAGATTGCCAAGACCCTGAAACTGAGCTTCAGCATGGTGGCCAAGACTATACAGCGGTTTACTAGGACAGGTTCCACTAAGGACAGGCCTCGCCATGGTCGACGAAAGAAGTTGAGTGCACGTGCTCAGCGTCATATCCAGAGGTTGTCTTTGGGAAATAGAGGTTTGAGTGCTGCCAGGCTGCAGAGGTTAAAGGGGTGGGGGGTCAGCCTGTCAGTGCCCAGACCAGACACCGCATCAAATTGGGAAGAGGGAAGCCTCTTCTAAAGATGATGCACAAGAAAGCCCACAAACAGTTTGCTGAAGACAAGCAGACTAAGGACATGGATTACTGGAACCATGTCCTGTGTTCTGATGAGACCAAGATAAACTTATTTGGTTCAGATGGTGTCAAGCGTGTGTGGGGGCAACCAGGTGAGGAGTACAAAGACAAGTGTGTCTCGCCTACAGTCAAGCATGGTGGTGGGAGTGTCATGGTCTGGGGCTGCATGAGTGCTGCCGACACTGGGGAGCTACAGTTCATTGAGGGAACCATGAATGCCAACATGTACTGTGACATACTGAAGCAGAGCATGATTCCCTCCCTCCAGGGACTGGGCTGCAGGGCAGTATTCCAACATGATAACGACCCCAAACACACCTCCAAGACAACCACTGCCTTGCTAAAGAAGCTGAGGGTAAAGGTGATGGACTGGCCAAGCATGTCTCCAGACCTAAACCCTATTGAGCATCTGTGGGGCATCCTCAAACGGAAGGTGGAGGAGCACATGGTCTCTAACATCCACCAGCTCTGTGATGTTGTCATGGAGGAGTGGAAGAGGACTCCAGTGACAACCTGTGAATCTCTGGTGAACTCCATACCCAAGAGGGTTAAGGCAGTGCTGGAAAATAATGGTGGCCTCACAAAATAAAACTTTGGGCCCAATTTGGACATTTTCACTTAGGGGTGTACTCACTTTTGTTGCCAGTGGTTTAGACATTAATGGCTGTGTGTTTAACTGACTGATTAAATAACTTACCTTTATTTATATGTACAGTGGCAATAAAAAGTATGTGAACCCTTTTGGAATGATATGGATTTCTGCACAAATTGGTCATAAAATGTGATCTGATCGTCATCTAAGTCACAACAATAGACAATCACAGTCTGCTTAAACTAATAACACACAAAGAATTAAATGTTACCATGTTTTTATTGAACACACCATGTAAACATTCACAGTGCAGGTGGAGAAAGTATGTGAACCCTTGGATTTAATAACTGGTTGAACCTCCTTTGGCAACAATAACTTCAACCAAATGTTTCCTGTAGTTGCAGGAAATTCTTGACCATTCCTTTTTACAGAACTGTTTTAGTTCAGCAATATTCTTGGGATGTCTGGTGTGAATCGCTTTCTTGAGGTCATGCCATAGCATCTCAATTGGGTTGAGGTCAGGACTCTGACTGGGCCACTCCAGAAGGCGTATTTTCTACTGTTTAAGCCATTCTGTTGTTGATTTACTTCTATGCTTTGGGCCGTTGTCCTATTGCAACACCCATCTTCTGTTGAGCTTCAGCTGGTGGACAGATAGCCTTATATTCTCCTGCAAAATGTCTTGATAAACTTGGGAATTCATTTTTCCTTCGATGATAGCAATCCGTCCAGGACCTGATGCAGCAAAAAGCTCCAAACCATGATGCCCCCACCACACTTCATTGTTGGGATGAGGTTTTGATGTTGGTGTGCTGTGCCTCTTTTTCTCCACACATAGTGTTGTGTGTTTCTTCCAAACAACTCAACTTTGGTTTCATCTGTCCACAGAATATTTTGCCAGTACTGCTGTGGAACATCCAGGTGCTCCTTTGCAAACTGTAAACGTGCAGCAATGTTTTTTTGGACAGCAGTGGCTTCCTCTGTGGTATCCTCCCATGAAATCCATTCTTGTTTAGTGTTTTACATATCGTAAATTCGCTAACAGGGATGTTAGCATATGCCAGAGACTTTTGTAAGTCTTTAACTGACACTCTAGGATTCTTTTTCACCTCATTGAGCAGTCTGTGCTCTTGCAGTCATCTTTACAGGATGCCCACTCCTAGGGAGACTAGCAGCAGTGCTATTTATAGACAATTTGTCTTACCGTGGACTGATGAACAGCAAGGCTTTTGGAGATACTTTTATAACCCTTTCAGGTTTATGCAAGTCAACAATTCTTAATCGTAGGTCTTCTGAGAGCTCTTTTGTGCGAGGCATCATTCACATCAGGCAATGCTTCTTGTGAAAAGCAAACCCAGAACTGGTGTGTGTTTTTTATAGGGCAGGGCAGCTGTAACCAACACCTCCAATCTCATCTCATTGATTGGACTCCAGTTGGCTGATACCTCACTCCAATTAGCTCTTTGAGATCTCATTAGTCTACGGGTTCATATACCGCATAGAGTATAAGCCGAGTTTTTCAGCACATTTTTTGTGCTGAAAATGCCCCCCCTTGGCTTATACTCGAGTCAAGCACAGAGAATGACATTTTCCGACCTGTTTTGGAGCCCTGTATCTCGGGGCCACTTGGTGATATGAATTTGGACATGTTGTAATGATAGTTCCACTGTGTTTGCATAGCAAATTTGAGGTTCCTAGCACTAAGTGGCCCCGAGATATGGGGCCCCAAAGTCGGGTCGGAAAATGTCATTCTCTGCTGCAGAAAAGTGCTTAACATTTTCCGACCCGACTTTGGGGCCCCATATCTTGGGACCACTTGGTGATAGGAACACCAAATTATTATACATGGATATGTTGTAGTGATAGTTCCACTGGGTTTGCATACCAAATTTGGGGTTCCTATCACCAAGGGACCCCGAGATACCCCAAAATCGGTCAACTGTGTCCATTTGCAGCAATGTCATTTTTGGGTCCAGAGACCACAAATTTTGGCTGCAGCAAGGGGGCATTTAGGAACTCTTAACTACCAGTACCAGTTTGAAGTTTGGGGGACCTATGGCTGCAAATGGGCACAGTGAGGCATGCAAATGGGCACAGTGAGGCATGCAAATGGGCATTGTTGACCCTCTTTTGCACTTACAGTAGCTGCACATTTCTCACCCTAGGCTTATACTCGAGTCAATACGTTTTCCCAGTTTTTTGTGGTAAAATTAGGTGCCTCGGCTTATATTCGGGTCGGGTTATACTCAAGTATATATGGTACTTTTTTCCCCTGCACTGTTAATGTTTACATTGTGTAAATAAAAACATGGTAACATTTAATTCTTTGTGTGTCATTAGTTTAAGCAGACTGTGATTGTCTATTGTTGTGACTTAGATGAAGATCAGATCACATTTTATGACCAATTTGTGCAGAAATCCATATCATTCCAAAAGGGTTCACATACGTTTTATTGCAACTGTATTACAAATGTAATGCTTGTCTTCTTCAATATATTCCCTACTTGCACTAATACATTGCTGCAGTCTTGTTTTCCACTGGTCGAAGGCATGGAGAAAATCTATTTCTGTCAGCAGTTTCAACACATCCCTAGTTTTCTTCTTTACAGCATCAACTGACTCAAAACATGTCCCTTTAACCACTTCCTGCCCGGCCTACATCAGAATGACGGCCAGGCAGTGGTTTTGTTATCCTGACTGGGCATCATATGATGTCCATCAGGATAACATGCCGGCGTGCACCCGCGGTGGCGTGCAGAGGGGCGATCAGTGGTGCTGTGTCAGTCTGACACACCGCATCTCCGATCGTGGTAGGGAGCCTCTGTCAGAGGCTCCCTACCACATGATCAGCTGTGACCAATCACAACCGATCATCGCATGAACTAGGAAGTGCCGGTAAACGTCTTTCCTCAGTTCGCGCTGGGAGGGAGAGCAATCGGCAGCTCTCCCTGTCAGGGGGGGGGGGGGGGGGCTGCGATGATAATCAGCACATTGATTATTAGCACAACCCCCATCAGATGTGCCCATTAGCTGTCAATCAGTTCCCATAAGCTGCCAATCTGTGCCCCATCAAAAACGCCTGTCAGTGCCAATCAGTGCCCACAACAGTGCCAATCAGTGCCCCATCAGTAATGCCTGACAGTGCCCTTCAGATGCCAATCAGTAATGCCTGTCAGTATCTCATCATCAGTGCTGCCTATCCAGTGCCATCTATCAGTGCCACCTACCAGTGCCCATCAGTGCCATCTATCAGTGCCACCTATTAGTGCACATCAGTACCACCTATCATTGCCAATCAGTGCCGCCTATCAGTGCCCATCAGTGCTGCATATCAGTTTAGCCTATCGGTGCCCATCAGTGCTGCATATCAGTGCCTCCTCATCAGTGCCACCTCAACAGTGCCCATTAGTGCAGCCTCATCAGTGCCCATCTGTGAAGGAGAAAACAACATTTTATAACAGAAACAAAGAAAAACTTTTTTATTTTCAAAAATGTCAGTCTTTTTTAGTTTGTTTAGCAAAAAATAAAAACCCCAGTGGTGATCAAATGCCACCAAAAGAAAGCTATATTTGTGGGAAGAAAATAATAAAAAATGTAGTTTGGGTACAGTGTTGTATGACTGCGCAATTGTCATTCAAAGTGTGACAGCACTGAAAGCTGAAAATTGTCCTGGGCAGGAAGGGGCAAAAGTGTCTGGTATTGAAGTGGTTAAGCACTGATTTAACTTTTGGGAATTCATTCTCACGTCCCTCGCTGAATCTTTTGTGCCACTTAAACACACGCACAAGACAGGCCGTCATTCCCATAAGCTGTAGTAAGCATTTGAAAACATTCTGTTGGTGTTTTGTGCAATTTTACAAAGAATTTAAAATTGACACGTTGTTCAACTTTTAAACTTAGCATTTTTTCGGCACACAACCAAACTAAATGGCAATTCACAATCAACTTAACGTCATAGAGTGTCATGCAGGTTCAAACATGTTCAAGGTCACCAGGCATGCAGTTATAATCATTTCTGAGTGCTTGGTTTACTAGGTGGGATCACAGTCTCGTTATTTAATAGACACACCTCGTATAATCATAAATAACATTTAAATTTTTTATATTTTGTCTAGAATCCTTCTGGAAGTCTGGAACCCATGGACATTAACAAAGACTGGGTTTTCTCCTTTCTGATGCTTTGCCAGGCTCTAACTGCAGCTGTCTTCAGTTGTTCTTTGTCTGTGGGTCTTTCTGCCTTTAGTTTTGCTTTCAGCAAGTGAAATGCATGCTCAATTGGGTTCAGATCAGGTGATTGACTCGGCCATTGCAGAATATTTCACTTCTTTTCCTTCAAAAGCTCCTGGGATGCTTTTGCAGTGTGTTTTGGATCATTGTCCATCTGTACTGTGAACCGCCGCCCAATCAACTTTGCTGCATTTGGCTGAATCTGGGCTGACAGTATATCTCTAAACACTGCAGAATTCACCTGGATACTTCTGTCTCCTGTCACATCATCAATAAACACCAATGACCCAGTGCCACTGGAAGTCATGCATGCCCATGCCATCACATTGCCTCCACCATGTTTTACAGATGACGTTGTGTGCTTTGGATCATGAGCTGTTCCAAGCCTTCTCCACACTTTTTTTTCTTCCCGACATTCTGGTACAGATTAATCTTAGTTTCTTCCGTCCAAAGAATGTTTTGCCAGAACTGGTCTGGCTTTTTTAGATGTTTTTTGACAAAGTCTAATCTGGCTTTTCTATTCTTCAGGCTTATAAATGGTTTGCACCTTGTGGTGAACGTTCAGTATTTGCTCTCGTGAAGTCTTCTCTTGATTGTAGACTTTGACAACGATTTGCCCACCTCCTGGAGGGTGTCCTTCACTTGTCTGGATGTTGTGAATGGGTTTTTCTTTACCACAGAGAGGATCCTGCGATCATCCACCACTGTAGTCTTTCGTGGACGTCCAGGCCTTATGTTGCTGAGCTCACCAGTGCGTTCTTCTTTCCTCACAATTTACCAAACTGTTAATTTGGCCACTCCTAATGTTGCTGCTATCTCTCTGATGGATTTGTGTCATTTTTGAAGCCTTACAATGGCCTGTTTCACTTGCATGGACAGCTCTTTTGAACGCTTGATGTAGGTTTACAGCAATAAATTCCAAATGCAAATACCACACTTAGAATAAACTCCAGACCTTTTACCTGCTTAAGTGATGAAGTAATAACGAAGGAGTAGCCCACACCTGGCCATGAAACAGCTTTTGATTCAATTGTCCAATTACTTTTGGTCCCTTGAAAAAGGCTATTCCTACAACTAAAATTGTGCCCGTGTCCAAATATATATATACCTAACTGTATATACACGCAATCCCGCACTTCCGGGTATCGGGTGCGAGTCCTGATGTCCGCCGGCACCCCCTGGTCATTCAGGACACAGTCAGAACGGCGATCTGCCTATGTAAACAGGGCAGATCGCCGTTCTGTCAGTAAGGAAGGCATGGACATGAATCTATGCCTTTCCACTACACTAATACACTAGCTAGGCACACAGTTAACCCTTTGATTGCCCCTGATGTTAACACCTTTCCCAGCCAGTGTCATTAGTACAGTGACAGTGCATATTTTTAGCAAAAAAGTGTCAAAAGTGTCAGTGTCCGATTTGTCAGCCACAATATCACAGTCCCACTAAAAGTCTCTGATCGCCGCCATTACTAGTAAAAATAAATAAATAAAAATTCCATAAATATATCCCATAGTTTGTAAACACTATCATTTTTGCGCAAACAAATCAATATACGCATATTGGGGATTTTTTTTTACCAAAAACATGTAGCAGAAAACATATTGGCCTAAATTGATGAAGAAATTTTATTTTTTATTTTTTTATTTTATTGTATATGTTTTATAGCAGAAAGTCAAAATGTATATTTTTTTCAAAATAGTTTTTTGTTTATAGCGCAAAAAAATTAAAATGCAGAGGTGATCAAATACCACCAAAGGAAAGCTCTATTAGCAGGAAAAAAAGGACAAAAATGTTAATTGGGTACAGCGTTGCATGACTGCGCAATTGTTAATTAAAGTAACGCAGTGTCATATCACAAAAAAATGGCCTGGTCAGGAAGCTTCCGGAGCTGAAGTGGATCAGTCCACCCAAAAATACTTTCGATATAGGCAGTCCCAGAACTGTGGCTTAGCGGTTAGCACTTCTGATTCCACAATGGGAGTCCTCTATTTGCATTCCTGGCAAGACACTATCTGTCAGTGTTGGCCATCTTACTTTAAAAAAGTAATTAGTTAAGTTACAAATTACTTCTCCCAAAAAGTATTTGCGTTAGTAACTCAGTTACTACATTGGAAAAGTAATTAGTTACGCAGCAAAGTAACTGACTTTTTTTTTAAATATTCTATACGTGTAACTAAGGGGCGGGTCTAGTATTACTGTAACCAAGGGGCGAATTTATTATTATTGTTATATATCGTGTAACCAAGGGGCTGCTCTATTATTACTCTAACCAAGGGGCAGATCTGTTATAGCGTGTAAGCAAGTGGCGGGTCTATTATTATTATATCGTGTAAGGGGCGGATGGCTACAGAAGAGGGCGAATGTTATATTAATGGACAGAGCTCGATATATAACAATAATAATAAATGCGCCCCTTGGTTACAGTAATACTAGACCTGCCCTTTAGTTACACGATAGACACCCCTTGCAGAGTAGCACGAGCATCGGGAGCGTGCGGTATCGCCTCGTACAATTACATGTTAACTGCACCTGTGCGGTGTAGAGTTCACTCAGAGCAATTTTCGGAAGCTCCGTAGTCCTTCGTACTGCGCAAGCCCTGCGCCTGCACAGTACGGCGGGGGAACTTTTTCGGCAGGACACCGGAATTACACTACTGCCATCTAGTGGCGGTAGATGTAATTGGGGTAACTAAGCCAAAGTAATGGGAACTGAGTTACCATGAGGGGAAAAGTAATCAGTTAGATTACTAGTTACCCTCTAAAGTAACTGCGTTAGGTAGCTCAGTTTATTTTAACTCAGTTACTTACATCACTGATATCTGCACAGCTACAGCCAGAGTAAAAAAGCCCTGTCCCCTGCCAGCATGCTGCAGAGTGGGATCTTTGATCTCTGTGGGGTTCAACAACCCCCTGCTAAGTCAGACCTACAGCTCTGCAATCAGCAAAGCTTGTGCTCCTTGCTGATTTGAAGAAATCTAGCAAAGAGAACACTGCTTCCCCACAAAGAACAGGGGTCCTACTCTGCAGCTGTTGGCAGGTGACAGACTTTTCTATTACTTTTTAAAGAAAACGAAATGTAAGGTTGAACGCTGAGAGCAGGAACCAGCTGTCAATCAGGCAGCTCAATGGATCCTGATAATATGGTTGAGGTCCTTCCAGAGCCTGGGGCGCTCTGTGACGTCAGCTGATAGCGAGCACTAGCCCGCTGTCAGCTGATTCTGGGTCACAGGAGCACAAAAGTAAATGAAATTCTGTGAACCACAAGCGTATATAAAAATGCAGCTCAATTACAGGGTTTTACTGCCCCTCAACTACCCTCCACACTGCTCTCCTATACATGCTAACCTCAGTCATACCCTTCATACTCCTCTCCTGCATGTATTACCTGTCGTAATACACTCCAGATTCTTTTCAGTCCATATAACCCACCATTATACACTGCAACCCCCATCATCAGTGTACATTCCCAGTACTAAGCCTCCAACATATACAGCAACTCCCCGATCATCCCTACAGCCACTAACCTATACCCTGCACCCTGACATCTACCCCATCCCCAGAACTAAGTCCCCAATGTTCACCTTGCAACCCTCCTATCATCAGTGTACATTCCCAGTACTGAGCCACTAGCATATATACTGCAACCCCCTGATCATCGCTGTATGTCCCTATTTACAGCACTGAGCCACTAACCTATACCCTCCCCCGACATCTACCCCATCCCCAGCACTTAATGCCCAATATTCCCCCTGCAACCTCCCCATCTATAAATTCCCAGTACTGAGAAACCAGCATATACACTGCAACCCCCTCCCTGATCACCCCATTCCTAGTACTACCGAGTCACCAACCTATACCCTGCAACCCAACACCTACCTGAAAAATTAAGTTCTTCTGACTGCTTGAATTTTTTGATGAAACCATGGGCAGTAATGGTGATGTATCGTAATACATTGCAGGATCTCGTAATCGAATCGTTGACAGGGTAATGGTAATCAAATTAAATTGTGAGACCAGTGAAGATCCACCTCTACTCTGTATCCAATCAACCAGGCCTTTGCACTACATCAGGGGCGTCCTGTGGGCTGCATGTGACCCCAGGAAGTTTAGCATGCGGCCTGAGCCTGTCTGGAGGAACGTTGGGGAAACCAGACAAATGCATGCATGGAAAGATGCTGGAGGTCTGTGAAAACGTAGTTGATGGGTGAAGGTGTGCTAATGAGGTCAGCTGGTAAACTCCTTCCTGTGTCTTACTGGTTCCTCTGTCTATATACCAAGGGGTCTCTGAAGCTTTCTAAGAAATATAACAAAGGCAAAGGTAAGGCTTTGTTCTCAAATTAAAAGCTTGACTTTTTCTGCAACTGAGGTACTGTAACCACCTCAGCCCCGGAAGAATTTACCGCCGTCCTGACCAGAGCACTTTTTGCGATTCGGCACCACGTCGCTTTAACTGACAATTGTGCGGTCGTGCGACGTGGCTCCCAAACAAAATTGACGTGGTATTTGATCACCCCTGCAGTTTTCATTTTTTGTGCTATATACAAAAAAAGAGCGGCAATTTTGAAAAAACGCATTATTTTTTACTTTTTGCTATAATAAAAATCCCCCAAAAATAGGCCGATACGTATTCTTCTACATATTTTTGTTAAAAAAAATAGCAATAAGTGATTATTGATTGGTTTGCACAGAAGTTTACAAAATAGGGGATAGTTTTATGGCATTTTTATTAATAATTATTATTTTTTTTTTAAATGGCGGCGATCAGCGATTTTTATCGTGACTGCGACATTATGGCGGACACATCGGACATTTTTGGGACCATTGTCATTTATACAGCAATCAGTGCTATACAAATGCACTGATTCCTGTGTAAATGACACTGGCAGTGAAGGGGTTAACCACTAGGTGGCAGTGTAGGGGTTAAGTGTGTCCTAGGGGAGTGTTTCTAACTGTGGGGGGCGTGGCTGTGTGCAACACGTCACTGATCTCTGCTCCGATCACAGGGAGCTATGATCAGTGACACTGTCACTAGGCAGAACGGGGAGATGTTTGTTTACATTAGCATCTCCCTGTTCTTCCTTCCCGTGAGATGATCACGGGTATCCCTGTGGCGATCGAATCCGCGGGACCTGCAACCCGACTCACGGAGAGGTATGGATGGTCTGGCAACAGAGTCTCTTTAACCTCCCTGGCAGTATGATTATTTCTGATTTTATGTGCTGAAAGCAGTACAATTATTTTGCATGGAAATTTGGCGTTTTATATTGTAGGCCTGCAATTCTTAGGAATAACTCACTTAAATCTGTTCAAACCAGAGTCTAGTAGACATCCCGGGTAGGATAAAGTTTGAAACACAAAATCATAAATTATAATATAATAAATAACTATAAATAATTATAACAAATATTAAAAATGATTCAATAATGTAATCAAATCAAAAACACTGAAATTTGCTCAGTTGCAGAATTGTCGCTGTCATTAGATTTAGCGTTTGATGACGAATTTCATCCACAAATCACTATCGCTCAATTCTGCAAGTGATTCTAATTTATTATCGCTGTTTTCTAGATGGTCTAAAACCACTTTTTACATAAAGGGACACTTTTTGGTTGCTATGGACAATCTCCAAATTCCAGGCAGAAAAAAATTTATTTATAATATAAAAGTGCATGCAGGGCACTGGACAGACCACTAGGGACAAAGGGGATGTGTATTTTTTTATACAGTACTGTAATTTCTAAGTTATTCCTTTGGTTCTTATCCCAACATCTTGTCTGTGTATGTTGCTTGGGGTAGACGGGCTGGTATTAGCTCTCAGTCTGACGGAAGGGTTTGGAGAGCAGGAAGGAAGGTTTGGCGTAAGGAAGCACCCAATCGGGGTCCCAAGCGGTTCCGCCACAGTTGGTACATAGGGGAGCTGGGTTTTAGAAAAAAAAAAAGTCGTACTTAGCCTTTAAAGAGACTCTGTTGCCAGACCATCCATTTCAACAACAATCTTCCCATAAGATTAAATGTGTGTTTTAGGCATGTTATTTACCTGTAAAAGCTTTTCTTTTGTAGACAACCAAAACCCTGAGGCTGCATTCACACCTTAGCGTTTTCAGCTCATAAAACGCCCGTGAAAACATCTGAAAAACGCCCAACAAGCAAAATCCCATTCATTTCAATGGCATCTGTTCACATATGAGTGTTTTGTCACCTGAGGAAAAACGTCTGAAAAACGCCTTAAGTTCAAAAAAAGAACATGAGCTTCTTTGGGGCAGATTACAGGCGTTTTTCTGCTTCTTACATTGATTACCTGTACAAAATTGCAGCAAAAACGCACCAAAAAAAGCACGACTTTGAAATGCTCAGGTGTGAATGCAGCCTGAATCTGCTACCTGCTACCATCTTGGATGTGATGTTTGCTGCTCCACTCAAGTGACACTCCATAGTATTCTCCTTCACTCCTCCACCACCTGCTACATAAAAGGGTACGTCGGGACGCGAGGGACTGAGATGGTGGATCAGCACAGAAGAGAAGGCTATGATGCGCAAGGAGGAAGGGGATGTGCTAGGGAATTTACTAGTCAAACTGCTGGAGAGCTTATTAGCATAGAATGAAGAGTCAAGAGCATGGGGCGCCCTGCAGCAAGTGGTGGGGTGCTGACCAAGTGCGGTGTGCTTCTCCTTGAGTCACGCCAAAGTTGCATGTGAATAGTGTAGTCACATTATTGCATCTGACCAACGCAATGGTAATTTTTTTGGAACGTGATGGATCTGTGACAATGTACTGACCTTAACTCTGTGTACATATTTTGTGTGAGCACTTATCTAAACTTAGAGCATGGTTTCTCAAATAGTATTAGATTTCCCAGGTGGGAATTACTTGGAAATGTTTTAAAGCAGCTTGTTATTATAATGGGAGAATTGAATACCATCTGCTTTTCCTTGCCCTTTCTGGATGTGTTTTTTAATCTCTTGGTTTTCTATTTATGCTAGAAAACAGAAATGGAATGTAAATGTATTTTTACTTTCAATTTTCCCTATGGAAGGTTGGCTGAGTTATGATTGTATTATAAAAACACACTAATGAAAAGATAGTGAGCTGTCACTATTATAACACACAGCTTCCTTTATGTGGATTCAGAGAAATGTTCCTTTACAATTGTATATTTTCTAGAATAACGGAGTCTGTCAACAAGCAACCGCTTATAGGACAACTATCATTAAATGTCTCTTCTGCCAGAACACTCTGAATAGAAAAAAAAAAGGTAAAAAGAAAATATAAAAAAAAAAAATGTATTATCATACATAGAAATATGTTCCACATGTACAGTTTCTCTGAAAATAAATACATTTTTACACTCCCCGTAAAAAAAATCCTTTTCATACAGCCCATTGAGGGACACACAAAATCTTTCCCTCAGGGGTTATACTGACACCTACAGAAGGATTGGACATTGGCAAATAAAAAAGTAGGCCAGCCCAGGATAACCTCTCCTACTACCAACCTGACAGCTTTGTAGAAAAACAGTATCGAGAGTATGATGATCACAAACATAAACAATAATGTAGGGATCCACCTAGATGCTTCACCGGCAGATGGCTGGCTCAGCCTCTCAGCGCACCACTGAAAGCCTGAGCCAGTCTCTCCCACTCCCTCCACAGTCAGGTGCTCCAGTGAGCACTGGCGGGGCAGAGCAGAGAGCTTTGACTGACAGTCACCACTCTGTTCAGTTCTTAGGTCTCCTCTGAGCACAATCAGCACTCAGTTCTCGGTGTAGAGATGGCAGGGAACAGCTACAGTATCGGATCGATGCTGCAGCCATCTAGGTGAATATGTGTGTTTGTTTTTTCTACATTCCCACAGTTCTCTTTCAAGGGATAAAGAAAGACTTTTATCTTTGGGACGTCCAAAAGCACTCCAACTGAAGGGAGAACATAGCAAACAGATGCTAACAGGCCAAAAGCCCCATACACACGGTCGGATTTTCCGATGGATTCTGTCCTATCAGACAATGTTGTCGGAAATTCCGACCGTGTGTAGGCACCATCGGACAGTTTCCATCGGATTGTCCGATGGACAAAGTCCTATCTCCTGCTGGATAGATTTTTTGACAACAAAGTCCGATCACACCAAATCTGATCGTGTGTAGCGAATTTCCGACGGACAAAGTGCTACGCATGCTCAGATCACATTACAAGACCAAAGCTATTGGCTACTAGCCTCTACGTAGTCCCGTCGTAGGCAACAAACGTCACCACGTTCAGAATGATCGGATTCTCCGACAACTTTGTCCGACCGTGTGTACGCAAAACCAACATCGGACAAAGTACGACGGACATGATCCGACGGACCTGGTCCTCGGATAATCCGAGCGTGTGTATGGGGCTTAAGAGAAGACAGCAGAGAACTAAGGGCTGTCTGAAGCTCAAATATCTGCCTAAGGCCTGATTCACACCTATGCATTTTTAGTGCTTGTTGCATTTTGCAGATTTGCACAGCAGAACGTGTTCCATAGGAAACCATGTTAAATGGACTGTAGTGCATATCTGCAAAATGCAAAAAGCACTAAAAATGCCATAGGTGTGAATCAGGCCTAAAGAGCACTACACATGAAACAGGCATCCAATGAGGCCACAATGTCCACCTCGTAGAATGTGTAAACAGAAAATCAGGTAGATTCGTGGAAACCCTGGGAAACAGTTGCTTGATGCCAAAAGGCCCAAACATAGAGTGAAGTAGAGTACACCTTCATAGGATGAAGGATTAAACCTGATACTTGAAACCATAAGCTTGGATCTTGGTTTCCCTGAGTCACCTATAGATGATGGAGCAAAAAGCCACAGCACCCTTACTAATGGTCCATCTGGGAATGCGAAAAAGGAAATTGGTCAAGTAAGCATTAGCTGAGAGGTAAATTTTCTTTTGGTCAACTGAACCCAGACAGATGGACAGGAGAACAATGTCCTGGTTGGGGTGAAAGACAGAAACTACCTTAGACAAAAAAGGAAGTCCTGGACCTAAACACCGCCATGTCCCTATTAAAAACAAAAAGGATTATTCACAAGATAAGGCCGCTAGTTCAGACACACAGAGGTGATGGCAAAAAAGAATATCATCTTGTGGGTGAGAGTAGAACAGGGATATGCAATTAGTGGACCTCAAGCTGTTGCAAAACTACCCATCATGCCTCTGCCTCTGGGTGTCATGCTTGTGGCTGTCAGAGTCCTGCTAAGCCTCATGGGACTTGTAGTTCTGCAACAGCTGGAGGTCTGCTAATTGCATATCCCTGGAGTAGAAAGAGGAATGTCTATAATAGGTTCTTATGGTGGTTCCTGAAGTGCAGAGAGAGACAAATTTAGATACCACATGGGAACAGACAAAGGGAACTACACGAGAAAGTTCACCCTTAGTAACATGTACCCATATTTAGGGTATGAATGAATGATTTGTATAGCGCTGCAAATGCGAAATGAATCGCCTCAAGGTATAACATGTAACATGTTACTAACTGAGGAGCCCCCCCCCCCGAGTTCCCGTTGTGACAGTGGGCCAGGGATCTTCTCCCCACATCCGTTGTCACAATTTTTAAAAAATGTGGCCATCCATGGGGCTATGCTTGCAAGGTGGTAGTGTCCCTTGTACCTGGGCTTAGTTGAGCCACCATGTACAGTCTTTTTGGGTAACAGGGTTCAATCTTTATTATGTGTTCTTTATGATGGTCTCACTAACTGGGCTCTTTAACCATTAAGTTATTTACATGGCTGACAGATTTGTCATACAAAGCCTTCCTACTTTCGTTTTGGATCCTATGTAATTTGTGCTGGGGACCAGTGGTCCTGTGACTAGTTTTTTTTTTTCTTGATTTTATTTTCACATTTTTCTTTTTGTAACTGTACATTGCTGTAATGTCTTTTGTTACATTGAAAATTATAAGTTTTTCTCAATACAAATATATTATTTGAAAAAAATGCAAAAGTTCTGTGAATGGGAGAGCAACAACTACCATTGGCCATTGCAGCTCACGGCTTATAGTTCCCAATAAATTAGCACTCCTGGTAGTTCATTGGATCTTCCTGTCATTCAGTAACTGTCTGCCCATATGAGGTATGGCCAGACAGGTATGCTGACTGTCTGAAGGAGCCTTGCATTGCACCCGCGATCTGCTAATCGTGAGTACAATGCTTTACAGGGTCCTAATAAAAAAATAATAATAAATTCGCATTTTTTTACCTGCAAAAAGATGTGCATTTATTATTTATTTTAAAAGGTGAATGTATCCTTTAATCAGGGAGTGAGAGGCCAAGGGTCTCTTAAACAAGATAGGGCAGAAACCTGTCATTTGAGAATACAAACAGCTACAGAAAGGATATAATTGGTCCTACAGAGAAAATTTCAAGGATGGAAGGCCCTAGACCAGTGATGGTGAACCTTGGCACCTCAGATGTTTTGGAACTACATTTCCCATGATGCTCATGCACTCTGCAGTGTAGTTGAGCATCATGGGAAATGTAGTTCCAAAACATCTGGGGTGCCAAGGTTCGCCATCACTGCCCTAGACTCACACTAAATAGGTAAGTCTTCCACGTCCAATGGTAGATTCCATGTTTTCCTCTCTCAAATCCTGGGCTTTAACAGCCAGCGACTGTGAAGCAGAACAGTAAGTCAATCCTTGAGACAAAAGATCCTGAATCTCTTGTAGATGTCATGGAGTGTCCATCAGGTGTCTTAACAAGTTAGCGTACCACATCCACCCTGGCCTTTCCAGAGCAATAGGAATCAACAAAATGCCTTCAATCGCAATCCATTGACTCTGGCGAAATAGAAGTTTTAGGGGAAGAAGGCAATAGAGCAGGGTGTATTGATCCCACTGAGCTACCAGAGCATCTACTGCTTACACTAAAGGGTGCCTGTACAAGGAGACAAACTTGTCCAGATGTTGATACTGATGTAGACAGGAGGTCCACATCCAGCATGCCCCATGTGCGACACAGTACTTGGAACACCTCCAGGTCCAAGGACTAATAGACTGAAGATCTCAAATCTGAGATCAAGGAGTTTAAAGTTTCTCCTGTGGAAGAAACACTGGCTTGAGCTGTGTCCAGGACAAGACTCAGAAGCTCCAAACATGTTATGTCGTCCATAGATAGTTCGAATCACAGCCGGTTCTGCCGAGATTTGAACCATGTATGGGCAGGCTGATTGTACCCAAGTTAATCCATCGATTGACTTGGGTACAAGCAGCATGTCAGATTTTTAGGATGCGACTATTGCCAGAGGCTGTAAACACTAGCAATAACCACTGTGTTCTACCGAAAGGGATGGCTCCCCATGCCCCCCCCCCCCCCCCCCCCCGGCTGAACACAACAGCTCCGCAGGAGGCATTCCCCTATCAACATTGTTACTGTGTTGATTGGGAATCCAGCGATTTTCTTTCTTGCGACCTATGCAGGAAAGCAAATCATATAATCTATGGCCAGCTTTAGTTCCAGTGTTGATTTCCAAAAGATCAGGATTTATTTGAACTGTCTGGGTTATATAATTCCCGTTACTCCACTACTCACTTCATATGTATCTAAGGCCCCTTTCACACATGCAAACCGTACGTCCGTTATTCATCCATCCGTTTTTGGATGAAAAACGGACATACATGCACCCCTATTGTCCGATTCAGCAGACGGAGGAAAACCCTATTTTTTCCATCCGTCTGCAGAGCGGATCGGATGAACACGGACAGACGGTCCGTGTTCATCCGATCCTCCATAGAGGAGAGCGGAGAACTGACAGGGCGGTCCCTGCACACTGTGCAGGGACCGCCCTGTCATCAGCCAGCTCAGCAGGGATCAGCTGAGCGATCCCCACTGAGCAGCGGATCTTCACGGATCATTACGGATCCGCCCCGTGTGAAAGGGGCCTTAATGTATCAAAGACTGACACACACACAGAACAGGCAATATAGCCTTGGATAAAATTGTTAGTTATGATGTACACAAAGTTGATCACATTGATCCCCACATTACCGCCAAGAGGGAGAAATTAAATTATCAGGCATCTGTTTCTTTATAAGGAGAGTTCAGCATCCTGTCATTGTTATTTGCCATCTAGATATGGCTATGATTCTATACAAAAATAAAAAATGTATTTGGTACACAAAACGACATGGTTGTATAATTGCGTACTATATTGGAATATCTGGGAAAAACTAAGTGCATTTGCAAATGAGATATCTGATGACTTTGTTACATAATGCAATGTATAGTATTTATTAATACCAACAAGTTTAGAGCTGTATAATCATGCCCTGCAGGAAAAATGTTAACTGTTAATTCAATGTGTGTCAATCTTTAAAATATTTTGATTATCATAGTATATAGTATGAAAAACTATATAATCAAACATTATAATAAAAGATTGCCATTTGGATGTTATTAGTGGATGAAGTGGAATTATATGACCCAGACAGAGATAACTCCAACTCTTGTTAGGACTTTGCAGGGTGTACACAATTAATAGTAGGATTTTCCTCGGTTTGGGTCAGATGGGTAGTAAACTCACGCAGATAGGATACCACATTCCAAGTGTTGTTTAAATATAAAAACATAGAAAACGCTGATGCACTGTAAATATAAGAACATGTAGGTATGTGTCTTTGATGACCACAGAAGGCAAAATGTATTGCTGGTGAAGTTAGGCGATGACAGACCTGGTCGAATTTCTGATCTTAAGGCTTGATTCACACTAATGTGTTTTTTGATGCATTTTGCAGAAATGCACGAAATTTTTTTAACATGGGTTCCTATGGAACATGTTCACATCAATGCATTTTTGTGCCTCTGCATTTTTGGAAAGGGTGGGGGACTTTTTTTTCATGCAAAATGCAGCGTTTTGCATGTAATAGAATTCAATGGACCCACATCCAAAACGCAAGTACCATGTTTTACCGCGATTTTTCCACGATTTGCATTTTTTTTTACACAGTATATAGCTGGCTGCTAAGGAGGGGGCCGGCTTAACGGCCCCTTCCTTAGCAAGCAGCTATATACAGTGAAAAATCGGTAAACCCGAGCCACACTTGGGATCACATCGCAGGATCCAGGCAGTTACTTACCTTGTCCCCAGGATCCTGCAATGTCTCCCCGCTGTGTGTACGAGCCGTGTCCTCCGCTCGATTCATCACAGTGCGGAGCTCCGTTCCCTGCGAGCATTGCAACGCATGGGGACGGAGCACAGCACCAAATTCAAAAAGTGAAAACCACAAAACACATACAGTACACTGTAATCTTACAGATTATATAACTGTATCACATTATTTCACATCCCTTTTGTCCCTAGTGGTTGGTCCAATGCCCTGCATGCAGTTTTATATTATAAATACTGTTCTTTCTGCCTGGAAACTGGAGATTGTCCATAGCAACCAAAAAGTGTCCCTTTACATCAAAAGCGGTTTTAGACCAGCTAGAAAACAGCGATAATACATTTGAATCACATGCAGAATTGAGCGATAGTGATCCGTCAACAAACACTGAAAGTAATGACAGCGACAATTCTGAAACTGAGCAAATTTTTGTGTTTTTGATTTGATTACATTATTGAATAATTTTTATTATTATCATATTATTATTTGTTATAATTATTTATAGTTATTTTCGATTATAATTTATGATTGTGTTTCAAACTTTATCATACTCAGGAAGTCTACTAGACTCTTGTTTGGACAGATTTAGGTGTGTTATTCCTAAAAATTACAGGCCTACAATATAAAATGCCAAATTTCCATTCAAAACAATTGTACAGCTTTGAGCATCAACAATCTGACATAATCATACCACCAGGGAGGTTAATGCATAGAATGCATTAAGATAAAAAAAAAAAACCTTCTTCCTTTACAAACCCTTTAAAAATGTTGGAGACCCCCTGCTTTAACCTCCTTGGCGGTGTTCCCGAGTCTGGCTCGGGTTCAGTTTTTTCTGCTAGGAGCGGTAACCCCGAGCCAGACTCGGGCTTGCGTTGCAGGATACAGGGGGAAGTTACTTACCTTTTCCCCTGGCTCCTGCGATGTCTCCCCGCTGTGTGAGCGAGATGTCCGCTCGCTCGATTCACACAGTGCCCTAGTGCCGCTGATCTCCGTTCCCTGCGACGTTCCGACGCACGGGAGTGGAGATCGGCGCCAAATTTAAAAAAGTTTAAAAACACACAACACACATACAGTACTGTAATCTTACAGATTACAGTACTGTATACAAAAAATACACATCCCCTTTGTCCCGAGTGGTCTGCCCAGTGCCCTGCATGTCATTTTATATAATAAAAATATTTTTTTTCTGCCTGGAAACTGGAGATTGTCCATAGCAACCAAAAAGTATCCCTTTATGTCAAAAGTGGTTTTAGACCAGCTAGAAAACACTGATAAAAAATTTGAATCACAATTTATCATCAAACAATTAATTTAATGACAGCGACTATTCTGCAACTGAGCAAATTTCAGTGTTTTTGATTTGATTACATTATTGAATCATTTTTATATATATTTTTATTATATTATAATTTATGATTTTGTGTTTCAAACTTTATCATACCCGGGATGTCTACTAGACTCTGGTTCGGACAGATTTAAGTGCGTGATTCATAAGAATTGCATGCCTACAATATAAAAACGCCAAATTTCCATGCAAAATAATTGTACCGCTTTCAGAACTAAATTCCAGACAGAATCATACCGCCTGGGAGGTTAAATCAACAAAAAATATGACAATTTTTTTCTTTATAATAGTGTATTTTGTTTTATAAGTCACACAATACAAAAAAACTGAAGACATATGAAATATACAAGGATATATAAAAAGACCATAAAAGAAATCTTAAGTTATTACACAATCATAGTAACATTTTCAGGACTGCTCCATGATATGGCAAAGCATATGCGGTAATGAGGTAATAAACATTATCCGTGGGCAGCGCATGTATAACTCCATGTGCTATACCCTCTGTACTGCAGACACACCAGTATTGCAGACATAGTGCTGTCAGCAAGTCACTGGTACATGATGAGAATTATACAACATGAATTCCAAGTGCAAAAAGTAAACATTTGCTAAAGTGGCTAAAAGTTGGCCTAATATTAAAAAAAAACTATTCAAGTGCTAAAAGGAATCATAAAACAAAACAACAAGGAAAAGAAAACCAGTGATCCAGAATAACATTATTCATTTTTGAGTTCTAAGGTCATGTTTTTTTATATATATATTGTGTGCCTGTTTTTAGCAACCTCATTCATAAAGTCATTTAGTGCAGAGGCCACATTTTGCAGATATGAACCAACAACCTGTAGAATATGGCTTCCAAGAGCAAGGTGTTCCTAACCTTCCATGTCATACATGCTAAAACTTGCCATTTAAAGGGAACTTGTCAGGATAAAAATATAGAAGCTATCATTTCGGACATTTTTTTGTAGATCTAAGCAATGAACTGTCATCCCTCCCCCCATGGCTCACCAGCCCAACCTGTTTCATTCAGGAATTTGACCTGCAGACTTTTTCAGGTCAATGACTTAATGGGATTGATTTACTAAAGACAAAAAGACTGTGAACTTTGCAAAGCGCAGTTGCCCTCTGCAAGTGCAGTTGCTCCAGAGCTTAGTAAATGAGGTAAACTTTCACTTTGTAAAGAATACCCAATCACTTGCAAACAGCATTTGTTGCTTGCACATGATTGGATGATGGAAATCAACAGAGCTTATGAATGACAGCCTAGGATCACACACCCTTAAAACACAAGTGAGCATTGCAAGCATCCAGATTTCCATCCCGACTGGTTTCTTTTAAAGGGGGTTTTATGGTATTTGAAAATTACAGCCCTTGCTAGACAGCTCTCCATGTACCCACATTTTTGGGGTTTTCACCATTTTACATTTTACAAATTAAAAATCCTGCTTGCCATTACCTTTGTTAGCCAGAAAACCTTCTTCAATGTGCCCCTCTGAAACCAGTTTCACTTAGTTACTAGTTCTCTAACTTCAGGGCCATTCCCTCTCAGACTACTATTCCCTTTGGCTATGGGGTAGACTCATTCGAATGGAAAATAGCAGTTGGCAGGTTTCAGCCCTGTTGGCAGGCCCCTGGCATCAAAGAGAAACTAGTTTCAAGGAGGCACAGCCTGCAGCAGCATGTTCGAAGAAGGCCACAGCTATCATATTAAGGTATGTCTGCATCTAAACTCTGCATTCATTAGCATGACTATGCTGCACAGGGCAAGGAAATACAGAAAAAATGTCTCCTTTTATGAAAGTGCCCTCTATCGTTAACTTCAAAAAGTTTAAAATGTAAAGCTTAAAAGCAAATATTAAGAAACTTGGCTGAATAGTTTGCTGGTCCGTGAGGCATTTTCAGATATACAAGTATGCAGGCACTTGTAAAGAACATCTATCATGGAACTGTTTTGCTAACTGAGCATGCTTGAGATATATATGTTCTTCAAAAAGTTTCCACACTTTTAATATTAAAGCGGAGCTCCACCCTAAAGTGGAACTTCCGCTTATCGGATTCCTCCCCCCCCCTCTGGTGCCACAATTGGCACCTTTAAGGGGGGAGGGGGGTGCAGATACCTGTATAATACAGGTATCTGCACCCACTTCTGGGACTAGCTGCCCCACCCCTATCCAAGGATGCCCGCCCATATCCGAGGATTCCCGTTGTGTCTTGGGAAACACACAGTTCCCAGGACACAACAGGGACCAATAAAGACGCGCAGCGCGACTCGCGCATGCGCAGTAGGGAACCGGGCAGTAAAGCCGCAAGCTTCACTTCCTGATTCCCTGACAGTGAATGGCGGCCGGGCAGCCGAGAGACGAGCGATCTTCTGCCGACATCGCTGGAACAGGCAAGTGTCCATTTATTAAAAGTCAGCAGCTGCAGTATTTGTAGCTGCTGACTTTTAAAAAAGAGAAAATCGGGTGGACCACCTCTTTAAATATAAAAAAGTGTGGAAACTTTTTGAAGACTCGCATATATACATATACATATATAGATCACAGCACATGTTGTCTGTTTTTTATTGCCCCTCTTAGTGTTTTTATCCCTTTTAGCTCTTGTATTTTGATGAAATATCAACGAACATGGTACTGGCTTGTGATTATCAGGAGAAATGCTCTCCACAATGGCTGCAGCAAATGTGTTATTTTTATTTACATGCATGTGAACCCAGTTCAGATAAAGAAAAAGGAGTACTGCCAGAATATACGAAGATGCCATGGCTGACTCCTAAAAATGCTGGTTGCCTCACCTCCTAAATCACAGACCTGGTACAAACATGTGGCTAGTGAAGTCAAAGTTAGAGCCCCTTGTACTGTGTACTACTTCCATGTCAGTAAATCGTGGACAGCAAGGCAAGTTTGCATCTTCAGCAGGGGTTAGTTATAGTGGCTTGCATAACTGCAGCCTCCCTTTACAAGTTGCAACATATGGGGACACCTGGGAGAACTCTATAGGGGTTGATTTACTAAAGGCAAATAGACTGTGCCCTTCACAAAGTGCAGTTGCTCCAGAGCTTAGAAAATTAAGTAAACCTTCATTTTACAAAGAATACCAATCACGTGCAGATGTGGAGCATCTGCAACTTTGCAAAGTGCACAATCTATTTGCCTTGTAGTAAATCAACCCCTGTGCGTGACTTGTTGCTCCTTATGGACAGCCAATAACAAAGCTACAAATACTGAATACCGTCTTGATGTCAATCAACCACACTTTGTTAGTAAAGTTTCTATAGTTCAAGATAGAAGTTCTTTAAAGTATAAGTGCTCTTTAAAACAAAGTGCACTTATTCTTTTTACCCCTCCTTCCATGACCTAACCCAACCCATTGCCCCCCTCCACAGAGGCATCCTTACCGCATTCTGATGGACCTGATTCCACTGTTTGCTTACATCCATTGTATCTTCACTGCCCTGACCTCACCTACACATATGCACCTAACAGGGGTTGATTTACTAAAGGCAAATAGACTGTGCACTTTGCAGTTGCACTCTGCAAGGACATTTTCTCCAGAGCTTAGTAAATGAGATAAGGCTTCACATTGCAAAGAGTACCCAATCACATGCAAGGGAAAAAAAAACAGCTTTTTTTGCTTGCACATGATTGGATGATGGAAGTCAGCAGAGCTTCTGCTCATTTACTAAGCTCTGAAGCAACCGCACTTGCAAAGTGCACATTCTTCTTGCCTTTAGTAAATCAATCCCTTAGTGTTTTTTTGCTCCATATCAGCATCTGATAAAAAAAAAAAATAAAAAAAAAAACTGCTTGCAACTGTGTAACCCTTACAGCAACCAGATTCTCCTGTAAATTTCCCAGCCTGACATAAACCCAAAAGAGAGAAAATAATTGGTTGCTGTAGGCAGCACAGTCAGTTCTTTCTTCAGCCAACTCTTCTAAACAAGGTTTAGTTCTTTTAGGGATTATCAATGTGAAAAGAACAAAGAACAAGTGCTAGCTGAAACTTGAAAAACGATACATTTTGGAAAGGTCCCATTCCCTTAGCATTCATATCCACGCGTTAATCTTGGGCTTCACAGGTCTTCTTATGCGTTGAAACAAAAATAAAGTAAAATTTGTGCTGGGTTTTTCATTTTGGAAGCCAGGATAGTCTAACCAGAGATGAAATCTGTAAAACAAAACAATATTTCAGTAAGAGGTAATACTAGGTAACCAGCCGGCATAGACAGGTAATACATTACATTAGAGAAAGTAAGAACCGAAAGAGAACCAGTCACAGCTGCAAGAATGTGAACACTCAAATTTAAAGAATATGTTACCCTAAAACTTTGTTTTTTTAGGTGTTCATTCATGTATTGTATTTTAGAAATCATAGGGGTTGATTTACTAAAGGCAAATCGACTGTGTACTTTCCAAGTGCAGTTGCTCCAGAGCTTAGTAAATGAGGAAAGCTTCACTTTACAGATAATACCCAATCACGTGCAAGGAAAAAGAAAAAAAAAAAAAAAAAAAAACACAGCATTTTGACTTGCACATGATTGGATATACAGTACACCCCTCACATTTTTGTAAATATTTTATTACATCTTTTCATGTGACAACACTGACGAAATGCAACTTTGCTACAATGTAAAGTAGTGAGTGTACAGCTTGTATAACAGTGTAAATTTGCTGTCCCCTCAAAATAACTCAACACACAGCCATTAATGTCTAAACCTCTGGCAACAAAAGTGAGTACACCCCTAAGTGAAAATGCCCAAATTGGGCCCAAAGTGTCAATATTTTGTGTGGCCACCCCTATTTTCCAGCACTGCCTTAACCCTCTTGGGCATAGAGTTCACCAGAGCTTCACAGGTTGTCACTGGAGTCCTCTTCCACTTCTTCATAACGACATCACGGAGCTGGTAGATGTTAGACCTTGCGCTCCTCCACCTCCTGTTTATGGATGCCCCACAGAAGCTCAATAGGGTTTAGGTCTGGAGACATGCTTGGCCAGTCCATCACCTTTACCCTCAGATTCTTTAACAACTAAGTTGTCGTCTTGGAGGTGTGTTTGGGGTCGCTATGTTGTCCCGCGGCCCAGTCTCCGAAAGGAGGGGATCAAGCTCTGCATCAGTATCTCACAGTACATGTTGGCATTCATGGTTCCCTCAATGAACTGTAGCTCCCCAGTGCCGGTGTTCTGTCAAAAAGTGTCCGGCCATCCGATAGTGTCCGCCCCGTACTGCGTAGGCACAGTGCTTGCACAGTACAGAGGACAAGGAGACTCCTAAAGTCTCTGAAGAAGAACGGCACCTGCACACTGAGTCCAGGTGCAAGACCCATCATCCAAGTGGACATATGGCAGCACATAGTAACAGGGCCCCTCGCGGGCTCACTTCGCTCGCCACGCTTCGGGCACGGCCTCGCTTCGCTCGGCTATTTTTTATTATAGCTCCATGTCCACTTGGATGGTGGGGCTTGAACCTGGACTCACGGCGCAGGCGCCGTTCATCTTCGGAAACCTTCGGCATCTCCTTGTCCATAGTACTCCAAGCGCAGTACAGGGCGGACAGTATCCGACAGGGGACAGTATTCGACACATCACCGGCAGCACTCATGCAGCCCCAGACCATGACACTCCCACCACCATTCTTGACTGTAGGCAAGACACACTTGTCTTTGTACTCCTTACCTGGTTGCCGCCACACACGCTTCACACCATCTGAACCAAGTAAGTTTATCTTAAGTCTCATCAGACCACAGGACATGGTTCCAGTAATCCATGTCCTTAGTCTGCTTGTCTTCAGCAAACTGTGGGCTTTCTTGTGCATCATCTTTAGAAGAGGCTTCCTTCTGGGATGACAGACATGCAGACCAATTTGATGCAGTGTGCGACGTATGGTCTAAACATTGACAGGCTGACGCCCCACCTCTTCAACCTCTGCAGCAATGCTGGCAGTACTTAAACGTCCATTACCCAAAGACAACCTCAGGATATGACGCTGAGCATGTGCACTCAACTTCTTTGGTCGACCATGGCAAGGCCTGTTCCGAGTGGAACCTGTCCTGTTAAACTGCTGTATGGTTTTGGCCACCATGCTGCAGCTCAGTTTCAGGATCTTGGCAATCTTCTTATAGCCTAGGCCATCTTTTTGTAGAGCAACAATTCTTTTTTTCAGATCTTTAGAGAGTTCTTTGCCATGAGGTGCCATGTTGAACTTCCAGTGACCAGTATGAGAGAGTGAAAGCGATAACACCAAATTGAACACACCTGCCCTCCATTCACACCTGAGACCTTGTAACACTAACTAGTCACATGACTCCGGGGAGGGAAAATGGCTAATTTTGCCCAATTTGGACATTTTCACTTAGGGGTGTACTCACTTTTGTTGCCAGCAGTTTAGACTTTAATGGCTGTGTGTTGAGTTATTTTGAGGGGACAGCAAATTTACACTGTTATACAAGCTATACACTCAATACTTTACATTGTAGCAAAGTGTAATTTCTTCAGTGTTGTTACATGAAAAAGTATAATAAAATATTTACAAAAATGTGAGGGGTGTACTCACTTTTGTAAGACACTGTATATATGGGTCTCGTCTATTACTAGTATTGCTATATGCAGTTGCAACTTACCACCTCTAGGACCCAGTGCCACTTTAGTTTACCACTCTGTCTGCCTTTGACTTTATTATATTATATATATTATATAATAATAATTATTTAATTGGATCAATTTACTATGTTAATTTGCCTTTGGGTGGAATTCGTATTAAAGGCAACTTTTCTAGTAAACGTGTTGGAGAAACTCAGTGTGACCTGTATGATCTGTCTTCCTCTTGAAAGGAAACTGTGCTGGATGCAGGAATAGCCAATCAGCAGTCCCTCTCCCTGTCCTATAAAGTCTTGCAGAGAATCCTTAGCCTTGTGTAACCTCCAACCAGAATTGCTGGGAGGGTACAGATGGCTTCTGCTCTTTGCTTACGCCGGTGAATGGAATGCAAGGTCAAAGAAAGGAAGGTGAATATAAGAAGACCAGGTCAAAGAACGACTTTTATATAAGGAGAATAACAAACTTGTGTTCTGCTTCAATTCTGGGGCCAAGTCCCACAAGCAGACATAACAAGTCCTATCACTACAGTCAACAGGCGGATATGTCCTCATCAGCTGTCCAGTTATAGCTGCCTTAACACCTTCTGATCCATGCTATAGCTGAATGACGGCTACAGCATGGACCTACTTTGCCGGGAGGCCGTCAATAGATGTCCTCCCCTTTGCACTCTCCCTGCGCACCCCCTGCAGGGCTGTGATCACTGAGTCAATGAGAGGAGAAAAAAAGCCGATCACCGGCTTCTGTGCAATGGACATTGGTCCCGAAGAGGAAGATGCACAGCCATTTCATCTGTGCCCACTATTGCCGCCTGCCAGTGCCCATAGTGCCACGAATCAGTGCCCACTAGTGCATAACAGTGCCAGCAATCAGTGCCTCCTATCAATGCCCACGAGTGCCACCTATCAATGCCCACCAGTGGTGCCAATCAGTGCCTCATAGCAGTGCTGCCTATCAGTGTCACCTACCAGTGCCCATCACTGCCACCCATCAGTGCCCATCACTGCCACCCATTACTGCCCCCTATTAGTGCCCTTCCATGCCCCCTATTAGTGCCCGTCGGTGCCGCCCATCATTGCCACCCATCAGTGTCACCTTTCAGTGCCCACCAGTGCCACCTCATCAGTGCCCACCAGTGCCGCCTCTCACTGCCCATCAATGCAGCCTATCGGTGCACATCAGGGCAACCTATCAGTGCCCATTAGTGCAGCCTCATCAGCGTACATCAATGAAGGAGGAAAAATTACAAGTTTGCAAAATCTAATAACAAAATATAAAACGGTTTTGTTTTTTTCTTTTTTTTATTTGGTCATTTTTATTTTTTTTAACAAAAAATTAAAAACCCAGAGGTGATCAAATACCACCAAAAGAAAGCTTGATTTGTGGAGGGAAAAAAAAATGATAAAAATGTAATTTGGGTACAGTGTTGTATGACCGCGCAATTGTCGTTCAAAGAGTGGCAGCGCTAAAAGCTGAAAATTGGTCTGGGCAGGAGGGGGGTGCCCAGTAAGCAAGTGGTTAATCTTCAAAATGTCACGTCTCCAAACACCTTCCTGGTCATAAATGTAGTAAACCTAATGGACATGAAGTAGTCAATAGGACACTCTTACACTCACCTAACTTCTTTAGTATTCGTAGGGCCACTATCTCCTTTGCCTTTTGGTACTGCTCCCCAGGGGTAAGGCACTCGCCAAACAGCCAGTCGTATCCACTAAATGGAACAGAATGGTTTGGCAGTGTAACCACATAGCTGAACCTTATCCATCCACAGGAGCCCAGACCCAAAAACTGTATCAGGTAAGATGGCTGGCCAAGCTTCATTCGCTCGCAGATAATGTGCAGAGTCTGAACACAGCTGCCTGCAAACACTTTATCCTGCCTGACACTGCTGCTCCACCTTTCGGGACGGTACACATGGGGCCGCAGCAGAGCGCCAGACTGCATTTTTTGTTTCATCTGGGGCTTCAGCCAGTCTACACTGAAGGGGCAACCATACAGCAGCTGGGAGCCTGTGGGGAAAAAAGAGAAGATCCATCAACGAACAATGATTAATAATTATATTAGTGCCCTACAGTCAACATGACAAAAACAGAAGATACCAGCTTACAAAAAGTCAGTAGAAATCCCTAGCAACTCCACAAACTCCAAATATTGCCCACTACACAGTTTTCCTAGTTAGGAATGGGGTCCTAACATGGAGTTTGATTTGAAGGCTACATGCATAGTGCGGGAAAGATTCACGCACCCAATACCCTCATTAAAAAATAACAATGAGTATTCAAGTGCGTTTACAGTCTGACAGCCTTTCACATCTCACCAGGCAGGGGAACACACAGACCGGCCTTCTTGTACCCAATTAAATGTCCCAAGACTTAAAGAGGTGTGCCCATTAAAACATTTTTTTTAAAAGTCAGCAGCTACAAATACTGAAGCTGCTGACCTTTAAGAAATCGGACACTTACCTGTCCCAGGGTCCAGCGATGCGGGGGCCCCCCCTCGTTCCCCGCTCTGCTCGCGGCGCTGGCATCCTTACTGTGGGCACCCGGCTGTGGCTTCACAGCCGGGCACCCACCGCGCATGCGCGAGCGGCGCCGCACACCGTGATACGCCGCACAGTCATCTGGGACCTGTCATGTGTCCCAGATGACTGACTGCCGAGGGGAAGTGACGTTTCTAGCCCGGGCTGAGGAAGAGGCAGATTTTGTGGGACCACCTAGCAACAGGGAGAAATATGTAAGTGACATTTCTTTTTTTATCCAATTATTTTTTATTGTCAGATTTAATGCAAAAATACATAATGTTGTCATTTTGGGGGAAACACCCCTTTAACCGACATCCTGTGTGATGGATCATGAGCTTTACACAGTTATTTTGGTGTAGAAAAATTTGTCACTGAGCTTCATGATTCCGTATAGGTTTTTGGGTTGATAGGTAAAGGGTGGGGTTGGGTTAAAGTGGTTGTAAAGCCTAAACTTTTTTTTACCTTAAAGGAGAAGTACAACCAAAGCTCGTTTGGCTGTACTTCTCCTGTGGATCACAGGAGTGCAGTCCGTTCTTCATTCCTCTGATCCGTTTTCAGCAGACCGCAGGCTGAAGACTTTTGTCGGCTGACATCACAGCGCTGGTCCAGGCTTGGGCAAGATGGAAACAATGAAGTCGGGATCCGCCCACATGCCTGGACGGGCACCAGGCTTAACCTCTCAGCGAGCCGCTAAGAGCCTGAGCCGGATTATCCTGCCCCTCCACAGCCCAGCACTGCAGTGAGTGTGGGGGGGGGGGGAGCAGAGAGCTGATGACAGTCAACAGCTCTCTGCTCAGGGAGCTCTGAGAACCGAGTGATTGGCGTTTGATCGCTCAGTTCTCATTGTTATATTCAGTGGGGGGCATTAGACTAATGCTGCATCCATCTAGGTGAGTATATTCTAAAAAAAAAAAGCCATTCTCTTTTAATGCGGGGTCGGGCCGGGCCATACACACAGACAGCATGGCTCGGGATTGAGCCCGCAGGTGTGCCACCATAGGAAGCAGCTTCCCATGGTGGCACACCGGGAAGAGGAGGAGCCAGGAGTGCCGGCGGGGGACGAGAAGAGGAGGTTCAGGGTCACCCTGTGCAATTCCATCTGAAGAATTGTTTGTTATAAACAGAAATTGGGTTATTTAATGTAGACCTGTGGCCAGGCTACGGACATTTACATATTATTAACATGAACAAATGCACACAGGCCCTCACTGACCTCTGTAGCTACAGGAGGAATGATAACAGAATTTTTTGTCTCAGCAGTCCAGGTCACCGAGCTCCCTCCCTCCTGCCAGAACTCGTTCTGAGTTTTCACTACAGATTAGAAGACTGCAGGGCTGCAGTGTCACAACTAGCAGGAGGGAGCTGAGCTGCTGAGAAAAATGGCTCCAAGTGGTTGTAAATACTCAGTGAAGTAACTGGCCTCAGGTGATACACAGAGATGAAACAAATCCTCCTCCAAGTTGCACCTGTTTATCTACAGCGCTCTCTCTTGTACACCTGCTCAGAACACACAGATTATGGCTGGGTTCACACTAGTGCGAATTGGATGAGGGTTTTCCCCAACTGCAGAGCGAATTGCCCAGGGGTCCTGTGCGTCTTTGGCTCTGTTTCAGGTCCGAATTTAGGCAAAAATTTGGACCCGATTCCTCCCTGAAATGGAGAATAGGGACGCATTGCACCCCTGCCGTCAGCCACATCCGTCTGCAGTGTGAACCCAGCCTAAGCCTGGGTTCACACTGAATGCAGGTTTGAAATCAGGCAAGTTCAGCTAAACTCACACTATTTCAAACTGGCATTTCAGTCCGACATCGGGGGCGATTTGAGAGACATCTGTGCAGGTTCATGCCAAGATGTCTATTGAAATCACACCCGAAGTCGCCAAAAGTAGTGTAGGAACTACTTTTGGGAATTGGTGCATCGCCGCAAAGACAGCGTCGCACCGATTCGGGCAGTGTCGTTGCCAGCAATAGGCTCCGATTTGCCATGTGATTTCACGTGTCAAATTGCCCCAATGTGAAGGGGGGCTCAAGGCTATTTTTTAAACTCGAGAAGGAAGGAAGTGAGGATCAGATGTCACACACTGCACAGCATAGAGCAGGCATCTGAGTGTAATCTGAAACCTGAGTGGAAGGAATGGACCCTCCCCCTTTACACAGTCTCATAGGGAAACATGTACAGCTGAGGCTGTCAATCACCTGTTGTGTGCTGGAGGAAAGGGCGGCGCCATCTCCTAGGATTCTGTGATGTCCATAGACTGTCAGAAGCAACTCATGCAGATAGCAGAGCAATGAGAGGAAACAAAAATCACACTAGGTGCTTTGGATAGAGGCAAATATAGAAGTTTACAACTACTTTTATATCCTCTGTGGCTATTGAGGAATAGATTGGAGCTGTAGTTCAGCTTTAGGAATGTGCAAATATCCAGAGCCTGGCCACAGTTATAATTTAAGCTCAGGGACTTGGTTAAAAGAAAAGTATGGCCAAACCTTTTTTTGGCCATACTTTTCCTGTGAGTCAGAGAAGAGCACTTTTGTTCTCCTGTGACCCAGAATCGGCTGTTGCCCGCTATCAGCTGCTGTGATAGAGCCACTCCAGGATCTGGATGAATCCCGACCATATTGTTGGGAGCTGCCCAGCTGCCCGATTAATAGCTAGCTCTTAATATAGGAGGTTTGGGGCCGCATTTTGCTAAATCAGAGCAGTTAAGTATGACATATTTGTTATTTTAAAAAAAAAATCTACAATCGTATATAATTAATTCATATTGGGTTTTTAGGATTAAAAAAAAAAAAAAACGTGAATCAAATTAACTTATGTTGAAAATGCCATATTCCCTACAAAGCAGAAAGCTTCCTAAGAACCTTAAAGAGGAAGTAAACCCTAATGTTTGCCTTCACTTGCGGCGCGCCCAGCGCGCCTGCGCCGCTGTCTGCGGCACGCATGCGGCGTAGACAGCGGTGCCCTATTTTTGTAAAATATCTCTTTTAAACGTGTAGGTTAAAGAGATATTGCTTGGACCTACAGGTAAGCCTTAATCTAGGCTTACCTGTAGGTCAAAGTGGTCTATAAGGGTTTACAACCATTTTAAATGCAAATAAGCAATTATAGAATACCAGGGCAAAACAACTTTGAGGGGGCCCAACACAGGTGGAAGAAAGGGGTTTCAGCTATTATACATACTCCCTCATACCCTGAAGTACTACATAAGTCACTTTACTGCCCCGGGAAAATAAAAAAGCGAAGGCTGAACCCTGCATGGGGAAAGCATAGGTCTACTTTAACTAGGTCCTCCAGGAAAGGGCTAAACACCTTCCACTTAGAGAGATTGTTCAGCAATTTACAGGTCGTTATCTTTCAAAAGTCATACTGGGACAATTGAGAGACCCTGTTGCCAGACCATTCATTTTAATTGCATTTGAACACTTCCTTAATGTGCGATCGCCGAAAGACAGCTGTGTTGTTGTGGGAGGGCATCCATGGACATCCTCCCAGAACCACGCCCCCAGGGGCACGCTCTGTGATCGCTGTGTCCTTCGAATACAGCTGATCACAGATTGGGGTAAAGGGCCAATCACAGCGGCCCTTTACCATGTGATCAGCTCTGTCCAATCACAGCTGATCACAATGTAAACAGACTTGCTGGTTGTCAGCAGTACTTTCCTCACGTGATGAAAGTAGAGCCAGTAACCGACCAGTGTCACAGGGGGCATGTACACAGATAATCAGGGCACTGATCATCAGTGCAGCCCCATCACTGCCCATCAGTGTCGCCTATCAGTGCAGCCTTATCAGTTCCCATCAGTGCAGCCTCTTCAGTGCACATCAGTGATAGAGAAAAATTACTTATTTGCTAAATTTTATAACAAACGAAAAAAACTTTAGTTTTCTTCAAAAAATTTTGGTCTTTTTTCGTTTGTTTAGCAAAAAATAAAAAAAAACAGTTGTGATTTAACACCACCAAAAAAGCTCTATTTGTGTGAAAAAAAATTATACAAATTTCATATTGTCAGGAACAATGAATCAGACTCAGACAGAAGTGCAGTAAAAAATCACACTTTTTATTAAAATGGTAACATGGTACAAAACAGAGCAAACATAGTCAAAACATGGTTTGGTAACCAGAGCAGGTAGTCGGAACAAGCCAGTGAAACAGGAATCCAGAGATCAGCGTAGTAGCAGCAAACAGGATCAGGAACCAGAAGGCAAGTCAGCCAGACAAAATTATTTAACAGGAAATGAGAGTATCCGGATATGTTGACCAGGCAAAAGCACAGGAGATCTGATCCAGGCAGTTTAAATAGCCAGCAGGGCTAGCTGACGAGCAGGAAATGAAGACCAGGTGAGTCACTTTCGAATGAATAGTACTGGCAATTAACTGACAGCTGAGTTCAGAGCTTTGAGAAGGAAGGGCTGAGCCCAGCCCTGACAGTACCCCCTCCTCAAAGAACCCTCCCCCTCGGAGGACCACCAGGTTTGAGGTGAAAACGTCTATAGAAAGCACAGAGGAGGACAGGAGCATGTACGTCCGAGAATGAGACCCACAGAACCTATGGGAATCAATGATAGATTGTATTTCATACTCCTCGTGGTTCTCAACCTGAACTGGGTGAGGACATGGTGGTGAAGAGGTTGCATACCAAAGGTTTTAATAAGGAGGCATGAAATACATTAGAAATACGCATATTAGAAGGAAGGTCTAAAGTGAAAGCCACTGGGTTGATCCTACGGAGATTACGGAAAGGCCCAATAAACCATGGTGCCAGTTTCAGGGAGGGAACACGGAGGTTGCGAGATGACAGCCAGACGCTGTCCCCAACTTGGTAGGAAGGCGCAGGTAGGCGTCCGCGGTCAGTATGAAGTCTGTACCTATCTTTGGCACGTCGCAAGGACTCTTGGACCTGTACCCAAGTGGAATGAAGACCAGGGAGATGCTCCTCCAATGCAGCAATACTCTGAGGAACAAATGAGTCAGGCAACATGGATGGTTGGAAACCATAATTCACCATGAATGGAGACAATCTGGGAGCGGTATTGACGGCACTATTGTGAGCAAACTCCGCCCAAGGTAAGAGGTCTGACCAGTCGTTATGGTGGTCAGAAATGTAGCAATGTAAAAACTGCTCCAAGGACTGGTTGGCTCGTTCTGCAGCCCCATTGGACTGCGGGTGATACGCAGAGGATAAGGAAATCTGAATTCCCAACTGTGCACAAAAGGCTCGCCAGAACGGGAACACAAACTGACTACCCCTGTCCGAGGCAATCACCTTGGGTAGCCCATGTAAGCGAAAGATCTACCCAGCAAAAATGTAAGCCAGTTCCTTAGAAGTAAGCAACTTCTTATGTGGAATACAACACATCTTTGAGAATTGGTCAACCACCATAAGGATAACTGTGTTGCCCTGAGAGTTGGGTAACTCCACAATAAAATCCATAGACAGGAGGGTCCAAAGCCTCTCTCCATTGGGTATGGGTTGTAGGAGGCCCACTGGAAGGTGTTGTGGTGTCTTAATCTGAGCAAACACAGAACAAGTAGCTACGAAGGAGGCTACATCAGCATGTAGACTAGGCCACCAGAAATGTTTTGATTCTTCCCTGGGTGGCCAGCAGCCTTGGGAGAATGGCAAGTCTGGAGTATGGCCATACGGAGACTCTCAGGGTCAAAGCAGCAGTCACAAGGTTTCTCAGGAGGAGAACGGATCTGAGCGGCAAGAATTCTGTCACCCAAAGGTGAAGTGAGACTGGTACAAACCGTAGCAGAATACGATCGGGAGGTATCACAGGAACAGGAACCAACTCCATCTTGGAAGCGGAGGAAAACTGTTGCAAGAAAGCATCAGCCCTTACATTCTTAGTACCGGGTAAGAATGAGACTACGTAATTGAAGCTTGACAAGAAAAGAGCACATCGATCCCTTCTGGGAGAGAGGTGTTTAGCCTCAGACAAGAACGTTAGATTCTTATGGTCAGTCAGAATAAGAACTGCCACAGTGGTACCTTTGAGAAGATGCCTCCATTCTTTAAGGGCTAAAATCATTGCTAACAACTCTTTGTCCCCAATCACATAATTGCATTCCGCAGGAGACAATTTCTTGGAAAAGTAGGCCACAAGGATAGAGCTCTGAGAGGTAGGATGTAGGATGTTGAGACAGTAGGGCACCAACTCCAGTCTCGGATGCATCAACTTCAAGGATGAAAGGTACCGTAGGATCAGGATGTACCAACACAGGAGCAGAAACAAAGGCAGCCTTGAGACTCTCAAAGGCATTAAAGCGGTTGTATAGTCTTTTTTTTTACTTTTACCTACAGATAAGCCTATAATAAGGCTTACCTGTAGGCAAAAAAAATATCTCCTAAACCTGTATGGTTTAGGAGATATTCCCCTCGCAATGAGCCGCTGACTGCAGCGGCGCATGCGCACAGGGGATTCTCAGCTGAAAGCCCGGCAGGCGCCAGACCCTGCCGGGAGGATATCTACCCGGAAGACACGCCGAGGGAACATGTCAGCTCCCTCGGCGTGGATCGGGCGAGATGTCGGGGGCTTTTCCTTTTCCCTTGCAGGTCTGAAAAAAAAAAAAGTCAGCGGGTATACAACCGCTTTAATGGAATCCGCAGATCAATTCTGTAGGTTACCGTCCTTTCTGGTCATATCAGTCAGGGATTTGACCAGAGACAAGAAGTTACGAATAAACTTTCAATACAAATTGGCAAAGCCAAACAAACGTTCCAATGGACTCACAGGTCGGGGGCCACTGTAGAACTGCCGAAAGTTTCTCTGGGTCCATCAAAAAACCAGCAGTGGAAATTACTTTAACCTGTTCACAATGAAACTCGCACTTCTCCAATTTACAATACAGGTAATTATCTCTCAGCCTCTGAAGCACATGGCAGACATCTGTGTGGTGGCTCTCTAGGGACTTGGAAAATATGAGAATGTCGTTGAGATAAACCACCACACAAAGGTGCAGGAGGACATCCTTGATAAATTCCTGGAAAACTGCCGGGGTGTTGCAAAGACCAAACGGCATTACAAGGTATTCGTAATGACATGTTCTGGTATTAAAACTCAGTTTTACATTCGTCGCCCTCCCTGATCCTCATGAGATTGTATGCCCCTCTCAGATCAAGGTTGCTCCCTTGAGGCGTTCAAATAACTCCGTAACTCCGGGTAGGACAAGACTTCAGGAGGTGACCTGCCTGGCCACAATAAAGGCACAATCTCTCCATCCACCTAAAGGCCCTCTCCTCCGCAGAGACGCGTGAAGCCCAACTGTATGGGTTCTACTTCACTGGCAGACTCGGTACCAGGAGGCATGGGAGGTGAAAGAGGCAAGGGGTTTCCGTAAGCGCTCCTTAAAGGAAGGTCTCTCTCAGAGTCTGGAGTCAATGAGAATGGCAAATGTGATCAACTTTTCCAGCACAGTTTATATATCTCGGACTGCTATTTCATCTTTGATGGTATCCGAGAGACCATAAGAAAAAGCAGTCACGAGAGCCTCATTGTTCCAAGCAACTTCTGCTGCCAGAGTACGGAATTCATGGCATAATCGGCAACAGTTCTCATACTCTGATGGACATGAGGCTCTTGGCAGCAGAAGTGGAGCGTGCGGGAACATCAAATACCCTTTTAAAGTAGCAACAAACTCTGAGTAACTCGGGACAATAGGGTTTTGCATCTCACATAGAGGGTTTGCCCAGGCCAAGGCTCTCTCAGAAAGCAAAGAAATAAAGCCTACTTTGCTTTTCTCTGTGGGAAACGCCTTGGGCAGCATCTCAAAGTATATCCCAACCTGGTTGAGAAACCCTCTGCATTGAACTGGATCGCCCCCAAATCGCTGGGGAAGTGGAGCAGAACCAAACATACCTGTTATAGATGGAATATTCTATTCTGGAGCAGTAGCAGGGATGGCCTGCAACACAGGTTGTACAGCCTCAGTGGGAGGATCCAGGTGAGCAGTGTGAATCAGGAGCGTCCGTAATGCTATGGCAAACTGATTCATGTGGTGATCCTGCTCATCCAATCTGGAAAAAATATTACCAATAGGTGGATTGCCTGCATCTTCTGAATTCATGGCCTTTGCCTACTGTCAGGAACCATGAATCAGACTGAGACAGAAGTGCAGTAAAAAAAAAAAATTAAACACTTTTTAATAAAATGGTATAAACAGAGCAAACGTAGTCAAAACATAGCCAGGGTTCGGTAACCAGAGCGGGTAGTGGGAACACGCCAGAGAAACAGAAATCCAGAGATCCGCATAGTAGAGGCAGTAAACAGGATCAGGAACCAGAAGGGAAGTCATGAAAGAAGTGTGAAAGACCCCTTTCACACTGGGGCGCTTTGCAGGCGCTATAATGCTAAAAATAGCGCCTGCAAAGCACCCTGAAAGAGCCGCTGCTGTCTCTCCAGTGTGAAAGCCCTGAGGGCTTTCACACTGGAGCGGTGCGCTGGTAAGACGCTAAAAAAAGTCCTGCTAGCAGCATCTTTGGAGTGGTAAAGGAGCGGCGTATACACTGCTCCTAAACAGCTCGCTGCAGCAGCTATTTGCTGTGGTTCTAACTCTTTCTCGGCCGCTAGCGTGGGGGTAAAAGCGCCCCGCCAGCGGCCAAATAGCGCCACGAAATTGGCAGTAAAGCGCTGCTAAAAATAGCAGCGTTTTACCGTTGATGTACCCACCGAAGGGGGGCTGTGTTAGGGAATTGACTAATTTGGTAGTCAAATTTCCTAGGAAGTTTAAAGGCAAATTGCAAGTTAATACAAATATTTTTTCCTACTTATTGTAAAACTATTTTTTGGAGTCCATTGAGGGACACAGTATTTCAGATAATGATGGGCTATACTGCTGCCTACAGGAAAACTGGACACTGCCAAACCAAAAAAATTGTAACCCTCCTGCTCCCAGTTCCTCGTTAAGGTGAAAAAGCCTAATGCCGCGTACACATGATCGGAATTCTCGTCGGAAAAAGCTCTGACGGTTTTCTCGACGGAATTCTGCTCAAACTTACCTACACACGGTCACACCAAATTCCGACCGTCAAGAACGCAGTGATGTACAACACTACAACAAGCCAAGTTCAATGCTTCCGAGCATGCGTCAAATTGTTTCCGAGCATGTGTAGGAATTTTGCGTGTCAGAATTGCTACAGACGATCGGAATATCTGACAGAAACCTTTTCCGTCAGAAGAATTGAGAACATGCTCTCAATTCTTTGCTGTTGGAAATTCGGCCAGCAAAATTCCGATGGACCCTACACACGGTCGCATTTCCCGATGAAAAGCGTTCATCTGTCTTTTTCTGGCCAGAATTTCCGATCGTGTGTACACGGCATTATCTAGATCTAGTAGAGCACCCTCTACTAGACATAAATCACTGACATAAATTTTAACTTTTTTTCACTTTATTCAAAACTAATTAACAAATCACGAGAATTAGGCTTTAAAAAGTATGAGAATCATCACAAACCTTCACACAGACTTTTCTTTGCCAAGGCGGCTTCTTTGTGGGAGTTGTATTTTATAATGGCGATATTTTTCATGTCTGCTAAAGGGCTTGCAAAGAGGGAAATTGTTTCTATGCCAGCGGTAATTTCACACAGGGCACTGGTTAATGCACTTTGATCCAAAATACAAGGAAGGCCATCTAGGATCAGCTCACACTTTTCTGTGCTTCTGCACACCATAATCTTGCAGCCGTTCATAATTTGGTATCCGTTTAGTCGGCAGATGGCCAGCCCTGCCTGCCGTTTGGTCAAATAGCGGGCGTAACCAAATCCGCGGTTCAGGCCACTGAATGTCATCATTAAACGAAACTCAAAAAGTCTCCCAACGGTTTCAAAGAGAGGAATCAGCTTATCTTCATATATCTCTTGTGGGATGCTTCCAATGAATACTTCTGTGCCAAATGGAGGAGCTTCTACAACAAAACCTACCAGAAACAAAACAAAAAGTGCAAAAAACAAACTTAGAAGGTTGCAAAGAAAAATTTAAGCTCACCCTTTCCCTAATTCTTTTTTTTTTTTTTTTAATCAGAAGAAGGTTTTATTTGAACACATTGAACACACGCATTGAGTAACCAACAGCATTCTACCCCAATATCCTATCTATAATCAGGTCTACTGGGGCCAAACCTGGTGCATCATGCCAACCTCCCCAAACCCTCTCAAAATTTAGCAGGGCATCCACAGTGCTGGAAAATAACTTTTTACTTCCTGCTATAATACACATCCAAATCACATTTCTTCATCAATTTAGGCAAATATGCATTCTTCTACATATTTTCGGTTAAAAAAAAATCCCAATAAGCATATATTGATTGGTTTGCGCAAAAGTTAAAGTGTCTACAGACTATGGGATAGATTTATGGACTCTTTATTTTTTTTTTATTGTTTTTAGTGGTAATGGCGGCAATCAACGATTTTTAGTGGGACTGGACATTGTGGTGGACAAATCTGACACGAAGTGCCACTTTTTGGAAACCAGTGACACCAATACAGTGATCAGTGCTAAAAAAAAGTAACAATAAAATGACACTGTATAAATGACACTGGCAGGGATGGTGTAGGGGGTGGTAGTGCTTACAAAGAACAAAAGATCTGTGTACTTCCCTGTCAGAAAGAGGATCTGCCTTGTTTACATAGGCAGATCCCTGTTCTGCCTCTCTGTGCAGCGATCGCGGGTGGCCGGCGGACATCGGGTCCGCCAGACCCGCTGATTGGCTCCCCCTCCGTGCAGCGGGTGAATGTGCGCCCACAGTATCTATTGCACGAAATTACATACAGGTACGTTGTTTCACGCAACAGAGCCACCCTGCCACAGTAAATATGGATGGTGAAGGCAGCAGAGCTTCTGCTCATTTACTAAGCTCTGGAGCAACTGCACTTCGCAACGTGCACAGTCTATTTGCCTTTAGTAAATTAACCTCAATGTGCCTGCAGTCTTTGGCTGTAATCCAAAGCACATCCTCAGTCTCCAACAACTCCCATAGCATGTTTGCAATCTTTGATCATCTTCAGCTGTCTTTAAAGTGATTGTAAGGCCTCATGTACACTGCTGCTGCTAAATGGACGTTTAGGGGCAGTTGGGCATTTTTTTCAACTGCTCCAGAACTCTTCTTTGTTATCTTATCTGTACATGTACACAGGGTCGTTTGTATTAGTTTCTAGGCAGTTGAGTTTAGAGGCTTTTTTTGGAACGCAAAAAAATGGGTTTATCCGCGCTTCGTTTACAGCTGTTTTTCATTTTTGGCTATTTTGAAAAAAAAAAAAAAAATGATTTTATTAAAAAATTTTAACGCTCCTAAAAACGCAAACGCGGCAAAACGCAGCTAAATGCGGCATGTAAATGCAGCAAAATGGACGTTTTAAAACGTGGGTTACTATCTGTCAAGTTAAATCGTTCAGGAGAGGTTGTAAAAACGTCCCGTGTACATGAAGCCTAAAGTTTCGTTTTTTTCTTGTTGAATAATTTTATTTTATAGATTATAATAAATTACAATAAGTCAGTATTGTAAAAAACAAGTTTCACAAGATAAAGTTAAACCATACAATAAAACTTCTTGTGTAAATAAGAGCTAGTAAAATAACGATAAATTATATTATATAATAAACAATGTATTGTGTTAGAATATTCATATTAAAAAATAAATAAAACTAAAATAAAAATATACAAAATTGAAATGAAATTACAATTATAATATCAATAGTCAGGTATAATTATGGACGCTAAATGCTAAAAGGGGGTAATGATTAAATAATAATATAAGGTATTATGAAACAATAATAAAGTTTTGTTTTTTTTAATAACAAACATGTCATACTTATCTGCTCTGTGCAAGGGTTATGCACAGAGCAGCCCCAATCCTCATTTTCTGGGGTCCCCCCGATGGCGCTCCTGGCTCCTCTTCTTCATCGGGTGCCCCTGCGGAGAGCCGCTTTCCATGGAGGCACTCATGTGGGCGCACTCCCGAGTCCTGCAGCTGCGCCCATTGACACAATGGCTCCTGCTGCTATCAATCTATCCAATGAGAACAGTGGCTGGAGCTGCTGGGCTCGTCCTTGACACTGGAACGATCGGGTTCAGGTAAACAAAAGGGGGGCAGCTGCAGCACAGAATGTTTTCTTCACCTTAATACATAGAATGCATTAAAGTGAAAAACCTTGAGACTTTACAACTCCTTTAGGCCCCTTTCACACGTGTGAGACTTGTCCTGCGACTTGGGAGTGCAAAGTCGCATGACAAGTCGTACCCCACGATTCCCAATGATAACCATTCATATCTGTGCAACTTCAAGTCACACCGATTTCATAGTCCCTGCACTACTTTGGTCCAACTTTGATGCCAGCTGAGGTCCATAGACCTCAAGTTTACACAGGCATTCCCTGAAATCACGTCAAAATTGCTGCAGTGTGAAAGGGACATAAATCATCTCTTGTACCATACCCGACCCATAGTCTCTAACCATTCCCTCCTGCATGTCTGCAGTCTCTGACAGTTTTTTTTTAGCATGACATTTACCAATTATGTGTGGCCCTTTGGTCAGGGGCCACACTTGAGGCCTCTTACATACAAGTAAGCTGATCATCACCGGTATAGGGTCTCCTGTTTGGGACACTTTTTTTTTTTTTTAACTATTTTTTAATTACTTTGTGTACCAAATGCAATGTGCTAACAATTACAGTGCAGTGTTCCTGCCCGCCCATAAAGGAAGTTGTGTTCCTGCCTGCCCATAAAGGAAGTTGTGTTCCTGCCCGCCCATAAAGGAAGTTGTGTTCCTGCCTGCCCATAAAGGAAGTTCTGAAGTAGCATGAAGGGAAGATAATGGAGTCATATGGGCTGCAGTATAATATTTTCCTAAATTGGGGACACTAAGCCCTGTGAGCATTTTGAGTCAGTACATGTTGTGGGCAGCTAGACGTGACTTCTGTGGTCCCCAAATAAATTTTAGTTTTTTTTTTTACTGCTCCATGCAAAGGATATGCGATGGGATGGGTATCGGCAGAACACAGTAAAAATACAATAGCTTGGAGAGATACGACATTTTAACCACTTGACCTCCGGAAGATTTACCCCCCTTCATGACCAGACCATATTTTGCGATACACCACTGCGTTATTTTAACTGATAACTGACAAACTTAACTTGCGCGGTCATGCAACGATGTTCCCAAATAAAATGTATGTATTTTTTTCCCCACAAATAGAGCTTTCTTTTGGTGGTATTTGATAACCTCTGCGGTTTTTATTTTTTGCGCTATAAACAAAAAGAGGCAGACAAATTAGAAAAAAAAACAAAACAATTTTTTACTTTCTACTTAGCTCAGCTGTCGGCTAATTGCCTGCTTCTTTCTCTCCACAGTTACTAATCCTGTTGATATCTTGCTCGTCAGTCCTGCCTACTTAAGACGTCTAACCCAGATGATCTCTGCCTTCGCCTTGGTCACATCTCTAGAGACGCTCTCCTGTGTTCCTGTTAAAGACTTGCTTGGCTGACATTTCTTCTGGCTCCAGATCCTGCTTGCTGTTCTACTACGCTCATCTCTGGTTCCCTGACATTTTGGCTTGTCTGACTATTCGTTTCGGTTCCTGAACGCTGGCTGTTTTGACTAAGTTTACTCTGGTCACCTTTTTATTATTATTAAACAAGTGTGATTTAACTGTACTTCTGTCTTGGTCTGATTCATGGTTTCTGACAGCAATACCCAGCCTTACTCAACCATACCCAGCCGTACCCATTCATGCCCAGTCATCCCACCCATACTCAGCCATCCCGGCTCATCCATACCACATCAGTTCTAATCCATGCCACTACAGTGCCTCACAAAAGTGTAATAGGTAGTCAAATTAGATTTGAAATGTATGCTCCTAGAACACCTGATGGTGCTCCCCGCATGTTAGGCCTCTCTATGTGGCCAGGCTGTGGAAAATTCTCACACATGTGATATTGTTATACTCGGGAGGATTAGGAGAATCTATTTTGGGGTGCAAATTTTGCTATGTACATGCTATGTGTTAGAAATACTGTATAAAATTGCAAAGAATTGTGGGAAAAAATTACAACTTCAAAACACTCACCATGCCTATTACTAAATACCTTGGAATGTCTACTTTCCAAAAAGGGGTTATTTGGGGGGTATTTGTACAGGGTCTCAAGAAATGAGACAGGCCGTCCGTACATCAGGTGTGATCAATTTTCAGAGATTGGCACCATAGCTTGTGGACTCTATAACTTTCACAAAGACCAAATAATATACACCAAGTTGGGTTATTTTTACCAATGATATGTAGCAGTATAAAATTTATGAATAAAAATTACTAATTTGCAAAATTTTATAACAGAAACAGAGAAATTGCAATTTTTATTTTTACAGAATTTTCTGTCTTTTTTCTTTTATAGCGCAGAAAATAAAAAACCCAGTGGTGATTAAATACCACCAAAAGAAAGCTCTATTTGTGTGAAAAAAAGGAGTAACTGTCATTCAAAATGTGAGAGCACCAAAAGCTGAAAATTGGTCTGGTTGGAAGTGGGTTTAAGTGCCCAGTGGGTAAGTGGTTAAAACAAAAAAAATATTGTATTCTGTTACATATTTTTGGTTAAAAAATAATCCCAATAAGCATATATTGATTGGTTTGCGCAAAAGTTATAGCGTCTACAAACTAGAACATCATATACAGTATCTCACAAAAGTGAGTACACCCCTCGCATTTTTGTAAATATTTTTTATTATATCTTTTCATGTGACAACACTGAAGAAATTACACTACTACAATGTAAAGTAGTGAGTGTACAGCTTGTATAACAGTGTACATTTGCTGTCCCCTCAAAATAACTCAAAACACAGCCATTAATGTCTAAACCGCTGGCAACAAAAGTGAAAATGTCCAAATTGGGCCCAAAGTGTCAATATTTTTTGTGTGGCCACCATTATTTTTCAGCACTGCCTTAACCCTCTTGGGCATGGAGTTCACCAGAGCTTCACAGGTTTCCACTGGTGTCATCTTCCACTCCTCCATGATGACATTACGGAGCTGGTGGATGTTAGAGACCTTGCGCTCCTCCACCTTCAGTTTGAGGATGCCCCACAGATGCTCTAAAGGGTTTAGGTCTGGAGACATGCTTGGCCAGTCCATCACCTTTACCCTCAGCTTCTTTAATAAGACAGCGGTCATCTTGAAGGTGTGTTTGGGGTTGTTATGTTGGAATACTGCCCTGTGGCCCAGTCTCCGAAGGGAGGGGATCATACTCTGCTTCAGTATGTCATAGTACATGTTGGCATTCATGGTTCCCTCAATGAACTGTAGCTCCCCAGTGCCGGCAGCACTCATGCAGCCCCAGACCATGACACTCCCACCACCATGCTTGACTGTAGGCAAGACACACTTGTCTTTGTACTCCTCTTCTGGTTGCTGCCACACACGCTTGACACCATCTGAACCAAATAAGTTTATCTTGGTCTTATCAGACACAGAACATGGTTCCAGTAATCCATGTCCTTAGTCTGCTTGTCTTCAGCAAACTGCAGGCTTTCTTGTGCATCATCTTTAACCAGTTCAATACCCGCCCATAGTCATATGACGCCCACAAGGTGGATCTACCATCCTGGGTGGGCGTCATATGACGTCCTCGGATTCCCGGCCGCCTGGGGGGCGCGCGCGCGGCATCGCTCGGGACCCGGTGCGAGTGCCCGGCGGCCGCGATGTCTGCCGGGCACCCGCGATTGCCCGTTAAAACAACGGGACCGGGCGGGACCGTGGAGCTGTGTGTGTAAACACACAGCTCCACGTCCTGTCAGCGGGGAGGAGACCGATCATGTGATCCCAGTACAGAGGATCACATGATCGGTCTCCTCCCCTTAAGTCCCCTCCCCCTACAGTTAGAATCACTCCTATTAGGGACACACATTAACCCCTCCAGCGCCCTCTAGTGTTAACCCCTTCCCTGACAGTCACATTTACACAGTAATCATTGCAATTTTATAGCAACGATCGCTGTGTAAATGTGAATGGTTCCAAAAATGTGTCAAAAGTGTCCGAAGTGTCCGCCGCAATGTCGCAGTCACGAAAAAAAAAAAATCGCAAATCGCCGCCATTACTAGTAAAAAAAAAAAAAAAAAAAAAATTCAATAAATCTATCCCCTATTTTGTAGACGCTATAACTTTTGCGCAAACCGATCAATATACGCTTATTGCGATTTTTTTTACCAAAAATATGTAGAAGAATACGTATCGGCCTAAACTGAGGAAAAAAATTGTTTTTTTTTTTAAAAATTTGAAAATTTTTTATAGCAAAAAGTAAAAAATATTGTGTTTTTTTTTTTCAAAATTGTCGCTCTTCTTTTGTTTATAGCGCAAAAAATAAAAACCGCAGGGGCGATCAAATACCACCAAAAGAAAGCTCTATTTGTGGGAAAAAAAGGACGTCAATTTTGTTTGGGTGTAACGTCGCACGACCGCGCAATTGTTAGTTAAAGCGACGCAGTGCCGAATCGCAAAAAGTGCTCTGGTAAGGAAGGGTGTTTAAAAGCCCTGTATTGAAGCGGTTAAAAGAGGCTTTCTTCTGGGACGACAGCCATGCAGAGCAATTTGATGCAGTGTGCAGTGTATGGTCTGAGCACTGACAGGCTGACCCCCCCACCCTTTCAACCTCTGCAACAATGCTGACAGCACTCATAAGTCTATTTCCCAAAGACAACCTCTGGATATGACGCTGAGCATGTGCACTGCTTTTTTGGTCCACCACGGCGAGGCCTGTTCTGAGTGCAATCTGTCCTGTTAAACCACTGTATGTTCTTGGCCACCGTGTTGCAGCTCAGTTTCAGGGTCTTGGCAATCCTCTTATATCCTAGGCCAGTGATGGCGAACCTTGGCACCCCAGATGTTTTGGAACTACATTTCCCATGATGCTCAACTACACTGCAGAGTGCATGAGCATCATGGGAAATGTAGTTCCAAAACATCTGGGGTGCCAAGGTTCGCCATCACTGTCCTAGGCCATGTTTATGTAGAGCAACAATAATTTTTTTCAGATCCTCAGAGAGTTCCATGAGGTGCCATGTTGAACTTCCAGTTACTAGTATGAGAGAGTGAGAGCGATAACACCAAATTTAACACATCTGCTCCCCATTTACACCTGAGACCTTGTAATACTAACGAGCCACATGACACCGGGGAGGGAAAAGGGCTAACTGGGCCCAATTTGGACATTTTCACTTAGAGGTGTACTCACTTTTGTTGCTAGCGGTTTAGACATTAATGGTTGTGTGTTGAGTTACACTGTTATACAAGCTGTACACTCACTACTTGTTCTCGTTGCTGATCTCCTATCTTCACCAACTATGTCAGCTATGTTCTTCTGAGCTCTGTAGTTCCTCTGCAATAGCCTGCTGAACTTGCTGAAAAAACGTTGTTGCCTGGTTATTTCCTGTTTGTAAGACCACTGGGTGCTATCCCTCCAGTAACGTCAGCCAGCGCTCTGATACACCCCCTTGTAGTCCTTTGAAAGCGAGCAGGGAGTTCTATTTCCACCTGGCTCGCTGTAATGGCGGAGGGGTCTCACAGCCCCTGGTCTGTGCCACCCATAGGAGGTGGTGTTCTCCTCCTCCTGATAATCTGCACTGGTGACACCGCACTAATGGGCACTGATAATCTGCACTGGTGGTCCCTGACATTCGGCACTGGTGGTGGTCCCTGACTTCCGGCACTGGTGGTGGTCCCTGACTTCCGGCACTGGTGGTGGTCCCTGACATTCGGCACTGGTGGTTGAAAGGTTATTATAGCATCCATCTTGTTTCTGTCAGCCATCTTAATATTCACAAACCTTTAGTCTCTAATATGTACAGTTTGAACGCCCCTTTAAGTTTCACAATTATCTGTTTAGTATGAAATTCTTCTACATGGACATTTCTCACACATTTCCTTATCTTTTCTCCTATTCTTTTAGCTAGCTTAGAACAAAGGCTTCTTGTCTTGACCAGCTGTAACCGTCTTAATAACTACTGCACATGTCTTATCCTGTGTGAAGTGTAATTTACTATATGAAGTGCTTTGTGATAACTCAATACAATCAGTTCTCAAGAGGCAGCATGGTGTGAGTGTCGTTTTATATGTTCTTTGAGAACTGATTCCAGATATCGGAAATGATACAGTACATTGGATCTGAAGTCTGAGAGGTTTGAGGGACCACCCTAGACACAGAATTTACCCTTTCAGTGGTAGTCCCTGACATTTGGCTCTGGTGGTCCCTAACATTCGGCAATGGTGGACAGTGACATTTGGCAATGGTGGATAGTGACATTCGGCAATGGTGGACAGTGACATTTGGCAATGGTGGATAGTGACATTCGGCAATGGTGGACAGTGACATTTGGCAATGGTGGATAGTGACATTCGGCAATGGTGGACAGTGACATTCGGCAATGGTGGACAGTGACATTTGGCAATGGTGGATAGTGACATTCGGCAATGGTGGACAGTGACATTCGGCAATGGTGGACAGTGACATTCGGCAATGGTGGACAGTGACACGTTGCACTAGGGGTGCAGCGGATCAAAAAACTCACGGATCGGATCGATCCTCGGATCAGGAGTCACGGATCGGATCATTTTTCGGATCAGCAAATAATAATTGAATTTGCAAAAACGTGTGAAAATTCCGCCACCATATAGTCCCCACTGTAATATCCACGTCATCTCCCCCACTGTAATATCCACGTCATCTCCCCCACTGTAATATCCACATCCTCTCTCCCACTGTAATATTGGCTGGGTATCGCAGAGTATTGGCTGGGTATCGCAGAGTATTGGCTGGGTATCGCAGAGTATTGGCTGGGTATCGCAGAGTATTGGCTGGGTATCGCAGAGTATTGGCTGGGTATCGCAGAGTATATGCTGGGTAATGCAGAGTATATGCTGGGTAATGCAGAGTATATGCTGGGTAATACAGAGTAATGCAGGGTAATGCAGAGTATATGCAGGGTAATGCAGGGTATGTTTACAAGTGCTCGCTCCGTCATTTGACGGAGCGATCACATTGTAAACAGTGGCCGGGTGTACCAAGATGGCCGCCGCTCCGGAGCTAGGCCGAAGCCGCGGCCTTTCCTAAGGTCGCCGGGTGTACAAAGATGGCCGCCGCCGCTCCGGAGCTAGGCCGAAGCCGCGGCCTTTCCTAAGGTCGCCGGGTGTACAAAGATGGCCGCCGCCGCTCCGGAGCTAGGCCGAAGCCGGGCCTTTCCTAAGGCCGAGGCCGCGGATCGCGGGGTGTGCCGATCCGAACGGGGTGGCCCGCTCGGATCACAGATCGGCGACGATCCGTTGCACCGGTTTGCATTTATATTAAAATGCTTTGTATTTATAAGGCTGTAACCTATCATACTGTGTGTTATGTATGGCTTGCTGGCTGAAGAATGAGGGGTGTGATTTATGTTGAAGTGGGCGAGTTCACATTTACATGTACAAGCCTAGTGTACCTCCCACATTCACTCCCATCCAAAGGATTCATGGGAAATGTAGGCTGATTACAGTTAGAGAGAGAGAAGAGGATATGATGCAATCACTGTTCTAACAGATTCTCCCTGCCAGAAAAGGTGATGCATTTTTTGAATCACAGAGCTGACTTCCTGAAAATTAAATCAGACACATCTCTTAAACGGTAAGAAATTTCACAAATGTAATAACTGTTTAGTGTTTTGTGTGGGGGCTGTACTAATGGGGAATTCTTGGAAAATCCCGGAGTTCTGCTTTAAGTAAAGGTAGATAATTTGCCCAGAAAAAATAGTCATAAGAAGGGGTTATATTAACGTCTAGGTAGGGCAGAGAAGGCCAAGCTTGGCTTTATCGAGAAAATGTAATATATGCAGACAAATTCATCTGCTTATCTTTCCCATCTGTGGCTTCCTCTGACTGTACTCTTCGCTTATGCATTTCTTCCTCCGATGCTCAGGCTGAAGGGCCCAGGTTTGTGATTGAGACAATCAGAACTCGTTATATTCCAGTGCACCTGCAGAGACACTTACAGTATCAAATTGCCCAATACATAGCTGTCAGCAATTTCAAATGAACCTGTGGGGAAAATTAGCTTAGTAAACAGCTGCAGCAAAAAGCTGACAGTATTCATTGTCACAAAATATCTTTTGTTTTACAATGCATCACTCCAGCATGAACTGGATTCTTATGGTCGGCATTCGCCGGGCGCCTCTCATGCGGTAATAGCTGATCCCGGGTATGGGGCACTCAGGCAATGGACAGCAAGATGCCTATTCTACACTATGAGTGGAGGTACTTCAAGGGGCTTCACACTAAGCTAGAGAAAGAAATCCTAAAACACAAGATAAGTGCTGAGCTTCTTCTGTCAGCTGTTACAGATGTTAGTTTATTAGTTTCATCTTTCCCTTAGGCTCACTTTATAATATTGTTCAATCAAACACTACCTCTGAGCAGACACATTACGCCCAATATTGCCCCAAAGGGTCCCGACACACTATATAACCAATTATGATATAATTATTACAATTAAACATAAAGGAAGAAGTAAAAACTCTGTAATGTTTTATTGCTATCTGGGTCCCCCTCAGGGAGATTTGACTTCACTTCCTGTTCTTGTGACATTTTAGCAGACAGGAAGTAAAGGGTAGAGTATGGGAAGGCTAGAACCCCTGTCAGATTTTTATTTCTGTCTGTGTCCATGTTGAATGTTTTCCCTCATTTTCTGTATGGTGAAACTGTTGTCATAGGACAAGAAAAGAAGGGAAATCTTTTTAACAGACTCCCTGATAGCAGTAAAACCAGTCAGGAGTTCTAAAACTCCCCTATTCTATGCAATATTAGATAATATGGTTATGGCTTTACATACACTTTAACCCCTTTTCTGCCAGATTCATTTTTTGAGCACACATTTTAACCACCTCAATACCGGGCACTTTCACCCCCTTCCTGCCCAGGCCTAATTTTCAGCTTTTAGCGCTGTTGTACTTTGAATGATAATTACCCAGTCATGCAACACTGTACCCATAAGAAATCTTTATTATTTTTTTGAGACAAATAGAGATTTCTTTTGGTGGTATTTAATCACCACTGGGTTTTTTATTTTTTGCGCTAAAAAAACTAAGAGACAGAACATTTAATGAAAAAAAAACATGTTTTTCTTTGTTTCTGTTATAAAATTTTGCAAATAAGTAATTTTTCTTCATAAATTTTGACCAAAATATATACTGCTACATTTCTTTGGTAAATATAACCCAAATCCATGTATATTATTTGGTCTGTCTGAAAGTTATATAGTCTACAAGCTATGGTGCCAATAAGGGTTGCACTGATACTGATACTAGTATCAGTGCCGATACCGAGAATTTGCACGAGTACTTGTACTCGTGCAAATGCTCCGATGCCTAATCCAATACCTGGGCTCCCCCCACCGCAGCACTGATCACCCCGACTGTCCCCTGTATCCTCCTCCATGCTCCTAAGGTCCCCCGCCATGTCCTCCTCCGCTTCCCCCTCCGTGTCCTTCTCCGCTCCCCCTCCATGTCCTCCTTCACTCCTTCTCCGCTCCCCCTCCACTCCTTCTCCGCTCCCCCTCCATGTCCTCCTCCACTCCCCCTCTGTGTCCTCCTCCACTCCCCCTCTGTGTCCTCCTCCGTGTCCTCCTCCGTGTTCTTCTCCGCTCCCCCTCCGTGTCCTCCTCTGCTCCTTCTCCACTCCCCCTCCGTGTCCTCCTCCGCTTCCCCTCCGTGTCCTTCTCTGACCCTCCTCCGTGTCCTTCTTCAACCCCCCCTCCATGTCCTTCTCCGCCCACCCTCGTGTCCTTCTCCGCCCACCCTACGTGTCCTTCTCCGCCCACCCTCCATGTCATCTTCCGCTCCCCCTCCATGTCCTCCTCCACTCCTTCTCACCCCCCTCCGTGTCCTTCTCCGACCCCCCTCCGTGTCCTTCTCCGCCTACCCTACGTGTCCTTCTTCGCCCACCCTACGTGTCATCCTCCGCCCACCCTCCATGTCCTCCTCCATGTCCTCCTCCACTCCTTCTCTGCGTCCTTCTCCGACCCCCCTCCGTGTCCTTCTCCGACCCCCCTCCGTGTCCTTCTCCGACCCCCCTCCGTGTCCTTCTCCGACCCCCCTCCGTGTCCTTCTCCGACCCCCCTCCGTGTCCTTCTCCGACCCCCCTCCGTGTCCTTCTCCGACCCCCCTCCGTGTCCTTCTCCGACCCCCCTCCGTGTCCTCCTCCGGTCCCCCCTGCCCCAGATCTATCAGGATGGAGAACGGAGGAAGGAGCCAATAAATCTGTCATTTACTGGCTCCTTCCTTTTCCGAATGCACAGAGTCAGTGATCGCTGACTTTGTCCATTCATAACTGAGCATTGTAAACTGTGTTTACAATGCTTCAGTTTATGAATGGAGAGGAGCCGCTGTCTCCTGTCCATTCATCTTCAGTGCAGCTGAGTCTACAGAGAAAGGGACTGGGGAATCTGTTTCTTCAGCCCCTTTCCCTGTCTCACCAAACCCCTCCCCCTCCACCCCCCCCAACAGGGTTGATAAAAAAGAAAAAAACGTTTTAATAAATAAATATTTAAAAGTAAAATTGTAAAAATAAAAAACACTGACACTGTCCACTCCCCCCCCCCCCCCCCCCCCTAAAAAAAAGAAAGTACTGTAAAAATAATAACAAACTACTGACACAGGCCACACCTCATCAGTGGCACCTATGAGAGCTACTGTCACGACATTAAAAAAAAAAAGTCGGCATCAGCGTGTACTTGAAAAAAAGTATCAGTACTTGTACTCGGTCTTAAAAAAGTGGTATCGGTGCAACCCTAATGCCAATCATTGAATATTCAAACACACCTAATGTACTGACAGCCTATCTCATTTCTTGAGGCTTTAACATGCCAAGACAGTACAAATAACCCCCAAATGACCCCTTTTTGGAAAAGTAAAGAGACATGGTGAGTTTTTTAAAGTTTACAATTTTTTCCACAGTTTTTGGAAAATTAAGAAGTTAAATAATAAAAATGTCATATTAACAAGTTATTTCTCACACACTGCATAGGCATACTTGCAACTACACTCCAAAACATGCGTATGATGATACCACATGTGTAAGATTCTTTCAAATCCTAGCCACGTAGAGACCCAACATCCAAGCAGCACCTTCAGTTATTATTTTAAGACCAGGACTTCTTCTGACACTTTTTGTTTACAAGTCAAAATCAGTATTTCTGCTAGAAAATTTTAGAACCCCCAAACCTTATTTATATATATATTTTTTTTTTAGCAGAGGCCCTAGAGAATAAAATGGTGAGTTTTGCAAATTTTTAGTTCATACAGTATTTGCGCAGAAGTTTTTCTAAAGCATTTTTACACATGCAAAAATATTCTTTAATGAATTTTATTGCACAAAACACAATATTTTACCAAATTTTTTTGGTACAATATAAAAAAATGATGTTGTGCTGAGTAAATGGATACCAAACATGTCACACTTTTAAAAATCACACTTGTGAAATGGCGCCAAACTTTAGTATTTAAAAATCTCCATAGGCGACACTTTATAAGCTTTTACAGGTTATCAGTTTAGAGTTACAGAGGAGGTCTGGTGTTAGAATTATTGCCCTTGCTCAGATGTTCGTGGCAATACCTCAAATGTGTGGCGCGATTGTCATTTATGTATGTGTATGGGACCAATATGTGCGTTCGCCTTAGCACACGAGCATGGGGGTGCTTTACATTTCTTATTTATTTAATGGTGGGACACTGGCACACTGTGACAATGTTTTTGTGCACTTGTACACTGACAGATGTTGATCATCCACCAGCAGACACCGACAAATGTTGACGATCCACTAGGTTCACTGACAGATGTTGATGTTGCAATGGAACAGATGTTTTTGTGCACTGGCACACTGTGGCAGATGTTGATGGGACACTAGTACACTGTGACAGGTGTTTTGTGCACTGGTACAGATGTTGATGGGACACTTAGGGGTTTTGATGGAACACTTAGGGTATGCTTTCTGTGTGGGGGAGGTGCTTCTACTAAGGGAAGACAGAGATCCATGTTCCTGCTTTGTAGAAACACAGGATCACAGCCTTCTCTTCTCACAAAACAGTGATCTGCCTTGTCTACATAGGCTGACCGCCGTTCTGCCTGTGTCCTGAACAATCGGCGTGTCCCGGCACACATCATGTCCACTGAACCCCCTGATTGGCTCCCGCTGTGCCCCAGGCCCGGAAATGCAAAATCACGTACAGGTACGTGATTTTGGACAGGAGAGCCGCCTTGCCCCATTATATATACAGTATACGATCGGCAAGCGGTTAAACTTTAATGTGCTATTATTATAGGCTGGGGATGGAAATGTTTTGCCGATTTAGAAAAGGTCAGCAGAGGGCGCCTAAGAGATAGTGTCATAGTGTCAATGAGTGTAATGTGTGGCACTGCATAGGAAAGGGAAAGGATTGATGGGAGCATGCGTCTCTCAGATAACACAGCTTGCTGATAGAGTCAGGGGGCTGGAGCTTCGAGGAAAGCGGAAGTTCAGGTGAATAACCGTCCCTCCCTCACCTGCTGTTTTCATTCGTTGACGAAAATTGGAATTGATTTTCATCATAGTTATCTCCAATTGACTTAATTTGAATTTTATTTTGGTTTAGTTTTCGGCATCGAAAACATGCAGCTGATGAAAACTATGATGAATATATTTTCGCCGGTGAAATAACACTGCTCCCAACCAAACGAAAATCACACAATCACATAAAGTACTGCCGCATGTGCTTAGATGAGAACAGACCCGTACATAGGAATTCATCAGTGCCACGTACCTGCAGTGTGCCCACGGTAAATTCTCTGACCATTGATCTGTTGAAGGATGACATTATTTTCTCTCACCCATTGTGAAAGGGCTTCTTTATTCTTTCTGTTCACTGAAGTGATCCAAACCTGTTGCAATATGAAAAAAAGTTATTATCGGGATTTTACCACCACTACCTGAAAAATGGACCAGCCTAGAGTCTCACAGACCTGTGACCATGGGTCAGGGTGGGCAGCCCTTTTTTTGGTCTGGTCCACATTCATGCAACTTGCTTGCTTGTTATTATCTTACTATAGTTGCCTCACTGACAGATCCCCATTCTGCCTGTCTTTGGAGAAATCGCAGGTGGCCAGCGGACATCGAGTCCACTGGTTGGCTCCCCCACTCGCGAATGGGCGCGCACCCACAAATCGTCATCTATGCGTCCAACGTACAATGACGGCAATTTTCGCAGGGGAGCCACCTTGCCGCAGTACAACTGCAGCGGGCGGTCCGTAACTAGTTGATCGAGTCCCACTGAAGTCTATGGATATGAAATTCACACCACACTAATTTAAACTCGCACAGGACCCTGTTTTTAAACCAGATCAGAGATCGCACCGCATAGATGTGAACAGCCTGCACTGAAAACAATATATATATATATATATATATATATATATATATATACCGCATATATGTGAACAGCCTGCACTGAAAACAATATATATATATATATATATATATATATAGTGCAGCCTTGCCCAGTGCAGCCTTGACATATCAAAAGCCGCGTGTATTTTCGGCTCCTCTCGCAGTCCCGCCCACCTCCACTGATTGCGAGAGGAGCCGAGCGCTGACAACATACAGGAATCCGAGTTCGGCTAGTCTCGGCTCTGCTCGCAGACAGGGGCGGGACTGCGAGAGGAGCCGAAAATAGCCGAACTTGGATTTCTTTATGTTGTCGGCGCTCGGCTCCTCTCGCAATCAGTGGAGGTGGGCGGGACTGCGAGAGGAGCCGAAAGTAGCCGAAAATACATGCGGCTTTCGGAATATCGGCTCCGCTCGCTTCCCTAAAGAAAAAATCAGCGGGAGATCGGCGGGTATCGGCGTATAACACGCACCCACGATTTTCCCCTGATTTTAAGGGGAAAAAGGTGCGTGTTATACGCCGATAAATACGGTATATATATATATATATATATATATATATATATATATATATATATATATATATAATCTTCTCTGTGTGGTCACCTCTTAACACCTGTGAGTGCCTTAGTACAGGTTTTGCTGCCTGTATTACATATACAGTATCTGTAGTAGTACACCCCTCACATTTTTGCAAATATTTTATTATACCTTTTCATGTGACAACACTGAAGAAATGACACTTTGCTACAATGTAAAGTAGTGAGTGTACAGCTTGTATAACAGTGTAAATTTGCTGTCCCCTCAAAATAACACACAGCCATTAATGTCTAAACCGCTGGCAACAAAAGTGTGTACACCCCTAAGTGAAAATGTCCAAATTGGGCCCAATCTGCCATTTTCCCTCCCCGGTGTCATGTGACTCGTTAGTGCTACAAGGTCTCAGGTGTGAATGGAGAGCAGATGTGTTAAATTTGGTGTTATCGCTCTCACTCTATCATTCTGGTCACTACAAGTTCAACATGGCACCTCATGGCAAAGAACTCTCTTTGAGAGAGTTGAAATTAATCGGAGGATCTGAAAAAAAGAATTGTCGCTCTACATAAAGATGGCCTAGGCTATAAGAAGATCGCCAAGACACTGAAACTGAGCTTCAGCATGGGGGCCAAGACCATACAGCAGTTTAACAGGACAGGTTCCACTCAGAACAGGCCTCGCCATGGTCAACCAAAGAAGTTGAGTGCACATGCTTAGCGTCATATCCAGAGGTTTTCTTTGGGAAATAGACGTACGAGTGCTGCCAGCATTGCTGCAGAGGTTGACCATCCCCTGTACCACGTCTGCAGTCCCTGACCATCTCCTGTATCATATCTGCTAGAGGTGCACCGCATGGAAATTTTGCTAGTACTATTAGCAATATGTTATATAAAATGTATACATTTTATTTAAAATATAAAAATACATTTTTATATAAAAATATGTTTTAAAAACAGTAATTTTCGGTATCGGTTTTCGGCCTAGTGTATTTTTCATTTTCGGTATCGCTACCAAAAAAAACATTTGGTGCCCCCCTAACTTTGGGCCCAATTTGGACATTTTCACTTGGGGGTGTACTCACTTTTGTTGCCAGCAGTTTAGACATTAATGGCTGTGTGTTGAGTTATTTTGAGGGGACAGCAAATTTACACTGTTATACAAGCTGTACACTCACTACTTTACATTGTAGCAAAGTTGCATTTCTTCAGTGTTGTCACATGAAAAGATATAATAAAATAGGGGGTGTATTCACTTTTGTGAGATACTGTGTATATTTATGTATATATATATATATATAAAATATAATGAAAATAAATGAAATAATGTGTGTGTGTGTGTGTGTGTGTGTGTGTATATGTATATATATATATATACATATACACATATATATTTATATATTATTTCAGCTATTTACATTATAATATTTACTCTACCATAGGTAGGTTCTGGAGTGAGGATTTTGTTAGGGGAACTGTCCCTGCAGCTACATTTGGGCAGGCCTATGCTTCAGGTTAGGCCTGTTTGTTTTGATCTGGGGGTCAGGGAGTGGTTATATATTTATACACACATATATTTATATATTATTTACATTATAATATTTTCTTAATTCTTCTTATTATAATTAATCAGTATTTTTATTTATAATTATATATTATTGCAATTATATACATTATGATATTTTCTTAATTCTTCTTACTATAATTAGTATTTTTCTTTTATAATAATATATTTATTATTTCAATTATTATATCAGATAATAACATTTAATCATAATTATTATTTTAATTCTGTGGGGGGTAGAGGAATGTATTTTAATATATTTAATGCAGTGCATTCATTATTTAATGCGTTAGTATAAAGCTTCCTATGTAAGTATATTTTTATGAATATAATAGAGCCCCCAAGGCCTATCAGCATAGGGAAGAAACCTGTACATTGCACAATCTAATCGCCCCCATACGATGCAATCACAGGACATACAGCAAATCACATCTTGTAGGATGAGATGGTCCCCGGTAGGTCTTTCCCTGTACATAGCTCCCCATTACCTGTTCGCTCTGCTCCCTCTCCATCCTCTCGGTACACGCGGACACCACCCCTCCGTCTTCCGACTCTGAGAACTTTCCTCCAGAACTTTCCGCTTCACATGACCAGCGTCCAATCAGCAGCGAGGGCCGGCTCCCAGCCCTCCAATAACATTGTCTCGGCTCCGTGGGCCCTCCTCGGAGATACCAGTTGGGATGTGCGCAGGTGTGTGGGCGGAGCTCCATAATCCCTGGAGGATGGGCGGGGCCCCTGCGCATGGACTAAGGCTGGGCCGTAGAAAACGGCAGCATGTAGGAACCCAGCCTGATATATGTGCAGTGCAGGGGGTATCACTTTTTATAGGGCGGTACAGTAGACACTTCCAGCCACTTAGCAACCTGCCGTCTCCTGATTTCATTTTTTTTCTTTCTTTTATTTGCCAAAACAGGGATTTACATTGAACTAATGCCCCATAACCCAACAGCAGCACAGTCCCATTGACTTTAAAGCAGACCTTCAGTAACTTTTTCATATTTCCATCTATTAAATCTTCTGCCCTTATTCTTTTATTTTTGGATAATAAAAGATTTATTTTCTGCCAATAAATACCTTATACAGCCCACTTCCTGTTTCTTGTTTGGTGATAAGCCTAGGCTTATGACATCACACACAGTTCTCTTTCACTCTCTTTGCCAGGAAGGGAGGGGGGGTGAGTCATAAGAGGGCCAATGAGAGCTGCAGGGCTGGAGGTGTGTTTCTGTGTAAATCCAGGAAGTGAACAGGCAACTGCTTCAGCTGCCCACACTTAAAATGGATGCAGCCAGACTCAGTGGAGGGAGATTTCGGCAGAATATTTGGCAAGTACAGGATCACAGTATATATAAAATATGCAAAGTGTTTGGCGGGAAGCTTCAGAATAACAAAGATGTTTTTATTACAAATTATGTGAGCAGACTGCAGTTCCTATTTAATGAGTAAGCTTGACAGGCAGTGCCGCCTGAGGTTTTTGGTGGGTGGTAGAATCGCGTCTAAACCGCTCATATTTACCACCCATGTGGAGCTCACTCACTCACAAGACCGAGCACGTTCCTGACCTGAAGCCAAAATGCGCTGCTCTCTAGCATATGTGCAGGGAGCTCTTCGTCAGTGGCGGATGGTGGTTTTAAATTTTTTTTTGGGGGGGGGGTTGAGAAATGCCCCCACAGCCACCCTTCCCCCTGGTCGGTCGGTCGGGTTACCCGCATCTCCCCCGAGGGTCGGTCAAGGACTCAGGACTGGCTTCCTGATTGGCCGGGAGAAGAATCAGTGTGACAATAGCAAATATCCATTTGCTATTGTCACACAACTGGGTGGGCTCAGGGCACAGTGCTCTGCGATCGAGCCCACCCTTCTTGGAAGCCTATTAGAGCCTCTGCCTCTGATCATGTGCTTTAAAAAAAAAAAAAAAACATTGGAATCCATGCGTCCGGCGCCCCACATGTAGATTAGGAGGCCAGACACATAGATTAGGGGGGTGGCAACCCTTCGCTCCCTGCATTACGGGCCGCCACTGCTCTTCATTCATTCTTAACCACTTCCAGGCCGTGGACAGGGTGGCCTGTACAGGTACAGTGAACTACTGGTACATTGCTGCCTGTTTCCAGGTTTAGGGCACACACATGCGCACCCCCCCCCCCCCCCCGCCACCACCTGCTGTGATTGTACACAGCGGGAGCCTGTCAGCACGTCCCGGCCAGGTCCTGCTGATTGGCTGTGTGCAATCAAGCCCAGAGCTCTATGTTGATAATCAACACAGAGCACTATACAGAGGGAACAATCGGGGCAAACAGCGAGAATTAATCTCCCTAACAGCTTCTATTCCCTCTCCAGTCTGCTCAAAACTCAAATTAAAAGTTTTGCCTTTAGTTATACTTTAACCGCTTCCCGACCGCCTCCTGCACATTTACGTTGGCGGAATGGCACGGCTGGGCAAAAGCAAAAGCACTGGTACGTCCCCTTTAATTGCCCAGCCATGGGTCGGGCGCCGGCGGCGCGCTCGCGACCCGGTCGGGAGCTCCGGGACCAGCAGACCCGATCGCGCTGGTGTCCCGCGATCGGGTCACAGAGCTGAAGAACGGGGAGAGGTCTGTGTAAACAAACCTGTCCCCGCGCTTCCTACACTGCCTGTCACTGATCGGCTGTTCCCTGTCATCAGGAAAGCCGATCAGTGACGTCAGACGTCAAGCCCCGCCCCCTACTGTAAAAAAAACAAAACACACACGTCACAGACCTAACCCCTCCCCGCCCCCTAGTGGTTAACTCTTTCACTGCCAGTGTCATTTATACAGGAATCAATGCATTTAAAAAGCATTGATTGCTGTATAAACTACAATGGTCCCAAAAATGTGTCAAAAATGTCCGATGTGTCCGCCATAATGTCGCAGTCACAATAAAAATCGCTGATCGCCGCCATTACTAGTAAAAAAAAAAATATATTAATAACAATGCTATAAAACTATCCCCTATTTTGTAAACGCTATAACTTTTGCGCAAACCAATCAATAATCGCTAATTGCGATTTTTTTTAACCAAAAATATGTAGAAGAATACGTATCGGCCTAAACTGAGGAAAAAATATGTTTTTTTATATATTTTTTGGGTATATTTATTATAGCAAAAAGTAAAAAATATAGAATTTTTTTCAAAATTGTCGCTCTATTTTTGTTTATAGCGCAAAAAATAAAAACCGCAGGGGCGATCAAAAACCACCAAAAGAAAGCTCTATTTGTGGGAAAAAAAGAATGCCAATTTTGTTTGGGAGCCACGTCGCACGACCGCGCAATTGTCAGTTAAAGCGACGCAGTGCCGAATCGCAAAAAGGGGCCTGGTCCTTTGGCTGCAAATTGTTCCGGGGCTGAAGTGGTTAAAGCGGAACATCACCCAAAATGGGAAGTTCCATTTTTTCACCTCCTCTCCCACTTTCGGATACATTTACTTTTTTTGGGGGGGGGTACCTGTTTTTGACCTGTAACCACTCCCACGTCTGATTGGATCGCCAAAGTTTTCCCCTTAATGACCAGGCCATTTTTTTGCGATACGGCACTGCATTGATTTAACTGACAATTGCGCGGTCGTGCGATGCTGTACCCACACACAATTTATGTCCTTTTTTTCCCACAAATATAGCTTTCTTTTGGTGGTATGTGATCATCTCTGTAGTTTAAATTTTTTGCACTATAAACAAATAAAGAGCGACAATTTAGAAAAAAAAACAATATTTTTTACTTTTTGCTATAATAAATATCCCCCCAAAATTTTTTTTTTAAAAACAAATTTCTTTATCAGTTTAGGCCAATATGCATTCTTCTATATATTTTTGGTAAAAAAAATATGCAATAAGCGTATATTGACTGGTTTGCGCAAAAGTTATAGCGTCTACAAAATAAGGGATAGATTTATGGCACTTTTGCCCACAGCTTTCTGGGACACGTCACAGGTCCCAAAAGACTACGGGACCATTCACAAAGTACAGTGAGGCTCACAAATGGGCAGCGGGAAGCATACTGGGAAGCTGCAAGGAATCAGAGTTGGCTTCCTTAAGTAAACATGTAAGCGCCTGGGACGCGAAGACCAATAAAGAACCGTCCCGGGAGAGGGTGGCGCTGGGTCCTGCTGGGAGCTGGCCAGGGCCGGTGCTACCACTAGGCAAATTAGGCAGCCGCCTAGGGCGCACTGCTGCCTAGGGGCGCTCGGCCACTGGTTTCCCTGCTGGGAGCTGACCACTGACCTGTGGGTCCTTCTGGCCACTGACATGTGGGTCCTGCTGGGAGAGACAACGGTGGTGAAAAAATTAGGTTTTGCCTAGGGTGTCAAAAACCCTTGCACCACCCCTGGAGCTGGTTGTGGACCTGTGGGTCCTGCTGGGAGCTGGCCACTGACCTGTGGGTCCTTCTGGCCACTGACATGTGGGTCTTGCTGGGAGAGAACTATAGCCTATGGGTCCTGCTGGCCATGGTCTGTGGGTCCTGCTGGGAGCCGACCATGGCATGTGGGTCCTGCTGGCCTGTAGGCCGTGGGCAGCTCCCAGCAGGATTCACAGGCCAGGGGCAAGGTAAATGAGGTGTATGGGGGGCAGATCGATGGGATGATTGATCCTGTGGGGGTGTCAGGGTCTCTCATCTCAGCTTGCTCGGCAGACTCAGTGCTCAGCAGCAGCAGGACAAGTCCTCTCTTCCTCCTTCTCTACGGCTTCCTCCAGTCCTGGGGGTGGGTGATGATGTTGCTCCTGGCTGGGGGTCACATCTACTCCACAGTACTGTTACTGTACCACCAGCCAGTAGCGGCACGCCCAGGCCAGCCACGTCACGTGGTGTTTTTACACAGTGTCCAGCCAAGCAGAGGCCCTAAGGGAGGCAAAATATCCTGGATTCCAACCGCGGCGATGGGAGTTTTAGCACGTGGTAGGCTGGCTGTGCTGCTCTCCTCAGACTGACTCCACCCCCCGGGAGCAGGGAGCTTGAGCACTCAGCCGCCGCCGCAGACTATAACTTCCATAAACAACAGCGGCGGCCGGCACACAACGTCACCTGACAGACTGCCACTCAATAATGAGTCATTCAGCGATCAGCGGGCGGACACTCGGACAGCCGCGGCGCAGCGCTGGCCGGTGGCCATTGTTTTGGTTAAACAAAAACAGTACAGCGCTTAATTTGGGGGGGCACATGGGGCCCCACGCTGGTGATGCCATTGCACAGCACTGGCACAATGCGGCAGTGAACTTTGTGACATCTGAATGATGCTTGGCTAGGGTCGTGGGGAAGGTGGGGCCCCCCCAGGCAAGTGGGGCCCCTGGGCAACTGCCCAGCGTGCCCATGCGGAAAGATGGCCCTGGCTACAGTATTTTTAGCTGCTGACTTTTCATCCTGCATTCAGCTGCATTGTCACCTGCCGGATGCAGCCCATTCACCCCAAGGGCTCATGTACACTGCAGCTCTGCCTTTCTGCCTAGAAACTCCCCTCCATGTTAAGCCTCCTACACACGTTTAGATTTTTGGACGACCGAACGTCTGTTTTTTTGTGGCATGCTAGTCTCATGTCAAGAGGCTACTCACTATATGAAAGTTTTGTATGTATTCTTTCGGGGTTTTTTTCATACTAAAACCATACCAATTAAACAAAAATCGGACGATGAGTTCACATCTGACCAAAATTTTATAGTCTGCACATCCAGCTTTTGTCTGACGAAAAAGAAAAATCGGCTGTCGAAAGCACCTTACTAAAGATCCGAAAATCGTCAGACAGCTCATCGTACAAATTTTTCTATATGATTTTCGTATTGTGTTTACGGGCCTTTAGCCAATGTGTCCATGCACACTAGGGCTTTTTCGGGCATATGCTTCTACAGACAAATCCCCCCCCCACACAAAACCCGTGTTTTTGAGAGGAGCTAGTGCCCCAACGAGATCAAAAACACGCAAAAAAAACGTTTGTACCAGCTTTTTGTTTTCTTTTTAGAGTGGTTAAGGAAATACTATCTAGGAGGGTTTGTGAAAAAAAAAAATGCTTATGCTCAAAAAAACTTGAAAGAGCTTGAAAAGGCCACACTGCTACTGCCCCGAAACCATGTGCAATGCACACGATTGCAAAGAGTTGATGTGGGTTTTTAGGGGTTAAAACAGGTGGTGAGGAGGCCCTTAGTTATATGCTATGCCCCTTTCACACTAACGGACCAATCTGATCTGCCTGTCAGTTTTTAAGGGGGACCCAATCGGACCATCTACTGCTCTCTATGGAGCGGTGGATGCCAGTGTACAACAGATGGATGGTGATCCGTTCCCCATCTGTCCAGCGGATCGGGTGACAGTCAGATGGAAACGGACAGGCGGTCCATTTCCATCTGACAGCCCATAGAAAACAGCGGGCTGTGTCCGTCTAATCAGCAGTATTCAAACTCTACTCAAGAAGTGGAAAATGGGTTCTGTTGAAACCAAACCACGGTCAGGTAGACCAACTAAAATTTCAGCCACAACTGTCAGGAAAATTGTCCGGTATGCAAAGAAAAACCCACAAATAACTTCAGGTGAAATACAGGACTCTCTGAAAACATGTGGTGTGGCTGTTTAAAGATGCACAATAAGGAGGCACTTTAAGAAAGATGGGCTGCATGGTCGAGTCGGCAGAAGAAATCCATTACTACGCAAATGCCACAAAGTATCCCACTTACAATACGCCAAACAGCACAGAGACAAGCCTCAACCTTCTGGCACAAAGTCATTTGGAGTGATGAGACCAAAATTGAGCTTTTTGGCCACAACCATAAACGCTACATTTGGAGACAACAAGGCCTATGATGAAAGGTACGGAGGTGGATCGCTGATGTTTTGGGGATGTGTGAGCTACAAAGGCACAGGAAATTTGGTCAATATTGATGGCAAGATGAATGCAGTATCTTATCAAAAAATACTGGAGGACATTTGCATTCATCAGCCAAGAAGCTGCGCATCCTAAACACAAGGCCAAGTCGACCTGTCATTGGCTACAGCAGAATAAAGTGAAGGTTCTGGAGTGACCATCTCAGTCTCCTGACCTCAATATCATTGAGCCACTCTACGGAGATCTCGATAATGCAGTTCATGCAAGACAGCCCAAGAATTTACAGGAACTGGAGGCTTTTGCCAAGAGGAATGGGCAGCTTTACCACCTGAGAAGATAAAGAGCCTCATCCACAAATACCACCAGAGGCGGCTCTCTAATTAGGCAAATTAGGCGGTCGCCTAAGGCCTCACAAAGACTTCAAACTGTCATCGATGTTAAAGGGAGCAATACACGGTACTAAGAACTGGGGTATGTAAACTTTTGATCAGGGTCAGTTGGGTAGTTTTTGTTGCCATTATGATTTAAAGGAAGTAAACACAGTTGATTGATAATAAATGGCTTCAGGCAAACACTATCCATGAGTGAAAGAAAAGTTTTCATGTTACCATTCATATTCTCTGAAAAATGTCCAAGAAATCATAAATTCTGCCAGGGTATGTAAACTTATGAGCACAACTGTATACTCCATGGTTTGTAGATACTATAACTTTTACAGTAATCAATTAATATACACTTAAGATGTATTATTATTTATTAATTTTTTTACAAAAGACATGTAGCAGAATACATTTGTGTGAAAAAATGATAAAGATTTAATTTGGGTACAATGTTGCATGACCAATTGGCAGTTATAGTATCACAGTGCCGAATAGCAAAAAATGGCCTGGTCATGAAGGGGGTAAAACCTTCCAGAGCTCAAGTGGTTAAGCTTACTTTGGCACTGGACCCTGGGTCTAGCAGCATATTGTACCTGTCCAAAGAATTCCGAACGTACTCAAACAGGTAAAATACTCAGTGGCTCCATCAATGGGATATAGTCGCCTGTGTTGCTCTGAGATAATGTGCCTAGATTGTATTCTGCAGGTGAGGCCCAGAGATAGGCTTGGTTTAAGGTTATAGGCCAGGGTGTCCTCAAACTGCGGCCCTCCAGTTGTCCAGGAACTACAATTCCCATCATGCCTAGTCATGTCTGTGAATGTCAGAGTTATGCAATACCTCATGGGACGTGTAGTTCCGCAGCAGCTGGAAGGCCATGGTTTGAAGATCCCTGTTATAGGCTCTACACATATCTCCCAACTGTCCCTGATTTTGAGGGACGGAGGAAAGGTTTTTTTTATTTTCAAACTTTGTGGTCTTTTTTTTGTTTAGCAAAAAATAAAAAAAACCCAGTGGTGATTAAATACCACCAAAAGAAAGCTCTATCTGTCTAAAAAAAAAAAATGATAAAAATGTCATATATGTACAGTGTTGGATGACCGACCCCCCCCCCCCCCCCCCCCCATCTGCCAGCATATACTATATCTAAACCCTATCCTATAGGAACACCAATGCCCACCATTTTTATTATTATATTATTTTTAATATTATACAGGATTTATATAGCGCCAACGGTTTGCTTTACAAAATGAAGGCAGACAGTACAGTTAAAATGCAATTTGGTACAAGAGGAAGCAGAGAGCCCCGCTCGTTAGAGCTTACAATCTAAGTGGGAGGACCAAGTGATACAAAAGGTAATAACTGTGGGGGATGAGCTGATAAAGATGAGAAAGTAAAAACACGGTGTATTAGTTAGAATCAGGATAGGCTTAGAGGGGTTTCCTGGGATCGTCTAAAGATAGATAGATTAGGACAGAGTTTCTCCAGTCCTCAAAGAGCCCCAACAGGTCATGTTTTCTGGATTGTCCTCAGATGAAACGACTGTGGTAATTACTTAGGCAGTGAAACTGATCAAATCACCTGTGCAAAATAATAACTCCCAGTGACAGAATAGGTTCTCGCCACAATGCACTGGCCTGGACCTCATGCGTTACCAGTTACTTTTGGGGGAACCGACCGCTAGAGAAGGAGGCAGAATACCGGACCTCCTTTGCTACCAGAAGACCTGTCACTTACGCCAGGTTTTACTGTTGTCAATCGAAATTGAGTGTGGGAGATTCCCCGTACTATTGCACGTCTCTTCCAGGGTCGTGTGCGCTAGTTCAGTGCCAGGGAGGGAGGGTAGAGAGCCCAAAAGTGGCTCAAGCTGGAGGGCTCTATAAAATTCCCAATCTGAACGTGGGCCTGTGGGTCTGAGAGTTCCGGCTGTGTCCACCGTTTCCTCTTATGGTAAAGTGGGTGGCCGGGTGTATGCTCGTGCAGCTTAGACTGCGAAAGGGTTGTCTCGGATGCTGGAGTAAAAAGGTGGATACCTAAAATTGGGTATAGGAGTGAGTTGCGGGGATGAGAGGGATGTTATGGTTTTGAGACGGATTACATATGCGTGCAGTGTCCAATTAGTGGGTGTCTTCTCATTTTGGTGATAGTCCAGGGTAAAACCCCGCTGGGGGAACCGACCGCTAGAGAAGGAGGCAGAATACCGGACCTCCTTTGCTACCAGAAGACCTGTCACTTACGCCAGGTTTTACTGCTGACCGTCTCCCATTACATTCTCCCCAGTTCATGGTTACCCATGGCAACTAGTCTCCTCCTCTGACTCTCCTGCTGAGTTAATCCTTTGTCATGGCCTTCCTCTTGTACCCCATGTGTGCTTTACAGGTCCTGTTTTTCTGATATGCCATGTACCACCATACACATTTTTTTTTTTTTTTTTTTTAACAGAAATACTACCTTACACCCTTTTAGAGTAACTTCAGACCAGGATCAGAAACAGTTAACAAAGCTTTTTTGAATGCTCTGCAATAGTACAGTTCACAAACAGTTAAGTCCTCCACTAGCTAATCCTAGACTGCCCAGGCATACCTTTTGAAGGTGCTTTACAGGTCCTGTTTTTCTGATATGCCATGTACCACCTGTGAGGGGTTAGCTCGGCAGCGGGTGTGTGTGACCCCCTGGATGTGTTCACAACACAAAATCAGGCACAGCAGACAGCGTTGTAGGTGAAAAAACAACGGTGCGGTTTATTTATGCTACATGCAGTGAAAAATATAACAGCCAAACAAAAAAGAAACATGAAAAGAAATCCTGGTCAGCTTGACCGCTTACTACACACGTAGATTCCCTGTCTAACAACTGAGTGCAGCCTTGTGCTGCACCAGTCCCTATCTCTGTTGTAGAGGTTTGCCACACAGGCGTTAACTTACCGCACAGAACAGATGTCACACTCCCCAGTCTATACAAACACAAAACTGGTTCCAGAATGGAGCATCTCCCTAAGCATGCTGGGGTTTTTTGTAGAGGTCTTAAAGAGCCCACTTACTTCAGCTGGGCTCATTAACTCTTCCCCTATAGGACTCCCAGCACTCCCCTCTAGTGATATAAGTCAGCATAAAGCCTGAATCTAGGGCATACATATTTTCCATCCTGGATACAACCAGGTGATTTTACCTGCCTGCGGTCACACACCATACACTTTATTTTTGTTAACAGAAATATCACCATACACCTTTTTAGAGGAACTTCAGACCAGGATCAGAAACAGTTAACAAAGCTTTATTTGAAGGCTCTGCACTAGTACAGTTCACAAACAGTTAAGTCCTCAACTAGCTAACCCTAGACTGCCCAGGCATACCTTTTGTAGGTACTTTACAGGTCCTGTTTTTCTGATATGCCATGTGTTAAACATAACTAACTACTCTTTTGGTAACTGGCATAAGTTCGCCTTATAGGTGAGAAAATTCAAATTCTTTTTCTCTTCTTTTTCTATGACAGCTTTTTCCAATTATATAATATTGAATGTTAATACCAATATTAATATTCATTTATACAGATTAATTTTAGAAGTTCCCTGAAGAGTTGTCTCTCTTGAGTTTCTCTGAATCTCCATCAGCATTGAGGATACCACTCTCTGCTCATCCCTGTTTTTCCTTACTTGTGATTAATGTAGGTAAGAACCTGCTTGCAACTATGTTCATATTGACAGGCTCCCTGTATATTGCTAATGTAATTATTTAATCCTTTATATGTTACGTCCGTTCCCATAATCTCCATGTGCCATTTTCAACCCAGGTTTTCTCCTAGGGGGTCCCTGATTGATTGGGGGTCACTGTGCGGCCCTGCTGAGTTCACTGGGGTAATAGTATTAGTATATGCTAATGCTGAACAAACATACAAAATGTGATGAATCTAATTGTAAAAAAACAAAATTCTTGTTCATAGAATTCACCATTAACTCCTGAAGAAGCGTTTTGTTTATGCGCAACATGTAGAGCTGAGCCGAGTCTTTTATGACACACTACCTCTTCAAATTTCTTAATATTTTAGAGTGATCAGTCTGGTCCTCTGAATTTTTCGATTGTAATGCGTATGTAGGTGGTGCATTATTCATGCTCATAGGCATATTTTGTGAATCATTAATGAAATTTTATGTAATTGTCTTGATTTTATTTTTGTAATAAATATAATTTTAATATACATTTGCTCAGTTCAGCAGAGAACTCGGCGGCGTTGTGACAGGAGAAAGGCGAGCTGCGGGCTGTCAGGGAGAAGAGACGGTCACCAGTTCCCCGCTCCGTTCCTTCCCTATTGGCCATAACTGAGAGCCAATCAAAGGAGACTAGGAGAGGAGAGCATCATGGGACATGTAGTTCCAAAGATTGGCAGCCCCATTTTCCACAGGAAGAAGGCTACAGCTGTTGGCCATTATCCATTAATTATCCTAGGGACTGTACTATGTCTGCAGTCTCTGGCCATGATAATGTGATAATGACATTGCCGAAAAGGGGCGGTGAATGGGTGACCCTAAAAGGATGCCCCCCCCCCCCCTGAAAAAAGTTCTACGAACGCCCATGCCTGCCTACAAGCTCACCAGGAGTTGGCTGACTGACATTACAGACAGGACTCTCTTTATCCTCCTCCAACCAGGAATCTGAAGCCTCCTTGACAGAATGACTGACAGCCGTCAGGTGATGTCATAGAGATTATCCTTAGGCAGCATCCCTATGTTATGAGCTGCACCACTGACATATATAAACCATTCAAAGCCAATGGTTATTTTTAATGTTGACATTCACAGATAAGATCATTTGATTTAATTCGATTTAAATGTCACTTTAAACATTCTCAAAAGACTATTTATTTTGTAAATGACTGTGCAAATTGTTGGCGCGCTATGAATCCTTTTTAGCAATGATATTTTCCTATTAAGTCTTCACAGCTAAAATACAGTAATTCAGCACAGGTCCACACAACAGTAATACCTCGGGCTGAATAACATTTGACAATATACAGTAAATCAACGCATATATTTGGGTTGTGCTCCGTGACATAGCAGCATCCACTGATAGACCATCTGTTAGATATTAAAGTTGTAGATTATTTCCTGCACAGAGATCCAACATAGACAGAGCACGGTGAATTGATCCTGACAGGAATAAACTACATAGCGGAGAGCAATTACATTTTATATCTCAGGATATCTGCAGATGGAACGCGGCGTACAGTAAGTTCACGCTTGCTGCTATCAGACCATATAGAAACAGTCTGTGAAATATAATAAACATCACCTGGTGCCCCCCGGAACTCCCGACTGTGAGCAGCTTCTCTGAATTGGTGTGCTTTCAGTAAATCTATGTTCTCCCCCCAGGCATTCATGTGCTAAAATGACATATGCAATGCTATAGGAGGAAACCCAGGCAATCTGCGCTGTAAGGAACCAAGAAGTTATTCCAGTGCTATATTTTTACCCGTAAGTGTGTATGTCTTCCAAAGGTCAAACTATTTAAATAGCAGCAGTAAGGAACCGATAAAGAATATATTATCCCTCTCTTTGTTTTTACTGATTTATATAGCATTGATGAATTCTACATTTACACGCCGCTGCTCCACAGGCCCTTACAATCTTGTAATCCATCCATCAGTAATGTGGTCAAAAAGGCTTTGCTTTTTTTATTTTTATTTTTATCCAGTTGATGTGTGATTTAATTAAATTGATTGAATCTGCAAACAATCAGATTGCCATAACTTCCCAATCTAGACTAAGGTGGTCGATTCACTAAGCTTTACCGCATGCCGTAAGGGTATCGTTACTAATTTGCATAAATTATCGCATGCGGTAAATAAAGTCCAATTCATTTAAAAAAAAAGATTTTGCGGTAAACATCAAAAAAATAATAATTTGTCAGTAAATATTGTTTACAAAAGTGCAACAAAAGGAGTAGGTTAACCGTGACAATTACTCCAGTTTGAAGTGACCTCTTGAAGTGGCCACTGTAATACTTTTGGTTATATACACCATTACAACAAGTTAAACTTGGATAGGAACATGAAAAATAAATAAAAATGTTTAACCACTTACTGGTCACTTAAACCCCCCTCCTGCTCAGACCAATTTTCAGCTTTCGGCGCTGACGCACTTTGAAGGACAATTGCGCGGTCATACAACACTGTACCCAAATGAAATTTTTATCATTTTTTTTCCCACAAATAGAGCTTTCTTTTGGTGGTATTTAATCACAGCTGGGGTTTTTATTTTTTGCTAAACAGACAAAAAAAATGGAGAATTAAAAAAAAAAAAATCATGTTTAATAATTTGTTATAAAATTTAGCAAACAGGTAATTTTTCTGCTTCGTTGATATGCGCTGATGAGGCGTCACTGGTGGGCACTGATAGGCTGCACTGGTGGGCACAGATAAGGTGGCACTGATGGGGAAGGATAAGTCGGTACTGATGGGCACAGAAAAGATGGCACGGATGGGCACGGATGTGTGGCACAGATGTGTGGCACGGATGGGCACTGATAGATGGCACTGATAGGTGGCACTGATGGGCACTGGTAGGGGACACTGATGGGCACTGATAGGTGACACTGATGTGCAGCACTGTAAAGGCACATTGTGGGCACTGGCATTGTGGGCACTGTGGGCACTGACAGGTGAAGCTGGTGGGCACTGACAGGTGAAGCTGGTGGACACTGGTAGGCGGCACTTGTATAGGACACAGGTGGGCACCATGAACCTGGGCACATTGCAGTGATCGGGACTATGTCCCTCTCACTGCCGCCGGTGATCGGCTTTTTTTTTTCTCCTCACGCTGTCAGCGCGAGGAGGAAAAAAAAAAGCTGATTGCCAGCTCTGTTGTTATCACATGATCAGCTGTCATTGGCTGACAGCTGATCACATGGTAAGGGGTCGGGATCGACCCCTTACTCGGATCTGTGATCCAGCGAGTCTCACAAACTCGCTGAACACAGAGTGCGCCGTGCGCGCCCTTGAGGGGACGCGCAGGCCGCTCGTGAACGGGACGACGTCAATAGACGTTGTCCCGGCAAGTTAGATCCGCGCTGTAGCCGTCATTCGGCTATAGCGCAGATCTGGTGGTTAAAAAAAAAAATTATAAAAAAATATAGTCAAGTTTTCTTCAGTTACCATAATATAAACATAGGCAGCAGCAACACAGAACTGGGCCAAAATCATAGAACAATCTTGTAAAGAGCACTTTCAACAGCTCTAGTAGGTCATTAGGTCATACATTTACAAAAATGTAGCACCCTGATGTTTAGGCAGGGCTGCTATTAACTTTAGTTACCAGGCGATAGTTGCCTTGGCTAATTGTTAGGAGATCAATTGATATCTCCCTAATTCTGGAATTGTTGCACTTCTCTCTTCTGTCACTAGGTGGCCGGGTATCTGGTGACATTGGATAAGACAAGGGCATAGCAAGGACAGATTATGGATGAATGGGGTGTCTCAGCCAATGGGCGGGGATTTTTCTTGGGTCCCTTGGCCTGCTGGGAGAGCCTATTTATTTGGGTGGAGTCAGGTGATTGGGGTTCTGTGCCACCTGGGCGACTGTCCGGGTGGACGTGTGTTATGTTGTCCCGGGTTGCTAGGCCATAAGCCTTGGGCCTATCCCAGGGACGTCTGGCTGCTAGGCTGTCTGAGCGCCTATCTATAAGCAGGAGAGCAGCGTAGGGTTGGAACTGCGGGCTTGTATTCCAACCAGAAGTAACGGTTCCGCCGGCCAGGAAACCATTGTGGTCAGAGGTAAAAGGGAAGCTGTCGCCACTAAGGGACCGTCCACCTTGTTACCGGAGATCACTGGGAGTAAGCTGAGGCCAGTACCAGAGCAGACTTCTCGCCAGCCGGGGACGGTCAAGAAGTGGGACAACTTTAGCAAGTGCCAAGTCAGGGACCCAGCGGGACAGCAGAGGAGACACTTGTGGAGCACCAGTGAGTTCCAAGTCAGGGACCTAACGTGTCAGTAGGGGGGGGGGGTGACGCTTGAGGAGTATCTGTGAGTGCCAACCTAGGGACCCAGCGGGGAAGCTAGGGTGACGCTTGAGGAAGATACTGAGTGCTAACAGTGGAAGAGTTCAGAGGATCCAGTGGCTTTTGGATCTGAAGTCTAGTGAGAGAGACTGAGAGCTCATTGAGTGAAGACCCACAGTGAGTGATTGTGGGGTAAGCTGAGAAATGTTCATGTTGCAAATAGTTAGATACAATTACAGTTAGTCATTTCTACAAGATTTTTGCCATAGGAGACAGCGTCCTACCTATACAGAAGTGGTGTCCGGCTGGAGGCCTTCACCTGTATAGCTGTCTGCCTATAGAAGTCTTGGAGTCTGCCAATTAACATTGCATCTACCTAAGGGTGTCCTGGCCCCAACCATCTCTCCCTCAGTTCTGTTTAAGAGACAATAAATCCCTTTGCATTCAAAAAGTGTCTGGTGCCCACCCTTTCATCTTATATTTCACCCACCATGCCTTGTAACCCACTCTACACAGAAGGATGTCAGCTGTCCCTGACTCTGGAGGTCACCATTAGGCCTAAAGTAGCCCGGGCCTTTGCTACAAAAAAAACGAATTTTTATGAATGTATGGCATGATGGATTTAGAAAAGGAGCGCAACACAGCATCAGGAGACATACAGTATCTCACAAAAGTGAGTACACACCTCACATTTTTGTAAATATTTTTGTTATATCTTTTAATGTGACAACACTGAAGAAATTACACTTTTCTACAATGTAAAGTAGTGAGTGTACAGCTTGTATAACAGTGTCAATTTGCTGTCCCCTCAAAATAACTCAACACACAGCCATTAATGTCTAAACCGCTGGCAACAAAAGTGAGTACACCCCTAAGTGAAAATGTCCACATTGGGCCCAACGTGTCAATATTTTGTGTGGCCACCATTATTTTCCAGCACTGCCTTAACCCTCTTGGGCATGGAGCTCACCAGAGCTTCATAGGTTGCCACTGGAGTCCTCTTCCCCCCCTCCATGACAACATCATGGAGCTGGTGGATGTTAGAGGCCTTGCGCTCCTCCACCTTCCATTTGAAGATGCCCCACAGATGCGCAATAGGGTTTAGGTCTCGAGACATTATTGGCCAGTCCCTAACCTTTACACTCAGCTTCTTTAGCAAGGCGGTGGAGGTGTGTTTGGGGTCATTATCATGTTGGAATACTGCCCTGTTGCCCAGTCTCCAAAGGTAGGGATCATACTCTGCTTCAGTATGTCACAGTACATGTTGGAATTCATGGTTCCCTCAATGAACTGTAGCTCCCCAGTGCCGGTAGCACTCAGGCAGCCCCAGACCATGACACTCCCACCACCATACTTGACTGTAGGCAAGACACACTTGTCTTTGTACTTCTCACCTGATTGCCCCCACACACGCTTTACACCTTCTGAACCATTTAAGTTTATCTTGGTCTCTTCAGACCACAGGACATGGTTCCAGTAATCAATGTCCTTAGTCTGCTTGTCTTCAGCAAACTGTTTGCAGGCTTTCTTGTGCATCATCTTTAGAAGAGGCTTCCTTCTGGGACGACAGCCATGCAGACCAATTTGATGCAGTGTGCTGCGTATGGTCTGAGCACTGACAGACTGATCCCCACCCCTTCAACCTCTGCAGCAATGTTGGCAGCACTCATATGTTTATTTCCCAAAGACAACCTCTGGATACAACTTTGGTTGACCATGGCAAGGCATTTCTGCGTGGAACCTGCCCTGTTAAACCACTGTATGGTCTTGGCCACCGTGCTGTAGCTCAGTTTCAGGGCCGTGGCAATCTTCTTATAGCCTAGGCCATCTTTATGTAGATCAACAATTCTTTTTTTCAGATCCTCAGAGAGTTCTTTGCGGTGCCATGTTGAACTTCCAGTGACCAGTATGAGAGAGTGAGAGCGATAACACCAAATTTAACACACCTGCTCCCCATTCACACCTGAGACCTTGTAACACTAACGAGTCACATGACACCGGGGAGAGAAAATGGCGACTTTGGTCCAGTTTGGACATTTTCACTTAGGGGTGTACTCACTTTTGTTGCCAGCGGTTTAGACATTAATAACTGTGGTGTTGAGTTATTTTGAGGGGGCAGCAAATTTACACTGTTATACAAGCTGTACACTCACTACTTTACATTGTAGCAATTGTCATTTCTTCAGTGTTGTCACATGAAAAGATATAATAAAATATTTACAGAAATGTGAGGGGTGTACTCACTTTTGTAAGATACTGTACGTGTAAGAATGTAGTTCAAATTTCAATGCCTCCAAATACAGATTACTGTAAAAATGTGAGAGTAAAAAATATTTTTTTTGCAAAAGAAAAATAACAAACAACTTATAACATAAAATGTTATAAGGAAATTACCTTAAACAACCCTTAACCACCAACACATGCAATAAATTACTGCATGAGAAAATGCGGTAGTTACCCAACAATCGAAAAATTTATTTGTTTTGAATTAAAGGGAAAACTTTTTCTTTTTCTTTTGGATAGGGTAAGGAAAAGTTATGACCTCATATGGTTTTTTTTTGCCATTTGTGTCCCATTGAAAATATTTCCCCCTCGCTTCCTGTCCCACGGCCAAAACAGAATGTGAGAGAAAATTCCTCTAAGTGAGGAAATCTCTGGTTGTTACTAATGTTCCCATTGGAAGATATCCCCAATATTCGTGTCCTGGGAACAAATTTATTGGTACCCTTTCAGCCATTGAAACAATGCTTCATCCCCCCCTGAAAAGTGATAACATTAAAAGCAATTGTCTCATGTATACCCCCATGGCTTTGGTATCTCATAGTGTAAATCAAAGAAAGTGTGAAAAGCGATCAATTCTTTTTCATTCATAGTTACATAGTAGGCGAGGTTGAAAAAAGACTCAAGTCCATCAAGTCCAACCTATGTATGTGATTATATGTCAGTATTAGATTGTATATCCCTGTATGTTGCGGTCGTTCAGGTGCTTATCTAATCGTTTATTTAAACTATCCATGCTCCCCACTGAGACCACCGCCTGTGGAAGGGAATTCCACATCCTTGCCGCTCTTACAGTAAAGAACCCTCTACATAGTTTAAGGTTAAACCTCTTTTCTTCTAAATTTAATGAGTGGCCACGAGTCTTCTACAAATAAAGGTTAAAATGGCCTAGACAGATGTGTTGGTACCTCTAAAGCTGGTTCATGGTGATATTTCAAACTCACTGTCTTCTGGAATTAGTTTCACACATCCTCAATTTTGTAATCAGTAAGCCTATTTATTATTTTATTTTCAGAAAAAATGAGAAGGTGAAAAAACACCCTATACTCTCCCCACTGCAGTTAACACCCTGGCTAATAAAGTTTCATTATCTATACAGCCTGGTGCAGCGGTCCTGGGGTTTGAAAACCACACTATTCTTCCTTTTACTTTCCATAGGAATGCTGGGACAGATCAGAGCAGTTCTGCTTGGCCATCACAGTCACAGGGCGGCACTGACCATTCAGGACCAATTTAATCGCCCTGGCATCCATAGGGAAAAAAGAGAAAAAATAGCGTTTCGATGGATCGGAGCGGTTCTGATAGGTCAGTAAGGTCATCTATCGGCACTGACCAATCGGAACCGCTCTGATCCTTTTCGATGTCCCTAGAGAGAGAAGAAGAAAAGTTCCGTTTTCAAAACTGAGGACCGCTGAACCAGGCTGCGTGGATGGTGAAACAGTATCACCCATGGAGGTAATTCCATCAGGGGCCAGGGAGGGTATAGGGTGTTCACTTTTTAATTTCTCTTGAAAAGTTGAACTTACTCTTCCGATAGAGAAAAGTTGCTTTTGGATATTATTGTGTGCACAACGCTGAACATGGACCAGAGAAAGTGAAGGAGAAAGAAAGACAACTACAGACCAGCATGTCAAAGGTAAAGGCTATAAGATTATCTCCAAGCAGACTGATAATCCTGTGACTACAGTTGCAAAAATTATTAGAAAAATTAAGGTCCAAGGCAATATTTTTAGTGACCACAGAAGGAAAACTGACCCCAGTTTGAACAGAAGGACAGTGCGAATGATAGACAAAGAGCCAAGTAAAACCTCCGCAGAGATACAAGCTGAACTCCATGGTCAAGGTACATCAGTGTCTGATGACACTATACATTGCTTATTGTGAAGACCAACGAGGTCTCTACTGTCGAGAGACAAACCTAAAAAAGCCAGACTGGTGACGGGTCACAATGCTTCTGGGAGATTGTGCTTTCGAGAGATGAGGCAAAACTAGAGATTTTTGACAAGTTACATCTAAAGCTGGCCATATATACATAGAATTAAATTTGGCAGGTTCAGCAGGGACTAGATGAAGTTCAATCCATCTGTGTCCACTGTGGTTTAACAGAAGTCAATCTACTGATCGATTTCTCTTTAACCACCCAGTCAGTATATTTCCACTCGATTAGCGTTGCAGGCAATAGACTGCAGCACTGATCTGTGTATATTCTGATAGTGGGGGAGTCTCCCTGCTTTCAGAATACATTGACACAGCGGCAAGGATTCCCCCATCCACATTAAATGTGTAGCTCAGGGGCAGGCAACCTCGGCCCGCCAGCTGTGGTGAAACTACAAGTCACATGAGACATTGCAAGACCCTGACCCTATCACAGGCATGACTCCTAAGGCCAGCCATATACAGTTCAAATCTCGGCCAGTTCAGTAGGAACTGGCTGAGATTTGAATCGTTAAAGAGGAAGTAAACCCTGAGAAAGAAAATATTTTTTTTAAACAAGAAAGGTGAAGGCTCCAGGAAGATCAGCAACGCTTTACTTATCATTCAGAATACGGTTAACAAAAGTGATACAGAAATGTAACAAATATGGAACTGCAACCATCTCACACAGACTTCCAGGCTGTTCACAAAAGTTAACGCCTCGAAAGGAGCGTCTTCTGATGAGAAGAATTGAAGAAAATCGCCATGCAAGTTCACTGCAGTTAGCTAAAGAAGTAGAAAGCCCAAACTGGAGTAATTGCGTCCCATTACACAATACGGCATACACTGCAGAGGAAGGGCATGCATGGTTTCTTCCACGAAAGCCCAAGCTCAAAAAAGCCCGCCTAGTGTTGGCCAGGTCCCATGCTGAAGAAGACTACTGGGACACTGTACTCTGGAGTAGAGGTGGGATGACCTGAAAAGTTCTGCCCCGAACCATGAACCTTATTGAAGTTTATGGGACCCGAACATGAGAAATCAAAAGTGCCCATTTTGAAGGCTTATATGCAGGTAATTGGCCATAAAAGGGGTATGGGGTCTGGGTACTGCCCTGGGGGACATGTGTCAATGGAATTTTTTTTTTTTTTTTTTTTATTTATAGTTTTTTTAAGAGCAGTGATTTTAATAATGCTTAAAGTGAAACAATAAAAATGATTAATTCCTTTAAATATAGTGCCTGGGGGTTCCCTTAGTCTGCTTGTAAAGTGGGGCATCTGTAGCATGAATAGAACATGCTGCAGCAAAACTAGAATGCATTTCTAAAGAAAATAAAACTAGTCAAATCCCATTTAAATTGACTTGCGGTTGCAATTGCCGGAACCCGGCCAAAGCACCCCTCCCTAGTATGGTTCAGGAGAGTGAGCGCTCACTCCCCCCCCCCCCCTTTCCTGGCCTGCCAGGCTGCATGCTTGGATAAGGGTAAGGTATGGATTTTGGGGGGGGGGGGGGGGCATGCCATTTTTTTTGGCATGGGGTTCCCCTTAAAATTCACAGCAGACCCCCCCGATGCCGTATTTGTTTTTACTATTTTTACCAGCAAATTTTTTTTTTTATTCAGCTGTCAGCAGGGAAGCCCATTGACAGCTGATGACTCATTAGTTGTTAAAGCGGAGTTCCAGTTGTTTTTGTGTAGCTGCTGACTTTTAATAAACACACAACTCACCTGTCCTACGATCCAGCACTGCAGCCGCCTGAACCCTCAGTTCTCTCCCTCGCCTCTCCTCTGTGCGGGCATCACAAATGTGAGATTGCAGGGAGAGAGGGGGAGAGGAGAACTTTTTCCCTAGTCGCCTAAGCGGCCCAAGCAGAAGTGGGAGCTAGGTACCTGTCTAAACTATGTACCCCGCCCCCCCCAAAATATTACATGCCAAATGTGGCATGCAAGAGTTTGAGGAGTCCTTAAAGCGGAACTTCTACTTTTGTGTGGAACTCTGCTTTAAGGATGCCGTTAAGAAGAACCAGCTTTTACTGCGCCCTGATTGGGCAAAGCTTTGCCCAATCAGGGAACAGAATGCACTGTGCAGCGCGCAGTGCAATGCAGGGCGTTCGGCGGGATGAACACCAGCCGAACATCCTGCGAACTGGGCGAACAGCCAATGTTCAGCCCCAAACTCATGCTTGAGCCGAACAATTCACCCAACACTACTCTGGAGTGATGAGACCAAGATAAATATTTTTGGAACTGATGGCGTTGCAAAAGTGAGGAGTACAAAGAAAAATGCATGATTGATGCCTACAGTGAAACATTGTGTCCTTCTGTGGGGCTTCATGAGTGCTGCTGGTGTCGGGGAGCTGCATTTCATTGATTTTCGCATCATGAATTCACAGATGTACTGCTCTATATGGAAAGAGAAGATGCTACCATCCCTCTTGGTCATCATGCATTTTTCCAACATGACAATGATCCAAAACACACATCTAAGGCCACTGTTGCATTTCTGAAGAAGAACAGGGTGAAAGTGGTTCAGTGGCCAAGTCTGTCTTCTGATCTGAACCCATTTCAACACCTCTGGGGAATTCTGAAGAGACAAGTTGAGCATCACTCTCCATCCAGCATGGAAAAAGATAGATGTTGCAATATGTCGCCAACTTGTTCATTCCATGCCTAGAAGACTTGGTGCTGTTCTACAAATCATGGAGGTCATACAAATTACTAGATGTCGTAGTTTTTGTTGTGGGGTGTATTCATTTTTCCATCAACTAAATTTGAGTCAAACTGAAGATTTTGTAATCTTATGCCGCATAGACACGATCGGAAATTCCACCAGCAAAAGTCCGATGAGAGCTTTTGGTCTGAAAATGCAACCGTGTGTATGCTCCATCGGACTTTTGCTTGCGGAATTCCAGCCAGCAAAAGATTGAGAGCAGGTTCTCAATTTTTCAGTCGGAAAAAGTTCAGATCAGAAATTCCGATCGTCTGTACCAATTCCGACACGCAAAATTCCTACACATGCTCGGAGACAATTTGATGCATGCTCGGAAGAATTGAACTTAATTTTCTCGGGTCGTCATAGTGTTGTACTTCACCGCGTTCTTGACAGTCGAAAGTTGAGCGAACTTTTGTGTGACCGTGTGTATGCAAGACAAGCTTGAGCGGAATTTCGTCGGAAAAAACATCCAAGATTTTTCAGACGGAAATTCCACTCATGTGTACGCGGCATTAGTTATACTATTATCCTTACTTTCATATAATGTAATGAGCTAAACAAGTGTTCTATAAAACTCAGTTTTGTCAACATTTTGGAAATTGTTCTTGTGTTCATTGAGATATTGATTAAAATCTTACTTTTGAAAAGGGGTGTACTCATTTATGCTGAGCTCTGTATATGTTTTGTGTCCTATTTCTATTTATACCACTTTCCCACCAGGCTATAGCCTTATAGAGGACTACAGCACAGTCTTCCAGTTCTGGAAGGGCGTCTGTCAGGCACAGCTGATCACAGATCAAGGTAAAGGGCCAATCACAGCAGTCCTTTACCATGTAATCAGCTGTGTCCAATCACAGCTCATCACATGTAAGCAAATGTTGGTTATTGGCATTTCCTTTCCTTTAGCACTGTCAGTGTGTGAGAAAAGGAAAGCGAAAAACTGGCTATCCTGTGACAGGGGACATTTACATTGATACTTGGGAAACTAATCATCAGTGTCCTGATGATCAGTGCAACCCCATCAGTGCAGCATATCAGTGCAGTCTCATCAGTGGCCATCAGTGCAGCTTATCAGTGGCCATCAGTGCAGCTTATCAGTGGCCATCAGTGCAGCTTATCAGTGGCCAACAGTGCAGCTTATCAGTGGCCAACAGTGCAGCTTATCAGTGGCCATTAGTGCCACCTCATCAGTGCAGCCTCTTAAGAGCAGATCAGTGAAGAAGAAAAATTATTTGCAAAATTTCATAACAGGAATTAAGAAAAAAAATGTTCGATCTTTTTTTTCGTTTAGCAAAGAATAAAAAACCCAGCGGTAATTAACCGCTTGCCCACCATATACTGTAGATATACGGCGGCAAGGCGACTCTCCTGCGCTGGATCACATACCAAGTACATGATCCAGCATTTCCGGGGTTGGGGCGGCCCGCTGTGGTTAGACACAGCGGGAGCGGATTGGCATGTACAACGGACTTGATGTGCACCGACACCTGCCGATGCTTCAGTACAATGACGGAACAGCAGTCTGCCTATGTAAACAAGGCAGATCGCTGTTCTGTCACTACAAAAGACATGGATCCTGTGTCTAGATAGTTGTATATAAAATGCACTTTTTATCTTTCAAAAAGTGTTTCCCAGTGCTAAACCTTTCATCCGATTTCTAAATTGCTGCAATTGTACATTTTAAAAGCCAATATAAAGGAATAGTAGTGGTAAAAAAAAAAGCTCTTGTCGATTTAATTAACCTTTTTTGGGGTTAATTCTCCTTTAAGGGGTGTGGCAGGGGGGGCGTGTCCTATGTCTACATACATTTGCTAGTATGTGTTCCTCAATCCAGGGGCGTAACTATAGGGGGTGCAGCAGTCGCGAGCGCAACCGGGCCCTGTGCTGCAAGGGGCCCATGCCGCCCCCTCTACATATGGCCGGTGGCAGCATAGGCGGTTAGGCACAGGGCGCACGGGTGGCTGGAGGTGGGGGGTGACTAGCAGAGCTCCATGCTCGACTACCGCACTGGCTGTGTGTGTCCTCCCCAGCCAGAATGCTGCCCCCTGAGTCCGGCTCACACTGCACTGCATGCTTCTCCCGGGCAAACAAACTTTAAGCACACATATGCAGTGCAGTCCTATGAGAACCGGCCCCCCAAAGGACACCGCAGTCGTACCTGTGACCGAGCCCTGGAGTTCCACCACTGGACTCGGAGGGAAGGGCCTCGGCTGGGGTTCAGGGGGGCCCTTCATGGTTCTTCCACCAGGGCCCAGAAGGTTCTAGTTACACCACTGCCTCAATCCCATGTCAAAATGTTGGGACGTGTGCTTCTAAGGTTGCCACCTTTTCTTCAAGTCAAGCACGAACCCTTTAGCAGCGCACAGATCTTTTTTTTTTATAGTATAAACTATAGATATATTTTGCAATTAAGTAACATTTCTAATTATATGAAGTTAATCACAAGAGTCCCCCTTTACATCAGAGTCCACAGACTTCCCTTTTTACATCTGAATCCACTTGCAGGGCTATCTTACACTGTAAGGGGGGATTCTGCAGACTCTGATGTAAGGGAGAACTCTGGGGACTCTGACATAAGGGAAGCTCTGGGAACCCTGATTTAAGGGGAAACACTGAGAACTGATGTAAAGAGAGGACTCTGATGTAAGGGGGGACACTGTGGCCTCTGGTGCAAAGGGGAACTCTGATGTAAGGGGTGCTCTGAGAACTCTGATTTACCTTAGTATTGTCACTCAGAGGCAGGAGAGAGAAGGGGGAGACTTCAGTCACAGGCAGGGATGGATGGTGAGCTCACTCACCCCTTGGCAGTCAGCACCTCTCATCCAAATGTATCTGAGGCTGCTGGACTTCAAATTTCCAGCCCACACTTTTCTTTTCTGAGGCACAGCCCCAGGGATTGGAATGTGGGTAGACACAGAGGGGTAAGGGCAGGAAGAAGAGGAGTAGATCTCGGCTTCAACAACCACAGCCAGCAAGCCCGCTGGGAGGCCATAGTCCAGTCTGAATAATGTGTCTGGGTTTCAGGCAGTTTGAAACCCAGACACATGATTCCAAACCTGAACTGTCTGGGTGAATCCTGGACAGTTGGCAACCCTATATGCTCCCCAGCCAGTGTCATTAGTACAGTGACAGTGCATATTTTTTTAGCACTGATCACTGTATTGGTGTCACTCCAAAAAGTCTCAGTGTCCTGACTGTCCACTGCAATATCATAGTCCCGCTATAAGTCACTGATCGGCACTATTACTAGTAAATTTAAAATACATTTTTTTTTTTTTAATAGTTTTTTAATAGTTTATAGCACAAAAAATAAAAACCACAGAGGTTATCAAATACCACCAACAGAAAGCTCTATTAGTGGGAAAAAAAAGGACGTACATTTTATTTAGGTACAGCGTCGCACGACTGCGCAATTGTCAGTTAAAATAATGCAGTGCCGAATCACAAAAAATGGCCCGGTCATGAAGGGGGGGGGGGAGTAAATCTTCTGAGGGTGAAGTGGTTAAATACCACCAAAAGAAAGCTCTGTCTCAAAAAAGTGATAAAATGTCATATGAGCAGTGTTGGTCATAAAAAAGTAATTAGTTAAAGTGGTGTTGCCACCAAAAAAAAAAAATGTGGCTTAAAAATCATGAAAAAAAATTAAAAAAAAAATTATTGGAAGAAAAAAAAAAATTTTTTACTCACCTCTAAATGCCTGTTGCTAGGGGGGTCCCTTGTAGTCTGCCACCTTCGTTGCCGGGCTAAACGTCACTTCCCCTCGGCGCCGCACAGTCATCTGGGACCTGTCATGTGTCCCAGATGAGTGAGCATCGAATCACGGCGCACAGCGCCGCTCGCGCATGCGCAGTGGGTGCCCGGCTGTGAAGCCACAGCCGGGTTCCCACATTAAGAATGCCGGTGCCGCGAGCGGAGCGGGGAACGAGGGGGGGGTCTCGTTCCCCCGCATCGCTGGACCCTGGGACAGGTAAGTGTCCGATTATTAAAAGTCAGCAGCTGCAGTATTTGTAGCTGCTGACTTTTAATTTTTTTTTGAGGGCACCCCACTTTAAGTTACAAATTACTTCTGAGGGGGTGGCAGCGGTGGTACTTGGGGGGTGGCAGTGGTGTACGTGTACAGTACTTGGGGGGGTGGCAGCGGTGGTACTTGGGGGGTGGTAGCGGTGGTGTACTTGGGGGGGTGGCAGGCAGTGGTGGTACTTGGGGGGTGGCAGCGGTGGTGGTGCCATCCTCTCCCACCACCATCTCTTACTGATCCCATCCCCCACCACCACTGATCTCATCCCTACCCTATCCCCCCATCACTTAAATATAGCGCTGCTTTACCGCCGCCGCCCCCACCGCCCCAGTGTGAAACCGGCCTAACAAAAGATGAATCAGCACAGGGGACACCATCCTACTGATTGTAAGTTATGTTCCCTGTGCTGATTTTTCCATTTGTGATTTTGGCTGCACTTAGGCTTTAAAAATTCAGGAATGAAGGCCTCTTGATCCCCTTTAGGGAAAGAGAGCCTTGACTGATGGGGGCATGGCGAGGAGCTGGGAGAAACAGTATGGAAGTGGTCACTGAGGACTGGATGAAGTCACGGGGTGATGGGGTGGGCCTAAGCTCAGTAAAAGTCTGCCCTCAGGGAATTCTGGGCCTTTTGAAGAACATGGGACTGGCAGAGCTGCCCACCTTCCCGCCCCTTTGGATGGTTTGTCACAGTTTTAAGTTTAGCAGCGTTTTTTTGACCTTGCCAGCATTTGAAGTGGTTGTAATGGGCTATGCCCTTAATTAGAAATTTGAAGTAGGCTGTCTGTCCGGCACTTATGGTAAGGACAGGCCCCGTTTGGAATTTGTCTCGTTAATGTTAAAGTGTGCTTACAGTGTAACTGTGACTGTCGCTGGTTTAAAGTGTTTACATGTTCTTTTGGAAAGTGGTAGCCTGGCCCTTTTTCCAACTCAATGGTTGTATAATAAGGCTGGGTTCCCACATCACACCTGAATCGCACAGTGGTTCACACTGAGATCTGCAAAGTAAAGTTAAATGACACCCCCAGATAGGTTTGCAGATGGCAGTGCAAACTGTGCAGGAATCAGATTGCATAGGTGTGAACACCCATGCGTTCCGATTCCAGTGCAGACCAAAAAAAAGGGTCCTGCACCATTTTGAAATTAAATCACATTGCATGTGATGTGCACAGCAATGCGGTGCGAATGACATGCGATGTCTGTCATTGCATTAGTGTGAACCAGGACTAAGTGTGGTTTCTTGTACGGGGCGGGGGGGGGGGGGGTTAGCAAGGTTCTTTTATTATGTTGATAGTTGGTTTTGCCTAGGCCTTTGCGCCTCAGTGGTAAAGGACCATCCTTTATAAAACTGTAGGGCCTTGTTTAACCACTACGCGCCGCGCTATAGCCGAAAGACGGCTGCAGCGCGGACGCTCCCTGCTGGGAGGACGGCTCTGGACGTCCTCCTGTTTACTTCCCTAATGCGCGCTCCTGAGCGTGCATCGGGGAAGTTCTGTGTTGGCCGTGTCCGTCGGACACAGCCAGTCACAGATCGCTGTAAACGGCCAATCACAGCGAGATCGGCGTGTCCAATGAGAGATGATCTCATATGCAAACATATGAGATCATCTCTCAGCGCCGCTCTGCCTCCTCACACAGACAGCGTGTGAGGAGGGAGAGATGAACGGCGCCATGCTGCCATCTGTCCCCGCTGCCACCTGTCACCAGTACCACCTGTCCCCAGTACCACATGTCCCCAGTGCCATCTGCCAGTGCCATCTGTCATCAGTGCCACGTATCAGTGCCATCTGTCAAAAGTGCCACCTGTCAGTGTCACGTGCCATCTGTTATCAGTGGCATGTGTCATCAATGCCACGTATCAGTGCCATCTGTCATCAGTGTCACGTGTCATCAGTGTCACGTATCGGTGCCATCTGTCATCAGTGCCACGTATTAGTGCCATCGCTCATCAGTGCCACGTATTAGTGCCACATAATATCAGTGCCACGTATAAGTGCCATCTGTCACCAGTGCCACATATTAGTGCCATCTGTCAGTGTCACGTGTCATCAGTGCCCCCGTATTAGTGCCATCTGTCATCAGTGTCACGTGTCATTAGTGCCATCTGTCATCAGTGCCACATCAGTGTCATCAGTGCCACCTGTCATCAGTGCCACGTCAGTGTCACGTGTCATTGTCCTGGTGCTCCAGGGCCTTCAAAAGTGTAATAGGTAGTCAACAATTTAGATGTGTAATTTATGCTCCTAGAACACGTGATGGCGCTCCCTGCATGTTGGGCCTCTCTATGTGGCCAGGCTGTGGAAAAGTCCCACATATGTGGTATCGTAATACTCAGGAGGAGTAGCAGAATTTATTTTGGGGTGTCATTTGTGGTATACACATGCCATGTGAGAGAAATAACCTATTACAATGACAATTTTGTGGAAAAAAAAAAAAAAAATTAAAAAATAATTCATTTTGCAAAGAATTGTGGGAAAAAAATGACAACATCAAAAACCTCACCACGCCTCTTACTAAATACCTTGGAATGTCTACTTTCAAAAAAGGGTCATTTGGGGGGTATTTGTTCTTTCCTGGCTTGTTCAGGTCACAAGAAATGAGATAGGCCACCAGTACATCAGATGTGATCAACTTTGTATAATTCGCACCACAGTTTGTAGAGTCTGTAACTTTCACAAAGACCAAATAATATCCACTAATTTGGGTTATTTTTCCCAAAGATATGTAGCAGTATAAATTGTGGCCAAAATTTATGAAGAAAAATGTGCTAAATTTTATCACAGAAACAAAGAAAAATGCGTTTTTTTTCAAAATTTTCGGTCTTTTTTCATTTATAGCGCAAAAAATAAACAACCCAGAGGTGATCAAATACCACCAAAAGAAAGCTCTATTTGTGGGGAAAAAAAAGGAGTACAGTGTTGCATGACTGAGTAATTGCCATTCAAAGTGTGAGAGCACCGAAAGCTGAAAATTGGTCTGGGCAGGAAGGGTGTTTAAGTGCCCAGTAAGCAAGTGGTTAATTCAAGAAAGGTCCACATAAATATTTACACAATAAACAAAAATAGATAATTCGGCCTTTATTTAGACACATCATTTTGTATACCAACCTTTGTTCTGTGCTCCTGAAAATCTGCTGATCTTGCTTCTGAACTGGCTACTTCTGACATTTCTCTTTGGATTCCCCCTTTATTTTACTGATTAATGTTACGGTCTCCGGCCTGGACTTTTATCTAAGATTCTGCCTGCTTATTTTGTACCTTGCTGCCAGCTCATTGGCGACCCCTGCCTGTCTCTGACCTGGATTATGATTCTGCACCTCCCTGCCTTGCTGTTACTAAACTTGGCTTGTGACCTGACTCCTTTCTTCTGCTCATCCAACCTCAGCATCTCCAAGTTCAAGTTCTCTGAACCAACCTACTGGCACCTGTGCCCTTCTGCTGCCCTTTCAGTCCCAGTGTTGGTCATCTTACTTTAAAAAAGTAATTTGTTAAGTTAAAAATTACTTCTCCCAAAAAGTAATTGCGTTAGTAACTCAGTTACTACATTGGAAAAGTAATTAGTTACTCAGCAAAGTAACTGTGACAGGGGTGGCAGCGGTGGTACTTGAGGGGTGGCAACGGTGGTACTTGAGGGGTGGCAACGGTGGTACTTGAGGGGTGGCAGTGGTGTACTTGGGGGGGGTGGCAGTGGTGGCAGTGTACAGTACTTTGGGGGGTGGCAGCGGTGGTACTTGGGGGGTAGCAGGCAGCAGTGGTACTTGGGGGGGGGTGGCAGCGGTGGTGGTGCCATCCTCTCCCACCACCACCTCTGCCTCTTACTGATCCCATCCCCCACCACCACTGATCTCATCCCTACCCTATCCCCCCCCCATCACCTCTGTTGTAGAAGTGATGGTGGGTGGGTAGGGATGGGATCAGTAAGGAGCAGAGGTGGTGGAGGACTTGGGATGGATTGATTGCACTGCAATTCGAATCGTCAGACAGTCACTTACTTGAATGCCTCCAGGGATGTCTTTCCTCATGGGGAGAGAGAGAGAGACCCTCCCCTTCACTCGATTGGTGTCAGCTGACTTCATTTTTCAGTGTCCGCCCCACCTCCCTACATTCTCTCTCTCTGGATAGGTGGGGTGGGATGGGGCGGTCCAGAGAGTCTCTGAGTCTCAGCCTCTTCTCAGCTCAGCGGGGGAAAGCCCCCTCCCTGTGGCGGAACGAACGGCCAGGCAGCACGGCCACGGCGGGCCGCCCGGGCGGTAGATGCAATTGCGGTAACGCCGCCCAAGTAATGGGAACTGCGTTACCATGAGGGGAAGATTAATCAGTTAGATTACTCGTTACCCTCTAAAGTAACTGCGTTCAGTAACTGTTTAGTTTAACTGAGTTACTTACATCACTGCATATGAGTACAGTGTGTGTTACATGACCGCCGCAATTGTCATTCAGAGTGTGAGAGCGCTGAAAAGTGAAAATGGCCTGGGCAGGAGGGGGGTGAAAGCGCCGGGTACTGAGGTGAACCCAATGGGTTGTAATACAAGGTAAGAATTTCGGAATATTCAGGTATTACCATTCAGCCAACTTCTCATTTACTAAGAACACTTCCAGAGCACACATTTATTTCCAGGTTTCCAATCCATGCTGAGTGCTGATCACATAAAACACCAATCAGCTCCATCATTCCACGCTGAGTGCTGATCACATAAACACCAATCAGCTTCATAATTCCACGCTGAGTGCTGATCACATAAACACCAATCAGCTCCATTATTCCACGCAGAGTGCTGATCACATAAACACCAATCAGCTTCATAATTCCACGCTGAGTGCTGATCACATAAACACCAATCAGCTTCATAATTCCACGGTGAGTGCTGATCACATAAACACCAATCAGCTCCATCATTCCACGCTGAGTGCTGGTCACATAAACACCAATCAGCTTCATAATTCCACGCTGAGTGCTGATCACATAAACACCAATCAGCTCCATCATTCCACGCTGAGTGCTGATCACATAAACACCAATCAGCTCCATCATTCCACGCTGAGTGCTGATCACATAAACACCAATCAGCTCCATCATTCCACGCTGAGTGCTGATCACATAAACACCAATCAGCTCCATCATTCCATGCCCAGCACGTGCTTATCAGCCTTCACTCAATAACAGGCATTGTGCAACTAGGACACGCCCCTCCCGCCAGCTTTAGAGGACAGGAAACGCCCCTCCTCCCGAGCTCCGCACCCAATTGCGCCGTTTCGGGCTGTAAGACACGCCCTATGTCCGCGGCGCTTAGTCAAAGTTAGGACACGCCCTCCGGAGCGCTGCCTCCAATAGCATTTTTCTGACCGTAGGGCACGCTCTACGTCGGCGGCTCTGATTCAGCCGTCAGAGTTAGGACACGCCATTTTGGTAGTTGGAACACGCCCATCTTCTCCGTACAGCAGTCTGGACACGCCCTCCTTTATCAGGAAAACGAAAGCAGAGCAGACGGAGGGCGGGGGAGGGGGCGTGTCCGGGAAGGTGCTGGAGATGGAGGTAAGTGGCGGGCTGTTTGTAATGCTGGTGGCCGGGCGGGGGACAGATAGACCCTTCCGCTCCTATGTGGCCCTGGGATGAGGTTGTAGGAGAGATGTCATGGAAGGCAATGCTGGAGGAAGGTCATCAATCACACTGACATGTCTGTTATAAGGATGCTGGATGATCGTCTGATGAGGGCATTGGGTTATAACGTACAACTGAAGACAAATCCTATTTACTTCATTTTAGACAGAGTACTGGAAGGATAGAACCTCTATCAGGATTTTTATTTTTTTTTCAACATCTGTGTCCCATTAGGGAGATTTTCCTTCACTTCCTGATTTTTTTTTTTTTTTTTTTTTTTTTTTTTTTTTAACTTTCACTTTCAATTGTAATCAGGGCAAATTAGAGAGGGCGAATTTCTCTATCAGGGACACACACAGCCCATGGCGTAGCGTGGGTTGTCAGCGCCCAGGGCAAGACTAGTAATTTGCGCCCCCTAACCTGCGGACTTTTAGCACCTTGTGTCCCCCGCGCTGTGGCCGCCATATTTAGTATCCGGCGCCCTGTGATTGGGTGTATGGGGGTCATGTGCGGAGGCGGGACTCCAGGAGCAAGCGTGATCACGGACAGGCCAGCCCCGCCGCTGCGCATGACCCCCATACGCCCAATCACAGGGCGCTAGACATTGAATATGGCGGCCACAGCACAGGGGACACAGAAAATTTAAATTACGGAGGCAGCCAGTAGTGACACACACTGGCGCAGGAATTCGCCCCCCCCCCTAAATATTGCGGTCGGGGCCACGGCCCCCCTCCGCACCCCCCACGCTACACCACTGCACACAGCAATAAAAACTGACAAGCGTTCTAACCCCTCTGCATTCTATCCAAAACTAAAAAAAAAAAGTTTTTGCCTCTTATACTTTTAAAACTGAACTTCAGGGAAGAAATTACATTTTGGTGCTTTGCACTGGAAGGGTTAACTGCTTGTTTTGCCCTGGGGGGGGGATCAATGAGGTGATATAAGTACCTTAACTCCTTTGTGTCCGCGTTATAGCCAAATGCCGCTGTTCTGTCGAGAATTGACTGGTATGTACTGTGCATGCCCCGTATGATTTTCCGATCAGCTGGAGTGACATAACCAGGGCGCACATCGTAGGATGCCTTCCGGTTGCAAGCGCTGTCATTTTATTTTTATATTGTTTCAACTGAACAGCACCTTGTGTACAGCTGCTGAAAATCTAGCAATAAAAAAAATAAATATATATATATATATATATATATATATATATATATATATATATATATATATATATATTCTTCTCAAGGCGTTTCTTTTGAAGTCTGGGGCTGAAAATGCTTGTAATCTGCCAAAAAGAAGCTTGTGTACTTTTTCAGGCTGTTGAGTTGTAAAGGCAGAAGGTTTCTTATCTTAATGCATTAAAGCGAAAGTAAACCCATCGATTTAACAGTTTAAAAATAAAGGCATGCCGTGAATGCTAACTGCACATTGGCTGTGCTCTCAACCAAACAGTCAAACCATCCAATGGCTGTTGTCATAACGGATCACATGTGCAGCACTGTGGCAGTTAAAGATTAAACAGAGGCAAAGATGGCAGCTTCCTTGGCTGAAAACGATAGGAGGGTTTACTTCCACTTTAAGATAAAAGGCCTTCTGTGTGTAGCAGCTGCCCCAGTACCCCTTAATACTTACCTGAGCCCCATCTCAATCCAGCGGTGTCCACGAGTCTCTCGGCCATCCAGGAATCCCTCCTGATTGGCTGAGACCACGCAGTGGCACCATTGGCTCCAAAAGTCAAGTAGCCAATAGGGAGAGAGAGTTGGCGGGGCCGAATGGCAGCTTCGTGTCTGAATGGACACAGGTAGCTACAGTTTGGCTCGGGTGCCCCCATAGCAAGCTGCTTGCTGTGGGAGCACTCGACAGGAGGGAGGGACCCAAGAAGAGGAGGATCCAAGGCTGCTCTGTGCAAAACCAAATGCACAGAGGAGGTAAGTATAACATGTTTGTTTTTTGTTTTTTAAAAACAAGACTTTTCAATCACTTTCAGGCATTCTGCTTCAGGTGACAGAACGCTCCTATGTGAATATGGAAATTTTGCTGGTTGGGCGTTTTGGAGCTTCAAAGCCGAGCGTTTTACAAGCTGAAAATGGCTCAGGTGTGAACGAAGCCTAAAATCCTCTCCTGGTGGTAAAGGGTCCTCAAAGCCCTGTTAAAACTCTTCCAGCAGAGCTTCCCACTTTGTTGGAGATGTCAAAAATGGGGCTTTTGTTAGAAGGTTAAAACTACAAAGGCTGTACTGAAAGTAATGGAAAAGTGGGCACAACTCTTGTAATAACTTACATAGGTTGTTTAAATTTCACCTGTTGGTGGAGTAACTCTTCCTCTATAGTAATTCTTCTTTCTTCTTTCTTCTTTCTTTCTTCTTCTTTCTTCTTCTTTCTTCTTTCTTTCTTCTTTCTTTCTTCTTCTTTCTTCTTCCAAGCAGAAGTAATGTACTGTCATTGAAAGAGGGGTGCAGGCTGTCCGACATCCACAGAAGGCTACATAATGTTTAAAGCGGGATTCCACCCTAAATGGCAACTTCCGCTTTTCGGAACCCTGCCCCCCGCCGGTGTCACATTTGGCACCTTTCAGGGGGGGGGGGGGGGGGGGGGTGCAGATACCTGTCTAAGACAGGTATTTTACACCCACTTCCAGGCATAAACTCCCACGGGAGTTTACGCCACTTCATGTCTGCCGGGACACACACGGGTCCCAGCAGACAGCGCGGACGATTTTCATTGCGCTGCGTGACTCGCGCATGCACAGTAGGGAACCGGGAAGTGAAGCCGCAACGCCTCACTTCCTAAATTCCCTCACCGAGAATGGCACCGGCAGCAGCAGAGAGCCGAGCGATTGATCGGCCTCTGCTGCCGACATCGCTGGAACCTGTGACAGGTAAGTGTCCATTTATTAAAAGTCAGCTGCTGCAGTATTTGTAGTTGCTGGCTTTTAAAAAAAAAATTCAGGTCCCGCTTTAAGGAGCAATGTCTTGTCAATGATGTCATCTCTGTAAACATTCTGTAGTGTTTTGTGGATGTCAGACAGTCTTCACCCCTCCTTAGTCAAGAACTCAATGATGCAATATTGCTTCTGCTTGGAATCCCTTTATTTACCTGTAATGAAAAAGAAGAGGAGGAGTTTCTATAGAGCAATGGTCTCCAGACTGCTCTATAGTACCATTTGCTTGCTTTTATCCGGCCCTTGGTGCACTATTCCTCCCAATGATACAAGGCACTATTCTGCAAACTGACACTAACTAACAATGGGGCACCATTTTTCCCACTGACACCAAAAATGGGGCACTATTCCTCACAATGATACCAACGATGTGGCACTACTCTTCTCCCTAACAACAAATGTGGTGATGTTTACTCCCATTGATGCCAGGAAAATTCCCAGTCCCCCTGGCCACAGTCTGCCCCCCCCTAAAGTCTGAAGAACAATAAACTGGCTCTTTGTTTAGAAAGTTTGGGGACCCCTGCAAATATTGCAACAACCGCTATTTTATTCCCTAGGGTCTCTGCTAAAAAAATATATATATATAATTTTTGGGGGTTCTAAGTGATTTTCTAGCAGAAAATACAGGATTTTTTTACTTGTAAGCAACAAGTGTCAGAAAAGATTTAGTCTTTAAATGGTTAAACTGAGAACTCCTCCACAGGAGTTCAGTCTATTGATAAGGCCCCTTTCACACTTGTGCGACTTCAAAGGCGCACGATTTTACCGCGATTTTGCCACGATTTCAAGGAATGCCTGTGTAAAGGGCCGTACACGCGATCAGACTTTTTGACAACCAACATCCGACCGTGTGTACGCTCCATCAGATCAACTTTTTCCAGGTTTCATCTGACTTTTGTTGGCTGTGCGAACGGACCAACTTTCTGCCAACAAAAGTCCGATGGACCAAAATCCGACCGTGTGTACACAAAACCAACGGACTTTTGTACAAAGTACAAACACGCATGCTCAGAACCAATGCAAAAGATCAGACAACAATATAGAAGTTTTGAAGTGTCGTCAGGTACGTTGAAACGTCACTACGTTTGTGTTTGTTGCCTAAAAAGTCAGATCGTGTGTATACAATACCAACTTGGGGCCAACGCCCTTTGGACAAAAATCCACGGGAAAGTTGGTCCACGGTCCGATCTTGTGTATGAGGCTTTAGTGGCATCAAAATCGGACCAAAGTAGTGCAGGGACTACTTTGAAGTCGGAAGGACTAATATGAATGTCTGTCATTGGAAACCATGGGGAACGACTCGTCATGCTACTTTGTCGTCCCAAATCGTGGGACAAGTTGTATAAGTGTGAAGTGTGAAAGGGGACTAAGAAGAAACATTGTATCTCTTTGGTCTTTTCTTGGCAGAATGCCCAGAGAGGAGACCAGTCCCTCCAGGGGAAGACTCAGGCAACTTGCATTGACTTCTATTACAGAAGTCATTTGCAAGTCGCGCTGAAGTTATAATCGGCCTTTTTTATCAGCACAATCGGCCGATACGATTAAATAAAAAACGCCAAATATCAGCCGTCCTCTAGTCCCTTTCTCATGAATGATATCTCAGAAGAATATGACATTTGCTAAACATCTTGTTTGATTTGGGTCATCCATCTTTGTGTACTGCTAAAATTCTGTAGTTTTTTTTTCCACATTCTTTTTTCAGTGATGGTGTAATCTCATGCAAACATGGAAAGTACTTCCAGAACGTATCAAACAAGACAGAAAAGAAAGTCAAATGAGCCCATTCCAAAGTCCAGGGTGGACTGGAAACGTACAAAAATAGATAGTATATCCCACATTGTTGACTCCGATGAGTCGACTTCCGCATCCGAAGAAGAGGAAGAGGAGGAGCAAGTTGATAGCAGCAGCATATCCAGTGTAGAGAATGAGGAACAGCTGGAAGTACCTAAGTGTACTGCAGATGATGGGGAAGACACCATCAAGAAACCCAGACACAAGAACAGATCTATGACAATAGAAAGCAGCGACAGCAGCTCCGACAGCGATGGGCCAGGTTTGAGAGTCCTCGTCAGACGCCGTCGTGCTATAGATGAAGATGATGACTCTTTAAATACAGCCAATGACGGGGGAGTTTCAGAAGAAGTCAAGGCTCAAATCAAGAAACAAAAAAGGAAAGATAGCTTGAAACAGCTTGTTGAGAAAAAACGATCCCGAAACCCGAGAGCCAGCTGGGAATCCGGTGAGGTAAATTTGGACATGCATGAGCCGATTTTTCAGAATTGTTTTATCACGGTCACATGATAGTTCAAGTTCTTTTAGGGTTTAATAACAATTATTAAAAGTAATAAAAGATAAAGAAAATACTTAAAGCGGAAGTAAACCCTTCCATAAAACAGTTTCATTTCCGGCACGTGACGGAAATGTAACGCTCCCATTGGTTGTGCTCTCTACCAAACTGTCAAACCATCCAATGGCTGGTGTCCTAACTGATCACATGTGCAGCATCATGGCAGATGTAGATTAACCGCTTCAGCCCCCGGAAGATTCTACCCCCTTCCTGACCAGAGCACTTTTTGCGATTTGACTCTGGGTCGCTTTAACTGACAATTTCACGGTCGTGCGACGTTGCACCCAAACAAAATTTACGTCTTTTTTTTTTTCTTTTTTCCCAGAAATAGAGCTTTCTTTTGGTGGTTTTGATCACCTCTGTGGTTTTTATTTTTTGCGCTATAAACAAAAAAAGAGCATCAATTTTGAAAAAAATGCATTTATTTTTTACTTTTTGCTATAATAAATATCCCCTAAAAATATATAAAAAAAACAGTTTCGGCCGATATGTATTCTTTTACATATTTTTCGTAAAAAAAAATCGCAATAAGCCTATATTGATTGGTTTGCACAAAAGTTATAGCTTCTGCAAAATAGGGGATAGTTTTATAGCTTTTTTATTATTTTTTATTTTTTTTTTACTAGTAATGGTGGCGATCTGCATTTTTATTTTCAATTTTTTTTATCGTGACTGCAACATGTCGGACAATTTTGACACATTTTTGGGACCATTGGCATTAATACAGCGATCAGTGTGATTTAAAAATGCACTGATTACTGTAAAAATGTCACTGGCAGTGAAGGGGTTAAGTGTGTCCTAGTTTGTGTTCTAACTGAAGGGGGGAGGGGACTGTGCAGGGAAGGTAACAGATCGCTGTTCATACTCTGTATGAACAGACGATCTGTCAGTTCTCCCTCAGACAACCGGAAACTGTGTGTTTACAAACACAGTTCCGGGTTCTCCGCCTTGCATTGGCTCGGGGGCGTGTGGGCGCGCCCCTGGTGGCCACAGGGCGAAGCGACGTTGCATAACGACGTTTCGCCCAGCCGCGCCATTCTGCCGCAGTACAACTGCGGCGGCTGGTCGGCATGTGGTTAAACAGAGGAAAAGATGGCAGCTTTCTTGTCTGAAAACAATAGGGGGGGTTTACTTACACTTTAACTAAATAAGCTCTTTCCGCCATGGGTCCCCCATTATATGGCATGGCGCCATGTATCGGGTCCAGACACTTGCCTCATGGTGAGACAAACTTTTTCCAGTTTGGGCTGTGGTATTTAGACTTGTGTATAGGGAATAGACCAACCCCAAGCCAACTCCCTTTACAATATGACCCCCTCAAGGACTTGATCATCAGTTACCAATAACATTCCTTTGGTAGGAAGGTAAAGCCATGCTTATGTCTTTATATAACCGTAAAGGCTTTAAATGCATTAGTGAGCCACATTATTAATAATGAAATATGTACCGTATATACTCGAGTATAAGCCGAGTTTTTCTGCACCTTTTTTTTGTGCTGAAAATGCCCCCCTCGGCTTATACTGGAGTCAAGCACTTTTCTGCTGCAGAAAATGACATTTTCCGAACCGATTATCTCCCCATATCTCAGGGGCACTTGGTGCTAGGAATCCCAGATTCGGTGTGCAAACCCAGTGGAACTAGCACTACAACATATCCAAAGCTGGGGTTCGGGGCCCCAAAGTCGGTTCTGAAAATGTCATTCTCTGCTGCAGAAAAGTGCTTGACATTTTCTGGATATGGATATGTTGTAGTGCTGGTTCCACTGGGTTTGCACACCAAATTTGGGGTTCCTAGCACTTAAGTAGCCCCCGAGATACGGGACCCCAAATTTGGTCAACTGTGTCCATCTGCAGCAATGTCATTTCGGGACACTTTTTGGGTCCAGAAACCCCAAAATTTTGGCTGCAGATAGGGGGCATCTAGGAACCCTTAACTACCGAGTTTGACGTTTGGGGGACCTATGGCTGCAAATGGACACAGTGATTCAGCAAATGGGCATTGTTGACCCTCTTTTCCACTTACAGTAGCTGCACATTTCTCACCCTAGGCTTATACTCGAGTCAATAAGTTTTCCCATTTTTTTGTGGTGAAATTGGGTGCCTTGGCTTATATTCGGGTCGGCTTATACACGAGTATATATGGTAATATGCAATTTCCCCAACAAGAATATACTTGAAAAGTGCAATAAAAATGATCGTCGGCTAATAAAACAAAGTTGCAAATCCTTTTGATTGATTTTTACCATTTTTGTCAGTCGCTTAACCGCTTCCCGACCGCCTCACGCAGATATACTGCGGCAGAATGGCACGGGCAGGCAAATTACGTACCTGTACGTGGCCCTTTAATTGCCTGCCTGTGGGTTGCACGCGCTCGCGACCCGGTCGGGAGCTCCGTGGCCCCGGCCGCGGGACCAGCGGACCCGATCGCCGCTGGTGTCCCGGATCGGGTCACAGAGCTGAAGAACGGGGAGAGGTCTGTGTAAACAAACCTCTCCCCGCGCTTCCTACTCTGCCTGTCATTGATCGGCTGTTCCCTGTCATCGGGAAAGCCGATCAATGACGTCAGACGTCAGCCCCCGCCCCCTAATGTAAAAAAACACACACACGTCACAGCCCATAACCCCTCCCCTCCCCCTAGTGGTTAACTCTTTCACTACAACTGTCATTTATACAGGAATCAATGCATTTAAATAGCATTGATTGCTGTATAAATGACAATGGTCCCAAAAATGTGTCAAAAATGTCCGATGTGTCCGCCATAATGTCGCAGTCACAATAAAAATCGCTGATCGCCGCCATTACTAGTAAAAAAAAAAAAAAAAATATTAACAAAAATGCTATAAAACTATCCCCTATTTTGTAAACGCTATAACTTTTGCGCAAACCAATCAATAATCGGCAATTGGGATTTTTTTTTTTTTACCAAAAATATGTAGATGAATGCGTATCGGCCTAAACTGAGGAAAAAAAATGTTTTTTTTATATATTTTTTGGGGATATTTATTATAGCAAAAAGCAAAAAATATCGCATTGTTTTCAAAATTGTTGCTCTATTTTTGTTTATAGCGCAAAAAATAAAAACCGCAGGGACGATCAAATACCACCAAAAGAAAGCTTTATTTGTGGGAAAAAAAGGACGCCAATTTTGTTTGGGAGCCACGTCGCACGACCGCGCAATTGTCAGTTAAAGCGACGCAGTGCCGAATCGCAAAAAGGGGCCTGGTCCTTTGGCTGCCAATTGGTCCGGGGCTGAAGTGGTTAAGCGAAATATTTCGTTTGTAGAATTTTTTAAAATCCACAGAAAAATTGGCCTGTGTATGGGCAGCCTTTTTATTTGCTATTTTTGACTCCGTATTCTAACCCTTTCCATTACACCATCCTGTTTAACAGCACAGTTTACAGCTTGAGGTTTTTCATCTGGTCCTGCTCGGCTGTAACACACTAGGGAAGAGCGGTAACCATACATATCAACAGAGATTTAAATCTCTGCAAGTGTGGGTATCCGAAGCAGAGGGACACCAGTAAATGTGTTTTCTTTTTTTTTTTATTTCTTTTTTTACAGGAAGGTTATGTGGTGTGGACTTTTCCGTTTTTATACAATAAAGTCCAAGTTCTCCCCAAGCAGATGTTTCTGTTGGCCAACACCAGTAACTGGAACCAACCAGTGGTGTCTTATGCCCCGTACACACGGTCGGACTTTCCGACCACAAAATCCATCGGATTTTTTTCCGTCGGATTTTGTCCGAAACTTGTGTTGCGCGCACACACACGGTCGGACACAGTTGTCGGAAAATACGATCGTTCCGAAAGAGGTGACGCACATCGCGTACGACGGGACTATGTAGAGGCCAGTAGCCAATAGCTTTTGTCTCCAAATTTCTTTTGAGCGTGCGTGGCACTTTGTGCGTCGGAATTCTATACACACGATCGGAAAAAGTCCGATCGGATTTTGTTGTCGGAAATTTTTAGATCCTGCTCTCCCCGACGGAAAAAACCCGCTAGAGCCCACACACGATCAGATTTTCCGACAACATAATCGCGTGTACGGGGCGTTACAGTTCTCCAAGTCTCATCTCCTTATTTCTGTATATTAAATTGTACCTCCACAAGGTATTAAAGATCGCATTTCTCAGTCACCGCTAGTAGATACATGTTACAATATAAAGAGTGTACCATCATCATTAGCTAGAAAAGTGAACTCTGGTGGTGTCTTAAAGCTGGATTCCTCAAGAGATAAAGGCATCCAACAGGCAGTCACGCAGCCTTTGCAAATGCTATTTATTGCACAATCTTCCTGGAGTTGATGGATCTTAAAGCAGAACTCTGGGATCGGCAAAAAACTCCCCATTAGTACACCCCCCTAGACTAAACCGTTATTACATTTGTGAAATTCCTTACCATTGAAGAGAAAAGTCTAATTGAATTTTCAGGAAGTCGGCTCTCTAATTCAAAAAATGCAACATGTATTCTGCCAAGGAGGAGCTGTTGGCACAGGGATTAAAGAGGAACTGCGGTCTTCTCGCATTATTTGTAATACAAACATCTTTGCCATTCTAAAGCTTCCCTCCAACCACTTTACATATTATTTTATATATACTGTGATTCTGTACTTACCAAATATGCTGCAGAAATCTCCCTGAACTAAGTCTGGCTGCATCCATTTTAACGGTGGGCAGCTGATGCTCCTGCCTGTTCACTTCCTGGATTTACATAGACACATAGAGGCACACCTCCAGCCCTGCAGCCCAGCCCTGCAGCTCTCATTGGCCCTCTTATGACTCATCCCCCTCTCCCTTCCTGGCAAACTCTCACAAGAGTGAGAGAGTGAGCTGTGTATGATGTCTGCTAATGACCAGACAAGAAACAGGAAGTGGGCTGTATAAGGTATTTACTGGCAGAAAAAAAAAAATTGTTTAACTATCCAAAGTTAAAACAACAAGGGCAGAAGATTTTATAGATGGAAAGATGAAAAAAATTACTAAAGATCTGCTTTAAATCCTCTCTCTCTCTCTCTCTCTCTCTCTCTCTCTCTCTCTCTCTCTCTCTCTCTCTCTCTCTCTCTCTCTCTCCCTCCTCCTCCCCCTCCCTCCCTCCCTCCCTCCCTCCCCCTCCCTCTCCCTCTCCCTCTCCCTCTCCCTCTCCCCCCCCACAACAGGAGATAAACATATTTCCCTTACTTGCTTTATGTAATCATTAATAAAAAACAAAGTGCAGCGCTAGCTTACTAATCAATAACACAATAGTGGTGGAACCCTCTTATGTATGGAAATCTCAATAAGCTTCAATATTACCACAATACTGGTCTCTGTGATATGTAACGTCACATATAATGCACATCAAACTGAAAATAAGACAAAAAATTACTGAAAACTTTGCAGGGATGGTGGAAACCCCTCCTATAGATATTTGGCAGTGGACGGCATCAGTAAAACTGTGGATGGTGTCCACTGCTTATCAGTGCAGCCCATCGGTGGCCATATGTTGGGTCTCATCGGTGGCCATATGTTGGGGTCTCATCGGCGGCCATATGTGGGGTCTCATCGGCGGCCATATGTGCACTCATATGTATATTTCCCAAAGACAACCTCTGGATATGACGCTGAGCATGGGCACTCAACTTCTTTGGTCGATCACGGCGAGGCCTGTTCTGAGTGGAATCTGTCATGTTAAACTGCTGTGTGGTCTTGGTCATCGTGCTGCAGCTCAGTTTCAGGATCTTGGCAATCTTCTTATAGCCTAGGCCATCTTTATGTAGAGCAACAATTCTTTTTTTTTCAGATCCTCAGAGAGTTCTTTGCCATGAGGTGCCATGTTGAAAATCCAGTGACCAGTATGAGAGAGTGAGAGCGATAACAACAGATTTAATACACCTGCTCCCTATTCACACTGAGTCACATGACACAGGGGAAGGGAAAATGGGTAATTGGGCCCAATTTGGACATTTTCATTTTGGTGGTGTACTCACTTTTGTTGCCAGCGGTTTAGACATTAATGGCTGTGTGTTGAGTTATTTTGAGGGGATAGCAAATTTACACTGTTATACAAGCTGTATACTCACTACTTTACATTATAACAGAGTGTCATTTCTTCAGTGTTGTCACATGAAAAGGTACAATAAAATATTTACAAAAATGTGAGGGGTGTACTCACTTTTGTTGCCAGCGGTTTAGACATTAATGCTGTGTGTTGAGTTATTTTGAGGGGATAGCAAATTTACACTGTTATACAAGCTGTATACTCACTACTTTACATTATAACAGAGTGTCATTTCTTCAGTGTTGTCACATGAAAAGGTACAATAAAATATTTACAAAAATGTGAGGGGTGTACTCACTTTTGTGAGATACTGTGTGTGTGTGTAGATAGATATAGATATATCTATATCTATATCTATATCTATATCTACACACACACACTGCCTTAAAAAAGTATTTACCCCTCTTGGCATTTTTTCGTGTTTTGTTGCCTCACAACCTGGAATTTAACATGGATTGATTTACAGAACATGCCCACAGCTTTGAAGATGTTGTTGTGTTTTTTTTGTTTTTTTACTGTGAAGCAAACTACAAATAGGACAAAATAACAAAGAAAGTCAATGTGCATAACTATTCACCCCCCTAAAGTCAATACTTTGCAGAGCCACCTTTTGCGGCTATCACAGCTCCAAGTCGCTTTGGATAAGTCTCTATGAGCTTGCCACATCTTACCACTGGGATGTTTGCCCATTCCTCCTTGCAAAACTGCTCCAGCTCCTTCAAGTTGGATGGTTTTGCACTTGTGAACAGCAATCTTTAAGTCTGACCACAGATTTTCTATTGGATTGAGGTCTGGGCTTTGACTAGGCCATTCCAACACATTTACATGTTTCCCCTTAAACCACTCAAGTGTTGCTTTAGCAGTGTGTTTGTGGTCATTGTCCTGCTGGAAGGTGAACCTCCATCCTAGCCTCAAATCACACAAAGAGCGGTACAGGTTTTGCTCAAGAATAACCCTGTATTTAGCACCATCCATCTTTCCCTCAACCCTGACCAGTTTCCCAGTCCCGACTGCTGAAAAACATCCCCACAGCATGATGCTGCCACCACCATGTTTCACTTTGGGGATGGTGTTCTTTGGTTGATGTGATGTGTTGGGTTTGCGCCAGACATAGCGTTTTCTTTGATGGCCAAAAAGTTCAGTTTTAGTCTCATCAGACCAGAGCACCTTCCTCCATACATTTTGGGAGTCTCCCACATGCCTTTTCGCAAACTCAAAACGTGCCATTTTTGTTTTTTGCAGAAAGTAATGTCTTTCTTCTGGCCACTCTGCCATAAAGCCCAACTCTATGGAGCGTGGGGCTTATTGTCGTCCTATGTACAGATACTCCAGTCTCTGCTGTGGAACTCTGCAGCTCCTCCAGGGTTACCTTAGGTCTCTGTGCTGCCTCTCTGATTAATGCCCTCCTTCCCGGTCCGTGAGTCTTGGTGTGCGGGCCGCCTCTTGGCACTGTGCTGTCCATCATGCTTTAAAGAATCAGGATATTATTATATATTTTTTTAGGGTTACAACTACTGTGAGATCGTCATTGTACATACCGAAAATAACTAAGACATCCCCTGAAAATAAGCCCTAGTGTGTTTTTTTTTTTTTTTTTGTATGCAAATTTAATAGAAGACTCAGGGAAACACAGTAAATGTCTCTGTGTTCAGTTACACAAGTTGTTTAGTGCATATCCAGTCCTTTTAGTGAAATTTATAGCGCTTAATATAAAAGCGTGCAGGGAAAAAATATCCATCCATAAAGTGCTTAATTCATATTCTTTATGCACAATTTTCGTCCCTCGCATGATCTTCTCCACACTCCTGTGCTCCTTATTGCCACAATACCGGCCCTTTCCTTTGCTTTCAGAAAAGTGCACTCGATGTTCAACATTCAGTTACTAAGGAGAAACGGGGAAGAAAAGCTACCATAGTGTAGTAAATTTATTTTAAAAAGGCTTTTGAATACATATTGCACTGTATCGCATGTAAAACCTGGGGCGTGGGCTCCACTGGCCGGAAAATGACTTCCCCCAGAAACCCCACCCAATGTGTTTCGCCAATTCCACTCGCCGTCTTCAGGAACTGGACCTGTATGAATAACCAGGTAGCGCTGTGATATAACATTTTTCTATATGCTGTGTGAGCTTTGTGCCACTTATAAATGGCAGCTAACAGAACCGATAATTGATGTTTGGATTTGACTGGGTTTGGGGTACTTTCAATTTTCTTACTGTAAGTGACCTTTGCATAAGTAAACATTGCTTCTATATGTCTGGTTTATTCTGTAGGCAAGTTCCAGCAGTGAGTACATTCCCCTGACTCCAGAAACGATGGGTGACGATGAGGACAGTCAGGAGATGGACGACTTTATAGAACAAGACGAGGAAGATGAGGTGGATGAAGATGGAAACCGATCAATGAAATATCGGGAGTTGTTCTTGAAGCACAGCCTTCCTCAGTGTACGTCCCACCATTGGATGATGAATTGTGTGGTCTTATGGTAGTCAGTTATGATTTTGTCACCACTATAATAGGAACTATGCATGGGGGTCACATTATCTGATGTGACCCCCAGTCAGACTATGGCTGACTGGGGGTCTGACTATGCAGCATAGTGCAGGAATGATCAGATCCGATTGGTTAAAGCAGAATTAAAGCCACGTTAGTCACTCATAGAATCGGGTTATGTGCACTTGTTTTGAGAGCTGTATTAAGGCCTACACTGGGTCGGAATCCGGTGTACAGTTGGCATTTAGAGCGCTGTGTGCTGATATAATACAGGGGAAGGTTAGATGGAATAACATTGTGTGTTATGGTTATCTAGTGTTTAGAAAAAAAATCCGTTGGCCTGCAAAGAATAAATACTAACCTGTCACGCTCCCATGCACCACTGTCCTTAAAGTGTTACTAAACCCAGGACCCGGCATTCACTATATCTGGTCTCCCACAGTACACAGAACATGGAAATGCAATTATTTTAGTAAATATAAACTGCTAAATACCTTTTATCATCAGCAGTATATAGCAGTCCTGTGGCTTTTATCAGTGTCTGGCCAAGCACTGGTTAAAGCTTATAGGAGTTTTCATTCTCCTCTGACTGTCCTATGAGGCTGCATGACCCCCGGCCCTCTGTCTGGACAGTGCTGATTGGCCCTGTGCTGATCACATGCACTCCCCCCCCCCCCCCCCAAAAAAAAAAAAACATTCTAGCAATTCACAGTAAACTGAGCATGTGCAGAGTGCCCCCAAAGCTCTGTACAATCAGATGCATTGGGGACAGTAAAAGAAGGGGAGGATCAGAGAAGACAGGATCAAACAGCTTTTTTACACAATGAGGAGGATTCAAGGTAGTTGTAAACCCCCCACCTTCAAAGCAACCCATTCAGTTTAAAATAGAAATGAAAGTCAAGACTTGTGTGTGTGTGAACATGTGTGTGTGCGTGCGTATATATACACATACACACAAATATATATATATATACATATATATATATATATATATATATATATATATATATATATATATATATATATATATATATATATATATATATATATATATATAAAATAAATTAAAAATTTTAACCGCTTGCGGACCAGCCACTAGAGTTTTATTTGCAAAATCACGTTATTGTACGTGATCTCGCGAGGCCTGGATAGCAGGTGCGTGCCCGCTGCGAGTCCGACCGCGGGTCCCGCGATCGTCTCACGGGGAGGAAGAAGGTGGAAGTGCCTATGTAAACAAGCATTTCCCCGTTCTGCCTAGTGACACTGATCACAGCTCCCTGTGATCGGTGTTGTGTCACGCGTAGCCACGCCCCCCACAGTTAGAATCATTCCCTAGGACGCACTTAACCCCTACAGAACCCCCTCCTGGTTAACCCCTTCACTGCCAGTCACATTTGCACAGTAATCAATGCATTTTTAATCGCACTGATCGCTGTATAAATGTGAATGGTCCCAAAACGGCGCCAAAATTGTCCGATGTGTCCGCCATAATGTCGCAGTTACGATAAAAATTGCCGATCGCCGCCATTACTAGTAAAAAATATAATCATTTAATAAAAATGCCATAAATCTATCCCCTATTTTGTAGACGTTATAACTTTTGTGCAAACCAATCAATATACGCTTATTGCGTTTTTTTTTTTTTTTAACCAAATATATGTAGAAGAATATGTATCGGCCTAAACTGAGGAAAAACATTTTTTGGAGATATTTATTATAGTAAAAAAAAATGTGTTTTTTAAAAATCGCAGAGGTGATCAAATACCACCAAAAGAAAGCTCTATTTGTGTGGGAAAAAAAGGACGTCCAACTTGTATGGGAGCCACGTCGCGCGACCGCGCAATTGTCAGTTAAAGCAACGCAGTGCCGAATCGCAAAAAGTTCTCGAACGCTCCGGGGCTGAAGTGGTTAAATACCCCCCCCCCCCTTTATGGGTGATCACGTACCCTTTTGTTCTCAGCTGCGTAAGGAGCATTTGTGAGCTGGGGGAGGAGAAACAGCAGTACACTAACTAGTCTTCCCAGTAAATGGTTGTGCGGGGGGGGGGGGGGGTGGTGTCAGGATAAGTCTAATCATTAGAGGAGAGCAGGCTGAGTTCTCAGCACAGCTAGAGAACTGACCACTCTGTGCTCTCATGCCTAGTGTGGTCAGTTTTTGATAGGGAAGCAGAGTGACAGGAACACCAAGGATTTCACACAAAGGATGCACATATCAGGAATATGAAGTGTTGTGTTTATATATTCTTTAAAGATGTAATGGCCAGCACTAAACCACATGGGTCAGCGGGGATGCAGGCACCCGACACTTACAGAAGTGTTCATTGCTTTTTCTCAACAAAATTATAACAGTTTGGTGGAATGAGTTTTCCATTGTTTTGCTATCAAAAAATAAATAAAAACGATGTGTTCTAACCATGTTATTACTGTTTTTCAGTTGCTTCCAATGACCTTCATACACATCTCGAGAAGGTGATCAGAGCTTTCCTAATTAATATTGCTGATGACAAATTTCTAAAAACTTTGTACGGTAAGTCAGATAATATTTAGCAAAATGTTGTATTATTGCAGTGCATCCTATAGTACAGGGGTCTCCAAACTTTTCAGACTTCAGGGGAGCTGGACTGTGGCCATCAGGAGTACAAAAGGTTCCAGGGTCAGTGGGAATAAACAATTCCCCATCATTGGTGCCATTGGGAGGAATAGTGCCCCATTGTTGGTGGCGTTGGGAGGATTGTGCCCCATCATTGGGAGGAATTGTGCCCCCCCATCATTGGTGTCATTGGGAGGAATTGTGCCCCATCATTGGTGCCATTGGGAGGAATTGTGCCCCATCATTAGTGCCATTGGGAGGAATTGTGCCCCATTGTTGGTGCCACTGGGAGGAATTGTGCCCCATCGTTGGTGCCATTGGGAGGAATTGTGCCCCATCATTGGGAGGAATTGTGCCCCATAATTGGTGTCATTGGGAGGAATTGTGCCCCATGGTTGGTGTCACTGGGAGGAATTGTGCCCCATGGTTGGTGTCACTGGGAGGAATTGTGCCCCATGGTTGGTGTCATTGGGAGGAATTGTGCCCCATCGTTGGTGTCATTGGGAGGAATTGTGCCCCATCGTTGGTGTCAGTGAATACAATAACCCCCCCCCCCCCCCCCCCCCCCCCGCCAAGGAAGGGCCAGATAAAAGCAAGCAAAAGGCTGCAGTTTGGAGACCACTTCTATGGGTTCATATATTTTTTTTTTTCCCAATGATAAATGTGAAAATGGTAAACTGAGGCAGGATGGTACAATTTTGGTGCAAATGTTTTGGTGGAACCAATTGTGATAGTCACGCTTTAGGCTCCATTCGCAGCTGAGTGTCGCGATTTACTAGCATTTTTCAGGCATTTTTTTTTTTTTAAAGCAGTTTTTGCAGCTTTTTACAAGCATTTTAGAAGCGTATTACAAGCGTTTTACAGCTTCAGGCTTTTTGCTTAACCAATAGAAAGCACGAGGGGGTGGAGAGGGAGAAGACATTAGGGGTGGAGAGCTGCTAATTGAGCAGAAATTGCTCCTAAAATGCTCAAGTCAGACATTTCTATTGAAGTCTATGGGGCCAAAAATGCTTGTAATCTGCCAAAAAGAAGCTCTACTTTTTTTTTTTTTAACTACCTGACATCGCTACCCACCACTATGTACTTTTTTGAGCGATAGGCGTTTTGCTGCAGGCGACAGAACGCTCAGATGTGAACAGGGGCCATTGAAATAAATAGGATTTTGCTTGTTGAGCGTTTTAGCGCTTCAAGCTGAAAATCGCTCAGGTGTGAACGGGGCCGTAACCATACATTGCATTTGTGTTATTTTGTGGCGTAGAAGGAAAAAGAAAGAAGAGGTATGCAAAAGAGATGCTGAAGTCCCTGAATTATTTGGATGAACGTGTCCTATCGCCTCGCCTTGAAAAGCTCACCACAAGCTGTCGTTGGAAACCGCGCTACAAGGTAACACTTCCAACCAATATTCCAACTGAAACTTATTTTGCATTAAGTAGATGAGGCGTTAGGACCTCTGCCGTATTGCTGTCTTTTTCCCTGTTCAGGAGGCTTTCCCCTCACTTTCTGTTTTGGCGATTTCATACTTTTGCCTCTGTTACTGGAACAGGTGTCGTTGCTACTAGGGTTGTCCTGATGGCACTTTTTTAAGACCGAGTAAAAGTACCGATACTTTTTTTCAAGAACCTGCCGATACCGACTACCGATACTTTTTTTTTAATGTCATGTGACAATATGACTGATAGGTGGCACTGTCTATGGGCACTGACTGATGGGCACTGATGACTGGCACTGACTGATGGGCACTGATAGGCGGCACTTAGCAGGCACTGATGGGCACCGAAATTGTTTTTTTTTTTTATTTTTTTTATATATTTATACATTTTTTTGATTAATATACACACAAAAGATACTTGTATGGACAGAGGTAGACATGTGCAAACTGAAATATTTCGTTTTGGAATTTCGTTTTTGTCCGAAAAATTAATTAATTTAGTTACTCCCGAAATTCGTTTTTATTTATTTCGTTTTTCGTAAAAAATTGCATTCGTCCGAAAAACCAAATGAATTAAGGTTGAATCTGTCATTGAAAGCTTATGGTGTCTGTCGAAAGTTCAAAGAAGATTCGACGGAGCAGCTAAACTGTATGATTCTGTATAGTTTAGCTGCAATTCCAGCAGCAATCTTTCCTCTCTACGTCGAATCTTTCCTCTCTACGTCGAATCTTTCCTCTCTACGTCGAATCTTCCCTCTCTACGTCGAATCTTTCCTCTCTACGTCGAATCTTTCCTCTCTACGTCGAATCTTTCCTCTCTACGTCGAATCTTCCCTCTCTACGTCGAATCTTCCCTCTCTACGTCGAATCTTCCCTCTCTACGTCGAATCTTCCCTCTCTACGTCGAATCTTCCCTCTCTACGTCGAATCTTCCCTCTCTACGTCGAATCTTTCCTCTCTACATCGAATCTTTTCTCTCTATATAGAAAAATCTTGGACTAATAGAGTTAAGGTTAGGCACATTGGACCACAGGTTCAATGGACACAGATTGTTATTGTCAGCATCGAATCTCCTATCTATATCGAACTGTTGTCACAACGAAAATAAAGCATTTGTTTATGTTGGATCTTTCGTTTTTCGGATTCTGCACTTTCGTTATCGTTTGTTAAAACGATGACGAAAATACCTGAAATTCGGACGAAAACGAATGCACATGTCTAGACAGAGGTATGATTCTGCCCATCCTATGAAAACGTATATGTAATTTTATGTAGATGTGATTTACGGTTTCTATGTCTTTACAACCATGCTGTTCTCTAAAACACAGTTCTTCCTTCATCCTATATTAACATATCAGTCTTACTTTTAATATCATATGTATTTATAATGCAACATGTATACAGGTTATCAGTGTTTTCCTAAAACGTTTGTGATATAGTGTTTGTGTGTATATATATATATATATATATATATATATATATATATATATATTCATTCATATGTACATGTTTTAAATGTTCAAACCATCTCTCCTGTTAGTCAGCCTGTTAGTTAGTACGGTTCAGGGATTTAAGTCTGTCCATGTTACTTGGTGTAATATTAACGTTGCCTCTCAGCCATTGTCTGGGGAGAAAGCCTGAGTCAATATGGAGGTTTGACTAGGAAGGCCATATCATCCTCTGGAACAATAGGGCATATTTACTCAAGCCTTCCTTGAATTAAAAGTTTTGTAACTTCAATCTGACCACCCATTCTGACTGTTTGTCAACTGGTTTCTTATCAGGTTCGTAAACCAAAGAACATGAGTTCTGGTTCTTGGCTCCTAGCTTTTCAATGGGTCGTATAACTTAGTCACCTAATTCTGTTGGGAGGGGAAGGGCTCTTTTGGGAGCGCTGACTCAGATTTTAACAGTCTAAATCAAAATATGATATTTTGAGTTATATCCGTCATGACAACCTACTAGTAAATTATTTGCCATGTAGAAATATCATTTATACCAAAACCAGTGATTGATCTGGTTAGTGATGTTAGACTTCTATTATTTTGAACACAACTGTATGTGGCCAGCTATGTGTGTGTGTTTAGTCTAATGCCCCGTACACACGGTCGGATTTTCCGATGGAAAATGTCCTATCGGACCATGTTGTCGGAAATTCCGACCGTGTGTGGGCTCCATCAGACTTTTTCTGACGAAAAAAGTTTGAGATCCTGCTCTTAATTTTTCCGACAACAAAGTCCTATCGTGTGTAGCGAATTCCGACAGACAAAGTGCCACGCATGCTCAGATCACATTACAAGACCAAAGCTATTGGCTACTAGCCTCTACGTAGTCCTGTCGTACGCAACGAACGTCACCACGTTCAGGATGATCGGATTTTCCGACAACTTTGTCCGACCGCGTGTATGCAACACCAGTGTCGGACAAAATCCGTCGGAAAAAATCTGACGGATTTTGTGGTCGTAATTTCCGACCGTGTGTACGGGGGCTTACCCTTACTCTTTTCTTGGATAGAATTGTGAAGTGTTAAACCGTCCATTTTCTTTTCCTGTCAGTGTCTTACTGGGGAGATTTCTCTTCATTTGCTATACTAGCGGTACAATAGGAAAGAGAGAGGAAAGCACCTCAAAATGATTGTAAGGCCAGCCATAGAAGGTTCCAATCTTCCTGCTGAACCGGCCAAGATTTGAACCATGTATGGGCAGCCTGCCGGATTTTAGAGGCGATTATCACTATCGGCTGGTATGGCCGCTAACGATAATTACTGTCTTCTCCTGGAGAGGTCCACTTCCCCCGCTTGACGGGAGGGATTCCCCTCACCTCTTAGGCCCCCTTAACACTGTCGGACCATTCAGGTCCGCCTGTCAGTTTTCAGGGTGGACCTGAACGGGCGCTCCATGCTGGTCTATGGAGTGACGGATGTCAGCGGTAACATGTCCGCTGACATCTGACGCGGTCTGGTCCGCAAAAAGCAGACAGATGGCCCTACGTCCGGATCCGTCGCTGGCAGATCAGATTGGGTGAGATCTGATGAAAACGGTCCGTTTTCATCCGATCTCTCCATAGAAACCAGCGGCGCTCGACAAGCCCCTCCCTGCTCAGTGAGCAGAGAGGGACCTGTCATCCTCCAGCTTAGCGGAGATCAATGGAGAGATCTCCCACTAAGCCAGCAGACAGAGGTGGAAGCGTATCTGCCTCGTGTGAATGAGGCCTTACTCGCATGACATCTCTAAAATTTTGGATTTCCCATCATCATCTGTCCTGGTGACAGTAGTCAGCAAGACACATAGAAAGGAGGAATCTCCCCAGTGGAGACACAGACTGCAATAAAACCTCAACAGAGTGTCCAACCATTCATTCCCCGCTCTGTCTTAAAGAAAAAAAAAAAACCTTTACATACACTTCACAAAGGTTTGACTGAATATGAATTATTACGGTTGCAGGAGAGGGTCAATTCTTACCCAAAACTTCACCTAAGTGTGATAAAGGGTGAAAAGCAATCCTGCGATGCCTGTGAATTGCTCCGCTACTGCAAATATGTGGTGACCCTGTCCGGACAAGCCTATGACAATGAAACCTTAGAAAATGATAACTTTCTTCCTGAAGATGAACAGGTAAGGAGGATGATGTTACATTGTATTATTATATGTGCAACACACCCGACTTTTTTCTTTCCTATAAATTTTTAATTTTAACCATAGCATACGAAGTGCTATTTACTGAAGGCCTGAAAAGGTAGAGCCTCTATACCTTGGAGTGGATTGGAGTCCTGTGCCTAAAGGGAACCCATGCTTTAAACCAGGGCTCTAAAACTGAGTAACAAATTCCCAGCACTTATACACTGTTTAAATAATTTGTGTTTAACCACTTCACCCCCGGAGGATTTTACCCCCTTCCTTACCAGAGCATTTTTTGCGATTCGGCACTGCGACGCTTTAACTGACAATTGCGTGGTCGTGCGACGTTGCACCCAAACAAAATTGACGTCCTTTTTTTTCCCCACAAATGGAGCTTTCTTTTGGTGGTATTTAATCACCTCTCCGGTTTTTATTTTTTGCGCTATAAACAAAAGAATAGTGACAATTTTGAAAAAAAAACACTATATTTTTTACTTTTTGCTATAATAAATATCCCATTTAAAAAAAAAAAAAAGATTTTTTTTACTCAGTTTAGGCCGATATGTATTCTTCTACATATTTTTGGTAAAAAAAAAAATTGCGTATATTGATTGGTTTGCGCAAAAGTTATATTTCTACAAAATATAATGGCTCTGTGATTTTTTTCGTGAGTGTGACATTGCGGCGGACACTTTTGACACATTTTTGGGACCATTCACATTCACACAGCGATCGTTGCTATAAAATTGCACTGATTACTGTGTAAATGTGACTGGCAGGGAAGGGGTTAACACTAGGGGGCGCTGCAGGGATTAATGTATGTTCCCTGGGAGTGATTCTAACTGTGGGGGGAGGGGACTCACAAGGGGAGGAGACCGATCGGTGTTCCTCTGTACTTGGAACACACCATCGGTCTCCTCTCCACTGACAGGATGTGGATCTGTGTGTTTACACACACAGATCCACGGTCCTGCTGTGTTTCCAGGCAATCGTGGGTGCCCGGCGGACATCGCGGCCGCCGGGCACGCACACCGGGTCCCGCGTGACGCCGCGGGCACGCGCCCCCTAGACGGCCGTGAATGGGAGGACGTCATATGACTCCCACCCAGGATGGGAGATCCATCTTGTGGGCGTCATATGACTGTGCGGTATTGAAGTGGTTAAAAACACTAGTTGCATACATTTTCAACTACATGTGAAAGCCACGCTGCCTTGTCAAGGTTCCTCTATGAAGTCCTTAACTGTAACAGAGCTCTCATATTGGAATGTACAGTACAGTATATAGCAGTGATGGCGAACCTTGACGCCCCAGATGTTTTGGAATTACATTTCCCATGATGCTCAACTACATTGCAGAGTGCATGAGCATCATGGGAAATGTAGTTCCAAAACATCTGGAGTGCCAAGGTTCGCCATCACTGGTATATAGCAATGAATAAATTGAGGACAGGTATGTCTGAAGGTAGACCATTAAGGTGTAGAGGCACACCAGAAATCCGGCACAGCTCAATGGCGGCTGAAGACCTCCAATATGTCTCCGACCAAATCCAGTAAGCATACCAGAAATGGCAACTGCTACAATCGATTTACTGTATAGTTAGCTTTTTAAAGCAAGGTATACATGGAAAGGGCAGTTGAGAGAATAATAAAAACAACAATTTCCTAGCACTCATACCAGCTACCCATCAAAATCTGTGCTACATACAGTATCTCACAAAAAGTAAGTACACCCCTCACATTTTTGTAAATATTTTATTATATCTTTTCATGTGACAACACTTTGCTACAGTGTAAAGTAGTGAGTGTACAGCTTGTATAACAGTGCAAATTTGCTGTCCCCTCAAAATAACACACAGTCAACAATGTCTAAACCGCTGGCAACAAAAGTGAGTACACCCCTAAGTGAAAATGTCCAAATTGGGTCAAAGTGTCAATATTTTGTGTGGCCACCATTATTTTCCAGCACTGCCTTAACCCTCTTGGGCATGGAGTTCACCAGAGCTTCACAGGTAGTCACTGGAGTCCTCTTCCACTCCTCTGAGGACATCACAGAGATGGTGGATGTTAGACCTTGCGCTCCTCCACCTTCCGTTTTGAGGATGCCCCACAGATGCTCGATAGGGTTTATGTCTGGAGACATGCTTGGCCAGTCCATCACCTTTACACCCTCAGATTCTTTAGCAAGGCAGTGGTCGACTTGGAGGTGTGTTTGGGGTCGTTATGTTGGAATACTGCCCTGCGGCCCAGTCTCCGAATTGAGGGGGATTATGCTCCGCTTCAGTATGTCACAGTACATGTTGGCATTCATGGTTCCCTCAATGAACTGTAGCTCCCCAGTGCCGACAGCACTCATGCAGCCCCAGACCATGACACTCCCACCACCATGCTTGACTGTAGCCAAGACACACTTGTCTTTGTACTCCTCACCTGGTTTCCGCCACACACGATTGACACCATCTGAACCAAATAAGTTTATCTTGGTTTCATCAGACCACAGGACATGGTTCCAGTAATCCATGTCCTTAGTCTGCTTGTCTTCAGCAAACTATTTGTGGCCTTTCTTGTGCATCATCTTTAGAAGAGGCTTCCTTCTGGAATGACAGCCATGCAGACCAATTTGATGCAGTTTGCAGCATATGGTCTGAGCACCAACAGGCTGACCCACCCCCCCCCCCATCATCCCTTCAACCTCTGCAGCAATGCTGGCAGCACTCATATGTCTATTTCCCAAAGACAACCTCTGGATATGACGCTGAGCACATGCACTCAACTTCTTTGGTCGACCACGGAGAGGCCTGTTCTGAGTGGAACCTGTCCTGTTAAATTGCTGTATGGTCTTGGCCCACCAAGCTGCAGCTCAGTTTCAGGATCTTGGCAATCTTCCTATAGCCTAGGCCATCTTTATGTTGAGCAACAATTCTGTTTTTCAGATCCTCAGAGTTCTTTGCTTTGAGGTGCCATGTTGAACTTCCAGTGACCAATATGAGAGAATGAGAGCGATAACTCCAAATTTAAGCACACCTGCTCCCCATTCACACCTGAGACCTTGTAACACTAATGGGTCACATAACACTGTGGAGGAAAAATGGCTAATTGGGCCCAATTTGGACATTTTTCACTTAGGGGTGTACTCACTTTTGTTGCCAGCTGTTTAGACATTAATGGCTGTGTGTAAGAGGCGGGGAAAAATTCACTGGACCGCATCAAAAGCACACCAAAGACGCATCAAAAATGCGCATTCAGAAAAGCAGCCGGACTGTATTTTCTATGGTGTGAACAGGCCCTTAAGCTTTTTCAGATTTAAAGTCCAATTAAATGTGACTACTACATGGCCCTAAGCATTTTACATAAAGGCTAAAACTAGGCATAACCCCACCTAAAACCTAAACACCATAACCTTTAAAATCTAGCCCCATGTCCTCATTAAAACTCTAGGCCGTTCCATCCTCCAGGAGTCTCTCTCTCTCCTTTCTCTCTCTCTCCTCTCTCTCTCTCTCTCCTCTCTCTCTCTCTCTCTCTCTCTCTCTCTCTCTCTCTCTCTCTCTCTCTTCTCTCTCTCTCTCTCTCTCTCTCTCTCTCTCTCTCTCTCTCTCTCTCTCTCTCTCTCTCTCTCTCTCCACACTGTAATCTCCTTTGTTTGGTTCCAGTATTTGGTGGTTGGCACTACATGTGGCTGTCGTACTGAAGTGTATCACCGGGTCAAGCATTATAAATTTCACTTGTACAAACGCTGCATTCCATTTGTACAGACCTCTGAGGAACATTCTGTTAACGAAACAGTGGAAATGGCTCTATTGAAAATGGAAGAGGAAGAATTCATTCAGAAGGTAAGGTATTTAAACACTCACAAACCTTTTGTCCTCCATAGGCCGTATATAAACGGCATGGGGTTTAAGTGGTTTCAGAAAGCCTGGGGCTGCAGAAGGATCATTTTTGTCAATGTAATAATGATCCGGGTGGGTGTGGAGCTGCCCCCATCACTTACAGCCTGCTGTAAACGTGCGAGCTCTTCCCTTTCCTCAGATCCGAACATTTCTGGCTTCAGAGTTGTCAAAGTCCCATCTGAAATGTCCTTTGCTTGACCTGCTGCAGAGGAGGTCAGGGGAGACATTAGAGGACTAATAGAACATTGATGTTTCCACAAATGCTATCACATAGGGGGGCTTGCTAAACCCCTTGTGATTGCAATAAAGGTAATGAGAAAAAAATAATACATATTTTTAAAATGTCACACTGCACACACATGAATGACAGAATAATTCTAGGCCCATTATTCATGTTAACTGATGATACAATCTTTTAAGGCATCGTCTATAGCAGTGATGGTGAAACCTTGGCACCCCAGATGTTTTGGAACTACATTTCCCATGATGCTCAACTACACTACATATTGCTCAACATGATGCCATTGGCTCCCGCTGCTGTCAATCAAAGTCAGTAAGCCAATGATGAGAGGGGGCGGGGCCGAAACACGGCTCTGTGTCTGAATGGATACACAGAGCTCTGACTCGGCTCATGTGCCCCCATAGCCAGCTGCTTGCGTTGGGGGCACTCAACAGGAAGGAGGGGCCCAAGAAGAGGAGGCTCTGGGCAAAACCACTGCACAGAGCAGGCAAGTATGACATGCTTGCTATTTTTATAGAAAAAACCCCCCCTAGACTTTACAATCACATTAAGGGCCAGTTCACACCATAGAAACGCAGTCCAGATGCATTTCAGATGCTTTTCTGAATGCGCATTTTTGATGTAGTCCAGAAAAAAAACGCACTGGACTGCATGTGATGTGAACTTGCCCTGAGGCTTGACATGTTTGGTATCTATTTTCTCAAGGCAATCTCATCTTTAATATTTTACCCAAAAATTGGGTACTATATTGTGATTGTATGCATTAAAATAAATTTTGGTGCATTTTTCACTGAAAATTTGCAGTTGATAAGTTGTGCAAATATTGTCACATGAAATTTCAACGACCACCACTTTATTCTACAGGGCCTCTGCATTCAGAAAATATATAATTGGTTAGGGGGTTTTAGGTAATTTTTCTAGAAAAAAAAATGTATGTGAAAAATTCAAAAATTGCTTTTGACACAGTGGTTGCAACTGAACTCCAAGTATTGATTTTATAGCATAGTTATAGTGGTCCAGCTTGGACCAATGTAAGTATTCATATTCCATACATGTGGGACCCCTGTAGAAGCTGGAAATTTCTCTAGTAGTCACCACTACTGCAGTGATGGCCGCTATCGTCTGGGACCCGTGCCTAGCGTTTGCCCTGCTCCAAAGTGAACACAGGGAGTCACTTGCTCGGCATTGGCGCTGTTCACAGAACAGTTTACATTTTTCCAAATGAATGTAAGGCATTCTCTGATTGGATGAGGTGGAGAGGCAGGCCAGTGACATCATGATCTTCACCCTGTCCAATCAGAGAACGCCTTGTATCCATTTAAAAGAAATACAAGACGTTCTGTAAATGGTGCCTGTGGGGATCACTGTAGTAGCAGGGGCTCCTACAGTAATTTTGCACTTTCCACATGTATGGCATATGCATAATTACATTGGCTTAAGCTGGACTAATGTAAATATGCAAAAAAAAAAGGCATACCGTATATACTCGAGTATAAGCCGAGTTTTTCAGCACATTTTTTTGTAAATGTCCCCCTTGGCTTATACTCGAGTCAAGCACTTTTCTGCAGCAGAAAATGACATTTTACGACCCGACTTTGGGGCCTCATATCTCGGGGTCACTTTGTGCTAGGAACCCCATTGGATATGTTGTAGTGCTAGTTCCCCTGGGTTTTCACACCAAATTTGCGGTTCCTAGCACCAAGTGGCCCCAAGATACGGGTTCCCAAAGTCGGTCAACTGTGTCCATCTGCAGCAATGTCATTTCAGGCTTATACTCGAGTCAATACGTTTTCCCATTTTTTTTTTTTTTTTTTTTTGTAAAATTAGGTGCCTCGGCTTATACTCAAGTATATACGGTATCTGGAAATCCAGTATAAGAAAACTGGGGACTTATTCCATGTTGAAGGGCTACTGAGAAAATGTCCCCCTTTTTATAAGTGATCACCTTCCCTATGCTCCCTCTCTTCTCAGCTGTATAAGAGCTGGGGGGAGAAGAAGCAACAGCACACTGAGCTTCCCAGTAAGGAGGGGGGGGGGAGCGTGTCAGGACAAGTCTGATCATTGGAGATCAACAGGCTTAGTTCCCAGCATAGCTAGAGAACTGACCATGCTGTGTTTTTTTGCTTAGTGTGGTCAGTTTTTAATAGGAAAGCAAAGGAACTGGCTAGAACACGAGGGATTTCACACTAAGGAAGCAATACAAAGAGCGAATTATACTTTTTCATACAAGTATATGGTACATCAGGCACATACTGTATCAGGAATATGAAATGCTGGGGTATGAAACACTTTAATAAGCTAGACATACATAGGGAAATGTCTCTATTGCCATGAAGACTTTATTTTCCTTTTTTTCTTTTTTTTTTTTTCTTTTTTTTATGCAGGAATTGGATTGTCTTCAAATGTATGTGGACGCAGCAGAAACTTTTCAGGATGAAACAGAGGAGTCATTAATTTCTTAAATTGAAGAGTGTAGCTCCACTTTTCTCTAAATACTTTTGATAAATGTAATTAATTTAACTGTGTCCGACTGAACACATTAAAATCAGTCTTTCTAATATGGAACATTGCCTTGAGGTCTCCATAGCAGAACCTTGTACCTTCCATGGCCGTTTCACATACTGACCAGTGCTTCCTGTCCTGGGCTGATGACATCAAATGGGCTGAAATAGTTCTGTTTGCACCTTCTCTGAGACAGATGGCTCCAAGTGATGTGGTTTCCTTTGTTGGATTGAACAAAAAAATTAGCTTTGATTTTGTTGATTTGAAGGAAAGTAATTCTTAAGTTCTTAAGTTTCTTAAATTTATGCTAAATCAGCGTGTCTGTGGAGAATACAATACAACACAAGACTCAGGCAGTGGTGGCTCTCAGACCTTCTTGGACGCCCAAGTATGATGGTCTTGGTGTTTGCCAAGGGTTTTTTTGAGGGGGGGGATATCTAATGTCACTTTACCGAGTTACCCCAGGGATAACAATTGTAAGGATTAATCTTGATGCAAAGGTTTTATGAGAAAAAAATCTGTATTAACCAAATTATTAGCCCCCTTCTATACATTTCATGGCACGTTGACCACTATGTATACATAGTTACATAGTAAGGTTGAATAAAGACACCAGTCCATCCAGTTCAACCTGAGTGAGTGTCCACAATTGTCCCTATCCCTGTACATTGCACACTCACATTGGTTCCTACACCCTCAAGGAGCACATAATCCAAGGTCCCCATGCATATACTAGGGCCAATTTCTGGACAGAAACCAATTAACCTACCTGCATGTCTTTGGAGTGTGGGAGGAAACCGGAGTACCCTTTAGGAAACCCATGCAAGCACAGGGAGAACATGCAAACTCCAGACAGGTAGTGTTGTGGTTGGGATTCGAACCAGCAACCCTTCTTACTGCTAGGTGAGAGTGCTACCCACTACACCACTGTGCCGCCACAATATACGTAAGGACACTTCACAGAAATTTCAGTGAAATGAATTGGAGTCAAAGGGGAAGGCAAAAGTAAGTTGGTCTTTATGGAAGCAATGGGTTTTATTGGCTTCTTAGGATAAGACAACCATTTCCAACTAGGGTTCATCCCAGGAGTTGCTAGGAGTTCCTTGAGCTGTGGTTGATTGACCTTCCATCTTGATTGTGCCTAGATAGTTCCATCTTCAGTGTCACTTGGCAGTGCCAGCGGCCTCGCACCATTGATCTTTGTAACAGTTGGTAAGGGTGGCATTGTGACCACCTCTGTAAGGGGCAGCATTCTTCCTACTAACCACCGACATAAGGGACATTCCTCCCACTGCGCCCAATGAAATGATTTTAGCAGGGACTCCCTGAGACTTAAAAATTATTTTAAGGGTTCCTCTGGGGTAAATAGGTTGAGAAAGGCTTGGGTAAGGGAAGCTCCTTCCAACTATCCTGGACTTGTTCTTGTGCCAAAAAAAATGCTAACCCTAACCCTTTGTTCAAGCAATAGATCACACAGAACTATCGGGTTGTGTTTGAGTCATCGCTCACTGGCAGCTATAGGATGGATCATAGGGGATCAATAACGGGGGGAGGGGGGAGAAGCAACAAGATATACCCAAAATGAATTAATAAGAATTGGTCCATACGTTTCCTGCTGAGGAGCTGATGGTGACTGTGTGTGCAACTGTTTTTGTTAGTCTGAGGGAACTCCCATTTCCTGCTGAGGAGCTGCCGGTGACGGTGCGTGCAAATCGCACTGACCCAGGTGCCCTCTTTCAGCTGCTTTTGCTAACCCCTTGTTGATAAACAGTCATATGATTGCCATGCAGAACAGGCACTAGATCTCCTATCACAATGCTATACCTGTGAGTGGCTGTCTTTTTTTTATTAATAAGCTGGATTTCTACGGTAAGGCTGCCCTCGCGCAACCAAGGTGATCTTGAGAAAGATCCAGATACACAGAAAACAGTAAGGCACCACACCAGTGGTAACACATTCCAAAAAAAAACGTTTATTGGATGACTATTGGTGTAAAATGCATTTTGGGGGGCTTGACACCCCCCCCACCTCTCCAGGGCTTGAGTCAACTATGACATCAGCGATGCCTGGAATAAAAAGGCAGTTAAAAAAAAATATTTATCTTAGATCAGAGCTTTACTCTTAGTTCTAGATGGCTAGCAGTACCGTGCTTACTCTTCTCCACAGAGTACAATTGAGAGGTTGTCTTCCTGTTGGCTTGGAAAGGGATGATGTCCTGAGGCTTCTTCTGAGACCAGGCACCATTTGGGTAGCCATCTTGCTCCCAGGATAACTGATCTTCTTTTTTTTTTGATCTGTCCTTTGAGTCTGGCCATCACTGAAGTCGTATTTGACTCGAGCCCTGAAGAAAGGGGAGTGTGACCCAGAAACCTGTTGGATTTTTTACATTGCTAGTCCTACAATAAAAAATCTTTCTGGACTCTATTACCACTAGTGTGGTGCCCTTATATTTGTTCTGTATATATGATTACCATATCCGCACATTTACGGTGATCACGTTGTTTTGTTTATTAACAAAGAATTAGGGTTAGCTTTGTCTATCACAAAACAAGGCCTTTTTTGTTTCAACCAAATTCGAGGACAATTTTGGCAATTTTTGAATGAAGGCAAAATCAGTCCGCTTATCCATAATACATAGATATTTTGTATGCCGACATCTAAAAGGTTGTTCCGTCTTCTTCCTGTTTGTGCAATCATTTTTCTCTGATATATCTTTGTCTCGAGGTGTGTGTTTATCAGTGGTTGATGTACTGCACCTTCCAATTTTCTATTTCCTTCTTTAATGGGCTAGTACTCTTCAGAAGTCTTTTCATTATCTGCTGCTGGTTCTGCTTAAAATGTAATGAATTTTGACAAAATCTAATCTTCTGCCATCGGTACAGCTTCTCACACTGTGATCGGAAGAATTCCTTGACACTTAGGACATTAATTTCCAGTAAGTATTTCATCTGTAGGATATAAAAAGAAGCAATTGTTTCCCTAATGGACAAAATTGGACTATGTGAAAGGTTATTTTTTGCCTTTTTCTGGATAAATTGTGAGTTGAGGGTTCTGTTCATACAGGTGCTCTGTTTTCTTGTTTTTTTTTTTAATAAACTTAGTGAGTGAGTCTGGCAAAATTTTTTTTTTTAAATTCAGCAGCTACAAATACTGCAGCTGCCAACTTTTAAAATAATGACAATTACCTGTCACAGCGTCCAGCAATGCCGGCGGAAATTCCGACGGAAAAAGTCCGAAGGCGCCCACACACGGTCGGATTTTCCGACAACATGGTCCGATAGGACATTTTCCGTCGGAAATTCCGACCGTGTGTACGGGGCATAAGACTGGGATGCCATTAAAGTTCATGTGCGTGTAAACGCAGGCGTCCCAATACTTTTAATATGGCTTACCATATTGAGCTGACTCTGAGCAAAAGCCAGTGCAATGATGTACATTCATGGGGAAGAGTTCTGTGACTGACTGGGCTCAGAAAGTGGGACGAATGACGCTGGCCATCATTCGACCAAGAAATCTAATGGCAGAAAATAATTGACTTAAAGTAACCACTCCAGATTGAAGGAGATTATTGCAGCAAAAGACGTTCCCTTTTTTTTTTTTTATTTTTTTTTTTTTAACTGGGGTTCCAGTTTCATTTTAATATATGCATATGAATGGAATTACCTTAATATAAATAATCTTAATTAACAGTGTGTGTGTGTGTGTGTGTGTGTGTATATTAGACATGTGCACAACAAAAAAATTGTGTTTTTCGTTTCGTTTTTTTTTTTTCGTTTCGTTTTTTTCGTTTCGTTTCCGTTGATTCGTAAGTTCGTAAGTCGTCGGTGTTCGTAACGATTCATACATTCGTAAGAGTTGTTTTTTCGTTGATTCATTTTTTCGTTAGTTTAAATTTCGTTTATTTGAAATTCGGACGCGTTCGTATTTATTCGTACATTCGTAACATTCTTAACATTCGTAATCGGAGCATAATTCATAATTTTATGTAATGTGTATGCTATTATTACATTTTAATAATTTACGAATCGAAAAAAAAAGTTACGAATTGAAAAAAAAGTTACGAATGTACGAATTTTTTTTTTCAATCCATTCGAAGCACGTTAAGCAACGCTATTGTAAGAGACACGGAAAATTACGATTCGAAAAAAAATAAAAATTACGAATGTACGAATTTTTCCGTTCATTTTCGTTGTTCCTGTTTTCGTTTTTCGGATTTTTTTCATTAGTACATTTGTTGTTTCTAATTCGTTTTTTTTCGGATTTTCGTTGTTTTTCGGATTCGTTCGATTCGAATGATTCGTTAATCGGATTCGTACGCTTCGAACGATTCGTTATTCGGATTCGTACGATTCGTTCATTCATACGAAAACGAACGAAAGAAAATAACGGAAAAAAAACGAAACTAATTGCACATGTCTAGTGTGTATATGTGTGTGTGTGTGTGTGTATATATATATATATATATATATATATATATATATATCGTTTTTAAAGTGTTGTTGCTTTGTAAAGTTTGTAGTTATAAATGCACACAGGGACCACCATATATACATATTACATATTTTTAAGCAGAAATGTATTTCTTTTCCTTTTGAATAAAATGTAAAAAGGTTCTGATTTGTACCTGTCTATAGCTTTCAGTGTCCTTAATGAAAAGATTTCCAATAACTTCCTGTCTTGGTGTCACCCATGCCACCATGCCGTTGCTGGTGACATTCCCATTGATAAATTCCCAATGGGAATATGTAGAAAATATTGTTGAAAGGAGGAAAAGTTCAGTTTCAAGCTTTGTCACCAAGACAGAAACGCTCTTTTTTGAATGGATTTGCACTTTTAAGATAAATGTCTGCTGCAATAATGTTTAAAATCAAACCATGTAACTTACTCTAAGTGTTTTTTATAAACGGTACTTCATGTGAGTAGATCTGTTTGCAAATGTTGTAAATTTTCAATATATTGATTGTCCAGATTGCGTGCATGTATATATCTCCAATCTACTTAGAATTATATTTTTTGGATTGTTGAATTGTGTATATTTTCCACAGATGAAAGGGAATGAACAGTCTTTTCAGTTATTTTTTTTTTTTATATAAACCTGGAAGAAAAAATATTAAACCTGTAAAAAAAAAAATTGCTTCATGTCAAATGTAAAAGCGACGCAGTGCTGAATCGCAAAAAATGGCCTGGTCATTCAGCAGCCAAATCTTCTGGTGCTGAAGCGGTTAAAGTGGAAGTAAACCCTCCTATCGTTTTCAGCCAAGGAAGCTGCCATCTTGACCTCTGTTCAATCTTCAACTGCCACAGTGCTGCACATGTGATCAGTAATGACACCAGCCATTGGATGGTTTGACAGTTTGGTTGAAAGCACAGTCAATGTGACAGGTAGCATTTCCGGCATGCCATTTTTTTTAAACTATTTTAAATCAAAGGGTTTACTTCCGCTTTAAGCAGTGAGTCACCATAGTAGCCATTCTCAACTGCTTCCAGTGGCTAATCTACAGTCTGTGTCATTTAATAACATAAAAAGGCAGAGCCAGCGTGTAAAAAAAAATGTGAAAGTTGCATCAAAAATCGCTTAAATCTGAACTCTAGTCCTAAAACAAATCCTCAACCCCTTATACTAAATCTCTAATGCTCGGGGGACGTGGAATAGGCTCCTCCTCCTGTCTGGCTGTGTGCCCACCCCTTCGCCGACATCATCGCATACAACGCAGAACCTGACAACAGTTCAGATTTAAAGGAAAATTGCTGCAGCAATGATTAAAGATATGAGTACAGCAAAAATAACTCCTATTCTTATTATTGTATCTGCATGTAAATATTCAGACAAATTAAACATTTGCAGATGGCTTATTCTTCTAACTGGGTTGTTATTTCATTTTGTATTATGAAATTGCATTGTACAGGAAATACAAGTTTCCATAATAAAAGGGAGATTAAAAATTTTCGTGCCTGCGTATTTTGTTGTAAAGGGACTGAAGTGAGATGACAAATGACAATACCAGATGCATACTATATACACTATATTGCCAAAAGTATTGGGACGCCTGCCTTTACACGCACATGAACTTTAAAGACATCCCAGTCTTAGTCCGTAGGGTTCAATATTGAGTTGGCCCACCCTTTACAGCTATAACAGCTTCAACTCTTCTGGGAAGGCTGTCCACAAGGTTTAGGAGTGTGTCTATGGGGAATGTTTGATCATTCTTCCAGAAGAGCATTTGTGAGGTCAGGCACTGATGTAGATGAGAAGGCCTGGCTCGCAGTCTCCGCTCTAATTTATCCCAAAGGTGTTCTATCGGGTTGAGGTCAGGACTCTGTCCAGCCAAGTCAAGTTTCTCAACCCCAATCTCGCTCATCCATGTCTTTAGGGACCTTGCTTTGTACACTGGTGCGCAGTCATGTTGGAACATGATTGGAGCAGCCCCCTTGGACTTTTTAGGCAGAAGTGGTCATAAAGATAATTTTATAGTAAAAGGCAATATAATGCCACTTTTATTAATACAATACATAAAAACCTATTTATATATATATATAGATATAGCCAACAAGGCAAAAATAAAATGCACAGTACAAAATTAGAAAATATGTTGGTACTTTAACCACTTCAGCCCCGGAAGAATTTACCCCTTTCCTGACCAGAGCACTTTTTGTGATTCGCCACTGCGTCGCTTTAACTGACAATTGCGCGGTCGTGCGACGTGGCTCCCAAACAAAATTGATGTCATTTTTTCCTACAAAGAGAGCTTTCTTTGGGTGATATTTGATCACCCCTGCGGTTTTTATTTTTTGCGCTATAAACAAAAAAAGCAAAAATTTTGAAAAAAACGCATTATTTTTTTACATTTTGCTATAATAAATATCCCCCAAAAATATATATAAAAAAAATGTTTTTTTTTCCTCAGTTTAGGCCGATGCATATTCTACATATTTTTCGGGAAAAAAAATCACAATAAACGTTTATTGATTGGTTTGCGCAAAAGTTTATAGCGTTTACAAATAGGGGATAGTTTTATGGCATTTTTATTAAAAAATTTTTTTTTTTTTTACTAGTAATGGCGACGATCAGCGTTTTTTTATCGTGACTGCGACATTATGACGGAACCATCGGAAAATTTTGACACATTTTTGGGACCACTGTCATTTATACAGCAATCAGTGCTATACAAATGCACTGATTCCTGTGTAAATGACACTGGCAGTGAAGGGGTTAACCACTAGGGGCAGTGTAGGGGTTAAGTGTGTCCTGGGGAGTGTTTCTAACTGTGGGGGGAGCGTGGCTACGTGTGACACATCACTGATCTCTGCTCCGATCACAGGGAGCTATGATCAGTGACACTGTCATTAGGCAGAACGGGGAGATGCTTGTTTACATTAGCATCTCCCCGTTCTTCCTGCCCGTGACACGATCGCGGCTATCGAGTCCGCGGGACCCGCGACCCGACTCGCGGAGCTTGCCTTTGGCGTGTGCACCTGTAGGCCGCCTCTTAAAGGGCAACATACGGGTACGTGATTCTGCCTGTACGAGCCCTTCTGCCGCAGTATATCGGCGTGAGGCAGTCGGGAAGTGGTAAAAATATATTTGTCAAACCCAACAAAAGGCAAGTAATTTAAGCCCTGTGCTGCCAGAGACGAGCTGTGGTCAGTCAATAGGGATTTCTTGCGTATAGCCCAACATGTTTCGGAATGAATAATGTGTATTCCTTCATCAGGGAAGATTATGTCTGGGTGACTTTAACTCTCATTGTCTGAAATGTAAACATAGTGGCATGATCACACTGTAAAACACGATGTGAACATAGCAAGCAATATAAGAGTATATAATATATGTAACCGTTCTAATACTCCACATGATCCACAGTACAATAAACAAAAAAGGAAACACAAGGAATAAAATCAATGGGGACCCCGGAAGTGACTGAAGCAGAGCAGCAGTGCACCCATCTTCTGCTCTGCGGAATGCTTCAGGCACTTTGCTTTAGTCAAATTTTATTTTGAGCAGAAAAATGCGCAACAAAACGCACGAATGTGCACAAAAATGTGAATAGTGCATTTCTTTTCATTTCTTTGGGAATAAAAAGCTTTTTTGAGCTTCACGCGACTTGGAGTGGAGATGTGAACCATCTCCATAAAGAATAATTGATTTTTTTTTTTTTTCTCCTCCAGCAATTTTTTTTTTTTTTTATCTAGGATCTTTATTTCAAGTTTTCATCAGAACAAGTCAGTAATAAAAAAAAAAAAAAAACACATGTAAGGAAAAAAAAAAACAATGAAGTGGAAAATAAAACCTAGAGAGAAGCAAACGTCCTCATCTATGACTTTGAAAGACAATGTCGTATTACAGTGAGTTATGTCATCACTTTTATAAAACCTGTGAAGTCCTTCTGTGTACCGGACTATCAGTCCCTATGGACACAACAACCAGCGAGAGGGAGGAGGACCCTGTCAAACACAAACCTTACCAACAGGGCTCAACACAATCGTTCTACTGATGACCAGAAAAATATTGAGTCAGTTCTTGTTCACAACATGCGAACTCGATGTTCACACCTGGTTCGCTGATTGGTTGGTCATCCTAGCCCTGGGTTTGACACAGGGGGGGGGGGGGGGTTGGTTTGCCAGAACTAGTTTAAATTTGGGGTTAGCCAAAGCCAGCAAGGCAGTGTCCAAGCTGGAAGAGACTGAAGGCGACCCAAAGATGTGGGTTCTCCAAGATTCCCAAATAGTCAAACCTTTTCTGGTTCCCCCTACACGTGGCAAGCCATTCCTCTGCTTCCATGATCTCCCCCACCTTTCCCAACCCATTCCACTTCACTCGGGATGCGCAAAGCTTTTCCAATAAATTGGTTCGCCAGAACTAGTTGTTTAGATTTGGGGTCAGCCAAAGCCAGCAAGGCAGTGTCCAAGAAGACGACCCAAAGATATGGATTCTCCGAGATTCCCAAATAGAGTCAAACCTTTTCTGGTTACCCCTACACGTGGCAAGCCATTCCTCTGCTTCCATGATCTCCCCCACCTTCCCCAACCCATTCCACTTCACTAAATTGGGATTAGGCATCTAGCAACGTTGAGCTCCTCCAGCATTTTGAAGCTTCAAGCTACAAAACACTGAGGTGTGAATGGGGCCTTGATCTGCATCCTTGTTTTGGGTCTATGACTCGGGATGAAACCAGAGGAGCACTATGACGAGCGATTATCATTTCTTGACTTTCCTGGATACCTTGCATCTACTAGTACAGTACAAAGAGGTTTAACCTCTAACTATGTAGAGGGTCCTTTACTGTAAGAGCGGCAAGGATGTGGAATTCCCTTCCACAGGCGGTGGTCTCGGCGGGGGGCATTGATAGTTTCAAGAAACTATTAGATAAAGACCTGAACGACTGCAACATACAGGAATATACAATGTAATACTGACATATAATCACACACATAGGTTGGACTTGTGTCTTTTTTCGACCTCACCTACTATGTAACGTATAGCTGGGATGTGCTGGTTTTAGTGTTTTAATACTTCTAAAAAAATGCACAAAGGCAGTTTCTAAGGCTGCAGAAATATTTTGATGTGCTCAGAACTCTCAGTATGCTGAGTAATGGATGTGTGCCCCCGCAAGCTGGCACAGAGCGTGATTGGCAAGGTTCAGGCAGGAAGGTCCGCTGTGATTGATTAACTGCGGTGCCCAACAAGCTGGCCGGTGCTGGGCTGTCAGATTACACCGAAATGACCAGACCTGACAACGTCTCCTCTGCTCGCTAGCCAGACCTGTCACCCTGTCATAAATCCATTCTAGATGATTCATAAAATGTGCTTTTAATGGACTGTGTCAAAACGGGGGAATTAGGTGGAACAGTGAAACAATAAAACTGCGTGCCTGTCACCTGTGTGTAACAAAGGCGGCCACCTCTGAAATAATCAAAAATGGGGCTCTAGCACAGCACAGAGGTCAGGTGGTGTTTTAAAGAGAAACTGCAAACCCCAATCAACCTGTACATTCTGTATGGGATGCAGGAATCATTACAGCAGTGCTAAACGATCTCAATTGGATGCTTACGCTAGACGGCAGAGAGATTATCTCTGTCCAATACAGAGATGCATCATTTTATTTATTTAACAAAAAAATTTAAAAAATGCATGGGAAGAGAAGGAGCAGTTCCTTTCCTTCTCTTCCCATCACTCTGGTACAAGTTGATCTTGGTCTCATCTGTCCACAGGATGTTGTTCCAGAACTGTGAAGGCTTTTTTAGATGTTGTTTGGCAAACTCTAATCTCTAACTCTTGAGGCTCACCAATGGTTTACATCTTGTGGTGAACCCTCTGTATTCACTCTGGTGAAGTCTTCTCTTGATTGTTGACCTTGACACACATACACCTACCTCAACAGTTGGCCAGATCAAGAACATTCTCCAGGAGAATGGACATGGTATGGTTGTTGGTGCCAGATGGGCCGGTCCAAGTATTTCAAAAACTGCTGATCTACTAGGATTTTCACGCACAACCATCTCTAGGATTTACAGGGAATGGTCCGAAAAAGAGAAAATATCCAGTGAGCGGCAGTTGTGTGGATGACAATGCCTTGTTGATATCAGAGGTCAGAGGAGAATGGGCAGGTTCTCTATTTTTCGGTCGGAAAAAGTTCAGATCGGAAATTCCGATCGTCTGTACCAATTCCAACGCGCAAAATTCCTACGCATGCTCGGAAACAATTTGACGCATGCTTGGAAACATTGAACTTCATTTTCTCGGCTCATTGTAGTGTTGTACGTCACCGCGTTCTTGACGTTCGAAAGTTCAGAGAACTTTTGTGTGGCCGTGTGTATGCAAGCCAAGCTTGAGCGGAATTCAGTCGGAAAAACCATCCAAGATTTTTTGGATGGAAAATCCGCTAGTGTGTACGCGGTATTAGGAATGTTTCCAACACCTTGTTGAATCTATGCCACGAAGAATTACACTTATTGGGATTTTTTTTTTTTTACCAAATATATGTAGCAGAATAAATATTGGCCTAAATTGATGAAGAAATTGTTTTTTTTTTTTTTTTTTAATTGGGTGTTTTATAGCAGAAAGTAAAAAATATTTTTTTTTTTTTTCAAAATTGTCGGTCTTTTTTTGTTTGAAGTGCAAAAAAAAACTAAAAACCGCAGAGGTGATCAAATACCACCAAAAGAAATATATTTGTGGGGGAAGGACATCAATTTTATTTGGGTACAACGTCGCACAACTGCGCAATTGTCAGGTAAAATAACGCAGTGCCGTATCGCAAAAAATGGCCTGGTCAGGTGCGGGGTAAATCTTTCAGAGGTCAAGTGGTTTAATGTGAGTACAGACAGCAACAAAAACTGACAAGCATTCTAACCCACACTCCTCTCTGTCCAGAACTTTAAAAAAAAGGTTTGATTTAGTTATACTTTAATTTGCAGGGATTTCCTCTCACTTCCTGTTTTGAAACAGGAAGTGAAGGTAAATTTCCCCGCTGGGACACATGGCAAAAAAATAAAAAAAAACCTGATAGGGATTATAACTCTATTAAAAAAAAAAAACGTTTTGGCTTTAGTTATACCTTTAATAAAAGTAACTTGACCACATTTCTGTCTGCTGTCTTCTCACTATTGGCCACCAGAGGGCTCCTCTGTACCTCAATGATCTTTTGTCAGCAGTGTTTTGCCATGAGCTGCACTTCCCGGGTTGTAGCAGTAGGGGGAGTAGGAGTGCTCCTCCGGCGCTCCCCACTCTACACAATGAGGGTCTGTGCAGTGTCCGCGGGTCGGGCTGATCCGGGGCTCGGCGGTGTCTGCAGGCTGGAGGGAGGAAAGTTCTATCCGCAGCCCGATGTGTGAGTGCCGGAGATCGGGCTTCAGCCGTGCTGGAGGGAGCGCTACACTACACTACAATACAATACACCGCTCTTCTATCGGCTCTGATCGCTGCCACTAGGTAGGTGACACCCCATAGTCTACATCATTACTTCTACAGGGGGCTGGAGGACTACAAGTCCCAGGATCGGGTAAGAGGGGGACTACAGGTCCCAGTATGGATGATATGGGAACTACAACTCCCAGCTTGGAGGAGGGGGACTACAAGTCCCAGCATGGATGAGAGGGGGACTACAACTCCCAGGATGGAGGAGGGGGGACTACGAGTCCAAGCATGGATGAGATGGCAACTACAAGTCCCAGGATGGAGGAGGGGGGACTACAAGTCCCAGCATGGATGAGATAGGAACTACAACTCCCAACATGGAGGGGGGACTACAACTTCCAGGATGGAGGAGGGGACTACAACTCCCAGCATGGATGAGAGGGGGACTACTACTCCCACCATGGATGAGGGGGGGGGGGGGACTACAACTCCCAGCATGGATGAGAGGGGGACTACAACTCCCACCATGGATGAGGGGGGGGGACTACAACTCCCAGGATGGATGAGGGGGGACTACAACTCCCAGGATGGAGGAGGGGGGACTACAACTCCCAGGATGGAGGAGGGGGGACTACAACTCCCAGGATGGAGGGGGGACTACAACTCCCAGGATGGGGGAGGAGGGGGGACTACGAGTCCAAGCATGGATGAGATGGCAACTACAAGTCCCAGGATGGAGGAGGGTGGACTACAAGTCCCAGCATGGATGAGATGGGAACTACAACTCCCAGCATGGAGGGGGGAATACAACTCCCAGCATGGATGAGAGGGGGACTACTACTCCCAGGATGGAGGAGGGGGGACTACAAGTCCCAGGATGGAGGAGGAGGGGGACTACAAGTCCCAGGATGGAGGAGGAGGGGGGCTACAAGTCCCAGGATGGAGGAGGGGGGGCTACAAGTCCCAGGATGGAGGAGGAGGGGGACTACAAGTCCCAGGAGGGAGGAGGAGGGGGACTACAAGTCCCAGCATGGATGAGATTGAAACTACAACTCCCAGCATGGAGGGGGGACTACAAGTCCCAGCATGGAGGAGGAGGGGTACTACAAGTCCCAGCATGGAGGAGGAGGGGGACTACAAGTCCCAGCATGGAGGAGGGGGGACTACAAGTCCCAGCATGGAGGAGGGGTACAGGTGACTGCCATCATGGTGTAATGACAACTTCTACATATGGAATAGGGAGTGAGTTCTGGGGGTCCCGGTATCGGTGGGCACGCTCCCTTGGAACGCACAGCGACCACCTATGGCCGCCGTACATTCGTTCTTCCATTTCTATTCCCATCTGATCAATCGGACACACAGGGACAATAGTTGGAGGAGACACTCGTAAGTCATCCAATCGTATCTCTGGTTCCACCACGCAACTTCATAATTCGATTGGGGGGTGGGGGGGGGGGTGGAATCTGATCTAAAATCGATCAGGAGGGAAGTTCTGGCTATCTCATCGGTATTGATCGGATAATAATACAATTATTGGGGCCGGTTCACACCACAATTTCTGCGTTTCGGGTGCGTTTCTGCTTGCACGCTCCGGTGCGTTGTCTCCCCCTTTTTTTTATTTTTCTTCTTCGTCTCAGTTGAGGATATGTGCTTTTTTATTAAGGTTTAAAAGTTACGATGTAAAAATATTATCTGGTGCGTGTTTTGCCACCTTCCAGATGTGTTCCATACAGAAAAAAATACATTCACTAATCTTGTTTGACTGCAGTGGTGTGACTTTGGGCCATTGGAGTCCATGGTAAACGCAGTGCGGGAAACGCACACGGAATGTTCTGGTGTGAACTGGCTTTAAGTGTTGAGGTCACACCAGATGCAGTCCAGTACAACGCACTGCGCTTGTGATCTGCGGCGAGTCCAAGTGCAATACTAAGGACACCCAAATACAGGTGTTTGCCTGCGCCGAATGGCACCGTACAGATGTACCATGCCATCCGATTGCTCTGCGTTTTCTAAAGTAGTACATGCGTTTGGTGCGGTCCGACACGATTTCAACCCATTGGGCTGAAACAGCGCTGCCCACGCCCCGGGTCGCATGTGAATCGCACAGGAATGCACAGCACGTTCCTGTGCGATTCATGGTGTGCGCCGGCCCTTAGGGGGAGTAAAAAAATTAAATTGCGCAAAAGACAAAAGTGCAAATAAACGCGAAAAGAACGTGCCGCTCCATCTACAACTTCAAATCCAATAGATCAATAAAACGAATGACGAATTATGGCAAAAACATGATCAGTAATCATTCGTCTTTATTCATCATTAACCACTTGACCTCCGGAAAATTTACCCCCCCCCCCTTCATGACCAGGCCATTGTTTGCGATACGGCACTGCGTTACTTTAACTGACAATTCCGCAGTCCTGCGACTTTACCCAAATATAATGTATATATTTGTCACTGTACTAATGACACTGGCTGGGAAGGGGTTAAACATCAGGGGCGATCAAAGGGTTAAATATGTGCCTAGCCGGTGTTTATGTACTGTGTGTGCTGCTTTTACTAAGGGGCGCGCTCTGCAGGGAAACAAAATCCAGCACATCCCCGCTGACAGGACAGAGCTCTGCCTTATTTACATAGGCAGAGCTCTGTTCTGCGTCTCTCCTCACCGATCAGTGGGTGCCGGCAGACATCTATTGGCCGGCACCCAATGATCGGCTTGTGCTGTGTCCAATCACAGCACAGCCATGGTGGCAGCGGCAAGCGCGCACCCACTCCCCCTTTACCTGGAAGTACCCCGGATCACGTACTAAGCACATGATCCAGCGCAGGCTCCTATGTGAAGTGGTCGGCAAGTGGTTCGTTTTGAAAAATTGGAAGTCTTGTATAGTTAAAATGAGTTAAAAAAAACGTTTGGGGGTACCACCAGCATGTGTACAAAACTCACCGATTTTTATTCTTTTTTTAACAAGATTTTAAATATTTCTAAATAAAAGATGTAACTTTTAGATACAATTGTTCTTTTGTTTTTGTTTGGTTGCCATCAAACCAAAACGCTCGGAAACTCTCCGAGCGTCTCTGAGTTTCTCTGAGTCTCTCTGAGCGTGTCCGAGTGTCTCCAGCGCCCCCCGAACCTCTGGCCACATGCGGTACTGCATAGACAAGTAGTGGCTGTGTAACGGATTATCTGAGTTTCCATTTCCTGTGGGGAAACTCACTTTGATATACGAGTGCTTTGGATTACAAGCATTCTAATGAAACAAATTATGCTCTTAATCCAAGGTATTACTGTACATTGTTGAAGCTCCTTTGGCACCAATTACAGCCTCAAGTCTTTTTGAGTATGATACTACAAGCTTGGCACATCTATTTTTGGGCAGTTTCTCCCATTCTTCTTTGCAGGAACTCTCAAGCTCCACCAGGTTGAGTGCACAGTAATTTTCAGATCTCTCCAGAGATGTTTATTTGGGTTCAAGTCTGGGCCACTCAAGGACATTCACAGAGTTGTCCCATAGTAGCCACTCCTTTGTTATCTTGGCTGTGCTTTTAGGGTCGTTATCTTGTTGGGAGAGGAAAATCTGCCCCAGTCTAAGGTCCAGCGCACTGTGGAGCAGGTTTTCATCATGGATGTCTCTGTACATTGCTGCATTCATCTTTCCCTCGATCCTGACTAGTCTCACAGTTCCTGCCGCTGAAAAACATTCCCACAGCATGATGCTGCCACCACCGTGCTTCACTGTAGGGATGGTATTGGCCAGTTGGAGAGCGGTGCCCCATTTCCTCCAGACATGACGCTTGTCATTCAGGCCAAAGAGTTCAATCTTTGCTTCATCAGACCAAAGAATTTCATTTCTCATGGTCTGAGAGTCCTTCAGGTACCTTTTGGCAAACTCCAGGTGGGCTGTCATGTGCCTTTTACTGAAGAGTGTCTTCCGTTTGGCCATTCTACCATCCAGGCCTGATTGGTGGAGTGCTGCAGAGATGGTTGTTCTTCTGGAAGGTTCTCCCCTCTCCACAGAGAAATGCTGGAGCTCTGTCAGAGTGATCATCGGGTTCTTGGTCACCTCCCTGACTAAGGCCCTTCTCCCCTGATTGCTCAGTTTGGCCGGGCGGCCTGCTCTAGGAAAAGTCCTGGTGGTTCCAAACTTCTTCCATTTACAGATGATGGAGGCCACTGTGCTCATTGAGACCTTCAATGCTGGAGACATTCCCCAGATCTGTGCCTCGATACAATCCTGTCTCAGAGGTCTACAGACAATTCCTTGGACTTCATGGCTTGGTTTGTGCTCTGACATGCACTGTTACCTGTGAGACCTTCTATAGACAGGTGTGTGCCTTTCCAAACCATGTCCAATCAACTGAATTTACCACAGGTGGACTCCAATCAAGTTGTAGAAACATCTCAAGGATGATCGGTGGAAACAGGAGGCACCTGAGCTCAATTTTGAGTGTCATGGCAAAGGCTGTGAATACTAATGTTATGTACATTGAATAATTTTTATTTTTAATATAATTGCAAAGATTTCAAACAAACTTCTTTCACGTTGTCATTATGGGGTATTGTTTGTAGAATTTTGAGGAAAATAATGAATTTAATCCATTTTGGAATAATAACAAAATGTGGAAAAAGTGAAGCGTTGTGAATACATTTCAGACAGGGCCGTTTTTAAGGCAAGGCAAAAGGGGCAGCTGCCCTGGGCCCTGTCATTGTGGGGCCCAAAGCAGCTGCCTCATACTTGCCAACTATCCTGGTTTAAATTCCCTCATCCCTTGAGGTTTAGTCCTGTGCTGTGTCCCAATATCTCAGTGTGAAGTGCTGCTACTAATGCTGCCGAGCTCTGCCCTATTGTTGTGTACAGATGACTCATCTGCAGACCCTGTATTTACATGTAAATTACCGGCATTCATATGTAAATAACGGTGGCATTCATATGTAAATGGCGGCGGCCGGCAGCATTGATATGTATATCATTCCCCCCTGAGGTCACATTCACAGTAATCACTAGCAACCAATCAACAAGTGGAAATCATGTGCTGTAATGTCTAGCAACTAATTAGTGAGCCATAATGTGTGCTGTAACCTCTAGCAACCAGTCAGTGAGCGGTAATGATACACTGTAACCTCTAGCAACTAACCAGTCAGTGAGCGGTAATGATACACTGTAACCTCTGGCAACCAGTCAGTGAGCGGTAATGATACACTGTAACCTCTAGCAACCAGTCAGTGAGCGGTAATGATACACTGTAACCTCTAGCAACCAGTCAGTGAGCGGTAATGATACACTGTAACCTCTACTAACCAGTCAGTGAGCGGTAATGATACACTGTAACCTCTGGCAACCAGTCAGTGAGCGGTAATGATACACTGTAACCTCTAGCAACCAGTCAGTGAGCATTAATGATACACTGTAACCTCTGGCAACCAATCACAATAGCTGCCTGATCTGATTCAGTAAACTGATTTTGAGTCTAGCTGCTATTTATTGTATGTCTCAGAGCAGGTAGAGAGAAAAACTGCATGGGGGGGGGGGCAAGAAAAGTTTTGCCCAGGGTCCAATCAATATTAAAGACGGCTCTGATTCCAGATGCACTGTATCTGCCTGGAAGTCACCTTTTAAGTTAGAAATGTTTCGGATGATGGATTGACCAATAGTAACAACCTTCTACATTTAGCTTCTTCTCCAGAAGATTGCCGTTTACACACGGAGGGCTTTTCTGGGGAACTGTCTGTTTGGCTTTACAGATAAATATTTTGCTCAGCTTTCTATTGTCAGACTTTCTCCCCAACCTCATTTATGGTGTTAGTAAATATCTCAGAGCCGAGGACCGAGCGGCATCTGTAGCAGGGAAGGCCGGGTGGGTTTTCCCTGGATGGTGGAAAAACACGAGAGACGTCATGAATTAATTTTTGGTAAACATTGCAGGAAAATAGAATTTCTCCTTAAAGAATGACCCTTTTCTTTTTAATCTGTGCCATACATAATCTGTTGTAACTAGCAAGTAAAAATTCAAATTTCCCTTCTCTACAAAATGGCAATTGACTACAGATGGAGGTCATCAAATCCTCACTCCTGGCTTCTATAAATAGTTACCTTTCTATCACTGAGCGCTCCTTCACATTGAACACGACTTTGAAATCGAGCGAGTTCACCTGAATTCACACGATTTCAAAGCCGCATTTCAGTCTGACTTTGGGGGGGCGACTTGAAAGACGTCTGGGCGGGTTCATGCCCAAATGTCTATTGAAATCGCCCCCCGAAGTCACAAAAAGTAGTGCAGGAACTTCTTTTGGAAATCGGTGCTGCGCTGCAAAGTCGACGTCGCATGGATTGGTGCGCTCCTATTGCCGGCAATAGGCTCCGATTTGTCAAATCGCGCCAATGTGGGGACAGGGACTTAGGGGTGGATTTAGTAACAAATGTAAAAGTGCCGTACATTTGTTCTTTGTGAATGGGGCAGAAAACAAAGGGTATTATGCCCTGTACACACGATCGGACTTTCCGACAACAAAACCGTGGATTTTTGTTTGAAGGGTGTTGGCTCCAACTTGTCTTGCATACACACGGTCACACAAATGTTGGCCAACAATTACGAACGTGGGAACGTATAAGACGAACGACGAGCCGAGAAAGAGGAATCGCCAGTGCGGCGATCTGCTTGATTCCGAGCATGCATGGACTTTTGTGCGTCGGACTTGTGTACATACGATCGGAAAGTCCAACAACAAAGTTTTGTTGGCGGAAAATTTGAGAACCTGCTAGCCAACATTTGTTGGCAGAAAGTCCGACAACAAATGTTCGATGGAGCCTACACACGGTCGGACTTTCAGCCAACAAGCTCACATCCAACATTTGTTGCCGGAAAATCCCACCGTGTGTATGGGGCATAACTCTTATTTCGGGGGAGAATTAATAAAGACTGCATGCTTAGTGCTGAAATCCAGAATTAATAAGGTAAGCTGCACACAGACCATCTGAATACTGAACTAATCTTGGATATGCCCATCTCCAGGACTTCTCAAGAACCTCCACCATCCTCTGGAACTCTCTACCTCAATCTGTCTGGCTATCTTCTACTCTGGCTACTTTTTTAGGTGAGCCCTAAAAACTCATCTCTTCACAGAAGCCTATCACAGCTCCAACTAACAACTGAACTTTTAATTCTTCCCTCATCAGCCTTACAATTATTACCTTTTGTACCACTTGACCCACCCTATTAAATTGTAAGCTCTTAGGAGCAGGGCCCTTTTAACCCTCTTGTATTTTATTGTATTGTAACTGTACTGTTTCTTTTTATATTGTAAAGTGCTGCACAAACTGTTGGCACTATATAAATCCTGTATTATATTAACCACTTAGCGACCGCCCTATAGCAATTTTACTGCTTCAGGGCGGCCATTGTGTGCAGGATCATATATATATATATATATATATATACATACACGTGATCCTGCACTTCCGGGTAGCAGGCGCCGCTGGCTCACTCCTGCTGTGATTTATTCACAGGGGGAGCTGATGGGCGGTCACCATGGACTCTATGTCCGCCACCACCCACCGATCACTCGGTACACATGCAGAATGGCAGTCTGCCTATGTAAAAAATGCATTTTGCTGTTCTGTCAGGAGGGAAGACATGGATCCTGTGATCCTGCAAAGCAGGGGCACAGATCCATGTCTTCCCCTAATACAAGAACCTCCCCCACAGTAACAAAACACCAACTAGACACACATTTAACCCTTTAATCGCCCCTGGTGTTTAACCCCTTCCAAGCCAGTGTCATTAGTACAGTGACAGTGCATATTTTTAGCACTGATCACTGTATTGGTGTCACTGGTTCCCAAAAAATTGATAATTAGTGTATGATTGTCTGCTGAAAGATTGCTGCAATTATTAGTAGAAATAAATAAATAAAAAATCCCATAGTTTGTAGACGCTATAACTTTTGCGCAAACCAATTAATGTACGCTTATTGGGATTTTTTTTTGACCAAAAATATGTAGCTGAATACATATTGGCCTAAATTTAATAAAGAAATTAATTTTCTTTTACTTTTTTTTTTATTATTGTATGTTTTATAGCAGAAAGTAAAAAATATTGTGTTTTTTTTATTTTTTTTTCAAAATTGTTAGTCTTTTTTTTTTTTTTATAGTGCAAAAAATTAAACACACAGCAGTGATCAAATACCACCAAAAGTAAGCTCTATTTGTGGGGAAAAAAAAAACAACATACATTTTTACATACAACATACATTTTATTTGGGTACAGTGTCGCACGACCGCGCAATTGTCAGTTAAAGTAACACAGTGCCGTATCGTGGCCTGGTCAAGAAGGGGGTAAATCTTCTGGAGGGCAAGTGGGTAATAATAATAAAATGCATAAAATGGTGCACTATACCTTTTAAGAGTGAATAACACATTTAAAAAAATAAAGCGCAACAAGTATAAACGTACATAAAATATGTTAATAACCATAAAATACACAGCATTTTTTATGGACTCCTTTGTGTATTTTATGCTTATTAATATATTTGATGCACCATTATACCTGTCACATATTATTTCTTCACAAGTGTTGCTCACTCATAAAGGTATAGTGCACCATTTTTTGTATAACTTATTTCTGTGCTAGTTGAATGTTTGAATGTTTTTCATGGATTTAAAATGGAAAATGCTGCATTTTACCACTAGATGGTGCTAAGTATCATCCGCCATCTCCAACCAGGGTTCCCCAAGGTGTTGCCAGGGTTCCATGAGCTGTGGCTGATTGACCCTAATGGTGCCGGCCTAGGGCTCAGAGCAAATGCCACTTGGGAGAGGCAGAGGCATGACACCAAGGATCTTTTTAGCTATCTGTGAGGGTGGCGTTCTGATCGCCACTGTAAGGCATTCTTCTAATGGACCACCAATGAAAGGAGTGTTTTTCCCACTGACTCCCGATTAATTGGTTTTGGCAGGGGTTCCACAAGACTATTTCAAAGTTTCTTCTTGTCTAGGATAAAAAGGTGGAGAAAAGCTTCATTTGATTATGAGCACTCTCAATCAGCATAGGATGTAAATAGCACTGGGTCAGTAAGAAAAGCATTGAACCCTCTATGGCAGCACTTGTGAAACCTTTGAAACAAAAATGTAAGGTGTCCAGGAACCCCTGCAAAAAAAAAAAAAATATATATATATATATATATCTATCTATATCTTCAGCTCACAGTACATTAGCATCATCAGTAAGTTGTAGATCTAATTATAACATGTAACACGTTCTCTATGCAACAATGAGAAAAACATGTAATACTGACCAGAAAAAAAGAACAGACAGTAAAAATTGTTATGTCCCCTTACACTTGTGGTCAGTGGAGAAATTGCTCCTGACGTTAGTGGTCAGTGGAGAAATTCCTCCTTAAGATGGTGGTCAATGGAGACATTCCTCCTTACATAGGGGGTCAGTGGAGAGGAGTCCTTTATGTTGGTGGTCAGTGAAGAGGTGTTCCTTATGTTGGTGGTCAGTGAAGAGGTGTTCCTTATGTTGGTGGTCAGTGAAGAGGTGTTCCTTATGTTGGTAGTCAGTGGAGAGGTGTCCTTTGGTGGTGGTTAGTAGAAAAGCATCCCTCACATTAATGATCAGTATAAAAGTACCCCCTTACGTTGGTGGTCAGTTGAGGTATGCCTCCTACATTAGTGGTCATTGGAGAAGGGTCCACCTTGCATTGGACATCAGTAGAGAGGTGCCCCTTATGTTGGTGGTCTGTGGAGAGGTGTCCCTTATGTTGGTGGTCGGTGGAGAGGTGTCCCTTATGTTGGTGGTCGGTGGAGAGGTGTCCCTTATGTTGGTGGTCGGTGCAGAGGTGTCACTTATGTTGGTGGTCGGTGGAGAGGTGTCCCTTATGTTGGTGGTTGGTGGAGAGGTGTCCCTTATTACCTTATGTTGGTGGGTGGAGAGGTGTCCCTTATGTTGGTGGTGGGTGGAGAGGTGTCCCTTATGTTGGTGGTGGGTGGAGAGGTGTCCCTTATGTTGGTGGTCGGTGGAGAGGTGTCCCTTATGTTGGTGGTCGGTGGAGAGGTGTCCCTTATGTTGGTGGTCGGTGGAGAGGTGTCCCTTATGTTGGTGGTCGGTGGAGAGGTGTCCCTTATGTTGGTGGTCGGTGGAGAGGTGTCCCTTATGTTGGTGGTCGGTGCAGAGGTGTCCCTTATGTTGGTGGTCGGTGCAGAGGTGTCCCTTAAGTTGGTGGTCGGTGGAGAGGTGTCCCTTATGTTGGTGGTAGGTGGAGAGGTGTCCCTTATGTTGGTGGTCGGTGGAGAGGTGTCCCTTATGTTGGTGGTCGGTGGAGAGGTGTCCCTTATGTTGGTGGTCGGTGGAGAGGTGTCCTTTGGTGGTGGCTAGTAGAGAAGGGCCCCTTACATTGGTGATCAGTATAAAAGAACCCCCTTACGTTGGTGGTCAGTGGAGGATTGCCCTTGCACATTGGTGGTCAGTGGAAGCATTAAAGGTCATTGGGGAAGGGTCTACCTTGCATTGGACATCAATAGAAAAGGACTTCTCTCTCTTGGTAGACTGTTAGAGAAGAAATATATTTTACATTGGTGGTCAGTGGAGAGCCCTCCCTTTCCATGTAAGCTCAGTGTCCATTACATACGTGTCGATTACTAGTGATTAGTCAAGGAACCCCTGGCAACCTCTGGAGGACACCTGGTTGAGAAATGCTGCTCTAAGGGGATCAGCATAACCGCCAAATAACAGATATTTTCATGGGATATTTTTTATCATGCCAGGGGTACTGTAATCTGCCCCTTCCTTCACTAGTACCTTCTGGGGCTTGTAGTGCTCCAGCTGCAAGTTCCTTCCCTCTGTGCTGTGTATGAAATGCTTGATGAACACAAGGCACTAACATTCTTTTTCTTCCAGGACAGGATCCTCTGCTGCATAGATCAGATTTGTTTGACGTTTCCTGGATCATCTTTAAGCCTCCATTAATGTGGAACTCGGATATATAATTCATCCTCTGTGATTTCATCATCTAACGGGAAAAGTGCCTCCATACTGTGTGGGAAATATGGGGGAAACAGCACCCCCACAAGCCCCGGCTGGAAGCCTTGGCATTGGGGTCTCTGGCGTCGGCCTGCTCGGTGGTGGATCAGCTGCCCCTCGTCTGCACAGTGCCATAGTGGAGCGTTTACGGGCACGAATCGCCGTGTGTCGCCAGCATCACCTCAACTGCGAGGGCCGCTATGAGCGCAGCAGGGCAGAGAGCTCAGACAGAGAGAGGGAGAATACGCGGCAACTGCTGACCTTGGTGCAACATGGCCAAGGTACCAGGAAGAACAGTAAGCACAACAAGAGCACCTGTGCCGCTCCACCAGACTACCGCCAACACCAGCAACAACAGCAACTGCTCGCCGATGATAGCGGTGATATCAACGGAGACCGGCACCACCAAACGTCTAATAATCTGGGACAAAGAAACCAGGCGCTGGTCGCTGTAAGTAGAGTCATGTTCTCTCTTTTTTTATTTTTTTATTCCAGATTGATAAAATAATTCCTTTTTTTTTTTTTAAAGGCATTTTATACTTTTAATTGTTTTTGTTGCTATAACTAGATATTAGTGTGTTTTTATATTTCCTGTGCCGTTTGTGCCTTGTAATGATGGGGTCGCATGTTGTGGCTGCAGTTTGTAGTGTCATGGCCGATCGAGCCCTCTCTGTCCATGTATTCATTCACCCAGCTTGTCCCTATTCACCAAAAAGGACAGACAACTTCTTGTTCCAGGTCACACAGTGTCCAGTCAGTGACTTCTCATTAGTGGGAATGCTTCAGCAGTCCCACTATTGTTGTTCGTTTTTTTATTTATTAATCTTTTTATTCAGTACAATTTTTTGGCTCTGCGTAACTTCTGCATACTTTCAGCTATTAAAGCCATTCAACTTTTAAAATGTTCAGCTCTTTCAGTTGATGTGTGGACTTCAACTTTTTTTAAAATATATATATTTTTTAAAATATTAAGCTTTTTAACACATTTTTTTTAACATTGAAGTCAATGAGAGCATGCTTAAAATCCTTAAAATCTTCTTCCGCTGCCAAAGGTTTCAGCTCCTTCATACTTTCACCTACAGACGCCAAACAAACTTTAAAATGTTCACAAAATATTCAGCTATCTGGCTATATCTTTATCTTCAGTTTAATATCTTTTACAGTTTTTGTGAAAAAGCGGTTTAAGTTTAGTGATCATTTCATTAAATTTAGGGCATCCAGGCTTTTGGTGTCTGTTTTGTTTCCATGGTTACCAAACCTTCTTATACACAGTGATTGGGGTGGGGGAGAGCACAGACACACCATGTACTGATTTATAATAGAGGAATATGATGGGCAGTTTTGATGGGGCAATATGATGGGGCAGTTTTGATGCTATTCAGCATTCCCACGCATTCCCACACATTTTCTCCAGGAAATGCATTTTCTAGTTTTAACTTAATTTTATTCCGTACGTTTTTTGGCTCTGCATAACTTCTGCATACTTTCAGCTATTAAAGCTGTTCAGCTCTTTCATCTGATGATGGGACTTCTTCAACTTTTTTTCTACTATTTCTACTTTTTAAAATATTAAGCTTTTTAACACTTTTTTTTTAACATTGAAGTCAATGAGAGCATGCTTAAAATCCTTAAAATCTTCTTCTGCTACCAAAGGTTTCAGCTCCTTCATACTTTCACCTACAGATGCCAAACAAACATTTAAAATGCTCACAAAATATTCAGCTATCTGGGTATATCTTTTCAGTTTGATATCTTTTACAGTTTTTGTGAAAAAGCTGTTTAAGTTTAGTGATCATTTCAGAAAATGTCATTAAATTTAGGGCATCCAGGCTTTTGTTGTCTGTTTTTGTTTCCATGGTTACCAAAGCTTCTTATACACAGTGATGGGCGGTGGGGGGAGGCGGCTGGAGCATCTCAGATTACAGAGCCCAGGGGAGAGCACAGACACACCATGTACTGATTTATAATAGAGGAATATGATGGGGTATTTTTGATGGTGGCAATATGATGGGGCAGTTTTGATGCTATTCAGCATTCCCACGCATTTTCTCCAGGAAATGCATTTTCTAGTTTCCTCTGTGTTGCATCACAAATGTGGAAGTGCTAATGTGATAAAAACACATCTCTTTCAGTAGTGTGAGTTCTCGGTTAATTGCGCTGCCTGCTTGTGTATGTGTCAGATCTAGTTACTATTTAGCTCTCGCTTGCACCAGCACTAGACTGAGAGACCTAGGGATTGTGAGATATCAAGTTTCTTCCCAGGAAGTGTCAGTTCTCAGACTACAGACAGAGGTCATGCATTGCACAAAAACAACAAAAAAGAGGGCGCACCAGCCTAGCGCATTAACTTTATATACCATTTATTCATTCATAAAAGTAAATATTATACTCACATACAGGTTAGGTTAACAAGCCTAACAGTGAAATCAAAGCCATGATGGCCAAACCTACAGCAGTTAATCGACAGCATGGGAAGAAGCCATCCAGGTCCAATGTGACTAACGCATTTCAAGGGGCTCTGATGAAGAGGGGATTTACCTTGAAAGAAAGCTAGGAACTATGGGGGGGGGGGGGGAACAATAAAGGTAAAAAGGAAATGAGGCCCAAACAGCAAATCTGTACCATGATAAAGGTGTACATCTTACATTGGGTTCAGACCCTTGTGTGTTGGAAAGGAGCGCAAATCTGCAATCTTTCCTGGCACACAAAGAAACGCTGCCTTTTATGAGACGTGCAGCAATGCCATTGACTACTTACAGACCGTTCGCCGTCCTTATACGTCGGCTATTTGACATTGAATACCGTTGTTCTGGCAGCAAATAGCTGCCATAACCCTGGTATCTTTTTGAACAACGGGCGGTCCACTTTCAGATAAAAGTGGTCTCTGCGGCGGAATCGCCACAAGATCACTTTTATCGGTGGGGGGAGAGGTGCCACTCCCGCCACTCCACGGTGGTCTCCAGCACTTACCGATCAGGTCCTTTCCCCTCTGAGGCATGGAGTTGAGAGAGGGAAAGATGGCCCCCCGCTCGGCTCCACTTCCGCCAAATGGCCTTTAAGCCCAAAAATTGCAATTGTAAGACCGCTGCGCAAATACGGTGTGACACAAAGTATTGCAATGACCACCATTTTATTCTCTAGGGTGTCTGTAAAAAATGTTTTTGGGGGTTCTAAGTACTTTTCAAGCAAAAAAAAAAAAAAAAAACCTGATTTTAACTTGTAAACAACAAGTTTGAAAAATAGGCCTGGTCCTTAAGTGGTTAAAGTATAACTAAAGGCAAAACTTTTATTTTAATTTTTTTAATTTTGGATAGAGTGGAGAGGGATTAGAACATCTATCGGGTTTTATTGGTGTCTGTGTCCCCGTTAAGGAGATTCACCCTCTCTATTTGTCCTGATTACCATTATCATTGAAAGTGAAAGTAAAAGAAAATCCCAAATTGTGGGGTGTCCCCAGAAAAGTAATAGAGGGGAAATCTTCTAATGGGGACACTAGTTCTAGTGACCTGGGGGTCCCCAAGGAATTCCTTTAATTTGCAGGGATTTGCCTCTCACTTCCTGTTTTGCTATGGGACAGTTAGTGAAGGGAAATCTCTGAAATGTAACACGGATATCGAAAAAAAATCTAACAGGGGTTATAACCCTCCTTTGCTCTATCCAAAATGAAAAAAAGGTTTTGCCTATAGTTCTACTTTAATTGTTAATGACACCCCAATGCATCATGTGTTTCGGTGTGATGCATTCATGGAAAAGAATCAGGGACTTCTTTTCCATTTTTCTTGCATGTAGGGAAGCCCAATGAAATGAATAGGCTGCCCTACACGCGACGCATGGGAACGTGCTGGAAACTCACGCTTGGTCGCACCTGTATAGGTGTGAACTGAGTCTAATGCCGCGTACACACGATCGGACTTTCCGGCGGACCAGAGTCCTTCGGACAATTCGATCGTGTGTGGGCTCTAGTCGGACTTTTTCTTCCCAAAAGTCCGGCGGACCTAGAAATAAGACTGGCTTCAAATTTGTCCGCCGGACTCGGCTTTCTAGCGGACAATCCGTTCATCTGTGTGCTAGTCCGGCAGACTAAACCCGATGCTAGGGCAGCTATTGACTACTGGCTATGAACTTCCTTATTCTACGTCATCACGTTCGAATTCGGCTGACTTTTGGAGTGATCGTGTGTGGCCAAGTCAGTTTGTTTCAAAGTCCGCTCAGCTGCAAAGTGAGTCGGATTGTCTGCCGGACCAAGTCCGTCGAAGAGTCCAGTCCTGGGTACCCGGCAGAAGGCTGCGTTCACACCTGAGCGTATCTTTTTCAGGCGTTTTTTAGGGCGTTTTTCTGGTGTTTTTTCAAGCGTTTTTGTAGCGCTTTTGTACAGGTCGAAAGGTCACCAATGTAAAAAGCAGAAAAACGCCTGTAATCTGCCTACAAAAAAGCTCACGTACTTCTTTGAGCTTCAGGTGACAGAATGCTCAGATGTGAACAGAGGCCATTGAAATGGATGAGATTTTGCTTGTTGTGTGCGTTTTGGAACTTTTTAGATGAGCGTTTTACAAGCTGAAATCCCTCAGGTGTGAATGGGTCCTTAGGACACTCACAATTGATATTTCTGTTGCAAGTGGATTCTAGAAGGATGAAGACCACAACAACCCTGATTTACTAAAGGAGTGGAGCATGTTCACTTTACAAGTCAATTTTCACTTATTTCAGTGAATGAGATGAAAGAAAGTGAAAATTCACTTTCTAAAGAATACCCAATCACGTGCCAGGAATTTTTTTATTTTTATTTTTTTTAATGGGCTTTTGCTTAACCATTAACCCTCCTGGCGGTAATCCCGAGTCTGGCTCGGGGTGGGAACTTCAGTACCATAAGCGGTAACCGCGAGCCAGACTCGGGCTCGCATTGCAGGATACAGGGGAAGTTACTTACCTTATCCCCTGGATCCTGCGATGTCTCCCCGCTGTGTGTGCGAGTCGTCCGCTCGCTCGATTCACACAGTGCCCGAGTGCCGCTGATCTCCGTTCCCTGCGACGTTCCGACGCACGGGAGCGGAGATTGGCGCCAAATTCAAAAAAGTTTAAAAACACAACACACATACAGTACTGTAATCTTACAGATTACAGTACTGTATACAAAAAATACACATCCCCTTTGTCCCTAGTGGTCTGCCCAGTGCCCTGCATGTCATTTTATATAATAAATAGATTTTTTTCTGCCTGGAAACTGGAGATTGTCCATAGCAACCAAAAAGTGTCCCTTTTATGTCAAAAGTGGTTTTAGACCAGCTAGAAAACACTGATAAAAAATTAGAATCACAATTTATCATCAAACAATAAATTTAATGACAGCGACTATTCTGCAACTGAGCAAATTTCAGTGTTTTTGATTTGATTACATTATTGAATCATTTTTATATATATTTTTATTATATTATAATTTATGATTTTGCGTTTCAAACTTTATCATACCCGGGATGTCTACTAGACTCTGGTTCGGACAGATTTAAGTGAGTTATTCATAAGAATTGCAGGTCTACAATATAAAACGCCAAATTTCCATGCAAAATAATTGTACCGCTTTCAGCACTAAATTCCGGACAGAATCATACCGCCAGGGAGGTTAACCAATGATTGAAGTCAACACAACTTCACCACAATCACAATTTCACCTCATTTACCAAGCTAAGTGAACTCTTTCTTTGCAAAAATAATACTTATACTCGAGTCAAGCACTTTTCTACAGCAGAGAATGCCTTTTTTTCAACCTGTATATCAGGGCCACTTGGTGCTAGGAACCCCAAATATGGTGTGCAAACCCAGTGGAACCAACACTACAACATATCTAAAGATGGGATTCCTAGCACCAAGTGGCCCCGAGATACGGGGGCCCCAAAGTCGGGTCGGAAAATGTCATTCTCTGCTGCAGAAAAGTGCTTGATATTTTCCGAACCGACTTTGGGCCCCCATATCTCAGGGCCACTTGGTGATATTGGATATGTTGTAGTGCTAGTTCCACTGGGTTTGCACACCAAATTTGGGGTTCCTATCACCAAGTGACCCAGAGATACAGGGCCCCAAATTTGGTCAACTGTGTCCATCTGCAGCAATGTCATTTCGGCACCCTTTGGGTACAGAGACCCCAAATTTTGGCTGCAGCTAGGGGGCCTCTAGAAACCCTTAACTACCAAGTTTTGATTTCATTTGTTATTGCGCCTTCATTCAGCTAAGGGAAACCAGCAGTGAAGCCTTGTGACTTCACAGCCGGTTCCCTGCTGCGCATGCACGAAGTGAGCTGCGCTTTGCGAATGGCCTGGCGGCAGGGGAAGGAGAAGAGGGGCTGCAGCAAAGTCATCCAGAAGTGGGACCAGGTACATATCAAAACCAGGTACCTGCTCCCCCCACCCCATCCCCCCCTCGAAAGGTGCCAAATGTGGCAGCGGAGGGGGGGAGGAGGCAAACAAGTGGAGCTTCCCCTTTTGGGGGGGGGGGGGGGATAAAGCGTGCCATACATGGATCCAAATTCGGCCGGTTCAGCAGGGTTTGGCCGAATTTAAATCCATGTATGTGGTTAGATCGACTTGTGTACAACCATCGACTGTCTGTTTTTTCCCCAAAAATCGTTCCAGCGGTCTGTAGCCAGAAACACTGATCATTGTATTCTGCTGGCAGAACACAGTGGCGCTACGGGGAGGATTTCCCCCATCAGCACCAAGTATGTTGATGGGGAATCGGCACTTTTTTTTTTTTATTAAACCTGCTGGTTGAATAATTTTTTTTTTTTTTTCTATAATGTATGGCCTACCTTCATTTCTTACATAATCCATGTCATGAATGTATACGTCAGGGATATGCAATTAGCGGACCTTCAGCTGTTGAAAAACTACAAGTCCCATCATGACTCTGCCCCTGGGTGTCATGCTTGTGGCTGTCAGAGTCTTGCTATGCCTCATGGGACTTGTAGTTCTGCAACAGCTGGAGGTCTGCTAATTGCATATGCCTGACGTATACATTCATGACATGGATTATGTAAGAAATGAAGGTAGGCCATACACTATACAAAAAAAAATATATGGTGATGGCGTTGCGCTGTGTGTGATAAAAAAATGTGTATCAAATCAATGACCACTATAATATACAAAAATATGTAAAATACCATGTGATGATAAAAGCCTAAAACCAATGGTTCCCTTTAGGCCCCTTTCACACGAGGCGGGCTCCGCTTGCACGGAGCCCGCCTCTGTCCGCCGGCTCAGCGGGAGATCTCTCCGTTGATCTCCGCTGAACCGGCGGATGACAAGCCTCTCTCTGCTCACTGAGCGGGGAGGGGCTTGCGAGCGCCGCTGATCTCTATGGAGAGATCGGATGAAAACGGACAGTGTGTCCGTTTTCATCAGATCTCACCCGATCCGATCCGCCAGCTACGGATCTGGACGTATAGCCATACGTCTGCTTTTGGCGGATCGGACCGGGTCGGATGTCAGCGGAGATGTCTCCGCTGACATCCGACGCTCCATAGACTAACATGGAGCGCCCGTTCAGATCCGCCGTCAAAACTGACAGGCGGATCTGAACGGTCCGACCGTGTGAAAGGGGCCTTAGAATCCCAGTATCTACCTAAAGCTGAACACCAGGATAAGCAAATATTGTCTAAATACATTTGTCATTTGTATTCTTTCTTGAATCTCGGTGTGCTTTGTATATTTTTTCTAGTGTAAGACGAAGCTTCCTGTAATAAAGACCGCTCACTGCTGCTCCCTCATCTTGTGCAGGGTGACTGGTCTGGTCTCCGCCCCCTCCTGTATTTTTCTGCAGACAGCCTGTTAGTAGGTGGGGTCTGCTGGACCCCTCCCACAGCTCTGCTCTCTATACAGGCTATGTACAGCACAGTGATGATGACACTACTACTTTTACAAGGTAATATCTGGGTTTCCAAGGGCATCTAAGTGTATTTGTGGCTAATAAGGAATATAGTCCATCTTTAAAACCGCAACTTCAGTTTGCTGTGGACTGACCTTTTTAAGAAGCTAATTTTCAGCTAGTTCTTTAAGTAATCTTTCGGTAGAGCTGTCATATTCTGAACAATATCCTGAGTGTTTGGGCACGGCGTGTGATTCATGTTGGCTGACCCTATGTGTGTGATGTAAAAATCCTGAATAATGATGAACTGCGATGACTGATTCTAGGCATGGATCTCCATGAGGTCACACTCAGCTGAACTGTCACTCCGATGATAGACACCCAGACTCCTCCACAGACATGCCGGTAAACAGTTGGATAAAGGTAACACATTCAACCTTGTACACCGTGTCATCCTTCCCTCTCAGCATTATTTACAAAGAAAATGCTCCAATCCAAAGGCGATCTGTTGCATATGCCGCAGTCGTGTTCCATAGCACCTGGGGTTCAAAGGATAACTCTGCTTCTATGGGGGAAAAAAATAGGAAATAAAGAAATAATAATATAGCGTATACAATTGCGTCAAGTCATATGGTAATTGAATGTTATTAAAAATGACCTTTCCGTTGCGGGGAGATGGCATTGAAGTGGAATGAGGGCAGATGGCATAGAAGTGGGCAGTGGCGGTGCGTCCATAAGGGCGCATGGGCGCCGCCCCCTCTCTCCTGCCACCCCCTCTATCACCAATGGATAGATTCATGCATTGCATTAATCTATCTATGGCCTCCGCTGCCACCCCCTATTCATGCACCCGGCCCCTTTTTGGGCGCCGGGCACCTGAATTACAGCGTCAGGGGGTGTTTTTGAAGCACCTGATTAGAGCCATAGGCTCTAATAGGTGTCAAAAAAGGTGACCTGCGAGCACCATGCTGGGCGCTGGCAGGTCACTCAGCTGTGCTAGGAAAGCGAATGAATATTCACTTTCCTAACACTAAACCGCCTCTCCGCCAATCAGGTGCTCAGATCTGTTGCCTGTCACATGATTGGCTGAAACGACAGGCACTGTGATTGGACGCTAATCATAGCAGAGGACGGGAAGAGAGGCTGGGAGAAGACATCGAGGAGCTGTCCCACCAAGACAGGTAAGTGCAGACGGCGGGCTGGCGGGGGGCACACTGGCAGCATTTGATATGGCACAGTGGCTGCGTTTGATGGGACACAGTGGCAGCAATTGATGGGCACAGTGGCGGCAATTGATAGGCGCAGTTGCTGCGTTTTATAGGGCACATTTGCTGCGTTTTATGGGGCACAGTGTCTGCGTTTTATGGGCACACTGGCAGCATTTGATATGGCACAGTGGCTGCGTTTGACGGTACACAGTGGCGGCAATTGATGGGCACAGTGGCTGAGTTTTATGGGGCATAGTGGCTGCGTTTTATGGGCACAGTGGCTGCATTTGATCGGCACAGTGGCTGCGGTTGGGCACAGTGAGGCTGCAATTGATGGGGTTTTTTTTTTCAGTTTGTTTGCGCCCCCCTCAAACATTTTGAGCACCAGCCGCCACTGGAAGTGGGATGAGGGCAGCTGCGCCTTACAAATCACACCTTTTACCAGAAAGCACCAACGTTGAAATGCTGATGGGACACAAGACCACAAGTCCTAGCATTAGGAGGGTGAACTGCATGTTTCAAAGTGTATTAATAGGCAAATGTTCTTTTGTGTTTTTTTTATTAATTTATTTTTTCCTTTTTTCCATTTTTCGAATAGAGCAGAGAATGGGTGGAGCCCATGTCAGGTTTTTATTGCTAAAATTGAGAGAATAAAAAAAAAGTTTATTTTTTTTTTTTTTTTTTATTGTTGTCTATGTCGGGGCTAGGATGATTCACCTTCTCTATATCTCCGGGTAAACCATTGTCTCTGATACAACATTTTAAAGTTGTCACCAGGACAGGAGGTTGGGTAAAATCTTCCAGTGTGAACACCTGTTTTGGTGACAACTGTCTAAAAGGGAATTCCAATCACTTTGTAGAGATTTCTTCTCCCTTCCGTCTTTTCACTCACGTCTTTGGGATAATAAATTAAGGGAAATCTCCCAAATGGGACATACAGTCATGGCCGAAATTGTTGGCAGCCCAGAAAATTTTCCAGAAAATCAAGTATTTCTCACAGAAAAGTATTACAGTAAGGCCCCTTTCACACTGGGGCGTTTTTCATGCGGTGCGGCGCTAAAAATAGCGCCTGTTCACCGCATGAAAAAATCCGGCCCCATTCACTCCAGTGTGAAAGCCGACGGGCTTTCACACTGGAGCGGTGCGCTAGCAGGACGGTAAAAAAAGTCCTGCTAGCAGCATCTTTGGAGCGGGATAGGAGCGGTGTGTTCACCGCTCCTATACCGCTCCTTCCCATTGATTACAATGGGAGACCGCCGTAAAACCGCGGCAATACCGCGGTTACCGCGGTAATACCGCGGCTACGGCGGCGCTCTGCGGGGGGTGTTTAACCCTTTTTCGGCCGCTCGCGGGGGGTAAAACCGCACCGCGAGCGGCCGAAAACCGCGGTGAAAACGACGGTAAAGCAGCGCTAAATATAGCGCTGCTTTACCGTCACCGCGGATCACCGCCCCAGTGTGAAAGGGGCCTAACACATGTTTTGCTATACACATGTTTATTCCCTTTGTGTGTATTGGAACAAAACAAAAAAAGGGAGGAAAAAAAGCAAATTGGACATAATGTCACACAAAATTCCAAAAAAAAACTAAAAAAAATGGCCTGGTCATGAAAGGGGTAAAACCTTCCATAGGTCAAGTGGTTAAAGGAGAAGTACAGCCAAAGCTTGTTTGTACTTCTGTGGATCACAAGAGTGCAGTTCGCTCTGCACTCCTGTGACCTGTTTTCAGCAGACAGCGGGCTGAAGCTATGTAAGTTAATCGCTTGCCGACCACCTCACGCAGGAGTACGGCGGCAGAGCGGTTCTCCTGCGCTGGATCACGTATCTAATATGTTCTTCCGGGTAGGGGGGCGAGTGTGTGTGCCCGCCGCCCCGGCTGTGCTGTGATATGTCCCAGCACAAGCCGATCAGCAGGTCCCAGCTAATGATTGCTGGCTTTGACCTGCTGGTCGGGGGAAGAGGAAGACAGGACAGAGCTCTGTGAATGTAAACAGCCCACTGTCGGCTGACGTCACAGAGCCGGTCCAGGCTCGGGCAAGGTTGTGACAATGAAGTCGGGATCCACCCACATGCCTGGACTGGTGTTCTGTCGAGAAGTGCCCCCCATCGGATAGTGCCCGGGCTGAAGGGCGCATGCGCCGTACTTAACAGCACAACAGCTGATTTTAACATCAGCTGTTGTGACAGGGAGACGGCGCAGGCGCACATTAGCTGACAGCATTTTTTTTTTTTTTTCTGTCACATTGTGCTCCGCGCTCCTGTGGCGAGTTCATGTCCATGATGGGCGGATTTCAACACATTGTGGGTGGAATTAGATGGGCAGTGGTGCAAAAAAAAAAAAAACTTTGTGATGGGTGGATTTTTACATTTCTTCACAAAGTTTTATTTTTTTTGCAGCACTGGCCGTCTAATAATTGCGCCCACAAAAAATGTAAAAATCCGCCCATCACAAAGTTTTATTTTTTTTGCAGCACTGGCCGTCTAATAATTGCGCCCACAAAAAATGTAAAAATCCGCCCATCACAAAGTTTTATTTTTTTGCTGTACTGCCCATCTAATTCCGCCCACAACGTGTAGAACTCCACCCGTCATGGACATGAACTCACCACGGGAGCGCGGGGCACAATCTGACAGATAAAAAAAAATCTGTCGGCTATTGTGCGCCTGCGCCGTCTCGCCGTGCTGTTACGTACGGCGCATGTGCCCTTCAGCCCGGGCATGATGTGGGGCACTTCTCGACAGAACACTGGCACCCGGCTCAGCCTCTCAGCAAGTCCCTGAGGGGCTGAGCTGGACGCTCCCGCCCCCTGCACAGCCCAGCGTTCCCGCCCCCTGCAAAGCCCAGCGTTCCCGCCCCCTGCACAGCCCAGCGTTCCCGCCCCCTGCACAGCCCAGCGTTCCCGCCCCCTGCACAGCCCAGCGTTCCCGCCCCCTGCACAGCCCAGCGCTCCCGCCCCCTGCACAGCCCAGCGCTCCCGCCCCCTGCACAGCCCAGCGCTCCCGCCCCCTGCACAGCCCAGCGCTCCCGCCCCCCGCATTGGCTGACAATCAACTGCTCACGAAGTTCTAAGAACTGAGCGATCGGTGGTGTTTGATCACTTAGTTCTCAGAGTTAGAACCGGCGGGGGTCCGCCCAAAGGTTGCATCAAGCTAGGTAAGTAGTATTCTGAAAAAAAAGCAAACCCCATACTTCTCTTTTAATAAAAAGGTATGCCCACTTTTGCATTACTTTCGGCACAGACCTTGTATTTGCAATGAGTATGAGGATTGGCATTATTCTGATCATATTACCATGCATTAAAAATTGAAGTTCCCCCTATTTGGGGTGGAGTTCAGACAAAATAATGAGAATTGTATGAAAGGATATCTTTCTTCTGGTGTGTACACTGTATAGCCCTGCTTACACCTCTGCTGGTAATAGAGACGACGAGGGAACGGGAACTTACTAATTGTATAGAAATGTTTTCTGTAGTGTGTGTATAAAGGATTAGGAAGGAGCGGCTTTTCTTAACACAAAGTAAAACCAGGTACATTAACATACCATAATATACTTATACTTGATACTTAACTATACAAAGAGATTAGTGTTCTCTCTAGAACCGTCAGTATGGAAGAGTCATGTTATGCCGGAGGTCTGAGAGAAGAATAAGCTTTATTATTTCAATGGCAAAATGTTTGGTTTAGGCTTAGTTATAAAGTTTCCTTACACAGGCCTGGTCTAGCAGGGTTATGGTGTGAACACTCTGAGTTCCACATTCACATAATGCAATTTGCTACAGAGACGTTCAGTACCAGTGGCAGGCAGAACCCATAAAGAGGAACCATTGACTTTTCATTCTCAAAACGTTTTATTGAAGAAATAAAGATAACAGTAATGCCGCGTACAGACGATCGGACATTCCGACAACAAAACCGTAGAATTTTGTTCGAAGGCTGTTGGCTCCAACTTGTCTTGCGTACAAGCGGTCACACAAATGTTGGCCAACAATTACGAACGTAGTGACTCACAAGAAGTAAGTGATTCCGAGCATGCATGGACTTTTGTGCGACAGACTTTTTGTACGCACGATCGGAAATTGCGTCGACAAAAATTTGTTGGCGGAAAATTTGAGAACCTGCTAGCCAACATTTGTTGGTGGAAAGTCCGACAACAAATGTTCGATGGAGCGTACAAGCTCACATCGCCAACAAGCTCACATCCAACATTTGTTGTTGGAAAATCCGATCGTGTGTACGGGGCATAAGACTTGTGTCAGTACAGTGGTATTCAAGGGCAAAGTAAGAATCAGGCTATGTTCACACTGATCCAACACGAAGGTAGTACGACCGCTGATCCGACTTTGCCCTGCGACTTCATGTCTGACTTGTATGCGACTTTAATGAACGGAATCTGACTTCAGTGAGTCTGGTATGAATCTTTGCAGGGGAAGCCCACGCCAAAATGTAAAAAACAAACTGCGTGAGGTTCAGTTTAATCATCTTGTCAAAGGGTCGGGGACTTTTATCCCGCGATTTGCGGCTAATAGACTTCAATGTAGCCTGCACCTGAAACGCAAGTGGTGCATTTATGATGCAATTTTTGATGTTTTGCGGTCCTTATTTTACTACTGTATATAGCTGGTTGCTAAGCAGGGAGCCGGGAAGCCGGCCGCCGCGTCCTTAACAACCAATGAGTCATCAGCTATCAGTGGGGTTCCCTGCTGAAAGCTGAATGCCGGCAAAAAAAAAAAACTGTGTGGGGTTCTCCCCCAGGTCCATACCAGGCTCTTCAGGTCTAGTATGGATTCGGAGGGGACCCCCACGCCAAAAAAATAAATAAAAATGTGTTCCCCTCCAAAATCCATACCAGACATTTATCCAAGCATGCTGCCCGGCAGGTCAGGAAAGGGGAGGGACAAGCAAGCACCCCCCTCTCAGACCATACCAGGCCACATGTACACCTGACCTGCCAGGCTGCATGCTGGGATAAGGGTCTGGTATGGGTTTTTGGGGGGACTCCATGCCGTTTTTTAAAAATAATTTTGGCGTGAAGGGTCTGGTATGGTCTTGGGAGGGGGACCCACGCTGTTTTTTATTATTATTTATTATATTATTATTTATTATATTATTATTTATTTTGGCAGGGGGTTCCCCCTCAAGATTCATACCGAACTCAAAGGCTTGGTATGGATCTGGGAGAGGGACCCCACACCATTTTATTTTTATTTTTTTTTTACATTTTGGTGTGGAGTTTCCCCTCAAGATACTTAGAGTGGAAATGCCACAAGTTGGATCAGTTAAGATGATGATCCGACTTGAATGCGACTTCCATTAAAATGAATGGGCTGAAATCGTGCCCAAGTTGGACCAAAGTAAAGCAGGGAGCATGTTCAAAGTCGGACCAGTTAAGATAGCTCTCATAGGGAACCATTTATTTTGACATGTCATGCGACTTGTGCTCTGGAAGTTGGACCGTATGTCGGACCAGTGTGAACCGGCCCTAAGAGAACACTTTAGGAGAGATTTACTAAAACCGGAGAGTGCAAAATCTGGTGCAGCGGTGCATGATAGCCAATCAGCTTCTAACTTTAGCTTGTTCTATTAAGCTTTGACAATAAAACCTGGAAGCTGATTGGTTTCTATGCAGAGCTGCACCAGATTTTGCAATGCTCCTGTTCTAGTGAATCTTCCCCTTTTGAGTTGATTGCACACTATTGAGACGGTGGTTTGAAACAGAAGTTGTACGTAGATCTGGACAAGGTGATCTAAAAAATAAGCTAGCAATATACAATATATACGACCAAATCTTTTTGGACAGCTGGCATCACTCCTCCACTACATGAGCAAAATTATGTGGATACCCCTCCAAATGTGAGTTCAGATATTTCCAGTGAAGGGTGCTGTTAATTCTACAGAATAAAACAAGCTTTTGGACAATTGTACACCTCTAACCTTGTGGAAACAATTTGGGGAAGACGCTTTTCTGTTCCGGCATGACTGGGCTCCTAGGCACAAAGCCAGCTCCATAAAAACACGATAGGAAATTTATGAAGACTGGTTGCCATGCTAAGTTGCTTTGGATTCTGGCTGGTCCAATCAGCTTCTAGCTTTCATTTTTAAAGCTTAACTGAACAAACTGAAGCTAGAAGATGATTGGTTAATATGCACAGATTATGTCTGCTTCAGTTTTAGTAAATCACTGCTTTATGGTCTCCCTGCTAAACACTTTTTATCTTCTTTTGTTATTCTTCATTCTTTTTTTTTTATTATTTGTTATTCACTTCCTCTTTTCTTTTTAGATTAATAACTAGATCCAATGTCTTATCATCATTTAGATATATGGTATGGCAAGTTTTTGGAATATTGTTTTTGTATTAGTTTTTGGATAAATATTTTGTAGATTATGTAATGATCTTTAGATAAACTTGTTATAATAAATGGTTGGTTTTAGAGGGGGGTTTATGTAGGGTTAATATGATAATGTACTCCAGTAAAGGAAGAAGAGAGGCCTAGGACTCTGCAATATCGGGCTGATAGGGTAACAGCATAGGAAGAGAGGAAATATCCCTGGTGCCGCACATCCCCGGAGTCCTAATGAGAGGGACAACCTCAGTCTGGGCTCCCACCAGGCCACGTCCCCAATGCGTTTCACTCTGCCCCCGAAGCTTCGTCATGGGGAAAAACATACAGGGATTGATAAAGCTGGATACAATCGTCATTTTCATTCCTGCAACTACGGGTTGCTGGAAAGAAAAATTCTTGATTCCCCAATCAACACAGTCAGAGTTGATGGGGGAATCCCTCCTGCTGAGCCATGGTGTTCTCCCAGCAAGGGGGGCGGGAGAAGCTGCCCCCGCTGGGAGAACGCAGTGATTATTGCTAGCGGCTATAACAGCTGTTAGCAATAATCGCATGTAAAATCTGACAGGTTGGTTGTACCCAAGGTTATCGATCACCTTGGGTACATTCAGCCTGCCCATACATCTCGGAAAGTTCCGGCTGAGATTCGAACCCTCTATGGCTGGCTTAAGGAGCTTTTTTCCCACTGACCATCACACTAATGCAGTGATGGCCAACCTTGGCACCCCAGGTGTTTTGGAACTATATTTCCCATGATGCTCACGCACTCTGCAGTGTAGATGAGCATCATGGGAAATGTAGTTCCAAATATCTGGGGTGCCAAGGTTCGCCATGACTGCACTAATGTATCAGAAGTTGTAGATATAGTCTTTTTTTGGAGGTATCCATGGTATGGCATGGGTCATCAAGGTCATTTTATGAGGATCCTTGAGTATATAGTTGCCTACATACTTTAGATGACAGCCATCCATGCGCAAGCCAACCACTGAACAATCTTTCTAATGAGAAATCATTCTACAAACATGAATGTTGGCCTTAGGAGAACGTTCGTAATTTGTGCCCATCAAGAAGATTGGGTTCGAGGGCTGTGTCAGAAGATATTATAGTGATTGGTCTGAAAAACCTATCCCACCAGCCGTGACTCACCTACACCAAGGGGGTATGACTTAGAGCAGGGATATGCAATTAGCGGACCCCCAGCTGTTGCAGAACTACAAGTCCCATGAGGCATAGCAAGATTCTGACAGCCACAAGCCTGACACCCAGAGGCATGATGGGACTTGTAGTTTTGCAATAGCTGGAGGTCCGCTAATTGCATATCCCTGACTTAGAGCAATGTTTTGTAAAAGTGATCAGGAAACAGCCAAAAAACACATAAAGCTAAGAAAACGCAGTCCAACTTTCATCAAACAATAAACAGTATAGAACACGCCGCAATAAAACACCGGTCCCCAGATAGCTTTTTCTATTACACCTATCAGCGCCTTCCCTCAATATGTTTTGCAGAGATGTCACAGAGCTTGCAGGTCGTAGTTCCTAATAAAACTGCAAAAGGCAATCCATTAGGTATTCCCAAGTTCCCAACAAATTCAGGAATAGTTTCACACGCAGATCCTCCGCAGTAAAGTATCCTGTGCTATCACAGTAGCAAGCAAAACAAATCTTACCACCAAGTTAGCTGCTCTTTCACTGTGTGGTGTTAAAGCCCAACTCCAGGAATATAAAAAAAATATTCACCCTGAACTGCAAGGGTCAAAGTGGTTGTAAACCCAGATAAAAAAAAAACCTGCAAGACAAAGGCATAATGAGCTAGTATGCATCGCATACTAGCTCATTATGAAATACTTATCTTATAACTATGCTGTTGCAGCGGTCCCGGCACACTGCTGTGACCGGCGACATGTCATCCGCAAATTATTTCTGGGTTTGCGGGCTCCGGCATTGTGATTGGCCGGAGCAGCGATGACATCACTCCCGTGCATGCCCTCGGTAACGGCACAGCAGCTGAAGAGACGTCTCGAGTGAGCCGCTTCTTCAGTGTGCATGTGCCAATGACGTAGACACATACGGATGCAGTGAATACCTCCTAGACTGTGTAAGTTTAGGAGAAATTCATTGTACCTACAGGCAAGCCTTATTATAGACTTACCTGTAGGTAAAAGTGGTTATTCAGGGTTTACAACCACTTTAAATGCTTGTTTCTATCCAGGAGTGCACAGAAATGGAATATATACTTACCTTACCCCTGGTTCAAGTAGGATCCCTCCAGCACTGCGAACAGTCCCCTGCTGCCTGCTCAGTGAGATGCAACCAGAGCTTTTATAGCTACATAGTAGGTAAGGTTGAATAAAGACACCAGTCCATCCAGTTCAACCTGTGTGGGTGTGTTTATGTCAAAACCATTTCCCATATCCCTTTATATATTGCATTTGTTAAAGTAGAACTAATGCAAAACTTTTTATTTTTATTTTGGATAAGCAAGGGTTATAACCCCAGTGAGTTTTTTTTTTGTCATCTGTGTCTCATTGCGGACATTACCCTTCACTTCCTGTCCCATGGCCAAACAGGAAGTGAGAGGAAATCCTTGCAAATTAAGGTAATTCCTTGGGGACCCCCAGGTCACCAGAAGTGTCCACAATGGAAGATTTCCTCTAGTTTTCTGGGGACAACCCAAAACTTTGGATTTTCTTTTAATTTCACTTTCAGTGATCATGGTAAACAGGACGAATAGAGAGGGTGAATCTCCTTAACAGGGGCACAGACAGCAATAAAAACTGACAGGGGCTCTAATCCCTCCCAACTTTAAAGGCAAAATTGTTTTTTTAGTTTGGATAGTTCTACTTGAAGACATTCATCTAAGAGTTTATGGAAATTATCGAGACTTCCCGCTGACACCAGCGATTGTGGAAAGGGAGTTCCATATCTTTACCGCTCTGACAGTAAAGAACCCCTTACGCAATTTAAGGTTAAACGTTCCTCCAATTTCATTGAGTGGCCATATGTCTTCTTAAACTCCTTGAGACTGAATAGTTTCCTTCCTGTGCTTGAATCACTATTTGGATATTTGTATATCACTATCATATCTCCTCTTAAGTGTCTCTTCTCCAGGGAGAATAAGGTAAACCCTTGTAGGTGTTCCTCATAACTAAAGGTCCTCCAGTCCCCTTATTAGCTTTGTTGCCCTTCTCTGGACTTTCTCCAGTTCCAGTACATCCTTCCTGAGGACTGGTGACCAGAACTGGACGGTATACTCAAGATGTGGCGGAACCAGAGGCACGTAAAGTGGTAGATCTACTAGGAGTCCCAGATCCTTTTTTCATCCTGAATTTCCCCAAAGGTTCTCCTCTCACCGGGTAACTTGCGTTCACATTTTTAGCCCCCCCCCCCCCCCCTCAGTGCATTAGAAAAGGATCCACTGCACTTCTTCAACCTTTATTGAATTTTCTTTAAAATCACCACATACAGTGTAGGGTACAGCTGTGTCTGTGATGATTTTAAATAGAGGTGCACCGAATTGAAATTTTGGTACCGAAACCGAAAAGTCGGGAAGCACTTGGCCAAAATGGAAAATGACAGCTTTTAGAAAATATATATAATTGTACTATATTCAACTTTTTAATAATATCATGAATTTAAATGAAAATTAATTTATTATCGGCCATTATTGACACCTTTAGCGCAAGAAAAGCTAAAGAAACATGCACCCCTTTAAATTCTATGTATGTCTTCACACTGGTCCGTTGTACTTCCTATGTGGTGTTAGAAATCTTTCTTGCTGCATTTTTGGTCAGTTACAAAAACGCACCTCCCCATTGAAATGCATTGAAAATGCAGGAAGAAAGCATCAATAACGCACCCGTGTTACAGTAAAATCGTGGCAAAATTGCATGCGTTATAGGCAACTTTTTTCTGAAAAACAACATTTTTCAGCTGCCAAAATTTCGGTGCATCTCTAATTTTAAAGAAAATTCAATAAAGGTTGAAGAAGTGCAGCTACAGATCCTTTTCTTCTGTGGCTAAGACATTATACCTTTAGATTTACCTTCAATTATGTAATGCATGGGCCTGCCTGATTGTATACACATTGAAAGTATTTAGGTTAGACCTCATATTACCGTATATACTTGAGTATAAGCCGAGTTTTTCAGCACGTTTTTTTGTGCTGAAAATGCCTCCCTCGGCTTATACTTAAAGTGGGGTTGCGACCAAAAAAAAAAATATGGCTTAAAAATCATAAAAAAAATAAAAAAAAAAATTGGAAAAAAAAAAAATTTTTTACTCACCTCTAAATGCCTGTTGCTAGGGGGTCCCTCATAGTCTGCCACCTTCATTGCCCGGGCTAAACGTCACTTCCTGTAGGCGCCGCACAGTCATCTGGGACCTGTCATGTGTCCCAGATGAGTGATCGTCGAATCAGGGCGCACGGCGCCACTCGCGCATGCGCAGTGGGTGCCCGGCTGTGAAGCCACAGCCGGGTTCCCACATTAAGTATGCCGGCGACGCGAGCGGAGCGGGGAACGAGGGGGGTCTTGTTCCCCCGCATCGCTGGACCCCGGGACAGGGTCCGATTTATTAAAAGTCAGCAGCTGCAGTATTTGTAGCTGCTGACTTTTATTTTTATTTTTTTTTTGTTGGCACTACTCTTTAAGTCAAGCATTTTTCTGCAGCAGAGAATTACATTTTCCGAACCGACTTTGGGGCCCCGTATCTCAGGGCCACTTGGTGCTAGGAACCCCACATTTGGTGTGCAAACCCAGTGGATCTAGCATTACAACATATCCGAGATACGGGGCCCCAATGTTGGTTTGGAAAATGTCATTCTCTGCTACAGAAATGTGCTTGACATTTGCCACAAAGTCGGTCAACTGTGTCCATCTGCAGCAATGTCATTTCGGGACCCTTTGGATTTAGCTAGGGGGCATCTAGGAACCCTTAACTACCAAGTTTGAAGTTTGGGGGACCTATGGCTGCAAATGGGCACAGTGAGGCTGCAAATGGGCATTGTTGACCCTCTTTTCCACTTATAGTAGCTGCGCATTTCTCACCCTAGGCTTATACTCCGAGTCAATACATTTTCCCAGTTTTTTTGTGGTAAAATTAGGTGCCTCGGCTTATATTCGGGTCAGCTTATACTCGAGTATATACGGTGTATGGTTTTGGTAAATCTAAAGGAGAATTGTACAAGACAATTGTATAATGTATAGCCAGCCTTGCAGACGAGCTATGCTAGCACCTTCACCCTGGGTCATTAGTAGGTGAACTTATAATTACACACCTGGAGCGGCTTTGCTTGGATATGGTTCCCCAAGTGCATTACATTAAATTTTTCATCATAGAACCTCATTTGTCATGTAGTTGCCCACTCCTTTATTTCATTGAGGCCTTCTTGTAAAGTTTCTATATCCTGCTGTGAAGTTGTTGCCCTGCCTAGCTTTGTATCATCAGCAAACACTGATATTGAGCTATTTATGCCAACCTCTATATAATTTATTAATAAATTAAACAGAATAGGTCCCAGGAGAGAGCCTTTGAATACCCCACTTTTCACTCCAGTCCATTCTGGGTACACGCAATTTGTTACCACTCTTTGTAAGTGCCCCTGTAACCAGTTTTCTATCTAGGTACATACACTATCATCCATGCCAACAGACCTCAGTTTGCAAATTAAGCGTTTATGGGGAATTGTATGGAATGCTTTTGCAAAATCCAGATACACCATATCCACAGGCCTTCTTTTATCAAGATGACAGCTCATTTTTCTCATAGAATGTTAACAGATTGGTCTTGCCAGAGTGATCTTTCATGAATCCATGCTGATTACTACTAATGATACTGTTATCGTGTGCAAATTATTGGATATAGTCCCTTATCATCACCTCATCACCAATAGTTTACATACTATCAATGTTAGACTGACTGGCCTGTATTTTCCAGGTGTGTACCTCGACCCTTTTCTAAATATTGGTACCACGTTGGCTTTCCGCCAATCAGCTGGTATCATTCCAATTACTAAGTTGTCTGTAAATATTAGGAATAAGGATCTGGCTATAACCTGACTGAGTTCTTTGAGGACTCTCGGGTGTAAGTCATTTGTTCCTGGTGATAATACATTTTCCAAGTCTTTTTTGGACACTTTTTCTTCTGTTGGCATTTACTGCCTGACCAATTATTATATTATATTATTTATTTCCATTGTAAAAACTGAAGAGAAGAATGCATTTAGTACAGTTGCCCCAGAGAGCAGTTTAGAAGTAGCGTGCACTGCTTGTTCCAACCAAATAGAAGAGAGGGAGCAAAAAAAATTAAAAATAAGGAAACAATTTAATGAAAAATAGAATACAGGATAAGTAGTGGATGTGTATGGATTAATTTTTAACAATAAGCTAAGTGTTGCTTTAAACGCCAAGCTTTCTGAAGAATGTACAACATTCTTTGTGGTATAATAATATGGTACAGCAAACTCAAAATATGTGCTTAAAGGAAATGCACAATAGCGTTCCTTTTAAGACCATCACCCCTCCAGGGGAATTAAAACTTGATTTCTGGTTTCTTGGATGACCATACGGAAGGTTGTTGCAGAACCTCCATGATTCAGAATAATAATCTGTTTACTAGTTTATAGGGTGGAGGTGCAAACCTAACACTTCTCTTGACAAGTGATAATTGGAAAAGTAGAGGCAAAGTATGACTCAGTGCCACTGATATCTGTCACCCTAAATGGTGGAAACTTCTTAATTAATTTCCTTTTAAACACTCATGGTCTTTAATGACAGAAAACGTAACTCTTTCAAACGGCTCCTCAGCAAAGTCAGCCGGCGTTCTGCATCATCCCCCTGATTTAGGAATGTCTTGGGGAGATTTGGAGAGATTGGATCTGTATTCCGCCTATTCACATTAACATGCTGTGACACCTGCAAGCTTATGTAATACTATATATATCTGGAAAATGAAAGGGACTTCATTTAGAAGGTGCCTTTATAAAATAACACCATGCAACAAGTAAAGCCATTAACCCTTTCGCTGCCAGGCCCTGTGCTACATTTTTACACTCAGGTGGCCAGGCCATTTTTGCAATTTTTCCATTGCTTTTTTATTTTTCCCTTACAGCTTTTATGCCGCGTACACACGGTCGTAATTCTCGTCGGAAAAAGCTCTGATGGTTTTCCCGTCGGAATTCCGACGGAATTTCGCTCAAACTGTCTTGCCTACACACGGTCACACCAAATTCCGACGGTCTGTAACACAGCGGCATAAACACATTCGACAGCACTATAAAAGGGAAGTTTAATGCTTCCGAGCATGCGTCGAATTGTTTCCGAGCATGCGTCGAATTGTTTCCGAGCATGCGTCGGAATTTTGCGTGTCGGAATTTTGCGTGTCGGAATTGCATACACACGATCGGAAAATCCGATAGAAAGGTTTTCCGTCGGAAAAATTGAGAACAGGTTCTCAATCCAAAGTCCATCGGAAATTCCGACAGAAAAAGACCGATGGGCATACACACGGTCGGAAAATCCGTTGAAAAGCTCCCATCGGACTGTTTCCATCGGAAATTCCGACCCCCCCCCCCCCCCCAAACCATATATTTTCTGAAAGCACATGACCAGTAGAATACAAAAAAGGTGCTACAGATTTTTAGGGCACAATGATATTTGCGCAAGTGTTTTTCAAAACAATATTTTCGTTTAAAAATACACTAAAATGATTATTAGCAGATATAAACACAGTACATTTTAAAAAATCCCTACTAAATATAAAACCTTAACTTGTATTGAGTTATTAAATAACAAGTAATTGTCCTTTTTAAATTATGCCTTTTTGCAAAATGGTGAACGCTGAACATACGCAAAAATGTAAATAACCACATTTCTCAAAAAATCTGAAGGTTTTCAATGTTCCCTTATAGCTTTCAGAATTTGTTAAAGACCCCCCACACCATATATTTTCTGAAAGCATAGGACCAGTAGAATAAAAAGAAAGTGCTACTGATTTTTAAGGCCCCACGATATTTGCGTAAATGTTTATCAAAACAATATATTCACGAAACATTCTCTAAAATCATTTTTAGCAGATATAAACACAGCAAATTTTCCAAAATTGATACTAAATATAAAAGCTTAACCTGTATTGAGTTAATAAACAATAAATATTTGTATTTTTTTAAATTACGCCTTTTTGCAAAATGGTGAAAACGGAACGTGCGCAAAAATGTAAATAACCACATTTCTCTAAAAATCGGATGGTTTTCATTGTTCTCTTACAGCTTACAATGTTTGTTAAAGACCCCCCAAAACCATGTATTTTCTGAAAGCATAGGACCAGTAGAATAAAAAGAAGGGGCTACTGATTTTTTTTAAGGCCCCATGATATTTGCGCAAATGTTTATCAAAACAATATATTCGCAAAAAATTCTCTAAAATAAATTTTAGCAGATACTGTATAAACACAGCAAATTTTTACAAAATTCCTGCTAAATTCCTACTAAATATAAAAGCTTAACCTGTGTTGAGTTAATAAATAACAAATATTTGTACATTTTAAATTGCGCCTTTTTGAGAAATAGTGAAAATCGGACGTATGCAAACGTTTCTTAGAAAATCTGTGAAATGTGAAAACTGAAGGTACACAAAACTGTAAATGAAAACAATTTACTCTAAAAATCCGGAGGTTACCATTTTTCACTTACAGCTTTCAGAATTTTTCAAAAGACCCCTCAAACTAGACATTTTCTGAAAGCACATGACTTATAGAATAAAAAAAAGTGCTACTGATTTTTTGGCCCCGCAATAATTGTGAAAATGTTCATCATATCGCTATTTTCACAAAAAATACACTAAAATCACTAATAGTGCACATAAACACAACATAGCTTACAAAATTTTCTACTAAATTGCTACTAAAGCATCGTTCACATGTGGCCTACTAAAGTGTACACCCATGGGGGGGCCATGTTTACATGCATGGGGATGCACAGGTGTTTCGTGCATCCCCGTACAGGCAGTCCCATTTATGTCAATTGGGATGCAGCGGCTGCACAGGCATAGCTGCTGTTCCCAATCTGACATCTGTGTGGGCGTGGGTACCTCACCCAGAATACAGACAGCGTGAGCTCAGGGACATGCATGCGATTCACACCTATGCATTTTTAGTGCTTTTTGCATTTTACAGATTTACACTACAGAACGTGTTCCATAGGAAACCATGTTAAATGGACTGTAGTGCAAATCTGCAAAATGCAAAAAGCACTAAAAATGCATAGGTGTGAATCCAGCCTTATGCTGCGTACACACGAGCGGATTTTCCGTCGGAAAAATCTTGGATGGTTTTTCCGACAGAATTCCGCTCAAGCTTGGCTTGCATACACACGGTCACATAAAAGTTTGCTGAACTTAAGACCATCAAGAACGCGGTGATGTACAACACTATGACGATCCAAGAAAATTAAATTCAATGCTTCCGAGCATGCGTTGAATTGTTTCCGAGCATGCGTAGGAATTTTGCGTGTCGGAATTTCCGATCGAAACTTTTTCAGACCGAAAAATTGAGAACATGCTCACAATCTTTTGCTGGTGGGAATTCGGCCAGCAAAAGTCCGATGGAGCGTACACATGGTCGCATTTTCCGACCAAAAGCTCTCACCGGTCTTTTGCTGGCCGAATTTACGATCGTGTATTACAGCAGCACCTTGGGCTTGATTTACTAAAACTGGACAGTGCAAAACGTGGTGCAGCTGAACGTGTTAGCCAATCAGCTTCCAGGTTTTAGCCCACGTTCACACTGAAGACCGGTTTGGTTTGTAATCGTGCAAGTTCAGCTGAGCTCGCACGATTTCAAACCAGCATTTCAGTCCGACTTCGGGGGCGATTTGACAGACATCTGTGCGGTTTCATGCCCCCGAAGTCACCGAAAGCAGTGCAGGAACTACTTTTGGGAATTGGTGCAGCGTCGCAAAGTGGGCGTCGCACCGATTTGCAACAGTGCCATTGCCGGCATGTCAAAATGGCCCAATGTGAACGGGGGGCTTATTGTCAAAGCTTAATTGAACAAGCTGAAGTTAGAAGCTGATTGGCTTCCATGTACTGCTGCACCAGATTTTGTAGGGCTGAAACAACTAATCGATTAATCGGCAACTAATCGATTATGAAATTAATCGATTACCATTTTCATAATCGATTAATCGGCCAGTAACATAATGGGGTTAAAAAAAACTAAAATGAGCCCTTTATAGTACAAAAAGAGCAAATAATCACTACTGTAAATATTACTTTCACAGTTCTACAGTAAAAAAATGAACCCCTACAGTAGTGATTATCTGCTTTTTTTTTGTACTATAAAGGGCTAATTTTTTTTTTTTTACCCCTATTATGTTACTAAACGTCTCAGGCCGGGTTCACACTTATGTGTTTTTTGGTGCTTTTTGCAGAAACGCACTACAGTTTATTTACATGGTTTCCTATGGGACACTTTCACATCGAGGCTTTTTTCAGCCGCTGCTGTTTGGAAAAGGGTCAGGGACTTTTTTTTTTTGCTTTTTTTGGTTCAATATACTTCAATGGAGAAGCTGCACAAAAGCATGTAATGCGTTTTTTTCAGCAATTTGTGTTTTTTTTTAACATGCCCAACAACTAATTGGTCAAAAAAAGTATATCTCTTCTGTCATTCTCAGAGTGGATTCACTATTTAGCTCCCTAACCATATAGTTCGTTATTTATATTTACCACTGCATAGAGATATTTAAGAATAAATTGCCTTTTTTTTTTTTTAAACTTTACATATTAACTAAATTATACAGCACACTTCTTTTTTTTTTTTAAGGCTATTAATCGATTATTCAAAACAATGATCGGCCAACTAATCGATTATGAAAATAATCGTTAGTTGCAGCCCTAAGATTTTGCACGCTCCAGTTTTAGTAAATGAACCCCCATATGCAGATGGGACAGTATGACACTCAAGCTGAAGACATCAGGGAAGGAATTTGCACCCCATAATTTTCATCAGATTATAAAGAGACACCCCCAAAAAAGGAAAGTTGCAGGAAATAATCTCCTTGTACGAGTAGTTTGGCTTCTTCCTAGTTGCTCTCTCTTGGCTACCTTGTGGTTATTGTAGCAATATAATTGTGTGGGAAAATGTATTTCCTAAATTGCATACTTGGGATTCCTTACAGCATGTTGATACATCTGCATTCCATTTCATTGCCTGCTCTTTAACACTTTGTGCGCTGGGTGGCCCATTCACAGCGAATCCATCTGTAGGTGCCTGAAGGGTATTACAGAGGCCATTCATCATTAGCGATGGTTATATAAGTGTCACCCCTCTCTATCAGTACCCCCCTCTCTATCAGTGTCACCCCTATATCAATGACGGCTCATTTTTGATGGTTATATAACCCTGAGCGGTCATCATTTTCAAAATTGCACATCATGAGTGATTCATGGCTATTAAATTGCACATATGAGTGATTCATGGCTATTAATCTGGACCTGTGTTAAAACGTTAATTTAAACCGATTTTAGAGCTGAACTCCAGGCTAACTGCACAGATGAAATAAATGTAAGGGAGCTGTTTTATCTGCCAAAGGATTTGTATTACCATCCATTCATTACAACGATTTACACAGCTCTGCAACACAGCACAGGCCTGTTAAGCAGGACAGAATAAGCATGGCCACAGCACAGGTCTTGTCTCACCCCCTGCCTGTGACTGGTCAGTGAAAGAAGAGGCAGCAACCTGATCAGTTCTCTATCTCTCTGCTCTTTTTTCCTATCCCCTTGTTAGCACATAAGCACTGCAGCACAACCGATTGGATCCTTGTGCTGCTTTTCTCTCACCCAATCTGAGCTCTGTTGTACAGGTGAGTGCAAAACGCTGATACCAAGCCAAGGTCAGGTACTTTCACTGCTTGCAATTTTCACAAATACAAAGGATCAGATTGGTTGAAATCCCTGTCTGCAGGGATCCCATGACCATAATTATAGCAATTCTCACATTGATTGCTTGGAGTTGCTCTTTAAAGATATAGTAAACGTTCAGGATAAAAGAAAAAAAAAAAAAAAACCTCTCCCTGCCTGAATGCCTGAAAAATAATCATTAGTCCTCATGCACAAGGGGCGTTTTTACCAGCATCAGATGTTTTTTTTTTTTTTGCAGCTTAAAAACGCCTCTCCATGTTATTCTATGTGTCCATGCACACATAGGCTTTTAGATGCTGTAAGTAGCATAGACGTTTTTAAGCTGCAAAGAAAACTCAGAGCCAGCGCGTTCTGAAGACCAGCGTTACAGTTGTAAAAACGTCTGCTGCGGCTAAACGAGGCTTAATGCTGGATATAACGTTAAGCCGCGTCAAACGTTTTTTTTTTTTTTGACATGCCAAAATCAATGGTTCCCTATAAGAGCCATCTTAACTGATTCGACTTTCAGCCCATTGAGTTAAATGGAAGTCGCATGACTTGTGGCATGCGACTTGTGCTCTGAGGAACTTGATGGGGAACCCCACGCCAAAAAAAAGAAGAAAAAACAGCATGGGGTCCCCCCCAAGATCCATACCAGACCCTTACTCGAGCATGCAGCCTTGCAGGTTAGGAAAGGGGGGGACGAGCTATCGCCCCCCCCCACCCGAGAGCACCTTGTCCCCATGTTGATGGAGACTAGGGCCTCTTCCCGACAACTCTGGACAGTGGTTGTGGGGGTCTGCGGGCAGGGGGCTTATCGGAATCTGGAAGCCCCTTTTAACAAGGGGGCCCCCATTACCGACCCTCCCTTATGTGAATGAGTTTGTGGTACATTATACCCTACCCATTCACCCCCAAAAAGGCAGTGTAGTGTAAATAAAAACAAGAGATGGTTTTGACAAGTTCTTTATTAAAAATGAAGAATGTCCTGATCGTAGGTTCCTCGTGTCTTCTTCCTCCGGTCTTCTCCCTCCGGTGGTGTGTTCTTCCTTTTGGTCTTCTTTCCCTGGTCTTCTCCCCCTGGTCTTCTCCCTCCAGTGGTGTGTTCTTCCTTTGGTCTTCTTTCCCTGGTCTTCTCCCCCTGGTCTTCTCCCTCCGGTGGTGTGTTCTTCCTTTTGGTCTTCTTTCCCTGGTCTTCTCCCTCCAGTGATGTGTTCTTCCTCCGGTCTTCTCCCTCCGCTGCTGTGGCATCCATAAAGACATGGATGAGTGAGTTTGGGGTGGAGGAACTTGATTGGCCTGCACAAAGTCCTGATCTTAACCGGATAGAGCACCTTTGGGATGAATTAGGGAGGAGACTGCGAACCAGGCCAACATCCGTGCCTGACCTCACAAATGCGCCTCTGGAAGAATGGTCAAACATTCCCATAGACACACTCCTAAACCTTGTGGACAGCCTTCCCAGAAGTGTTGAAGCTGTTATAGCTGCAAAGGGTGGGCCAACTCAATATTGAACCCTACAGACTAGGACTCCATTAAAGTTCATGTGCGTGAAAAGGCAGGTGTCCCAATACTTTTTCTAATATAGTGTATATTGCTGCACTGCCATTAAGTTTATAGTTTTCCCTGTCTGAGGCCAAAATCGAAACTTAGTTATACCATACCTTTGGAATCTCATTGGCTTTCAGAAGCACTGGCAGCAGAAGTCTAACTACAGATCATCAAGGCAGCGCGCCTTTCATCTCCTTTAAGTAAAAAGTAAATGGTAACGTGATCTTGTTTTACTTGTTCTCCTTTGCTCAGAGAAGACAGCTTAGATTAACCGCGGTAATATCTATAGCAATGCTTGGAAGCCAAATTAATTGGAAGGATTGTTTCCTGTGCTGATGAGTTCAGGGTTGTCATGGAGAAGACCAAGACATGAGGGGAGTTCAGTGTTTTGTTGGGCAGAGTTCCAAGCGGCCAAATCAAGGGAGCTGTGCCGAACCGGATGCCCTTTTTACGATTACAATATCAGAGAGAAGAAAATGGGCTCCATATATTCGTACCATTACTTCTCTCTGCCCCTCTGTGTAAATGTACTATACTGTATATCTACAAAAATTGGATATGTTTCTTCTATTGTACATTAAATGCTCACGAACTTGAGAAAGGGAGGTACACCCGAAACAGTCGTTCAGTTGTTCCATGTGTTTTTTAAGAAATAGGAATGAAAAGCAAGGCCAAGGTATGTGTGGGGTCTCACCTCATCGTATCTTATTCTGGAATATATACACGGTGTGCACAATTATTAGGCAAGAGAGTATTTTAAAAACAATATATGGTGCTGCGCTCTAGGTAGTGCTTAAATTGATATAGTATACAGTGCTTTGCAAAAGTATTCACCCCCCTTGGCATTTTTCGTGTTTTACTGCCTCACAATCTGGAATTAAAATTGATTTTTTATTTTTTTTGAGGATTTGCATCATTTAATTTACAGAACATGACCACAACCTCAGCTTATACTCGAGTATATACAGTATATCTCTTCTGTCTGTTATTCTCAGAGTGGATTAAAGATTTTACTACCTAACCATATAGTTGGTTACCGTATTTATCGGCGTATAACACGCACTTTTTCCCCCTTAAAATCTGGGGAAAGTCGTGGGTGCGTGTTATACGCCGATACCCCAAAAAAAAAGTGACAAAAATAGCGAGCGCCGCCGGAAAAGACCAAAGCGCCGCCGGAAAAGACCGAGCCGACTGTTCAGCTCCGCTCGTAGTCCCGCCTCCCTGCGCTCGCTCCCGCAACAGCAGGGAGGCGGGACCACTAGCGTGGCCGAACAGTCAGCTCGGTCTTTTCCGGCGGCGCTTCGGTCTTTTTCGTTGGCGATTCGGTCTTTTTCAACGGCGCACGCGTGGTCTGTCTCGGTGGCGGGAAATTTAAACGTGGGCAAGGCTGCAAATGACGCTGGCAAGCTGCAAATGACACTGGGCAAGCTACAAATGACACTGGGCAAGCTGCAAATGACACTGGGCAAGGCTGCAAATGACGCTGGGCAAGCTGCAAATGACACTGGGCAAGCTGCAAATGACACTGGGCAAGCTGCAAATGACGCTGGGCAAGCTGCAAATGACGCTGGGCAAGGCTGCAAATGACGCTGGGCAAGGCTGCAAATGACGCTGGGCAAGGCTGCAAATGACGCTGGGCAAGGCTGCAAATGACGCTGGGCAAGGCTGCAAATGACACTGGGCAAGCTGCAAATGACACTGGGCAAGCTGCAAATGACACTGGGCAAGCTGCAAATGACACTGGGCAAGCTGCAAATGACACTGGGCAAGCTGTAAATGACACTGGGCAAGGCTGCAAATGACGCTGGGCAAGCTGCAAATGACGCTTAAATGTAAGTTTTTTTTTTTTTTATTATTATTTTTTTTTTCCCTAAACTTCCCTCCTAAAACTTTTTTTCCTTAAAATGCCCTCCTAAACTTGGGGTGCGTGTTATACGCCGATAAATACGGTATTTATATTTACCACTGCATAGAGATATTTAAGAATAAAATTGCCTTTTTTTTTTTTAAACTTTACATATTAACTAAAATATATACCGCACTTTTTTCAAGGTTATTAACCGATTTAATCGATTAATTGAAAAAATAATCAGCCAACTAATCGATTATGAAAATATAAAAAATAATCGTTAGTTGTAGCCCTAAAGAAAACCAATAATTGTAAGTATATTAGTCCATGTTCCCTGTGCTATGCCCACAGATATTTTCTTATTTCCCCATTCTGGATTCCTCCTTTTTTGGAAAACAAATTCTCCCAGAGAAATGTACACCCAAACACATACGGAGCAATGAAAGTCCTGATATTTTAGGTTACACACAGTAACTAAACAGATAAATACTAAATATTATAGCGCGCTCACCCAAAACTAACATTCTATTTTATGGGTTTTCCAGCACACCACTTGCATATAAACTCTTTATAACCTTGCTGCTGCTGGAGATCGCAGTGTAGGAAGCCAGCGGTAGTTCGATCGACCCTGTGCCAAGGTAATCACAATATGGTACGGAGTAGCTGCTTGCTCATTCCATTAAATATCTATAGCTCCCTGCTTATTCTTTATATCGTAAGACCAGAAACCTTTTACATTTATAGAATTTTCCTACCTACTCCGGTGCCATGTCCTTTTCTTTATACAGTGATAAATATGCAGGCTTGGTTAACATGCACATTAAATTAAGAAGCTCAAATATAAAATGTTATAGCCGATGAAGGCCAATTCAGATTATTTTTAAACAGGAGCAAAGAAAACCCACATTCACGGTTACCATATGGTCTGTTTATAAAGTGTACCTTTACACAAGTCACAAGTAAACATTAAAGTGGAGTTGCCCCCCCAAAAAAAAAAAAATCATTAATATTCTTAAAAAAAAAAAACATTTGGAAATTTTTTTTTTAACTCGCCTCTAAATGGCTGTTGCTAGGGGGTCCCTCGTAGTCTTCCTCCTTTAGTGCCTGGGCTGGTGACAGCAATTCCCCTCAGCGCAGGAAGGGCTCAGCTCTGCCCCCTCCCTCCTGTCAATCATCTGGGACACGTGACGGGGCCCAGATGATTGCGCAGTCGGTGCCTGGCTGTGAATCCACAGCCGGGGCGCCCACAGTCACAATGATGGCGCCGCCAAACAGGGGGGGAGACGAGCCGGGCTTCGATCCCCTGCATCGCTGGGACAGGTAAGTGTCCGATTATTAAGTCAGCAGCTGCAGTATTTGTAGCCGCTGACTTATAATTTTTTTTTTTTTTTTAAATGGGCACACCTCTTTAATAAATCTGGTTTAGGATTTAAAAGAGAAGTATGGCCAAAGCTTTTTTGATCATACTTCACCTGTGGGTCACAGAAATGCACTTACTTTTGCTCCCCTGGCACCTGAATTCACATCACAGGGCCGGTCCAGGCTCTGGAAGGATCCTGACAATAATGTCGGGATCCACCAAGATGCCTGACTGGCAGCTGGCTCAGCCTCACAGTGCACTGCCGAGAGCCTGAGCGAGCTGTTCTCCCGCCCCCTCTCTAACTTGGTGCTCCAGTGAGCTATGATTAAAGCTGGCCATACATTATACAATTTTCTTGTTCAAATTTCCTTTAGATTTACCTTCAACTACAAGGTCCTGCCTGATTGCATACCAATTTAAAGTGTTTAGGTCTGACCATATTATATGGTTTTGGTAAATCTGAAGGAAAACTGTACAAGAAAATTGTATAATGTATGGCCAGCCTAAGCAGCATTAAGGATGTGAAACGCGTTGGCTACAGCTGATTCACCTACGTCCATTTTCCTGTATGGACTAACTTTTATACCAATAAAGGTGATTGCATTGGAGTGTGGTTGTCCAGATCTTCTTTTGCACCTTTACTGCACGCAGTGCAAGCATATTTGCCATGTGCAGGGAGGTGTAGCTGGAGGTTTGCCACCTGGAGCGGTATACCATTGGAGCACCGGCGCACGGTCGCGCTGTATGCGGCAGGCGCGCACCTGCTATCCCCGGCTCTTAAAGGGGACGTACAGGTACGCCCATTTGCCCACCGCTGCCATTGTGCCGACGTATATCGGCGTGCGTCGGTCAGCAAGTGTGCGTCGTCAGAGGGCAGGGACTGATATGAATGGTCCTATGTGCTCCATAAAGAATTATGTAATAATTTGGGATTAATAAAGTAATCTGAATCTAAATGTCGACATTATAGAAATCAAAGAAATAAATAATAGTGGCATAAACTACCCTGCTCCCAAAATTCAACAGCCAGTTACCTGGAGAGCGTACAGTAATCCAGTCTCTGCATAATGATTCTCGGCTCGTACACCGTCCCACCACACCGACACAACAAAGCTGTCATTATCCATCACACTCATTTATTTAGCCTTTCCCCGGTCTGAACACACCACATGTATTTATTACCAAAACTTGTGTGACAATCTGAGAAAGCCACATGCTTCCCGCTCTCTGCCCACTGGCTACAGCAATTCTAAATTGGAACATGAGCTTTGACCTTTCACATTGAGCATCCTTCATTCTCAGAGCTAGAACTCACGGGGGTCCCACTAAAAAAAGATATCCACATTTCGTTACAGATCACCTCTGGGCCCCTTCCGTCCTTCGAGGGGTTGTTATCGCCACAGAACGGGTACACAGTCGTTTTATTTTATGATCTGAACTGTTGAGCTTCACAACACAGACTGCTGTTTAATGGCCTTTGTGTCTTCTTGTTTTTCAAACCTTCCTTTTCTTTTTTTCTTTTAATTCAGAGATTTTTTTTTTTTCATAACCAGAACTTATTTTTGATTAGGAAAAGATGCTAAACCTGAGGAAAAGATGATTAACCTCTACATATGTAATGGCTTTTTTTTATTTATTTTTTGTCCAGTAAGGGCTCATTCTCATGTACAGCAGCCCTCGCTGCCCCTCTTGAAAGCAATACGCGGTGGACTGGTGGACAAGCGGCTGGGATGCAATGTGTCTCCTAAAAAGGCCGAAACACTATGCTGCAACTGCGTTGCATAAACCAATCAGCCAGTGGCGGCTTGTGCTAAAAAAATTTGGGGGGCACAAACAAACTGAAAAATTCAGAAAAAAAACCCCATCAATTTAAGCCTCACTGTGCCCATCAAACGCAGCCACTTTGTCCATCAAACGCAGCCACTTTGTCCATCAAACGCAGCCACTTTGTCCTTTAAACGCAGCCACTTTGTCCATTAAACGCAGCCACTGTGCCCATCAAACGCAGCCACTGTGCCCACTCAAAACGCAGCCACTTTGTCCATCAAACGCAGCCACTTTGTCCATCAAACGCAGCCACTGTGCCCATCAAACGCAGCCACTTTGTCCATCAAACGCAGCCACTGTGCCCCAAATGCTGCCACTGTTCCCATCGAACGTTGCCACTGTGCCCCAAGTGCTGCTAATTTGCCCCCCGCCCGCCATCTGCCCGGCACTTACCTTGTCTCGGGTGGGCAGCGGGTGATGGCGGCGAGCGGTGTCCAGTGTCCTCAATTTCATCCCGACCCCGATGTCTTCTCCCTCCCGCTCAGTGTTAGGGAAGTGATGTATTCACAACACTGTGTAAACAGTGAACGCACAGCATTGCGCCCGCTGTTTACCAATTTGGTAGCCTATTAGAGCCCACGCCTCTAATCAGGACGCCTATTGGAGCTGACAGCTGTAATCAGGCGCTTCCAAAAACACACCTGCCGCTGTAATTCAGATGCCCGCACCCAACAAGGGGCCGGACACCTGAATATGGGGCGGCAACGGCGAAAATAGATAGATTCATGCAATGCATGAATCTATTGGTGATAGAGCGGTGCAGGAGAGAGGGTGCTGCGCTCCTGCGCCCTCTATGGACGCACCGCCACTGCGATCAGCCACAATATTATGACCTCACACCCAATACGGAGTAGGTCCCACTTTTGCCGCTAAAACTGCCCTGACCCATCGAGGCATGGACGCCACTAGATCTCTGAAGATGTGCTGTGATATCTGGCACCAAGCCATCAGTAGCCGAACACTGCCTCTGACGACTTTTATTCTTCCCACAGTGCATCCTGGTGCCGTCTCTTTCCCAAGTAAGCAACATACATGCACCCGGCCATCCATATGATGTTAAAGAAACCATAATTCATCAGACCAGGCCACTTCCTTCCATTGCGCAATTATCCAGTTCTGATGCTTTCATGCTCAAGGTAGTCTCTTTTGGTGGTCAGTATGGGTACCCTGAGCAGTCTGAGGCTACACAGCCCCATACACAGCAAACCGTGATGCACTGTGTGTTCCGACACCTTTCTATCGGAAACCAGCATTCACTTTTTTAGCATTTTAAGCTACATTAGCTCTTCTATTGAACCTGAGGCATGGCGTCTAAGCACTAGGCGATCTTCACCAGAGCTCCTGATGGTGGAGATGTATTTCACTGCATGGTAATGCCAGGTCCTAGCCCTCTGGATTGCCCCAGCAAGAAGAGAGAAAGCGGGGGTCAGAGAATGGATGAAGTAGCTAGGAAACAAGCAGAAGTGTGGTCGAAGAAAAAGCCAAAAGGTCAATAACGAGTAGTAGCTGGATGAGATTGCACGGAAGCGTAGTTGAGGAACAAGCCAAGAGGTCAATAACAAGTGGTAGCAGAGATAAGGACAGCAGCATGTATGCAAAGGAGCAAGCTATCGGCTGGAGCAAGCACAATAATCTGGCAAGCAGGAAGCATTGAGACATTGGCTTAAATAGGATGTTCATGGGAGGAGCAAGATACAAAGTAAGGGTGCCTAGGAATCAGGCAGGGAGCTGTCCAGCATCTCAGGTGGCATCTAGAAGAGCCACAGCCAGACACTGCAGAGGTCCCAGGTTCAGATCCAGATCCTGACATTTTTTTTTTAGAAGCTGCACTGTTTACCCCTAATGCCCCGTACACACAATCAGAAATTCCGCCAGCAAAAGTCGGATGTGAGCTTTTGGTCAGAAATTCCGACCGTGTGTATGCGCCATCGGACTTTTGCTGGCAGAATTCCAGCCAGCAAAAGATTGAGAGCAGGTTCTGAAAAAGTTCCGATCGTAAATTCTGATCGTCTATACAAATTCCTACGCATGCTCGGAAACAATTCGACGCATGCCTCGAAGCATTAAGCTTAATTTTCTCGGCTCGTCGTAGTGTTGTACGTCACCGCGTTCTTGTCGGTCGAAAGTTCAGAGAACTTTTGTGTGACCGTGTGTATGCAAGCCAAGTTTGAGCAGAATTCTGTCAAAAAACATCCAAGTTTTTTCCGACGGAAAATCCGCTCGTGTGTACGGGGCATAAAAAGCAGTCCATAAAGAGAACCTGTCAGGAGGACTCCAAACATATAGAAATGCCAGGACCAGGAATTAGAAAAGGTAGAATTCTCACTTCACCAGCGACCTGTGTCTTCTACCTTCCCTGTGTTCCAGCACTGAAGCCTCTGTCTCTCTCTTTAGCATTTGACACTTCCAGGAGTGTCAGATTCCGGTGTTCCCTGCCTTGTCCTTTCTTCCATCCTCCAGCCTCCTGAAGGATTCAGCAGTGACATAGGGGTTTAAATAAGGAGGACACAGGGATCCCACACACCTAGAAGTGTCAGATGCTTAAGGCTTCACGCGTTTGCTGTCCCTCTTTTGGCATTTGACAGATGACAAGGAGGCGATATCTCACCTCCTCTCCAACAGTTGTAACCCTGCAAATGCCACACCACTGTGCCGCGATGCGCATTTTTTTTGTGCATTTACGGTGCAGCCCTATTCACTTTAAAGGATTGTATTCGGTGGCAGTACTGCCCTTTGATTACGACAAGGGGGTTATAATTATGGGCTCAGCATGTGTACACATCCATCCAGTGTGCCTCCATTGTGGTGCCCCCCCCCCCCAATGTAAGTGTAAACACAGTCCTAAGTGGGTGACGGAGGTTGCAGGACACAATCACCAGGCTCCTGCATTAGCGAAGGGATCATACTTGCCTCTCCAGAAAATCTGATCTGTAGTTAAGGTTGCCACCTGTTCGGGATTCACCCGGACAGTTTGGGATTCACCTGGACAGTTCGGGTTTGGAATCATGCATCCGGGTTTCAGACTGTCTGAGACCCGGACACATTATTCAGACTGGACTAAGTCTCTCCCCTTCTCTCTCCTGCCTCTGAGTACGCTAAGGTGAATCGGGGTCCTCAGAGCACTCATTACGTCAGAGCTCCCCCTTACATCAGAGTCCTCTTTGTACACCAGAGCATCCCTTATGTTAGAGTCCCCAGAGTTCTCCCTTACATCAGAGTCTGCAGAGTCCCCCCTTACAGTGAAGGGAAACTCTTGAGAGTTCAGATGTAAAAGGGAAACTCTGTGGACTCTGATGTAAAGGGGGAACTCTGTGGACTATAGTGTAAAGGAGGAACTCTGTGGACTATGGTGTAAAGGGGGAACTCTGTGGACTATGGTGTAAAGGGGGAACTCTGTGGACTATGGTGTAAAGGGGGAATTCTGTGGACTATGGTGTAAAGGAGGAACTCTGTGGACTATGGTGTAAAGGGGGAACTCTGTGGACTCTGATGTAAAGGGGGAACTCTGTGGACACCGATGTAAAGGGGGACTCTTGTGATTAACTTCATATGATTAGAAATGTTATTTAATAGCAACATCTATGCATAGTTTATCTATGCATACTATGAAAGAAAATGTATGTGTGACGCTGAAGTGTTTGGGTTTGACTTGAAGAAAAGGTGGCAACCCCATCTGTAGTACAAATCTTAAGGACGCATTCTGATGACGTCAACTGTTCAGTTTATCCTAAGCCACGACTTCTGCTTGGCCACGCCCCTAGGATGCGTTTTTTCATTTTGTACTACAGCATTTGATCCAGCCGAGAACAGTACATGTACCAGGATTTACATAATTGTGTCATCTCTGAGCTGACTCCTCTCAACCAATTAGTTCCCACTAGTAACTAAAATATCACTTTTTTTTTGGTAGAGTTTTCACTTTAAAGTTGTATTTTTTATGTTGTGTAACAGGAATTACTGTTGTTGGGTCTTGCAGAAATGTCCCTGTCCTTACTACTGTAGTGATATAATATTGCTCTAGGAATTTGTTCTTGTAAAGCGGCAGATACGGTTGAGAGTCCACATGTTTGAACCCGGGGTTATATGTTTCTGCTCTGATCTCCAAGTTTACATATCCAGGAAAAAAAAAGTCGCATTCCTTTCACACTCCGAACTCCTTCCACTTCCTTCCGACAGCTTATTTTAGAATCCGCCAAGCTTTTCTCACGTCTTGAAACAAAGATTATATGCTGTATGTGGAGCTGATGAATTTTGAATCAGTTTTATGTACCGCCTGATAAGAATGAGAGTTCTACAAGTAGATAATCAAATGTTTGAGACAAAATTCAAAAGAGCGTATTTTTTTCCAAAAATTGCGTTTGAAAAAATCGCTACGCAAATCCAATGTGACATGAACATTTTGAAAACCCAGCAATGTGTTCTCTAGGGCCGGGGTTGGCAAACTTTTGAGCACAGTGTGACGAAAAATGTTTTCAAAGAAATTGAGCGTGACGATTTTATAACTAAAAAATGTAAATGCTGTAAACTAGTAGTAGTGAGAAATTAACTCTCATGCCTCTGATCAGCCCCAATTCACCTGCTCTTCTGCCCCACCAATGCACTCCCGTTTCTCACCTGCCCCACCACTGTAACCCCCTGTTCTTCAGGTGGTTATATTTTATATATATATATATATATATATAAAAAAAAAATTTTTTTTTCCTTTTTGCTATAAAAATAAAACCCATAAAAAAAATGTAATTTCTTCATAAATTTAGGTCAAAATGTTTTCTGCTACATGTCTTTGGTAAAAAAAAAATCCCAATAAGTGTACTCGAATATAAGCTGAGGCACCTAATTTTACCACAAAAAACTGGGAAAACGTATTGACTCGAGTATAAGCCTAGGGTGAGAAATGCGCAGCTACTGTAAGTGGAAAAGAGGGTCAACAATGCCCATTTGCAGCCATAGGTCCCCCGAACTTCAAACTTGGTAGTTAAAGTGGTTGTAAACCCTTACAAACCACTTTGACCTACAGGTAAGCCTAGATTAAGGATTACCTGTAGGTCCAAGAAATATCTCCTAAACCTACACGGTTTAGGAGATATTTACAAAAAGACAGGCACTGCTGTCTACGGCGCATGCACCGAGGTGCACTGAGAAAGCCACAGATCACGGCGATATGCCGCTCTCGGCGGCTCGCATGCGCGGGAGTGAAGTCATCGCGGCTCCGGCGAATGACATTCGCCGTGGGAGCAGCTAGACCTGGAAGTCACTCTGGGATTGATGTCGGTGGAGGAGGTCGTGGACGAGGGTCGCTTCGGGGGCTTTGTTCTCAGGTAAGTTATTCATAATGAGCTAGTATGCTATGCATACTAGCTCATTATGCCTTTGCCTTGCAGGTACCATTTAAAAAACAAAAATAAAATATGAGGCTTTACTTTCTCTTTAAGGGTTCCTAGAGGCCCCCTAGCTGGAGCCAAAATTTGGGGTCGGAAAATGTCAAGCACCTTTCTGCAGCAGAGAATGACATTTTCCGAACTGACTTTGGGGCCCGTGTCTCAGGGCCACTTGGTGCTAGGAACCCCATCTGGATTAGATATGTTGTAGTGTTGGTTCCACTGGGTTTGCATACCAAATTTGGGGTTCCTAGCACCAAGTGGCCCTGAGATACGAGGCCCCAAAGTTGGGTTGGAAAATGTCATTTTCTGCTGCAGAAAAGTGCTTGACTCAGTATAAGCTGAGGGGGGCACTTTCAGCACAAAAAAATGCACTGAAAAACTCGGCTTATACTCGAGTATATACAGTATATTATTGGTTTGCGTAAAAACTATAGGACCTACAAATGACGTTATATATGCTCGAACTTTTTTTTTTTCTAATAGTAATGGCGGCAAGCAGCGACTTAGGCCCCTTTCACACTGGGGCGGTTTTCAGGCGGTACAGCGCTAAAAATAGCGCCTGTACACCGCCTGAAAAAACCGGCCCCATTCACTCCAGTGTGAAAGCCGGCGGGCTTTCACACTGGAGCGGTGCGCTAGCAGGACGGTAAAAAAAAGTCCTGCTAGCAGCATCTTTGGAGCGGTATAGGAGCGGTGTATTCACCGCTCCTATACCGCTTCTACCCATTGAAATCAATGGGACACCGCGGTAATACCGCGGCAATGTCGGCGCTTTGCGGGGGATTTTAACCCTTTTTCGGCCGCTCGAGGGGGGTAAAACCGACGGTAAAGCAGCGCTAAATATAGCGCTGCTTTACCGTCACCGCGGCTCCTGCCCCAGTGTGAAAGGGGCCTTATAGCAGGACTGTGATAGTGCGGCGGCCAGTCTGACACTGATTAACTGACACTGACATTACCAGTGACACTAATACAGTAATCAGTGTTAATACTGTTCACTGTCACTCTACTAATGACACTGGATAGGAAGAGGTAACATCTGGTGCAATCAAAAGGTTGACTGTGTGCCTAGGGCGTGTAATGTAACTGCACTATGTACTGTTTTACTAAGGGATGTGCAGGAAGACAAAAACAGCACATCCCCGCTGTCAATAAAGAACACAGATCTCTCTCCTGATTGGCAGGTTCCGGCCATGAATCATTGATCGGGACCCAGTGATTGGCATGTCAGGGAGCCAGTGAGACCGCAGCTGGGTTGACACTTGCACATGCTCCCTCCCTGGAAATGCAGAATCAAGAATTGCTCACAGTGAATGGGCTGACAAAAGCCCTGGCGCCAGGATGCAATTTCTAGTCGCCATGGCGACCTGGCGCCTGGGATTTGTCGAGCCCAGACTTAGACTGTATTTAGGCTTTTCAGTCTTCCACCTGGCCAAACCTTAGCTCAGCCTGTGACCTTGTTTATCTGCTGCCTTGCTCGGTCATCTGTCTTTTTGAATTTGTTCTTGCTCAGCCATTGGGTACCACATTTGGTTTGCTTGAAAATCAACGATCACTTCCCTGCTTGTTGTGCACAGGTGTGTAAGCAGCGTAACATTCACCCCGTCAAAGACTCAGGTGAGGACCTGGCAAATCAAGGTGTCTTGGCGAGAGTTTTGTACCCTCTCCTGGTGACGCTGTGGGACCTCTGACCATTTTAACCACTTGCCCTCTGGAAGGTTTACCCCCCCCCGGGTAAAAAATGGCCTGGTCATGAAGGGGGGTCCCCCCTTCATGACCAGGCCATTTTTTTTCGATATGGCACTGCGTTACTTTTAGTGACAATTGCATGGTCGTGCAAAGCTGTAATTATATTTATGTCCTTTTATTTCCCCCTCAAATAGAGCTTTCATTGATGTTATTTGATCACCTCTGCGGTTTTTATTTTTTGCGCTATGAACAAAAAAAAGACCGCCAATTTTGAAAAAAAAAAAAACGATATTTCTTACATTCTGCTATAAAACACATCCAATAAAAAAATGTAAAAAAAATCAAATTTTTTCATCAGTGTAGGCCAATATGTATTCTGCTACATATCTTTGGTAAAAAAAAAATTACCCAATAGTATATTGATTGGTTTGCGCAAAAGCATCTACAAACTATGAGTTGGATTTATGGAATTTTTATTTCAGAAATATATATATATAAAATTAATTTTTTTATTAGTAATGGCAACGATTCGGAACTGCGACATTGCGGCGGACCATTCGGATACGAAGTGACACTAATACAGTGATCAGTGCTAAAAAAAATGCACTGTCACTGTACGAATGACATTGGCTGGGAAGGGGTTAACATCAGGGGCAATCGAAGTTTTAAATGTGTTCCTAGGGAGTGCTTGTTAACTGTGTCGGGGAGGTGCTTGTACTGTGGGAAGGCAGAGATCCGTGTTCCTGCTTAGCAGAAATACAGGATCACTACCTCCCCTTCTCACAGAATGGCGATCTGCCTTGTTTACATAGGCAGAATATCGTTCTGTCTCTCTCGGGAACGATCGGCAGGTCTCGGCCGACATTGCATCCGCTGGACCCGCTGATTGACTCCCGCTGTTTCCATTCAGAGCAGGAGCAGGTCGCACGCCCACTACCATTGCCAGGAATGCAGCACCCACCATTGCCAGGAATGCAGCACCCACCATTGCCATCAGTGCAGCCTGATTGATGCCCATCCATCTGCAGCCTGGACAGGGAGGGGGACGGGACGAGCGCCAAAAGATTAGATACAGGAAAAACTTTTGTTTTCCTCCGAGGCAGCCGGCATGTATATCTTTTGTGGCCTCCGGTGCTGGGAGATCGTTGAGGGCCACAAAAGATATATATGTCCAAAATATCCAGGAGGGCCGTTCAAAACCGGAAAGCGGGCTGCGATTGGCCTGCAGGCGCTAGACTTTGGACATGCCTGGTCTGGGAGCAAAAAAAATGTTTTTTGTAGAGTTTCTTGGAGTGTTTTTCCAGCACAAACACTCCTAAATTCTGCTAATAGGGTTTCTTTTTAGCTTTTTTTTTTCTTTTACGGCAAAAACGCTAATGCTCCTAAAAGGCTCCTAAAATTCTGCTGAAACGCTGCTACAAAAAGCTATCAGCATTTTTTTTATACAGTGTTCTTTCCAGCATTTTGCATGGAGCCTAAAGCAAAAATATAGAGACTTATTTACATTTTAAAGCGGTATGAAACCCAAACCCAAAAATGTATTGTAGTTTACCAATCATTAGATGTGGTGGCTGCGTTTGTTTTCTTTTTTAGGCTTTTTCCCTTCTGTTTTTACCTGGTAATCTCTCCAATAACACACCTATTGTATTAGAGAGCCCCCACCCTGGATGAAGGAACACAGGGGGCACCTTTGGGAAGCGGTATTGTTAATCTGGGGGGAGGGGAGTGTTAGATGTACTAGCAGATTTAGATGCAGTAAAACCCCATACAGTGTATGGCATACACACTATACAACTTTTGTTGTCTGATTTCCTCTAGATTTACCAAAACCATGTAGTGCAAAGGCCGGCCTGATTGCATACAAATTGTAACTCTTTAGGTTTGACCTCCATATTATATGGTTTTGGTAAATCTAAAGGAAACAATCTAAAGAAAATTGTATAGTGTGTATCCTGCTTTAATTGAAGCCAAACTCCAGCAAACAGTTATTTATTTTTTCTTTTGGTATCAAGGTTTTACATAAATAAATAAAAGCTGATCATTGTAAGCACCCCTGCCAGCATTAAATGGTTGGCCTCATCTCTGTACTTGATAAATTCTGCTTGAGAGCTTGTTCTTTTGAAAAACAACAGAGTTACTTGCTGGATCACCAGGTCAAAATAGAAGAAAGAGAGCCTAAAAAAGAAAACGAATGCAGCCGTCACATAAGTATTTAAAATGTTTGCTTTTGGGTTTAATGCTGATTAACCACTTCAGCCCCGGAAGGATTTGCTCCCTTATTGACCAGGGCATTTTTTGCATTGTTTTAACTGACAATTGCGTGGTTGTGCGACGTACCCAAACAAAATTTATGTCCTTTTTTTCCCCCACAAATAGAGATTTTCTTTTGGTGGTATTTGATGTGACCTCCTGCGGTTTATTTTTTTTGCGCTGTAAACAAAGAGCGACAATTTTGAAAAAAAACAAACGCATTCTTTCTTTTACTTTTTGCTACAGTACATATCTAAAAAAAAATATATATATATATATATAAAAAAAAAAAAATGTATTCATCAGTTTAGGCCGATATATATTCTTCTACATATTTTTGGTAAAAAGAATTCGCAATAGGCATATATTGATTGGTTTACGCAAAAGTTATCGCGTCTAAAAACTACGGGATAGATTTAGGTACTTTTTATTTATTTTATATTGTTTTTACTAGTAATGTCGGCGATCTGCGATTTTTAGCGGGACTGCAACATCGCGGCAGACAAATCTGACCCCAAGTGACACTTTTTGGGGACCAGTGACATTATTACATTGATCAGTGCTATAAAAATACACTGATCAATGTAGAAATTACACTGGCAGGGAAAGGATTAACAGTAGGGAGTCGATCAAGGGGTTAAATGTGTTCCCTCAGCGTGTTCTAACTAAAGGGGGGGTGGGCTGCCAGGGACATGACAGAGATCACTGTTCCCGATCACTGGGAACAGTAGATCTCTGTCATGTTATCTGTCAGAATGGGGATCCGCCTTGTTTACATAGGCAGAGCCCCATTCTGCCTCTGTACTAGGCGATCGCAGATCGCCGGCGGACATCGGGCCACCCGGTGACATCATCCGGTGGCCCCGCCCCCTGGTGACATCACTGCCTGAGGCATGATGGGGCGGTGATGTCAAAAGGGGGTGTCGCCGGAGGGAAAATAAATCATACAAAGGAAAAGAAATGCCGGAGCTGCTTTAATAAATTACTTTATCAAAAACTGTACTGTTTTTATTTTTGACACTTTTTTTTTTTGGGGTGAATGGGTAGGGGTACAATGTACCCCATACTCATTTTGCATAGGGTGGGGAATCGGGATCTGGGGGCCCCTTGTTAAAGGGGGCTTCCAGATTCCGATAAGCCCCCCAGCCCGCAGACTGTCAGGGCTGGGCTCCACCCTTCCTTCTCTGAGCTGGCCGCTCAGTTGTCGGCTAATTGCCAGCTCCTATCTCTCCACAGTGACTCACCTGTCATGTTGATGATATCCTGCTCGTCAGTCCTGCCTACTTAAGCCATTCAGCCCAGTGGATCTCTGCCTTCGCATTGGTCAACATCACAAGTGACTATCTCATGCGTTCCTGTTTAAATACTTGCTTTGCTGACATCCCTTCTGGCACCAGATCCTGCTTGCTGTTCCACTACATTGATCCCTGACTTCTGGCTTGGCTGACTATCCGTTCCGGTTACTGAACTTTGGCTATGTTTTGACTACGTTTGTTCTTTTTATTATTAAAACAAGTGTGATTTAACTGTACTTCTGTCTTGGTCTGATTTAATGGTTTCTGACACAGACCCCCGATAACCTCCAGCCAGGGTTGTCAGGAAGAGGCCCATGTCCCCATCAACATGGCCCCCCCTGCCCCAAAGCACCAACTCGCTCGTTGTCGTCCCTTTCCTGGTTTGCCAGGCTGCATGCTCAGATAAGGGTCTGGTATGGATTTTTGTTCCCCACGCCAATTTTTTTTCCATTTTGGCGGGGGGGGGGGGGGGGGTTCCCCTTCATGATCCTCAGCGCAAAAGCCGCACCGCAAGTCGGATCATCAGGATGTGGACATCGTGGTGTGACTTTTATTCAAATCAATGTGCTCTCATAGGAAACCATTGATTTTACATAGAGGCAGAGATACGCTGCTAAAAGCTAGCATGGCTAAACGTGCATTACCGCCAATACAAAAAGCTACTAAAAGCACGTTTTTACAGTCGCTTTTTCCTGGTGTTGGTTATGGCTATGCAGCTTGTTTTTTCTAACGCCCCATGTGCATGATGCCTAAGGGGAGAAAAGATGCAGCCCTGCACAGCGCTGATCTCTTTTTCCTCGCCTTCACTCAGGGATGGGGGGCCGCAGGGACACTGAAAACGTTGTTTACCTCAATGCAAGCAATGCATTAAGGTAAAAAATTTTTTTTAGGTTTAGTAACACTTTATGGTAATATGCTAAGTTTCTATGAGGTTTAAACAAAAACGTGTGCTATTGGTTGCTGGTCGTCTTCTAAATATGCCCGTTACCCCTTTTGACACCTTATAAGGGTCCTCTGTGTCTTCAGATATGTCTAAATATAGTCGCAGCAAAGTAGAAGCACAACTTTTCATTTGCATAAAAAACATTTAAGTAAACAGGAGGTGTTGATTCGTCGGAGCCGCTGAGCACGTAGACCTAATACCCGGCACAGTGAGCTCCTTGTTTTATTCCAATTAACAGACTTGGCTTTAATTTACTGCATGGGTCCTCCAATATTTCCCCGTCCTGAGTTAAATTTAGCTGACTTGTTAGACCTAACACATTGTTGATTTATAGGGGTTATTTATTTCCATACAAAAGTTGTACTTCTAGTTCTTATTCTTAATAGCTGCAGAAATGTGTGTCTAGCTCCTGACTGTCCCTGTGTTGGGACCACATCCCTCGGTCCCTCTGTCCTGCACAATGGAGCTTCATTTAGGTCTGATGGACATTTGTGTACGTTTCCTACGTATGTATTTTTTTGTTTTATAGATACTCTCTTTTTTGTTTTTTTTGTTTTATAGATACTCTTTTTAGTTTTTTAGTTTTTTAGGATCATTACACCCAAAACCGATTTTTCATTTTTCAGTAGATACTGGAGCGGTAAACCTTGCTGACAATTTTTATTGTATCTCCCGGAAACTCTATTGGTCACAATTCATGTGAAAATACAGGACTTTAAAAAGATTTAAAAAAAAGATATGAGACATCAATTGGGCCTAAATTTAACCAGTTGACACCCACTTTATAGCCGAAAGACGGCTACAGCGCAGGGCTTAAAATGCCGGGAGGGCGCCCGTGGATGTCCTCTCGTTCTCGCGCTGCCCTCACCCCCTAGCCAATGACGGCTGATCAAGAAAGTAAACAGATGCCGTTTATCAGCTTTTTTTTACCTCCCAACATTTTGAGATGGTAATGAGGGACACCTACTAGCAAATGTATGTAGGCATGGGACACGCCCCCTTCCACACCCCCTTAAAGGAGAATTAACCAAAAAAAAGGTTAATGAAATCCACAAGGGCTTTTTTTTACCACTACTATTCCTTTATATTGGCATTTAAAATTTACAAATGCAGCAATTTAGAATTTGGATGAAAGGTTTAGCGCTGGGAAACACTTTTTGAAAGATAAAAAGTGCATTTTATATACAACTATATAGATCAGACCAAAATGAGGGACAAATGAGGAGGAACGAGGGACAGAGGGACATTTCTGCAAATCGGGGGCAGTCCTTCAAAATCAGGGACAGTTGGGAGCTATGTGTAACTGGCTTCCGTCCCTTAGTGCCCACCAGTGCTGCTAATCAGTGCCAGCTATTAGTGCCCATCAGTACTGCTAATTAGTGCCCACCAATGCCACCTATCAGTGCCGCCAATCACTGCATCATCAATGTCACTTATCAGTACTGCCTATCGGTACCGCCTATTAGTGCCACCCATAAGTGCAGCCTCATCAGTGCCCACTAGTGCTGCCTCATCAGTGCCATCTACCAGTGCCCATCAGTGCCACCTATCGGTGCCGCCTTTCAGTGCCCATCAATACCGCCTATCAGTGCAGCCTCAGTACCCACCAGTGGCACCTATCAGTGCCACCTATCAATGCCACGCATCAGTGCCCACCAGTGCAGCCCCATCAGAGCCACCTATTAGTGCCACCTATCAGTGCTGCCTCATCAGTGCAGCCTATCAGTGCCCATCAGCGCACATCAGTGAAGGAGAAAAATGACCCGTTTGCTAAATTTTATAGCAAAATATGAAAAACATGTTTAGAAAAAAAAACAGTAGTGATTAAATACAACCAAAAAAAACAGTAGTGATTAAATACAACCGAGCTCAGATTTACACAAACACCTACAAGAAACTCATCCTTTTTCACATGGCTTTGTATGGAGTTGCAGTTAGTGAGAGAACAGCTGAAAGCAAACCGCTTCTGCTGTGTTTTGACTTTTAAAAAATCTGCAGTGCATTGTGACATCAGTGTCCTAGTTATACCCTGAATCAAATGTTTATTAGTAAAAAAATGTTCTAAATCTATTTTTTTACTGCATGTGAAGTCTGTTGAAAAATGTACAAAATGGACTCCTTAAAAAGTGTTCCTTAAAATCCAGAGCAGGCACCTGTATTGCACGCTGTCGCAATGCATCCCTATTCACTTGAGCGGGTCGGCAGTGGTGCCGCCTGCCGAAAGCGACATGCTATTGCTGTGGCTGCGGCATGTGTGCAGTCCTGAGTGGCTGCATGCCCTCGTTTAGGTGGGCGATCAGGGGATGGTAAAACTGGGGTTTAACTTCCTGCTTTTCTTCCTTTCCTTTCCTGACTGGACAGTGAAAGGAGAAGCAGCACAGTACTGAAGCACATCTCTGATCTTCTGCTTTCTTCCCCTGTTTTCTCATTATCTGCTTGTATTGCTTCATCTTCGAAGGCCCCGTTCACACCTGAGCAATTTACAGCTTGAAGCTTGTAGCTCTAGAACACTCAACAAGCCAAATCCCATTCATTTCAATTGGCCGCTGTTCAGATATGAGCGTTCTGTCGCCTGAAGCAAAACGTCCGTCACTCAAAGTACAAGAGCTTCTTTTTTGGCAGATTACAAGTGTTTTTGGCCCCATATACTAAAATGCGTAACTTGACATTGAGGCCCCATTCACACCTGGGCGACTATCTGCTTGAAGCTCAAGAACGCTGGAGGAGAAAAAAATCAATTATTCTCTATGGAGATGGTTCACATCTCCACTCCAAAACGCCCGAAGCCAAACGCTTAGAGCTCAAACAAGATCTGGAGCTTTTTTTTTGTTCGCTTGAATCGGGCAGATTTGGGCATTTTTTGCCTCTTTGTATTCCCATAGAAATTAATTAAAAGCACCATTCTCACGTTTCTGCGCACGTTTTTGTGCTATTTTTTGCGCAAATGAAGAAAAGTAAAAAATAAAATAGTAATAATTTATAATTAAAAAAAATTGTTAAATACACAAATCTAAAAATTATCATAAATTACTTATCATAAATAAGTAAAATAAATGAATATTATGTAAAATAATACATTAATACATAATAATTAACCTTTAACCTTAAAAAATATGAAATATATTATTATTAATAATAATAATAATAATAATAATAATAGTAAAATAGCAAACACCCAGACTCAAACAAATAAATACATTATTAATAATAATAAATTATTTTGTGTTATGCCGCGTACACACGAGCAGATTTTTACCATAACGAAAAAGCATTATAATAAATGAATAATAAAAGAAGAAATAAAAGCTAATTGAAAAGCTAAAAAAGCTGAAATACCTAGCAACAAATGATACAACAAATAACAACAGTTTTCTCTATTGGCTAATAAAAAAACGGCAAAGCCCAAAAAACGCTGCATACAAGCATGCAAAGTCGTACAAAAACGCGTCAAAACCGCCAGAAAAGTGCTCAAAGACACTAAGCTCATGCAGCCTGTGAATGCAGCCCGAGTGTTTTTACACTTGTTTTCTGCTCAAACAGCAGCTCTCCACCCCTAAATGGATTTGCCACAGAATCACTTTTATAGTCGGTGGGAGAGGTGCCCGCTCCCGTCGATTTAGTCGTTTCCCCAATTACCGGAGCCATCGGTAAAGGGGGAAATGATCCGATCACATGGAGCAATGGGCAGGAAGTCGAGTGAGGGCAAGATGGCCCCCATCCAAACTCAATGCCCTTGGAGGACCGGAAGTATGTCAAACGTCACTTCCTCCCATCATTGTACTGCGGCAGGTTGGCTCTATTGCGTGAATTGCCGTAGCTGTACATCGATTCGTGCAATAGATACAGTGGGCGCACGCACGGCCGGGGACGGTGTGCTTGACCGGCGGCCACCCGCAATCGCTCCACAGAGAGCCAGAACAGGGATCTGTCAATGTAAACAAACAGATCCCCGTTCTGACAGGGAAGTACATAGAGATCGTCTGTTCCTAGTGATCAGGAACAGCGATTTCTCTCCTCCTCCAGTCAGTCAACTCCCTCTACAGTTAGAAACACCTCCCAGGGAACACATTTAACCCCTTGATCACCTCTAGTGTTAACCCCTTCCCTGCCAGTGTCATTTATACAGTAATCTGTGCATTTTTATAGCACTGATCGCTGTATAAATGTCACTGGTCTCAATAAAGTGTCCAATCTGTCCGCCGCAATGTCGCAGTCCCGCTAAAAATCGCAGATCGCCACCATTACTAGTAAAACCCAAAAAATAATAAAAATGCCATAAATCTATGCCCTATTTTCTTTTAAGGCCCCATGTACGCGGGCGCTGTTAACCACTATAGACCCGCGCTATAGCCAAATGACGGCTACAGCGCGGATCTATTGTGCCGGGACGACGTCTATTGACGTCGTCCCGGACACGAGCTGCCTGCGCGCCCCCTGAAGGGCGCGCGCGGCGCGCTCTGTGATCAGCGAGTTTGTGAGACTCGCTGGATCACAGATCCGAGTAAGGGGTCGATCCCGACCCCTTACCACGTGATCAGCTGTCAGCCAATGACAGCTGATCATGTGATACTAACAGAGCCGGTAAGCGGCTTTTTTTCCTCCTCTCGCTGACAGCGCGAGGAGGAAAAAAATAAAAGCCGATCACCGGCGGCAGTGAGAGGGACATTAGTCCCTCTCACTGCAATGTGCCCAGCGAGGTGCCAATACATTGTGCCCACCTTTGCCCCATTAAAGTGCCCCTACCAGTGCCCACACTGCCATCTCTCAGTGCCCACACTGCCATATCTCAGTGCCCACAGTGCCATATCTCAGTGCCCACAGTGCCATCTCTCAGTGCCCACAGTGCCATCTCTCAGTGCCCACAGTGCCAGTGCTGCACATCAGTGTCACCTGCCAGTGCTCATTTGTGTCACCTGCCAGTGCTCATTTGTGTCACCTGCCAGTGCTCATTTGTGTCACCTACCAGTGCTCATTTGTGTCACCTGCCAGTGCTCATTTGTGTCACCTACCAGTGCTCATTTGTGTCACCTACCAGTGCTCATTTGTGTCACCTACCAGTGCTCATCTGTGTCACCTACCAGTGCCCATCAGTGCCACCCATCAGTGCCCATCAGTGTCATCCATCAGTGCCCATCGGTGCCACCCATCCGTGCCCATCAGTGCCATCTTTGCTGTCCCCATCAGTACCGACTTATCTGTCCCCATCAGTACCGACTTATCTGTCCCCACCAGTGCAGCCTATCAGTGCCCACCAGTGCAGCCTATCAGTGCCCACCTGTGCTGCCTCATCAGCGCATATCAATGAAGCAGAAAAATTACCTGTTTGCAAAATTTTATAACAAACTATTAAACATGATTTTTTATTTTTTTTTAATTTTCCATCTTTTTTTGTTTGTTTCGCAAAAAATAAAAACCCCAGCTGTGATTAAATACCACCAAAAGAAAGCTCTATTTGTGGGAAAAAAATGATAAAAATTTTATTTGGGTACAGTGTTGTATGACCGCGCAATTGTCATTCCAAGTGCGTCAGCGCCAAAAGCTGAAAATTGGTCTGGTCACGAGGGGGGTTTAAGTGCAAAGTAATCAGGTGGTTAAACGTACGTTCAGAGGCAGTTGAACGCTTTTTTTCAACTGCCCCTGAACTCATTCAATTTAATCCTATGTGACCATGTACACAGTTTAGTTTATTGCCGTTTCTTTGCAGTTGCGTTTAACAGCGTTTCTTTGGAAGAAAAAAAATGGGTTCAGACGCAGGAGATTACCACGTTTCAGATGCCAAAACGCGTTTAGTCGTGTTTTCGTTTATAAGTGTTTTTAAAGGTATCCTATATTTTAGATCTGAAAAGACAAAAATATTATAGAAAACAATGAAAAAACATAAAAAAAATATAGTTAAAAATGTTTTAATTACTTGCGATGATTCATAGACCATATATAGCCCTTGATTGCAGTACACCACTGGCATTGCTGTATCCAAATTTTAATTGGAATTACCTGATCGTCACCAACAGACGTTCCTCTGGTGACACACTCTTCCTAAAGTTGGTGTCCATGCGTGTCAGACTGGGTCGTACTTTTTCAAGTAGAAGGTCAAATGTGGCAATGGACGTGCGTGTGAAATTAAAAAATTTGTCGGGGTAGGTACTCAGCTGTACGTACATGTTTACAAAATATCCTGCCGACATTCGCTGCGCAATCAAAGGATGGGTCCAATAGAGACGAACTCTGACTCTGGACCTCTCACGCAATTTTCTACGTCGTTCTAGCCTCATCAAGAGCAATGTCAGGAGCATTTCCTCACATATGCTCATTATGGGATCCATTACAAAAAAAAGCACAGAAATAGAGGCAAATACAAGTAGACAACCGCTCTCTCTGCTGCTGCTACTCACTCTGGTCAAAATGGCTGAAATAGTTAACTACAATGTTTTTTGAACTTGGGGAGGGTCTTAAATGAGGTAATCTTAACCACTTCCCGACCGGAGCACTCCAATGTACGTCGGCAGAATGGCACGGACAGGCAAATGGGCGTACAGGTACGTCTCTTTAAATTTTCCACCGTGCTATCGCGTGCGCGCCAGCCGGGACCTTTGTGAGTCCGATCGCAGGTCCCGCGGACTCGATCGCCGCGAGGATACCCCCGATCGGCTCATGGGGAGGAAGAGCGGGGAGATGCTGAAGTAAACAAGCATCTCCCCGTTCTGCCTAGTGACAGTGTCACTGATCTCTGCTCCCTGTGATCGAAGCAGAGATCAGTGACCTGTCACACACACAGCCACGCCCCCCACAGTTAGAAACACTCCCCAGGGCTCACTTAACCCCTACACTGCCACCTAGTGGTTAACCCCTTCACCGCCAGTGTCATTTACACAGGAATCTGTACATTTGTATAGCACTGATTGCTGTATAAATTACAATGGTTCCAAAAATGTGTCAAAAATGTCCGATGTGTCCGCCATAATGTCGCAGTCACAATAAAAAATCGCTGATCGCTGCCATTACTAGTAAAAAAAAAATATTAATTAAAATGCCATAAAACTATCCCCTATTTTGTTAACGCTATAACTTTTGCGCAAACCAATCAATAAACACTTATTGCAATTTTTTTTTTCACCAAGAATATGTAGAAAAATACGTATCAGCCTAAACTGAGGAAAAAAAATTTTTTTTTTTATAATTTTGGGGGGATATTTATTATAGCAAAATGTAGAAAATAATGCGTTTTTCTTTTAAATTGACGCTCTTTTTTTGTTTATAGCGCAAAAAATAAAAACCGCAGGGGTGATCAAATACCACCAAAAGAAAGCTCTATTTTTGGTACGTCAATTTTGTTTGGGAGCCACATTGCACGACCGCGCAATTGTCAGTTAAAGCGACGCAGTGCTGAATCGCAAAAAGTGCTCTGGTCTTTGGCCAGCAAAATTGCCCGGGGCTTAAGTGATTAATAAACGCTTCTAGATGTAAACGCACCATGCAAAAGCGGCTAAGCGGGCATTTTAAATGCAGGTTTCAAGGTGTCAAAAAAATTTGTTCAGAGGACTTTGCCTCAGCGTCCCGTGTACATGGGGCCTAACACTTCTATTCCTTTATACTGGCTCTTGAAATGTACAAATGCAGCAATTTAGAAACTGGATGAAAGGTTTAGCACTGGGAAACTTTCTGATAGATATATAGTGCATTTTATATACAGGTATATGCATCAGACCAAAATGAGGGAGAAATGAGGAGGAATGAGGGACAGAGGGACTTTGTTGCAAATCGGGGACAGTCCCTCGAAATCAGGGACAGTTGGGAGCTATGGGTGTGTGATTGTACTTATGGAGGCCTGTTCTCAGGGTGCAGCTAATAGAAACCATACTGGCAGTACAGTCCTACTACAGCAAGTTGCATTGTGTTTGGCAGACATCTAAATGCACAGGACCACTTACATCAGGGAGCGTGCAAAAGTGTTCACACCTACATGACGCCTACATGAGTAGAGCAGCTTGTGCGGGTTTAGCCAGAACATTTTTTCTCGGAACTCTTAGGAGCATGTAAACAGGAATGAGGAAACAAAGACCTAAAAACTTGTAAAAAAAAAAAAAAAAAAATCTGTGGTCGGAGCAGCTGTAGTCCGATCACCGGACAAGAGCGTAAACAAGAGTATTCATTGCTGGAGTCATCCACTTCTAGTTCCTGAAAGTGATGACTCAGCTTTCTACACGGCTAATTTTGTGTGAAAAATGACTTCCTGCTGCTGATTTTTAATCGTACAGTAAATAAGTGTCCCAGAGTATGGAGGGCATATGTGTTATGTTATGGCACAAAATAGAGGCTTAGGCAACCATTGTAGCGGAGGGCTCATCGGCCATTTCCTGCATGATGGTTTGACCACTCGCTGACCACCCCATAGCACATTTTTACTGCTAAGGGGCAGCTGCGCGCCTCCAGCGGCTCTCTCTCGCTGTGATTTTACACAGTGGGAGCTGATCAGCATGTCCCACTGACCCGATGTCCCCCAATGTTTCGTCAGATTAGGCGACCGTCGGATTTTGGAACGGAAGTGATGTTCTGTCGCCGCCATCTTGCTACACCCCGCATTCGTCCACAGTAAGGATACAGTGAGAAGGCGGCAAGCGAACATCTCTTTACACCCACCAGAGTCTTTGTACATGCTCAAATTATATAATCAGGTTTTAACCCCTTCAGATCCGCGCTATAGCCGAATGATGGCTACAGCGCGGATCTGCTTTGCCGGGAGGCCTTCAAAGCAGATCAATAGACCTCCTCCCATTCGCACACTCGCCACGCCCCCCTGAAGGGCACACGCAGTGCGCGCTGTGATCACCCGAGTCAGTGAGATTCGGGTGATCACAGATCGGAGTAAGGGGTCGATCCTGACCCCTTACCACATGATCAGCTGTCAGCCAATGACATCTGATCACGTGATGTAAACAGAAGATCGGCAATCTTTTTTTTTTCTTCTCACGCTGACAGCGTGAGGAGAAAAAAAAACGATTACCGATCTTCTGTTGAAGGGACATCGGTCCCAAAAAGGAAGAGGCAAAGCCACCTCATATGTGCCCACCAGTACCGCCTGCCAGTGCCACCTGCCAGTGCCACGAATCAGTGACCACAGTGCCCACAAATCAGTGCCCACCAGTACATAAGTGCCAGCAATCAGTGCCACCTATCAATGCCCACCAGTGGTGCCAATCAGTGCCACCTATCAGTGCCCTTCAGTGCCACCCACCAGTGCCACCTCATCAGTGCCCACCAGTGCCACCTCATCAGTGCCCACCAGTGCCACCTCATCAGTGCTGCCTCATCAGCGTACATCAACGAAGGAGAAAAATTACCTGTTTGCAAAATGTATTAACAAAATATAAAACGGTTTTGTATTTTTTTTTTTTATTTGCAAAAAAATAAAAAACCCAGAGGTTCATTTGGGTACAGTGTTGTTTGACCACGCAATTGTCATTCAAAGTGTGACAGCTCTAAAAGCTGAAAATTGGTCTGGGCAGGAGGGGGGTTTAGGTGCCCAGTAAGCAAGTGGTTAACTAATCAATTTTTTTTTTACATGTGCATTTTAACATGTGCAAAAAACACAAAAACAGCCCTGGCAGCGAAAGGGTTAACTGCATGGGCACTATAATGCAAATGGTCTGAAAGTACAGGTGACTAAGGGGCATAAAAGAATGATTTACAAGGCTCCACCCACCATTCCAAAATTAAGGATGAGCCCCCTGGTTTTGGGGATTTGTGATAAAAATCTGATATGTAGATAATTCTGAAGGCTCTACTGTGCTTTGCACTGGCTTTGTGGTGGGATTTTTGGTTGCTTTTGGCCAATCTCCCCAGAACCTGTCTGGGTATACCTTTGTACTGTACTGGGTAACTGCCATAATAGATGTACAGTGCATGCGGAAAGGGTAACTGCCATAATAGATGTACAGTGCATGCGGAAAGGATAACTGCCATAATAGATGTACAGTGCATGCGGAAAGGGTAACTGCCATAATAGATGTACAGTGCATGCGGAAAGGGTAACTGCCATAATAGATGTACAGTGCATGCGGAAAGGGTAACTGCCATAATAGATGTACAGTGCATGCGGAAAGGGTAACTGCCATAATAGATGTACAGTGCATGCGGAAAGGGTAACTGCCATAATAGATGTACAGTGCATGCGGAAAGGGTAACTGTCATAATAGATGTACAGTGCATGCGGAAAGGGTAACTGCCATAATAGATGTACTGTGCATGCGGAAAGGGTAACTGCCACAATAGATGTACAGTGCATGCGGAAAGGGTAACTGCCACAATAGATGTACAGTACATGCGGAAAGGGTAACTGCCACAATAGATGTACAGTGCATGCGGAAAGGGTAACTGCCATAATAGATGTACAGTGCATGCGGAAAGGATAACTGCCATAATAGATGTACTGTGCATGCGGAAAGGGTAACTGGCATAATAGATGTACAGTGCATGCGGAAAGGATAACTGCCATAATAGATGTACTGTGCATGCGGAAAGGGTAACTGCCACAATAGATGTACAGTGCATGCGGAAAGGGTAACTGCCATAATGTACAGTGCATGCGGAAAGGGTAACTGCCATAATAGATGTACAGTGCATGCGGAAAGGGTAACTGCCATAATAGATGTACAGTGCATGCGGAAAGGGTAACTGCCATAATAGATGTACAGTGCATGCGGAAAGGGTAACTGTCATAATAGATGTACAGTGCATGCGGAAAGGGTAACTGCCATAATAGATGTACAGTGCATGCGGAAAGGGTAACTGCCATAATAGATGTACAGTGCATGCGGAAAGGGTAACTGCCATAATAGATGTACAGTGCATGCGGAAAGGGTAACTGTCATAATAGATGTACAGTGCATGCGGAAAGGGTAACTGCCATAATAGATGTACTGTGCATGCGGAAAGGGTAACTGCCACAATAGATGTACAGTGCATGCGGAAAGGGTAACTGCCACAATAGATGTACAGTACATGCAGAAAGGGTAACTGCCACAATAGATGTACAGTGCATGCGGAAAGGGTAACTGCCATAATAGATGTACAGTGCATGCGGAAAGGATAACTGCCATAATAGATGTACTGTGCATGCGGAAAGGGTAACTGCCATAATAGATGTACAGTGCATGCGGAAAGGATAACTGCCATAATAGATGTACTGTGCATGCGGAAAGGGTAACTGCCACAATAGATGTACAGTGCATGCGGAAAGGGTAACTGCCATAATGTACAGTGCATGCGGAAAGGGTAACTGCCATAATAGATGTACAGTGCATGCGGAAAGGGTAACTGTCATAATAGATGTACAGTGCATGCGGAAAGGGTAACTGCCATAATAGATGTACAGTGCATGCGGAAAGGGTAACTGCCATAATAGATGTACAGTGCATGCGGAAAGGATAACTGCCATAATAGATGTACTGTGCATGCGGAAAGGGTAACTGCCACAATAGATGTACAGTGCATGCGGAAAGGGTAACTGCCATAATGTACAGTGCATGCGGAAAGGGTAACTGCCATAATAGATGTACAGTGCATGCGGAAAGGGTAACTGCCATAATAGATGTACAGTGCATGCGGAAAGGGTAACTGTCATAATAGATGTACAGTGCATGCGGAAAGGGTAACTGCCATAATAGATGTACAGTGCATGAGGAAAGTATCACATCGCTTTACTTTTTCCACATTTTGTTATGTCACGGCCTTATTCCAAAGTTGATTAAATTCATTGATCTCCTCAAAATTCTACAAACAATGCCCCCATAATGAGAACGTGAAAGAAGTTTGTTTGAAAATAAAATAATAAAAATGAAAAAAATCCCATGTACATAAGTATTCACAGCCTTTGGCAATACTTTGTTGAAGCACCTTTGGCACCAATTACAGCCTCAAGTCTTTTTGAGTATGATGCTACAAGCTTGGCACACCTATTTTTGGACAGTTTCTCCCATTCTTCTTTGCAGGACCTCTCAAGCTCCATCAGGTTGGATTGGAAGCGTCGGTGCACAACCATTTTCAGGTCTCTCCAGAGATGTTTATTCGGGTTCAAGTCTGGGCTCTGGCTGGGCCACTCAAAGACATTTACAGGGTTGTCCCATAGCCACTCCTTTGTTAACTGGGCTGTGTACTTAGGGTCGTTGTCCTGTTGGAAGATGAACCTTCTCCCCAGCCTGAGGTCCAGAGCGCTCTGGAGCGCATCATGGATGTCTCTGCACATTGCTGCATTCATCTTTCCCTCGATCTTGACTAGTGTCCCAGTTCCTGCCACTGAAAAACATCCCCACAGCATGATTCTACCACCACCATGCTTCACTGTAGGGATGGTATTTGCCAGGTGATGAGCGGTGCCTGGTTTCCTCCAGACATGACGCTTGCCATTCAGGCCAAAGAGTTCAATCTTTGCTTCATCAGACCAGAGAATGTTGTTGCTCATGGACTGAGTCCTTCAGGTGCCTTTTTGGCAAACTCCAGGCGGCTGTCATGTGCCTTTTACTGAGGAGTGTCTTCCGTCTGGCCATTCTACCATCCAGGCCTGATTGGTGGAGTGCTGCAGAGATGGTTGTTCTTCTGGAAGGTTCTCCTCTCTCTACAGAGAAACGCTGGAGTTCTGTCAGAGTGACCATTGGGTTCTTGGTCACCTCCCTGACTAAGGCCTTTCTCCCTCGATTGCTCAGTTTGGCCGGGCGGCCTGTTTTAGGAAGAGTCCTGGTGGTTCCAAACTACTTCTATTTACAGATGATGGAGGCCACTGTGCTCATTGTGACATTTTTCTGTACCCTTCCCCCGATCTGTGCCTCCATACAATCCTGTCTCGGTGGTCTACAGACAATTCCTTGGATTTCATGGCTTGGCTTGTGCTCTGACATGCACTGATAACTGTGGGACTTTATATAGACAGATGTGTGCCTTTCCAAACCATGTCCAATCAACTGAATTGACCACAGAAGGACTCCAATCAAGTTGTAGAAACATCTCAAGGATGATGAGTGGAAACAGGAGGCACCTGAGCTCAATTTTGAGTGTCATGGCAACTTATGTATATACTTATGTATATGGGATTTTTTTTTTTTATCTCTGACCTCTCCACACTGCCAAAAACAATTTATGACAAAATGATTTCAACACCAATGGTGTCGGGTGCACAGTCATGGTACAACCTGAATGTGAGATGGATCACATAAACGGTATAGCAGTGCGCCTCCATATGATAAATATGTGATGAAAGATATCCCCCACTGTTGGGACAGTCTAACACCCAGATTAAGTGAGCCAATCAGTGATAGAGGGCAAAATTCCCACCATATACATCAACCAATGACAGCTGATGTTATGACAGATCAAGTAAACCTCAATCCATGTAAACAAATAAGTTGGTGACAATGTACACCAAAAGGTTGCCGATCAGAAGTGGGCAGAAGCTCGTAAGGAAAACGCAAACATCCCCCCAGCACTCAGGGCCGTAATACATTATTAAATACCCAGATTGAGAGATACACGAATATATAAAAACGGACCAGGAGAAGGAGGGGGCAGGCATCCAATCCCGAGTGACTCCCTACGTAGCATCGTCTACAACCTATAGGAACATGAACTGGCTCAAGTGGGTGGGACCCGCCAGTGCGCGATGACGAAGGTGACATAGACACGCTATGTGGATAGAGTGCGCAATCGCGGTATGGACGACAGCCTATCCAATCAGGCCAACATCCAGCGTGACGTCAGATCCTGTGGAGACGTGAACCGCAATGGGTCTTTGTAATTGGGCGTGACGTCAAATCCGGTGGAAAACGTGTCCAGCGTTGCGTCTTGATGAATAAATGCCGGCAGTGCGCAGTGACGTCGCCCTGCTCGATGACAGGAAAGTGGGGAAACCCACAGTGCGCGTGTGCATAGGCGCCGTCGGTGCGCAATGACGTCAGCACGCTAAACAACCAAAACAAAGGGAAACCTTACATGGAAAAGTTTCATGTTGTCATTTGGGGGGTCTATGGGAGTATTATTTTCGTAGAATTTTGGCTAAGAGGTGTTTGGGTCGAAAAGGAGGTAAAAGAAAGACACCTGAATTTGTTTATCTCCAGGGGGCTTTAATCTTCATTTACCGCTGCCACAGACTTGATTCAGGAATATCCCTTTTCAACGAACCTTTGTTTGAGGACCTGTGTTGGAGAAAGGGGAGTCATTCCTCCGAAGGAATTGTCCTCGAAAATTTAAGCCAACACTCGGATGGCAGCTAACAGGAATGTGAAGGCTTAAAATAGCGGGTAGTGGCCTCAATCTCCAGTGTATGTTCTACTAACTGAGAACTATCCCCCGGTCATTACGGTTAAGGGTACACTGAAGACATGTCACCTTTCCATAGGAGGAGGACGTCGTCTACCTGGGCCCACTTTGTCCTCCTCCCATGGGCCATGAAAAGATTGTTAGGGGCGTATTATAGGCTTGGCCACTCCCTTGATTGAGAATAAAAAATGCCCTGAAACCAAAAAATAATTGTGCTCAGTGGCTTTTAATAGTTCTTCTGTGAGAGGATGAAAGTCGAGATAGATAAAAACTCAACTGCAGCAATGCCCAGTTGATGGAAATGCAGGTGTATTACCATAATAAGGCCCTCCTGGTAGATTCAAGTAACCGAATGACATCTTTAGTGTCCTTGAGATAAGAAGGGACAAGTCTGACCAATGGCTGCAAAAAGAAGTCAATGTACCTACCAATCCTCGAGGTCACGGAATCGATGCACTAACGTAGGGCGACCTGGAGGATTGGTAGGACATTTGTGGATCGGGAGATAATAAATGATGGGAATCCTAGGGCGGGGACGAGGAACTGCGGTTGTGCACGCTAAGAAGAAAAATGTTTATATTTTGTAGTGGGAGCCGTTTACTTCATCCAAACTGTTCTCATTTTTGAATACATTAATGGAATGGGATGTAGTGTTTGGAGGATTAAAAAGTGACGGATTGGACAATCCGGAGTGGGTGCTGGAAGAGGGAATCACACTTCCAGTATCGTTGGATGGTACGGTTAAAAAATGCCGTTGAATGTGCAGCTTTCTGATGTATTTCTGTACATCGACAAAGGTAGAAAAACGGTCCAATTGACGTGGTGGAACGAACTTAAGACCCTTGTCAAGTACCCGGGTTTCTGCATCAGAAAGTTGGACATTACTTAAATTATAAATGCCTGCACCTATAGGAACTAGACCCTTTTTCTTTTGCCTCTGGAGGCGCCACCCCCCTCTGGTGCCTCGTTTCGTTTTGGGCTTAGAGGATAGCTGGGGGGGGTCCCTGTAAAAACCCGAAGGTTGTGAAGACACTCGAGTTTGGGAATTGTGATGGTGTGAGTGGGAGTTTCTCATGGGATCTCTACTTTGGTTGTTGTATGGGTACTGCTCCCCATAAGTCCCATGGTTCTCATACTCGCGGGATGGAACATGTCTGATGTGATCTCTGACTGGTGTGCTTTGGGAATAATAATTTCTGTCATCACGCCAGTTTGCCGAGGGAGTACCGTATTGCTCGGCGTGGCGAGAGCCTCCTCTCCCTTTCTGCTGATTTTTTCTCCCCCTTGTATGATGATTATTACCTCTAGAGGTATGTCTTCCTCTATTGTAGTTGTTCTGAGCATACGTATTAGGGGTGTGTTCAACAGAGGAGTAAAAATCATCCCTGATGACTCTCTGGGAGTTGGGTAATGGAGGCTCATAGGTTAACCTACGATCAGACTGAAGTATAACCGGTTCTACTGTATCCATAGGGGGAGCATTGGCAGTGATGTCATTGTTAATGGTTAACTTTTTCTGCCAATTAAAAACCAGATTGTTTTTATAGTCAGTTAGATCCCGGTTATACTTTTTCTGTTTCTTGTTTTTTTGGTCTTTCTCTTCCTTTTCGAGGAAGTTTTTAAGATTGGTTGAAAGGGTGGTATACTCTGGGGACCCGTTGTAAGGTGTTAGTTTGGTTTTGAGGTCTTTGATCTCCTGATCTATAGCTAAAAGTCGAGCTTGTTTTCGTTCAACTAAAAAGCCATTAAGCCTGGTCCCGGCCTCATTGAAATATCGGGACCAAGACTCAAGATCAGTGTCTCCCTGTTGGGGGGATACATCCCATCTCAAACCTCTCGGGACCATGCGTTCCTTAGTATACTGTTCTAAGAACGCTATGTCCCACTGTAAATGAACCTCAGTGGTCATAACGTTTTTGAGCCTGAGAAATAATCCGCTCAATTCGGTGTCTATATTGGTGGTGACAAAAACACCGTTGGTGTTCAAGGACCTGGAGGTCCTATATTCAAAGACATCCATGATAATGTCACAAAGTGGCAGCAGTGATAAAAATGTCAGGGAAGAGAAATCAAAAATGTGGGAAACACTGCGCTACCTGAAGAGGATTCAATGTGAAAAAGCAGCTAACATACAAAACAAACAAAGCCAAAATCGTGTAAACAGAAAAATGTAGCGCTAACACATGTACATATCATATAAAAATGATGGCGTGAATGAATGTGTATCATAATATTCACATAGTGAAAGTAAGCACTATCAAACATAAATCAAATATCAATATGTGCTAAAAAATGAACTCTAGTGATAACGTGAACTAAACCAAGAATGAATGAGTATAAAGTTCATATAAGTGAAGATGACCACAGATGAGACTGAAAGTATATGCACTGAAACCCTCGGATAAGCTCAGAGGTAAAGGAACACAGGTAAGGAAAAGGCTTGTCTGATGTCACGGAAAAGCAATAAATACTCTTACCAGAGATGTTGGATACAGCTACCGTACGGTATTTGTATCAAGCAGGCTTAGGTGTTAGAATTCTTGCATCAGTGGGTGGAACAGGTGGGGAGACCCCGGCGGTCAGGAACCGGTCAGCATACAAGACAGCCAATAGACCAATCAGTATAACAAGGACCTCCAATCACCAGATGATCCAAGGCGAAGTGATCCAAGATTTCAAACCAACTTCTTTTCATGTTGTCATTATGGAGTATTATTTGTAGAATTTTGAGGAAACAAATGAATTTAATCCATTTTAGGAATAAGGCTGTAACATAACAAAATGTGGAAAAAGTGAAGCGCTGTGACTACTTTCCGGATACACTGTATTACACTTTGATAAGGTTTCTTAACATAGACTGTGTGATCCTCAGCGCTTCTATTACACAGGCTGAGGTCACAGCATTTACTGGTCTGCAGCAGACAGCGGCTGGAACGTAGAAGCACTTAAATCACAAAAGCTGTTGTGATGGTGATCGGCAGATGGTTGCGGCAGACAGGAAGTGCCTATGACAAATAAAAAAGATTTCTGCTTGAAATAATGAACCTTGTTTCCTGCCAGTAATTCCCGAAACCCTCAGCTATGTGAAAACAAGTACAGTGCTGATACTATTTAGACACATTTATGCCTGTTTAATACAGTAATGCAAAGTACAGTAAATGTGTACAGGTTGTAAGTAAAGCCACATTAACCAATCAGAATTTATCTTCACTTACCAGTCTGACGGCAGTTTTAGGGGTAACTGCACTTTTGTGAAAAAAAAAAAAAAAAAAGATATAGCATATAATTTCTACACAAGCCATATGCAAATTCATTACAATATGGCAACCAGGAGGGTATACAGAATGCAAGTCAGATTTTAGGCATCCTCTGCAACAAGAATTTAGTTTTTGGTGAGGCTTCCCAAGGATTCTTTTCTAATTTAAACTGTTACTAATCCCCACAACCGTAAAATCAGTCTGTATATGCAGTAAAGCATGCTTGTTATACTCACTGTGGAACCTAAGGGGTTAATCCCCTGCATTGTGTAAAAAAGGCTGTTTGATCCTGTATGCACAGATCCTCCTCTTCTTCCACTGACTCCAGAACATGTCCAGATAATAAAGAGCCTTTGGAGTCACTCTGCACATGCTCAGTTTGGTTTGTATTGCTAGAGAGGTTTTTTTTTTTTCTTGGGAGAGTGCATGTGATCACCACAGGGCCAATCGGCACTGTCCAGACAGAGGGTCAGGGGTCCTGGATCCTGGTAGGACAGCTCAGTGCGGTATGAAAACTCCACCTACAAGCTTTACCAGGAACTGATAGAAGCCACAAGACTGCTACACCTGTTTTCCCAAAAATAAGCTCTACCCCGAAATTAAGACCTAGCATGATTTTCAGGGATGGCTGCAATATAAGCCCTACCCCGAAAATGAGCTCTAGTTAACCACTTAGGCCCCTTTCACACTTATACGACTTGTCCCACGATTTGGGACTGCAAAGTAGCATGACAAGTCGTTCCCCATGATTTCCAATGACAGCCATTCATATTAGTACGACTTCAAGTCATTCCGACTTCAAAGTAGTCCCTGCACTACTTTGGTCCGATTTTGATGCCACTTACACAGGCATTCCTTGAAATCCCGGTGAAATTACAGCAAAAATCACGGCAAAATCGTGGTAAAATCGTGCGACTTTGAAGTCGCACAAGTGTGAGAGGGGCCTTACGGACCACCGCATGCCGATATACGTCCTCACTTTAAAGAGGAATATCGTTGTTATGGCAGCAGCTAGCTACCATAACCCTGCTATCCTCTTCTTCGGACAGCAGTCCGCTTTATGATAAAAGTGGTCTCTGCGGCGGAATTGCTGCAAGATCACTTTTATCGGCTTACCGGAGCCGTCGGCAGCGGCGGAGGCGATCAGATGCTGTCACTAGCTGGGTATGGAGACGAGTGAGGGGGAAGATGGCCCCCACCCATCTCCATAACATTGCAGGGCGGAAGCAACGTCAAAACGTCACTTCCACCCATAGCTCTTAAAGTGGAAGTAAACCCCCCTATCGTTTTCAGCCAAGGAAGCTGCCATCTTTGCCTCTGTTTAATCTTCAACTGCCACAGTGCTGCACATGTGATCCGTCATGACACCAGCCATTGGATGGTTTGACTGTTTGGTTGAGAGCACAGCCAATGTGCAGTTAGCATTCACGGCATGCCTTTTTTTTTTAGACTGTTAAATCAATGGGTTTACTTCCGCTTTAAAGGGCCTTTTTTTTAATTCTTTTTTTTAAATGACAATTCTTTTAAATTTTTTTATTGCATTTTAGTGTAAATATGAGATGTGAGGTCTTTTTGACCCTCAGATCTCATATTTAAGAGGACCTGTCATTCTTTTTTTTCTATTACAAGGGATGTTTACATTCTTTGTAATAGGAATAAAAGTGACAATTTTTTTTTTTTTTTTTTAAAACAGTGTAAAGGCCTGTACACACAATCCGAATATCGATAGATCGTACGACCTTTTCCGCTTAATAGTCGCAAGTAGAAATTGAATAGGTAAATAAAGTCACGAAAATTCTCGTACGACTGAAAAAAAAAAAATCGGAAGTGTTGTCATGTGTTGTAATGTATTTATATTATGTTTTCTGACAACTTTTCTGACTAAACAAAAATCCTATGATTTGGTATCGTACGAGGAAAATGTTCGTGCTTGTCCGATCGAATAATATCAGATGAACTGTCATGATTGGCTCTCGAAAGTAGTGTACACATGAAAATCGGACGATTCTTATTCGCATGATATTCTGATCGTGTGTACGGGCCAAAAAGATAAAAAATAAAAGGTAAAATGAATAAGAAAAAAAACATTTTTTTTAACACGCCCCGTCCTGCCGAGCTCACGGGCAAAAGCGAACGCATACGTGAGTAGTGCCCTCATATAAAAACGGTGTTCAAACCACACATGTGAGGTATCGCCGCGATCGGTAGAGCGAGAGCAATAATTCTAGCCCTAGACCCCCTCTGTAACTCAAAATATACAACCTGTAGAATTTTTTTAAACATCGCCTATGGAGATTTTTAAAGGTAAAAGTTTGTCGCCATTCCAGGAGAATTTTGAAGCCTGACATGTTGGGTATCAATTTACTCGGTGTAACATTATCTTTCAATATATATAAAAATAAAAAAAACTATACTGTTGTATTATGTACACTTACTGTACACTTATAAAAGTCAAATTTTTCCAAAAAAAGTGCACTTGTAAGACCGCTGCGCAAATACGGTGGGACAAAGTATTACAACGACCGCCATTTTATTCTCTAGGGTGTTAGAAAGAAAAAATTTATAATGTTTGGGGGTTTTAAGTAATTTTCTAGCAAAAAAAAATTTTTTTTTTAACTTTAACAACAAATCTCAGAAAGAGGCTCGGTCCTTAAGTGGTTAAAGTCCTTGTAAAAACATGTAATCCGTTTTGTAAAAAGATTATATAATATGCAGTGTGTCGCCTTGTGTAACTTTATTGTAGATAATACCGTATTTACAGCGCGTTACACAAGGAGACACACTGCACATTATATAATCTTTTTACAGAACGGATTACATAATTTTACAAGGACTTTAACCAAGGTTTTAGGAAAAAAAGAATTTCATAATGCCGACTCCTGAGCTGACGGGGGAGAGGGGCGAGAGAAGACAGGGGACACAGGAACTTTTTAAAAACATTTTATTGTTTTATTTCAGTTTTTTTTAGAACATAGAGAGGGGTAAATGACAGCACAAGCACTGTGCTGGCTATCATGCTTTAACCGCTTATGGACCAGCCGCAATGCGGGAGGTTGACTCTCCTGGGTGATTCGCCGCATTGGCCGCTTTAAGAGCGATAAGGGACGTGCGCAACGCCGGAGCTGATGCATGATGTCCGCCGGCCACCCGCGATCGATCCACAGAGAGCCAGAACGGGCATCTGTCAATGTAAACAAACCGATCCCTGTTCTGACAGGGGAGTACAGAGAGATTTGCTGTTCCCAGTGATTAGGAACAGCGATCTCTCTCCTCCTCCAGTCAGTTTCATCCCCCCACAGTTAGAAACACCTCCTAGGAAACACAGTGTTAACCCCTTCCCTGCCAGTGACATTTACATAGCACTAAGGATGAGCTCCGGTGTGTTCGCACAGCCCACGTGCAGAGCCCGCCAGAAAGTCGGCGCTGCGCTAATCACAGGCAGTGAGACATTTCCCGATCTCTGCAGCCGCGCATTGGGACAATGTCTCACTGCCTGTGATTAGCGCAGCGCCGACTTCCTGGCGGGCTCTGCACGTGGGCTGTGTGAACATGCTGGAGCTCATCCTTGCATAGCACTGATCGCTGTATAAGGCCCCTTTCACACTGACGCGGTTTTCAGGCGCTACAGCACTAAAAATAGCGCATGTATAGCGCCTGAAAAAAGCAGGTCCTTTAACTCCAGTGTGAAAGCACTGGAGCGGTGCGCTAGCAGGACGGTAAAAAAAAGTCCTGCTAGCAGCATCTTTGGAGCAGTGAAGGAGCGATGTATTCACCGCTCCTATACCGCTCCTACTCATTGAAATCAATGGGACACCGCAGTAATACCGCGGCAATACCGCCGGCAAAGCGCCGCTGAAGCGGCGCTTTGCGGGGGGTTTTAACCCTTTTTCGGCCGCTAGCGGGGATTAAAACCGCCCCGCTAGCAGCTGAATACCGCGGCTAAAACGATGGTAAAGCAGCGCTAAATATATCACTCCTTTACCGCCGATGCCCTCACCGCCCCAGTGTGAAAGGGGCCTAAATATCAATGGTCCCAAAAATGTGTCAAAAGTGTCCGATCTGTCCATCGTAATGTCGCAGTCCCGCTAAAAATCACAGTTCGCCGCCATTACTAGTAAAAAAAATTATAATAAAAATGCCATAACTCTATCCCCTATTTTGTAGAAGCTATAACTTTTGCGCAAACCAATTAATATACGCTTAATGCGCCTAAACACATTGGCCTTAACTGATGAAGAAATTGTTTTTGTTTTTTGGATATTTATTATAGCAATAAGTAAAAAATATTGTGTTTTTTTTTTTTTTTTAACCACTTCCCGACCGCCCCCTGTATATTTACGTCGGCAGAATGGCACGTACAGGCAGAATCACGTACCTGTACGTGACATTCTTCCGGCGGTTGGGGGGTCCGATCGGACCCCCCTCCGCCGGCGGGGACGGTCGGGATCGCTTCAGGAGCGATCCGGGACGAGGGGACGGCCAGTGGTTTCTGGCCACCCCCTCGCGATCGCTCCTGGCCAATGAGAAACTTCCCCTTCCTGTCTATTGTATAGACAGGAAGGCGGAAGTGATGTCACGCTCGGTGCGCCGGTCTATGTGACCGGAGACGCCGAGCGGCGAACATGTACAGGTTAGTGCACAACACTACACTGACACCAGTACAGTTAGGCACATATTCCACCCCCCTGTCACCCCCTGATCACCCCCCAGATCACCCCCTCCCCCCCCAGTCACAGTGTCACTAATTGCAGTGATCATTTATTTACTGATCACTGCATTTAGTGTCAGTGTGACTGTAATCACTGTCAGGGCAGTTAGTTTTAGGTCCAAGGTAGCCCCCTACCCCCCCCTAATAAAGGTTTAACCCCTTGATTGCCCCCCAGGTAACCCTTTCACCCCCTTTTGCCAGTGTCACTAAGCGATCGTTTTTCTGATCGCTGTATTAGTGTCACTGCTGTCGCTAGGTAACCATTTTTTTTTTTTAGGTAACCGCCATGTTTATATAGGTTCATAAAATAGGTTTATAGGTCAGGTACCCCCATATTACAACCTAAATAAAGGTTTTAAACCCCCTGATTGCCCCTAGAGTTAACCCTTTCACCAGTGATCACTGTATAACTGTCACTGGTGACGCTGGTTAGCCAGTTAGTTATTTCGTTATTTAGGTTCCCCGTCAGGTTTTTATATAGCGTCAGGTACCCCCATATATTACCTAATAAAGGTTTTAACCCCCTGATTGCCCCTAGTTAACCCTTTCACCCCCTTTTGCCAGTGTCACTAAGCGATCGTTTTTCTGATCGCTGCATTAGTGTCGCTAGGTAACCATTTTTTTTTTTTAGGTAACCGCCATGTTTATATAGGTTCATAAATAGGTTTATAGGTCAGGTACCCCCATATTACAACCTAAATAAAGGTTTTAACCCCCTGATTGCCCCTAGAGTTAACCCTTTCACCAGTGATCACTGTATAACTGTCACTGGTGACGCTGGTTAGCCAGTTAGTTATTTCGTTATTTAGGTTCCCCGTCAGGTTTTTATATAGCGTCAGGTACCCCCATATATTACCTAATAAAGGTTTAACCCCCTGATTGCCCCTAGTTAACCCTTTCACCCCCTTTTGCCAGTGTCACTAAGCGATCGTTTTTCTGATCGCTGCATTAGTGTCGCTAGGTAACCAGTTTTTTTTTGTATTACTGTTACGGGTGACGCTGGTTAGTTAGCTTGTTTTTTATACTGTCAGGGCACCCGCCATTTATTACCCAATAACGGTTTAACCCCCTGATCGCCCGGCGGGTGATATCAATTAGGTTTTAGGGTCAAATAAGGTCTGCGTCGCCCCAGGTTAGTGCCAGTACCGCAAACACCCACGCACAAAGCATACACCTCCCTTAGTGGCACAGTATCTGAACAGATCAATATCTGATCTGATCAGATCTATACTAGCGTCCCAGCAGTTTAGGGTTCCAAAAAAAACCGCATTGTTAGCGGGATCAGCCCAGATACCTGCTAGCACCTGCGTTTTCCCCCTCCGCCCAGCCCAGCCCACCCAAGTGCAGTATCGATCGATCACTGTCACTTACAAAACACTAAGCACACATAACTGCAGCGTTCGCAGAGTCAGGCCTGATCCCTGCGATCGCTAACAGTTTTTTTGTGGTAGCGTTTTGATTCAGTCGCTTCAGTCAGGAGCTTTTTTACCTGTGAATCTCAAAAAAATAAAAAAAAATAAAATAGTTGTCGTTTTATTGTTCTCTCTCTCACTCTATTCTCTCTCTATTGTTGCTCTTTTTTTACTCCATTCTATTCTGCAATGTTTTATTATGTTTTATCATGTTTTATCATGCTTGCTTTTCAGGTATGTAATTTTGTTTACTGTGTTTTAGTGTTGAGCATTTTTTTGTTTTCAGGTGCGCCATTCAGTTGCAACGCGGATTTATTTATCTTGACAGCAACAGCGTTTGCTCCCACGATACATAAAGCCGCGACTCCAACGCTGTAGGAGGTGATTTCACCACCACAGTTAAAAAAAAGAGCATATATGCCGAAGCATGGGGGCAGCAGGGGGGGGGAGGAGCGATTGGCTCCTAATGCCACGTACATACGGTCGAAATTCCGACCGTGTGTACACGGCATAACTTTTGCGGGAGGATGCCCCCATGCATCGGCATATATAAATGGTGCATGTATGCCCATCATTAGAAGTGGGTGGATGAAGGGAGGTATTCTAATGGTGGGCATACCCACCAATCAATCTCTTTTTTTCGTTCAGCCAAGAGGCTGCATGAAAAAAAAAAGATTACAATATATGTCCAGTATGTTGCTGGACTTTGAATGGTTATACCAGAATGATGCCTGCAGGTTTAGGTATCATCTTGGTATCATTCTTTTCAGCCAGTGATCGGCTTTCATGTAAAAGCAATTCTAGCGGGTAATTAGCCTCTAGACTGCTTTTACAAGCAGTGGGAGGGAATGTCCCCCCTCCCGGATATAAACCGCGCCATTGGGAAATTGGGAAAGCATTTTATCACACCAATCTTGGTGTGGTCAGATGCTTTGAGGGCAGAGGAAAGATCTAGGGTCTAATAGACCCAATTTTTTCAAAAAAAGAGTACCTGTCACTGCCTATTGCTATCATAGGGGATATTTACATTCCCTGAGATAACAATAAAAATCATAACAAAGAAAAAAAATGGAAGGAACAGTTTAAAAATAAAATAAAAAAGCTAAATAAATAAAAAAAAAAACAAAAAAAAAAAAAAAAGCACCCCTGCCCCCCCTTCTCTTGCGCAAAGGCGTACACAAGCGTTGGTCTGGCGTCATATGTAAACAGCAATTGCACCATGCATGTGAGGTATCACCGCGAAGGTCAGATCGAGGGCAGTAATTTTAGCAGTAGACCTCCTCCGTGAATCTAATGTGGTATCATGTAAAGGCTTTTAAAGGCTTTTAAAAATGTATGTAGTTTGTCGCCACTGCGTGTTTGTGCGCAATTTTAAAGCATGTCGTGTTTGGTATCCATGTACTCGGCCTAAGATCATATTTTTTATTTCATCAAAAATTTGAGCAATATAGTGTGTTTTAGTGCATTAAAATAAAAAAAAGTGTATTTTTTCCACAAAAAATGCGTTTGAAAAATCGCTGCGCAAATACTGTGTGGAAAAAAAAAAATGCAACACCCACCATTTTAATCTGTAGGGCCTTTGCTTTAACATTATATATAGTGTTTGGGGGTTCAACGTAATTTTCTTGCAAAAAAAAAATATGTTTTCATGTAAACAAAAAAGTGTCAGAAAGGGCTTTGTCTACAAGTGGTTAGAAGAGTGGGTGACGTGTGACATAGGCTTCTAAATGTTGTGCATAAAATGCCAGGACAGTTCAAACCCCCCCCAAATGACCCCATTTTGGAAAGTAGACACCCCAAGCTATTTGATGAGAGCAATGTTGAGCCCATTAAATATTTTTTTTTTTTGTCCCAAGAGATTGAATAATGAAAAAAAAAAAATATATATATTTTTTTTACAAAAAGTTGTCACTAAATGATATATTGCTCAAACATGTCATGGGCATATGTGGAAATACACCCCAAAATACATTCTGTTGCTTCTCCTGAGTACGGGGATACCACATGTGTGGGACTTTTTGGGAGCCTAGCTGCGTACGGAACCCCAAAAACCAATCACCGCCTTCAGGCTTTCTAAGGGTGTAATTTTTTTATTTCACTTCTCACTGCCAATCACAGTTTCGGAGGCCATGGAATGCCCAGATGGCATAAAACCCCCCAAAATGACCCCATTTTGGAAAGTAGACACCCCAAGCTATTTGCTGAGAGGTATTGTGAGTATTTTGCAGATGTCGCTTTTTGTCACAAAGTTTTGAAAATTGAAAAAAGAAAAAAAAAAATTTTTTTTTCTTTACTTTCTTCATTTTCAAAAACAAATGAGAGCTGTAAAATACTCACCATGCCTCTCAACAAATAGCTTGGGGTGTCTACTTTCCAAAATGGGGTCATTTGGGGGGGTTTTGTGCTATTTTGGCATTTTATGGCCTTCGAAACGGTGATAGGTAGTGAGGAGTGAAATCAAAAATTTGCACCCTTAGAAATCCTGAAGGCGGTGCTTGGGTTTCGGGGCCCCGTACGCGGCTAGGCTCCCAAAAAGTCCCACACATGTGGTATCCCCATACTCAGGAGAAGCAGCAAAATGTATTTTGGGGTGCAATTCCACATATAACTATGGCATGTGTGAGCAATATATCATTTAGTGACAACTTTTTGAAAAAAAAAAAAAAATCTTTTTTATTTTTGTCTTTATTCAATCACTTGGGACTAAAAAAAAAAATATTCAATGGGCTCAACATGCCTCTCAGCAAATAGCTTGGGGTGTCTACTTTCCAAAATGGGGTCATTTGGGGGGGTTTTGTACTTCTCTGCCATTTTAGCACCTCAAGAAATGAAATAGGCAGTCATAAATTAAAAGCGGTGTAAATTCCAGAAAATGTACTCTAGTTTGTAGACGCTATAACTTTTGCGCAAACCAATAAATATACGCTTATTGGCATTTTTTTTACTAAAGACATGTGGCTGAATACATTTTGGCCCAAATGTTTGACTAAAATTGAGTTTATTAGATTTTTTTTTATAACAAAAAGTAGAAAATCTCTTTTTTTTTCAAAATTTTCGCTCTTTTTCCGTTTATATCTCAAAAAATAAAAATCACAGAGGCAATCAAATACCATCAAAAGAAAGCTCTATTTGTGGGAAGAAAAGGACGCAAATTTCGTTTGGTTACAAAATTGCATGACCGCGCAATTACCAGTTAAAGTAGTGCAGTGCGAAATTGAAAAAAGACCTCTGGTCCTTTGGCTGCCAAATGGTCCGGGGCTGAAGTGGTTAATTGTCACTCTTTTTTTGTTTATATAAAAATAAAAACCGCAGAGGTGATCAAATACCACCAAAAGAAAGCTCTATTTGTAGGGGAAAAAGGGACATCAATTTTGTTTGGGTACACGTCGCACGACCGCGCAATTCTCAGTTAAAGCAAGGCAGTGCCGTATTGCAAAAAATGGCCTGGTCATTAAGGGGGTAAATCCTTCTGGCCCTTAAGTGGTTAAAGGATCACAATTTGTATTTGAATACATTTAGATTATTGTACATACTGTAAATAAATAAGACATCCCCTGAAAATAAGTCCTTGTGTGTTTTTTGTAGCCAAAATAATGTAAGACCCGGTCTTATTTATGGGGGAAACACGGTATATACTGCTGATGAGAAAAGGTATTTAGCAGTTTATATTTACTAAAATAATTGCATTTCCATGTTCTGTGTACTGTGGGAGACCAGATATAGTGAATGCAGGGTCCTGGGTTTAGTAACACTTTAACTTCTAAAAAGAAGTTGAGAGCACACCCGGACGCCTTGAATCCTCCCTCAGTTACTGCGCCTTGGGCCAGCCGGTTCCGAGACTCGGGAACAGATGGATCCTTTGCCCCAGACCAAGCAGGTCTATGGGGCTAGTCAGAAGAACCATGTTGCGGGACAGCAAACGCTCCTGGGCCTGGGACCCCTCGTGGGGCTACCCCGGTCCAGATTCAGGAACAGGCAGCTACGGCCGAACCCCAAACACGTGACTTCAGCACCTTAAGTACCCTTCCCCAGACTCCTCAGCGGGGCCAGACGCACCCACTGATTGGCTCCGGGGAATGCTGATACTCAATACGTCCAACCAGGCCTGGTTCTGGGCCTGTCATGTGCACTTAAGTGTACCCATGACCAGGCATAACCCTAGTACAGCCCAGCCAAATTGACGCCAAAGTCAACCTACACAATTAACCCTCAGAACCCCATTACTGTTCTGAGGAAAAACAACATTTCACACATAGCGGACACCTTGTAAAAGTGTCGCCGCTACATATGATTTTACACACACAATGATCCTGTACTGATAGGGTCACTTTAGAGCCCAACTCCAGATTTTACATATATTATGTTGATTTTTTTAATTTATTTTTTTAAAAGAAATTTCGTTTTTCTGCTAGGTCACACGGTGTGCAGTCGATGAGAGATTTTACAGACACATTTTCAACATATTTCAGAATTTGCTGAGCGTTGGAATGTGTGTGGCGCTAGACGTTGTGGTTCCCAATGGCCTCATAAAATGTAATAAAGAAATGTAAAGACGAAGTATTTACATGGAGCCGCTCTGTCCGCTGCATGTATAGAGGACCTGTGTGCCATGGGGACACCGTGCCGCTACGGTGAGAAAAGTCTGTCTGGTGCACCGGCTGGTAATGACTTCTCCGGGAGGAGCTGTGCGCTGGCTCTAGGAATAAACTACACCGACGATCTCAAGAGACCCTGACGCCAGACCACCAATTATTCCAACAACAATCTTCCTATAAGATTGGATGTGCATTTAACATCTGTTATATACCTGGAAAATCCTCCCTTGTGATTTCCCGCACCACATCACAATTCATGCGAACCACTTCGGGTCTCAATGTTCTAAGGTGTTAATAAGCACACCTTCCTGCCTTCATGCCTGAGCTAAGGGAAGATGGATTCCAGGAGGTAATTGCTACATGAATCATCTACCCTTACTCAAATTGGCCTGAAATGCGAGGGGGTGTTTTCTCTGCAAAAAGGCTCAATGCACACTAGCATTTTTTAAGCTCCTAATAGCTGTTATTAGCATTTTGCTCCTAGAAGCTAAATAGTGATATCCTATGTCTAAGTAGTATCCATGCACACTACTTTAGGCTATTAGCATTTTGTGAGCTTCAGCGTCTAGAAGCAGAAAAAAAAATAGTTTTTGGGAGCGTTCTCCTGGCAGAAAAAAATGCTAGACGCTCCTGAGCGCTACTAAACGCATTTAGCACTTGGGCGTTCATTCATTTTAGTGTTTAACCACTAGCCAACCAGCTCGTTCCTGCAAATCGCGTAGGTGTTCGTCAGCACCTTCAAGGGCGACAGCAAGCGCGCGCACGTGCCCGCTGCTGGGCGGGGGACCTGAGGCGTGTGGCCGCCGGCCGCGATGTCCGCCGCCCACCCGCGATTGCGGGCACGAGAGCCAGAACGGGGATGTGTGTATGTAAACGCACAAATCCCCATTCTAACAGGAGAGGAGAGACAGATCTGCTGTTCCTACTAATCAGGAAAAGCAATCTGTCTCCTCTAGTCAGTCCCCCCCACAGTTAGAAACACCTCCCATAGGGAACACATTTAACCCCTTGATCTCCCCCTAGTGTTAACCCCATCCCTGCCAGTGACATTTACACAGTAATTGGTGCATTTTTATAGCACTGATCGCTGTATAAATGTCAATGGTCCCAAAAAAGTGTTCGATCTGTCCACCGCAATGTCGCAGTCCCGCTAAAAAATCGCAGATCGCCGCCATTACTAGTAAAAAATAAATAAATAATAAAAATGCTATAAATCTATCCCCTATTTTGTAGACGCTATAACTTTTGTGCAAACCAATCAATATACGCTTATTGTGTTTTTTTTTTTTTTTACCAAAAATATGTAGAAGAATCTATCGGCCTAAACTGATATAGACATTTTTTTTTATTTTTTTGGGGGGGATATTTTTTAATAGCAAAAAGTATAAAATATATATATATATATATATATGGAGCACTTGCCCCCGAAGGAGCTGCTGGTATTTGATTGGGCTTACCGTTCCTCACCGTTCCACCGTTCCACCGTTGTCCATCATAGAGGTCCCATTAAAGATTTTTCTCATAGATTTCAGCTCCGACACTGTCTTTTTTTTCCAATGCTTTATTGACAAAAAGACATTCCAATAGAGGGATAGAGGGTTTAGGGGAATTCAGGTACCTTTTTAATTGCGGGTCAGGGGCACTTCTTGATCCAGAGGGCAACAGCTCCACAACTGGATTCAGCAACCACCGGATAGGCCTCTCTCATTGACCTAGCTGCCGATGCGATGCTCGGTCATAGTCTCTGCCACAGACTTGAAGATTTAGTAGAACCGTTGCACATTCCTCTGCCACAGGATTGTGTAACCAGCAACTTTTTGCAATGTCAAAGAACAATCACACAGTACCAGTTTCTTTCAGCCGAACCGGCGGTACTGTGCGGTAGATGACCTGGGATGTGTCCTCCAACTGAGTCTCCAGGCTCTTCTAGAGGTACCGGCCTTGGTGCTCGGTCCTCTCTCTGAAAAGTCCTCCCCTGGATCCTCCAGTCGCTTGGCTTCTTCCCGCAGGCAAGACAGCACAGGACCACCCCTGGATCGGCAGGCCCCAGGACCTCTGGGCCCACCCTTCAGCAGCGAAGCCTCGGGCCAGCCGACCCCGAGACAACTTAGAAGGCAGCAGCACACCCTAGGCCAGGAGGTCCAACAGGGCGGAGCACACCCTGTCACGGGGTCTGTCCCTTAAGTACCCTCTCCCAGAATTCACAGTGGGTAGACCCCACCCACTAACTGTTTCCGGGCAAAGAGGCACTCAATACACCCAGCTTGTTGCAATTTCCAACTTTGGCCAAACTATATGGGCGCTACCCCTCGGCCAAGGGGAAAACCACACAACCAGCTGAACTGGAACAGAACCAGAATTTACAATATATTCAGTCTGAGCTAAACTACAGCTCAGACAAACTAAATTCCTAGCGTCTGCCCGTCAGGAGCATGGCGCTACATACGTATTTTTTTAATTGTCTTTTTTTGTTTTGTGTATAGCACAAAAAATGAAAACCGCAGAGGTGATCAAATACCACCAAAATGTGGGAAAAAAGGGACGTCAATTTTGTTTGGGTACAGCGTTGCGCGACCAGGCAATTGTCAGCTAAAGCGACTTAGTGCCATATCGTAAAAAATGGCCCAGTCATTAAGGCCCCTTTCACACTGGGGCGGGGAGCCGCGGTGACGGTAAAGCAGCGCTATATTTAGCGCTGCTTTACCGTCGTTTTAACCACGGTATTCGGCCACTCGCGGTGCGGTTTTACCCCCCGCGAGCGGCCGAAAAAAGGGTTAAACACCCCCGCAGAGCGCCGCCGTAGCGGCGCTTTGCGACGGTATTGCCGGGGTTTTACCGCGGTGTCCCATTCTAATCAATGGGAAGGAGCGGTATAGGAGCGGTGAACACACCGCTCCTATACCGCTCCAAAGATGCTGCTAGCAGGACTTTTTTTGTCATCCTGCTAGCGCACCGCTCCAGTGGGAAAGCCCGCCGGCTTTCACACTGGAGTTAAAGGGGCCGGATTTTTTCAGGCGGTGAACAGGCGCTATTTTTAGCGCTGCACCGCATGAAAAACGCCCCGTTGTGAAAGGGGCCTAAGGGGGGAAATCTGGGACTGAAGTGGTTAAAAAAAAATTAAAGTGATAAAGGTTCAGTGTTTTTTTTAAAAAAAATAACAAACTTGTCCTAATATCTGCTCTGTGTAATGGTTTTGCACAGAGCAGTCCCGATCCTCTTCTTATGGGGTCTCCCGCCGGTGCTCCTGGCTCCTCTTCCCTGACCAGTGCTCCCAATAGCAAGCCGCTTTCTATGTGCTTGTTCCCATAAGACACCCAACCCTCCCCACTCTCTCCTCATTGGCTCACTGGCTGTGATGAACAATGAGCAAATGGCTCCTGCTGCTGTGTCTCAGCCAATGAGGAAAGAAAGAGCCAGGACAGCCGAGGCTCCCATGCACATCGCTGGACCGGGAGAGGGCTCAGGTGAGTATTAGGGCGGCAGCACACAGAAGGTTTTTTACCTTCTGTAAAAAACCTTCAGCCTTTACAACCACTTTAATGTTTTGGCCAATGGAATGAATGAACACCTGAACGCTCAACACACCTAAACGCATTTGCAAAATGGGCTTTAGGTGGATTTCTTACGCTGCCAGGAGAAAAGATCTGGGCCCAGTGTGATGAGGCCTACAAATCTAGGAGTAGTAGCAGTTTTGCATTAAAGTGTACCAGTTAGTTACTTCTACAAACAATATTAGTTTTTAGTAGAATGTTCACCTTACTTAATCTTCCAGGGCAACATGAGGATATGCCTAGCACTCTGTATTTACTTAGCGGCTGGATGAAACTCCTTTGAAACCAGTCCAACGGCTTCTAGATTTGTTTTCATGAATCAAGGTTGTCTGCCTTTGTGTTCTTTCTTTTATCAGCATATGTTAAAAAAAAAAAAGCTTTAATAAAATAAAAAAAACACAATTTTTTTTTTTCAGTACTCTTTGAAATGTGCTAAGATGTGGTTGAAAGTTTTCAAAAGAGTGACAAGATTGCTGATGTGGCAAACTTTAGTTAAACATTCCCACATTCTTCGCCCTTCTCATCTACAGAAAGTAGATCCGACTTTCTAGACCCATGCCATTTACTTTGGTAAAACCGGGTAATGAGAAACATTAAAGAGGCTGGGCACCTCTTGGATTGGTGACAGGCCATTTTTCTCAGGGGATGAGTAAATATCAGGGTCTTCCCAGGAAGATTTGCACATAAAACCACGAAAGACTATTACTCATTGCCCATTGGAAGCTATGGTTTCACATACTAATGGAAATGTGTTTCTAAAGTGGACATCATTTGACACTCTTTGTGCTTGATGCAGGCTAAAACTCAATGTCCCTGGCTCTCAACCCCAAAATTACGAGTCCACCTAACATCTTTAACCCGTGGTATGTACCTGCACTCAAAATCCTCTAACCTCGTGTTACATTTCATACCCCAAGCCCTCGTTACCCCTTATTCACCAGAAGTCTTCCCCAACCCAAATCCTACAACCAGATATCTAAAAGGGGTAAGGTCACCTTTTTACAGAAAATTAACTCCAAATATCTTTGACACACATAGTGGACGCGATGCACGACAACTGCCGGTGTAGCAATCTCTACACCACAATACACAGCATTGCCGTGAGTTTCTATCATAATGCTCGCAATGGCAATAGCTCATTGGTCAGCACAACTATGTGACCGTTCTGTCCAATGGGAAGCACATCTGAGGCTTATTCTTTTGGTAAGGTGTTATGGAAGAAAGAAGTACTTCTCAGTAGTCATCACGGTCACATGGTCATGCTGACTGATAGGTGCTTGTCATTACGAGCATTATGATGGATACAGGGGGTCCCCGAGTTACGAACTTGTTAGGGACTGCCCGCCTGTACGGAAGTCGGAAATGTTCGTAAGTCGGCCGCGCATGCGCAGACTGACAAATACGGAGATTTCCGGACATTTCCGATGTTCCGTCTAATGCCGTTCTGCGCATGCGCGGCAAATTACGGACATTTCCGGCATTTTCCGAGGCTCCGTATGGCCGCGCATGCGCAGAACGGCCGAAGGACGGCGAAAACCAGTGAAAAATGGCGGAGGGTCCCCGCAGCGCCCCGTTCGTAAGTAGGGGTTGTTCGTAGGTCGGGTGTTCGTAAGTCGGGGACCCCCTGTACTCAGTCCTAGGCTGTGTAAGACCTCATCTGGAATATGCAGTTCAGTTTTGGGCACCAATTCTCAAAAAGGATATCGGGGAACTGGAGAAAGTGCAGAGAAGGGCAACCCAACTGATAAGAGGCATGGAGGAGCTCAGCTATGAGGAAAGATTAGAGGAACTGAATTTATTCTCTCTTGATAAGAGGAGAATAAGGGGGGATATGATCAACATGTACAAATGTATAAGGGGTCCATTTAGTGAACTTGGTGTTGAGTTATTCACTTTACAGTCTACAAAGAGGACAAGGGGGCACTCCTTACGTCTAGAGGAAAAGAGATTTCATCTCCAAATACTGAAAGGTTTCTTCACAGTAAGAGCTGTGAAAATGTGGAATAGACTCCCTCCAGAGGTGGTTCTGGCCAGCTCAGTAGATTGCTTTAAGAAAGGCCTGGATACTTTCCTAAATGTACATAATATAATGCGGTACTAACATTTTATAGGTAAAGTTGATCCGGGGAAAATCCGATAGCCTCTCGGGGGATCAGGAAGGATTTTTTTCCCCTGCTTTAGCAAATTGTATCATGCTCTGCTGGGTTTTTTCGCCTTCCTCTGGATCAACTGTGGGTATAGAATTGGGTATATGGAATTGTATGATATTGTTTTTTGTTTTTTTTTCGCGGTTGAACTGGATGGACTTGTGTCTTTTTTCAACCTGACTAACTATGTAACTATGTATTACACCGGCAGCACGTGGCATTATGGATGCTATGTGCAGCGGTGTCTGGAGGGATTGTCAAGATATTTTGAAGTTAGTTAGTTCACCTTTTCTTTTTTCGTGAAGTTCCCCGAGACGTCAGTATATGACGAAACGCGCGTAGGGAGGTTGGCGTGCTGACGTCATCGCGCCTATCTAGTGGACAGGTGTTCGCAAGCCAGCCCGGCTGTTTCTCTATGATCGTTATCTCCACTTTCTTGTAAGTGCAATTTTATTAGTTTTAAATAAACCTTTGTTACGTTTTACACTATGGAGAGTCTTCTTGCTTTTCTGGGTAACGACTGATCCACTGTCCTGGTGGTTGATGCTCAAGTCTGCCCGGTCATTTTGGTGTCTTATTCAGTTGCCCTTCCTGTGGATTTCCAACATCTCCCTGGATGGAGGCCCTGGCCGGGTAAATTTGCAGCAGGTTTACTAAAGCTTGCCTTTTGGTAAGCGCACATTCTATGTGGTGGAGGTGCACTGTCTTTGAGAGGTGGATTTCACATGAACCTACAATGATGTTTTTTATGGACTGTTGATCAATTTTTCACATGTTATTTTGTGTTGTATTTCACTTACTTTCACTGCTGGGATTAGTCCTTTTTTATTTCATTTGTTTATTTATAGCGCTGTCACATTGAATCCTATTATCTGTATTTGTGTGTATCTCACAATTTTGACAGCTGCTTTACTTTTTTTCATTTAGATTTTGTTGTTTGGTTTAGCGCGGTAATCTTTATTTTTCCCATTTTTCGTGAAGTGATGAACTTAAAAGAGGACCAGGACTGTGTCCCAAAAAGGGTAAGTAGAAAACAAAGGACTAGTCACCAGAATTGCTTGTGGTCTCCCTTCAGTTGATCTTTTTATCCACTGATTTACCTTTCCTAGTTCTGCAGGGGGAAATTTACCAGAACTGCAGCAGCTGTTCATAATAGCCAATCAGCTTCTAACTTCAGCTTGTTCAGTTAAGCTTTGAAAAATAAAGCTTGGGGCTGATTGGTCACCATGCACTGCTGCTCTACATTCTTTCTAAACCAGTCTTAGTAAATTCTTGTGCTTGTCCGAAAAAGGAAAGGATCAGGGCTTTGCTTCCTCAGAGCTGCCCCACTAAGTACTGGTGACCTGTGACATAATAATAAAGCAGAATCAATAGAGGTGGGTACAGCACGGACCAAAAGAATAATTGTAGTAGAAACAGGGAGATCCTTGCACTACTGGTCATCAGGTACAGATTCCTCTGCAGCAAAGAGAACAGTGAGCAGCACAGTAGGGACATTACATCTCACTCCAGATCTTGTGAGACTAGTGATCAGAGGCAGCAGCAGTGCCTTAGATCAGGGTTCTCCAAACTTTCTAAACAAAGGGCCAGTTTACTGACCTTCAGACTTTAGGGGGGCCGGACTGTTGCTTTTGGGAGTAGAAAAAGGTCCCGATGTCAGTGGGAAAACGTAATGCCCCATCGTTATGTAGCATGAGGCTGTATATTCTGCAATATTTAAATTTTTGGCAAACTCATTCAATGAATCCAAGCTCTGCAAGCTGAGATATCATGCACTGCATTGATGCATTCACACAATTTCACAGTAACCATGAGATAAACCAAGGTTCAGAAATATTCCTTTATCCCATTGTTTTGCAAATCTATGTAAACTGCAAACTGTATGATTGAATCGGTTCTGATATTGCTGTTTTACGAACCTGAGAGCTTATTCTTCTACATAGGAAACCTTCATTTTGTTTGCAAATATTAAAGATTCTAACTACCAGCAAGAATACGTCCTCACACTTAAAGAGCACCTGTCATTTCAGATCCATCATGGCAGCGCCTGTTAGCGGGCATCCACTCACCTGCTGCCACCACGTTCCTCACCTTGTTGTGTCAATGCCGCCATCACCAGCCGTCCCATTAAAGTGAATGGAACTGTCGGTGAGTCAACAGCGGGTCAGAGGAGGAGCCGCTGAGGGAAAGAGATGACAGTTGCTCTTTAAAAATGATGTTACGAGTTTATTTACAGTGGGGACGGAAAGTATTCAGACCCCCTTAAATTTCTCACTCTTTGTTATATTGCAGCCATTTTCTAAAATCATTGAAGTTCATTTTTTTCCTCATTAATGTACACACAGCAACCCATATTGACAGAAAAACACAGAATTGTTGACATTTTTGCAGATTTATTAAAAAAGAAAAACTGAAATATCACATGGTCCCAAGTATTCAGACCCTTTGCTCAGTATTTAGTAGAAGCCCCTTTTCATCTAGTCTTTTTGGGAAAGATGCAACAAGTTTTTCACACCTGGATTTGGGGATCCTCTGCCATTCCTCCTTGCAGATCCTCTCCAGTTCTGTCAGGTTGGATGGTAAACGTTGGTGGACAGCCATTTTTAGGTCTCTCCAGAGATGCTCAATTGGGTTTAAGTCAGGGCTCTGGCTGGGCCATTCAACAGTCATGGAGTTGTTGTGAAGCCACTCCTTCGTTATTTTAGCTATGTGCTTAGGGTCATTGTCTTGTTGGAAGATAAACCTTTGGCCCAGTCTGAGGTCCTGAGCACTCTGGAGAAGGTTTTCATCCAGGATATCCCTGTACTTGGCCGCATTCATCTTAACCTTGATTGCAACCAGGCGTTCTGTTCCTGCATCTGAAAAAAAAAAAACACAGCATGGTGCTGCCACCACCATGCTTCACTGTTGGGACTGTATTGGACAGGTGATGAGCAGTGCCTGGTTTTCTCCACACATACCGCTTAGAATTAAGGCCAAAAAGTTCTCTCTTGGTCTCATCAGACCAAAAAATCTTATTTCTCACCATCTTGGAGTCCTTCAGGTGTTTTCTAGCAAACTCCATGTGGGCTTTCATGTGTCTTGCACTGAGGAGAGGCTTCCATCGGGCCACTCTGCCATAAAGCCCCGACTGGTGGTGGACTGCAGTGATGGTTGACTTTCTACAACTTTCTCCCATCTCCCGACTGCATCTCTGGAGCTCAGCCACAGTGATCTTTGGGTTCTTCTTTACCTCTCTCACCAAGACTCTTCTCCCCCGATAGCTCAGTTTGGCCGCATGGCCAGCTCTAGGAAGGGTTCTGGTCGTCCCAAACGTCTTCCATTTAAGGATTATGGAGGCCACTGTGCTCTTAGGAACCTTAAGTGCAGCAGAATTTTTTTGTAACCTTGGCCAGATCTGTGCCTTGCCACAATTCTGTCTCTGAGCTCTTCAGGCAGTTCCTTTTGACCTCATGATTCTCATTTGCTCTGACATGCACTGTGAGCTGTAAGGTCTAATATAGACAGGTGTGTGGCTTTCCTAATCAAGTCCAATCAGTATAATCAAACACAGCTGGACTCAAATGAAGGCGTAGAACCATCTCAAGGATGATCAGAAGAAATGGAATATATGAGTGTTACAGCAAAGGGTCTGAATACTTGGGACCTTGTGATATTTCAGTTTTTCTTTTTTTAATAAATTTGCAAAAAATTTCAACAAATCTGTGTATTTGTCAATATGGGGTGCTGTGTGTACATTAACCACTTCAATACCAGACACTTAGACACCTTCCCGCCCAAGCCAATTTTCAGCTTTCAGCGATGTCGTAATTTGAATGACAATTGCGCGGTCATGCTACTCTGTACCAAAACAAATTTTTTATCATTTTGTTCCAACAAATAGAGCTTTCTTTTGGTGGTATTTGATCACCTCTGCGATTTTTATTTTTTGCGCAACAAACAAAAAAAGACCGAAAATTTTGCAAAAAAACAAGTTTTTCTTTGTCACTGTTAATTTTTTTTGTAAATAAGTGCGTTTTCTTCTTCAATGACGGGCACTGATAAGGCGGCACTAATGGGCACTGATAAGGCGGCACTGATGGGCACCGATGAGGTGGCACCAATTAGGGGGCACCGATGAGGTGGCACTGATGATGGGCACTGATAGGCGGCACTGATGGGCACTGATAGGTGGCACTGGTATGCGGCACTGATGGGCACTCAGGTGGCACTGATGGGCACTCATAGGCGGCACTGACGGGCACTCATAGGCGGCACTGACGGGCACTCATAGGTGGCACTGATGCACACATATAGGTGGCACTGATAGGTGGCATGGATGGGCACTGATAGGTGGGCATGGGTGGGCACGGATGGGCACTGATAGGTGGCACTGATGGACGCTGATGAGTGGCACTGATGACACTGATGGGTGGCATTGCTGGGCATCCCTTTTTGCATCCCTTTTTTAAACTTTTTTTTTTTATTAAATATGATGTGCCAATCAGTGCCCATCTGTGGGCACTGATTGGCATATTTTTGGAATTTTTTTTAACATGTGGATGGCCATGGGGGATGTACCTGGCCATCCACATGCTGGGGGCTTCCCTGGTGGTATTGGGGGCTTCCCTGGTGGTCCTGGGGGCTTCCCTGATGGTCTAGTGTGGGCATCTGAGGGGGGGCTGCGCTGATAAACAATCAGCGCATACCCCCCCTGTCAGGAGAGCCGCCGATCGGCTCTCCTCTACTCGCATCTATCAGACGCGAGTGAGGAAATGCCGATCAACGGCTCTTCCTGTGTACATCGTGATCAGCCGTGATTGGACACGGCTGATCACGTGGTAAAGAGCCTCCGCCGGAGGCTTTTTACCGAGATCAGTGTAGCGGTGTGTCAGACTGACACACCGCTCCACCGATCGCCGCGATGCGCGCCCCCACGGGCGCGCGGCGGCTGTTATCCTGAAGGACGTCATATGACGCCCAGTCAGGATAACGAAACCACTTCCCGGACGTCAATTTGCTATTGACCGGGCGGGAAGTGGTTAAAGAGGAGTGCCCCCTAAAAACATTTTTTTTTAAAAGTCAGCAGCTACAAATACTGCAGCTGCTGACTTTTAATAATCGGACACTTACCTGTCCCGGGGTACAGCGATGCGGGGGAACGAAGCCCCCCCCTCGTTCCCCACTCCGCTCGCGGCGCCGGCATGCTTACTGTGGGCACCTGGCTGTGGCTTCACAGCCGGGCACCCACTGCGCATGCGTGAGCGGCGCCATGCGCCGTGATACGACGCTCAGTCATCTGGGACATGTGACGGGTCCCAGATGACTGTGCGGCACCGAGGGGAAGTGATGTCAGTGCCCAGGCACTGAAGGTGGCAGACTACGAGGGACCCCCTAGCAACAGGCATTTAGAGGTGAGTAAAAAAAATATTGTTTTCCAATAATTTTTTTTTTATTTTAGTTTTATGATATTTAAGCAATTTCTTTTTTTTTTGGTGGCAACACCACTTTAATGAGGAAAAAAAAAATGAACTTAAATGATTTTAGCAAATGGCTAAAGAGTGAAAATTTTAAGGGGGTCTGAATACTTTCCATCCCCACTGTAAATCAAGCCTTTTTACTAGTGATTTAAATCATTATTTATATCGACTTGATTTAAATCAAATCCACCCTGCGAAAAAATCATACATATTGTAAGGAAAGCTGTTTACTACGTCTGGGATCCCATTCAAATTTCAGGTCTGGACAAAATTTTAAGTGCTGTTGAATGAAATCAGTCGACGCGATGATCGCAAGATCAAATGCAGTGGCGAACGATTTTTCCGAATTTTCATGAACATTCGAACATAACTCTACTGGTGTATGGCCAGCCTTAGAGCACAGGAAGTACAGTCGGTGTAGATATTTAATTTAAAGAGAAGGAGAAATGCCCTGCGCTGCATAATCCATGGAATCGTGTTTTTGCAATGAAAACAGGAAGACGGCTTCCTCTCACGTTTTCCTGTGGAGGAAACGCTTTTTTTTTCTAATACTTTGAAACAGCAAAGGAACTATTTGTTGAAGGTCATAAAACACAGTAAAAGGGGGGCTAGCGGCATAGATTATATATTTCTGCTGTTCACACTGGTAAATGGGCAACGGAAATGATTGTTTATATAACGCCTCACCCTCCTAAAGTTAGCAGGATGTATATTCTCGTAATAAATAGTTTATATAAAAATATTTTCTGTAGAGCATAGAGATGATCTGCTTGAGATTGGATTAGTATTCATTTTTAGAGGAAGAGTCCATAAGTGATTTAAAGTGTTTGTATAAAGGTCAAAGGTTTTTTTACCTTAAAGGGTTAGTTCATCTTTTCAAAAACCTGCCTATGCAGATAAGGGACATCTGTAGATAAAAACAAACTGTGCAGCTCTGACTAAAGTTGAATAATGCCCTTGCTGTAGGCCATTCATGGATTTCCTAAAGCCTGACTGGAATACTCCCAGGACTTTGCTAAGTGAGGCCTAGTCGTTACTGCTTATCTCCTCCATCACAAGAGCCAGCCTTTTCTCTGATTCCAACCTCCTCACATGCACTTTCTCTTCCCTGATGCAGTAGCTCTGAGCTCAGCCTTTAACAGAGTGCTTCTGTGGTGGTGGAGGTGAGCAGTAACGACTAGTCCTCACTTAGCAATGTCCAAGCAACATCCTGAGAGTATTCCAGTCAGGCTTCATGAGGTACATAAATGGCCTACACCTATAGCAAGGGGATTATTCAACCGTAGTTAAAGCTGCACAGTTTGTTTTTATCCCTTATCTGCACATGTCGTTTTTTGTTAACCACTTCCCGCCCGACGGCTGGGTGGCACGGCTCTCGTTCTGGGTGGACGTCATATGAGGTAAACAGGAAGAGCCGTTGATTGGCTTTTCCTCACTCACATCTGACATACGCGAGTGGAGGAGAGACGATCAGCTGCTCTCCTGACAGGGGGGGTCTGTGCTGATTGTTTATCAGTGCAGCCCCCGCTCGGATGCCCAACCAGGACCACCAGGATTCTGCCAGGACCACCAGGGATTGCCACCACACTGGACCACCAGGTATGCCACCCTAGACCACCAGGAAAATGCCAATCAGTGCCCAGGCAGCTGCCAATCAGTTCCCATCCCCAATGTGTGCCAATGCCATCAGTGATTCCTATGAATGCCATCTATCAGTGCTGCATATCAGTGCCACATATCGGTGCCCAGCAGTGCAGCCTTTCAGTGTCGAATATCAGTGCCACCCATGAGTGCCGCCTATCAATGCCCATCAGTGCTGCATATCAGTGCCATCCATCAGTGCCCATCAGTGCCACGTCATTGGTGCCGCCTTATCAATGCCCGTCAGTGCCGGAGAAAACTTACTTATTTACAAAAAAAATTGGACAGAAACAAAAGAAAAACTTTATTTTTTTTTCAAAATTTTAGGTCTTTTTTTTTTTTTAGCAAAAAATAAAAATCCCAGAGGTGATCAAATACCACCAAAAGAAATCTCTATTTGTGGGAACAAAATGATAATAATTCTGTTTGGGTACAGTGTAGCATGACCGCGCAATTGTCATTTAAACAACGACAGCGCTGAAAGCTGAAAATCGGCTTGGGCAGAAAGGGGGTGTAAGTGCCCGGTATTGAAGTAGTTAAAGGTGAACTGAACATCGTACGGACCAAACACTTCCCGGTGGCTGCAGCCACTGTGTGTAAATCTGACAAGCAGACTGCCGCCTGTCAGATGAAAGCAGTCCAGCACTTACTTTCACCCGCCAGCAAGGTCCATAAAGACATGGACGAGCGAGTTTGGGGTGGAGGAACTTGACTGGCCTGCGCAGAGTCCTGACCTCGTCCCAATAGAACACCTTTGGGATGAATGAGAGCGGAGACTGGAGCCAGGCCTTCCCGTCCATCATCAATGCCTGACCTCACAAATGCACTTCTGGAAGAATGGTCAAACATTCCCATAGACACACTCCTAAACCTTGTGGACAGCCTTCCCAGAAGAGTTGAAGCTGTTATAGCTGCAAAGGGTGGGCCAACGTAATATTGAATCCTATGGACTAAAGCTGGGATGCCATTAAAGTTCATGTAAAGGCCGGCGTCCCAATACTTTTAGTAATACCGTATATGTGAGTTGGGGACCTTAGATTGCAAACTCCTTGAGGCGAGAGACTGATGTGAATGTACATTATATATGGAAAGAACTGCGTAAATTGACGGCACTATATAAGTACCTGTAATAAATAAAATAAAAATATTGTTTGGGGTCACCTATAGTAAAACATACATTAGAACACAAAAGCAAATATGGAGACTTGAGAAACAAAGCTTCACCAAAGTGCATATACCGTATATACTCGAGTATAAGCAGAGTTAGCCCAGTAGCTGCGCATTTCCCACCCTAGGCTTATATTCGAGTCAATACGTTTTCCTAGTTTTTTGTGGTAAAATTAGGTGCCTCGGCTTATATTCGGGTCGGCTCGAGTATATACTAATCACATTGCATTTCAATTGCCCCAGATGTAAGGTATAGCACATGTAAGGCCCGATAACTCCATCCTCTCCCCACTCCCGGCGTTTCTTTTGGCTTTCTGTACTAAAAAGTCCTCATAACTTTATAATGTATACAAAAGGAAAGATTCACACACTTTTTCCTGTTATTTAATCCAGCTAAGTCAGTACATAGGAAGTTTTAAGTGGACAGGCGAGATGTGCGCTCCCCCTACACATTTCCTGGGAATACTCGGCTCTTATCAGACTTTGCTACTATTAAAATTCTATATATTTGACAAGCACTACTGGCTGCTGACCAGAGGAGCATTCACAAAGACTTTACACAGGAAAATACTCTTTATATTGAAGGGTAAGTCAGAGAAAGCTCAAATGTTACTTTTGGATGGAAGCTGGTAGCGGATTTTCTCAAGCACTTTGGGTATCTGTTACGGGTATATGCCCTCTAGGCTTGATTCACATGCATGTTGCTTTTGAGTGTTTTTGCGCTGCATGATTCGCGCTTGTGTTATTTGTTGTAAGGAGCGGGCCCGAAAAGCCGGCCACCACGTTATAAACAACCGACGAGTCAGCTGTCAGAGGGGTACCCCGCTGACAGCCGAATGTAAAAAAAATATTTGCTGAAAACAACCGGCGTTGCCCCCCCCCCCAAAAAAAAAACATTTTGGGGTGGCATCCATATTGAATTGCACCACATCGCACCAATGCACTTAAAGAGTAATGCAGCGTACACATGATCGGAATTTCCGATGGAAACAGTCCGATGGGAGCTTTTCATCGGATTTTCCGACCGTGTGTATGGCCAACGGTCTTTTTCTGTCAGAATTTCCGACGGACTTTGAATTGAGAACCTGTTCTCAATTTTTCCGACGGAAAACCTTTCTATCGGATTTTCTGATCGTGTGTATGCAATTCCGACACGCAAAATTCCGACGCATGCTTGGAAACAATTTGACGCATGCTCGGAAGCATTAAACTTCCCTTTTATAGTGCTGTTGAACGTGTTTTATGCCGCTGTGTTATTGACCGTCGGAATTTGGTGTGATCGTGTGTAGGCAACACAGCTTGAGCGGAATTCCGTCTGAGTTTTTTCCAACGAGAATTCCGATCGTGTGTACGCGGCATAACTCCACTTTTGTTAAGAAAAAAACATTCCCCCCTGGATGATTTATGTACCGTATATACTTGAGTATAAGTCGAGTTTTTCAGCACATTTTTTTTTTGTGTGCTGAAAATGCCCCCCTCGGCTTATACTCGAGTCAAGCATTTTTCTGCAGCAGAGAATGACATTTTCCGACCCGACTTTGGGGCCCCGTATCTCGGGGCCACTTGGTGCTAGGGACCCCACATTTGGTGTGCAAACCCAATGGAACCAACACTACAACATATCCAAGCTGGGGTTCCTAGCACCAAGTGGCCTTGAGATACGGGGCCCCAAGATCGGTTCGGAAAATGTCATTCTCTGCTGCAGAAAAGTGCTTGCCATTTGCTCCAAAGTCGGTCAACTGCGTCCATCTGCAGCAATGTAATTTCGGGATCCTTTGGGTTCAGAGACCCCATATTTTGGCCTGAGCTAGGGGGCCTCTAGGAACCCTTAACTACCGAGTTTGAAGTTCGGGGGACCTATGGCTGCAAATGGGCACAGTGAGGCTGCAAATGGACACAGAGAGGCTGCAAATGGGCATTGTTGACCCTCTTTTCCACTTACAGTAGCTGCGCATTTCTCACCCTAGGCTTGTACTCAAGTAAATACGTTTTCCCATTTTTTTATGGTAAAATTAGGTGCCTCGGCGTATATTCGGGTCGGCTTATACTCGAGTATATACGGTACATTGCAGGGATTTTAACAAACTTTGTTGTAGATTCCTACCTTTTGATATTCTGCAGAAATAGCTGCTTGTTTCTATGTACAGAGTGAATCTAATGTGAGTGATTTTAGCACTATCAATCAGCTGCTGCACATGCAGAGTTCTAATGAGGAAAGTGTCAGGGTCTGTATCCCTTTTAGATGTGATTTTCCCTTGGGGAGTATCTCACCAAAAAATGGTGCAGGGGATGCCCAAAATCTGACTAGTTTCTTAGTGCAGACTTCTGGGAAAATCAGTGAGCCAATCACACAAGCAGCAAATGACATTTCTGGGAGAATTCTGTACATCATCTGTGCACAGAACACCTCCAGGTAGCCATATTACATTTTACAGAAAATGACAGCACTGCAGATTGAAAAGGAAAGGTCATTTTTAATAACATTCAATTAAAATATGATTTGTGTCGCAATTGTATTTGCTATATTATTATTTTTTTATTTGCTGTTTTATTCCCACAAAAGTGGAGTTGCCCTTTAACAAGCATTGCTATGTGTTGGAGTAATGCAATTATTACTGCAACTAGAAGGTGTGATTGGGCCCTAAGGAATGCTATCTTGGCAGTTCAAGTGTTTCTGAAGCTGATTGCTACTTTGTTTACACTGTAGCAATACACAGTTATGTTTTTCCTATTGAAGCTGCTGTATTGCGATGCTTTGGAAGTTTCTACTTAACCTCCATGCACAGTAGCAGCTACTTTGAGCATTTTTTTTTTTTTTGTGCCTAGAAGCAAATAGTGTTATTATATGTGTCCATGCACACTATTGTAGGCTGCGTTTTTCAAGCTTCAGCTTCTAGGAGCAGAATTTTTTTTTTTTTTTTTTTTTTTTTGCGTTTTTGGGAGCGATTTGCCAGCAAAAAAAAAGCTGACAGCTCCTAGAAGCTCCTAAACGCTGATAACTGCTGCTAAGCACCTGTTTCCAGCATATTTTTTATTTCAGTGTATAGTTGGTTGTTAAAGTGGTTGTACTGTAAACCTTTATAGACCACTTTGACCTACAGGTAAGCCTAGATTAAGTCTTACCTGTAGGTCCAAGAAATATCTCCTAAACCTACACGGTTTAGGAGATATTTTCAAAAAGACAGGCACCGCTGTCTACAGCGCATGCGCCGTATACAGTGGCGCGAAGGCGCACTGAGCACGCTGCTGCTAATGGCGATATGACGCTAGTGGCGGCTCCCATGCGCCGGAGTGACGTCATCGCGGCTCCGGCCCATCACAGGGCCGGAGCCGCAAGACCCGGAAGTCACTCCGGGATACATGGCAGGTATTTTGCTCCCACTTCCAGGCATAGATAGCCGAGCCACCCACGGGTATCTATGCCATTTCCGGCGCCTTCTCCGCCCCCTCCCGCTGTCTTCTGTGCGACACATAGGTCCCAGAAGACAGAAGGGACCAGTGGGATCGTGCAGCGCGAGTTGCGCATGCACAGTAGGGAGCCAGGAAGTGAAGCCGCAAGGCTTCACTTCCTGATTCCCTTACCGAAGATGGCGGCGCCTACACCCGAGAGGGACGGGTCGGCTTCAGGTGCCGACATCGCAGGCACCCTGGACAGGTAAGTGTCCTTATTTTAAAAGTCAGCAGATACAGTATTTTATTTTTACCCGCTGGCTTTTAAAAAAAAAATTAGGCGGAACAAAAACTCTGCAGCTTCTAAGCACTTTTGAACACGCTCCTAAACACAGCAAAAACGCGAAATATTAGCATTTTTTTATACAGCGTTTTCTTAACGATTTTTGAGCATCTAGGGTGCATCGAGCCTTATAGTAGACTTTTCAATAGTTTGCCTGACATATTTGCAATATACAGCAGCAGTATCATAAAAAAAAAAAAAAGCTGGACTTCGATAGTTAAAAAGCCCATTTTGAGCTCCAGTCCGGTGACTTTGTCTAGGCTAAGATGATGTCATCAGTCTGCTGCTGGCAGGAGGAAGCATTCCCTCAGTCTCCTCCTCCCCAGTGACCAGGCTGGAGCACTGTGACTTTTCAGCAGATGTAAAGGAGAACGGCTGCGGCAGGGGCTGATCTGTGTAAGGGCAGTTCACATTGGTGGTGCCTGTTCCAATCAGCAATAGGATTTGTTAACAGATCCCCTGCTGAATCAAAGTAGATTGGTACAGATGTCACTTTTGTGACATCTGTGTCTGTTCAGTTTTGCCATCCCAGAGAATAACAAACCTATGTTAGATCTATGGGGAGGCAGATGTAAAACATACAGTGCCTTGCAAAAGTATTCACCCCCCCCCCCCCCCCTGGCTTTTTTCCTATTTTGTTAAATTACAGCCTTTAGTTTAATGTTTTTTAATCTGAATGATATGTGATGGATCAGGACACAATAGTCTAAGTTGGTGAAGTAAAATTAGAAAAATATATACATAAAACTATTTTTCAGAAATAAAAAACTGATAATTGGCATGTACGTATGTATTCACCCCCTTTGTTATGAAGCCCATAAAAAGCTCTGGTGCAACCAATTTCCTTCATAAGTCACATAATAAGTGAAATGATGTCCACCTGTGTGCAATCTAAGTGTCACATGATCTGTTATTACATATACACACCTTTTTGGAAGGCCCCAGAGGCTGCAACACCTAAGCAAGAGGCACCACTAACCAAATACTGCCATGAAGACCAAGGAACTCTCCAAACAAGTAAGGGACAATGTTGTTGAGAAGTACAAGTCAGGGTTAGGTTATAAAAAAATCTCCAAATCTTTGATGATCCCTAGGAGCACCATACAATCTATCATAACCAAATGGAAAGAACAAACCTGCCAAGAGACGGCCGCACACCAAAACTCACGGACCGGGCATGGAGGGCATTAATCAGAGAGGCAGCACAGAGATCTAAGGTAACCCTGGAGGAGCTGCAGAGTTCCACAGCAGAGACTGGAGAATCTGTACATAGGATGACAATAAGCCCCACGCTCCATAGAGTTGGGCTTTATGGCAGAGTGGCCAGAAGAAAGCCATTACTTTCAGCAAAATACAAAATGGCACGTTTTGAGTTTGCGAAAAGGCACGTGGGAGACTCCCAAAATGTATGGAGGAAGGTGCTCTGGTCTGATGAGACTAAAATTTTACTTTTTGGCCATCAAAGAAAACGCTATGTCTGGCGCAAACCCAACACATCACCCAAAGAACACCATCCCCACAGTGAAATATGGTGGTGGCAGCATTATGCTGTGGGGATGTTTTTCAGCAGTCGGGACTGGGAAACTGGTCAGGGTTGAGGGAAAGATGGATGTTGCTAAATAAAGGGATATTCTTGAGCAAAACCTGTACCACTCTGTGTGTGATTTGAGGCTAGGACGGAGGTTCACCTTCCAGCAGGACAATGACCCCAAACACACTGCTAAAGCAACACTTGAGTGGTTTAAGGGGAAACATGTAAATGTGTTGGAATGGCCTAGTCAAAGCCCAGACCTCAATCCAATTGAAAATCTGTGGTCAAACCTAGAAAATGGCTGTTCACAAACGTAAACCATCAAACTTGAAGAAACTGGAGCAGTTTTGCAAGGAGGAATGGGCAAATATCCCAGTGGTAAGATGTGGCTCATAGAGACTTATCCAAAGCGACTTGGAGCTGTGATAGACGCAAAAGGTGGCTCTACAGAGTATTGACTTTAGGGGGGTGAATAGTTATGCACATTGGCTTTTTCTGTTATTTTGTCCTATTTGTTGTTTGCTTCACAATAAAAAAAAAAAAAAAAAAAAAAAAGATCTTTAAAGTTGTGGGCATGTTCTGTAAATTAAATGATGCAAATCCTCAAACAATCCATATTAATTCCAGGTTGTGAGGCAACAAAACACGAAAAATGCCAAGGGGGGGTGAATACTTTTGCAAGGCACTGTAGTTACATTGGTCCAAGCAGAACCAATGTAACTATAAAAATATACCATGCCTGGAATCCCTAATAATAGACCCTCTCATTCCAAGCACATTATCATGGAGGGCAGTAGTTCAGGGTCTGTTTAACTACTTGCCTACCAGCCACGAACACCTCCTTACTGACCAAGCCATTTTTCAGCTTTCAGCGCTGTCGCATTTTGAATGACAAATGCGCGGTCATGCAACGCTGTACCCAAATAAAATTTTTATCATTTTTTCCCCACAGATAGAGCTTTATTTTGGTGGTATTTGATCACCTCTGCGGTTTTTATTTCTTGCGCTATAAACAAAAGAAGAGGGACAAGTTTGAAAAAAACATAATATTTTTTACTATTTATTATAATAAATATCCAATTTTTTTTTTTTTTTTTTTAAACAAATTTTTTCCTCAGTTTAGGCCAATACGTATTCTTCTACATATTTTTGGTAAAAAAAATCGCAATAAGCGTATATTGATTGGTTTGCGCAAAAGTTATAGCGTCTACAAAATAGGGGATAGATTTATAGCATTTTTATTATTATTTTTTTTTTTACTAGTAATGGCGGCGATTTGCGATTTTTATCGTGACTGCGACATTGCGGCGGACACTTCGGACACTTTTGACTCATTTTTGGGACCATTCACATTTATACAGCGATCCGTGCTATAAAAATGCATTGATTACTGTATAAATGTGACTGGCAGGGAAGGGGTTAACGCTAGGGGGCGCTGCAGGGGTTAATGTGTACCCTATCTTGGTGATTCTTACTGTGGGGGGAGGGGACTGACTGGGGGAGGAGACCGATCGGTGTCCCTATGTACAAGGGACACACCATCGGTCTCCTCTCCTCTGACAGGACGTGGATCTGTGTGTTTACACACACCGATCCACGTCCTGCTCGATTACCAGGCAATCGCGGGTGCCTGGCGGTCATCGCGACCGCCGGGCACGCGCACCGAGGCCCCAGCTACGCGGTGGGCGCGCGCGCGCCTCCCGCGGCGCGCACGCGCCCCCCAGTGGCCAAATTGTAGACGACGTCATATGACGGCGTCCCGCCACAGTAGCTGAACCGTCCCGCCGTCATTTGACAGTGGGCGGTCAGCTAGTGGTTAACCCGTGATTGACTGAAAATTGTGCCTTAGACCCCTTTCACACCACAACGCCCATAGCGTCGGCGGTAAAACGCCGCTATTTTTAGCGTCGGATTTGCGGCGCATTTAGGCCTCTAGCGGGCGCTTTTAGCCCCCGCTGGCGGCCAAGAAAAGGGTTAAAACCCCGGCAAAACGCTGCAATAGTGGCGTTTTGCCGGCGGTGTTACATCGCTGCCCCATTGATTTCAATGGGGAGCAGCGCTGGAGGAGCGGTGAGTTCACCGCTCCAAAGAAGCTGCTGGCAGGATTTTTCCCGACGTCCTGCCAGCGCACCGCTGCAGTGTGAAAGCCCTCGGGCTTTCACACTACAGACAATGGTGCAGCTGTTTTAGGGCGTATTGCAGGCGCTATTTCTAACGCTATAGCGCCTGCAAAACGCCCTTGGTGTGAAAGGGGTCTTATTAAAGCATTATTTTATAGCAACTTTCATTATGCAGTATTTCCTCTCTGGCTGCTTTAAAATAGAATCGTTTTTATATTACGGCACAACAAACCTAAAAAAAAAAAAACCGCAAAAGTCCCATAAAAATTTACGTGAACAACGCAGTTTCAACATTTAATGATTATCTCCACATTTTCTTTTTCAGCTGGAGTTATAAAAATGAGTAGTGACATGAGAAACTCAGTTTGTAAAGAGAGACAATTACGCCCGAATGTCTGTGGTTTCATGCATATTATGTAGCACAATCCGCCTTCTAAGCGCACTGTACGCTGCTCGGTACTGTAAATATGGCTCTGACAATGAATTCATTAAAGTTTGCAAAAAAAAAAAAAACTCTCTTCATCGAGGTTTGTTGAGGCTAAACCACCAACTACAAAGTCATTGTTGATAGAAGAGGTTAGCAGATCGTGAGAGAATGGAGAGGCGCGGAACGATTTGTTTATTTGATATAATGTAGCGCTGCTCCAGAGACGAACGAATGCAGGCTCTGCATGCTGTGTGTAACAGCTTGCTTACTTTATTATAAACCATTCCCACTTACTGACCGAATGGGGATCTGTGTGTGGGATCACGGCATTAGCCATGGCCAGGGTTCTGGTGGAGAAAAACTCCAGTCTTGTTATAGGAAATCTATTATCACAGCATACACTTTCATTCTATGACAATAGAACCATTTTGGTTGGGATTTTTCAGGAACGTAACAATTACCAGTGTGACCTCTTTGCTTGTGATAAACATACAATGGGTATAGGAAATGAATCACCCCCCTTTAACCACTTGCCTACAGGGCACTTTCACCCCCTTCCTGCCCAAGCCATTTTTCAGCTTTCAGCGCTGTCGCACTTTGAATGACAATTGCGCGGTTGTGCTACACTGTACCCAAACTAATTTTTTATCATTTTCTTCACACAAATAGAACTTTCTTTTGGTGGTATTTTATCACTGCTGGGTTTTTTATTTTTTACAAAAAAAAGACCAAAAATTTTGAAAAAAAAAAAAGTTTTTTACTTTTTTTTTGTCAGTAAATTTTGTAACTACCGTATATACTCGAGTATAAGCCAACCTGAATATAAGCCAAGGCACTTCATTTTACCGGGCCCCCGCGATTGCCCGTTAAAACAACGGGACCGGGCGGGAACGTGGAGCTGTGTGTGTAAACACACAGCTCCACGTCCTGTCAGTGCAGAGGAGACCGACCATGTGATCCCAGTACGGAGGAACACATGATCGGTCTCCTCCCCTTAAGTCCCCTCCCCCTACAGTTAGAATCACGTCTATTAGGGAACACATTAACCCCTCCAGCGCCCTCTAGTGTTAACCCCTTCCCTGCCAGTCACATTTACACAGTAATCATTGCAATTTTATAGCAACGATCGCTGTGTAAATGTGAATGGTGTCAAAAGTGTCCGAAGTGTCCGCCGCAATGTCGCAGTCACAAAAAAAAAAAAAATCGCAGATCCCCGCCATTACTAGTAAAAAAAAAAAAAAAAAAAAATTCAATAAATCTATCCCCTATTTTGTAGACGCTATAACTTTTGCGCAAACCGATCAATATACGCTTATTGCGATTTTTTTTTTTACCAAAAATATGTAGAAGAATACGTATCGGCCTAAACTGAGGAAAAAAATAGTTTTTTTTAAAAAAAAATGGGATATTTATTATAGCAAAAAGTAAAAAATATTGTGTTTTTTTTCAAAATTGTCGCTCTTCTTTTGTTCATAGCGCAAAAAATAAAAACCGCAGGGGCGATCAAATACCACCAAAAGAAAGCTCTATTTGTGGGAAAAAAAGGACGTCAATTTTGTTTGGGTGTAACGTCGCACGACCACGCAATTGTTAGTTAAAGCGACGCAGTGCCGAATCGCAAAAAGTGCTCTGGTAAGGAAGGGTGTTTAAAAGCCCTGTATTGAAGTGGTTAAAGAGGAAGTAAACCCAGATGGGTTTTACGTCCTCTTTTGCAAGCTGCAAAGCCAGCAAAAGAAAAGCATAATGGGTTAGTATTATTATTACTATACAGGATTTATATAGCGCCGACAGTTTGCGCAGCGCTTTACAACATGAGGGCAGACAGTACAATTACAATACAAATCAATACAGGAGGGATCAGAGGGCCCTGCTAGTTGGAGCTTACAATCTAGAAGGGCATCGTGTACTAGCCCATTATGTGCCACTTACCTGCATAAGAATCCAGCGATGTCCCCTGTGTGGGCAGCAACCATCTTCTTGCCCTCTTCCTTCGGGGCCGTGGACTCCGGCTCTGTGATATGCTGGAGATGCGTGACGTCACCCCCGCGCATGCGCACTGGAGCCGCGACCTGCAGCATATGCTAGGGAAGAAACGGCCTTTAGTTTAGTTTCTTCCCCGCGCATGCGTCGTACCAATTTCCGGCTGACTACAAATGAAATATCTCCTAAGTGGCGCACGTTTAGGAGATATTTCCACTACCTATAGGTAAGCCTTATCCTAGGCTTACCTATAGGTAAAAGTACAAAAAGTGGGTCTACAACCACTTTAAGTGGTTAAACTACCTGACACCTTGAGGGCTCCTCAATCTACTGACTGTTTTAAAAAAGGTCTTAAGACATTTCTTTTTAGCAAAGCTTTTTGTTCTTTTTAGTTGTTTGTTTTATTGTATAAATTGCTCATTTTAACCTGTAGCACTTTGAGATCTTTTGATGTAAAGTGCATTATAAATAAAATGTATTATTATTATTATTACACTTGTAATGGGGATGATCAGCAACTTATAGTGGAACTGTAAGGCCCCTTTCACACGAGGCGGACTCCGCTTCCACGGAGTCCGCCTCTGTCCGCCGGCTCAGCGGGGCATCTCTCTGTTGATCTCCGCTGAGCCGGCGGATGACAAGTCCCTCTCTGCTCACTGAGCGGGGAGGGGCTTGCGAGCGCCGCTGGTCTCTATGGAGAGATCGGATGAAAACGGACAGTGTGTCCGTTTTCATCAGATCTCACCCGATCCGATCCGCCAGCGACGGATCTGGACGTAGAGCCATACGTCTGCTTTTGGCGGATCGGACCGGGTCGGATGTCAGCGGACATGTCTCCGCTGACATCCAATGCTCCATAGGCTAACATGGAGCGCCCGTTCAGATCCGCCGTCAAAACTGACAGGCGGATCTGAACGGTCCGTCCATGTGAAAGGGGCCTAAAAGTGCGGCAGGTAATATGACACTAAGGCTGCTTTCACATTGGGGCGGTGCGGGGCGGCGACGGTAAAGCAGCGCTATATTTAGCGCTGCTTTACCATCGTTTTACCCGCGGTATGCGGCCGCTAGCGGGGTGGTTTTAACCCCCGCTAGCGGCCGAAAAAGGGTTAAAAACCTCCGCAAAGCGCCGCTGCAGCGGCGCTTTGCGGGCGGTATCCCCGCGGTCTCCCATTGATTTCAATGGGATGGAGCGGTATAGGAGCGGTGAACACACCGCTCCTTCACCGCTCCAAAGATGCAGCTAGCAGGACTTTTTTTACCGTCCTGCTAGCGCACCGCTCCAGTGTGAAAGCCCTCGGGGCTTTCACACTGGAGACACAGCAACAGCTGTTTCGGGTCGGTTTGCAGGCGCTATTTGCTATTTGCAAACCGCCCCAGTGTGAAAGCAGCCTAACGGATGCTGGGTGGGAATTGACTGACACTGAGATCACCAGTATGTACTAATGCCACTGGCTGGGTAGGGGTTAACATTTAGGGGCAATCAAGGGGTTAAGTGTGTGCCTAACAAGTGTTAATGTGTGTAATGTGAGTTGCTTTTAACTAAAAATGTATTTGTTCCAACAAAACCGAAACAAACTGATCGTTCCCCGCATGCACCCTGAACCTGGAAGCAGGCCGCGATGTACAGGTAAATCGCTGTACCTGTAGGAGCGGCCCATCCGCAGTACAATGTGGGCGGGCAGTCCTAAAGTGGTTAACTTAAAAAAAAAATGTTTGTTTAAATACAAATCTGTATATATATATATATATATATATATATATATATATATATATATATATATTCTGTACGGGACATGGGAGTCTCATCCTAATATCACACTTCCTAAGCCGATTCAGTTTAAACTGGAAATTGCACTTTAAAGCACTGCATTTTTCCCTTGGTAAACGTCCCCCATTGCCATCCAGAGATTCCGATCTATTGCTTTCTGCACACGCTCACTGAACTTTGGAATTACATCCATGAATGTTTCCTTGAATAGCGATTAACACCAGTGTGGATCTGGCACGGCGATTTAATTGCTGCTATTATTTTATTGCCCAGTGAAACCTCTTTCCATCTCGGCTCCAAAACCACTTCCTCAATCACCCGGTGATGTGAATACAACAGATCTGGCTCGGTGGCGCTGCGCTTTCACCCCGTCCAGTTTAGCAGACGATGAAGCTGAACAGAAGTGGCGATGATGATGATGATATGTTTAAAAGACCAACCAGAATTTATCTCACCTACTTTGGAATTGGAAAGGAGGCAGACCACCATGAGAGTAGATTTTATCTGACGTGTCAGATTTGGGTGGAAATTATGTTTTAATTTTGTATTTTTTCAGGGTTGACATCTAGTTAGGTCCGGCTCTTGCCAGCTGTTGCGCAATTCCTACATTGAACTTTAGGCAGCTATAAAAATGCACTGTTTAGTTCCGTTGTGTTATAAAGGGTATGTCTAGGGGAGAAAAAAAAATTGTGGTTCGTCTCTGAAATACATGCTTATTTTCCCATGTTTTAAGGGAAAGAAGAATTCCAAGTATGGATAATTTATACATAGTAAAGGGCCGTACACACGATCGGACTTTTTGACAACAAACATGCAAATTAGCTGTTTTGGAGCAACATCCGACCGCGTGTACGCTCCATCCGACAAACTTTTTCGGTTTTCATCGGACTTTTGTTGGCTGTGCGAACGGACAAAATTCCGATGGAGCAAAGTCCGACCGTGTGTACACAAAACCATCAGACTTTTGTACAAACGCGCATGCTCGGAACCAATGCAAAAGATCAGACAACAATAAAGAAGTTGACCAAAGGTGGCGCTGGAGTATTTGAACGTCCTCTTTTGAAGTGTCGTCAGTACGTTGAAACGTCACTACGTTCGTGTTTGTTGCCTAAAAAGTCAGATCGTGTGTATGCAATACCAACTTGGGGCCAACGCCCTTTGTACAAAAATCCACAGGAAAGTTTGTACAAAGTCCGATCGTGTGTATGAGGCTTTAGATTGGTCCACCTTGGATCAATGTAAATACCTTACCTGTGGGATTCCTCTAGAACAGGGGTCTCCAAACTGTCTAAGCAAAGGGCGAGTTTACTGTTCTTCAGAATAGTGGCCCATTGATGGTGTCAGTGGGAGGAATAGTATCCCATCGTTGGTGTCAATTGAAGGTATTGTGCCCTTTTGATAGTGCTCCATTGTTGGTGTCAGCGACAGGAATTATGCCCCATTGTTGGTGTCAGTGAATGGAATGGTGCCCCAAGGGCCAGATAAAGGCAACCAAACTGCAGCCTGCAGGCTGGATTTGGCCCTTTGTTTGCCTTTATCCAGCCCTTTGGGCACCATTCCTCCCACAGAGACCAATGATGGGGCACCATTCCTCCCACAGAGACCAATGATGGGGCACCATTCCTCCTACAGAGACCAATGATGGGGCACCATTCCTCCTACAGAGACCAATGATGGGGCACCATTCCTCCCACAGACACCAACGATGGGGCACCATTCATCCCACAGACACCAACGATGGGGCACCATTCCTCCCACAGACACCAACGATGGGGCACCATTCTTCCCACAGACACCAACGATGGGGCACCATTCCTCCCACAGACACCAACGATGGGGCACCATTCCTCCCACAGACACCAACGTTGGGGCACCATTCCTCCCACAGACACCAACGATGGGGCACCATTCCTCCCACAGACACCAACGATGGGGCACCATTCCTCCCACAGACACCAACGATGGGGCACCATTCCTCCCACAGACACAACGACACCATTCCTCCCACAACGTTGGGGCACCATTCCTCCCACAGACACCAACGTTGGGGCACCATTCCTCCCACAGACACCAACGATGGGGCACCATTCCTCCCACAGACACCAACGATGGGGCACCATTCACCATCCCACAGACACCAACGATGGGGCCTCCCACAGACACCAATGATGGGGCACCATTCTTCCCACACCAACGTTCCTCCCACAGACACCAACGATGGGGCACCATTCCTCCCACAGACACCAACGATGGGGCACCATTCCTCCAACAGACACCAACGATGGGGCACCATTCCTCCCACAGACACCAATGTTGGGGCACCATTCCTCCCACAGACACCAATGTTGGGGCACCATTCCTCCCACAGACACCAATGTTGGGGCACCATTCCTCCCACAGACATCAATGTTGGGGCACCATTCCTCCCACAGACATCAATGTTGGGGCACCATTCCTCCCACAGACACCAACGTTGGGGCAACATTCTTCCCACAGACACCAATGACGGGGCACCATTCTTCCCACAGACACCAATGATGGGGCACCATTCCTCCCACAGATGGGGAAACTAGCACCTCCATGTATGAGAGACACGGCTCTCATGTCTACAGCAGGCCAGAAGTCTAGCAAGGCATGTACGATCATCATGAATAGAAGTAATAAAGGTATACATTTTAAAGAAAAGAGCAACAATCCTGGACGTGACATACAACTTATTTTTTACAAAGCAGAAATGACTTGAATCTGTTTGTCTGTGATATTAAACCCTTTAGTTCAGGGGTCTTCAAACTACGGCCCTCCAGTTGTTTAGGAACTGCAATTCCCATCATGCTTAGTCATGTCTGTGAATGTCAGAGTTTTACAATGCCTCATGGGATGTGTAGTTCCGCAACAGCTGGAGGGCCGTAGTTTGAGGATCCCTGCTTTAGTTTAAGGCACTTTCAACTGCTCATTTCACCAGGTATTGAGTATGTAGCTTCAGTTTCATTTAATCCTTACCTGTGTTCCTGTTTAAGCTGGTGCCATGACTGCTGCCCCAGGTTTCTGGTTTCAAGGTAGCTCCTCTCTCTTGCCATGTCCTATGTAGCTACCCTTGCATGCAGAGACTAGAGTTATGTCACCCTAACTGTGTGCAGTGCCCCCCCCTAGAGACTGCACTGTCCACTGTTAAATCTTTAATGTGAGGACCGGAAGTTCAGGGAAGCAGCACTGAGAGAGCAGGAAGCAACAGCATTGAAAGTTGTAAACTGCAAGTGTGGGGGAGAGAAATCTAACAAATATTTTACTGGGGAGTATTTATTTGAATGTGCTCAAAACGCTGAAGTTTATTACTACTTTAATTGCTAGTGATCCTTTTACCAGATGACGGAGTTCATTATGTAAGCAGCCCATGGGTCTAATAACTTTATAACATACGCTAGCATTCCATGAAATAAAGTTTGCCAATATTCCTGAGAAACTAATTGTGATGCCTTGTGTTCCTTAGTTGTACACTGGAAGCATCTCCATCCTACCAGGCAAGTCCTCCACACACGCACCGCACTCTGTCCAAGCTTCGTGCTGCTCCAGTGCATTCCTCATTCCGTCTTCCAAGCTGTGGCTTTGCTGTCTAACTATGATCACATATATTCATTTTAGTGTGGTGCGTTTAAAGAAAATTTCTGCTTGTGGCAGCTTTGTTGTGGTTTCCAGCAAAGCAGATCTTCCATAGCAATTAATTTTTAACACATGTAAAGCAATTGTAAAATGCCTCAAAAACGTATTTAAAACACCACATCGCACTGCCTGAAAAATAGATGCAAATGTAGGCTAAAGGCAGCAAAGTTCAGTGGAGATCTTCAGCACTACCCACCAATGAAACCACTTACATAGTATTGAGGATAGCATTTGAAATGCTAATACATTTTGCAGTCTTTGGCTGCATTTGGTTACCAGGAGAAACATACTTTACATATGAGAAAAATGCAACTGAATTAAAGATCATTTACAGTAACTGTAACAGAATCGCTTCCCACACTCCGCTTGAGTGCTTCCATCATATACCGCTTCCTCCCAATCTGAATATAGATATCAGATATTCCAACCACTTGCAACCAAGAACTAGGCAGTACTCGTTTTGGCTGCTGAACATGAACTGTTTATTTGAAGACAGGTACATAGAGATAAACACAGGGGACAAGCCCCCTCCTTTGCATAATGAAACAGAAGGGGGTAGACTTTACCTCCACCAGTAGCATGACACAGGTGTAGTCCAACTTCTCATCAGTAGACTGTCTTTTGGAGGGGCTGCTGGAGATATCCCCCCTCCCCTCACAGCTAATCCACAGAGATATATGCATCCCATAATAGGTTGCTCCCAAGGCAGGCACAAACAGTAGAACAATGGGATACAGGCACTTAACAAACACATAGCAACCACCACCCCACCTCAAACCATCTAGCAATGGTCTCTGATGAAAGGGGGACTTTATCTTCATATATTTTTGAGATCAGACTGGGGTTCTACATCACCCTGTGCCCCTAATAGACACAGGGTGACTTAGACATAGGAGGTGCATGGGGAGCTGAAACAAGGGTTTCCCAACCTCTCCAAGAGATTCTGGGTTCCACGGACCCCCCTGCACAAAGTGACTCCCGTAACAGTAACCATTTAAGGGAACAGTAACCCTTAGCAACCTATCAGAATTCACTGGTTCGTTGAGTCGGACCAGGCAATACTTGACCAAGACCAGATAAATTTACTTATTACAGGCACTTCTATAGCACTGACACCACCTACTGTGTATTGACATCAGTCTCTGCCCTCAAGAAGCTTACAGTCTAAGGCAGAGGTGCCCAACCAGTGGCCCGGGGGCCACATGTGGCCCGTGGAGCCCTCTGATGTGGCCCGCGACCTCCTGCTCTGGGATAGAATAGAAAGAAGACTGTTATTAGGTCCGTTACTAAAATCACAGTGTATATATGGGCATATCTTTTCTGCAGTGGTTACTGGGCTGCTTTCAAACTGATCCGCAGGTGCAGAGCAGTTTACCTGCAGGTTACCTGCACTGAGCCATAGACTTCTATTATTACCTGCGAGTTTGGTGAGCTTTCTGAAAGTGCAACAAACCTGCAGAATATAATAGAAGTCTATTGTAAACTGCAGGAAAGCCAAAGGTACACTGTGTTGCACACGTGGTACGGGTAAACCGCAGCACATCAGTGTGAAAGCAGCCTTGGTCCCCTTTCACGCGGTCAGTCCGACAGTCCGACCAATTGGACCCTCCATTCACCTCTAAGTAGTGGCAGACATAAACTGACTTGTGTTCTACCTCCAATACGATCCACTAAAAAGTATCATGGACTGCGTCTGCGTCCGCTCTGCAAAAGCAGAGTGGACATGGAAATGCCATCTACCCGCTCCACTTACTGTGGCCCGCAACCGGTTACCAAGTTGCTTAAGTGGCCCTGGCTCTTCAAAAGGTTGGACACCCCTGGTCTAAGGTCTACTAGGGACAATTTAGACAGGAGCCAACTATCTTACCAGAATGTCTTTGGAGTGGAGAATGGTGCCCCATCATTGGTGTCTTTGGAGGAAACCCATACAACTACTGGAAGAATGTGCAAACTCTATAATGAATGAATGAATGATTTGTATAGCGCTGCAACTGCGAACTGAATCGCCTCGAGGCGCTTGATCCGACCTGCGCTGATTCCTTTTTTGCGAAAAGTTAGAAGATCCACAGAAACCTCACCACTCCAAAAGGCTCCAATCACTTCCCTTCACTGCAGGACACGCTGGGTGCCGGCCAAGGGAAGGTCACACACACCAATGAGGTCACGTCTTCAGAAAAAGCTTTATTGAGCCAACAGTACCTGCTGCTAATCCATGTCTGGGGACCTCTCCTCACTGATGCGTTTCACCCTTACAGAGTCAGTGGTAGATAGTGTACTGGCTCAGATTCAAACTGAGGACCCCATTGCTGCAGTGCTAACCTCCGAGCCACAGTGCTGCCACATGTTTGACTGGTGTTTTGTTGCCATCAACGTCCTCCTCTGCTTATCATTTATCACTTCTGGCATCACTCAGCCCCTTCCTGTGAGCTCAGTCATGGACCGCCCCCCCCCCCCCCCCCCCCCCATTGGTGCATCACCATGCTGGCCTGCACCGTCATGTCATTATGTGAGCTTCAGCCAGTTTTGCAACCTTTTTTTCCAGTCAAGGAACCCTTTAAAATTCTGCACTCCAGGCACCCCATTCTAAAATGGAAAAAAAACTAAACCAATAGTTTTACATATTGCAGCAACATCCATACATGTTTCCAAAGCACAATGAAAACCTGTAGCTTTGTGTAACTAAAAGGCAGACTTCATCCATGTGCTGGCTTGTATACAATATTTGGGCAATTTTGTAGGCATTTTGCCAAGGCACCCCTGAAGAAACCTGAAGGCACCCCGGTTGAAAAAGGCTGGTTTAGGAGTAAGGACCTGTGACAGACAAGAAGAGGAAGGACCCACAACATTACCAATTTGCCCATAAAACCACTAGAATTAAGATTTTTTTTTTTTTAGGAAATTTTAATAAATGTTTTTGGGGGGTGCTGCGGGACAGCTGTTCAGGGAGGGGTGGGAAGACTAGGGGGTTTAGGGGGTTCAGGGGGTTGGGGGCTGAAGTTATGCTTTAAAGAAACCCTGTAACGGACTTGCAATGTGCTTCTGAACTTGCTGAGAATTCAACCACTTCAAGAAGACTTGATTCCCTGGCACAGCCACAGTGCCCGTCCTCTCCTTACATGTCACAGCCCCCTCCTCTTCTGGAAGTATCTAATTACTTTCTGTGCTGGTCCAGCTCCTCCTCCCCTTCAATCACATCCCTACATAACCTTTTTGTAGCTGCCAGTGAAGGTGAGAACACAGTAGAGTGTCACTTGAGCGACAGCTGTAAATCTGCTGTGGCTGCTGGCATCACATTCAAGATGATGGCAGCAGTCTCATGGCTTTTGGATGTCTACACAATGGCAGCTTTTATAGGTAAATAACATACCGTGTATACTCAAGTATAAGCAGAGTTTTTCAGCACATATTATTGTGCTGAAAGTGCCCCCCTCGGCTTATACTTGAGTCAAGCACTTTTCTGCAGCAGAAAATGACATTTTCCGACCTGAATTTGGGTCCCCGTATCTCGGGGCCTCTTAGTGCTAGGTACCCCAAAGTGCAAACCCAGTGGAACCAACACTATAACATATCCAAAGATGGGGTTCCTAGCACTAAGTAGCCCGAGATACGGGGGCCCCAAAATCGGTTCGGAAAATGTCATTCTCTGCTGCAGAAAAGTGCTTGACAATTTCTGAACTGACTTTGGGGCCCTGTATCTCAGGGCTACTTGGTAATAGGAACCCCATCTTTGGATATGTTGTAGTGCTAGTTCGAGTTTGCATACCAAATTTGGGGTTCCTAGCACCAAGTGGCCCCAATATACAGGGCCCCAAATTCGGTCAACTGTGTCCATCTGAAGCAATGTTATTTCAGGACCCTTTGGGCTTTTTGGCTGCAGATAGGGGGCATCTAGAAACCAGTTTGAAGTTTGGGGGACCTATGGCTGCAAATGGGCACAGTGAGGCATGCAAATGGGCACAGTGAGGCATGCAAATGGGCACAGTGAGGCTGCAAATGGGCATTGTTGACCCTCTTTTCCACTTACAGTAGCTGTGCATTTCTCACCCTAGGCTTATACTGGAGTCAATACGTTTTTCCATTTTTTTGTGGTAAAATTAGGTGCCTCGGCTTATATTCGGGTCGGTCTATACTCGAGTATATACGGTACATAAAAAATGTTATATGTATTTATAATCTTATGGAAAGATTGTTGTTGAAATTATCTTTTTATGGAACTAAAAAAAAGAAATGAATGATCTTGCGAATGAGTGAACACTTTGCTGATGGAGCGGTAGAGAGTGGCTTTAGGGGACCAGTCGTGCAGACGGGAAGAAGCCTACAGGTGCAAAGAATAAGGTAAGTATAACTGCTGTTTTTGCTCCCCTAAAGAAAAATTAGCACTTATCCCATGCAGGGTGAACCCCAGTACAAGGGGCACTTTCAAAAAGGTAAAAATCCAAGTTCTATGGATTAGGCTGGTCTTCTGGTCTTCTGGTCACCCTCTGACTCTATGTGGCCGGTTATACTCATGCATAAGTGATCTCAGCTCTGATTAACTGTACAGAGAATTCCTGAGAAATGAGGACAATTTAAAAATAGAAGTAACCTTTAGAAACAATTATTTGGGCCATTAAATTCTCACAAAGAATACCCAGGAATTAAAAGACTGAATTATTCCTCTGTACTGGATATAACATCTGAATGGCCTGGAGGGTTGTGTTTTCAGTGCTGGGCTGTTGACCAGTTTCCTTGTGTTTGCCAAAAAGTCTTTATACTGGAACAAATAATATTGCTGACACACACACTTATCCAGTCCTGGAGAGCGCTATGACACAAGGCAATATTCCTAATTACAAAAACACATGAGACTGCTTCACAAAATACTCTATGTATTGTTTGTGAGTGCGCTGTACAAAGCCAGAGCATGTACGAACAGGGACATGGTGACCTACGGACAGAGCGTCTCCACAGTCGGGGGTCACACATGTGCTTCCCCGATCACATGCGGATGAGGTCACCCTTTTCTACAGGCTTCACCTCTTTTGACTATGGTTGAGTCATTTAAATATTAAGGGGTACTTTATTATAAATTCATGAATCCCCCTTCACCACCCTTCACAAAAAAAAAATCACAAATCTCACCTCCCTTCACTAGCAATCCAACTTTTCACTGCTCGGGGCCAAAACGTGTTTATATCCATTTACACTCGGGCATGCTCTGAAATCGAAGCTCTTGATCCTCACCTGATCCTAGGGAATAATGGTTGCCCTGAGCGCATTCGCCAAGCTAGAGACAAAGATGGCGCTTATCCTCTATAAACTAACTTTGCCAACAAGAACATGTGGCTGGAAAGGTTCAAATTCTTACCTGTTGCTGTATTCTTCTGAATCTAAGCTTCACCTAGAGATGTGATCTCTACAAAAGGGGAGGATAACTGTTTAAGCAAAGGCATTGATTAGCTGGCTCTAACTGAATGTCAATGCCCCATACCCCTTTGGTGGTGTACACATAACCAATTCTTTCATTTAGGGCCACCAGGGGAGCTGGATTCTGGTGATTACAGTGGCAGGCATGTATGTCACTAGAAAATAACCCATTTTTTTTTTTTTTGCGTTCCAAAAAAAGCCTCTAAACTCAACTGCCTAGAAACTACTATAAATGACCCTGACTGAGTACATGTACTGATAAGATAACATAGAGGAGAGTTCAGGAACAGCTGGAAAAAATGCCCAACTTCTCCTAAACATCCGTTTACCAGCAGCAGTGTACACGATCGCGGCTTTGTTTACTTTCGGGTACCAGGCGTGACGTCATAACGTCGCGCCCGGGCCTCCGACGGTCATAGAGATGACTGGTGACCAACCGGTCACCGGAAATCTCTATGCTCGTCATCCGGCGGCGGGCGATTCTTTCTCCGGGCCCCCAATGGCACGGGAGAGCCCGGAGAAGCGCCGGATGGCGGCGGGAGGGAGGGGGATGTGTCTGCCATAATGTCACAGTCCCGATAAAAAATGCATATCGCCACCATTACTAATAAAAAAAAATAATAATAAAAATGCTATAAATCTATCCCCTATTTTGTAGACGCTATTTGCGCAAACCAATCAATATACGCTTATCTCTATATTTTTTTTTTTTTTACCAAAAATATGTAGAGGAATACGTATCGGCCTAAACTGAGAAAGAAAAATGTTTTTTTATATATTTTTGGGGGATAGTCATTATAACAAAAAGTAAAAAATATTGCTTTTTTTTTTCAAAATTGTTGCTCTTTTTTTGTTTATAGCGCAAAAAATAAAAACAGCAGAGGTGATCAAATACCACCAAAAGAAAGCTCTATTTGTGGGAAAAAAAGGATGTAAATTTTGTTTGGGTACAGTGTCGCATGACCGCGCAATTGTCAGTTAAAGCGACGCAGTGCCGAAGTGCTCTGGTCAGGAAGGGGGTAAATCCTTCCGGGGCTGAAGTGGTTAAGAAGTTAGGTAGTCATTGTAAAAAGCTATTCTGTCCTGCCTCTAGTGGTTAAATTACATATCTCTACATTAAATTCAATACCAAAAAAGGCAATCGTAAAAATATTAAACACAATAATTACTTTACAGTGCAATAATAGCTTAAAATATGTGCTCACTGAAAATACAGTGTAATTTCCTTTTTCTAATTTTTTGCATCATGCCTAATATTGCAACATCCGGATAAAGAAAAATAACACACAGAAGCTGTTAATCAGGGACCCAATTTAATTGTTCATTCCGTTGCCAAAATTGAAATGTGCTTTCCGTCTTTCCGCAGCTCTCCAGATGTCCAGATAGGCTGTAAAATATACAGCTGGCAACAGACGATCAGAGATCATGAAACAGATTAGAACGTTGCTAAATATGTTCTCCCGGGATTACACCAAGAAAGGTGGCAAGCCATCTGATTAATTAGGAAAGGCAATTGCAACATGTGGATCATGTGTCTATGGATCCTCATAATGGCATCCTGCTTTATGCCTTGCAGCAAGGCCTGATCAGAACATATGTCCTTTATCAAGAGGTTTTCTACAAAAAAAAAAAAAAATCAAAAAACTCAACATGCTGATCAGCACAGTGCAGTAATCCATAGCAGCCAATCTGCAAACTTCCCTCATTTTCAACATTGAAGAAAATTTGAGAATTAAAATGTTTGCCTTCAGTTACTTCCTGAACACTGTTGGGCTTTTTAGGCCCGGTTCACACTGCCGCGACTTCGAATCTGACATCCCAGTGCGACTTCGGCACGACTTGCATACGACTTCTTTATCAAAAGTCAATGCAAGTCGTGCCGAAGTCAGACCAAAAATAGCAGGAACCTTTTTCTATTAGAACGATTCCATTGAACCTAATGGGACGCGACTTTTCATTCGACATGTGCTCTCAAAGTCGGAGCGCATGTCGCACCAGTGTAAACCGGGCCTACTCTGCTTGGTGCTTACATGCCCCAGTGCTCCAATATAAAGTCGTTTGTGGAGAGTATCAGAGCCCAACTGAGGATTGGGGGAGGTGAGGTCTATAGCAGGAAGGCCATTCTTTAGGATAAGTTCACCTTTTCCAAAAAAAAAAATAATAATAAATGCACATCATTTTGCAGGTAAAAAAATCTGCATTTATTATTTTTTTTACATTGCAACCTGTAAAGTATGGGTGCTCAACCTGTGGCCATCCAACTGTTGTGGAACTACAAGTCCCATCATGACTCTGCCTTTAGGAGTCATGCTTGTAACTGTCAGCCTTTCAATACCTCATAAGACTTGTAGTTTCGAAACAGCTGGAGGGCCACAGGTTGAGCACCCTCTCAGAGAACCACAAGCTGTCTGCCCTGGTGGAGGATGGTACTTGTAGTTTGTTCATTCACAGATCTCTGTGAATGAATGATGCAGCTTTGTGAGCTGAGCCCTGCACAGCTGCCTGTTTTAAACATTTTTTTAATATTGTTGATCTTTGTAAATGGCGTTAAATGCTTCGGTTGTAGCGCAGCCATCAACATTGCTATTGAATTATTCTAACTTGTTGTGGAAAGCTCCTCCCACCCCCCCCCCCCCCCCACAATCAGGCAGAGGTTTTGAAATTGTGACAGCGGTTGCAGAGAGAGAGGATCCCCCGCCCGTTGTGATAATAAGGGGTCGATAGGTGCGGGCAGGTGCATTATTGTAACATGTTACACCATAAATGTGGATGTAACATGTTACAAGGCTGAACTTATCCTTTAAAGTGACACTAAACTAAAAAAATCTTTTCAAGTATGTATTCTTAAACTGACTGTAAGGGTTTTTTTTTTTTTTTTAAACAATCATGTGATACTTACTTTCACTATGCAGCTTGTTTTGCACAGAGTGGCCCGATCCTCCCCACATTAGATAACCCCCTAGGAGAAGCGTTGTCCCGAGGGGGTTACCTTGCGGACATGCTCCTGAGTCCAGCATTTGGCATCCATAGCCGCCGAATGTATGACTTGGCCCTGCCCCCTGGTCCCCGCGTCATTGGATTTGATTGACTATCAGTCTATTCAATCAACAGTGATGTAAGTAACTGAGTTAAAATAAACTGAGTTACCTAACGCAGTTACTTTAGAGGGTAACGAGTAATCTAACTGATTACTTTTCCCCTCATGGTAACTCAGTTCCCATTACTTTGGCTTAGTTACCCCAATTACATCTACCGCCACTAGATGGCAGTAGTGTAATTCCGGTGTCCTGCCGAAAAAATTCCCCCGCCGGAAAAGGACCCCCTGTACTGCGCAGGCGCAGGGCTTGCGCAGTACGAAGGACTACGGAGCTTCTGAAAATTGTCAAACCTAAACAGCTCTGAGTGAACACTACACCGCGCAGGTGCAGTTAACATGTAATTGTACGAGGCGATGCCGCACGCTCCTGATGCTCGTGCTACTCTGCAAGGGGCGTATATCGTGTAAGTAAGGGGCGGGTCTAGTATTACTGTAACCAAGGGGCGCATTTATTATTATTGTTATATATCGAGCTCTGCCCATTAATTTAACATTCGCCCTCTTCTGTAGCCATCCGCCCCTTACACTATATAATAATAATAGACCCGCCACTTGCTTACACGCTGTAACAGATCTGCCCCTTGGTTAGAGTAATAATAGAGCAGCCCCTTGGTTACACGACATATAACAATAATAATAAATGCGCCCCTTGGTTACAGTAATACCAGACCCGCCCCTTAGTTACACGTATAGAATATTTTTTAAAAAAGTCAGTTACTTTGCTGCGTAACTAATTACTTTTCCAATGTAGTAACTGAGTTACTAACGCAATTACTTTTTGGGAGAAGTAATTTGTAACTTAACTAATTACTTTTTTAAAGTAAGATGACCAACACTGTCAATCAAGAGCCGAAAACCCCCTGCAGAGAGACAGCGCGCCCCCGCTGGGTCAAGTTCCAGGGCTCAGGTAAGTAAAACGGGGGGGGGGGGGGGGGGGCTGGGGGTCTGGTCACTGCCAGGTGTTTTTCCACCTTTAATGTATAGGATGCATTAAGGTGAAAAAACAAGAAGGTTTACAACCCCTTTAACTCAAAAAAGTCCCTTCTGTTGCTCCCGACCTCCTTCACGTCTCCAAAATTTTTTGCTGCTGTAATACAACTGCCTGTTAGAAGGTGGCTAAGTTTGTTCTCCATGGTCCCATTATGTGTAGGAATGTAGCCCCCCTCTCTTGCTCTCTTGGACTGTGGGAGGTGTAGTGTGCAAAGAGCAATGCAACTGACCACAACTAACCAGCACTGCTCATTCCAAACAAACAGAAGTTAGGAGGAAAGGAGAGGTTTGAGATCTCACAAAGGACATTACAAAGAGGTAGAGAAACAATTTCAGGAATAATAGATTACAGGGCCATTAAGTCTTGGATGTGTATGGAATATTTTTGGATAATAAGGATATTGTTTAGTATCACTAATGAGCCAAACCTCAATGCACCCCACCTCCCCTCCCTTTTTAGCATCCGTGTCTAATGACTGTAGATTTAACAACCACCAGTCCTGTACAGGCCAGGAAGTAACGTCACCACTTGCCTTATGATCTATTTCCTACTAATGACACCAGCCACAAGTCCCTTTTCACCAGCTAGCCTAAGTGACCCTACCAGGGTGGGAAATACAGTTAGGTCCATATATATTTGGACAGAGGCACAATTTTCATACTTTTGGCTCTGTATGCCACCAGAATTAAAATGAAACAATCCAAATGAATTTGAAGTGCAGACTTTCAGCTTTAATTTAGGGGTTGAACATAAATATCAAGTATATGTTTTAGGAACTGCAACAATTTTTATACACAGTCCCCCTGTTTTCAGGGGCTCAAATAATAATTGGACGAATGAATATAATCATAAATAATAGTCTTTCTGCCTTTAGTTTTGCCTTCATGTGAAATACATGCTCAATTGGGTTGAGATCAGGTGATTGACTCGCGCATTGCAGAATATTCCACTTCTTTTCCTTCAAAAGCTCCTGGGTTGCTTTTGCAGTGTGTTTTGGATTATTGTCCATCTGTGCTATGAAATGCCGTCCAATCAACTTTGCTGCATTTGACTGAATCTAGGCTGACCGTATATCTCTAAACACTGCAGAATTCATACGGCTGCTTCTGTCTTCTGTCACATCATCAATAAACACCACTGGAACCCATGCATGCCCATGCCATCACACTGCCTCCACAATGTTTTACAGATGATGTTGTATGCTTTGGATCATGAGCTGTTCCAAGCCTTCTCCACACTTTTTTCTTCCCGTCATTCTTACATATTAGTTAAGTAGTAGGTGAGGTTGAAAAAAGACACAAGTCCAACCTATGTGTGTGATTATATGTCAGTATTACATTGTATATCCCTGTATGTTGCGGTCGTTCAGGTGCTTATCTAATAGTTTCAGTTTCTTTAACAATGCTCCCCGCTGAGACCACCGCCTTGCCACTCTTACAGTAAAGAACCCTCTACGTAGTTTAAGGTTAAACCTCTTTTCTTTTAATTGTAATGAGTGGCCACTAGTCTTGTTAAAAGCTCTTCTGCAAAAAAGTTTTATCCCTATTGTGGGGTCACCAGTACGGTATTTGTATATTGAAATCATATCCCCTCTCAAGCATCTCTTCTCCAGAGAGAATAAGTTCAGTTCTCGCAACCTTTCTTCATAACTAATATCCTCCAGACCCTTTATTAGCTTTGTTGCCCTTCTTTGTACTCGCTCCATTTCCAGTACATCCTTCCTGAGGACTGGTGCTCAGAACTGGACAGCATACTCTAGGTGCGGCCGGACCAGAGTCTTGTAGAGCGGGAGAATTATGGTTTTATCTCTGGAATTAATCCCCTTTTTAATGCATGCCAATATTCTGTTTGCTTTGTTAGCAGCAGCTTGGCATTGCATGCCATTGCTGAGCCTATCATCTACTAGGACCCCCAGGTCCTTTTCCATTCTAGGTTCCCCCAGAGGTTCTCCCCTCAGTGTATAGATTGCATTCATATTTTTGACACCCCACATTTTTCTACATTGAACCTCATTTTCCATGTAGTTGGCAACTCATACATTAGTGTGATGGTCACTTGGTGTGATGGTGTGACTTTTTCATGGGTGACCCTTTAAAAAGTCACGTGTCTAGTGATGAAACTAGTCGGGAGGAGAAGCCTGTGATGTTGCCAGCAGTGTTTTGTGTGCACTGTCAGCGTATGAGGAGATCCCAGCATTATGCTGTATGCAACTGATAATTTCATATGCGATCTATCCTGCGGGGAAGCGTGAGTGAGGCTCACCCTAACTAAATTGTGATTACTTTGCTATACTATCCGCGCAATGGTCTTGTTTGTTCCTTGTGTTTCATGTTATGGAAGCCTGCTGAAAGTTGGAAGTTCATCTATGGGAATCAGCAGTGCAATCTCTGAATGAACCATCTGTTACTCAGAAGACTTATTAAAGAGGAAGTAAACCCTGATGGGTTTACTTCCTCTTTGTTTTCCTGCAAAGGTAAAGCATAATGGACTACTATGCATCGCATAGTAGCCCATTATGTGTCACTTACCTGACACAGGAGCCAGCAAAGTCACCGCTGTCCCTTCTTCCACGGAGCGTCCATCTTCTTTCCGGGTATGGCTGCTCCAGAGCAGCGATAACGTCACTCCGGCGCATTCGCGCGGGAGCCGTAACTGACGGCATGTTTGCCCTCACTTGCGGCGCGCCCAGAGCGCCTACGCCGCTGTCTACGGCGTGCATGCGCCGTAGACAGCGGTGCCCTTTCTTTGTAAAATATCTCCGTAACCGTGTAGGTGAAGGAGATATTTCTTGCACCTACAGGTAAGCCTTAATCCAGGCTTACCTGTAGGTCAAAGTGGTCTGTAAGGGTTTACAACCACTTTAAGGCTTGATTATCTAGTCCCACTTATGTGAATTTATTGACAGAGACTTTGGTTTGTACACAGTGGAATGTGATATTCTTTTACTTGTGGCAAAAGTTTGCTCTATTGTTACCATTACACAGAAGGAATTTCATTTTGTATGGTTTACTATATGTTCATAATTGTTCACTTAATTTGGTGGTACACTGTGCAATATTAGTAGGTTAATATTAGCGCAATTATTCATTTAAAACAATTCTTCCCAATGACCACAAGTGTAAGGAGCATTCTTTCCACTGACCATCACACTAATGTATTATGAGTTGTAGATATAGTATTTTTATCAGGGGTTCCCTGAGATCGGAAAGTTAATTCAAGGGTTCCTCTGTATTTACGACGTTGAAAAAGGCTGTTCTACACCATTGGAGGAAATATGTAAGTGTGTTCAAACACTATAGATTTTTTTCTGGGCTCATTGCACAGTGGGATCACTTGAGTGGGCAAGTGGTCAGTAGAGAACTGGCAGACATTTTGGCCAATACATTGGACAATAGCCAAAGTGGGCAATTGCTTGCTCTACTTAGAATGGCTGACCACCTGCATCTTCAGCCGTATGCTACGGCCCATAGATGCAGAAATGGAAAATACTTACAATTTGGTAATTGGATACAGAAGAAAACAACTGAGATTTCTGACATTTACCTCAACACAGTTGAGTAGTGCTCGTAGGATACCTTCTTATTGAGTTCACTAATAATTCATTTTCAGGACAAGCTTCTTAGGGTCTATCTCCTTCGTCTAGGTCCAAGCAGTACTGTTTGGACCAAGAAGAAGGGGATAGACCCTGGAAAGCTTGTCCTGAAAAATTAACTGTTAGAGCAACTAATAAAAAAAAAAAAACGATCACAGACAGTACTCAACAAGTGCACTAATGCAGCAACAATCACCATAAGGCTCAAATACACTCACTTTGTACAAGATCTGAGCAGAGCTCTACTTTCATTCTTTTCACTGCATTCAGTTTCTCATATTCCCTACTTGCTATGACGGCATCAGAGAGCATTTTTCATCTCGCAGTGCTGATATCAGATTACGAGTTGAGTTCTCATAGATGAATGTGTTGCCAACAGAGCCTGCACAATTAATTTGCAGAGGCTGCTGTTGCTTTCTTCATGAGTATAGATATCCAAGCTGAACAGAAAATGTAATAGGGGTATAATATAAAGGTGACTGTAATACTCGTAATAACCCATTGGACTCCAGTTGTCTTTTTACCACGGGTTAGAAAGTGGAGCAGGAATCTGTTTGATTCGGGCAAGGCAGCTTCACTTTTTATACGAAGGCTGTTGGTAGAGTAACTCTTCCTCCTATAGTAAATTTTCTTTCTCTTAATTTTTATTGCATGTAAATAATGGATTCCAAGCAGAAACAATGTGCCGTTATTGAGTTCCCCTCGCTAATGATTTGTGTTGGTGGTCGCAGTTGATGGTCTCCCACTGCGTTGTTTGTCTCCAGTGTTGGTTTGCCCTTCTTTACACTTCTTCATCCATCTGTGTACATTGCTCTTGTCAATGGTGCCATATCCATAAACATTCTGTAGCCTTCTGTGGATGTCAGACAGCCTCCACCCCTCCTTTGATAAGAACTCAATGATGGCACTTTGCCTCTGCTTGGAATTCATGATTTACCTGCAATGAAAAAGAAAAGGGGGTTATTTAATGATTTAAAAATAAGTGGGCCAGCCGTGAAATTATAAACAAGCTTTAAGGCAAATATCTAAATACACAGTTGAAATAAATGTATGGGAAATGTTTTACCTGCCAAAGCATTTGTAATTCTAATCAGCCAGTCTTCTGATCCAGGTATCCATGTCAGGAAGCACAGCCAGCTTGATTACCTCCTTTTTTTTTTCTAATGCAGTTTAGAATACAGCTTGGTCACCAACCTTCACCCAGCCTATATTTAGATGTATAAGCACTGTGGAGCACTGAGTCTTCATCTCCTTGTATTAATGCATTTGTTCCAAAACATAAATTAAAGGACAGATTTGGGTGTTTATGCTATGTAAAAAAATGTTTTTGCTATGTAAAAAATACATTGAAGGAATTCTAACCACATCTGCTCTTGTTCCTTTATATTAACCTTTAACTTTGTCATTACTTTAAGGCTAAGTTTACCATTTTTTTTTCTAATTTCCAGCTTCCCTATGTACCAATACAGCATTAATGTACTTCTTTTGCAAAAATAAAACAGCTTTGCATTAATTCTATACGCGCTTACCTCACTGTCCTCATGTCATGAATCGCCAGTAATACCTTCATGCCCTGTCTGCTTACCTCTGGTCTATGAGTCAGCCTTGGGCCTGCACTTTCACACCTGCATGGTTAAGTAACTTCCCTCAGAGTGGCTCCACCCTAGCCTCTACAGGATACACTATTTAAAACTGTGCTGTCCAAGCCTGCCTTGCCTGAGCAATATTGTGTGTTTGGTTTCCAGTCTGCTGCTTGCCGTGTGCTCTACGTCTGTTTCTGTTACCGATCTTGGCTTGTTCTTTGACTATCCCTGCCTGCTTGTTACCCTGACCTTTGGCGTGTTCTTTGTCTATCCATGTCTGCTAGTTGCCCCTGACCTTTGGCTTATCTCCTGACTATCCTTTGTCCTGGGCTGCTGCTTCCTCTCTATCCTCTTGTAGCCTACCATGAGCGTGAACTGGGAGAGCCCGGGGGCCGCGACCTGGAGCCAGTTGCAGCGCAGTCCATCCTCACCACTAGAGGCTCTGTTCAACACCCGCTGGCTCTTAGACTCCGTGCCCTGGGGAATCTTATGCTCTAGCTCCCAGTGGGATCTGTGTTTGTGCTCCAGTGGACCTGCTTTCCTGTACCACCAGAGTTCCATCTGCAGCAGTCAGCCATAGGGTCCACTACCTTAGCGGTGCACTCCTGACCCCAACGTTGTGCATCTGTCACCTGGCCTCAGGTGACCTGACACCTCCATGGCTGTTTAAAAACACTTTCCATTACTTTTGCCTTACTTTTTGGACAGACTTTAGGTCATGACACAGGAAGGAGTTGACCAGCTGAGGGTAGATGATGCAGGGTGTGTGCTAATGAGATTAGCCGGTCAACTCCTTACTGTGTCATGACCTATAGCCTGACCAGAAGTAATCGAGCAGTGTGTTTAAACAGCTATGACGAAAGTGAGGTAAGCCTTTGTAGAATTAATGGGAAGCTGTTTTATTTTTGCAAAATAAGTACATTAATGCTATATTGGCACATAGGGGAGCTATAATTTGGAGGGGGAAAAAAGATGAACAAAGGTGAACTTAGCCTTTAAAGTGGAACTTTTTTTTTAACAAGAAAATTTAAAGTGGAACTTTAGTTAGAAAATGAAGACCTGCTGGATCACTTCAGGCTGGCCCCTTTTGCAGGTATAGCTATGTAAACCATTAAAAAAAATGCATATACTGTTTAAAATCTAGTAATACACGGTCTCACCCTGCTCTGCACATCCTCAGTTGCTCTCTATTTTTCGGCACTGTGCCATAAATGTAAAGGCCAATCTGCTAACAGCCTAGAAATTTACTGCAGCTCAGGGTTCTGGGCTTCAGCAAAATGGCAGCCTACATCAAGAAGAAACAGGAGCAATGCTGTAAGCAATTTACAGCACACACTAATTTTGGTAGCATAATTAATAAAGTGGAATGTATGTTCCTTGCTAAAGAACATTATTTTTTATCAAGTTGTTATGGGTAAAGTTCTGCTTAAAGTGATACTAAAGTCTTGTTGTTTTTTTTTTTTTGCTTAAAAATAACAAACATCTCTATACTTACCTGCTCTGTTACAGTGGTTTTGCACAGAGCAGCCCAGATCCTCCTCTTCTCAAATCCCTCTTTGTTGCTCTTGGCCCATCCCTCCTGCTGAGTGCCTCTGTAGCTTGCTCTGGGGGCACCCGAGCCAAGCTGCTGCTCTGTATGCCCATTCAGACACAGAGCGGCAGCTTGGCCCCGTCCCCTCTCTCTCCTCATTGGCTCACTGACTTTGATTGACAGCAGTGGGAGCCAATATTGCCTGCTGTGTGTCTCAGCCAATCAGGAGGGAGGGTCCCGGATAGTTGAGTCTCGCGTGCAACATCGCTGGACAGAGATGGGGCTCAGGTAAGTTTGAGTGTTAGAGGAGGGCTACATTTCTTTTCCTTGGTCCCACTGTATGTAGGAATGTAGCCACCCTCTCTTGCTCACTCCCAAGATGGACTATGGGATTTGTAGTGTGCATAGTGTAGTGCACATACTCAATTTCCATTTTGCTTGGGTCCTCCATGTCCATTTTGTTTGGGGCCCCCAAATTCCTTCAAACGGCCCTGGCTGTGAGACAAAGATCGGCACTGTGCGTACATCCCCCAAATGGGGTGTAGGACGTCAGTCCCCCGAATTACTATTAGATGCACCTAAGCTTACCTTCGAGGCCGATACATTTTGAGATGAAGGAGAAATAGACCCAGTATCACCAGAAGCAGTAGAACATGCAAGTGAATGAGAGTGAAGAGGTTGTCAATTACGATCATTGTGAAGTGCATTTAGATGCCGATGTATGAGGACCAGATCCATCTTTTCGTGGTTCCATTTTTTCTGGTCGTCGTTGTGCCTGAAATGAGGAAACGGAAGAAACAGATGATCCATCAGAGTCACTAGGGTCATTGGGGACATTGCTATGCTTATTGGTTTTATTCCTATTCCTTTTGTTGTCATGTGCCCGTCTGTATGCTTGATTCAGATCAATAGCTATCTTATCTCGGTAGTATTTTTTATCTTTTGTTTTGAGTATATCAGCAACAAAAGTTTCCAAGTATTTACATGGATCGCTTTCATTTTCATTAAGGCCCCTTTCACACTGGGGCGTTTTTCATGCGGTGCAGCGCTAAAAATAGCGCCTGTTCACCGCATGAAAAAATCCTGCCCCTTTAACTCCAGTGTGAAAGCCGGCGGGCTTTCACACTGGAGCGGTGCGCTAGCAGGACGGCAAAAAAAGTCCTGCTAGCAGCATCTTTGGAGCGGGATAGGAGCGGTGTATTCACCGCTCCTATACCGCTCCTTCCCATTGATTACAATGGGAGACCGCGGTAAAACCGCGGCAATACCGCGGTTACCGCGGCAATACCGCGGCTACGGCGGCGCTCTGCGGGGGGTGTTTAACCCTTTTTCGGCCACTCGCGGGGGGTAAAACCGCACCGCGAGCGGCCGAAAACCGCGGTGAAAACGACGGTAAAGCAGCGCTAAATATAGCGCTGCTTTACCGTCACCGCGGCTCACCGCTCCAGTGTGAAAGGGGCATAAATGTATCAGCTACTAGCTTGCTGTCCACTTTTTTCAATGTCCTTGAGACACCAGTGTCGCGATCTCCAAACATAGGGCATGTTCCAGGTGGGGACACAACAGACTCTTGGTCTAAATTTAATTTCTATTTTCGATGTGTTTAAAATATTGTTCCGATTATTAAATACTGATTTTAATATACTGTTTTTCACCTATAGTTACCATGCTATGCAGTGCTTGTTGGAAGTCTCCTGAGGAAGCCATTGCATGGTGAAACATGTAGAGAAATAAGTCACTGCTGGTTACTCGTATTATGGTTACTGTATGATGATACTGTGATGTTTTATACATTTTGTATAAATACATTTATATTTTTATATATTTGATTAAGTAATTTTTTGGCACCCTAAAAATCCCATATTCTCTCTCTTACCAATATACCTTACAGACGGCTCTATTTAAGTAGCTGAAATAATTAAATACTTTGCTAACTTCGCTTTTGTCTTGTTCTTTGTTAGCTTCAAGGTTCGTTGAAGAGGAGACTGGTGGTAAATGTATCTCCAACCAACAGCAAGAGATCCAATGGTGTCTTGGATAACTCATTCCTTGACTTTAAGAAAATACGTACCAATGACTGCTTAGCAGCCGGGCAGAACATGTATCATGGGGTCGATGGAGTGAACCAGTCAGTTAATAGACTCTTACCAATGGAGCAAGCCTTACATAGAAAAAACAGCAATGCAACCAGTAATTGTGAGGCTGATGATTTATTTAGCTCAACATTAAAAGGTATAAAGAAAGAACCTGGAGAGAATATATCATGTGGCAACAATATTGACCATCGGATATCTCATGAAAACTCTTTTAGGTATGGAGATGACTCTGGAGAGCAACTTATGGATCCAGATCTCCAAGAATTGTTCAGCGAATTCACTTATATTTCTGTGCCACCAATGAGTGATCTTGAACTGCAGAACATGATAAACATAACAATTAAGCAAGATGAACCATTTAACATAGACATTGATCAACATAACCAAAGAAGTTCATCAACATCTGCACCATTGGACAAAGTAATTAAAAGCGAATACCCACAGTGTCTGAATCATACACGGGTTGGATCACCACAAATAAGGCCTTCATCAACAGGGCCAACTTTTTCCATGTCTAGTTCCCCTTTGACATCTGCTCCTAGCACTCTCCCCAGTCAAGGCCAGCCACAAGCGTCATCTTGTTCCAACCGTCTTAGCAACTGGCAGGAGCTATCTCATGCTCAACAGTTGAAACAGATAGCTGCCAACCGGCAGCATAACATAATACAGCAGACTAATCCATCCACTAGCTGGGCAAGTGTCCCAGCCACCGGACAGGCTTCAAGACAGTATGGGATGGAGAAAGTCCCCAGCCCTTTTCGGCAGCAACAGTTAAGTCCTCATGGTACCTCAATGAGTGGAGCTTCTGTAAGTGGAAATCAGCCAAAAACAGTTAATAGCTACCTCTATAAAAATAACTCTAGTGCCCAGAGTGCCTCACTTGACTTGATGAAACCTCACGATTCTAACAAGGGCTCAGTCAATTCCAGTCATTTGCCTGAAGAGCATCACCATAGCCTTACAAAACCTATGTTCCACTACAGCCCTGAGCGAACTAACCAACAAGCGTCATCTGGTTTGGTGCCACAGAGTAAACCAATGTTACCATTCCCACAACAGCAAAATTCTTCCACATCACAACCGCATGAACAAGTACAGCAGGTCAATCCCTTGACTGCCAATCAAGCACTTCCGAGGTCAGGAGGTTTCCAGCAAAAGATGATGATTTCAAAGATGCAGCAAAGTCAGCAAATGCCTGGACTGCAGTACCCAAATGTCCATCAACAACAGGTAATATGAACAAAGATTAATTATTCTGATGTCCATTTCACATATGTTTAGACTGGAATGCACCTCCTACCTGTTTGACCATACCACTTCAGCATTGAATAGCTGTGCAAGTCTGATCCCGTTTAAAAAAAAAAATCAATTTCCATAATGCAATAGAAATTTACCTTCTTTAAAGTAAAACTATGGGAAAAACTTATTTTTTTATCCATTTTGACTAGAGTAAGGGAGGGTTATAACTCCTATCAGTTTGTTTGCCATCTGGGTCCCATTGGGGAGATTTACCTTCACTTCCTGTCTCATAGACAAAACAAGAAGTGAGAGATAATCCCCACCAATTAAGGGAATTCCTTGGGGACCCATTGGAAAAATACCCTCCATTACTTTTCTGGGGACAACCCAAAATTTGGGGTTTTCTTTACTTTCACTTTTGATGATAATGATAAACAGGATAAATAGAGTGTGAATCTCCGTAACGGAGGCACAGACTGCCAAAAAAGCATAATAGGTGTTATAATCCATCTCCACATTGCCTTTAATTATACTTTTAGCAGTGATAGCAAATTGCTTATGGCTACTTGCTTATAAATTCCCATTCCGCTTTCTCAGCATATGTAGTCTGGCTCCCATTTATGACTGGTTGTTTTAAACCAGGGGTGCCCAACCAGTGGCCTGGCGGCCACATGTGGCCCGCGGAGCCTTCTGATGTGGCCCGCGACCTCCTGCTTTGGGATAGCAGGTTCTCAAGCCCAGATCGTGGGTTGCCGACCCACCATCCCAGAGCATCAGTGTTTTAAATGAAGCCAGCGGTAGAGGAAGCAAGCGGCTGTGGAGGGAGCAGAGCCGCATTTGCCAATGCTTCCTTTATAGCACCGACTCCTGTCCCAAGCAGAGCGATACCAAATGCATTCTGCCTGGAACAGCAACAGTAGGCGATACCTGAATGGAAGACTGTTCTTGAAGGTAAGTTTATTACTAAAAGCAGTGTATATATCGGCATATCTGTTCTTCAGTGGTTACTGGGCTGCTTTCAAACGGATCCGCAGGTGCAGCGCATTGCACCTTCGGGTTACCTGCACTGAGTCATAGACTTCTGTTACCTGCAGGTTTGGTGCGCTTTCAGAAAGTGCACCACACCTGCAGGATATAATAGACATTGATGGCAAAGTGCAGCTAACCTGCAGGAAAGCCACAGGTGCACTGTACTGCACCCGCAGTGCAGGTAAACTGCTGCACATCAGTGTGACAGCAGCCTTAGGCCCTTTTCACATGATCGGTTCAACCCACGTGGACCCTCCATTCACCTCTGTGGAGCGGCAGATGCAAATGGACTTGTGTCCATTTGCACCCACCTACCTCCAATCCGATCCACTAAAAAAAAAAAAAAAAACAGAAGGGGATCCGTCCCCTTCCATCTGGTTGGATCAGAGTAGAGTGGGCTGTGTCCATGTCCGCTCTACATATACAGAGCGGACACGGATCTGTCCTCTGTCCGCTCAACTAATTGTGGCCCGCGACCGGTTACCAAGTCGCTTAAGTGGCCCTCGCTCTTCAAAAGGTTGGGCACCCCTGTTTTAAACTCTGCCTTATGTAAGCTGTTCTAGCGGTCAGCATAAAGAGGGTTAAAGTAGACATATAGGCTGAAATGTGTAAAACTCATGTACAACTTTTCAGCTTAAATGCAAGGTCCACTTTTTTGAGAAGGTTCTCCTCCTTATTTTAGCAAAGCAATATAAAGAAATGTATAGGGGAGGTAAGAGTTAGATAGTATACTTACCTTATCTTCCGGCTCCTAGGGGAAGGTGACGCCATCCTTCCTATAGGCTGAAATGTAAAAAAACTCATGCAGTTTAGGCTGAAATGTATAAAACTCATGCAGTTTAGGCTGAAATGTATAAAACTCATGCAGTTTAGGCTGAAATGTATAAAACTCATGCAGTTTAGGCTGAAATGTATAAAACGTATGCAACTTTAAAGCAGACTTTTTAGCTAAAATGCAAGGCCCACTTTTTGAGAAGGCCCCCCTATTAATTTTAGCAAAGCAACATGAAAAAAAAAAACTATATGGGGTGGGGTTAAGAGTTAGATAGCATACTTACCTTTCCTCCGGTTCCTAGGTGAAGGTGAGGCCATCCTTTCTATGGTGAGTTCCAGGGAATGGTGAGTAATCCATATTTCGCTGAGAAGATGCTTCCAACACTGTTCTGCAGTGTCTTCTCATTAGATTTGGAGTGCTAATGATTCCCTGGAGCTTGTGGGCAGGAAAACGTTTTCACCCCCTGGCATCGGAGGAGACTATATTACCTATCTCTTTGCTACCTACAGGGTTCAGCAAGTAAGGGGGGGGGCACTTAAAAAGCTAACTTTGCACGGAATCTGCTTTTACATTGTATTTTATTTTCTGAATTAGTATAGTGCCCATTTATTACAAATTACTCTATGGGCTAAGTGGAACCATTCATCCCCGAAGGATCTTGCAGAACCCTTCCCTTTATTATGCACACAGTAGGGCCAGTGTGGGGAGATGTCTATTAGTCCTTCAGGATCAGACAGATACAAATAGTTCTATTTAACCTGTGGACTATAGGGGCACTATATACACAATCTTTGTGGAGAGAGCATACAATCACTGTGCAAAGAGTCCCTGTTGGGAATTCAAAGGAGCTTATGCATGTTAGGCTAATTTTACACTGGCATTAAAAGCAGGAGTTTGGGGGGCGTTAAAAATGCCTATGCAAATGATACAATGGACAGCACACAGTGCTGTTCACATTATCAAAACATGAAGTGTTAGCGTTGTGTCGCTTTGCTTCAAAATTGAAGCCTCATGTTGAGTCAGGAGGCGTAAGAAAGCCCTTCAATGCCTCCCATTCAAGTCTATGGTAACGTGTCGAAACCGCACCGGCATACTTTCTTAACAACCGATGAACCAGGGTTCCCTGCTGACAGCTGAATGTGTAAAAAAAAAAAAAAGTGGCGGCAATAAAAAAAATTGGGGGAAAAAATGGCGTGGGGTTTACCCCCACCCAATCTATATCGGGCCCTTTGGGTCTGGTATGGATTTTGAGGGGAACCTCACGCCAATTTAAAAAAAAAAAATGGCATGGGGTCCCCCCCAAAATCCATACCAGACCCTTATCCGAGCATGCAGCCCGGCAGGTCAGGAAAGGGAGGGGACGAGCAAGCACCCCCCCCCCCCGAACCATACCAGGCCACATGCCCTCAATGTAGGGTGGGGTGCTTTGGGGCAGGGGGGCTCTGCCCCCTATGTTGATGAGCCCCCCCTGCCCCAAACCACCCCCCCATGTTAAGGGTATCTGACCTGGTATGGTTCAGAAGGGGAGGGGGGCGCTCACTCTTCCCCTCCCTTTCCTGACCTGCCGGGCTGCATGCTCGGATAAGGGTCTGGTATGGATTTTGGGGGGGACCCCACGCCCTTTTTTTAATTTTGGCGTGGGGTTCCCTTCAAAGTTCATACCAGACCCAAAGGTTAGAAATGGATCGGAGAGGGGGGGAGGGGCACGCAGTTTTTTTTCCCCGATTTATTGCCGGAAATTGTTATTTTTATCGGTTGTTAAGGACATGGCGGCCGAATTCTCCTCCCGCTCCTTAACAACCAGCTTTGTAGGCATTTGTGGTTCCGTCTTAACAAGCCAAAAACACTTGTCAACCACGCCGCAAATGGCGTTTGTTTTTTTTAATGCTCATTAAACGTTTATCAACCGCACCTATCAACGTGCATTAACGCTAGATGTGCGTTTGATAAGTGCCAGTATTTTGCATGAATGAGGGAATTTATAATCTTTGTATATTTACTTTATTTAAGGTTTTCAGGATTACAGTATATTTTATGTTTTTTTTTTTAATTTGGAGAAATAATCAATATTGCCCATAATAGTAATATATATATTAATAATTACCATTTTCAGTTGCCAATCTCTAAGCAAAATAGGCTTTTTACAGGCTTATAAATTAGCTGCCACCTGTATAGCACATAATGTAAAAGAAAACGTGAACTCATCCCACAAACTTTTAGATGGCATTGTAACAAGATGAACAATGTTATTCACTTTAGCTGATCGTTGTATATTCTGTTTTTCCTGGTGCTTAAAGAGGTTGTAAACCTCCAAAAAAAAAAAAAAAAAACCCTGCAAGACAAAGGCATAATGAGTTAGTATGCATCGCATACTAGCTCAATATGAAATACTTACCTTAGAATAATGCCCTGAATCGGCGCCGGCACACCGCTGACAGGGCCAACATCTTTCCCAGAGTTACTTCCGGGTTCGCAGGCTCCGGTGCTATGATTGGCCGGAGCCGCAATGACATCACGCCGCTGCAGCCGCTGCAGTTATACTGTGGCAGGTTGGCTTGGCTTCGCGAATCGCTGTAGCTGTACATCGTTCCCTTTAACAGCTATAGCCGCGTGCGTACATTATATTTACTTGACCAAAGTGTTTATTGAGTCAACAGTTTTTTGGGTTGAAGGATTGTAATTTTTGTTTGCAGTGTATATAGTAAGTAGGCCCAGTTCCTAGCTAGACATATCCACTGTTCATTGGAATATGGCCAAGTGTAGATTTTGCAGCAGTGGGCAGACATACCACCAGGTTTGCCTCACTCTCTGCTCCTAAACTACAACTGACCTACATAGGTGTTGTACTTCATATGAGAGGATACATGCCGCTGAATGTTGAAGCCCACTTTTTGTAAACCATCCCACTTCCTCCTTATGGAGTCTTGCTTCTGGTCGATATATCTGTGTTGTGCTGCACATTACAGAATGTTTACCAGTATTTAAATGTACCTCCTGAAAATCACCGTATGCACGCTAGACCTCACTTTTTACATGCATAGGCCCATCATGCTGTTGAGACAGCCCTGTCACACTTTCAGCGAATGGAGCCCCCACTTTAACTTTAACTTAGGCCTCCATTTTGTGTGAGGCCTCCTTCACATGTATGTACTACAGCACCCAACACCCCTGCAAGGGCTGTGTTTACCTGCATGGGGATGCACTGGTGTTCTATGCATCCCCATGCAGGCAGTCCCATTAACCACTTGACCTCTGGAAGATTTACCCCCCTTCCTGACCAGGCCATTTTTTTTTTTTTGCGATACAACACTGCGTTACTTTGACTGACAATTGCGTGGCGCAATTCTGTACCCCCAAAAAAAATGTATGTCCTTTTTTTCCCACAAATAGAGCTTTCTTTTGGTGGTATTTGATCACCTCTGCAGTTTTTATTTTTTGCGCTATAAACAAAAAAAGACAGACAATTAAAAAAAAAAAAAAAAAACTATATATATATATATAATATATTATATACCGGTGTATAGACTATATAAAAAAAATTGAAAAAATCAAATTTCTTCATAAAATTTAGGCCAATACGTATTCTGCTACACGTTTTTGATAAAAAAAAAAAAAATACCAATAAGCGTATATTGAATGGTTTGCGCATAAGTTATACGCCTACAAACTATAGGATATATTTATGGAATTTTTATTGATTAATTTTTTTACTAGTAATGGCAGCGATCAGCGAGACTGCGATATTGCGGCAAACAAATCTGATACTAAGGCCCCTTTCACACTTGTGCGACTTCAAAGTCGCGCCATTTTACCGCGATTTTTGCCACGATTTTGCCTCGATTTCAAGCAATGCAGGGACTACTTTAAAGTCGGAAAACGACTTGAAGTCGTACCAATATGAATGACTGTCATTGGAAATCATGGGGAACGACTTGTCATGCTACTTTGCAGTCCCAAATCGTGGGACAAGTCGTATAAGTGTGAAAGTGGCCTCACTGACACTTTTGACACGTTGGAACCAGCGACACTAATACAGTGATCAGTACCAAAAATATACACTGTCACTGTACTAATGACACTGGCTGGGAAGGAGTTAACATCAGGGCGATCAAAGGGTTAACTGTATGCCTAGCTAATGTTTTTGTACAGTGTGGGAGGTGCTTTTACTAGGGGAAGACAAGGATCCATGTCCCTGCCCCAGATAGCAAGGACAACTTGCCACAAATTTGTTGCAATGTTGAACTGTAAGTCTGTTTAACTTGCTGCACATTTTCACTGGCAAGCTGTACACTTGCAGAACACTTGAAGTACAAGTTTTAGTTGACACTTTTCCAATTTGTAGCAAATTTGCATGGCAAGTCTCTAGCAAGAGCAAAGTTGTAGTGGTGAGTCTACAGCAAGAGCTCTAAAAGTCTACAGAAGCCATTCTCAACTAGGGTTCCATGGAACCCTGGGGTTCCTCCAGAGGTTGCTAGAGGTTCCTTGAGCTGTGGCTCAAAACCACATTTTTGATGGTGCCTACAGAGTTCAGCATCACTTAGCAAAGCCAGCAGCATGACACAAAATATATTTTTAGCTGTCTTTGAGGGTGGCATTCTGAGCACCATTTTAAGGGAAACATTTTCCTATTGACCACCAGTATAAGGGGCATTGTTCTATTGACCCCTGATGAATTGGTTTTAGTAAGGGTTCCTCGAGACCTGAAAATTATTTTTGGGGTTCCTCTAGGGTTAAAGGGTTGAGAGAGCCTGGTCTACAGCATGAAAATTCAGCCACAGTGACCCCTGTGGTAGGATGACTATTGCAGACTATAGTTGAACCAGAACTAGCAGCAGACTTGCAGAATATTTGCAAAGAAAGTTGATCTGGAGTCATGCAATGTGAACTTGCTGCAATTGTGCAACAAACTTGTGAAGCCTGGCAAGTCTAGCAATAGCTTAGCAAGTCATTTTCAAACTTGCAGCATGTTATCTGGGACAGGATCCATGCCTTCCCCATACCTCCCAACTATCTCTGATTTTGAGGGACTGTCCCTGATTTGGAGCAATGTCCCTCTGTCCCTCATTCCCCTCATTTGTCCCTCATTTTGGTCTGATCTATATAGTTGTATATAAAATGCACTTTGTATCTTTCAAAAAGTGTTTCCCAGTGCTAAACCTTTCATCCACATTCTAAATTGCTGCATTTGTACATTTTAAAAGCCAATATAAAGGAATAGTAGTGGTAAAAAAAAGCCCTTGTGGATTTAATTAACCTTTTTTTTTTTGGTTAATTCTCCTTTAAGGGGGTGTGGCAGGGGCGTGTCCTGGGAGGTATGCTTTCCCTACTGACAGAACGGCAGTCTGCCTTGTTTACATAGGCAGACTGCTGCTCTGCCTCTGTACTGAATGTTCGGCAGGTTCCTGGCAGACATTGAGTCCATGGTACCCGCAGATCAGCTCCTGCTGTGTATAATCACAGCAGGAGCGGACCGCCAGCAGGGCAGTTTTTAAGGCAGGGCAAAATGGGCAGTTGTGGGGCCTAAAGCAGCTGCCTCATACTTGCCAACAATCCTGGTTTAAATTCTCTTGTCCCTTGAGGTTTTAGTCCCGTGCTGTGTCCCAATATCTCAGTGTGAGGTGCTGCTACTAATGCTGCCCAGCTCTGCCCTATTGTGTACAGATGACTCTCACCTGCAGACCCTGTGTTTACATGTACATTATCGGCATTCGTATGTAAATAGCGGCGGCCGGCGGCATTGATATGTGTATCATGACTCCCTGAGGTGATATCCACAGTAATCTAGCAGCCAATCAACAATGTGCTGTAACTTCTAGCAACTAATCAGTGAGCTGTAATGTGTGCTGTAACCTCTAGCAACCAGTCAGCGAGCGGTAATGATACACTGTAACCTCTGGCAACCAATCACAATAGCTGCCTGATCTGATTCAGTAAACTGATTTGGAGTCTAGCTCCTATTTATTGTATGTCTCAGAGCAGGTGGAGAGCGAAACTGCATGGGGGGGGGGGGGCCAAGAAAAGTTTTGCCCAGGGTCCAATCAATATTAAAGATGGCCCTGACCGCCAGCAGTGCACATGCGCGACTCCTACCCAGAAGTGTTGGATCGTGTATTGGGTACGTGATCCGGCGCAGCAGTGCCACCTTGCCACTGTATATGTAAGTTATGTGGTTGGCAAGTGGTTAAAGTCAGTTGGGATTCAGCGCCTGCACAGACACAGCTGCCATTTGAGGGCCCTGGCACCGGTGTACACTTTACACCCATGTGAACAAGGTCTAAGATGGGCCCTTCTTACAGAGAACCTGTTTTTGTATCAATCACCCAGGGCCTCCTGTAAAACCTAGCAAAGTAAAACATTAAGTGAAAGGAGCTAAATGTAAGAGAAGAAAATGAATGCAGAACAAATACTCCACTATGTGAGGTTGATGTGAAGGCATGTTTGCCTAGCATGGCTTATTTGGACATATTTTCTCCTGTTGCCTGGGGCAGCACCAGCTAACTCTAGCCTGGGATGACCCATCACAGGGACACCGCAGGTTTTTTTTTTTTTGCCAGTGTTCCCCACATGATAATTTTAAGCAAATAAAAGCAGCTCTCCGTTTATTCCCGGGCTTAGTATTTTTCCATATCGTAGTATCGGTGGTGTCGGAGCGCTGGAATAGCTGGGTTGCAGGCGGGTCACAGTCACTCTAATTTACATTGGCAGTGGTATGTGGGAAAGCTTGCACAGAGCTCGACTGTGTTTTATTTTGCCTGAGATTTGACTTTCCTGAGAGCAACATTCAACAGATCCACATAAAAACGAGAGCGCGGGAGCCAGCGAGAACACACACATCTGTGGAAATCTTATTAATGCTCCATGGTCATGCCTGGGGCTCCCCGCTCCCCCCCCGAGCAGTGACTCATATTAATTCCATATCAAGTCCACATACATATTCACGATGCATGTTTCAGCTGCAGTCAGGACTCCTCGAAAACCAGTTCACTGGCCTCATTGCTAACAGCTGCAGCAGGTTTTCCCAGGCATTAGTCATACACCATCATTATTATTATTTCCTGTATTTTTTAGCACTAACATGATACTCAGTTCTTAAACAAAGTACATAGGTCCATTCACTTTATTTCTGGACCTGAAGGAGCCTCCATACACTATTGGGCCAGTTTGGTGAGGAACCAGTTAACTTAACTTATTTCCCCCCCTGCGTCATTTTGATTATAACCCCTTCTGAGCTGCAAAACCATGCTTACCCACAAAGCGCTTCAAGCATTGTCCTGCTGTCATCCGTCGCATGCGTGTCCCGCACCACCACCCAGATAACCAGCAATTGTGCTGCAAGTTTGAAAATGACTTGCTAACTTATTGTCAGGCTTCACAAGTTTGTTACACAATTGCAGCAAGTCCGCATTGCATGACTCCAGATCAACTTTCTTTGCAAACATTCTGCAAGTTCTGGTTCAGTTATGTTGTGCAATAGTCATCCCACCACTGGGGGCACTGTGACTTGCAGAGCTCTTGCTGTAGACTCAGCATTGCAACTTTGCTCTTGCTAGAGACTTGCCACGCAAATTTGCTACACATTGGAAGTGTTAACTAGAACTTGTGCTTCAAGTGCTCTGCAAGTGTACAACTTGCCAGTGAAATGTGCAGCAAGTTAAAGAGGAAGTACCGTATATACTCGAGTATAGGCCAACCCGAATATAAGCCGAGGCCCTTAATTTACCACAAAAAAACTGGGAAAACTTATTGACCCGTGTATAAGCCGAGGGTGAGAAATGGAGCAGCTACTGTAAGTGGAAAAGAGGGTCAGCAAATGCCCATCTGCACCCCTGTGTCCTGTACAAACCCCCCCCCCCCCCCTGTCCCCATTGCAGCCTACCTGTGCCGATCTGCCTCCCGCCGATCTGCCACCTGTGTCCACCAGTCTTAGTAGCGATCGTTAATGCCTCCTGTGCCGTGGATGTCCGATGTCCTGTGTCCCCCCATTGCTGATCCTGGCGATCAGCGTGTAAGGCGTCATTACACATTTAAAAGCCGCGCCTCCTCCTCCTCCTCATCCGTGATAGGAGGAACACTCGGTTTTCCCAGCAGTCAGTGTGCAGTGTTCCGCCTATTATGGACTTCCTCTCATCCTCGTCCATGAGATGAGAAGGACAGGACGTCCGTGATATGCGGAACACTGCACACTGACTTACTGCTGGGAAAATTAGTGTCCGCCTATCACGGATGGGGAGGAGGAGGAGGCGCGGCTTTTTAAACACTGCCGTCTGTCTGCGTGACACGCTGTTCATGTAGGCAGACGGCACTGACTCGAGTATAAGCCTAAAAAAGGGCTGAAAATCTCGGCTTATACTCGAGTATATACGGTAAACCCTGATGGGTTTTACTTCCTCTTTTGCGCCCTGCAAGGCCTGCAAATGAAAAGCATAATGGGCTAGTATGCATCGCATATTAGCCCATTAAATTACACTTTTCTGCAAATGAAGCCCGCCCTGTCCCCTGAGCAGGCCGCGTCCATCTTCCTTCCGGGGCCACGGACTCCAGCTCTGTGACTGTCCGGAGTCGCGTGACGTCACTCCCGCCCTGTCCCCTGAGCAGGCCGCGTCCATCTTCGCCCCTCTTCCTTCCGGGGCCACGGACTCCAGCTCTGTGACTGTCCGGAGTCGCGTGACGTCACTCCCGCGCATGCGTGCGGGAGCCTCCAGTCACGGCACACGCAGGGGAAGAAACGGCACGGTGGTCCGTTTCTTCACAGCGCGTGCGCCGATGACGACATTGGCGCACTACATGTGAAATATCTCCTAAACGTGCGCCACTACCTATAGGCTCTAGGCTTACCTACAGGTAAAAGTCACCAAAAAGGCTTTACAATCACTTTAACAGACTTACAATTCAACACTGCCACAAATTTGTGGCAAGTTATCCTATCTGGCATTGTATATTTGGGCATCATCAAAACAAAAGGTGTGCAAAATTTTACAGTTTGACTTTGTTTCTAAAGCAGCCACAACTTGTGGCAGAATAGAAAACCCAAACAGCTGCAGAGTGGGACCCTTGTTCTCTCTGTGGAAGCAGTGGTCTCATTGCAGAGGCTCCTAAGCCAGAGCTCTTTAAAGCGGTAGTAAACCACTGGGTAATGTCATATTGTGCTAGAATGCATTGCATACTAGCACATTTGTGAAACTTACCTGAAAACGAAGCATTCCAGCGATACGCTTTCACCGCTGGAGGGCGCTTCCATCCTCCCTGGTCTTCCTTCTGGGTTTGCGGACTCCTGCTGTGTTACTGGCCGGAGCCGCAATGATTATATTGGATTAGAGAGTTAGGGGGTTTCTAACTTGCCAAAAAAAAATAAAAATACTTCTGTCTGTGTGCCTATTGGAAATTTCTCCTCACTTCCTGTTTGGTAGTGTGGGGAAATCTCTCCGGTACCAGTCATGTGACAGGTGTCTTGCTCCTTCTGACTTTCTTTTCTCCCCATTCACTAAAATAAATGACCCTCTCCCAGGCTTGAACCATTCTGGCGGGAGGTGACCGTCACAATCAAACATCTGACAAATGTTGACTTGGAGGGGAACCCTGCGGCTTGTTTGCTCCATCTTTCACCGCGACCGAAATACAAGGCCCCCCTTACAATCCAACTACTGAACGCCGCTAAGGCGTGCATCCCCCTCTGTTGGAGATCGGAGACCCCACCATCCAAAGCCCTGTGGTTCTCTAAAGTAAATTAACTAAGAGATATGGAAAATCTCACCGCCACCCCGCACAACTGGGAGGAGACCTTTTGTGAAACCTGGAGACCCTGGCACCACTTTGTGTACACTGACGCATTTCTCCAGGAGGTTTCGTAATTTTGGAGGACCTCCTGGATTTAGCTCTGCTCACAAGGGTGAGAGGCACCTATTACCTACTATCTGTTCAATTTCTCTCTCCCCTCTCCTCCACCCAGTTCTCCTCCCTTATCAGGGACAACCGCTATACCCTTTCCCCCTCGCCTGTTAAATGAATCCTTTCCCCTCCTGCCCCTCCTTATTTGAATATTGGCTTTAGTTATAGGTATTACTTTTTCGAATATAGCTTATATCCACATCCAACTTTATTCTTAATTTCGGTTTCTTTTTTTTTGTTTCCTTTCTTTCCCTTTTACGTTATATCTTAATCCCACTGGCCATCGGGACGCACAGCATCCCAATACTGTTTGAAATAGGGTTGCACCAATACCGATACTAGTATCGGTGCTGATACAGAGTATTTGCCCGAGTACTTGTACTCGGGCAAATGCTCCCGATTCCTGACCCGATACTTTTTGTATGAGGAGGTGGCTCCCGTAAGTCAGTGGGCGGAGAGCGAGTCCTGGGCTGGCGGCAGCGAAAGGTAAGCTTGCCGGGGGCAGCGGTGTTGGTCGCACTCGCAGCCGTCAGAATCTGTGACCCGGGCCGTCACATTCGTTAACAAAAGTGACAGCCCCGGTCTTCGTCGGAGATTGAACAGCGCGACGCCCATCCTGGTACACCCTGTACTCGGCCTCAGCCAGCAGTCACAAGGCGGCAGCGGACATCTTGTTACACCCAGCCCATATAGTTAACTATATGGGCTGGGGGTAACAAGATGTCCGCTGCTGCCTTCTAACTGCTGGCTTACTGAGGCCGAGTGCAGGGTGTACCAAGATGAGCGTCGCAGCACTTGTATACTCTAAAGTTTGAACTTTGACTGTTATGGATTGTCTCTCATCATTTCATTGCTGCTGCCTGCCCATCAGTTGCACCTATCATTCCCCATAAGTGCCACCTATCAGTGCCCATAAATGCCACCGATCACAGCCAGGATATCAGTGCCCATAAGTGCCACCTATCAGTGCCCATAAATACCACCTATCAGGGCCAGCATATCAGTGCCCATCAGTCAGTGCCAGCATATGAATGCCAATCAGTCAGTGCTGCATATCAGTGCCACCTATGAGTGCCCATCAGTGCTACTGTCACATGACATTAAAAAAAAAGTATCAGTAATCGGTATCGGCGAGTACTTGAAAAAAGTATCGGCACTTGTACTCGGTCTTAAAAAAGTGGTATCTGTGCAACCCTAGTTTGAACCTTATTTTCTAGCACAGCTTGACATTTATGTTTTTTGCTAGGGTCCCCGTTATGGTTGTTTGTGGATTCCCTCAGCTTTATCTGTTGTCCATGATTTTTGAGTATATCCTGTGTGCCCATCTCATTAGGGTATTTCTGGGACAACCGATTTGTATATTGGCTGATTGTTTCTGTTTCATAATGGTATTGGTATTATATGTTTGTCATTCACTTTGCATGTAAACTTTGCATGTATCTTCTTTGAAAAAAAATAAAGGAATTACAAAAAAATTACAGAATTACAAAAAAATATTTAAAAATGACCCTCCAGTTTCCTAACAGTCCAAAGCAAGTAAAGCAGAAAAAAACGTGTAAAGGACAGACAGCACTGTCTTTTATAAATATGCTGGATTATTTGCTTGAAATACTAAAATAAAGCAAACGGAGCAAAGATAAGTGTCTTCCGGATGATACCCAGGATAGTATTGCATCATGCGTGGCATGTGAGAGATTTCATCAGCGGAGTAACACGCACCTCCCAAAATACTGGAGGGGATTTTTATTTCATTTTCCATTTATTTCTCCTAATACAAGAAAAACAATACACAGCACCAAACTATCCCCCCATGGACTGTAATGGGGGATTTTCTCATATGCACTCAGTAGCGGATGCACTTGTCAAGTAAACAGGGTCCATGTCTGGATTAATGATTTAAAGCCCAACAAACAGTAAAATCTATGTGTTCTTCTCCTTCCTAACATATGCAGAATATAAAGCTTATTTTGTCTAAGGAAATATGATAGACAGCAATGCCTACCTAATCCACGGTGCCTTAGGTTTCTTCTCTGCCAGTTGTCTCACCCATGTCACCATGTACAATGCCAACAAAGTTGTTACTAGAGGTTCCTTGATATCTAGGCCCCACCAGCTGCTAGAAACCTGTCCAATCAGGGTGGTCTTATTGGCCACTAAGACCGGGTCAATTAGACAGGAGACAGACAGCATGTGAGTGGGGCTTAGTCCAGAAGTTGGGGAAGTCGAGCACCCACTAACAAGAGGACATCCATATCAGGGGGGCACAAAAAAGAGGGTTAGTAAGGGTAAAAGTTGTGCCTGCTTTTCTTTAAAATAAATCCCTATTAACCTCTGTAACCTTAAGCTGGCTATAGAAGGTTGGAATCTCGGCCGGTTCGGCAGGGACCTGACCAGATTCGAACCATGTATGGGCAGGCTGATTGTACCAACCAGCATGTCGGATTTCTAGCATGCAATTATTACCAGCAGCTATAGCCGCTAGCAATAATCACTGTGTTCTCCCAGCAGGGATGGGTCCCCAAGCCTGTTTGCCAGGAGAACAAAATATTCCCATGGTAGGGATTCCTCCTTTAACAGGGACTGTGTTGATGGGGGAATCAAACAATTTTCTTTCCTGCAACTCGTGGCCTTAAACGCTGTGTTGTAATTATTCCTAATTTTCAGCATCATCTCCCTTCCCCCTTCCATGTAGTAACTTGTCAGCTCAGCTTCCCCTGCTCCCCCTTCCTAGCAGTGACTTGTCAACTCAGCTTCCCCTGCTCCCCCTTCCATGTAGTGACTTGTCAGCTCAGCTTCCCCTGCTCCCCCTTCCATGTAGTAACTTGTCAGCTCAGCTTCCCCTGCTCCCCCTTCCATGTAGTAACTTGTCAGCTCAGCTTCCCCTGCTCCCCCTTCCATGTAATGACTTGTCAGCTCAGCTTCCCCTGCTCCCCCTTCCTAGCAGTGACTTGTCAGCTCAGCTTCCCCTGCTCCCCCTTCCTAGCAGTGACTTGTCAGCTCAGCTTCCCCTGCTCCCCCTTCCATGTAGTGACTTGTCAGCTCAGCTTCCCCTGCTCCCCCTTCCTAGCAGTGACTTGTCAGCTCAGCTTCCCCTGCTCCCCCTTCCATGTAATGACTTGTCAGCTCAGCTTCCCCTGCTCCCCCTTCCTAGCAGTGACTTGTCAGCTCAGCTTCCCCTGCTCCCCCTTCCTAGCAGTGACTTGTCAGCTCAGCTTCCCCTGCTCCCCCTTCCATTTAATGACTTGTCAGCTCAGCTTCCCCTGCTCCCCCTTCCTAGCAGTGACTTGTCAGCTCAGCTTCCCCTGCTCCCCCTTCCTAGCAGTGACTTGTCAGCTCAGCTTCCCCTGCTCCCCCTTCCTTGTATTAACTTGTCAGCTCAGCATCCCCTGCTCCCCCTTTCATGTAGTGACTTGTCAGCTCAGCTTCCCCTGCTCCTCTATCCTAGCAGTAACTTGGCAGTTCAGCTTCCCCCTCCCAGCAGTGTTATGGGCTTTAACGATGAAAGGCCACATATATGGCCTTATGGAAACCGTTTTCTATGCTTAGAGCGCGTACCACAGTCACCGGCAGAGACTGGAAAGCTCCCAATGCATACTTGCAATCAGGAGCTTTCCAATCATGTGACCGCTGTGACAGCCAATCACAGCATTCACATGACCCAAATGCCTCCCAGCATTTGAAGGGTCGGGAGGTGGCGGCAGGAAGGGGTTACAAAAAAAGGTAAACGGAAAAAAAAAAAAAAAAACAGCACTATTCATGTACAGGATGAGAGTCAGGAACTTTATTAAGAGGGTAAAGATCTTCTTTAACCACTTCAGCCCCTGAAGGTTTTACCCCCTTAATGACCAGGCCATTTTTTGCGATGCAGCACTGCATTGCTTTAACTGACAATTGCACGGTCGTGCCACATTGTAACCAAACAAAATTGATATCCTTTTTTCCCCACAGAAAGAGCTTTCTTTTGGTGGTCTTTGATCACCTTTGCGGTTTTTATTTTTTGCGCTATAAGCAAAAAAAAACACGACAATTTTGAAAAAAATTAATAAATATTTTTTACTTTCTGCTATCATACAAAGCCAAAAAAAAATATAAAAAAACAAATGTATTCATCAGTTTAGGCCAATATGTATTCTGCTACATATTTTTGGTAAACAAAAATCGCAATAAGCGTATATTGATTGGTTCGCGCAAAAGTTATAGCGTCTACAAAATAGGGGATAGATTTATGGACTTTGAATTTATTTTTTTTTATGTTTTCACTGGTAATGGCGGCGATCCGCCATTTTTAAGCAAGACTGCGATATTGCAGCGTACAAATCTGACCCCAAGTGACACTTTTTGGGGACCAGTGACATTATTACAGTGATCGGTGCTAAAAAAATGTATTTATCAATGTATAAATGATACTGGCAGGGAAGGGGTTAACACTAGGGGGCGATCAAGGGGTTAACTGTGTTCCCTGGGTGTGTTCTAACTTTGTGGGGGCTGGGGGGTCACTGGGACAACACAGAGATCGCTGTTCCTGATCAGTAGGAACAGCAGATCCCTGAGTGGTCCCCTGTCAGAACGGGGATCCGCCTTGTTTACATAGGCAGATCCCCGTTCTGCCTCCTCTGTGCAGCGATCGTGGGTGGCCGCTGGATATCGCGCACGCACGCCCACAGTATCTATTGCATGAAACGACGTACAGGTACGTTGTTTCGCCCAATAGAGCCGCCCTGCCGCTGTATATGTGCGGTGGGCGGTCTTTTAAAAAAACAATCCTGGGTAGATTTTGATTGGTTACAGTGAATTACCGTTTCGGCACACCATTGTTGCTTTTTCCAATGCTTTGCTTTGCTGTGTTGCACAACTTTAGAGTAAAGTATTCTATAGCACAGCTTTTATTGTCTGAAGTGGTACAATGAAACTTCTCTTTTCTAAAACTTCTGGTCTGCCATGAAGAACCGCAGATGTTCAGGAAGTAACAGGTCAAATTAAATCAATATTGCAAGAGGGGTGACTTGAATTTAAGTAAGGAATTTGGAAAATGTATAGGGCAAGGGTAAGAGAACAATGTACGGCAGATCTTCCATATAGGACAGTAAATTAATGATCTGCAAAATGTCATTGCCTACGCGGAATATCTGTAAAATAATATGTGTATATTCAACAAAGCCCATAGCAATCCATATTGTGCTGTATGTCTGCCCATAGACCGACAGATATCTTCTAAGAACAATAACAGGGACCAGGCTACTAATATTATTGCTCTAGGACTGAGACCTGCTACAGTTCTCGGCTGTCCTGTCCCTTTTTTTCTGTGTGGATAAAACGCATGAAGGTAAAAAAAGTATATCGCTTTAAAAGGGCAGCCAACAATTTAAATTTTTTTATGCTATGTTGTTGGCAACATGTAATTACAAAGTAGGTGTTATCTCAATTTTGCTGCAAAAGTGGAAATACACTTTAAAGCGATAATAAAGTCTCATTTTTTTTTGTTTAAAAATAACAAACATCTTATACTTACCTGCTCTGTGCAGTGGTTTTGTACAGAGCAGCCCAGATCCTCCTCTTCTCCGGCCCCTCGCCAGTTCTCCTGGCCCCTCCCTCCTGCCCAGTGACCCCACAGCAAGCAGCTTCCTATGGGGGTACCCAAGCCGAGCTGCTGCTCTGTGTGTCCATTCAGATATTTTTAGCACTGATCACAGTATTATGCCCCATACACACGGTCGGAAATTCCGACCACAAAATCCGTAGGATTTTTCCCGACGGATTTTGTCCGACACTGGTGTTGCATACACACGGTCGGACAAAGTTGTTGGAAAATCCGATCATTCTGAACGTGGTGACGTTCGTTGCGTACGACGGAACTACGTAGAGGCTATTAGCCAATAGCTTTGGTCTCCTAATTTGATCTGAGCATGCGTGGCACTTTGTCCGTAGGAATTCTCTACACACGATCGGAAAAAAGTCTGATCGGATTTTGTTCCGTCGGAAATTCCGACGGAAAAAGTCAGATGGAGCCCACACACGGGCGGATTTTCCGACAACATGGTCCGATCGGACATTTTCCGTCGGAATTTCCGACCGTGTTTACGGGGCATTAGAGTCACTGGTTCCCACAAAGTGTCAGAATGTCCGCCGCACAATCGCAGTCTCACTATAAGTCGCTTATCAAGCCATTACTAGTATAAAAAAATAAAATCCCAGTATATATTCCATAGTTTGTAGATGCTGTAACTTTTGCACAAACCAGTCAGTATACGCTTATTTGGATTTTTTTACCAAAAATATGTAGCAGAATACATATTGGCCTAAATTGATTTTTATTGGATATGTTTTATAGCAAAAAGTAAAAAATATAATTTTTTTTTTTTTTAAATCGTCTGTAATTTTTTGTTTATAGCGCAAAAATAAAAAAAACGCAGCAGTGATCATAGACCACCAAAAGAAAGCTCTATTTCTGGGGAAATGGACATAAATGTCATCTCAGTACAGAGTTGCATGACCGCGCAATTGTCAGTTAAAGTAACGCAGTGCCGTATCACAAAAAACGGCCTGGTCGTGAAGGGGGGTAAATATTCTGGAGGTCAAGTGGTTATGTTAAACATTGCATAGCAGGGAATGCTAGGTAGGATTTTTAGCAAAGCATAAGCAGCAATTAAAAAAAATAAAATAATTTGTAGTTATGCTGTGTGAATAGAAATATGTAATAAATATAATGTAAATTTAATCCCAATTTGACTGCAAAAGTGGAAATATATTTCAAGATAAAAAAAGTAACATTTAAATCTTCAATTAAGCTATTTATTTTTTTAGGGCCCATTCACACCTGAGTATTTTCAGCTCGTAAAACGCTCACTTCAAAAGTTCCAAAACGCCCAACAAGCAAAATCCCATTCATTTCAATGGCTCCTGTTCACATCTGAGCGTTCTGTCACCTGAAGCAAAACGCCTGATTTAAAAAGCTTCTTTTTAGGCAGATTACAGGCGTTTTTGTGCTTTTTACATTGGTGAACATTCGACCTGTACAGAAACGTCCGAAACGCCAGAAAAACACTCCTAAAAAACGCCAGAAAATGATACGATCAGGTGTGAATGCAGCCTTAATGCATTAACCCAAATTAACTAACAAAAATGAAAAAAAAATAAAAAGTTTAAATATTGATTAGAAAAACAGAAAACAAAACACAAATCTGCAGGAAAATAATAGTGGAATAGAGGAGAAGGGTGAGAAGAAGTCAAAGGTAAACTAAAGGTTAAAGTGGAAGTAAACCCCCCTATCGTTTTCAGCCAAGGAAGCTGCCATCTTTGCCTCTGTTTAATCTTCAACTGCCACAGTGCTGCACATGTGATCTGTTATGACACCAGCCATTGGATGGTTTGACTGTTTGGTTGAGAGCACAGCCAATGTGCAGTTAGCATTCACAGCATGCCTTTTTTTTTTTAGACTGTTAAATCGATGGGTTTACTTCCGCTTTAATAAGGGGTTAAATGGAAACAAATTTATTTTGTAATTCCCAAAACTGGGCTTTAAAGAAAGCAATGGGGTGAGGTGGGGGAGGGGTTGACAACCCTGTGGAGCCACTTCTTTATTTTCTGACCCTGAAAGGCATAGCTCCCAACTGTCCCTGATTTCGAGGGACTGTCCCTGATTTGGAGCAATGTCCCTCTGTCCCTCTTTCCTCCTCATTTGTCCCTCATTTTGGTCTGATCCATATAGTTGTATATAAAATTCACTTTTTATCTTTCAAAAAGTGTTTCCCGGTGCTAAACCTTTAATCCAATTTCTAAATTCCTGCATTTGTAAATTCTAAAAGCCAATATAAAGTAGTGGTAAAAAAAGCACTTGTGGGTTTCACCAATTTTAGTTTTTTTTGTACAATTCTCCTTAAAGAGGGTGTGGCAGGGGGTGTGTCCTACGCCTACATACTTTTGCTGATAGGTGTCCCTCATTCCCATCTCAAAAAGTTGGGAGGTATGGAAAGGGGCCTCTGGATGCCGTTACAAGTAGGGGCTGTCCTTGCCTGTTTTGGGCCCCAGAACCTCCATATCCAGATGACACCCAGCTTACCATCAGTGACTGAAGGTACCCTGACTATATTTCAAGACCAGTAGTTTGCCCAGAGGAGCTTCTGCTTCAGGTAACCACCAACCACTAATGAATCGGGACCCACTGTCCCGATTGAAGGCCAATGTAATAGGACCTTTTCCTATCAAACGCAAATGATTTTGGGCACTTCACTGCTCACCATGTGGAGGGGAAATGAATGCTAACCTTCAGTGTAACAGGGGTATTAAAACTGGCCACCACTTTAATGAGGCATTTACACTGACTACCAACGTAACTGATGCATTTACACTGATTGCCGTAACGAGGGACCTTATACTGACCTTCAATGGAAGATGTGAATGACCCACCATTTTACTTTGGTGGTCTGTGTAAATATCCCTGGTTACTGGATATTGTATTGAACGGCAGTGTGCCGTGGGGCCTTGATGTTTGTAAATTTGTGAAGACACACACCTACCTCCCAACTTTTTGAGATGAGAATGAGGGACACTTATCAGCAAAAGTATGCAGGCATAGGACACACCCCTGGCCACACCCCCTTAACCGGTTCCCCTGGTCGGGACCCCCGTGAGTCCGGTCGCAGGTCCCGCGGACTCTAACCCCGCGGGGATTCGTCTCACGGGAAGGCTGAACGAGGAGATGCGGAAGTAGACAGCATCTCCCCGTTCTGCCTAGCAACAAGTGACACTGTTCTCTGCTCCCTGTAATTGGAGCAGAGATCAGTGTTCACTAACACACAGCCACACCCCCCACAGTTAGTAACACGCCCCTAGGAACACTTAACCCCTACACTGCCACCCCCTGGTTAACCCCTTCACTGCCAGTGTCATTTACACAGGAATCAGTGGATTTAAATAGCACTAATTGCTCTATAAATGACAATGGTCCCAAAAATGTCAGATGTGTCCACCATAATGTCGCAGTCACAATAAAAATCGCTGATCGCCTCTATTACTAGTAAAAAAAAAAAATTATTAATAAAAATGCTATAAAACTATCCCCTATTTTGTAAACGCTATAACTTTTGCGCAAACCAATCAATAATCGCTTATTGCGATTTTTTGTTACCAAAAATATATAGAAGAATACGTATCGGCCTAAACTGAGGAAAAAATATGTTTTTTATATATTTTTGGGGGATATTTATTATAGCAAAAAGTAAAAAAATAATGCTTTTTTTTTTTTTTCAAAATCAACGCTCTTTTTTTGTTTATAGCGCAAAAAATAAAAACCGCAGGGGCGATCAAATACCACCAAAAGAAAGCTCTATTTGTGTGAAAAAAAGGACGTCAGTTTTGTTTGGGAGCCACGTCGCACGACTGCGCAATTGTCAGTTAAAGCGACACAGTGCCGAATCGCAAAAAGTGGTCTGGTCTTAAAGCGGGATTCCGCCGAAATAAGTTTTTTTTTTTCCCCCAATCAGTGTAAAATACACACATACATAACATGTCACTTACCTGCTGCAGTTCTTCTCGCCGCCGATCGCCGATTCTGTCCGTTTGGATAACTTAGAAAATATCTTGCTGGACGATTCCATCTTGCTTGTGGGCACAAGCATTTACTTCCGGGATGCGGTGAATGCTGCGCTCCCAGCATTCACCGCTCGATCCCGCGCATGCCACATCCCGCGCATGCTCAGTTCGTAAAATTTCTGGTTGCCATCACAACGGCCGAAATCTCTCGAGATTTCGTGCTGACGGCGTCCCCCGTGGCTTCATGGGAGGAATGCAGAACAGCTCCCAGAAGTCATTGCGGAGCGGGGGGACAGCCGAAAACACGCCTACTCCCACGGGAGGACAGACCGGAAGCCAGAGGAAAAAGCTGTCAGGTAAGTTAAATAATTTTTTTTTTTTTTTTTTAATGGTCATTAGTGCATCAGCTTTACTAACTGCTTTTAATAAGCTAAAGAAGATTTTTGGAGTACCAAACCGCTTTAAGCCAGCAAAATGGTCCGGTCTGAAAGTGGTTAAAGGAGAATTGTACAAAAAAGAATAAGATTGGTTAAACCCACAAGTGCTTTTTTTAACCACTACTATTCCTTTATATTGGCTTTTGGAATTTACAAATGCAGCAATTTAGAAATCAGATGAAAGGTTTAGCACTGGGAAATACTTTTTGATAGATAAAACGTGCATTTTATGTACAGCTATATAGATCGGACCAAAATGAGGAGGAATGAGGGACATTGCTCCAAATCAGGGACAGTCCCTCAAAATCAGGGACAGTTGGGAGCTATGCACACATTTATTTCCCTGAAATGTGTGATATGTAGTCACTATGCCCTGTAAGTAGACACTGCTGTGTCACACATTTCACAGAGCCTGCCTTCTGAACTACAGAGGAGGAGTTTCAGGGGGCGGAGTCAGTAGAGGAATCACTTCTTGCAGATAGCAAGGTACCATGGGATATGTAGTCCCTAGAAATTGAGGAGAAGCTGCAAAGCATGCAAGGAATTCAGGAAGTTGTGGAAAGAGATGGCCAGGAGAAAAGGCAGAGCTCACAACATGGAAAGAATTTTTCAAGTAAGCTCATATTGGATAGTCAATAATAACCATTGTTTATTAAAACTAACTTGCGTTTAAAACGATAATCATAAAAATAATAATCATAATAAAAATAATAACCATTGTTTGTATTGCTGAGGTTATAAAATGAAAGTGTATGGCGTGACCATAGATTTCCTTTAACAACACACGCTGTTTATGTTATTCACAGCATAGCAGTAAATTAGCCTTCAGAAAAGCTGTAGCTGTCTGCTCGCCACCTACTGGTTTTAAGAGTTAAATATAAAAAAAATGCACTATTTGGTCTCTACTGCCCCGTACACACAATCGGACTATCCGGTGGGATTGTCCGCCAGACTAGAGTCATAGGGTGAATGAGTGAATGAGTATGGGGTACGATGTACCCCTACCCATTCACCTGGTGAAAAAAGTGTAAATAAAAAAACACAACACAAGTTTTTAAAATACTTTATTACACAGCTCCGGGGGTCTTCTTCCGTCTTGGGGGGTCTTCTCGCCGGACTCCTCCGCTATCTTCTGCTAGCTCTTTTACTAGCGGAGGAGCCCGGCTTTCTCCTTTGTCGCCGCCGCCGTCTGGGGGTCTTGTTCCGACTTCGGGGGTCTTGTCCCGCTCTTCTGTTCTTCTTGCCGCCGCCTTCTGCTTCTTCTTCTTCTGAAAATTCCGGGCGTGTGTGGGCAAGTCCACACGTTCGAAAAGTCCAGCGGACCTCCGCTGGAAAGTCCGGCAGATTGTCCGCCGGATAGTCCGGACGAAAAGTCCGATCGTGTGTACGTGGCATACCAGATATCCTGAAAATAAAAAGGAGAATACATACATTACATGTAAAAACAGCAACAAATGCAGCCAATCATATGTCATATTTCAATTGTATACATTGATAACTGTATTGTGTACTTATTTTTTCTTCTAAATAAGTCAGCTTTGTTATGTTGCTATTTCATAACATTTATTTTATTATTTCATAATTTGTCTTACAAACCTGGAATACATGATGTGTTCATTTAGAACACAATCTGGTATTTTTGATTAGAAGATCACATTTATGAAAATGAAATGTATTCTGTGATACTGGAAGGAATTCTGTGATCTGTAACAGAACTGGAACTTCACATTCAGATTGTCTTTAGGACAAATGGGAAAGTTCTATCCGATTACTTTTCATCTTCCAGCCATAAGGTCCATGTGCTGGAGAGGTACTTGTCTGCCAGTCACACTTCCTCAATAAATGCTCATTAAGTCCAGCGGAATGACAGTTGTTGACAGACGAAATGACATAATGGTGATGAATGGACATTTGCCAGCCTTCCCGCTGGTATTCTTTAGGAGGAAGGAAATTAGTTATGGAGCTGCAAGTAGCACAAGCAGATTTCCTTCTGTCTACATACCCTTCCGTGGGGTGGATATCAGCGCAGTGCAGAGTAGGTGAACATCACACGCGGTCAGTGATGTCACAAGTCACAGTCATGTAACACTGTACCCACATTACATTTTTATAATTTTTTTGAGACAGAGCTTTCTTTTGGTGGTATTTAATCACCACAGTTTTTTTTATTTTTTGCTAAACAAAAAACAAAGACTTAATTTTTATTAGTTTTTGTTATAACATTTTGCAAATAAGCAGTTTTTCTTCACTGATGTGCACTGATGAGGCCGCACTGATGAGGTGGCAGTGATGGCACTGATGAGGCTGCACTGATGTGCACTGATGAGGTGGCAGTGATGGCAATGATGAGGCTGCACTGATGGGCACTGATGAGGCTGCATTGATGAGGTGGACCCTTGGGAGCGTTGATGAGGCGGCACTGATGAGGTGGCAGTGATGGGCACTAATGAGGCTGCACTGATGTGCACTGATGAGGCTGCACTGATGGGCACTAATGAGGCGGCACTGATGAGGCTGCACTGATGTGCACTAATGAGGAGGCACCAATGAGGCTGCACTGATGGGCACTGCTAATTTGCACTGATGATCAGTACCCTGATTATCAGTGTAAATAATGTACTCGCTGTGCCCTGTCAGACTTGCCATAATTTTTCCTCACACAGAGACAGCGTGTGAGGAAAGGAGAGCCAATAGCCGGCAAGTCTGTTTACATGTGACCAGCTGTGATTGGACACAGCTGATCACATGATAAAGAGCCGCTGTGATTGGCCATTTACCTCAATCTGTGATCAGCTGTCACAGAGTGGGCCCCAGAGGGCGTGCTGGAGGCGCACACATGGGAGGATGTCCATGGATGTCCTCTAGTTAATAAACCTCTGATATCATTCACAATTTACTGATAGCTGCATTGGACCTGCAGGTGACCACCTTCTGAACTGCATTTGATTTGCTTCAGGGGGGTGTTGCATGTGCTTAACTAGCAGTCCTTTGAGACTTATAAGTTGAGCTCCACCTTTAGACCCCTTTCACACGGGTGCCTCCATCTTGCGGATTCCGCTTGCTCAGTGGGGGGATTGCGCCGATGATCCCCGCTGAGGAGACGGATGACAGGTCCGCTCCGCTGTGCAGCACGGACACAGTCCCGCTACCCTCTATGAGGAAATCGGGTGGAAACTGACCGCCTGTCTGTTTTCATCCGATCCGCCAGATGGATGGAAAAGCCTGTGTGAAAGGACCCTTTAACCGCTTGCCGAACCGATATGGCAGTCCCTTTAATGGCTATAGCAGGCACAGCCATGACGCGTCGCCAGAGCCATTGCACGTGGCCAGCGGCCGCTATGTCCACTGGCCACCCGCGATTGCTCCACAGAGAGCCAGAACAGGGATCTGTCAATGTAAACAAACAGATCCCTGTTCTGTCAGGGGAGTAGAGAGAGATCGTCTGTTCCTAGTGGTCAGGAACAGCAATCTCTCCCTACTCCCAGTCAGTACACTCCCACCACAGTTAGAAACACCTCCCAGGAAACGCATTTAACCCCTTGATCGCCCCCTAGTGTTAATCCCTTCCCTGCCAATGTCATTTATACAGTGATCAGTGGCTATTTTTAGCTCTGATCACTGTAATAATGCAATTGATCTCAAAAAAGTGTCAAACGTGTCCGATCTGTCCACTGCAATGTCGCAGTCCCGCTAATAATCGCTGATCACCGCCATTACTAGTAAAAAAAAAAATGTATAATAAAAATGCCATAAATATATCCCCTATTTTGTAGACGCTATAACTTTTGCGCAAACCAATCAGAAGAATACATATTGGCCCAAACTGATGAAGACATTTTTTGGGGATATTTATTATAGTAAAAAAATGTTTTTTTGTTTTTCAAAATTGTCAGTCTTTTTTTGTTTATAACGCAAAAAATAAAAACCACAGAGGTGATCAAATACCACCAAAATACCACCAAAAGAAAGCTCTAATTGTTGGGGAAAAAAGGACCTCAATTTTTGTTTGGGTACAACGTAGCACGGCCAGGCAATTGTGAGTTAAAGCGACGCAGTGCCATATCACAAAAAATGGCCTGGTCATTAAGGGGGCAAAATCATGCGGGGCTGAAGTGGTTAAACTGGACTTGTCAGCCTGAACTTCGCCTCTTAAAGTAGCCAGAATAAAGTAACTTTTGGAGACTTAGGTCATCTGCATGCTTTAACCTAGGGAGATGTGTTTCATTAGAAATATAGTTGACTTGGCCCTCAAATTCGTCATTTGATGTAGTTGACATTTTTTATAAATTTTTTCAAAGAATGATTCTAACACTTATTAGTACTTTTGTATGCTAGTTTACAATAAAAATACTTAAAAAGAATTTAGGCTCCAACTTGGATTATGATGGTCTGGCACTAATAACAATAGTTTGGCCTCCAAGCACCAATGTATGTTATATACATAGCGACGTTGTTCCTGGTACCTGGAATTCATCTTTCATTTGGACGGATCGGCATCGGGGGGCCGACATTGCGGGCTCACTGGACAGGTAAGTGTCCTTATTAAAAGTCAGCAGCTACAGTGTTTGTAGTTGCTGACTTTAAAAAAAAAAAAAAATGTCCAGACTTCCTCTTGAAGTTCTTCTGCTCAGATAAAATGTTAGCTCTTTATCTATTTTCAGTGTACGCAAAATCATATGTAATGGAAGAGTTTTATTTTATTTTTTTCAATTATTGTGCTGAGGTTTATACATGTCTGTTTGACTCTTACTTGTGGCACATGATCTAAGCATATTTTATGGGTACAAGAATGCTTTTGTTTTATTTAATCATGCCCCTTTAAGCCCCTCTCACTGGTAATGCAATTTTGCCACATACAGTGTTCGCCACTGTGCTATGCACGCCGCATTAATACTCTTCTTGTGCCACCCAAAGGTGTCTCAGGTCTTTTACAACCCTAGAGTGTGTACTACAAAAAAAAAATTTTAATGTGCACCGCTAAAGTGTTCGGGTTTGGCTTGAAGAAAAGGTGGCAACCCTATCTGTGTCGCATCAGAAATGTGGAAGGGCTAATGTACATAATAAAAAAAATGTCTTCCACCTGCTCTCTGTGTGTCTGTGAATACTCTTCCTGTTTGAGACTGTGTCAGATCTAATTACTCTAGCTCTCACCTGCCCCAGCACTAAACTGAGACCCAGGGATTGTGGGATATATAGTTTCTTCACAGGAAGTGTCAGTTCTCACACTACAGACAATGGTCATGCATTAACCTGTGCAGTACCACATGCCTCATGTTTGAACACAAACAGAAACGTCTGACACTGGAATGTTGAGGTTTACTCTACTATAGGCTGTGCATACAGGGCAACAAATGACACCATGAAACTAAATGATCAATGCACATCTTCTGCAGGTAGGAAAGTAGGTGGGTCCTAGACCCAAGTTACCCAGTCAGGGAGAGAACACACACAGCCCTTGGTTGCTATTAATTGTATTATTTATAGGTTAGCAGTAATGAGTGTTGATAATTCTTGGAGGCAATGCAAGTTTGTATTTACACAGTATTACTAGGCTCTGGCCAGTTATACCAAGGGATGGCTTCCACTGGAGGGATGGGGGTTTGCGGTGCCCTGGGACAGCACTAAAATGCTGCGACGGAGAATCCACAATACTGTCCCAGACCTGGGATGTTTCCTCACTGCAGGTGTTGTCCCTTTAATGCCCCTATGACTTTGTCCACTTGGGAGACCCGATCAAGATGGCCACCTGAGATCTTGAAAGATTTCAGCGTCCAACTGGACAGCTGGCTCCTCTAAGACATTGATGGAGTCCATAAGGGGACAGTTCCCTTATCTGACTCCACTCCACCTATAACAACCTAAAGGCTGCAATGGAACCTGCACCTGCCTACAAGTTTTTATTGCCTTTAAAGACAATCTCCAGGTAAACATGACCTACCACCCCCCCTACAGACCTTTTTCTGAAGCAGTGATAGTCCGCTGTCCATGCCCCTTGCTAGCACCATTTCTGGGTGCAGTGCAGACTCCTCTTCTGGAAACTTATAGGATCCCCCCACCTACTGTACATAAAAAAAGACTTAAAACATCACATCACTATGAATGAATGAGGAGGTTCACCCTCTCAGTCAACACTGACTATTTTTAATCCTTATGATGCTAGCATTTGTAAATAGTTAGGAAATTATATCCTATTTACTTGTTTTAAAGAGTTTTTAGATTCCTTCAGTTACCTCCTGGTTTCCATGCCTAGGCTAATGGTGTCATACATCCCAGGAGTCTTTAGGAGGGGAGGAGGTGTTTTCTTATCTGAGCACACCCTCCTGCATGAGCTAGGGGCAGATGGATTCCAGGAAGTAAATGCTGCATGAATCTTCTGCCCTTACTCATTTACTTACCAGAAATGCTAGGGGGGTGTTTTTCAACAAGATTTCTCAGCAAAATAAAGTATGGAAATACGGATGGATGGGGTGAGTTTGCTTTGAATATTAAAAATGAATTAAAGTGGATGTAAACGCTAATTTTTTTTTTTCGATGTCATAATGTAGAGAATAATATTTCCTTTCATTTGAGCCCAATCTTGCCACACAGATTTACTCAAGGCCTGAGCAATCCTCTTTTATTGTTCAGTTAGAGAAATCTTGACAAAGTCTTGAAAACTTTGTCAAAACTGCCCCCTTGCTGTGAGTGACAGGTGATTTACATATCTCATGCACTAGCCTGAGACAGGTTATCATCAGATCACTGGATGTTCTACTCTGCCCAGCTCTGACTACATACATGTCCCCTAAATCCCTTGTCTGTCTATAGTCTGCTGACTGTTCACTGCATCCCATGATGAGAAACATCCAGTCAAAACACAGTAAAGCTGGGAGAGCTGGAGGGGAGGGGAGGGGGATGTGAATTGTGAACTTTTTACACAGGATGTGCCTGTCTCAGGCTAGTGCATGAGATATGTAAATCACCCGTCACTCACAGAAAGGGGGCGTTTTTGACAAAGTTTTCAAGACTTTGTCAAGATTTCTCTAACTGAACAATAAAAGAGGATTGCTCAGGCCTCGAGTAAATCTGTGTGGCAAGACTGGGCTCAAATGAAAGGAAATCTTATTCTCTACATTATGACATCAAAAAAAAAAAAAAAAAAAATTGGGTTTACATCCACTTTAAACAGCATTTTTGGTTTGTGGTGCTCAGATGTCGTGAAGTTCCACTTTAAGTTGAGCAAAAGGGGCAAATTATTTTGAACGGCAGCGATTCTTTAGAGTGGGGCTGTGGTGGGGTAGTAGGTGGGAGTCTGGAGAGTAGCTTCAACTGTTTTCCACCGTACACCATCTTATGAAATGAGATCCTTTGTTTTCCTGGTTTGCGGGATGTTGTAAATTACAAGTAACTGTATACACAGACCACATAATAAAATAATGTGTACGATGTACTTGTTTTCTCGAAAGTCAGTAGATCCTCTGATCATTCACTGGAGTTATTGGGAAGTTTTACGGAGATGGTGTCACAAGTCGCGAGACTATCTAGGTAAACCTTACCATTTTCTTTTAAACCTTTCCCATAAAACAATGTGTTGCGCACATGTAGGCATTCCTGGAGTCCCAGTATAGCATGTATATGGTTTCCAACATTGATGAGATCTGGTCCAAACATGGGGTCTCCTCATATGGTTTTCTTTAAGCACTTGTCGAAACTCACAGCCACTGCAGGAAGCAATTATTTCGAGAGGGTTATCGTTTACATATGGCTGTGGAGATTTTTATAGAGTTATTCAATGGGAAAGTTCTTGTTTGTTCAATGAACAGGTACACTAATCATGGTCGCTTTTAGAGGTCAGCTTCACCCTAAACAGAATCCTCATTTTTGGGTTGCTTCCCCCCTCCAGCTTCCTATAACTGCTTACCCTGAAGGAGCTTGTGTGTCCGGACCCTCTGCAAAAAGACAGGTGTCCGTTTCAAGCAGCTGCTTTCTATTTGTTATTTTTGAGCTGTTTATTGTACTTGTAAGTTACAGAAAACCAATTGGAAGACTGTGACATCATCATTTGGCTTTGCAACAGCGGCGGCAATTGGGTGGAGCTGGCAATTTTAGTACCAGCTGTAACAAGATGAGGTAGGTTCTATTGTTTCAACCATTTTAAGGGATAACTGCACATTTAAACTATTTTAGGACTTTTAATGAGTCCAACAACACAAATCAACTTTGCAAATATAACACGCTATTTTTGCCTTTTCTTTCCCTGAGTTTTGAGAATTGTCATCGTTAAGCCATAAAGCATAAGCAGTACTATTTGTTTTAATGGGAATGAGGTAACCAAGGAGTAGAATGAATATATTGGGGAGGGTTTGGGAATTTATATGAATCATGAAGCCAAGGCAGGGCTGGTGCAAGGATTTTTGACACCTTAGGCGAAAAACCAAATTTTGCCGCCTCCCCCTGGCCCCAACCCTGACTCCACCCCCTTTGTCCTGCCCATGTATACCCAACCTTTTTAATGAAGCACCCATCAAATTCAGCCTCACCAGTGCCCATAAATGCAGCCTACCGGCATGGGCGTCCGCAGAACTTTTCTCAGGGGGGGGCATAATTTTTAAGGTCACCCATGCTCTGACCCTTTTTGACAATGTCATTATCACGGTCAGAGACTGCATACATGGCCCAAGAGACTGTAAGAGACATGTGGACATGGCACAAGAGATGACCAGAGACTGCATACATGGCCCAAGAGACTGTCAGAAACTGCATACATGGCTCAAGAGACTATAAGAGACTGGGGACATGGCACAAGAGACTCTAAGAGACTGCATACATGTGGGGGTGACAAAGAGAGAGGGGGGATGACAGAGAGAGAGAAAGGGGGTGACAGAGAGAGACAGAGGGGGGTGACAGAGAGAGACAGAGGGGGGTGACAGAGAGAGAGAGGAGTGTGACAGAGAGAGACAGAGGGGTGGGGTGGCAGAGAGAGGGGGTGAAAAAGACATAGGGGTGACAGAGAGAGAGGGGGTGACAGAGAGGGGTGATGGGGGGTCAGAGAGAGGGACCCCCTATCCCTGTCTGCAGTCCCTCAAGAGCCCCTATGTCCCAGTGGTGTGTGTAATGCTCAATACGGTACCTTGCCAGTAGGATGTCCATGATGGCCAACAGCTGGCAAGACCCGTTTTCATTCTGGGTGAGGACAGGGCCGGCCGCCAGCACTAGGATAAAGACCGAGTGGGGAACAAACTCCTGATCCGATCCCTGATTCCAGGGGGGGGGGGCACTTGCCCCCCCTTGCCTCTACCTGCGGACGCCCATGCCTACCGGCGCACATCAATGCAGCCTCAACGGCGCCCATCAATGCAGCCTCACCAGCGCTCCTCAAATACAGCCTCACCAGCGCTCCTCAAATACAGCCTCACCAGCGCCCATCAAACTCAGCCTCACCAGCGCCCATCAAACTCAGCCTCACCAGCACCCATCAATGCAGCCTCACCAGCGCCCATCAAATGCAGCCTCACCAGCGCCCATCAAATGCAGCCTCACCAAGCCTATCAAATGCAACCTCACCGGCGCCTATCAAATGCAACCTCACCGGCGCCTATCAAATGCAGCCGCACCGGCGGCCATCAAATGCAGCCTCACCGGCGGCCATAAAATGCAGCCTCACCGGCGGCCATCAAATGCAGCCTCATCAGCGCCCATCAAATGCAACCTCACCAATGCCTATCAAATGCAGCCTCACCAGCGGCCATCAAATACAGCCTCACCAGCGGCCATCAAATGCAGCCTCACCAGCGGCCATCAAATACAGCCTCACCAGCGGCCATCAAATACAGCCTCACCAGCGCCCATCAAATGCAGCCTCACCAGCACCCATCAAATGCAGCCTCACCAGCGCCCATCAAATGCAGCCTCACCAGCACCCATCAAATGCAGCCTCACCAGCGCCCATCAAATGCAGCCTACCAGCACCCATCAATGAATGTTTGCTTGCTTCTATTCATTCGGGAATCGGGACACAGACACAATCCTCCACTGCCGCTGCACCTCTGACACTATGTGTGAACAGAGCGGCAGCTGCCTGCTGATGCTGAGTCTTAGTTGCTTGCTGCAGAGAGCAAAGAGTAGGAACACCAGTGTCCGGGCGCCCTCTTCAGGAGCCGGTCGTGTTTACAATAATGGTGGTCTCTGCGGCGGATTCGCAGAGAGAGCACCTTTAATTTTCTAGCAAAAAAAAAAATGTTTTAAGCTTGTAAACACCAAAATCTCAAAACGAGGCTAGTCCTTAAGTGTGAGACCTTATATAGACAGTTGTGTGCCTTTCCAAATCATGTCCAATCAACTGATTGTACCACAGGTGGACTCCAATTTTTTATTCTTAATACATTTGCAAAGATTTGTCTTTCACGTTGTCATTATGGTGTATTGTTTGTAGAATTTTGAGAGAAATAATTAATTTAATAAATTTTAATACATTTTGGAATAAGGCTGTAACATAACAAAATGTGGAGGCGGCGATCGCGACCTCCGGCCACGCGCATCAGGTCCCCTACCGTGCAGCGGGCACTCCCTGTGACGGCTCTTAAAGGAAACCCGTACGGGGTTTTATGCATTCTGCCACCGTAAATGCACATGATCCGGTCGGAAACCGGTTAAAAGAGAAGTTGGGAATTGCAAAAAAAATAGATAATTTATACTCACCTAGGTGGATGCAGAATCGGTCCCCTACCACTTCAAAGACTGCTGATCGCTCAGTTCTCAGTCTTCAGCCTGTAGAGAGATGGTGACTGTCAGTCAGCGGCTCTCTGCTTTGCCCCTTCAGTGCTCACTGGAGTACCGGGCTGTTGAGGGGGTGTGAGCGGCTGTCTCGGTCTCCCAGTGATTTGCTGAGAGGCCGAGCCCTCTGGGTGGGTCCCGACTTCTCTCCATAACCTGGATCTGCTCAGTGATATCAGCCAACAGAGGACTTTAGCCCGCTGTTGGCTGAAATCAGGTCACAAAAGTCCAGAACAAAAAGCACACAGGAGTTGGGCCAAAAGAGCTTTGGCCCTAACTCTTCTTTCATTTTCCTACTTGTCCTCTAATATCCTTGTGCAGCCTAACACAAAGGGAGGTACTCAACTGGTGGAGGCATTCGTTTGGTTTGATAACAGGCTTGAGTTTCTCTGGTTGCTGTTTTACATGTTCTAATTTCCCACCATCATCAGCGAGGTAAAATGATCGTTCGTGCGAGTTTGGGTGTAATGACTTGCATGTGTAAATCGAGGCTCAAAATGTTTTCTCATGTTAAATCATTATTATTCGAAAGAGCACAATGAAGAACATCTACTCCTATTTTACTGTGCCTTTTTTTGGCCCTTATTCCTGCAAGGCGTTTGCAGATTTTTCTTTTTTTTTTCTTGAAGGATTATTTCCAGGTGGAAATTGTGAGTAATCTGTGTAGAGAGAGCCGCTCTCAGGCAATGAGGACGAGCTGATAAGAGCGTAGCACTGCCATCTATACTTTGGTTTTCTGCAGACCGTGCAAACCCACAGCTCACCTTAGAGTACCTTTTACACAGGCTGTGCCCTTCCTCTGCATTTCCTGAGTTTTATTCATAAAAGATGAGTGTTTTTTGTGCTTGCGAATCAGTTCCTTTCCGCGTTATTGCTAAATGTGCAAATAATTAAGCTTTAACGCATCTGCTGACCATGTTCTGCTGTCTCTTGGCATCAACGCAGAACATGTCTACTTAACCTACAGCTGAAGTGGGCACCTTCTAGGTCACAGTCAGGTTTCTTGTACTTGTATTGTGTTGTATATTCCTTTTCTTCAGGGGCTTCAGATTTGTAGTTGTGTGATATATGATGGCCCTCAGGTGCTTATTAGTTCACATGGAAACTGTAGCAAAAAGAATTGGCATAAAATTCAACCAAGCCCATTCATACCTCTGCAATGCAGTGTGCTATGAGGAACGCCGATTGTATGGATTTTACTGTAATGTAGAGCTGCACGATTAATCGTTAAAAAAAAAATTGCAATCTCGATTCAACCCCTCCTCACGATCTTAAAGAGATTGTAAACCTCCCTTTGCAAGTTGTACCTATAGGTAAGAAAATGTGGAATAGACTCCCTGCAGAGGTGGTTCTGGCCAGCTCAGTAGATTGCTTTAACCTCCCTGCCGGTATTCCCGAGTCTGGCTCGGGTTGAGTTTTTTCTACCAGGAGCGGTAACCCCGAGCCAGACTCAGGCTTGCGTTGCAGGATACAGGGGGAAGTTACTTACCTTTTCCCCTGGATCCTGCAATGTCTCCCCGCTGTGTGTGCGAGCCGTCCGCTCGCTCGATTCACACAGTGCACGAGTGCCGCTGATCTCCGTTCCCTGCGACGTTCCGACGCACGGGAGCGGAGATCAGCGCCAAATTCAAAAAAGTTTAAAAACACAACACACATACAGTACTGTAATCTTACAGATTACAGTACTGTATACAAAAAATACACATCCCCTTTGTCCCTAGTGGTCTGCCCAATGCCCTGCATGTCATTTTATATAATAAAAAGATTTTTTTCTGCCTGGAAACTGGAGATTGTCCATAGCAACCAAAAAGTGTCCCTTTATGTCAAAAGTGGTTTTAGACCAGCTAGAAAACACAGATAATAAATTAGAATCACAATTTATCATCAAACAATAAATTTAATGACAGCGACTATTCTGCAACTGAGCAAATTTCAGTGTTTTTGATTTGATTACATTATTGAATAATTTTTATATATATTTTTATTATATTATAATTTATGATTTTGTGTTTCAAACTTTATCATACCCGGGATGTCTACTAGACTCTGGTTCGGACAGATTTAAGTGAGTTATTCATAAGAATTGCATGCCTACAATATAAAAACGCCAAATTTCCATGCAAAATAATTGTACCGCTTTCAGAACTAAATTCCGGACAGAATCATACCGCCAGGGAGGTTAAGAAAGGCCTGGATTATTTCCTAAATGTACATAATATAACAGGGTACTGACATTTTATCGGTAGAGTTGATCCGGGGAAAATCCAATTGCCGCTCGGGGGATTAGGAAGGAATTTTTTCCCCTGCTTTAGCAAATTGGATCATGCTCTGCTGGGGTTTTTCACCTTCCTCTGAATAAACTGTGTGGGTATAAAATTGGGTATATGGGATTGTATGATATTTTTTTTTTTTGGTTGAACTGGATGTCTTTTTTCAACCTGACTATCTATGTAAGCCTAGAATAAGGCTTACCTATAGGTACTGTAAATATCTCCTAAACGTGCGCTATTTAGGAGATATTTACTGTATACTGCGCCGATGATGTCATCAGCGAATGCGCTGTGAAGAAACACCCCCCTGTGGCGTTTCTTCACGAGCGAGTGCTGTGACCGGTGGGAGTGACATCACGTGGCTCCGGGCAGTTACAGAGTCTGCGGCCCCGGAAGGAAGAGGGGCGAACATGGAATGCGGCTTGCAGCGGGGATGCCGCGGGCTTCGTTTGCAGGTTAGTGTCACATAATGTGTGAGTATGCGATGCATACTCGCACATTATGCTTTTACTTTGCACTGTAAAAGAAAGAAAGTAAATCCGATCAGGGTTTACTTCCACTTTGATCCAGAATTTCCCCGATTCTATGTAACAAGTGCAGAGCCATTCTCTGCTCAGAGCTGTCAAAAATGTTTATCAACATTCCTTAGCGCTGGGAGATAAAGAGAAACATTGTAAATTGTCATTCTTTTAGATCAGGGGTAGGCAACCTTTGGAGCACAGTGTGCCGAAAAATATTTTGAAACGAATTGAGAGTGACGATTTTATAACAAAAAAATGGCAACTTCACACTCCCAATCACAAAAATGATTTTTTATAAAGTAAATGCTGTAAACTAAGTAGTAGTAAGAAATTAACATCCTGCACCTTCACACCTCAGATCACTGTTCCCCCTGCTCATCTGATCCACCTCTGTCCCCCCTGCTCATCTGATCCACCTCTGTCCCCCCTGCTCATCTGACCCACCTCTGTCCCCCCTGCTCATCTGACCCACCTCTGTCCCCCCTGCACATCTGACCCACCTCTGTCCCCCCTGCTCATCTGACCCACCTCTGTTCCCCCTGCACATCTGACCCACCTCTGTCCCCCCTGCTCATCTGACCCACCTCTGTCCCCCCTGCACATCTGACCCACCTCTGTCCCCCCTGCTCATCTGACCCACCTCTGTCCCCCCTGCTCATCTGACCCACCTCTGTCCCCCCTCTTGCTCATCTGACCCACCTCTGTCCCCCCTGCACATCTGACCCACCTCTGTCCCCCCTGCTCATCTGACCCACCTCTGTCCCCCCTGCACATCTGACCCACCTCTGTCCCCCCTGCACATCTGACCCACCTCTGTCCCCCCTGCACATCTGACCCACCTCTGTCCCCCCTGCTCATCTGACCCACCTCTGTCCCCCCTGCTCATCTGACCCACCTCTGTCCCCCCTGCTCATCTGACCCACCTCTGTCCCCCCTGCTCATCTGACCCACCTCTGTCCCCCCTGCACATCTGACCCACCTCTGTCCCCCCTGCACATCTGACCCACCTCTGTCCCCCCTGCTCATCTGACCCACCTCTGTCCCCCCTGCTCATCTGACCCACCTCTGTCCCCCCTGCTCATCTGACCCACCTCTGTCCCACCTGCTCATCTGACCCACCTCTGTCCCCCCTGCTCATCTGACCCACCTCTGTCCCCCCTGCTCATCTGACCCACCTCTGTCCCCCCTGCTCATCTGACCCACCTCTGTCCCCCCTGCTCATCTGACCCACCTCTGTCCCCCCTGCTCATCTGACCCACCTCTGTCCCCCCTGCTCATCTGACCCACCTCTGTCCCCCCTGCTCATCTGACCCACCTCTGTCCCCCCTGCTCATCTGACCCACCTCTGTCCCCCCTGCTCATCTGACCCACCTCTGTCCCCCCTGCTCATCTGACCCACCTCTGTCCCCCCTGCACATCTGACCCACCTCTGTCCCCCCTGCACATCTGACCCACCTCTGTCCCCCCTGCACATCTGACCCACCTCTGTCCCCCCTGCTCATCTGACCCACCTCTGTCCCCCCTGCACATCTGACCCACCTCTGTCCCCCCTGCACATCTGACCCACCTCTGTCCCCCCTGCACATCTGACCCACCTCTGTCCCCCCTGCACATCTGACCCACCTCTGTCCCCCCTGCTCATCTGACCCACCTCTGTCCCCCCTGCTCATCTGACCCACCTCTGTCCCCCCTGATCATCTGACCCACCTCTGTCCCCCCTGATCATCTGACCCACCTCTGCCCCCCCTGCTCATCTGACCCACCTCTGTCCCCCCTGCTCATCTGACCCACCTCTGCCCCCCCTGCTCATCTGACTCACCTCTGTCCCCCCTGCACATCTGACCCACCTCTGTCCCCCCTGCTCATCTGACCCACCTCTGTCCCCCCTGCACATCTGACCCACCTCTGTCCCCCCTGCACATCTGACCCACCTCTGTCCCCCCTGCACATCTGACCCACCTCTGTCCCCCCTGATCATCTGACCCACCTCTGTCCCCCCTGCACCAATGTACCTCCTGCACATCTGCCCCAGCACTGTACCTCCTTTCTCCTCTGCCCCACCCCTGTACACCTGCCCCACCTCTGTACCCCCTGCTCTTCTGCCCAACCACTGTAACCCCCTGCTCATCTGTCCCACCAATGCACCTCCTTTTACCCCCTGCTCTTCTGCCCATCTGCCCCACCGCTGTACCCCCCTGCTCATCCGTCCCACCACTGTAACCCCCCTGCTATTCTGTCCCACCACTGAACCGCCTTCTGATGCCTCCCACTACCGTACCTCCTGCACATCTGCCCCACCACTGTACCCCCTTGCTCTTCTGTCTCGCCACTGTAACCCTTTTCTCATCTGCCCCACCACTGTAGCTCCCTGCACATCTTCTCCACCGACGTATCCCCATGCTCTTCTGTCTCTCACTACTGAATCACCAAGGTTATTTTCACAAATTAGATGCAGTTCAAAACGCATCCAATTGGCATGTATGTGAACCGGGGCTGACTCGTTTTAAAATCGCACTGCTTATCCACTTCCGGACCGGCTCACGCCGATATACGTCGGCACTTTGAAGAGGGATATAGAGGAAAGAGGGATATCGTTGTTATGGCAGTAGCTGGCTAGCCTCTTCTTCAGTGAGCGGTCCGGTTTCAGATAAAAGTGGTCTCTGCGGCGGATTTGCCGCAAGATCACTTTTATTGGCGGCGGGAGAGGGGCCCCCCCATCCCCGTCACTCTCCGGTGCCCTCCGCCGCTTACTGGAGCCGTCGGTAGTGGCAGAGGCGATCGGTCCTCTCCCAGGCTTGGTATGGAAAGGAGTGATGGAAAGATGGCCCCCACCTGACTCCATATCATTGCAGGGCGGAAGTGACGTCAAAACGTCACTTAACGCCCATAGCTCTTAAAGCAACATTTTTTATTTTTTTATTTATTGCATTTTGGTGTAAATATGAGATCTGACGTCTTTGTGACCCCAGATCTCATATTTAAGAGGTCCTGTCATGCTTTTTTTCTATTACAAGGGATGTTTACATTCCTTGTAATAGGAATACAAGTGACACGATTTTTTTTTTTTAAAAGAACAGTGTAAAAATTTTAAAAAAAGGTCAAATAAATAAGAAAAAACATTTATTTTTTTAACGCACCAAGCTCGCGTGCAGAAGCAAACGCATAAGTGAGCAGCACTCGCATATGAAAACGGTGTTCAAACCAGGTATCGCCACGATCGGTAGAGCGAGAGCACTAATTCTAGCCCAAGACCTCCTTTGTAACTCAAAACATGCAACCTGTAGAATTTTTTTAGACGTCGCCTATGGAGATTTTTAAGGGTAAACGTTTATCGCCATTCCACGTGCGGGCGCAATTTTGAAGTGTGACATGTTGGGTATCAATTTACTCGGCGTAACATTATCTTTCACAATATAACATAAAATTGGTCTGTTGTCTTAATTGTCTTAATTTTAATTCAAACAAGTGTATTTTTTCCAAAAAAATACCTTTGTAAGACCGCTGCGCAAATACGGTGTGACAAAGTATTGCGACGACCGCCATTTTATTCTCTAGGGTGTTAGGAAAAAAAAATATATAATGTTTGGTGGATCTAAGAACTTTTCTAGCAAAAAAAAAAAATGTTTTTAACACCAAATCTCAGAAAGAGGCTCGGTCCTTAAGTGGTATCGCCAAGTTTTTGAGAAAAAGCATCGGTCTTAAAAAACTTGGTATCAGTGCATCTCTACGGAATAACGTATCTCTATAGAGAATGCATCAAAAATGCACCCGTGGTGTGTTTTTGGTGCGTTTTTTTGAGTTGCATGTCCAGGTTTTACAGTGGCATGTTTGGGGTGAGGAGTTGAGAAAACGTGGCAAAAATGTAGCAAAAATGCATGTGCGTTTTTTTTTCAACAGAGCAGTATAAATGGGCCCTTAAACTTCTGTATAGATGCTCTTCTGATGAATATGTTTTAGACTGCAAACACCTATGACAGTCTACATGCTCATACATGCCTTGGACACCACAAGAACTATTATGTAAGCTTCTATTTGAGCGACTCGGAAAACGAGTTTGTCATTTGTTACTACTTTGTAATCAGTGGGAAAAAACCCAGAGCTCCACATTTGGTCTCTGCTCCTCATTCCCAGCTTCCTGACACAAATCATACCGCTATAAAACACTGTATACATTTTTCTTTTTCTCAGAAGCGGGGCAAAGGCCTCCATGAATGTGAATTCACTACAAAGCCCATGACCTTGCAGGCTGGAGCTGCTTTTCATGGAGTCCTGACAGGCAGCAAGATAAAATACACGCTGAACATGCAGCCAGATCAGCATTTGTTTTTGTTACAAGGGCTTTTAAAGGAACAGTACTTTATTTTTCATGAAAAAAATAAACCAACTGATCGTACCGTGTGTACCTGGTTTGTGGTTGGGGGCAGGGCTTTAGCTGGGGCTGTCTGAACACTAAAGTCTCGTACACACGATCGGATTTTGCGCAGACAAAACCTCAGACTTTTGTCCGAAGGGCATTGGCCAGGAACTTGTCTTGCATACAAACGGAAAGGAATTGTCGGCCAACAAACATGACCGTAGTGATGTACTACGTGGTTTTTCAGCTCATTAGCGCCACCCTTTGGGCTCCTTCTGCTAATTTCGTGTTAGTAGAAGTTTGGTGAGTGTTGATTCGCGCTTTTCATTTTGCGCTTTTCAGTTTGTTTCTGAATGGCCGTTCGTCAACCAGCCATGTTGCGGAATCAGAGGAGATAACGTGTTATTTATTATTGGCCTTGGAGTTATTGCTTTGACCCAAGTCCAGTCCAGGAACAGGAGGAGTTCTTGGACCAAAAATTGGTTGCTTTATTAATCGTGACCAATTACTGTATTTATTGGCGTATAACGCGCACCTTTTCACCCTTAAAATTTGGTGCAAATAGCGTGCGCGTGTTATACGCCAATACTTAAATTTTAGCTGCCTCGGGGGGGACAGGGAGGGTGGCGGGACGAGCGCCGTCAGATTACATACAGTCAGAATCTCCTGTTTACTTGGTGGCCTCTGTAATGGGGAGTCCCGTCTCCTGGGCCACCATTGGACCACTGTTGCATTGATGGCAATGGCGAGGCTGTTGCATTGATGGCAATGGCAAGACTGTTGCATTGATGGCAATGGCGAGGCTGTTGCATTGATGGCAATGGCGAGGCTGTTGCATTGATGGCAATGGCGAGGCTGCTGCAATGATGGCAATGGCGAGGCTGCTGCATTGATGGCAATGGCGAGGCTGCTGCATTGATGGCAATGGCGAGGCTGCTGCATTGATGGCAATGGCGAGGCTGCTGCATTGATGGCAATGTCGAGGCTGCTGCATTGATGGCAATGTCGAGGCTGCTGCATTGATGGCAATGTCGAGGCTGCTGCATTGATGGCAATGTCGAGGCTGCTGCATTGATGGCAATGTCGAGGCTGCTGCATTGATGGCAATGTCGAGGCTGCTGCATTGATGGCAATGTCGAGGCTGCTGCATTGATGGCAATGGCGAGGCTGCTGCATTGATGGCAATGGCGAGGCTGCTGCATTGATGGCAATGGCGAGGCTGCTGCATTGATGGCAATGGCGAGGCTGCTGCATTGATGGCAATGGCGAGGCTGCTGCATTGATGGCAATGGCGAGGCTGTTGCATTGATGGCAATGGCGAGGCTGTTGCATTGATGGCAATGGCGAGGCTGTTGCATTGATGGCAATGGCGAGGCTGTTGCATTGATGGCAATGGCGAGGCTGCTGCATTGATGGCAATGGTGAGGCTGCATTGATGTGGACTGATGAGGCTGCATTGATGTGGACTGATGAGGCTGCATTGATGGCACTTGTGAGACTGCAGCTGGGCATTGATCAGGCTGCATTGATGGCAATGATGAGGCTGCAGATGGGCACTGACCCTTATTTTGCTTCAAAGTTCCTTATTTAAAATGTAAGTTTTTTTCCCTGAAACTTCCCTCTAAAGCCCCATACACACGCTCGGACAATCCGCGGACCAGGTCAGTCGGACTTTGTCCGACGTACTTTGTCCGATGTTGGCGTTGCGTACACACGGTCGGACAAAGTTGTCGGAATATCCGGTCCGGAAGAACGTCGTGACGTAAGTCGTCGTCCACGAGATTAGAAAAGGGAAGTTCAGCACCACGTCAGGCACCCGTTGGGCTCCTTCTGCTGATCCCGTGTTTATCGAGAGTTAGTGGAAGTTTGGTGACTTAAGATTCGCGCTTCTCAGTTTTCTGACTCAGATCGTTACTGCTCTTCAGTTTGTGCTTGTCGTGCGTATCTGTTTATTAGTGCGTGTAGTCAGTTCGCATTTGTTGGTCATTGCGGCCTATATCTTGATATAGGACGCTTTGATTTGCACTGCTTATTGTCTGCTCGTTGCTGGTATTCACTTCGTTCTTTCAGGCCTTGCTGTTTATCGGTGCTTTCTGTTTGTCCGTTCTGACCAGCCGACCTTTTGTGACCTTCTGAGCGATGTTTCCCGTGCGTACTCGTCGCCGAGTTCGTGCTGTACGCGGAATTGGTGTCGGGCTTTTAGCTTTGACCCAAGACCCGTCCATGAACAGAGTGACGAGGAGTATGTGGACCAAGAATTGGTTGCTTCAGCGTGACCAGTTCTCGCACATGCCTTTGCTTCGTGAGATCCGGGAGAATAATCCTGATGATTTCAGGAACTTTCTCAGGATGACGGACCCCGATTTTCACCGTCTTTTGGCTTTGCTGACCCCCTTTATCAGCCGGCAGGATACCTGCATGAGACAAGCCATTACTCCGGAGCAGAGGCTTGTTGCCACGTTGAGGTACTTGGCGACAGGGAGAAGTCTTCAGGATTTGAAGTTCTCTTCAGGTATCTCTCCCCAGGCCCTGGGAATCATTATTCCAGAGACCTGTTCTGCCATCATTCAGGTCCTGCAGGAGGACTATATTAAGGTAACATTTCTACTTTACTATTCCCTTCTATGTATGCTCTGTTTGCTAATGACTTGTATTTTTGACCTCCTTCCCTAATTACCATGATTGCAATATGTTCTAATATGCTGTGCCCCTTTTCTCCTTCATGCATTTTTCCCTTCACTTACCTCACCAGCATGCTCTTCTGCCCCAATAGACACCTATGGCCTAGTCACTTAAGCAATGTCTTTTGTCTGCTGCATAGTATTGTTTGCCCCAAAACACCCCCTAAAATATGCACAAATGTTTGCTGTGTGGTTTACTTCATGTAGAGCCCCCTTTTTTTGTTCTTTTGGTGGGGGGGGGGGGGCAAACTCATTAGGAACCCCCTCCCCCAACTGCTCTGTCAGATGGTACCAATCCTTTATCTGCTGGCTTTCCCAAGGTCCATACACACTATATACCTACCTCTTTATAGTGCGCATCTTTAGGGATGAATTCAGCAAAGCATGTAGTGCAAGGGACTGCCTCCATACATTCCATTTCCTATTTTTTTGTCTTCTTTCCCTCCTATTAGCTTGCTTGGTAATTTAATAATGTCACACTGTGCCTGCCTTTTTTTTGGGGGGGGGGGGGGTTGAAATGTTATTTGATCTTTCCTGTGGCCTGCCAATAGTGTTAAGTACAGAGGGTCTGGCCAAACTAGCCCACATTATTGAGCCATTTGCCAAACAATGAAGTGCAGAGGGTTAGCTGTCCACCACCCCCCCCCCCCCCCCAAAACCCCTAGTTATTGCCAATGGCCCATCAGAAGTGGGGGGATTGATGGGGGGGTGAGTAATCTGTGAAGGGGAGCCTCTACTTTTCTGTGCAAATACTTTCCAGCCTCCAATTTTAGACAATGCTCTTGTTCCAAGATGTTGATTGTCTAATCTGCTTGCAATGTTTAGGTGCAAAGTGACTAATTTTTTTTTCTTGTTTCACTCCACAGTTCCCTTCCACGCCACAGGAATGGCAGACTGTGGCCTCCCACTTTGCCAGCCGTTGGGACTTTCCTAACTGCGGAGGGGCAATTGATGGGAAACACGTCCGCATCGTCCCACCGCCCAACTCGGGGTCCTACTATTATAATTATAAAGGGTTTAATAGTGTAGTGATGTTGGCGGTGGTGTCGGCAACATACGAGTTTATGTATGTGGACGTGGGGATGAACGGCCGGATATCGGATGGTGGGGCCATTACGCACACGGAGTTCTACTGGCGTCTCCAAAGTGGCAGTCTGTGCTTGCCACCTCCAGAGGAGAATGCCGAAGGACTCCCCTTCGTCTTTGTCGCAGATGAAGCGTTTGCGTTGACTCCCCATGTGATGAGGCCGTTCCCGATGAGGACCCTCACCCCGGACCAGAGGGTCTTCAACTACAGGCTGTCCAGAGCCAGAAGAGTTGTGGAGAACGCTTTTGGCATCCTGGCCAGCCGCTTCCGCCTGTTCCTGACGGCATTTAACTTGGCGGAATACAAACTGAACCACATAGTTCTTGCCTGTTGCATATTGCACAACTTCCTCAAAAGACATAACAGGAACTATGTGGTGCCCGTTGGCCCAGATGTGGAGGGCCCTCCAAATGCCGAACTCACAGCCCTTCGAGTGGCACGTCCAGGCTTGCCCCCTCTAAATGCCCGTGTGGTCCGGGACCAATATATGCAGTACTTTGTGGGTAGGGGGGCCATTGCTCTGCCTGACGATGTGTGAGAGGCATTTTTTAATAAATCTGATATTTTAACCAACCTATGATTTCATGTCATTTCAGTCTTCTTTTTAGCTTATTTTACTTTGACATTTTTTCCCTTTGCCTTCGACAGTGGGAATGCACTTTCTGGGCAAAAGGAGGTAACAGTCTCTTCTTCCCAAAAAGATTATTCTCATGTTGTGTGTTTGCTACCTAATCTTTGGTCTAGAGAAGGTTTGTACTGCATAACTGACACCCAAAATACTCCTTTTCATCACCAGGTCTGACATGTGTGTATTCTCCAAAATGCTGTGCTCCGTGTTTTCGTACAAAGCACTGTGGGTGTCATTTACATAAGTCAAATCCGCTATGCTCTACAAGTGCATTGAAAAAGTTCCCCGGGAAAGAAAATTGGAGTGCAAAGTGGATTTGCCTTTAGTAAATAACACCCATTGCCCCCCATATCCTTTTCATTTTACATACATAATGCATTGTGTTTTTTAAATAAGGAAGCCACACATTTAGAAAAATAAAAGTTTACTAGGAAAACATTCCCAAGTGCGTTTACAATCTTCACGCCAAAACTGACAACATCTTGGTTATTTACAACATTGTTTACAAACATTCCGCAATTGGTAAAACCAGGCATGGAGCAAAACAGAACCTAGGAACTTGGAAAGTTCAACTTTGTAAAGTGAAGACAAGATCAGACATGACTATATGTTCAAAGTGTGTTTGATCTTGCCTTCATCACATGGGGGGGTCACCCCCGAAAAGTGGAAATTTGGAACATGCACACAATTTGGGACTGAAAATGGTCATTAGATGGTAAAACACATGCCTAGAAGCTTCAAAAGTGCCATTTTCCATCATGGGGATGAATGGACGTTTTTTGGGGGTGCAACCCCTTCACCACAACCACTTTCGTAGTTCGTAAAGTGTTTGCACCCCCAAAAAAACGTTGCCATTCATCCACCATGGTGGGAGCTAGCACATGTGGACACAATGTGTGCATGTTCCAAATTTCAGACAGTTTTTAAGTTGCAAATGTGTTCTGAAGCTGGCACAAATGTGTGTTAATTACTTGGTGCGTTTTCATATTTTTCCTAAAATATCAATGATGTTCTTCAATTTTTGTTGAACATCATTGATGTTTTGCTTTATGTCATCTAGATCTCTATTGCAGACCATTATCTCTCCGATGAGTACGTGGGCACTCTCTGTGGTAAAGTGCGATTTTTCTTCCACAACATCCACGTCACCTAAAAACCACAAACAAACAAAAATGGGGTGTTGGAAATGAGGCAGCCATACATGGATTAGCTTACCAGTAGCTGTGTTCTCCCACACTCACCTGTTGTGGTGACAATTTCTCCAAGTTCGATGATCTCTCCTTCCTCCTCCTCCTCCTCCTCTGCTTCTGCTCTTTCCCCTTTTTTGGTAGGTGTTGGTTTGGGGGTTTCCTCAGACGGCCCAAGTTTTCGCTCCCCTATGAGAATGTCCAAAAGGAAGATTTAGCAACACAAGCTATTGAGGGCAGAAATAGGAAATGACAAACATTGCTTGAAAGTGACGGACACTATTTTAGTTTGGCCAGTTACAAATGTCAACTACATGAATTAAGTCACTTTGTAAAGGTGCTAAACTGACTAGCTTTTTGGTAGAAGTTTGTGTGATGGAGACCCCCCTCTAGTATCCACTGGAGCACATGTGTGGAAAAGCATAATAAAAAGGGGGTTTGGGTGTCCCAGCACTAGTGCTCTAGAGTCCAGATGGGTAAACAGCTACTGAGTGACCTCTCCTTTACATTGAATAAATTGGCTTTACATTCTTGATGACATTTCTAGTGAGAACAAACTTCCTTTCCCCAAAAAAAACACCAAACATCGTATTATAAGTGGCCGCACGATCGAGGTTGCGTACGATCGAATGGACACACACACGACCATGACAGTGGCAGAAAGATCGAGGCTGAGTACGATCGAATGCACAGACGAACATGAAAGTGGCCATTTTGGAATGTACAACTTTGTAAAAATCAAACCACATGGAGCAGTATGCAAGCAAGAAATCAAACACAAAACACAACTACTTACTTTTTAGAAGAATTCTCTTGATCTTTCTGTACTGATCGGCCTCCCTCAGTTTCAGGTCTGACCAGCGTTTCCTCAGTTGCTCCTTGGATCGTTGTACCCCAAAATGATTGTACAGCCTTCTCACAACTTTAGACATGATCTTGGCCTTGCGGACATTGGGGTTGAGGTAAGGCCCATACTTCCCATCATAGTCGCTCCTCTTTAATATGTCCACCATCTCCAACATTTCTCCAAATGACATATTGGAGGCCTTGAATTTCAGGCTCCGGGATCGGGACGTTTTTGCCTCCGGACTTTCCTCGTCCACCTCCTCGTTGGGGGGATATTTGGGGCGCACCTGCTGTGTCCCCGCCATGTGCTCTCCCCACTGCGCCGTAAAGAGAAGGGGTGGGGAATAGACGAGAAAGATCGTCAGGGGCGGGCGGAGTTTGACGCATGCGCACTGTATATAAAACGTCACACGCCTGTGTCGTAGCCACGATCTTGGAGACGAGGGGAGAGAAAGCTCACGCACGAGACGATCGCTACAAACGAAGGTACAATTTGACGTTGGTACATAACTAGCCTAGACTGATTAGAACTTGAGGCTTCTTTAGGGAGAAGATTAGGAGAGTTTAGGCTGACATTATTTATATTGTTTTGTGTGGCGTTGTGTCTTGCAGAGGTGATGGATGCCTTCTACAACGTGAGCTTTCTCCCACACTTCATTGATAAATACCGGCAATTCCCCCTCTTATGGCAGGCAAAACACAGGGATTATAGCAACAGACCAAAGAGGTACGCAGCCCTGCTGAAACTGGTGGCATTTGTAAAGCCTACCCTGCCCATGGCAACCGTCGCAAACTTAAAAGTGAAGATCAACAACATGAAGACTACCTATTTCCGGGAGCGCAATAAGGTCCTGAAGTCACAAGCATCTGGAGCTGCAGCAGCTGATGTCCATGTCCCCACGCTCTGGTACTATGACAGGCTCCACTTTCTCAAAGACCAGGCTACTGTCAGGAAGTCACTCTCGACTCTTCCTTGCACGCGTCCTTCCACGCACGCCACCCCTGATGAGGCTTCCGAGGACCAACCTGGGCCTTCCAGTCAGGAATATGTGCAGGTGCCCAGCTTGTTCCAGGTATAGTAGTTTTGGAACCAGTTTGTTGAATAATGAATGATGTTCAGTTAATTCAGGATCCCCAATTGCTTATTTCCTAACGTGATTGACATATCAACAGACAGTGGTGTGGGAGACATTTTTGGGAAGAATCTAAACTGCAGGGCTGAGAATTGTATGGTTTTGTATTGGAAAACATTTTGCAACAGTCACTAGATGAGAATTGTGTGTGTTTGATGAACAAATAACTGAAACTATGTCCCTTTTTCATACACAGGAAGACCTCAGCCAGGAGGTGGCTGTGGAAGGTGGCAGTCAGGAGGAGGCAGGGGGTAGTGGCAGCCAAGAGGGGGGTAGGCGTAGGAGCCTGACTGTCTCCCAAGTCTCTCCCCTCCGCCTTCCCTACAGAAGGGCGAAAAACATGGGGGAGGTGGGAGAGTCAGCGCTCCAGCTGATAAAAGATGCCTCAGCCTCCCTCTATGCCACACCCACCTACGAGGAGGCCTTTGCCTCCTTGGTTACAAGTAAATTTACGGGTATGGAGGCGGGGCAACGCAGCATGTGTGAGGAGGTCATCCTCAAAATACTAAATGAGGGGATGGCTGGGGAGATGACTCCCCTCACACATGTTTGCGAGAGTGACCTTGCTCCGCCTCCTCCTCCTCCTTCTGCCACCCCACCAGCACCAGCACCACGGCGTGGAAGGAAGCGTACAAGGAAGACAAGAGAGTGACAACCTGGACTCAGTCTGGTCTGAGAGAAGATGGAGCCTCTCGTAGTACCAGAGCCTGGGGACCTAGATGGCATCTGCTGCAGTTCCGGATGTTTTGGACTTCAGGACCAGATTGCGCTCCCTTATTATTTAGATAGGTAGTCTTCATGCCCCCAATTGTTTAAGTCTGTAAAATGATGGTTGCCATGGGTGTCCAAGGCTTTGCAAATTCCCCAAGTTTCACCATGGCTGCGTTCCTCTTTGGTCTGTTGCTGAGACCTAAATAAAGGTTTTTTTGATTTGAAATAATCATTGACTATTGTGTTTTACTTTGCTACAATGACAGTTTTTCTTTGAGTAGGCTGGTACATTTCACTAATCCTAAAGTAAAATTAACAAGGGGCAACAACAACAAACAACCTCCTAGTAAATTTAAGCAAGAAATACAAATTTAAATAATGTGTTTTTGGTAATTTGAGACACACAACCCCCCTCCAAAAAAAAAAAAAAAAAAAACATTCAAATATGTATTCCCCAAAAAAAAAAAAAAAAAAAGACAAATCATGGTAAAAAAATAACAAAGATTCTTTTCCGTTCAGAGTAAAAATAAACATGTAGTGTATAAATGCTGCAAAGTAATAAAGAAGTAAGTTTGTGAGAAGTGCGGGTGAATAGGAGCAGCTAAAACATGTCATTCTTGTTGCATTGTAAAGAAAAAGAGAATGCGCTGCATTAAAGACATTTTAACATTGCAGCGTGACGAATGTGCTGTGTCGATTATGAAAGGTAGTTTTACCTGACCGAGCGCTTCCGTCACAGAATTTCTTCTGAGCATGCGTAGCACTTTGTCCGTCGGACAAGCGTACACACGCTCGGATTTGGTGTGATCGGACCGGGTTGACGGCAAATCATTCCAGCAGGAGATAAGACTTTGTCCGACGGACAAACCGACGAACACTGTCCGATGGTGCATACACACGGTCTGATTTTTCAACAACCTTGTCCGATCGGACCAAATTGATGAAAAAGTCCGACCGTGTGTATGGGGCTTAAAAATTAATGTGCGTGTTATACGCCAATATGCCATATGCCTTTGCTGCGGGAGCTCCAGGAGAATAATCCAGATGATTTTCGGAATTGTCTCCGGATGACGGACCCCTGCTTTCACCAACTCTTGGCATTGTTGACCCCTATATTAAGAAGCAGGACACATGCCTGAGTCTTTTATTTTATTTTTTAGTTAAATAATAATGATTTGATTTGGTATATTTTCTATATATTTGGATGCATAGAATGCACTTTTTGGTTAAGTTCTATTGGCAGATAACATGTCTAATTTTATTTGTTTTCTTTTTTTTAATGCACAATAAAAAAAAATTGTGTAGAATAATACTTGGTTTGTGTTTTACTTCAAATGACAGTTTGGGAGTCGGCAGTTACATTTTAAAAAATACAATGTAAAATTAACAAGGGACACCAACATAGTTGTATCTTTGATCTTAAAAACTACGGGATAATGGTGTTGTGGTAACTTGCCCAAAAAATAAAACAACAAGCATAATAATAATATTCTTGATATCACTAGGAAAAAAAAGCCTTTGAAAATTTGTTTGCAATAACTCCATCAGTATCACCAGCAAAGCAGCTTCATTATTATCCCATTAAAGAAGAACAGAATTGCGCGCTGCATTTGGAGATTTCATCATTTGCCACGTCACGAATGTTAATTCTCCATAACGAACGCTAGTTTACAAGACCGACCGCTTCCGGCTCGTCCTTACTTTCGAGCATGCATGTTTGTACTTTGGACTTTTGTCCGACGGACTTGTGTACACACGCTTGGAAAATCTGACATCCAACATTTGTCCGCGGAAAATCCAACGAAAATTGTCCGATGGAGCGTACAAACAGTCGTATTTTCCGCCAACAGCCTGACATCACACAATTCCCGATGTCGTGTGTACAAGGCTTAAGGCTTGGTACACACGATCAGATTATCGTACAACGTATTGTTCGCATTTTGTTGCTCAAAAACGAATATCGAATACACCAGGGTAAAATGTGCTCTACGAAAAGTATGATTTTTGTCATACGATTCTGGAAAAAACCTTCCGGTGTGCGTATCTATGTGTCGGAAATGATGTGAAATACGTGTGCCCCCTGTGTCTGCCACGCCTTTTGGCTATCCGTTCATAGTATACAGGCACATCGTGTATAGCTCGCCGGACGTTTCTTTTCATGCGCTTTTTTGAACGAACGGAGAACGTTATAATTATATGATATAATATATTATAATTGTTATAATATAATATAATTAGATGATATTTTCATGAAACATGCTGATAAATAACTATAATAACATTATCTGTTCATTGATTGCTGAGGATTATTGTGATTGGCTACAGGCGCGTTTCTGTTCGTATTTTGGGGCGTTTTCGCGGTATGAACATTGTTTACATTCTCCCATCTCCTTCTAGGTTATTTTCGTGTTTGGGGTTATGCGTGGGGTTTGCCTATCGATTTTTAGCGGACGCATACTGTACTGATTAAACGATTGCCGTGCGATTGGCTATCGTCCGAGCAAAGATTTCGTGTTTGTCCCTTCGGATTTTGTTGGACGGACTGTCGCGATCGGCTGTCGAAAGCTGTGTACTAACGATCAGATTATCAAACGATCAATCCGAACGCGATTTTTATCATCCGATAATCTGATCGTGTGTACGAGGCATAAGGGGTTGATTTAATAAAGGCAAATAAACTGTGCACTCTGAAAAGGGCAGCTGCTCCGGAGCTTAGTAAATGAGGCGAGGCTTCACTTTGCATAGAATGTGGGGTAAAAGGGGGCGTGGCCTCTTTGGGCCCCCCTTACCTCATGGGGCCGTGGCGTCGGCTAATCTGTTAATATTAATAGGCTTTAAATGGGGCTTATTGTAATAGGTGGGATAAGGTCACATGGCAGAGAAGCTTCCAGAAGGTTAAGAGGTTGACTGGGGATTGGCCAGGTTTGTTGGGGGGGCTATTTAAGGGACAAGGAATTTTTTGCCAGTCACCAGAGAGGACTCGTCACAAAGAGACCCCCCCCCCCCAGTTGCGACCGGTTTATGTGACGGGTCCTTTTGGTCAAGTAATTAAAGGGGATAGGTGAGAATATATTTAACTACTTAACCCTTTCACGCCTAAGCCTTTTTCTTACATTTTAGAACCCCCAAACATTATATATTTTTTTTTTAACAGAGAGCCTAGAGAATAAAATGGCGCTCATTGCAATATTTTATGTCGCACTGTATTTGTGCAGCGGTCTTTCAAACGCACTTTTTTGGGAATAAAGACACTTTCATTAATAAAAAACAAAAAAAAACAGTAAAGTTAGCCCAATTTTTTTGTATAATGTGAAAGATGATGTAATGCCGAGTAAATAGATACCTAACATGTTACGCTTTGAAATTGCACACTCGTGGAATGGCGCCAAACTATGGTACCTAAAAATTTCCATAGGCGACGCTTTAAAAAAAAAAAAACTTAAAAAAATAAAAAAACTTTAAAAAAAATGTAATGGTTACCAGGTTAGAGTTACAGAGTAGGTCTTTTGCTAGAATTATTGCTCTCGCTCTGAGATCGCGGCAATACCTCACATGTGTGATTTGAACACCGTTTACATATGTGGGCGTGACTTACGTATGCGGTTTCTTTGCAGCGCGAGCTCGCGGAGACGGGGGCGATTTAAAATAAATTTTTCTTATTTATTTATGTATTTTACATTTTCACTTTAAAAAAAAAAATTGCTGTCACAAGGAATGTAAACATCCCTTGTGACAGTAATAGGTGGTGACAGGTACTCTTTATGGAGGGATCGGGGGGTCTAAAACCCCAATTCCTTACTTTGCACTTCAAAGTATTCAGATCACCAAAAAATGGCGATTCTGAATACTGTAATTTTTTTTAAAAATCAGCGCCATTGGCATCCCCTCCCATTGGTTTGGGATAACAACCGATGCGGCTAAAAGCAGCTGCCCTTGCAAAGTACACAGTCTATTTGCTTTTAGTAAATCAACCCCTGAGACTGTGCCGTTGCTCCAGAGCTTAGTAAATGAGCAGAAGCTCTGCTGACTTCCACCATCCAATCATGTGCAAGAAAAAATACTGTTTTTTTTTTTCCCCTTGCATGTGATTGGATATGGGACCCCGGGCGCCAGGCCTGCAAACATGCATAACTTATCAAGAAAAAACACTCCACACATAATATTTGGAACAAAAATAGTCTGCGGCCTGGTTTATTGGTTTAAATCAGGATTATTTATAACATCATAAACTTTGTTTACTTAAAATAACTTTATCAACTAAAATCATCCAGAATTAACCAAAGCGTCAGTAAATCAACCCCCTAAGTCTCGGTTCACACTGACGCGGTGAATCTGATGCGGTGAATCTTTTGCGACTTCTGTTGTGACAGGTGATATTCTAATGCGACTTCTGAGGGGATTTGGAATAGCTGGAGATAAACACCGAATCGGTACTAAACCTTTATTTTACCCGGATGAAATTCGCACCCCATATATGTGAACGGCCTTTTTAGATGACATGCAAATCTCTGCTTTTTGGAAGCATCCGATCCGCATAGAATCTGCATAAGAATTTTGCACTAAATTCAGCTTTCAGGCCATATTTTTGTATTTATTTACAGCTTCCCCTAGAGGAGAGGTCTCCAAACTACAGCCCATGGGCCGAATGTGGCCCTTTGCTTGCCTTTATCTGGCCCTTGGGGCACCATGCTATCCACAGACACCAATGATGGGGCACCATGCCATCTGCAGACACCAATGATGGGGCACCATGCCATCCACAGACACCAATGATGGGGCACCATGCCATTCACAGACACCAATGATGGGGCACCATGTCATCCACAGACACCAATGATGGGGCACCATGCCATCCACAGACACCAATGATGGGGCACCATGCCATCCACAGACACCAATGATGGGGCACCATGCCATCAACAGACACCAATGATGGGGCACCATGCCATCCACAGACACCAATGATGGGGCACCATGCCATCCACAGACACCAATGATGGGGCACCATGCCATCCACAGACACCAATGATGGGGCACCATGCCATCCACAGACACCAATGATGGGGCACCATGCCATCCACAGACACCAATGATGGGGCACCATGTCATCCACAGACACCAATGATGGGGCACCATGTCATCCACAGACACCAATGATGGGGCACCATGTCATCCACAGACACCAATGATGGGGCACCATGCCATCCACAGACACCAATGATGGGGCACCATGCCACCCACAGACACCAATGATGGGGCACCATGTCATCCACAGACACCAATGATGGGGCACCATGCCATCCACAGACACCAATGATGGGGCACTATTCCTAAAACTTAAACCAATCATGGGGCACTATTCCTTCCACTGACACCAATGATGGGGCACTATTCCTAACACTAAAACCAATGATGGTGCACTGTTCCTCCCACTGACACAAATGATGGGGCACTATTCCTCCCACTGACACAAATGATGGGGCACCATTCCTCCCACTGACACCAATGATGGGGCACTATTCCTCCCACTGACACCAATGATGGGGCGCTATTTCTCCCACAGACAACAATAATGGGGCACTATTCCTCCCACTGACACCAATGATGGGGCACTATTCCTCCCACTGACACCAATGATGGGGCACTATTCCTCCCACTGACACCAATGATGGGGCACTATTCCTCCCACTGACACCAATGATGGGGCACCATTTCTCCCACTGACACCAATAAAGGGGCACCATTTCTCCCACTGACACCAATGATGGGGCACCATTTCTCCCACTGACACCAATGATGGGGCACCATTCCTCCCACTGACACCAATGATGGGGCACCATTCCTCCCACTGACACCAATGATGGGGCACCATTCCTCCCACTGACACCAATGATGGGGCACCATTCCTCCCACTGACACCAATGATGGGGCACCATTGACACCAATGATGGGGCACCATTTCATAATAGTGGCCATGGATAGAGCATGGGGGTAGGGGTCGTGAAAAGAGGGGGTGGCGCACCGGCGCCCCTAATGGATGGACCACCACCGGGGTTTACTCATCTCCAGTACCCATCTCCTAATAAATCCCTCACAAGCCTTTGGTTACCTAATAGTGTTTGTAAACTTCTGAAATGAACAAGGCATATTCTTCTATAGTGTGTATTTACCTCAATCCAGACCACCTAGTGTGATTTTTGGCAGCTGTCACCTTCCACTGCTATGTGTACGAGTCACTCCTGACCGTCTATGACAACACCAAGGAAACCCAGGGGATGGCAACGTCACCATCCCCTGCACACAGCAGGTGATTGACAGCCTCAGCTGTGCATGTTTCTCAATGAGGCTGTGTAGAAGGTGGATGTGTCCATCCCCTCTGCTCAGATCTCAGATTACACTCAGCTCTGTGCTGTGCGGTATATGACATCCCCGCCCCCTGCCTCTGGAAGCTCAGAAATGCTGTGTAAAATGGACACTTTGAATTGCTCCGGAGAAGAGATGGCTGCAGATAAACAGGTACAACCTATGTAAGAGGACTTGCTTCATCTCTGTGTATCCCCTGAGGCCAGTCACATCACTGGGTATATGTGAGGCTTTACAACCACTTAGAAGAGGAGTACATGTGTAAGGAATGTGTATACTGCTGCATTATGGTTTCCTTTGTACTGAAGGGGAGATCAAAAGATAAACAGATAGACAGTAAACTATGTGTGAACTTGCTCCATAGTTCTTCTAAAAGTAGGCCTGACTTTCTCAAACGAGGACACGCGTCCCCCTCCCCCTCTCCTAGCAGCAACAGGAATTTTCTAATTAGTCTGTAAAGCAAGGGCAGGCAACCTCGGCCCTCCAGCTGTGGTGAAACTACAAGTCCCATGAGACATTGCAAGACCCTGACAATCACAGGCATGACTCCTAAAAGCAGAGGCATGATGGGATTTGTAGTTTCACCACAGCTGGAGTGCCGATGTTGCCTACCCCTCTGTAATTATTATTAGAAAGCCCATCATCATGTTTTATTTAACTACTTCAATACTGGGCACTAAAAAAACCTTCCTGCCCAGACCAATTTTCAGCTTTCATCGCTGTCGCACTTTGAATGACAATTGCGCGGTCATACAACACTGTACCCAAACTAAATTTTTAGCATTTTTTTCCCACAAATAGAGCTTTCTTTTGGTGGTATTTGATCACCTCTGGGATTTTTATTTTCTGCTAAACAAATAAAAAAAGACCGAAAATTTTGAAAAAAAATGTTTTTTTTTTTTTGTTTCAAAATGTTGTAAATAAATAAGTTTTAGTGCGTAATATGTAACGGCTTGTAAACATTAAAGGGGTTGTAAACCCTCGTGTTTTTTCACCTTAATGCATCCTATGCATTAAGGTGAAAAAACTTCTGACCGCTACCGCCCCCCCAGCCCCCCCGTTTTACTCACCTGAGCCCTTCGTTCCTTCGGCGGAGACGTGTTGGGCCTCTCTGCCCGGGGTTCTCGGCTCTTGATTGGATAGATTGATAGCAGTGCAGCCATTGGCTCCCGCTGCTGTCAATCAAATCAAGTCAATGACGCGGGGGGCACGGCCGAGTCTGGCATTCTGTGTCAATGGATGCAAATGCTGGACTCGGGAGCGTGCCCGAAAGGTAACCCCCCAGGAAAGCGCTTCTCCTAGGGGGTTATCTGATGCAAGGAGGAGCCGCAAGCGCCGCTAGGGGACCCCAAAAGACGAGGTTCGGGGCCACACTGTGCAAAACTAACTGCACATAGTTTCATAGTTAGTAAGGTTGAATAAGGACATCAGTCCATCCAGTTCAACCTGAGTGAGTGTCTACAAGTGTCCCTATCCCTGTACATATTGCACACTCACACCGGTCCCTACCCTCAAGGAGCCCACAATCCAAGGTCCCCATTCATATACTAGGGCCAATTTCTGGACAGAAGCCAATTAATCTACCTGCATGTCTTTGGATTGTGGGAGGAAACCGGAGTACCCGGAGGGAACCCACGCAGACACAGGGAGAACATGCAAACTCCAGGCAGGTAGTGTCGACCCTTCTTACTGCTAGGTGAGAGTGCTAACCACTACACCACTGTGCCGCCCAAATGCACAGTGCACAGTGGAGGTAAGTATGATATGTTTGTTATTTTTAAAAAAAAAAAACGAAGGTTTACAACCACTTTAAACTGAAACCGGAAGTGATGATATCCTCGTCACTTCTGGTTTATTACATCACAGAGGGGAGGTGGATACGGATGTACCATTCTCCCCTCTGACTACATAACAGGACCAAGCAGCAGCAGAACACTCTGGAGAGCCCTTAAAGATGGCGACCCTTGCCCTGTAGAAATAATTGAGAGGCTGAAGGTGCAGGAGGACAGGTACATCCTAAGAGGTTGAAGTGGTTAACCATCATCTGGAGTGATCATACTATTTCCTAGGATCCCTTAGGAACACGTCTTTTTATGATAAAATTAGAATTTAAAAAAATCTGGACTGATATATATTTATAATATATATATTTTACTTCTGGTACTTTTCTTGCACACCTATTCAATCGATGTAACAAGGAATTCTTTCACTGACCACCAGTATAAGGAGGCTTTCTCCATTGACCACCAATATAATGCCGCATCCACACAATTTCCGTCCGAAAAATCTTGGATGTTTTTTCCGACGGAATTCCGCTCAAGCTTGTCTTGCATACACACAGTCACACAAAAGTTCTCACACAAAAGAGCATGCGCCAAATTGTTTCCAAGCATGCATGACTTTTCCTGCCAGCAAAAGACCGATGGAGCATACACACGGTCGCATTTTCCGACAAAAAGCTCTCATCGGAGTTTTGCAGGCGGCATTTCCGATCGTGCGGCATTAGGGGACTTTTCTATATTTACCACCAATATAAGGGGACTTTTCTATATTTACCACCAATATAAGGGGACTTTTCTACATTGACCACCAATGTAAGGGGACTTTTCTACATTGACCACCAATGTAAGGGGGCTTTTCTACATTGACCACCAATGTAAGGGGGCTTTTCTACATTGACCGCCAATGTAAGGGGGCTTTTCTACATTGACCACCAATGTAAGGGGGCTTTTCTACATTGACCACCAATGTAAGGGGGCTTTTCTACATTGACCACCAATGTAAGGGGGCTTTTCTACATTGACCACCAATGTAAGGGGGCTTTTCTACATTGACCGCCAATGTAAGGGGGCTTTTCTACATTGACCACCAATATAAGGGGACTTTTCTACATTGACCACCAATATAAGGGGACTTTTCTACATTGACCACCAATGTAAGGGGGCTTTTCTACATTGACCACCAATATAAGGGGACTTTTCTACATTGACCGCCAATGTAAGGGGGCTTTTCTACATTGACCACCAATATAAGGGGACTTTTCTACATTGACCACCAATGTAAGGGGACTTTTCTACATTGACCACCAATGTAAGGGGGCTTTTCTACATTGACCACCAATATAAGGGGGCTTTTCTACATTGACCGCCAATGTAAGGGGGCTTTTCTACATTGACCACCAATATAAGGGGACTTTTCTACATTGACCACCAATGTAAGGGGGCTTTTCTACATTGACCACCAATGTAAGGGGGCTTTTCTACATTGACCGCCAATGTAAGGGGGCTTTTCTACATTGACCACCAATATAAGGGGACTTTTCTACATTGACCACCAATATAAGGGGACTTTTCTACATTGACCACCAATATAAGGGGACTTTTCTACATTGACCACCAATGTAAGGGAGCTTTTCTATATTGACCACCAATATAAGGGGGCTTTTTTACATTGACCGCCAATGTAAGGGGGCTTTTCTACATTGACCACCAATATAAGGGGACTTTTCTACATTGACCACCAATATAAGGGGACTTTTCTACATTGACCACCAATGTAAGGGGGCTTTTCTACATTGACCGCCAATGTAAGGGGGCTTTTCTACATTGACCACCAATATAAGGGGACTTTTCTACATTGACCACCAATGTAAGGGGACTTTTCTACATTGACCACCAATATAAGGGGACTTTTCTACATTGACCACCAATGTAAGGGGGCTTTTCTACATTGACCACCAATATAAGGGGACTTTTCTACATTGACCACCAATATAAGGGGACTTTTCTACATTGACCGCCAATGTAAGGGGGCTTTTCTACATTGACCACCAATATAAGGGGACTTTTCTACATTGACCACCAATATAAGGGGACTTTTCTACATTGACCACCAATGTAAGGGGGCTTTTCTACATTGACCGCCAATGTAAGGGGGCTTTTCTACATTGACCACCAATATAAGGGGACTTTTCTACATTGACCACCAATGTAAGGGGACTTTTCTACATTGACCACCAATATAAGGGGACTTTTCTACATTGACCACCAATGTAAGGGGGCTTTTCTACATTGACCACCAATATAAGGGGACTTTTCTACATTGACCACCAATATAAGGGGACTTTTCTACATTGACCACCAATGTAAGGGGGCTTTTCTACATTGACCACCAATATAAGGGGACTTTTCTACATTGACCACCAATGTAAGGGGGCTTTTCTACATTGACCGCCAATGTAAGGGGGCTTTTCTACATTGACCACCAATATAAGGGGACTTTTCTACATTGACCACCAATATAAGGGGACTTTTCTACATTGACCACCAATGTAAGGGGGCTTTTCTACATTGACCACCAATATAAGGGGACTTTTCTACATTGACCACCAATATAAGGGGACTTTTCTACATTGACCACCAATGTAAGGGGGCTTTTCTACATTGACCACCAATGTAAGGGGACTTTTCTACATTGACCACCAATATAAGGGGACTTTTCTACATTGACCACCAATGTAAGGGGACTTTTCTACATTGACCACCAATATAAGGGGAATTTTCTACATTGACCACCAATATAAGGGGACTTTTCTACATTGACCACCAATGTAAGGGGGCTTTTCTACATTGACCACCAATATAAGGGGACTTTTCTACATTGATCACTAACCTCAGGGAGCACTAGAATTACCATCAATGTAAAGGGCATTCTTTCCAATGTCCACCTGTGTGAAGGGACCCTTTTCCAACTGACTGCCAGTGTAAGGGGGCCTTTTTACCAATGATCACCAGTGTAAGGAGGGCCTATTACACCAACCACCATCATAAGGTGGGCAGCACAGTGGCCAAGTGGTTAGCACTTCTGCCTGGCAGCACTAGGCTCATCATTTTGAATCCCAAACACAGCACTACCTGCCTGGAGTTTTGCATGTGCCTGCGTGGGTTTCCTCTGGGTGCTCCGGTTTCCTCCCACACTGCTAAGACATGCTAATAGGTTGTTTGGCTCCTGTCTAAATTGGCCCTCGTATATGTATGTATGTATGTATGTATGAAAGGGAGTTAGGGACCTTAGATTGTAAGCTCCTTGGGGGCAGGGACTGATGTGAATGTGCAATGTATATGTAAAGCACTGCGTAAATTGTTGGCACTATATAGATTTAACTGACAATTGTGCGGTCATGCAACGTTGCACACAAATAAAATTGACGTCCTTTTTTTCCTTTTCTTTTGGTGGTATTTTATTGCCCCTGTGGTTTTTATTTTTTGCGCTATAAACAAAAAAAATTGCGACAATTTAGAAAAAAACACAAAAGGGGTCATTTACGAAAGGCAAATCCACTTTGCACTACAAATTGCACTGAAAGTGCACTTGGAAGTGCAGTCACTGTAGATCCGAGGGGGACATGCAAGGAAAATAAAAAACAGCATTTTAGCTTGCACATGATTGGATAATAAAATCAGCAGAGCTTCCCCTCATTTCAGATCTACCCCTCAGATTTACAGCGACTGCACTTCCAAGTGCACGTTGCACTTGTAGTGCAAAGTGGATTTGCCTTTTGTAAATAACCCCCAATATTATGTACTTTTTGCTATAATATCCCCATTTTTTTTTTTTTAAAGCAAATTTTTCCTCAGTTTAGGCCGATATGTATTCTTCTACATATTTTTGGTTAAAAAAAAATCGCAATAAGCGTATATTGATTGGTTTTGCGCAAAAGTTATAGCGTCTACAAAATAGGGGATAGATTTATAGCATTATTATTATTATTATTATTTTTTTTTTATTAGTAATGGTGACGAGCTGCGATTTTTATCGTGACTGCGACATTATGGCGGACACATCGGACAATTTTGACACATTTTTGGTACCATTGGCATTTATACAGCGATCAACGCTATAAAAATGCACTGATTACTGTAAAAATGTCACTGGCAGTGAAGGGGTTAACACTAGGGGGCGAACAAGGGGTTAACTGTGTTCCCTGTGTGTGTTCTAACTGAACTGAAGGAAGTGATGGATTGTGGTTCCTAGCTAATAGGATACTTCCGTGTTCTGTTGCTAATACTTCCGTGTTCTGTCACTTGTGCTCGTGATAGCTCGTGGCTGGCGGTCATCGCGACAGTCAGCCACGAGCATCGGCACCGCCGCGCACGCCTGCTATCCCGCGAGCTGACGTATAGCTACAGCGGCTCGCGGGATCGTGCCGACCTGCCGCAGTAAAATGATGGCGGCTGGTCGGCAAGCAGTTAAAGAAGCCTACCCTGCTTCTAACTAACACTGTTTTACTTCCTCCATCAGCTCATCCCCCACAGTTATTACCTTTTGTATCACTCGACCCTTCCTTTTTAGATTGTAAGCTCTGATGAGCAGGGCCCTCTGATTCCTCTTGTACCAAATTGTAATATATGTAATAATATGTAACTGTACTTTCTGCCTTCATTTTGTTAAGCGCTGCGCTATATAAATCCTATATAATAATAATAATAATACTGAGACATTCACCAAGAATCAGTATGCAGCCAGTAAAGTCGGAGGGAGATCCGAGTTCCTGGCACTTGTTCTGGGACTCTGATTTGGACAATAGAGACTTCAGTGGGGCCCCGAAGGACAGCCAGACAGCTAGCATTTTCAGAAGGAGGTCAGAAAGGGGCGGTCTTCAAATGTCACTCACGTCAGGTTTCCCACCGTTGAATCTTTAGCAAGGTTCTTTAAGCAGTTTATAGAATGATTTTCTCGTTGCACTGAGGTGTTTTTTTTTTTTTTTATATTTTTTTAATTGCGGATAAAAAGTAAAGCAAAGCCAGCTTTTCTCCGCGTGGCGATGCACAGAGGAAATGAGCACCAGAGCTGAGAATGTTGCCATGTTGTTAAACGGTGTGTTTGGGAAGTCAGCGCTCACTTTCATGGGAATGAGATCCATTGCCAAGCTGAAATGCCTCAGATTTCCCCAGGGGCCACTTCTTCTCAGCTGGGAAGGAGGGGGAGGATTTGTGTGAGAAGTCCAAGCAGGCAGTAATAAAGCTCTGGATGTCTATCAGTGTGTGTCAGCAGCGGTAGGAAGGAGAAGGACGGGGCCTGCAGTAGTGCATGTGGTATTCATTTACTTATGGCTTTGTTAGACAAGGTTCAACCTTAAAAGCTCCCTGTGCAGGCTTTATGGAGACATCAGCAAAAGTATCAAGATGGAAGATTACATTAGCTTTAACTAAATGAACCTGAAGCTCTAGGGATGTTTATTCTTATGTGTCTGGTGGAGGGATTCTCCAGCTAGAAAGAGAAGAAAACTCTTTTTCCCATAGTTACGATGGCCGCTGTCAGATCAGAAAACGATCAATAACGTTGTTTTTAATCACTGACGGACCGCCGCACGCCGCTATACATCCTAAGTTTAAAGAGGAATATTGTTGTTATGGCAGCAGCTAGCTACCATAACCCCGGTATCCTCTTCTTTGGCCGGCGGTCCGCTTTCCGATTTATAGTGGTCTCTGCGGCGGATTTGCCGCAAGATTACTTATCCCCCCTTCCTCCCGCCGCAATCCGGTGCCCTCCGCCGCTTACCGGAGCCGTCGGCAGTGGCAGAGGCGATCGGATCCTCTCACGTCAGTGGCATGGAGACGAGTGAGGGCAAGATGGCCCCCACCCGTCTCCATATCATTGCAGGGCGGAAGCGACATCGAAACGTTACTTCCGCCCATAGCTCTTAAAGGGCCATTTTTTTTAAAAACGCTTGCTGACCGCCTCACGCAGATATACTGCGGCAGAAGGGCATGTACAGGCAGAATCACCTACCTGTACGTTGCCCTTTAAGAGGCGGCCGGTGGGCGCCCACGGCAAGCTCCGTGAGTTGGGCCGTGGGATACCTGCGATCGTCTGTTAACAATAATGTAAACAAGCATCTCCCCGTTCTGCCTAGTGACAGTGTCACTGATCTCTGCTCGCTGTGATCAGGGCAGAGATCAGTGATGTGTCACACACAGCCACGCCCCCACAGTTATAAACACTCCCCAGGACATACTTAACCCCTACACTGCCTTCTAGTGGTTAACCCCTTCACTGCCAGTGTCATTTACACAGGAATCAGTTAATTTGTATAGCACTGATTGCTGTATAAATGACAATGGTCCCAAAAATGTCCGATGTGTCCGCCACAATGTCGCAGTCACGATAAAAATTGCAGATCGCCCGCCATTACTAGTAAAAAAAAAATTTGTAATAAAAATGCCATAAAGCTATCCCCTATTTTGTAAACGCTATAACTTTTGTGCAAACCAATAAACAATCGCTTATTGCATATAAGAATACGTATCGGCCTAAACTGAGGAAAAAAATAGTTTTTTTTATATATTTTTGGGGAATATTTATTATAGCAAAAAGTTAAAAATAATGTGTTTTTTTTCAAAATTGTCGCTCTTTTTTGGTTTATAGCGCAAAAAATAAATTTGTGGGGAAAAAAGGACGTCAATTTTGTTTGGGTGATACGTCGCACGACCGCGCAATTGTCAGTTAAAGCGACGCAGTGCCGAATCGCAAAAAGTGCTCTGGTCAGGAAGGGGGGTCAATTCTTCCGGGGCTGAAGTGGTTAAATTAAAAAAAAATTTTATTGCATTTTAGTGTAAATATGAGATCGGAGGTCTTTTTGACCCCCAAATCTCATATTTAAGAGGACCTGTCATGCTTTTTTTCTATTACAAAGGATGTTTACATTCCTTGTAATAGGAATAAAAGTGACACAATTTTATTTATTTTTTTTAAAGAACAGTGAAATTATAAAAAATAAAAGGTAAAATAAATAAGAAAAAAAAAAAGCAGAAGCATATGTAAAGCGGTGTTCAAACCACGCATGTGAGGTATCGTCACGATCAGTAGAGCGAGTGCAATAATTCTAGCCCTAGACCTCCTCTGTAACGCAAAACATGCAACCTGTAGAATTTTTTAAACATCGCCTGTGGATATATTTAAGGGTAAAAGTTTGTCGCCATTCCACGAGCGGGAAGCGTGACATGTTGGGTATCAATTTACTTGGCGTAACATTATCTTTCACAATATAAAAAAAAATTGGGCTACCTTTACTGTTGCCTTACTTTACTGTTGTCTTTCTTTTTAATTCAAAAAAGTGTATTTTGTCCAAAAAAAGTGCTCTTATAAGACCGCTGCGCAAATACAGTGTGACAGAAAGTATTTAAATGACCGCCATTTTATTCTCTAAGGTGTTAGAAAAAAATGTATAATGTCTGGGGGTTCTAAGTAATTTTCTAGCAAAAAAAAACAGTTTTTAACTTGTAAACAACAAATCTCAAAAAGAGGCCTGGTCCTTAAGTGGTTAAAAAAATCAGCACAAGGGACTATACTTACAGTAAATAGGATGTGTCCCTTGTGTTGCTGGCTCCTCTATTGTCTCCGATCCATCAATCCCCCACCGCCGTAACCTTCCGGCGCAGTAGGGTTAATAGAGCCAACATGGCTGTGACAAGCACTCAATAGAAGTGCCCGATTATGCCCACCCCGTTCTGCACATCTCCTCCATTCACAGAAGCAGTGCTATCTAAAACACAATCTATGAATGGAGGAGGGGCATATGAATGAAAGGCACACCCCCCTCCATTCATAAATCATTCATAGATGCTATAGTATGGCTTCTATGGATGGAGGAGGTGGGCGGAAATGGCGGGCATAGTCGGCACTCTTGATGAGTGCGTGTCACAGGTCTGTTGTCTCTGCTAACCACCGCTGCACTGAAGGATTATGGTGGCAGGATGTGGGGAAATTAGAGGAGGAGGATATCAGCTAATAGAGGAGCCAGCAGCACAAGGGACACATCCAATTGACTAAGTAATGTCCCTTGTGTTATCTTTTTGTGTCTGGTGTGTAATAAATAACATAGTGTATACATAGTGTATATAGTGAACAGTGTTTAGTGGTCAGGAGTATGTACTGTACAGAGTGTAGTGGTCAGGAGTATGTACTGTACAGAGTGTAGTGGTCAGGAGTATGTACTGTACAGAGTGCAGTGGTCAGGAGTACGTACTGTACAGAGCAGGGACAAGTGGTGAGTATCAGAGTTAGATGGACACAGGTTACATACGCCACAAACATAGAGCGAGAGCAATAATTATAGCACTAGACTTCCTCTGTAGTGCCGCGTATACACGGTTGGACTTTCTGATGGAAACAGTACGATGGGAGCTTTTCATCGGATTTTCCGACCGTGTGTATGCCTATCGGTCTTTTTCTGTCGGCATTTCCAACGGACTTTGGATTGAGAGCCCGTTCTTAATTTTTCAGACGGAAAACCTTTCTATCGGATTTTCCGATCGTGTGTATGCAATTCCGACACGCAAAATTCTGACGCATGCTCGGAAACAATTTGACGCATGCTCAGAAGCATTAAACTTCCCTTTTATAGTGCTATCGAACGTGTTGTATATCGTGGTCTTATTGACCGTCGGAATTTGGTGTGACCGTGTGTAGGCAAGACAGTATGAGCGAAATTCCGTCGGAATTCCGACGGGAAAACCATCAGAGCTTTTTTCAACGAGAATTCCGACCGTGTGTACGCGGCATAGCTCTAAACATGTAACCTGTAAAAAAAAATTTACAACGTCGCCTATGGAGATTTTTAAGTACTGAAGTTTTACGCCATTCCACAAGTGTGTGCAATTTTAAAGCGCGACATGTTGTGTGTCTATTTACTTGGCGTAACATCATCTTTCACATTATATTAAAAAAATGGGGTTTTTATTCATGAAACAGTTTTTTTCCAAAAAAAAAATTGTTTGAAAAATTGCTGCGCAAATACTGTGTGAAAAGTTGCAACGACCACCATTTTATTTCCTAGGGCAGTGGTTCTCAACCTCTTAGTGCCGTGACCCCTTGATAAAATTTCCCAAGTTGTGGGGACCCATAACAGTAAAATAATTTTTGTAGCGTGGGTTGTCAGCACCCAAGGCAAGACAAGTAATTTGCTCCCCTAACCCATGGAAATTTAGCGCTCCCTGAGTAATGGCAACTATAATCACAGGTAGTGTTATTCACTGTGTCACCGACTTTGTGGTGTCTCGTAGCAGTGACACCTATGCCAAAATCAGGAGATAGGGTCTCCTTCAGCCCCTCCCACTTCACATTCCTCACCAGTCAACTGACCTCTAGTCTCTGCCCCCCAGCCATGCCGTGAACTGAATGGGTGCCTGCGAAAAGGGTGAGTGGGCGACCGCGGGCTCCCGGAACAGCCCAGCTGGGCGGCCACAGGCTCCAGGGATAGCCCTACTGGGCGGCCACAGGCTCCAGGCCACAGGCTCCAGGGATAGCCCTACTGGGCGGCCACAGGCTCCAGGGATAGCCCTACTGGGCGGCCACAGGATCCAGGGATAGCCCTACTGGGCGGCCACAGGCTCCAGGGATAGCCCTACTGGGCGGCCACAGGCTCCAGGCCACAGGCTCCAGGGATAGCCCTACTGGGAGGCCGTAAAAAGGCTGGGAGAGCGGTGCAGGCTTCAGGAACAGCCCAGGATTCGGTGACCCCTGGCAAATCGTCATTTGACCCCCGAGGACCCCCCAGGTTGAGAACCACTGCCCTAGGGTGTCTGATAAAAAATATATATATGTTTGGGGGGTCTGAGTTATTTTCTAGCAAAATAATGATGATTTTTACATGTAGAAGAGAAGTATTAAAATTGGCCTGGGTGGCAAGGGGTTAATTACCATACGTAAGTAATATACAAATAATTATTATATATTGTTTTTAAGGTAATTTACTATATTTTCAAAAACTGTACTCAAGCAGGTGGCTTAACGGACAAGACAAGGTACAACTTCCAACCAGTAGTTTCACAGTAAATAGATAAATAATTATGTTATAACATAGAGCATAATAATATATGATTTTGCTTGAATAAAATAGTACCTTTTCAGCAGCAGCAGATTCTGCCTCTTAACTGTGTGAGAAAAACATGGTATTGTGGGTAAGTCTTATACCCATAAACACATGTATTTCCTTCTAGTTAAGAGGGCTGGAAGGGAGCATTTATCTTTTAGACACATACCCCTTCTATGACACTGCAGTGAGAGGCGTGCCTCCACTACAGTATTTTGGGGGCAATGTAACTTTACCATAGGTCCAAGACTCCAAGCTGTCCATTGAGCTCGGTGCCTCTGACAAGAAGTCATCCTCTCAGTCTGCTGCAAACAGCTTGTGCCAGCTTGTATTTAAAGCGGAGTTCCACCCAAAAATGAAACTCCACTTTTCGGTTTCCTCCCCCCCTCCGGTGTCACATTTGGCACCTTTCAGGGGGGAGGGTGGAGCAGATACCTGTCTAATCCAGGTATTTGCTCCCACTTCTGGGCATAGATAGCCGCAGTATCCAGGGATATCTACACCATGAAGAAGAAAAATTACTTATTTACAAAAGAAACTTTATTTTTATTTTTTTTTCAAAATATTTGGTCTTTTTTCTTTTCTTTTTTAGCAGTTTTTTAGAGTGGTGATTAAATGCTTGAAAAAAATGATAAAATTTTAATTTGGGTACAGTGTTGCGTGACTGAGTAATTGTCATTCAAAGTGTGACAGCACTGAAAGCTGAAAATTGGCCTAGGCAGGAAGGGGGTGAAAGTGCCCTGTGTTGAAGTGGTTAATAACAAAAAATTGCCTTTAAAACTATGAAATACTATGAAACATGGCCAGCAGGGATTGGACAAATTTCAACGGTGTGTAGCCTCCCCCTCTGAACAGAAGTGGATTATTTAATTGACTTCTGTCAAATGGGTCAAATCCAACTATCACCAGGTCTGCCCCCTCTTTATCCTACAGTCTTGTCTGGGTAATTGCCTCTGACCCCTCTCTGACGTGCTGTAGTTCACTAAATGTATGTGTGCTCTCATACATAGTCAGTGTTCTATCATTCACCAGTGGCCCACTAAATTTACTTGTAAACACGAAGGGTTCTATTTACAAAAATTTGCTGCCTCAAACTTTATGAATATTGACTTTATATTTTTATTTTAATCGCCAGCTCCATCTAGTGGCCATAATGCAGGATTTTCCCGACTGGGATATTTCAGAAAAATGCCGCATTATGGCCACTAGATGGAGCTGACGATTATAGGTAATAGATTTATTAAGACAATTATTCATGATGGTTGTGTGAATGCTGTGAGGTTTTCACAAAGCAATTTTTTGTTTTTATATATAGACCCCCAAAGTCAAATGGTGACCCATCACAGACATGTCAACAAACCCGGTTTGTGTCCTGACCCGTATTTTTATGAACCCCCGAGCTAGAAGATTATATTTGAATTATTCTGGTTGTTTTGGATGTTTAACCACTTGCTTACTGTGCACTTAAACACCCTTCCTGCCCAGACCAATTTCCAGCTTTCAGCGCTCTCGCATTTTCAGTGACAATTGCGCGGTCATGCAATGCTGTAACCAAATGAATTTTTTATCATTTTGTTCGCACAAATAGAGCTTTAGTTTGGTGGTATTTATTCGCGACTCCGTTTTTTATTTTTTGCGATATAAGCGAAAACATAGCGGAAATTTTGAAAAAAAACAATATTTTCTCCTTTCTTTTTTAAAAGAAATCCAATAAAATCAAATTTTGTCATAAATTTAAGCCAAAATGTATTCTGCTACATGTTTTTTGTAAAAAAAATTCTGTTAAGTGTATAATAATTGGTTCGCGTGATCACGGACATATGTACGCAAATGATCATGTAAAAGGGGTGTGCAGGTGATCACAGACATATGTGTGCAGATAATCATTGGCACATGTTATTTTACTGGGACATATGTGAGGGACATGTGTTTTTATTATTTGGGGACATGTGTGTTTTGGGGACATGTGTGTTTTACTGTGGGGACACTAGACAGGTGATCAGTGAGTAAAAGCTGTAAAAAATACAGCTAATACTCACTGATCACCAGCCGGCTGCAGCGATCCGCTCTCCTCTCCTCACCGACGACTTCCGTGTGAGGAGAGGAGGGCCGATTGCCTAGCAACCGGCTGTTTGTTTACATCACATGACGGCTGTGATTCAACACGGCCGTCATGTGATCAGGAGGGCCAATCACCGAGCCCTCCTGCCGATCCGAGATGCGCCGTGTCCGGGTGACACGGCCGCATCGGGATCGCGCCGCTGCGCGGGCACGCGCTCGCGCGCAATCCCTCTACTTCTGAAGGACGTTCCGGAACGTCCATTCAGAAGTAGACGGCTCCCACCCGGCCGTATATGTACATTGGCCGGGTGGGAAGTGGTTAATATACAGTTTGTGCTAATGTCAGAATAGGACAGTATATAATGTAATGAATGCACTGTGTACATAGGAAAGTGCCTGGCCAAAACACAGAGACCTCTGTGGTCATAGAGCACGGAGATGGATGAATTTGGCCCGAAGCAGTTGAAGGGAAGGGACCAGGAGAGCAGATCTGATCAGGTTCTCATCTCACAGGACGAGTTGTGGGAATGTTGTAGCGTGCATGCGTGGGTAGAGTGTGAACATGGGGAGAGGAAGTGGTGGGGGGGGGGGGGACAGAAGTGAAGAGGTGATACGGTGAAGACCACAGGAGAAGAGAAGGATGGGATGGTCTTCTATCCAGGGAAGCAGTTTAGATTACAGGCTCATACCCTTAGCTGAAGATATGGATGGAAAACACCTGCAGCATGTCTGCACAGCAAACTTTACAACTAATAAAAAAAATTGTACCTTTTTATATATTTTTTTTTTTTTTCTGAATGCAGATCGCTTTTCAGAGAGCAAAGCTTGTGCGACTGAGCCCTAAGTGCTATTCATTCGTTGTTGGAAGGATAAATCTATACCTTTTCTACAGAAACAAGCCTGCCAGGATCTCATAGCACCCAGTGACACGATCAATAGTCTAGTTATAGGGGTGATCAGCCAATCGGAAATCTTAAGCAAAGATAATGATCACATGATCAAATGAATAGAAAGAAAGCAGTCAGGGCCGGTTCACAGCACACTTTTGCAATACAGATGCTTTTCTGCATGCTCTGTTTTGATGCTTTTTTTATGCGTTTTTAATGCGTTCCAGTGCATTTCTTTCCCTCTTTTTTTTTCCTGGGTTCTTGTTGTTAGGAGCCGGCACCCACCAGCATTCTAACAACCAGTGACTCAACCCTGTTGTAGCGCCCCCCCCCCCCCCTCCCCCATGTTGAGAGTATGTGACTTGGTATGGTTCAGGAACGAGTGCCCCCCATCTTTCTTGGTCTGCATGCTCAGATAAGGGTCTGGTATCGATTTTTGGGAGGGACCCCACGGCATATTTTTGCATGGAGCTCCCCTTAACCACTTGCCAACCAACAACGGTTATACTGCGGCAGAATGGCAGGGGCAGGCAAATCGACGTCATGTTACATGGCTCCTGAAGGCGGCCACTAGGGGCGCGCCCGCAGTTCGCCCCCGGAGCCGATGCGAGTGCCCGTCGGTCTCGATGAGTGCCCGGCGGTCTCGTAACGCGGCAAGAACCAGGATCTCTGTGTAAACACATAGAGATTCCAGGTTCTCTGAGGGGAAGAGGAGAAGTGACAGATCGTCTGTTCATACAGAGTATGAACAGCGATCTGTCATCTCATCTAGTCAGTCCCCTCCCCCCTTCAGTTAGAACACACATTAGGGAGCACAATTAACCCCTTGATCGCCCCCTAGTGTTAACCCAGTGTTCACTGCCAGTGACATTTTTACAGTAATCAGTGCATTTTTATAGCATTGATCGCTGTATATATGCTAATGGTCCCAAAAATGTGTCAAAATTGTTCGATGTGTCTGCCATAATGTCGCAGTCCCAATAAAAATCGCAGATCGCCGCCATTACTAGTAAAAAAAAAAATAATAATAAAAATGCCATAAATCTATCCCCTATTTTGTAGACGCTATAACTTCTGCGCAAACCATTCAATATACGCTTATTGCGATTTTTATTACCAAAAATTTGTAGAAGAATACGTATCGGCCTAAACTGAGAAAAAATTTGCTTTAAAAAAAACAAAATGGGGATATTTATTAAGTACAAAATATTGTGTTTTTTTCAAAATTGTCGCTATTTTTTTGTTTATAGCGCAAAAAATAAAAACCGCAGAGATGATCAAATACCACGAAAAGAAAGCTCTATTTGTGGTGAAAAAAAGGACGTGAATTTTGTTTGGGTGCAACGTCGCACGACCGCGCAATTGTCTGTTAAAGCGACGCAGTGCCGAATCGCAAAAAATACTCTGGTCAGGAAGGGGGTAAAATCTTCCGGGGCTGAAGCGGTTAAAATCCATACCAGATTGAAGAGCCTGGTATGGATTTTTAAGGGGACCCCATGCATTTTTTTGTTTTTTGCTGTGGGCTCCCTTTCAAAATCTATACCAAACCCAAAGGGCTTGGTATGGATAAGGGGGGACCTCCGCGCTTTTTTTTTTTCTGGCCCTTTTGTTTACATTCTGCTGACAGCGTGGATGACTTATCGTTGTTAGGAAGCCAGCGGATGTTGGCTCCTTAACAACCAATGACTCATCCTTGCTGCTGACAGCAGGGATGAGTCACTGGCTCTTAGGTTGTCAGTGGGTGCCAGCTCCTAACCAGAATCACAGGCAAAAACACATTCCAATGCATTTTGTATACGTTTTTCTATATTCCACTGCAGTTCTATGCAGAAAAAATGCAGTATGTTCTACTTTTGTTGACGGCGCTGAAACGCACTGCACTGGTGTGAACTATGCCATTGGAATCACAGTTGACTACATGTACATGTGGTGTGAACCGACCCATAAAGACCATTGTATAATTTTATCGCTTTCTCGGAGCGCTATTAGGAGTCTGGATAAAGTTTAGTTGACTTTAGAAAATTCTAGCTAAGAAAAAAAAACTTTTTTTTTTATTGTCATAATCCCTGCTATCTGAACTGTACGCACTTGACCGTTCTGAAACAGGGAAATGGCATTAAATTGCTGACGAGCTACATTCCAGCTTTAAGACTTTAGCACGGTGGAGGACTTTACAGTAAAACGTTTCGATTTATATGCATGTTTATGAGTCTTACCTTTCCACTCATTTCCATTTAATTGGATCAGCACTTTTATTGAAGAAATTCCACCGGCTAATATGCTCATTAAATCCGATAATATGCAGGAGCGGTACCTTATACAGGATACGGCGCTGTTTCTGCACTTTTAATGTAGGCTAGATTTATTTGCTGTTTGCTTTGGGATTCGGATATAAAAAGTGGATAATGTAGGAAGTGTATGTATTGTATAGTGCATTGTTATTGTATATAACACGGTACAGGCTCAGGCCAAACAGCGGTGGCTGGAGGCTCCTCCAGATCCATCGAGGGCTCCTGCTTGGGCTGTAAGGGATTATCAAGCCAAATGATTCGATAAACACGAACACTTAACAAAAGTGTTTGTTTTACTACACCTTGTTAGATAGAAACACTTTCCGCTGGTATCAGGCTTTATTTCTGGGACCCTCAGGTTTAGTGGTTCCTCTGTGTGGTCCATACTTAGGAAGCACTGAAGGTAAGAACAGTGCAGGAAAGTTGTATATCATAGAAATTGCAGTATAGCCCATTTCTGAAGCATGACATTGACTAGGCTTGCCCAGTATTTATCTTTTACTTTCTACCGGAAAAGTATTCAAGCTAAGCTGCTTTACAACTGTATTCATATTTGAGGCAGATCTATAATTTTACAAATCTCTAAAAAATATTCCCTAGAGCAACCATTCTTAACCGGGGTTCCATGGAATCCTATGGTTACTTCAGAGGTTGCTAGGGGTTCCTTGAGCTGTGGCTGATTGACCTCTCATGTGAGGGAGCCTCCATAGGTCAAGGGTCAGTGCCATTTGGCAGAGCCAACTGCATGGTCTTTTCAGCTATCTGTAAAGGTTGAATTCAGACCACCACAAAGCATCCACATCCACCAATGTAAGGATTTGTAAGTTTGAATTTGGACAACCACCATAAGGTGGTCATTCTTCTTACTATCCACCAATGTAAGGAGCTTTCTTCCCACTGACCACCACTGTAAGGAGCATGCTTCCCAGTGACCACCAACGTAAATAACATTCTTCCCACTGAACATCGCCAATGTAAGGGGCATTCTTCCCACTAAGCACCAATATAAGAAACATTCTTTCCATTAACCACCAATATAAGGAACATTCTTCCCACTGACCACCAATGCAAGGAGCATTCTTCCCACTGACCCCCAATTTAAGGGGCATTTTTCATCCTGACCAACAATACATTGGTTTTTGGAAAGGGTTCCTTGAGACCTGAAAATGGTTTCAAGGATAAGTGCCATTTGGCAGAGCCAACTGCATGACACCTATGGTCTTTTCAGCTGTCTGTAAAGGTTGAATTCAGACCACCACAAAGTGGTATGTAGTCAATGTAGTCTATCTTCCCACTATCCACCACTGTAAGGAGCTTTCTTTCCAGCGACCACCAATGTAAGGAACATTTTTTCCATTGACCATCACCAATGTAAGAGGAATTCTTTCCACTGACCACCAATAAAAGCAACTATCTTCCCATTGACCACCAATATGAGGAACGTTCTTCCCACGGACTACCAATATGAGGAACCTTCTTACCACTGACCACAAATATGAGGGACGTTCTTCCCACTGACCACCAATGTAAGGAACATTCTTCCCACTGACCCCCAATGTAAGGGGCATTTTTTTCCCCTGACCACCAATCAATTGATTTTTGGAAGGGTTCCTTGATACCTGAAAATCGCTTCAAGGGTTTCTCTGGTATTAAAAGGTTGAGAGAGGCTGATCTAGAGTGATTGTTAGGGGTCACTCGACTTTCGTTAATAAAATTAGCAAAATATAAATATAGCATATATACTGTACAGTTGCTAAAGCCATGTTGCAATTTTATTAAAAATGAATTTTCCTTTTCAAAGAAATATGGCAACCTTGAGGCTTTCTGTATGCAGTTGGTGTAAAGAACACATCAGAAATGGTTACCCTGCTGGTGTGATTGGCTTGCTGATTTTCCTAGAAAACTTTACTAAGATGCAAGTCAAATTTCAGTCACCCTTAAAGCAGTTGTAAACCACGGATGGTTAAAAGAAAAAAAAAAAAAAACACCTGTAAGGCAATTGCATAATGTGCTAGTATGTATAGTAAGTAATACTTACCTTAGAATGAAGTCCTCCATCAGCACGCTGTCACCGCTGAGAGGGCTGACATCTCCCCCCGGTTCGTGCGCTCCGGAAGTGTGATTGGCCGGAGCCCCGATGACGTCACTCCAGCGCACGCGCGCGGCAGCCCTCAGTTCCAGCACAAAGCTCTGAAGTTCCGGCAAGGTATGCCGCACCTTCAGAGCGCATGCGCCAGTGATGTCACTGGCTGCATTCAGGGTGGATATCTCCTAAACGGTGCACGTTTAGGAGATATTCATTTTACCTACAGATAAGCCTTATTATAGGCTTACCTGTAGGTAAAAATCACAAAGGGGGCTTTACTACCGCTTTAAGCAATAGGGATTTTAATTTTGGTTAGATACTCCACAAGGGTTAAACACATTCAAAGGGATGCGGACACTGCAGCTTTTTTAATCAGAACACTAAGTGCACCAGCTGATTACAATGAACCAGAACCTCCCATTTAGAATTAGGTTGGCCATATACCATACAATTTTCTTATTCAATTTTCTTTAGATTTACCTTCAACTATGTTGTGCAAGGGCCTGCCTGATTATACAATTTTCTTGTACAACTTTCCTTTGGATTTACCAAAACCATATAATATGAGGTCAAACCTAAACACTTTCAATCTGTATGCAACAGATTAAAAGTGTTTAGGTATGTAAATCTAAAGGAAAGTTGTACATGAAAATTGTATAATGTATGGCCAGTCTAAAGGCCCTTACACGCGATCTGACTTTTTGACAACATACGTGCAAATTAGCTGTTTTGGACCAACATCCGACCGTGTGTGTACGCTCCATCGGACCAACTTTTTCAGTTTTCATCAGACTTTTGTTGGCTGTGCGAACGGACCAACTTTCTGCCAACAAAAGTCCGATGGAGCAAAGGGTGACCGTGTGTACACAAAACCATCGGACTTTTGTACAATTTACAAACACGCATGCTCAGAACCAATGCAAAAGATCAGACAACAATACAGAAGTTGACCAAAGGTGGCGCTGGAGTATTTGAACGTCCTCTTTTGAAGTGTCGTCAGTACGTTGAAACGTCACTACGTTCGTGTTTGTTGCCTAAAAAGTCAGATCGTGTGTATGCAATACAAACCTGGGGCCAACGCCCTTTGGACAAAAATCCACGGGAAAGTTTGTACAAAGTCTGATCGTGTGTATGAGGCTTTAGTCTGCAAAGGACATGGTAAAACAAACCGCTATTTCTTCAGAGCAGCAAAAGGTAGAAATCTACAACAAAGTTTGTTCGAATCCTTGTAATTGACATTGATCACCAAGAGGGGATTGTTTTTTCTCTCAACAAAAATGGAGGTGCTCTTTAAATGTGAACTCCAGGCAAACTGCTAAATACACCATTAAAAAATATATAGGGTGTCACGATCCGGGTATGCAGGGACACAGGAGGTGGATCCCCTATGCCAGTGAGGCGATAGCACGGGTTGTATTGGAGGACCGGTTCTAATGTTGCTACTGGTTTTCACCAGAGCCCGCCGCAAAGCGCAATGGACTTGCAGCGGCGGTAGCAACCATGTCGTGTCCTCCAATAGCAACTCGACCTCACTGGCAGCTGAGACAGGCATGGTACACAGGGATTAAGCAGAGGCGAGGTCATACGTAGCAGAAGGTCAAGGCAGGCGGCAATGGTTCGTAGTCAGGGGCAACAGCAGAGATCTGGATACACAGGCAAGGGCAAACACTAAACGCTTTCACTGGGCACAAAGGCAACACAAGATCCGGCGAGGAGAGGAAGTGGGTTTTTATGGGATTCTGGTGCACCAGTAATTGGACCAGGCACCAATCAATGGTGCGCTGGCCCTTTAAGTTAAAGCAGAGTCGCGCACGCGCCTTAGGGAGCGGGGACGCGCGCGCCGGAAGGAGCAGGCGGGGACAGGTGAGAGGAACGGGATGCGATCCCCGGGCGGACCCGGGCCGCCGCGTGGATCGCATCCCGCCGGTGACAGAGCTGCCCTGCAGAACAGAGAACGCTGTGAGCGCTCCGGGATGGATGGGACACCCGGAGCGCTCGGCGTTACAGGGACTGTTTTATCAAGTTCTGATATTTACCCAGCCCTGATAGGACAGGTAACCTGACTTTTTCTCTACTGCAGTTAAGTGCCACAGGTTGGTCGCCTTGCTCCCAGTCTGTGATTGGCTTGCAAAGGAGAGCAGAAACATAGTAAAAATGTTTCTACTCCCTACTCCCTCCTCTTTGTGAACCTATGTGCATGCTAGTCCGCTGTTTAACCACTTCAGCCCCGGACCAATTGGCAGCCAAAGGACCAGGCCCTTTTTGCAATTCGGCACTGCGTCGCTTTAACTAACAATGGCGCGGTCGTGCGACGTGGCTCCAAAACAAAATTGGCGTCCTTTTTTCCCACAAATAGAGCTTTCTTTTGGTGGTATTTGATCGCCCCTGCGGTTTTTATTTTTTGCGCTATAAACAAAAATAGAGCGACAATTTTGAAAAAAATGCAATATTTTTTACTTTTTGCTATAATAAATATCCCCAAAAAATATATAAAAAAACATTTTTTTTCCTCAGTTTAGGCCGATACGTATTCTTCTACATATTTTTGGTAAAAAAAATCGCAATTAGCGATTATTGATTAGTTTGCGCAAAAGTCATAGCGTTTACAAAATAGGGGATAGTTTTATAGCATTTTTATTAATATATTTTTTTTTATTAGTAATGGCGGCGATCAGCGATTTTTATTGTGACTGCGACATTTTGGCGGACACATCGGACATTTTTGACACATTTTTGGGACATTTGTCATTTATACAGCAATCACTGCTATTTAAATAGCACTGATTCCTATGTAAATGACAGTTGTAGTTAGGGGGTTAACCACTAGGGGGCGGGGAGGAGTCAGTGTGACGTGTTGTGTTTTTTTTTTTTTGACAGTAGGGGGGCGTGGCTGTACGTCTGACGTCATTGATCGGCGTTCCCGATGACAGGGAACCGCCGATCACTGACAGTCAGTGTAGGAAGCGCGGGGAGAGGTTTGTTTACATAGACCTCTCCCCGTTCTTCAGCTCCGTAACCCAATCGCGGGATACCAGCGGCGATCGGGTCCGCTGGTCCCGCGGCCGTGGTCACGGAGCTCCCGACCGGGTCGCGCGCGCGCCCCCCCGGGCAGGCAAATTAAAGGGGACGTACAGGTACGTGCTTTTGCCTGCCCGTGCCATTCTGTTGACGTATATCTACAGGAGGCGGTCGGGAAGCGGTTAAAAGGAATTACAAAAGGCTGAAATCAAGCCAAATTCAATTATTTACACTTTTTTCATTTCATTTTTTTCAAGAAATGTATAATCTTTTTTATCTTTCTGGATTTAAACTTGAAAAAAGTTAAGGAAGTTCTAAAAATATTTATACAAATTTTTTATTTATTTTTTTGCTTTATTTTTGTACTTGTACAAGCTGGTCTGTACGAGATGGTCTTGTTATTGCCAGTTTAGGAGAAAACATATTTATTACACAAAGTGCAGTTCTACCCAAAATGCTCGCCCATCAACAGTAAAGGCTTATTTAGACGTGCATCAGCCCTTGCCATCTCTCTGAAAAGTGATCCATGGTGGATCCTTTTTCAGAAAGCGGTTGACAGGCAGCTGGGAGGCAATACGTTGCCTCCTCTGCCTATTTTAATCCTCAAAAGGCTGAACCAGCATGCCACGACTGCATGCATTGCACATGGTTGCCATTGCGGCCCGATTAACTTGAATAGGCAAACCATTAACTTGATCTTGCCTTATAATTACTATCAATAGGGAAGTTCAACTTTTATCTGAAGTGCAGTCATCTATTCATTTGGTGGGATTTTTTTTAAGTAACGAGCTGGAAGAGCACCCAGTGATTGTACGGACATAGGTGGACCAACCTAGAGCAGTATTTTGTTATGCCTGTGTGTCAGGATCACAGTTGGAAGACAGGGACAGGCCGCTCTTGATTATGTCAGAGTGACGAAACGCATCAAGCAGGGCTTATTGCGTCAATTCCGCTCTCGTAGTATCTGGCCCATGGAACTCAGATGAGTATTAAGGAAGGCATACAAAGCTTTTAACCAAAATGGAATTACATTATTAGAGACTATCTTGGGTCTCTCCTCTATTCTCTTATATGTATGCACGTGGAGAACAACCATACATAGAGGGGATCCTAAAGGAGCCAACATCTTATCCCCAGAGTGGATGGACATTCATCCAAAAGCACTTGCTTATGAGAATGAGAGGTAATTTTGTTCTGGTGAGTGAGGTGTAAAGAGGGGATGCACGGAATGGAGTATGTTTAACGTGGAGAGGTGAAGCAGTGACACCACAATCTTGACCTCATCCAATCAGAGACGCTTTGCATTCAGTGAGAAAATGTGAAGTGTTCCCTGAATAGCGCCTATGCTGAATGCAGCAGGGCAGCCACTTAGCAGGGCACTCAGTGGAGATCACTGTACAGCTGTTGTCAAAAGTTTTGAGAATGACACAAATATTCATTTTCACAAAGTCTGCTGCCTCGGTTTTTATGATGGGAATTTGCATATACTCCAGAATGTTATGAAGAGTGATCAGATGAATTGCAATTAATTGCAAAGTCCCACTTTGCCATGAAAATGAACTTAATCCCGAAAATAACATTTGTGAAGAAAGCTTCAAGGCATACAAGAAAGTCCAGCAAGCCTCATGCCCGTGTCCTACAGTTGATTCAGCTGTGGGATCGGGGCACTGCCAGTGCAGAGCTTGCTCAGGAATGGCAGCAGGCAGGTGTGAGTACATCTGCATGCGCAGTGAGGAGAAGACTTTTGGAGGATGGCCTGGTGTCAAGAAGGGCAGCAAAGAAGCCACTTCTCTCCAGGAAAAACATCAGGGACAGACTGATATTCTGTAAAAGGTTCAGGGATTGGACTGCTGAGGACTGGGGTAAAGTCATTTTCTCTGATGATTTCCCTTTCTGACTGTTTGGGGCATCTGGAAAAAACCTTGTCCGGAGAAGAAAAGGTGAGCGTTACCATCAGTCCTGTGTCATGCCAACAGTAAAGCCTCCTGAGACCATTCATGTGTGGGGTTGCTTCTCAGCCAAGGGAGTGGGCTCACTCACAATTTTGCCTAAGAACACAACCCTGAATAAAGAATGGTACAAAAACATCCTCCGAGAGAAACTTCTCCCAACCACCCAAGAACAGTTTGGTGACTCACAATGCCTTTTCCAGCATGGTGGAGCACCTTGCCATAAGGCAAAAGTGATAACAAAGTGGCTTGGGGAACAAAACATCGAAAATTTGGGGTCCATGACCAGGAAACTCCCCAGACCTTAATCCCATTGAGAACTTGTGGTCAATCCTCAAGAGGCAGTGAACAAAAAAAAAAAACACTCTGACAAACTCCAAGCATTGATTATGCAAGAATGGGCTGCCATCGGTCAGGATGTGGCACAGAAGTTGATTGACAGCATGCCAGGAAGAATTGCAGAGATCTTGAAAAAAAAGAGTCAACACTGCAAATATGGACTCTTTGCATAAACTTAATGTAATTGTCAATAAAAGCCTTTGACACTTATGAAATACTTGTAATTATATCTCAGTATACCATAATAACATCTGACAAAAAGATCTAAAAACAAAGCAGCTGACTTTGTGAAAATTACTATTTGTGTCATTCTTGGCCATGGCTGTAGTAGTGATGGCTAATACAGTGATTTCTAGCTTCCAAGAGGATCCTCCTACAGGTATGGCACATCCATATTTACTGTATATACTCGAGTATAAGCTGACCCGAATATAAGCCGAGGCGCCTAATTTTACCACAAAAAAAATGGGAAAACGTATTGACTCGAGTATAAGCCTAGGGTGAGAAATGCGCAGCTACTGTAAGTGGAAAAGAGGGTCAACAATGCCCATTTGCAGCCTCACTGTGCCAATTTGCAGCCATAGGTCCCCTAAACTTAAAACTTGGTAGTTAAGGGTTCCTAAATGCCCCCAAATGACATTGCTGCAGATGGACACAGTTGACCAACTTTGGGGCCCTGTATCTCGCGGCCACTTGGTGCTAGGAACCCCATCTTTGGATATGTTGTGCTAGTTCCACTTGGTTTGCATACCTAATTTGGGGTTCCTAGCACCATGTGGCCCGAGATACAGGGCCCCAAAGTCGGTTCAGAAAATGTCAAGCACTTTTCTGCAGCAGAGAATGACATTTTCCGACCCGATTTTGGGGCCCCGTATCTCAGGGTCACTTGGTGCTAGGAACCCCATCTTTGCATATGCTGTAGTGCTAGTTCCACTGGGTTTGCATACCAGGGGTTTCTAGCACCAAGTGGCCCCGAGATACGGGGGCCCCAAATTTGGGTCGGAAAATGTCATTCGCTGCTGCAAAAAAGTGTTTGACTCGAGTATAAGCCGAGGGGGGCATTTTTAGCACACAAAAAAATGTGCTGAAAAACTCGGCTTATACTCGAGTATATACGGTACATTGGTTCAAGCTGGACCAATGTAACTATGTAAAAATTGCCATACCTAAACTTCAGGTTTAAAGCTGATATGTGGTCGGCTTTAGTTTATCAGGAGGTTCTTTGAAATACAGCCAGTGAAGTTTGGGCATAATTCTGAAGTCTTTCTGGAGTGACATCCCCAACCTCCGCACATTCCTGCGCTGTCTTTGAACTCCTCTTCAAATAACGGTAAATTCTAGCAGAAACGGCTCCAATGACTCATATAAATCTTTGCTACCTTCTTAGCACAAATGTTTATGACACAACTCAGGCCAGTAATCTGGTAAATGAGCTGTACGGACTCTTTCATTCTACTAGAAATGGTCTTCTTTCAAAGATTTCCTTTCATCTTGAATATTTAAAAGTAAAACAAGAGATAGAGAAAAATAAGTTACAGTGTATAATTCATTTTTTTTCTGTAAGAACTCTGCTTAGCACTCAAAACTGACCGTATAATGTAACCACAACGCAATTTGAGCAGTTGCTGCTTTGGGAAAAAACATGGTTTCTTACAGCAGCGGTCCCCAACCTTTTTGGCACTGGGGACTGGCTTTGTGGAAGAACATTTTGCCAAGGACCGGGGTGGCAAAGTTGTGGTTGCGGCCACGGGTGATTTGTCGGGGCAATGGCTGGTGTTAGCGCTTCAATCATCACGGTGTCAGGATGATTGAAGCGCATAATTTCTATTATTTTAATGTTATTCTATTATTTCAATAAAAAGTGTGTCACTTGCCACCATTGCCTTCCACCAGATGCAGCTTGTCACTTGCCACAGTTGCCTGCCACCAGATGCAGCTTGTCGCTTGCCACAGTTGCCTGCCACCAGATGCAGCTTGTCGCTTGCCACAGTGGCCTGCCACCAGATGCAGCTTGTCACTTGCCACCGTTGCCTGCCACCAAATGCAGCTTGTCACTTGCCACAGTTGCCTGCCACCAGATGCAGCTTGTCGCTTGCCACAGTTGCCTGCCACCAGATGCAGCTTGTCACTTGCCACCGTTGCCTGCCACCAGATGCAGCTTGTCACTTGCCACAGTTGCCTGCCACCAGATGCAGCTTGTCACTTGCCACCGTCGCCTCGCCTGCCATCAGATGCAGCTTAGATGTCCAGATACAACTTTATTTCATTTAAGTTCAGATCAATAAATATCCAATGCGTTTCGGGGGGGGGGGGGGGCTACGTGAGCGCGAAACACGTTTGGCTGTTTCTTGATCTGTACTCCTGACCTTTAATGGAATAAAGTTGTATTTGGACCTTTTAGCAATGGCCTGACGCTTAAATTTCAACCCTTACTTTACACTACAAGCCAAGGAGTCTGTGGAGATCCTCTGTCAGGGGAGATATCCAGGGTCATAATGGTCATCACATAATGGACCTTTTGTCCCCTATGTGATGGAAAAAAGAAGTTAAGTAAAAAAAAAATTTCCGAAGTGCGCTGGCCATGAACTTGTCTTGCATACAAACGGCACACAATTGTCGGCCAACAAACACATGTAGTAACATACTACGTGGCTTTTCAGCTCTTTAGCGCCACCCTTTGGGCACCTTCTACTAATGTTATGTTTGGTGAGCATTGATTCAGAGCATGTGCATTTATACTTTTGTCTGACGGACTTGTGTATATATGATCGGAAAATCTGACAACAGACCGTTGTCCGCGGAAAATTTATAAGCCTGCCATCCAACATTTGTCTGCGGAAAATCCGACAACAATTGTCCGATGGAGCGTACAAACGGTCGGATTTTAGGCCAACAGTCTGTCAACACACAGTTCCCATCGGAAAATCCGATCGTGTGTACGAGGCTTTACTGATCTTTTCAACGGTTTGCCAGTGTAATTGTAACAGCTTTGTACAATGGAAGGGCGTATGGTGCCACAAATTTTTTAGCTTGAGTACCTTATGAGAAGAAAATATCTTGACTATCCAGGTTGAAGATATATTTACATTATGTAGCAACAATTAAAGGGTCAGTACACCTAAAAGTAATATTTAAGTTGTAGGAGGAGCCTGGTTGGCTGAGTCAGTCCCTGGCTCTTTATGTTGTAGATCAGTGATGGCAAACCTTGGCACCCCAGATGTTTTGGAACTATATTTCCCATGATGCTCACGCACTCTGTAGTGTAGTTGAGTGTCATAGGAAATGTAGTTCCAAAACATCTGGGGTGCCAGGGTTCGCCATCACTGTTTTAGATACTTCAACAGAGAGATCTTCCTGCAATAGCTCTTGACTCTCTGTTCTTTTCCACTTGAGAGGTTTGGGGTGTTCCAGCCTACCTTTGTGGGTTCTAGCACCTCCAGTTGCATTCTGGAGAAGAAATGGATCCAAAACGATGAAGAAATGGAGAAAAAGAAAACAGGGAGAGCCCCTCATACTGGGCACATTAAGTGTCCAGATCCAGAAACTCAATGCAAAGCTCTCACCAATGGAGCTCTCATGAGGTATAGGGAACTGCGGTTTACATTTCTAGCACCTAGCAAAAACTGAAATATTTGTATGGGATAGTAGATCAAAACCCAGTCGCTAAAATATAATATAAACTTTAACACGTTAACCACTTGCCGCCTGCCCTATAGGCAAATGACGTCTGCAAAGTGGTTTCAAAATCCTGACCGGGCGTCATATGACGTCCTCAGGATTTTGGGCCTCTGCGCGGACCCGGGGGCGTGCTTCGCAGCGATCGTTGTTGCGGGGTGTTAGTCTGACACCCCGCAACTATGATCTCGGTAAAGAGTCTCCGACGGAGACTCTTTACCACGTGATCAGCCGTGTCCAATCACGGCTGATCACAGTGTAAATAGGAAGAGCCCTTGATCGGCTTTTCCTCACTCGTGTCTGTCAGACGCGAGTAGAGGAGAGCCGATCGGCTGCTCCTCTCACAGAGGGGGGTCTGTGCTGATCGATTATCAGCGCAGCCCCCCTGAGGATGGACCACCAGAGACGCCACCAGACCACCAGGGATGCCCAGCACCAGGTATGCCACCCTAGACCACCAGGGATGCCAGCCAGTGCCCACAATGGATGCCAATCAGTGCCCACAATGGGCATCACTGATTGGCATGCATTATTGTTTGGCACTGATTGGCATTCATCAGTACAAAACAAAAAAATACAATGCCACCTATCAATGCCCATCCGTGCCACCTATCAGTACCTATCCATGCTCATCCGTGCTGCCTATCCATGCCCATCCGTGCCGCCTATCCATGCCCATCCATGCCAATTTGTGCCACCTATCAGTACCCATCCGTGTCGCCCCTCAGTGCCACCTATCAGTGCCCATCAGTGCCACCTATCAGTGCCACATATCAGTACCCATCAATGCCACTTCATTGGTGCCACCTCATCGGTGCCCATCAGTGCTGCCTTATCAGTGCCCATCAGTGCCCATCAGTGAAGGATAAAACTTACTTATTTACAAAGTTTTGAAACTGAAACAAAAAAAAAACAACATATTTTTTTTCAAAATTTTCAGTCTTTTTTTTATTTGTGTAGCAAAAAATAAAAAGCATAGAGGTGATCAAATACCACCAAACGAAAGCTCTATTTGTGGGGAAAAAATACAGTGTAGCATGACCACGCAATTGTCATTCAAAGTGCGACAGCGCTGAAAGCTCAAAATTGGTCTGGGCAGGAAGGTGTTTAAAGAGGAGGGCCGGGCAAAAAAAAAAAATTAAAAGTCAGCAGCTACAAATACTGCAGCTGCTGACTTTTAATAATCGGACACTTACCTGTCCCGGGGTCCAGCGATGCGGGGGAACGAGACCCCCCCCTCGTTCCCCGCTCCGCTCACGACGCCGGCATTCTTAATGTGGGAACCCGGCTGGGCTTCACAGCCGGGCACCCACTGCGCATGCGCGAGCGGCGCCGTGCGCCGTGATTCGACGCTCACTCATCTGGGACACATGACATGTCCCAGATGACTGTGCGTTGCCTACAGGAAGTGACTTTTAGCCCGGGCTATGAAGGTGGCAGACTTCGAGGGACCCCCTAGCAACAGGCATTTAGAGGTGAGTAAAAAATTTTTTTTTTTCCAATTATTTTTTTTTAATTTTTTTTATGATTTTTAAGCCCCTTTTTGTTTTTTGGCTGCAACCCCACTTTAAGTGCCCGGTATTGAAGTGGTTAATGTAATTCCAAGAGTTTTAATTTTTTTTCCATCAACAAAGTTTTATATGGTCCTCCAAGAACAGTCAAATTGCAAAATACATTATTTCCAGGAATACGTTCTTCAAATACTTAGTTTGTATGAAATCACAATTTATACAATAGCCAGTTTACGATTATAAGAAATGGGGTACTTGAGTTCCAGACATAGAACACGTAGACATTGAGATATGACGATGGAGAGGGGCAGGGGTGGTGGGATAACTGTCTTTGTATTATTTTTGTAGTATAAAAAGAGTTTACAGCAGTGATCTATTTGTGTTTTTACACTGGAAGTGATGAGAATCTTGGACCTTTGCAAGATCTTGGAGTCAGAGTTTTTGAAAAACAACCAGATTGTGTAAAATTAAGGAAAATCTAATCTTTTTTCAATTCTGATATCTTTCTTTAGGCCCCTTTCACACGTGTGCGACTTCAAAGTCTGGCAAATTTTCCCGCGATTTTCCCGCGATTCGACTTGTCCCGGGATTTGGGACTACAAAGTAGCATGACAAGTCGTTCCCCATGATTTCCAATGACAGCCATTCATATATTAGTACGACTTCAAGTCTTTCTGACTTCAAAGTAGTCCCTGCACTACTTTGGTCCGATTTGATGCCACTTACACAGGCATTCCTTGAAATCGTGGCAAAATCAGGGCAAAATCACGGTAAAATCGCTTAACTTTGAAGTCGCACAAGTGTGAAAGGGGCTTTAAGCTTATGTTGTCTGTTCTCAGAAGCCACTTTTCCTCTGTAACAAGCCTTTAGGCTGGATTCACACAAGAGCACACAGCGGCTCACCGCAGGAGTCCGGTGCATCTCCATTCACCGTTTCAGGTCCGATTTCCACCCAATTTTGGGGCTAAATTCCGACCTGAAACGAACCAAAAGACGCACAGGATTCCTGTGCAATTCGCATTGGAGTCGCTGTGGGGATGTGTGAACCGGCTCCATAGAGAGCCGATCACAATCTCCTGCTATGCAAATTGGATGTGGGGAAACCCGCAGGCAATGTGCAATAGTGTGAACCCAGCCTTAGCTGTATCCAGGTGGGGCAGCATCAATTTTATTTACATTTTTTGCGGTTGGGATAGTTGCCTTATGAAACACAATCACCCAAGGATCACATTTATTCTGAATACATGTGATAACTTGTTCCCATTAGTCTGTCAGTGGCGAGCATGACAAATTATTTCCAGTTATTGTAGGCATCTCTAAGATTTTGGTGAAGCTAGTGGATCCTATTTGTTTAACTATTTCAGGATTTGCCCCCTTAATGACCAGGCCATTTTTTGCGATACGGCACTGTGCCACTTTGACAATTACGCGGTTGTGCGACGCTGTACCCAAACAAAATGATGTCCTTTTTTTCCTACAAATAGAGCTTTCTTTTGGTGGTATTTGATCACCTCTGCGGTTTTTATTTTTTACGCTATAAAAGAAAAAGGCCGACAATTTTGAAAAAAAAATAAAAATTATTTTTACTTTCTGCTATAAAACATTTAAAAAAAAAAACAAATGTATTCATCAATTTAGGCCAATTTGTATTCTGCTACATATTGGGATTTTTTTTTACCAAAAATAAGCGCATATTGATTGGTTTGAGACAAAGTTACTGCGTCTACAAAATAGGGGATAGATTTATGGCATTTTTATTTATTTATTTTTTACTAGTAATCGTGGCGTTCAGTGATTTTTAGCGGGACTGCGACATTGCGGCGGCTAGACCGGACACCTAACGGACATTTTTGACACCAGTGACATTACTACAGTACAGGGGGTCCCCTAGTTACAAACATCCAACTTACAAACGACTCCTACTTACAAACGGAGGGAGACAACAGGAAGTGAGAGGAAATCTACCCCTAGGAAGGGAACTTCACTACTGTAAAGCCCCATACACACGGTCGGATTTTTTCATGGATTCTGTCCGATCGGACAATGTTGTTGAAAAATCAGACCGTGTGTATGCACCATCGGACAGTGTACGTCGGATTGTCCGACGGACAAAGTCCTATCTCCTGCTGGATAGATTTGCCGACAACACGGTCCGATCACACCAAATCCGATCGTGTGTACGGTTGTCCGACGGACAAAGTGCTACGCATGCTCAGATCACATTACAAGACCAAAGCTATTGGCTACTAGCCTCTACGTAGTCCCGTCGTAGGCAACAAACGTCACCACGTTCAGAATGATCTGATTTTCCGACAACTTTGTCCGACCGTGTGTATGCAACACCAACATCGGACAAAGTATGACGGACAGGATCCGACCGACCTGGTCCGCGGATAATCCGACCGTGTGTATGGGGCTTTAGAGTTATTATGGGAAAAAGGTGTCTCCACTGATACTAAAAATATGCACTGTTATTGTACTAATGACACTGGCAGGGAAGGGGTTAACATCAGGGGTGATCAGGAGGTTAACTGTGTTCCCTCACAGCAGGAGTCCGGTGCGTCCCTGTTCTCTGTTTCAGGAACGAATTGGGCCGGAATTATTTGGACCTGATACTGAGCCAAAGACGCACAGGACCCCTGTGAAATCTGCTCCGCAGCCACCACAGAGACGTATGAACCGGCTCCATTGAGAGCCAGGAACACTCTCCTGTCATGCGAATTGGATGCGGTGAAAACCTCTTCTAATTCGCACTAGTGTGAACCCAGCCATAAGTATTAAAGCACATTTCACTACATGACAAAACCTTAGATACCGATCTTTTTTTCAATGGGGGGAGGGGGGAGTTTGTTTATCTAATCCTGGTGGGAATTGGTCACTAGGGGGGTTAGTGGGAAATTGATCTGCCAGTTTCGTTTGCGTGTAGTATCCAATATTTAAAATGTATATGTTTAGTCATGGAAGTGGTTAAAGGAGCCAGAGTTTTGTGATCCTTTTGAAATCAGAGCATTATTCCAAGAGGCCCAGTTCAAGGTCTGATTAATGCGCTAGTAAACTCATCTATTTACAATGAAAAAGCTGGTTCCCCCTGCAGGCCTAAGACCCCTTTCACACTGAGGCGCTTGAAAAATGACCATAAAACGCTGGGCGATTTTGTGGTGCTTTTCAGGCGCTTTTGAGGCGTTAACGGTGCGCTTTTGTGAAGGTCACGTAACTCAAAAGAACCATATTGAGGCACTTTTTAATTCATTTCAATGGAGAGGGGGCGCTTTTGAGGCATATTTTTTAGCACTTCAAACATGCTCCAAAGATGCTGCTTGCCCGTGTTCTTTTACCTCCCCACCAACGCACTGCCGCAGTGTGAAAGCATTAATTTCAATGGAAATTGGTTTTCGTGAGCTTTTCAGGCACTTTTTTTTAGCGTGAAAGTACCTCAGTGTGCATTGCATACTAGCACATTGTAAACAGACTTCAAACGGCAAACGGAGCCCTCCAGCGAGCCACTGTCATTACTCCCCCGGCGCTTCCATCTTCGCTCGGTCTTCCTTCCGAGTTTCATAACTTTGGCCACTTGAATGGCTGGGCTGCAGTGCGGTAACTCCCGCGCATGCACACAGGAGTCAGATCACCGCGGGCCATAAATGTCATCTTTTTTTTTTAATTGTTTTAAACCTGTGGCTTTCATTAAAATATTATCTGGTGATCTTGTCATAAAGGTCCCTGTTTAGGCACTTTCTGGGGTGATGACAATCTCCCAGCTGTGTCCCTGCATTGTCACCCTGTCAAACGGGCCCCTGAAGGCGACTACAAGAGCTGTGGCGACATACACGGTCTTATTTACTAGTTTGGAATCTTCACACAGTAAATTGTGTAAGTGTTTGCTTTATGCTATCAGGTGCAGACTAAATGAGTAATCAGGAATTAGCTTTTCACATGGTTAGATCATTAAAGTTAATATTTTGTGAAGATTCTTAACACCTTTTGTAAATCAGCCCAGTTGTGCAGGCGTTGTCCATCATTGCCATTATCAGGAAAGTCATTCCAGAGTAAAAATGTGCAGGGCTTGCTCAGGGCCGTTTTTTCCACTGGGCATGCTGGGCAGTTGCCCGGGGGCCCCACTTGTCTGGGGGGCCCCATCCAGAGCTGATCCTCAGCGCTGCAATCTGCTGCTTAAATTGACTGACTGCACTGGTTGCTCACTTCACCGGCCGGCATCTAGCTAGCAACCAGTGACGTCAATCAGAGGCCGCGGCTGCCCCAGCATTCATAGCGCACGTTGGCTGCCCCAGTGGCTAGTGAACAGGCTCCGCCCACCTCTGCCATGTTCTTCAGACAGCATGGAGAGGGAGCGGAAAAACAGCCCTTGATAGCTGGCGCTGCCTTGCTGCTGTGAGTGACACACTGTACTGCACCAGGCCGGCAGCCTCAAGTAAGTCTAAAGCCCCATACACATGCGCGGATTATCCGAGGACCAGGTCCGTCGGATCCTGTCCGTCGTACTTTGTCCGATGTTGGTTTTGCATACACACGGTCGGACAAAGTTGTCGGAAAATCCGATCATTCTGAACGTGGTGATGTTTGTTGCCTACGACGGGACTACGTAGAGGCTAGTAGCCAATAGCTTTGGTCTTGTAATGTGATCTGAGCATGCGTAGCACTTTGTCCGTCGGACTACCATACACACGATCGGATTTGGTGTGATCGGACCTTGTTGTCCAAAAATCTATCCAGCAGGAGATAGGACTTTGTCCGTCGGATAATCCGACGCACACTGTCCGATGGTGCATACACACGGTCGGATTTTTCGACAACATTGTCCGATAGGACAGAATCCATGCGAAAATCCGACCGTGTGTATGGGGCTTAACAATGTCTACTTAAGTAAGTTCAAGTTGTGCATCAAACACAGCCACTGTCTGTGCCCCTCAAAAGCTGCCACTGTGCCCATCAAACAGCCACTGTGCCCATCAAAGCTGCCACTGTGCCCATTAAATGCAGCCACTATGCCCATTAAATGCAGCCACTATGCCCATCAAACGCTGCCACTGTGCCCATCAAACGCTGCCACTGTGCCCACCAAACTCGTGTTATATTGTCCAAACATTTTAATTGTTTAACGTGTAAATGTTTAAACACTGATTTTGTTGGAAGTACCAATTAGCCTTATTGATCATTTGCATTTTTATTCTCATGCATGATTGTGTAGACAGGGCCCCAGTGAACTGTATTGCCCGGGGGCCTATAATGCTCTTAAGATGGCCCTGGGCTTGCTGACATGTAGACATAAAGGGGGTTATTTACTAAAGCTAGAGAGGGCAAAATTAGTCACAATTCTGCATAGAAACCAACCAGGTTTTAGGCTGGGTTCATACTGGTACGACACGACAGTCGTACCATTTTGGATCCGACTTTGCCCTGCAACTTCAAGTCCGACATGCGTCTGACTTCAATGAACAGGGATCCTACTTTTATCCCCATCAATACCAGGCACCGTGTCTAGTATGAATCTTTAAGGGGAATTCCACAAAAATTGTTAAAAAAAAAACGGCATGGGTTCCCCCTCAAGAAGCATACCAGGGCCTTCGGTCTAGTATGGATTTTAAGGGGAATCCCCCACGCCGAAAAAAAATGGTGTGGGGGTCACCCCCAAAACCGATACGAGACCCTTATCTGAGCACACACCCCAGCAGGTCAGGAAAGGGGGTGGGGACGAGTGAGCGCCTTCCCACCTGAACAGTACCAGGCCGCATGCCCTCAACAGGGTGGGTGATTTGGGGCAGGGGGGCACCTTGTGCCCACGTTGATGAGGACAAGGTCCTCTTCCCGATAACCCTGGCCGTTGGTTGTCAGGGTCTGCGTGCAGGGAGCTTATCGAATTATAGATGCCCCATTTAACAAGGGGGCCCCCAGATCCCGGCCCCCACCCTATGTGAATAAGTATGGGGTACATTGTACCCCTACCAATTCACCTTAAAAGAATATCAAAAATAAAACACATTACACATGTTTTTAAAGTAATTTTATTAAGGCAGCTCCGTCGTCTCTTCTGATCTCTTCTCCCCTCTCCAGCTCTTCTGTGTTCTCCACTGACGTCTTCTGCCTCTGTCGGTTCTTCTCCCCTCTCCGGTTCTTCTCCGATCTCTCTCTGTTTTTTTTCTCCCTCTGTCCGCTGTCTTTAGCCGGGTCTCCTCCGCTGTCTTCTTGTTCTTTTGCTCAATCCGCTTCACTGTCTTCTCCCTCTGTTCTTCTTCCAATGTTGACTCGATGCTCTCTCCCGCTCTAATGCCGGGTGCGCGGTGTGCCACTACTTATATTGGCATGGGGCAGGGTCATATGACGTCACAGCCCATCATGCCGCAGACAGTGACATCATAAGGTGGTGGGGCCTCCGGACGACACTGTGACCCCGCCCCATGCCAATATAAGTAGTGGCACACCGCGCACCCGACATTAGAGCGGGAGAGAGCGTTGAGTCAACATCGGAAGAACAAAGGGAGAAGACAGCGGAGAAGACCGGGCAAAAGAGCGAGAAGACAGCAGAGGAGACCCGGCAGATGAAAGCAGACAGAGGGAGAAGAACTGGAGAGAGAGTGGCGAAGAACTGGAGAGGGGAGAAGAACCGACAGAGGCAGAAGACGTCAGTGGAGGACACAGAGGAGCCAGAGAGGGGAAGAGGAGATCAGAAGAGACAACGGAGCTGCCATAATAAATGACTTTAAAAACATGTGTAATGTGTTTTATTTTTGACATTTTTTATCAGGTGAATGGGTAGGGGTACAATGTGCCCCATACTCATTCACATAGGGTGTGGGGCGAGGATCTGGGGGCCCCCTTGTTAAAGGGGGCTTCCAGATTCTGATCAAAAACATGTTGCAGTGTTATTTAAATTACACAAAATCTTGCCTAAGGGTTTGGATCCACTTTACCATCTAAATAACTGCATGTATTAGAAAACATTAGGCATGTGGTAACCTGTAGACTGTATGCCTCCAGGGGGACTGTGCCCAAAGCATGTTGTTTTACCTTCATACAGGAGGCCATTACATTTCAGTCCGTTCTCCTTTACATACATGTCATGCAGCATCAGAGTTATATACAGTATTTTTCTCTAATTTAACATCAATGTAAAGCAGTATATCTTCCTGACCTTCTATTCAGTGATTCTTGGCCGGTGGACAGATAAGCTTACTTATAATAATTTCCAAACATCCTTGCCATAACCACAGCTTGACAGTATTAAGCATAAAACTCATCTAATCCTCTGAATGTATGTGCCATAGTCGGAGCTGCCAAGGACAGCACAGCTAAGTTGTACGGCTAAGCCTTGCTTTTCCAAAGAACATGGCTGGAATTCCAGACCCCACATGTCCCCTGGAACTTTCACTTTTTAAAAGTTTTAATTATTATAATACAGGATTTATATAGGGCCAACAGTTTGCGCAGCGCTTTACAACAGGGGGGCAGACAGAAGAGTTAAAATACAAATCAATATAGGAGGGATCAGAGGGCCCTGCTTGTTAGAGCTCACAATCTTTTAATAGGTGTATTTGCTAAAAACAGGGATCATTTTTTAACAATGAGTTTAAGGAAAGAATTATTTTAGTTTGTCCCTGCCTCCACCCTACTTCATGTTATCAATAATTTGGCATCACCACTGCAAGGACTGGCAGACCACCACTCTGCTCTGAAGCAACTCCTCTCCCAAGGGGTCATAACCATATTTCAAAGGGAGAGAGGTTCCAGGGTTCTTATTCCAACCTGTGCATCATCCCCATAGCACAAGAAGGGATCCACACCCATATTGGATCTTTAGATGCTCAACATATTTCTTTGGGTTTAAAAGTCATGCTTTCATTACACCCAAGAGATTTTCTGGCTTTTTTAGAAATCAAGGATGCATACTTGCACATCCCCAAGTTTCCAGCGCATCAACGCTACCTACGTTTTGCTGTGGGCACATATTACCGATTTGCGGTCCTTCTTTTTGTCCTGTCTACTACACCTTGGTTTTTCACCCAAGATGCCAGCTCCATTTCTCACTCTGCTTCGATCCTAAGGCATTTCCATTGTTGGATATTTGGACCACCTGGTTTTCAGGAAACAATCTGTGTCAGCTCTGTCAGCCAATGTTTGATGGCATGTGTAGATCCTACAAAGGTTCAGGTAGATCCTAAAACTCCAGAAATCTGTGTTGGGACCACCTGATCACTTGGAATTTCTGGGCTCATACCTGAATTTAGCCCTGTCCATTGTTTTCCTTCTACCGAACCAACTCCAGAAACTCTGCTAATAGGCTTGAACTTAGGCTCAAACTCTAAAGGCTAGGAGCCAACCAACCCTCCACTTTTGTATGAGAGCTTGATAACTGCCTCCTAGGCTGTTCTATATACCCAAAATCACTTCAGACTGTTGCAACTCTGGCAGTGGGGGACAGGCAGACTCTGTCTCTGGACTAATGCATCTGTCTGACCCCCAAAACTATGCTTTCCTTGGCTTAGTGTATCACAAGTCTAGCACTGGAAACAGGAAAATCCTTCCTTTCGATGGTCTGAAAGATTCGTATGATGGACGCCAGTCTTTTGATCTAGGGAGTCATCTTTGATACTCTCTGAGTGCAATGGACTAGGTTCCCAGCGGAATCTCATCTCCCAGTTTAAATGCAGAAGCTCAGGGTGATTTGGTTGTTCCTTAACACCTCCAAGGTCATCAAACCAGGATTCAGTTGGGCAATGCAACATCAGTGGCTTACATCAACCATCTGAAAGAAACCAGAATTCTCACCTGGGCAGGAAGTAATGTTCTACCCCTATCTGCTGTGCACATCGCTGGCATGGAAAATTGTCAGGCAGACTTCTTCCGCCATCAGAGGCTGCAGGTGCTGGCCCATGTTACATGTTCTACCCTAAATACAGGTAGAACATGTAACATTCCAAAAGGTGAACTTATCCTTTAATTCGGGGCTACTGGAGAAGAGGCATTTAAAAACCTGTGGCTTTGCCCTGGTTTTTAGGGGAATGTGTTTATATCGTGACACAGGGTGTAACAGACTATGTAAACATAGTAAAAGAGGATAATCTCAGGTCTTTTGCACCCTGGTACTTACAACACACCCTCAAAGGCTCCACACACACTGGCGTAAAAAACGTTGCTTTTACAGGAGTTTTGTGTTCTGCCTGTAGAAGCAACTCAATGTTATCCTATGTGTCCATGCACATTAGGACGTTTACAGGCATATTTTGATATCAACGTTTAGACCCCTTTCACACCAAGGGCGTTTTGCAGGCGCTATAGCGTTAGAAATAGCGGCTGCAATCCGCCCTAAAACAGCTGCCCGAGGGCTTGCACACTGCACTGAAGCTGGCAGGACATCGGGAAAAGTCCTGCCAGCAGCTTTTTTGGAGCGGTGAAGGAGAGGGGAACTCACCGCTCCTCCAGCGCGGCTCCCCATTGAAATCAATGGGGCAGCGCTGTAATACTGCCGGCAAAACGCCACTATTGCGGCGTTTTAACCCTTTCTCGGCCACCAGCGGGGGGTAAAAGCGCCCCGCTAGCGTCCAAAATGCGCCGCAAATCCGACGGTAAAACTCTGCTAAAAATAGCAGCGTTTTACCACCGACGCTATGGGTGGTGTGGTGTGGAAGGGGTCTTAGAGGCAGGAATAAAAAAACTTCTCATTCGCGTTTCTGATTGGAGCTCACTGGCAGAAAAAACGTAAAACTCTCCTAAACTCGTCTAGACTTTGTACAAAAAATGCTCTAAATGAGCGTGTTTTACTCCAAAGAGAACACATTTTGTTTTTTTTAAGCTTGGTGTGCATGGAGCCTAACATTTCAAACCACAAGACTTTTTTATTCCAAATTGCTACCAACATGCTGTACCAATTTTTCATGGAATATTTTCCAAGGCATTGGGAATTCTCGTAAAAATTTAAGAGTCACTTTTCACCCACACGTACTGACCTCTTAGTTATTTGGATTTATTTTTTTCTCTCTTTTTTCCCCAATGTGATAATTTGTGTACCAAGGATTCAATGCATCCTACCAGACTCCTCTTTTGGCCCCCACCTCCCCTTAGTTACAGCTCGGAGAAAAGGAAAAACTGTGGTTGCCACTTGAGCGGTATTTTACTGGCCTGGTTGATAAAAATGGGATATGTCAACAGTGTTATTAATAGGAAGGAGATCCCAAGGCCGGTATTTTTTCTCAGAAAAAAGTGCTACCTTGCTTACACCCCAGCGTTTGTGTGTTTTAGGCATTCTGTAGGACTGATCTCTGTATTTCCATGTGGTTCTGGTGACATTGCTCTGAATTTTGCAGTATGCTTCAGGTTTTGTGAGTGGTGCTCCACTGGTGGCCCTCCAGGGCCCTTTTGATAGTCCTCCTTACCACAGTAAACAAGTTTTCTTTTTTGAAGTCATTTTATTCCCGTCACCCAACAGCCCTCTGAAAAAAGAGTAAAATGAAAAATGATGTGCTTTTTTAGTGCACCTATTATTTTCTATCCCCTACTCTTCCTCAGTACTTTAGTTTGTGTCATACTTACCAACATCACCAGTGTCCCCAGTGGGGGAGGCAGGCATTCAACACACATTGGGCTGTCTATTACAGTGCCTTGCAAAAATATTCACCCCCCTTGGCATTTTTTTCGTGTTTTGTTGCCTCACAACCTGGAATTAACATGAATTGTTTGAGGATTTGCATCATTTAATTTACAGAACATGCCCACAACTTTGAAGATGTTTTATTTATTTATTTTTTTATTGTGAAGCAAACAACAAATGGGACAAAATAACCCAAAAGTCAATGTGCATAACTATTCACCCCCCTAAAGTCAATACTTCGTAGAGCCACCTTTTACGGCTATCACAGCCCCAAGTCGCTTTGGATAAGTCTCTATGAGCTTGCCACATCTTACCACTGAGATTTTTGCCCATTCCTCCTTGCAAAACTGCTCCAGCTCCTTCAAGTTGCATGGTTTGCGCTTGTGAGCAGCAATCTTTAAGTCTGACGACAGATTTTCTACTGGATTGAGGTCTGGGCTTTGACTAGGCCATTCCAACACATTTACATGTTTCCCCTTAAACCACTCAAGTGTTGCTTTAGCAGTGTGTTTGGGGTCATTGTCCTGCTGGAAGGTGAACCTCCGTCCTAGCCTCAAATCACACAGAGTGGTACAGGTTTTGCTCAAGAATAACCCTGTATTTAGCATCGTCCATCTTTCCCTCAACTCTGACTAGTTTCCCAGTCCCGACTGCTGAAAAACATCCCCACAGCATGAAGCTGCCACCACCATGTTTGACTGTGGGGTTGGCGTTCTTTAGGTGATGTGATGTGTTGGTTTTGCGCCAGACTAGCGTTTTCCTTGACCAAAAAGTTACATTTTAGTCTCATCAGACCAGAGCACCTTCCTCCATACATTTTGGGAGTCTCCCACATGCCTTTTCGCAAAAACTAAAAACGTGCCATTTTGTTTTTTGCTGAAAGTAATGTCTTTCTTCTGGCCACTCTGCCATAAAGCCCAACTCTATGGAGCTTACGGCTTATTGTCATCCTATGTACAGATACTCCAGTCTCTGCTCCTCCAGGGTTACCTTAGGTCTCTGTGCTGCCTTTGATTAATGCCCTCCTTGCCCGGTCCGTAAGTTTTGGTGTGCGGCCATTTCTTGGCAGGTTTGCTGTTGTGCCACGTTCTTTCTATTTGGTTATGATAGATTTGATGGTGCCCCTAGGGATTTTTATAACTTAACCCTGACTTGTACTTCTCAACAACATTGTCCCTTACTTGTTTGGAGAGTTCCTTGGTCTTCATGGCAGTGTTTGGTTAGTGGTGCCCCTTGCTTAAGTGTTGCAGCCTCTGGGGCCTTTCAAAAAGGTGTGTATATGTAATGACAGATCATGTGACACTTCGATTGCACACATGTGGACATCATTTCACTATTTATGTGACTTCTGAAGGTAATTGGTTGCACCAGAGCTTTTTATGGGCTTCATAACAAAGGAGGTGAATACATACGCACATGCCAATTATTTATTCACATTTGCATGTGACAATAAAATCTCGAGAATGAAAAAGAAAAGGGTCAGCAATGTGAGAAGTGTGAGATAGCTGGCCCGACGCGTTTCGACACAAATCGGTCTTCTACTGGGGCATATCTCTGAGATATGCCCCAGTCTCTGAGATATGCCCCAGTAGAAGACCGATTTGTGTCGAAACACCTCGGGCCAGCTATCTCACACTTCTCACATTGCTGACCCTTTTCTTTTTCATTCTCGAGATTTTATTGTCACATGCAAATGTGAATACATTTTAAAATATTTTTGACCTGCACCATTGGAGTCGCTTCCATTTTCTCTTTTTTTCCCTGTTTTTTGGGATCGCATTGAGTTGACTGTCTTGGGATTTCACAACTTGACCATACGAGGTTTATCGGTCGTGGTGTCTGCCGTTTGGTTCCTACCTGTCGTGGTGCCTGCCTCCTGGTTCCTGCCTACTCGATCCGGTACCCATTTGGCGCAAGAGGTTTAGCGCACAAGCCTACTTGATACAAATGCCATACAAATGCCATACGGCAGCTGTATCCAACTTTTGCGGTAAGAGTACCTAATCCTTCTATATCATCCGGCAAGCTGTTTAAATCATCCTTATCCAGTCGCCTCCCGTTCTTGAGTCAACTTTAAGGATCCGCTGGCATCAGCGGTTTACTTGATTCGGACTATACATTATATTAATTTGTTCTTTATTGTGGTTTCACTGGCACATACCACATATGTCACATTATTGTTGATATTCACTTTATATCGTGTTTATTTCTATTACAAAGTGGGTTCATTTTAGCGCTACATTTTTTTATATTTATGTGTCTTTAGTATGAAAGCCCGAGGGCTTTCTCACTGGAGCGGTGCACTGGCAGGATGGTCAAAAAAGTCCTAAAGCACCCCTTCCCATTGAAAAGAATGGGGCAGCGCTGCAAACCCGCCTGCAAAGTGCCGCTGCGGGCGGTTTTAACCCCTTTTCCGCCGCTAGCGGGGGTTAAAACCACCAAGCTAGTGGCCGAATAGTGCCGCTAAAGCAACAGTAAAGCGCCGCTAAATATATCGCCACTTTACCGCCGCTTCAGTATGAAAGTAGCCTAAGAGAGATTTGGCAAAGCCAGCTCATTAGAATCTGCTCTGAGAAAGTCTACCTGCAGACCAGTGTTAATTTTGACATCAAATTTTGATTTAGTTTAAGTTATAGTCTTTTGACTAAAATGCCATTTGATTTTATTCCAATTTTAGTCATCTGCAATTGTTTTAGTCATATTTTAGTCGACTAAAATCTCCAGTACATTTTAGGCAACTAAAATCATTTTAGTCAACTAAAATCATTTTAGTCAACTAAAATCATTTTAGTCAACTAAAATGCAATGTGTTTTGCCATCAGGGTAAGAAGTGGATCTGTAGGTAAAGAGGATGGGAGAGAAGCAGCGCCAATCTAAGTGCAGTATGTGAAGCAAAAAGGAACATTTATTAGGTATTGTACTTATAGGTAAATGGCATGTAAAAGAGACCAAGCAGTGAAGTCCCTCTGGATGGAAAGCTGACATTTTAGACCCCCAACCATTGTTTTTTATTTTTTATTATATTTATTTTTATCATTTATTATTTTTTATCCTATTTTTTTACTTCGTTTTATTTTGGGCAGATAATTTTATGATCTTATCTTTTACTTCCATATATTTTTTCACTTTTAGATCCTATGTTTTTATACTAGAATTCTTTGCTGTTTGTGTCATGAATAAACCACTGTTTATTTAACCACTTCCCGCCCAAGGTACGTCCCAGGACATCCTTGAATTTGAGCGGGTATATCTGAATGATGCCTGCAGCTACAGGCATCATTCAGATATCGTCTTTTTCAGCCGGCGAGTCCCTACACCATAAGAATGATCATAGCAGCTGTTCCACCGCTTGATCGTTCTTACGGGCGGTGAGAGGAGACCCCCCCTCCCGCTGCCCTCCAGTGCTTCTACAGACCCACCGCTTCTATCAGTGAGTCAGAGAATGGATCCGCCAGCCCCGGATGGTGACCATAGAGATTTCCAGCAGATCAGATGGTCGCCGGAGTCTCTATGATATATGATGTCACACCTGGCCTCTGCATTCAAACGAATGGTGCCTCCTTGGCTGGGAAGCCGAGATCGTTTATTTATTTTTTTGGATTTCAGGCTTCCCAGCCTAGAGGTGAGATGTGGGGTCTTGTTGACCCCACATCTCACTGTAAAGAGGACCGATCATGCCATATTCCTATTACAAAGGATGTTTACATCCCTTGTAATAAGAATAAAAGTGATCACAATTTTTTTTTTTTTAACCACTTGCCGATCGGGCCATAGCCGAAAGACGGCTACAGCGCGGTCGGGTTTTTCTGGGAGGGCGTCCATGAACGTCCTCCCAGAATCTTGCTCTTGTGCGCCCCCTGGGGTACCGAGTACCGAAGTTTGGCGCCATTCCACGAGTGTGCGCAATTTTGAAGCATGACATATTAGGTATCTATTTACTCAGCATTACTTCATCTTTCACATTATGCAAAAAAAAATTGGGCTAACTTTAATGTTTTTTTTTTTTTTTAAAGCATGCGCAAATACCGTGCGAGATAAAAAGTTGCAACGACCGCCATTGTATTCTCTAGGGTCTTTGCTAAAAAAAAAACATATATAATGTTTGGGGGTTCTATGTAATTTTCTAGCAAGAAAATGATGAATTTTACATGTAGGAGAGAAATGTCAGAATTGGCCTGGATGGGTATTGGTTACTTTATTACACCACTGGCATGTTCCCGCGCCCGCCACTCGCTGTGCTATTTCTGGGGGGTTATAGAGGCAGTGCGTTAAACCTTGCTGTCCACCGGCACCACTGCCCCTATTTAACCTTAGCTGAGATGGGCGCTTGGGAAGCCTGAGGAAGAAGCCTGCATGCTCCGAACGCATGCCACGACCATGCCCACCGCAGTCTTTGTCTTCCTGGTGATACGCGCTCGCTCGCTCTCCCGCCCACTGCCCCGGAGCACTGGAAACCACCAGCGTGGCTGGCAATGTGGGACACTGCAGAACCCAGCTCTCCAACCAGAGGGACTTCACTGCTTGGTCTCTTTTATATGCAATTTACTTGGTCTTATCCTTTAAGTGCAATACCTAATAAATGTTCCTTTTTGCTTAGATTGCACTTAGATTGGCGCTGCTTCTCTCCCATCCATGAGGGTAAACGTCCCTGCCTCACAAATTGATTTTGTTTTCATTCATTAACGAAAACGTAATTGATTGAGTTTTCGTTAGTGGATGAAAATGTGGTGTATTTTTTGTTTTGTTTTCGGCACCGTAGAAAAAGGCAGCTGACGAACATATTGATGAAGATGTTTCCATTGATGAAATTAACACTGCTGTAGACATATGAGGGTGGTCAGCCATGGTGCTCCATCCTCCGTCACCAGGAATGGATAGTAAAGCCAAGGAGAGGAACTTTATGCTCAGCCCAAAACTCCAGTTTATATCAATGGAGAAGGGAGGAGGATGTCTATGAGAACCTAAAGTGAATCTTTGTATGTGGTTCACATATATCAGTCTTTCTCAACCAGGGTTCCTCCTGATGTTGCTAGGGGTTCCTTGAGCAATGGGCCATTTCTGCCTCTCATATAAGAAAACGCTGACAATGATCTTTTTAGCTATCTGTAAGGGGAATTCTTCCCAAAGACTTCAAGTGTAAGTAGCATTCTCTCCAGTGACCATTACATTAGGTAGATATAAGCTTTAATTATTATTATCAGAAGTTCCCTGAGACTGGAAAGTTTTTTTCAAGGGTTCCTTCATGTTAAAAGGTTGAGAAAGGCTGTTTTCCATTATATACGGTAACTGGTTCACATAAACATTGACTTCTGAGATAGCTTATTAACCAGTTACAATTAAAAAAGATATGTGACCAAATGACCATCAACTTCAACCTCTTTCTGATATTTTTAAAGGAAAGACAAAAGTTACACATTTTTCTATTAAGAGGATTGAACTATTACCGTCAAGGCTATGATGACGGTATAACATGCTATAACATGTTTCCTAACATGTTCTTCTATGTGTTTATGTCGCTGGTAATACGGTGCCACCAGCTGCAGAGCTTTTACTGTCCCCAAGTCATAGTAGGAATTTCTGGCTGAGTAGGGTCATCTTCATGGCAACCAAGGCAGGGGCCTGGGGCCCGGTGATGTCCAGCTAAAACCTTCACACTCTTGCAGCAAACCAGGGGGATAGCGCAATTCGTCAAAGCTGTGCACCTTGCTTTCACTTCATGATGGTGGATGCACTTGCAGGAGTTGGTATCTGATGTGGACAGGCAATGCCAGCACAGGCGGTGCAGATAGTGCTTCTCTGTGTCTGTATCAATCCTTGTCCATGTCATTTCGAAAGGAAAGGGGAGCCAAAGTTGCTTGTTTAGGGCCCCATTCTGCCTAATTAATCTCTTCTTTTTTTTTTTCTGGTGTGTAATGCTGAAACTTTACTAAGTCTTTAGTATTTTTTTCTTAACAGGAGCAGCACACTAGCACCACCCAGAGTCCCGGATCCAATACTGCTTCCTGTTCAAGTCCCAATGGTTATAACAACCAGCAGCCCTTGTTAAATCAGCAAATGGTGGACAAGACAAATATTCTGCAGAGACAAATGATGCAACAGCAGATGATAGCTAGAACGGTACTATCCTTTTCCTTTTTTGCTTTCCAAAATTCATAGCTGGGATTTGCTCCACCCCAAAAAAATAAGTCAGTAATAGCACCCCCCACCTTACCCCCTGCATTCCTGTCATCTAAGATGCTTCAAATAGGAGCTGCAGCATTGTCACCCCATGACAGCAAGTTGCATGAGGTGGACTTTGCAGGAGAACTGTAAGCTTCACCCTAATGTAGGTGTTGCCTACTTCCACTACTACAGTGGGATGAGAAGACATTGGAGGGGGCAGTTAGCATTGACACTCGGCAACACCTAGTTCTACTCATTGCTTTCTGGACTGACAGCGCTACTTCTGTTGCTGAAACCCCCCCCCCCCCACTGTGAGCTGCAGTGTCTGGGAAGAGGGAGCGTGTGAGACACAAATGACGGAGAGTTTGGTTCAGATAGGAACCTTTTAGATGTACTTTTACTGTATTGAAAAGTAGAATTGCCTGAATTTTGAGACAAATCAATACACATGGAATACCTTCTTATAAATGATTATTCATTAGCCAGTTATAACTGGTTATTGTGTACATCTTAATCATACAGAACACTTGAGATTCCTAGACCCTGGGTTTAAGGCTGGTACCTTAAAGTAATCAGACACTGGCAAAACTTTTAAGGACACACCCCTAAAACCCTGCCCCACTCAGTGAGTCCTCCGTTTTTTGCTAGTGTCCTAATGTAATGCACCTCTTCACCCTTATGGAGAAATAACTCTTAACTAGGTTATTTTTTCTTCTATTCTTCAAATAATTCTCTTCACTGTCTTCTAATACAACAATAGAAGCAGTACACCCAGATCAGAGCAACCTCTGTAAAATCACTCCTTGGGGGCGGCCTGTAATGTTGCTTCGGGCACTGGGCCCTGCACAGGCGCTTGGCTTAGCACTATGTACAACATGAGACAATTGAATGAATATGGAATAACTGCTCAATAAATGATCAGTCAGTGGCCAAATAGAACTGATTATTTTATATTTTGTTATAGGAAAAGTGTAACAACCAGGATCAGCTGAACAGGCATTTGACAAGACCACCACCAGACTACAAGGATCAGAGAAGGAGCACTGTGGGAATGCAGCAGCCAAGCCAGTTCCCCGGTAAGTAAAGTGTGCTTTGGGTGTTGTAAAGCTAATGCCTCTCAGGGTTGCTTCCTGTTGCTACCAGTGTCAATGCTAAGGTAACAAAATTATGCTTTTTTTTTTTTTTAATTCTTTACTTTTTATTGATCTTCACACGACAAGTTTGACAACATGCATTACAAAAATTAATATACAACACATTATACAAGTTAAAGAGACGCAATTCTTGTTTTCGTGCCTACCTTTCTACCCACTTAACCCTCCCAAATCCACTCCCCTGCTTAATCGTACAGTATTCCTTAGAGAGGATCTTCTCTTGGGTTCTACAAAAGTTACTACTGTAGCCTCCTGAGATGTGTAATGTGATCCTGGGGGCTGCTGGTGGAACATCATCCTCACCTGGTGAGGAATAAGGAAGTAGGAAGCACATACCTTGCTACCCCTACCCCTCCCAAAGAAAAAAATATCAAATATGAAAAAGGGCAGGGAGGGAAATCTAGGGCTATGACATGGATTAAAGGTTAACGAAGGTCCACCTGATACTTTATCCACTAATGCCCCGTACACACGGTCGGAAATTCCGACGGAAAATGTCCGATCGGACCATGTTGTCTGAAAATCCGACCGTGTGTGGGCTCCATCGGACTTTTTCCGATCGCGTGTAGAGAATTCCGACGAACAAAGTGCCACGCATGCTCAGATCAAATTACGAGACCAAACCTATTGGCTAATAGCCTCTACGTAGTTTCGTCGTACGCAACGAACGTCACCACGTTCAGAATGATCGGATTTTCCGACAACTTTGTCCGACCGTGTGTATGCAACACCAGTGTCGGACAAAATCCGTCGGAAAAAGTCCGACGGATTTTGTGGTCGGAATTTCCGACCGTGTGTACGGGGCATTAGAGAGAGAACAACTGCATGTTTAGGGCTAATGCACATGTAGTTTGAGAACCATTTGTGATGGGCTTACCATGAGATCGAAGCGTTTGCCCTATATTTATGTTTACTTGTAAAGAGGTAAAAAAAAAAAAAAAACAATGCCCTACCTAATCTCAAACTGACCATAACTGAGCTGAAAACTAGCCCTGACGCAGCTTGGTTCCATTTTTATGGCCAGGACCCTAAAGTATGTTTTGAAAACCATTTATTCTTTTTTCTACTCTTTCCCCACTAAAAAAAAATAAAAGTATGGGCTATAGTTGGGCCTTAAAGCAAAATAGGAAGTAGAAGTAGAAACGGGGTCCATAAAAAAGATATCAGTGGGAAGATATACTTCAGATGACACTATAAGTCCCTCTAATGCTGAATAACAGCTTACTAACCTTTATGTGCTATAGTGAGTTTATTATACTCCGAAGGAACTTCATTATATAAGCCTTTTCTGTACCAGCTGAAAATCTGATTTTGGTGATCATTTTCATATGTTATGGCGCTGTCCCAAGCTGTAAGGATATCACAGGTCCTTAACACCAGGTGTTTCATTTTAAAGATCCCTCATGGCCCAATAATCTGCCATTTCAGACACTTGGGAGAGTTGCAGCTTTTAAGAGGGGTGACTGGTACCTGTAACTCAAGCCCTGGTTTTGGATGACTAATCAACTATTCAGTATTGAACATTTTGAAATACAACCTTCATATAAAGGAGGTGGAAAGCACAGGTTCACAATAGAAGTTGTGAACTAAAAAAGTGTATCTAAACCCAAGAAGAAATGTATAATATATTATAGTACCCTACCGCTCCTTAGGTGAGGTGGCTGCATTAGTTTGACAGCTGGGATTGAAAGCCACCAGTTGCAGTTGTTGTCTGGTGGCTTTCAAAGTGGAGGACATTTATAAATGTATCCCCAGCATAGGGAATTGATCTAAGATGTTATTATACAGAGGGTAGGCAGAAAGTTTTAAGACAATAAAAATATTTTGCTAAAATTTAAAAATATTATGCATTGTGACATCAGGTTTCTTTCATGTATGCACATTCTTTTTTGGCAGGTGGATTACAAACTGTAGGTGCCACCTCTGATCCTCCAGTGACCAATGCAACATCAGGACATATAACACCTCAGAATCCAACCCATTCTTCAAAAAGTCATGGTTCTAGAATGACTCCTGTACATGGAAGTCCAAGCTTGTATGGAAATGTCCCATGCCCACAGCCGAACATGTACAGCAACGTAAATCAAGTACAACAGCAAACCAGCCCAAATCATATGGGAACAAGCCCAAATGGCAATGTCTTGCCACGACAGTCAACAGTTACACCAGGAAACAATGTAACTTCTTTTGTTAATCCAGCAGGAGTCAACCCTCCACCATTCAGACCTGGTCCAAATCATGGAAATAATTCAGTGGCACTAAGACCACCAAACATCATCAATACCACAACAGCCACACAAAAGTGGATAGGTCCCGAAATAAAAAGACAGGACATGGTGAGCTTCTCCAATAATCAGTTTTCTAACCAGTCACTTCAGAGCGTGATGCCTCATCAACATTTTCCTCAACGTGGTCTCTCAATGCCCAGCCAGGTCAACCAAGGTCTACAGATCAATCAGATGACGTCTGCAAACAGTGGACAATCTATGGAACCTCTAAGAGGCTTTAATCGTGGACAAAGCCCTCAGAGATCTCAAATGCTGACCAACATAAGCCAAGCTGGTGGAACTGCCACAGCATCAACAAACACATTTAATCCCACCGATCAGATACCTAGAGCTTTTCCGAGGAGTGACTCAAATAACGACTTGGGTTCCTTTGATTTTATTTCACAGAATGGTGGACTAGGCTCATCGCCCAGCAATGACTCAGACTTTATTGATGCCTTATTGAAAACGGGTCACATCAATGATGACTGGATGAAAGACATCAACCTAGATGAGATTTTCAAAGGTCATACATAAAAAAAAAAATTCAACATATTGAACCTCATGTATGATGTAGAGAAGGGAAGTGAGGCCCATAAATGCCAACCCCCTTACAACTATTTTTCTCCTGGATGTTAGAAAATAAGGCAGGTGTCTAATGGGCTACTATAGGTTGTATGATTGCTTTCCTTTTCCTCTAAATGTTTTACATTAGGTGAACTGTGTTTCTTTACCCTAATAGCATTATTAAAGTGGAACTTTAGTCAGAAAATTAAGTCCTGCTAGATTACTTCAGGCTGGCCCCTTTTGCAGGTATAGCTATGTAAAGCATTAAAAATAGGTGCTTATAATGTTTAAAGACCAATAATACACTGTCTCATCCTGCTCTGCACATGCTCAGTTGCTCTCCATTTTAGGCACTTCCAAGTTTGTAGAGGCCAATCAGCTGACAGCCCCTTTCACACTACTGCGACTTCAAAGTCGCGTGATTTTACCCCGATTTTGCAGCTGCGATTTTGCGGCTGCAATTTGCGCCCGTGATTTCAGGGATTGCCTGTGTAACTGGCATCAAAGTCGGACCAAAGTAGTGCAGGGACTACTTTGAAGTCGTACTAATATGAACGTCTGTCATTGGAAATCATGGGGAACGACTTGTCATGCTACTTTGCAATCCCAAATCGTGGGACAAGTTGTACAAGTGTGAAAGGGGCCTAAAAGTGGAATTAAACCCTTCTAGCCTTTACAGCCAAGGAAGCTGCTTGTGTTTGAACTGCCATGGTGCTGTACATGTGATCAGTTATGACACCAGCCATTTGATGGCTTGACAGTTTGGTTGAGGACACAAGCAAATGTGACAGTTACATTCCTGGAATGCCGGGATTGCTAACTGTTTTTTGAAACTGTTAAATCGTTGGATTTAGCTCCGCTTTATGATTTACTGCTGTTCAGGGGCTCCGGGCTTCAGCAAAATGGCAGCCTCCCGTAAGAAGAAACAGGATCAATTCTGGAGGCAATCTACAGCACACACTAATTTTGCTAGCATAATTATTAATGTGCAATATTGAGTTGGCCCACCCTTTGCGGCTATAACAGCTTCAACTCTTCTGGGAAGGCTGTCCACAAGGTTTAGGAGTGTGTCTATGGGAATGTTTGATCATTCTTCCAGACAGGGCTGGTGCTACCACTCGGCAAACTAGGCAATCGCCTAGGGCGCACTGCTGCCTAGGGGCGCACAGCCACTGGTTTCCCTCTGCGTCCACATGCTCTGCAGGCTGTAGGTTCCATAGATTGGAACACTCCAAGTTTACATCTGCAGCATGTAACTAACTCAGTCTCAGGCAGCTGCTCCGTTCGACTGGTAGTGTAGTTAGAGGCGCAGTGCAGCACTGGAGCCAGCGCTAGAGGAAGCAGGACCGATGCTTCCTGTAAAGCGCCACCTCCTATCCCATGGGCAGGGCAAAGGGGGTGGGGTCAGGGGTGAAGCCAACGGGGGCGACAAAATGAGGTTTCGCCTAGGGTTTCAAAAATCCTTGCACCAGTCCTGCTTCCAGAAGCGCAATTTTGAGGTCAGGCACTGATGTGGACGAGAAGGCCTGGCTTATAGTCTCCAATCTAATTCATCCCAAAGGTGTTCTATCGGGTTGAGGTCAGGAAGTCAAGTTCCTCCACCCCAAACTCGCTCATCCATGTCTTTATGGACCTTGCTTTGTGCACTGGTCCAAATCATTTGGTGGAGGGGAGATTATGATGTGGGGTTGTTTTTCAGGGGTTGGGCTTGGCCCCTTAGTTCCTAAGGCGTCAGCATACCAAGACATTTTGGATAATTTCATGCTCCCAACTTTGTTGAAGAGTTTGGGGATGGCCTCTTCCTGTTCCAACATGACTGCGCACCAGTGCACAAAGCAAGGTCCATAAGGAGATGGATGAGCGAGTCTGGGGTGGTGGAACTTGACTGTCTGCACAGAGTCCTGACCCCATAGAACACCTTTGGGATGAATTAGAGCGGAGACTGTGAGCCAGGCCTTCTTGTCCAACATCAGTGCCTGACCTCACAAATGTGCTTCTGTAAGAATGGTCAAACATTCCCATAGACACACTCCTAAACCTTGTGGACGGCCTTCCCAGAAGAGTTGAAGCTGTTATAGCTGCAAAGGGAGGGCCAAGTCAATATTGAACCCTACGGACTAATACGTCATTAAAGTTCATGTGCGTGTAAGGCGTCCCAATACCTTTGCTAATATAGTGTATGTATAGCCATAATTATTTTTTCATTTTGGTTAAAACCATTATATTGCCATCTATGTCTTATTAGGGAGATTTCTTATCATGGGTAGCATGTATGAATACTTTTTAGCTAGGCTGTGTGCTGTCCCCAAAATCAGATCTCAACTAAGAACAGGTCAACCATTTCTAAAAGGTGGCAGTCTAATACCCTCATATACTGTAAAAGTTCTTAACTTGCATCAAATTGACTGATGAATAAAACATTTTAGCGGAGAAGGGATCTGTTTAAATAATCTTTGGGAAACAAATTCTTCTTATTCAGAGTGGGGAAGAATACACAGTGAGTCAACAGCTAGTGTTCAAGCTGTATAAAGCACACATTGCACATGTAATAAACACCTTCTGCCTTCCTGTGACAAGTGTACTTCTGCAAAGGTAGCCAAATGTATTTTTTTGCCTTTTCTGTGCCATCAAATTCAGTATACCAGCAGACGGACGTGTCCTTTCTTTGTAATCCAAAGTGCTGTACCCAACAAACTTGCCCAAAACTATAAATCTGCTAAAGTCAGTAGTACCATGACCAAATAGTATTGATAGACACTGACATCTAGTGGTAGCAATAAAGAAGTGCATTTGGGGCTTATTCGGGAAAAGGAGTATACTGCCATCACTGAACCTATATCTGAAAACAGTTGCCTGGCTGTCTTTGTTTCATGAATCAAGTGTGCAGAAACTGAAGTAGGACCTCTTCCACAGTATACTAATTTGTGGTCAGCAAATGAGAAATTATTGAAGCTGTAGAAATGGCATGACCGCCAGACAACCAGCATTTTCAGATGGAGAGGTCAGCGGTATACGTTTTTTTTTTTTTTTTTTTTTTTTAAGACAAGTGCAAAAAGTAAAAATGATGTACAAATTGCAGTAAACAATAGCAAGAAATTAAATATCACTTAAAGTGACCCCGTTGGTGGGGAGATTTTTCAGCCAAAAAGTCTTCTGTAAAGCAACCCAGATAGCAAGCAATTGAGCTGCAAAGTTTGAGAATGACTTGCAAAGTTATTGCTAGACTTGCCAGGCTTCACAAGTTTGTTGCACAATTGCAGCAAGTCCACATTGCAAAGAAAGTTGATCTGGAGCCATGCAAACATTCTGCAAGTCTGCTGCAATTTCTGGTTCAGTTATGTTGTGCATTAGTCATCCCACACAGGGGGGCACTGTGACTTGCAGAGCTCTTGCTGTAGACTCACCACTGAAATTTTGCTCTTGCTAGAGACCTGCCACCAGAGGCGGCTCTCTAATTAGGCAAATTAGGCGGTCGCCTTAGGCCTCGCACTCCCAGGGGCCTCGTGGCCTCCTAATTTGCCTGACATATGTGGGAGTTGGAGGGAATGTCCACTTGAATTATTTTTCCTGTTTTGGGCATGCATGGGTCTTAGATTTGCCTAAGGCCTCACAAAGCCTAGAGCCGCCTCTGCCTGCCACGCAAATTTGCTACAAATTGGAAACGTGTCAACTAGAACTTGTGCTTCAAGCGCTCTGCAAGTCTACAACTTGCCAGTTAAATGTGCAGCAAGTTAAAAGACTTACAATTCAACACTGCCACAAATTTGTGGGAAGCTATCCTTGCTATCTGGGAAGAGACTTTACCTGGTCTGATGCCCATTCATGGACTCTTTGCTCTGCTGTAGAGCTTTGCCACCCAAAGAATTCTCACATCTGGAATACTTGTGGGTGTGTTGAATGCTTGCGTCCTTTGCTGCACTCCGTGGTTCTCCTGTTCACTACAGTGTCCTGTAATGACACAGGGGTTAAGTATGGGTTACTAGGAGAAACCACAGAGCGTGGTGGGAGATGCAGGCATCCCACACACTGTAAAGTTCCTTAAAGCGGAGTTCCACCCAAAAGTGGAAGCTCCGCTTAGCTGTCTCCTCTCCCCCCCCCCACCAGTGCCACATTTGGCACCTTTCGGGGGGAGCCGGTACCTGTTTTTGACAGGTACCCATCCCCACTTCCGTCGGACCTTGTCGCGGCGAGGTACGTCAGAAGTTCGGCCCACCTCCTCCTTCCCGGTCTCTGGGCCACTCAGAAAGCATAGTGTGCTTCGCACATGCGCAGTAGGGAACCGGCTTCACTGCCGGTTTCCCTTACAGGCTATGGTGGCGGCAGCACCGGAGAGCCAATGGAAACATTGGCTGGGGTGCCGACATCGCTGGATTTCATGTGTGTACCATGTTTAGCCGCATTAACCCATGTCAAGTGATTGGGTGTTTATTCATTTCAGTGGCCAGAATACGTCATTTCTAGCCATTGAAGTTAAAAACCGACCAATCGCTAGACGCGCCCAGCATTTAGCTGCGTTTTTGGCGCATTTGGCGTTTTTCTGCCAAATCACTCCTCTCCTGAACGCGATTCTTCTGCGTTCAGGAGAGGAGCATTTAACTCTAAACTCTGCTGCTCCTAAGCTCTGGTAAAAGCCTATGTATGCATGGACACACAGGGGTTGATTTAGTAACGGCAAATAGACTCTGCACTTTGCAAAGAATACCCAATCACGTGCAAGGAAAAGAAAAACAGCAGCATTTTTGCTTGCACATGATTGGATGATGGAAGTCAGCAGAGCACCGCTCTTAAATTCCACCCAAAATCTCTTCTGTTTTTTTAGGAAGATTTTGTCTGACGTTCTTCTCCCAGCGGGGTCACTTTATTCTCCAGTCTGTCATTTTGAATTATTGCACTTTGTACTTCTTTTTTTCTCTTTCAATTGTCTTACTGAATAAGCTTCATAGTGAGTGTAATATATGTACATATATTTATATATATTTTTTTTTTATTATGATTGCAGAATTCTAAAGGGATTGAATCATTGTAAGATTGTTCCGTAGTCACTGTGAAATATAAATACAGTGTGTAAGTGCGTTAATCATGGTAATACAAAGTATTTATCTGCATTATGATTTTTAAAACTTTACTAAAGATACTGTTTAAAATGCCAGTATTATCAATTACCCTTATTGCAATTAAACATGATTAGCATTGTTACTTTGCTTGTTTCTGCCTGGGCCATCATCTTGTAGTTAACACGGGTTGGGGACCAGAGGAATATTAAACTGCAGCTTCAGTGCACATTCTTTAGCTGTCATTTGTCTAAGAACTAAGTAAGATTCTCTATTACGACCTGCTGCTGTTTACCGTATATACTCAGGTATAAGCCGACCCGAATATAAGCTGAGGCACCTAATTTTACCACAAAAAAATGTGAAAACTTATTGACTCAAGTATAAGCCTAGGGTGAGAAATGCGCAGCTACTGCAAGTGGAAAAGAGGGTAAACAGTGCCCATGTGCAGCCTCACTGTTCCCCGTTTGCAGCCTCACTGTGCCCATTTGCAGCCATAGGTCCCCCGAACTTCAAACTTGGTAGTTAAGGGTTCCTAGATGCCCCCTAGCTGCAGCCAAAATTTGGGGTCTCTGAACCCAAAGGGTCCCAAAATGACATTGCTGCAGATGGACACAGTTGACCGATTTTGGGGCCCCCGTATCTCGGGGCCACTTAGTTCTAGGAACCCCAAATGGAACTAGCACTACAACATATCCAAATATGGGGTTCCTAGCACCAAGTGGCCCCGAGATACGGGGCCCCAAAGTGGGTTCGGAAAATGTCAAGCACTTTTCTGCAGCAGAGAATGACATTTTCCGAACCGACTTTGGGGCCCCGTATCAAGGTGCCACTTCGTGCTAGGAATCCCATCTTTGGATATGTTGTAGTGCTAGTTCCACTGGGTTTGCACACCAAATTTGGGGTGCACACCGAGAGTTGGTTCAGAAAAAGGGAACTCTCTGCTGCAGAAAAGTGCTTGACTCGAGTATAAGCCGAGGGGGGGGCATTTTCAGCACAAAAAAAATGTGCTGAAAAACTCGGCTTATACTCGAGTATATACGGTACATCCTGCTGTGCTACTAAGGAATCTGCTGCCTGCTACCACTAGAGGGAGCACTTCGGTGGTGGGATACCTATTCAGCCTGATGAAGGACCGGTGAAATGGAAACTTAGGACAACTTCTTTAGCCCCCTTTCACACTTGTGCCACTTGTCCTGCGACTTGGGACTGCAAAGTCGCATGACAAGTGGTTCTCAATGATAACCATTCATATATGTGCGACTTCAAGTCGTGCCGAATTCAAAGTAGCCCCATGTACTACTTTGGTCGGACTTTCATGCGAGTTGAGGTCCATAGACCTCAAGTTTACAAAGGAATTCCCTGAAATTGCAGTAAAATCGCAGGACTTTTAAGTCGCAGTGGTGTGAAAGGGGCCTTAGTAGCACACCGAGATGTACAGAGAGGCTGGGAGGTTGCAGGCCATGATGGAGGGATGTAAAGAGAGGCTTGGAGGCTGAAAGGCATGTTGGGGGTAATCTGTTGACCTCTTCAAGTATAGTTATGAGACCAACCTATTCATTTTTTGTGCTGCTTACAGGGACAGTGAGAACTAAGGGAGCTGCACTGACATTTCATCATAATTTCCAACTTTGGTTAGTTTTTTTTCTTGTATTGCTCGTTGTTTACTTATTAAAGTAGAAGTTTTGGCTATACAATCATTTTGTTTTTTTAGATGCTGCCTCCCCAGTGCTTCCCATTGCTCTGCATACATTTTAGCATAAATCGCAAAGTAAATACCCCATGCCACTCTGCCAAGTCCCTCCACTGGCATCTGATTGCAAAACAGAAAACATTCAAAAACACTACAACAACATCCAAAGCCATTCATAACTCGGCCCTGGTCTACAGTAAAGCTGCACAATTAACTGTTAAGAATCGTTATTGCGATTTTTTTTTTCGAGGTTGCGATCTTGACAAAGTGTTTCCCGATTCTTTCTATGCAGAGAGTTCTCTCTGCTCTGCTAAAGCCCACAGCTGTCAAAAGAAAGGGAAAAAAAATGGTCAGTCTGCCAAGAATCACAACATTCTTTAGCAGTGGAACTTAAGTATAAACACTGTAACAATTTGTCCTTTAGATCAAAGGAATAAACTTTGGTATGTAAATGAGGGAAGTTTAACCACTTAACCTCCCTGGCGGTGAGTCTGGCTCGGGTTGAGTTTTTTCTACCAGAAGCGGTAACCCCGAGCCAGACTCGGGCTGCATTGCAGGATACAGGGGGGAAGTTACTTACCTTTTCCCCTGGATCCTGCGATGTCTCACCGCTGTGTGAGCGAGCTCCTCCGCTCGATTCACACAGTGCCCGAGTGCCGCTGATCTCCGTTCCCTGCGACGTTCCGACGCACGGGAGCAGAGATCGGCGCCAAATTCAAAAAAGTTTAAAAACACAACACGCATCTTACAGATTACAGTACTGTATACAAAAAATACACATCCCCTTTGTCCCTAGTGGTCTGCCCAGTGCCCTGCATGTAGTTTTATATAATAAAAATATTTTTTTCTGCCTGGAAACTGGAGATTGTCCATAGCAACCAAAAAGTGTCCCTTTACGTCAAAAGTGGTTTTAGACCAGCTAGAAAACACCGATAAAAAATTAGAATCACAATTTATTATCAAACAATAAATTTAATGACAGCGACTATTCTGCAACTGAGCAAATTTCAGTGTTTTTGATTTGATTACATTATTGAATAATTTTTATATATATTTTTATTATATTATAATTTATGATTTTGTGTTTCAAACTTTATCATACCCGGGATGTCTACTAGACTCTGGTTCGGACAGATTTAAGTGAGTTATTCATAAGAATTGCAGCCTACAATATAAAACGCCAAATTTCCATGCAAAATAATTGTACCGCTTTCAGCACTAAATTCCAGACAGAATCATACCACCAGGGAGGTTAAACATCAAAGCTTTTTCTGACATTTGTTGGTTTCAAGTTAAAATCATTTTTTTTTTGCTAGAAAATGACTTAGAACCCCCAAACATGTATACATTTTTTTTAGTAGAGTCCCCAGGGAATAAAATGGTGGTTGTTGCAATATTTTATGCAACACTGTATTTGCGCAGCAGTCGTTCAAATGCAATTTTTTGGGAAAAAATTACACTTTAATGAATTTAAAAAAAAAAAACTAACCAGTAAAGTTAGCCCAATTTTTTTTTTTATACTGTAAAAGATTTTACGCCGCGAAAATCGTGATTTTTTATTCTAAGCAAAAAAATTTTGATTCTCATTTTGGCCAAAATCGTGCAGCTCTAGCCTACAGCACTAATTTTGTCTCAATATATCGCCCAAACGGTCTTCTCTGCTCCTCCCAAGTAGCTCCCTTGTCTCCTCCTCCCATGCTTGCATCCAGGACTTCTCCAGAGCCTCTCTCATCCTTTGGAACTCCCTACTCCAATCTGTCCGACTATCTTCAACTCTGTCCACCTTTAGGCGATCCCTGCAAACTCAGCTCTTCTGGAAAGCCTATCCCACCCCTACCTAATAACTGAACTTTTACTTTCTTCATCAGCTCATCCCTCATTGTTATTAACTTTTGTACAACTTCCCCCAGATTAGATTAGATTTCTCGAGCAGGGCCCTCCCACCCCTCATGTACTGAATTGTATTATAACAGTACTGTCCCTTTTTATATTGTAAAGTGCTTCAAAAACTGTTGGCACCCTATACAGTATACAGTGGAACCTCGGTTTACGAGTAACGCGGTTAACAAGCGTTTTCAAAGACAAGCAACTTTTTTTTTTTAATTCTGACTCAGTTTGCGAGTGTTGTCTTGCAAAAGAGCAGAATTCAAGCTAATGGGCCGTGCAGTACCGCATTTGGCCAGAGGTACGGGGGCGCTAGGGTTCAGAACCGTTCAGAGCCGTTCAGAAATACTCAGAATTTCTTAGAAAACCTCGGAAATACTCCATTCCCGAGGCTTTCCGAGTTCAGCCAAGCTGTCCCTGAGTATTTCTGATACTCTCTGGCGCCCCCCACACCTCTGGCCCCACGCGGTATTGCATGTAATAAAAGTCAATGCGGAACAAATTATCTTCATTTCCATTGACTTCTATGGGGAAACTCGCTTGGAACGGATTCTCCTGGAATGGATTATGCTCTTAATCCAAGGTTCCACTGTATTCTGTATTATAATAATAATAAATATATATATTCTATGCAGTCACATGACCACAAAGCTCTGTCGTCTCTGTTTTATGCAGAGATCCGACTATGGGGCTGAATCGCAGAGATCAGTGACATCACCCGCCAGCGTCCACTGCTCTAGGCGTTATCAGAAGAGGTGAGTGAGTTCCCTCCCACCAGCCGCACATTACACAGAGCTTTATAGTCACATGACCACATAGAAAAAAAAAGTATTTTCTTTGCGATTCATGCTAAAATGTATGCAGGCAAATAGGGAGCATTGGGGAGGCTGCATATAAAAGGTAGGCAATTTGCGTAGATGAAATCTACTAAAGGAGATTCCCCTCATTTCCTGTGTTCTCACCAAATCAGGAAGTGAAAAGAATCTTCACAGTGGGGACATAGTAATAAAAAAAAAAGCCTGACCAAAAACCCTCTGTCAAAGCCTTTTTTAAAGATAAGCCTGGAATGCCATGTTAATATTTTATCACCTTTATGGAGTCACTAGACATAATATTGGTTGGTTTATATAGGAGTTTCTATACTATGTACAGTATATGTAGAGTGAGCGGATCACACATCTGGGCATTCAAGCTGAGCATATGGTGAAAAAAATCTATATGCATAGGTCACCCTTTAGTGAAAATAATTTCTGTAATAGTCATTGTTTAGCCGGTCCCCAGAACCCCCCCCTAAGTGGAAGGCTTGGGAGGGAGAGGTGCAAATCTTTCCTTATACAGAACAAAATCTGTGTTTTGAATACAATTTTACCTTCTAAAACCTGAATACAGTGGAACCTTGGATTACAAGCATAATCTGTTCCAGGAGAATGCTTGTAATCCAAAGCACTCGCATATCAAAGCGAGTTTCCCCATAGAAGTCAATGGAAACGAAGAGAATTTGTTCCGCATTGACTTCTATTGCATGCAATACCGCATGTGGCCAGAGGTGGGGGGCGCTGGAGAGTCTCGGAAATACTCGGGGACAGCTCGGCTGAACTCGGGAAGGCTCGGGAAACACTCGGGAACAGAGTATTTCCACGTTATTCCGAGTATTTGCGAACGGCTCCGAACCCTTCCGAGTGTCACTGGCGCCCCCGCACCTCTGGCCGAATGCGGTACTGCACACCCCATTAGCTTGAATTCTGCTCGTTTTGCGAGACAACACTCGCAAACCGAGACATCATTTAAAAAAAAAAGTTGCTCGTCTTTCAAAGCGCTCGTTAACTGTGTTACTCGTTAACCAAGGTTCCCCTGTATACTAATCTTTTTAACATGCTCACATAAAATGCTCAAGATTGTAACAAGTATACTTTAAAAGAGACGTATGGCCAAAGCTTTTTTGGCCATGCTTCTCTTATGGGACACCGGAGTGCACTTACTTTTTCTCTCCAGTGACCCCAAATAAGCCGACAGCGGGCTTAAGCCGCTGTCAGCTGACATCACAGAGCCACTCCAGGGATGGTGTAGCAAGCAATCAGACCCCCATGTAAAATTTTGGTGGAAATACCTGTTCCAGTGACCACTTATGCCCCGTACACACAATCTCAACTCGATAGAACACCTTTGGGATGAATTAAGTGGAGACTGTGAGCCAGGCCTTCTTGTCCAACATCAGTGCCTGGCCTCACAAATGCGCTTCTGGAAGAATGGTCAAACATTCCCATAGAGACACTCCTAAACCTTGTGGACAGCCTTCCCAGAAGAGTTGAAGCTGTTATAGCTGCAACAGGGTGGGCCAACTCAATATTAAACCCTACGGACCAAGACTGGGAAGCCATTAAAGTACATGTGCGTGTAAAGGCAGGCGTCCCAATACTTTTGGTAATATGGTGTAGTTTTAGCTATACATTTTTAAGTGTGAAAAACTGTTCAGGAATTTATCAAAATTAGAGATTTATAAAAGTGGGCAAAATAGGAAATTCAGTTTCATCAAAAAAAAGGCCTCTTGTACCTTTTAAGGCCTCGTGCACACCGTTTTTGGACATTTTTACAGCAGCTGTTTTTGGCTGTAGATGGTTTTTTTTTCTACAGTCAATAAACTCGCCATCATGTTATCCTATGTGTCCATTCACACATAGGCTGTTATCAGCCATTTTTGGCTGGGGTGTTTTTTAGCTTTAAAAAAATAAACAAAACGAGTGGGTTCTTTCAGCTGTAAAAACGCTCTAACATCAAAAAATGCTGATAAACGCTTTCATTATAATGAAATAATAATAATTTTTTTTTTCCCAAAAAAAAAAAAAAAACACTAAAAATGCTAACGCTAAAAAACGATAAACGCTATTGCAAAAACGTTAAAAAAAACTCGCCTGCAAAGCTACTGGCGTTTTTATAACGTTATTTTAACATCCAGTCTGCATGAGGCCTAAATGGCAGCAGAAAAATAGCATTTCCTGAAACTTCCACCCATTTACCATATACTGTACTGTACGCCATATTAATTATTATCTACATATATTTACTAATATTGTATGAACTCCTACATAAACCAATTCATCGTATATTTATTAGCCCTGTCCTGGTTTTATCCATAAACCTACAAGTTTCTTGTTTGTTACTATTTGCAAACTTTTTTTTTACTGAAACTAAAATATATTTAGTTTTGCTTTTTGTGTATTTTTCGAGAACTCACAAAAATAAGGACTTTATAGCCCTACTTTATACGTGTGATCAAAAGCGATATAAAAATAAAAAAAAAAGGAAATACGCATAGGCTATACTAAATGTACTATCAACAGTCATTTGAACATGGTACAGCATCCATAGAAGCATCTTGTTTTTTTTTTTAGTTTTTTTACATTACTTCATATGAAGGGAGCCATTAAGAAAATATAATGTACCATATTTAATTTGTGTCTCTATATATAATATTGTATTCTGCATGTTTAAATGATTTGTATGCTTTTTTTAATTTTATTTTGTATTTGTGTAAATAATGTTTTCCACAATAAATATCAAGTGCCTGACTTATTTTACATTAACACACGCATAATAATAATTATAATAAATAATGCAATTTTATAGTTAAAATCTTTCAAGTGTTATTATTTGTTCATCATTTTGCTTTTCAGTACATTTTCTGAGGTTTTCAGTATATTACATGGGATAGACCAGGGGTAGGAAACCTTTGAGAGGTGGAGGGCTATCTGAATAACATGAAAGAGGTCAAAGATCACCAGGGTTACATATAGTTAGTCAGGTTGAAAAAAAGTCCATCCAGTTCAACCATAAAAAATAAATAAAATAAAAAACATTGAATAAAATAAAAAATATCAAAATGGTACTGGTTCAGTGCCTTTCTTTTTTTTTTTTTAATTAACTAGCAAGGCCTAACTAAATAGTAAGGAAAACTTAGAAAACTATAATAAAACAAATGTTACTGTAAAAATACTTACCATTAAAAAAAAAAATACAAAATTACCTTTATAAGTGGATGGAGTCAATAGAGATGAGTATGGAAAACATTGTGGTGTTGCAAGCATTTTTTGGGAACCAGGTAAGACTGTTAATTGGAAGGGTACCAAAAATTAACCTACTTGATAAAAAAAACTTTGAGAAAATATTTAACTAATTTTGAGAAAAAAATAAACTGATAAATTGTATTACATCGTTAAGAGTAAGTCATTAAATTGATCCAACCACCAAAATGAATATTCAAAATCAAATGTTCCGGTAAAGAAAAAATTGAATACTCAATCCTGCCAATTAGACATGTGCAATTTGTTTAGTTCTGAATTCATTTAGCGTATTTTGACAAATTCGTTAATTCTGGAATTTCCGAATTTTTTAATTTCCGAATTTCCAAAAAGTTGAAATTTCGGAAATTGGAAAATTCGAATTTTGGAAATTCAGAATTCGAAAACTCGAATTCGGAAATTTGGAATTTCGGAAGTTCGAAAATTCCCAAATTTTGGAAATTTGAAAATCCGAAAATAAGAATGAAAATCTGAAAATTCAAAAAAATGAAAATTTAAAAACCCGAAAATCTCAAATAACTAACTAATAATAACTATTAAATTATATGTATTGTAATTTCCTTTCAAATTTGGCTGTTAGTGAACATAACGAGTACGAACTTATCCGAAGTTACGAACTATCTGAAATAACGAATACCGTGTCTAAAAGAATGGAATGTAACTATCTAATAATAATAATAAATAACAATAATAATATTAATAAAACTTTTTTTATTATTATTTAAGTTTAATTTGTTCCATTCCATTTGTTTAGATGTGGCATTCGTTATTTTGGATAATTGGTAACTTCAGATAAATTTGTATTTGTTACGTTCACAAACAGCCAAATTTGAAAGGAAATTACAATACCTATAATTTAATAGTTATTATTAGTTATTATTTTGAATTTTACTGATTTTCTCTTTCTTTTTTTCAGGTTTCCGAATTTTCATATTCTGAAAATCAGAAAATTCGGAAATTCGGAAATTAGAAAATTTGAAAATTCGAAAATCTGAAAATCCAAATTTTCGGATTTCCGAATTCCAAGTTTCCGAATTTTCGAATTTCCGAAAAAAGGAAAAAAAACAAATGAAACGAAAACAAACACATTTTTTGTCAGTGCACATCACTGCAGAAGTGAAGAGAAACCAGCTAAGGATCCTGCAGGACTCAACACTTCCAGGAGTGTCAGCTTCTTGGTACCTGGTTCAATCCGGCAGTCTTTATGCCACTACTGTGTGAGAGTAACTACAGCACAAGGCGGGGTACCAGGAAATCAATGCTCCCGGCATTGTTGGATTCTTCAGGATCTTTAGCTGGTGGTTTCTTTTAATTTTTGCAGTGATGGCCAGTGCAGTAGAGGTAGTTATTCTATATTTTATTTGTATAGAACAATTTGTTTTAAATTTATTTTAGCGACAGTCACTTTAAATTGAAACCAAACTCAAAAAGTGAACATTTGCTATGTTATAGGGAAATTTATAAATGTGAATTGTACCTAGGTTACATAGTAGGTGAGATTAAAAAAAGGAGGGGCGCCCGGACCCTCAAAGACCAATTGGACACTCAGCACAGGACCATCAGACTGGGCAGAGGTCCCTGGATCCACAAGGTCAGGCTGGTTAGCAGGGGACTTGTCACAGGGGTCAAGCAGCTGGACAGCTGAAACACGAGCGGAATACAGAGAGCCCTTAAAAAAGGATTGAAAGCCCCTCCTGGTCGAATGAGGCAGTTTATCCAAAGGGTAGATTGAACCTCTTAGACCTGATGAAACTGCGGTTTCCCAGGGAAATACGTTGACGTCACTCCCTGCAGCGTCAGACGCCACCTCAAGCATCACCCGGCATCACCACCTCGCTGGTTAGCCAGTCAGTGGTTTTCGGCTGTGTCCCTGATATAGGACAACAATGCAGATAAGTCTGTCTCTATCACAAGCAAGGGATAGAGTATTCAGTTTGCTTATATCAGGTGACTGACCAGATCAATCAGCTTGCAGGTGAACACAGACAGGGGGAATGCAACAGCCAACATGCTGGAATGAGGAACTAAGGGGCACTAAGTGATCATGACAGAGACCATCTGGATCAGGAGAAAGGCCTAGGCTGGGTTAAAGCCACAAGTGCATTTGATACCTTGCAATGAGGGATCAATTGGAGCTGGTAAGCAAGCTTTTCTGCTGATTGGTGAAGGCACTGTCATGTTTATAATCACTAAGGTGGTGGACGGTGTAGAGTGACATCAGGATTCAAAACATCATATCACTTGTGGACTATTATTCTTCATTTCAATGTTTCATTGATTAGCGCAACCTATGTTTTTTTTTTATAGACTAGCGCAACTTCATTTGATTTTTAGTTATATTATGCTGCCTCTGCTAATCTCAGAAGATTTGGAGTATGATTTGGTGATGTCATTTCTGTGTTGCTCAATGTTCTCCTTGCTAGAGGCCCTGAAATGAGGAAGCAAAACACTGCCACTACCAAGATGGCCGCCTCTACACAAAGACACAGTGCAAACAAAGCATGGTAAGCTGCAGGGAGATCATAGGCAATACCGGTGACTAGTCTTTTGCTCCATGATATCCAATGATATCATCCCCACAAAACTTCTGAAAGAATGCTCTGACATCTTGGCACCTACTATAACACTACTCATAAATCAGTCATTCAAAGAAGGAATTGTTCCTAACTCCCTCAAGCAAGGCATAGTCAAACCCCTCCTAAAGAAACCCATCTTGGATCCAAGAAACCCCAACCACCGAAGACCGATAACTAGCCTGAACACCATCTCCAAGATTATGGAGAAAGTAGTGGTACAACAGCTACAACTCCATCTGGACACACACAATCTCCTGGACCCTCTGCAATCAGGCTTCCGCCCGGGCCATGGCACAGAAACAGCTCTCCTCAAAATATGGGATGATGCCTTGGAAGCAGCAGATGATGGAGAATCATGTCTCCTGGTACTCCTGGACCTTAGTGCAGCGTTTGGCACACTGGATCACAACAATCTACTCACCCGTCTCAAAGAAGTAGCAGGAGTCACAGATTCAGACTTACTATGGTTCACTTCCTTCTTAGGAAATCGGTCACAGACAGTAAAACTTGGAGCCTTCACCTCCTGTGGAGTCCCTCAAGGATCACCTTTATCACCCGTGTTCTTCAACATTTACATCCGTCCACTTCTTAAAATCATCAGCAAATCAGACCTATGCTTCCACTCATACGCAGATGATACTCAACTCTACCTTCGGATCCCCGGACAAAAAGACCAATATCAGGAATTGGAAAAATGTCTTGCATCAATAGACGACTGGATGTCCACAAGCTCACTCAAACTTAATGGAACCAAAACAGAACTCCTTCTCCTAAATGCAAACAGGAAAACTAATTCTACAACACCATGGACTCCGCCCACCATCCTTGGACAGACCATCCCCCTAAGCATAAAAGCCAAAAGTCTCGGAGTCACCTTTGATTCAGAAATGTCAATGGATGCACAAATAGGATCAGTAGTCAGCGGATCCTACCATCTTCTTTTTTTTTTTTTTAATTTTTTATTTATAACAGGAAACGGGACCCATGCGGGCCGACACAGCACAAAGTAATACAGGTGTCAAGACAAACAACTTATTCAGAACAGTTAGAACATTTTTTTTTTTTCTTTTTTAAAAACATGGTCTTAATGTAGAAAGAGAGAGAGAGAGACAGGGTTTGACCATATCTGAGTGTGGACGGACTGGAAGAGGTCCCTCTCCAGGCGTGTTGTCATTTATTGTGTTTGAGCTAATGTTAGTTTTCTTTGTGCCCTCTGATGCCTTTAATTCTATTTCAGTGACTTGTTCTTTCCCAGGTGTCTAGTTCTGGCTGTTGGTTCTCTTTACTCCGTCAGGGTATTTGTGCTTGGGGTTGTCATGTCGTGCTGTATCGGGGGCATGTGCCCAGCTCCTCGGTTTTTCCTGTTTATGTTGAAAGAGAAGAAGAGAGAAGAGGAGAGAAGAGGAGAGAAGAGAAGAGAAAAAAAAAAAAAAAAAAGGGGGCGGGAGATAAAGATAGAGAAAATCCCCCCCAGGTTAGGGTGGGATTAGTTAGAATTAGAACATTTGAGTAGGGTGTGGAAAGAGAAAAAGAAGAGGGGAAAGGGAGCTGTAGTAGGTAGATGGGTTGGGTGTTGGGGGGAGGAGGATAGAGAGGGTATAGGGGTGTCGGGATCCATGAACATGGGTCATTAGTAATTCAGACATGTGTGTCAGATGGGATTTGCGGTGGCGGAGTGTTTCTCCGTAGATCTGTTGTGGTTCCCTTCAGCGCCTGGCCCTCTGCCGAGTAGATGAAGATGATCCACAACTGCCAGGTGTTAGAGAATGTTTCTTGTCTATGCTGAGCTGTGAGGACGAGGTCCTCCATACATCTTATTTCCTCCACTCTAGCTATCCATGATGCTATAGTAGGTGGACTCGTGGATTTCCACATTATCGGTATGCAGGCCTTGGCCGCATCTAGCAGGTGTCTGATTACCGACTTTTTGTATATTTTTTCCGGAGTGTCGAATGCGTGGAGTAGGAAGAAAGCGGGATCTGCCGGTATGGGGCGGTCTGTGAATTTTTGTATGACTTCTCGAACCACTTTCCAAAAGTGGTTTAGTAAGGGACAGGACCAGAATATGTGCAGCAGTGTTCCCTTTTCTGCTCGACATCGCCAGCAAAATTCCGGCGTCGTCGGGAAGAATCTGTGGAGCAGTTCTGGGGTCCTGTACCATCTTGACAGGAGCTTATAGTTGGTCTCCTGGATTTTGGCGCATATTGAGGATTTGTGTGTATATTTAATTATTCGTTGTTTCTTAGCCGCGCTGAAGTGGCAATTCAATTCTGATTCCCATTTAGTCAATCCTGGCGGGGTGAAATCTGTTTGTGGTATGTTTAGCAGGCTGTAGGTTTGTGAAAGCGTGTGTGTTATGGTACCTGATGTGTTGCAGAGTTCTTCCAGTGTTGTGAGGGGAAGGGGTGCTGTCGGTGGGGGTTTCAGTGAGTGTAGGAAGTGGCTCAGTTGGCTGGCTCTCAAGAAGTCTAGCCGATATGGTCCTGTGGTGTTGGAGAGTTCTGTTAATGTGGGCCAGCGACCATTAGTACCGAAGTGGGAGGCCTGGTGCATGCCCGTGTCTCTCAGTCTTTTAAATTCCGTGTCGTATAATCCCGGTGCAAATTCAGGGTTTCCCAAAATGGGGAAAAGGGGTGAGTTAGGGGACGATATGGGGGTCGTCGAGAGGAGACGTGCGCAGACCTGTGTTGTGGTTCCTATTAGCGGGTGCCGTTTGATTTCTGCTGGCAGAGACGGGTAGCACCAGGGAGCTCTACTAAGTGGGGTTTCGCTTTGATGTTGCTCCAGTTGTGTCCAGAGCTTAGTCTCCTGGTGACGGCACCAGTCTATAAGCCTGCCCAGGTGTACTGCTTGGTAGTATGTACGGATATTCGGTAATGCAAGTCCCCCATATTGTTTAGGCAGTACTAAGAGTTTATAAGAAAGTCGTGGTCTTTTCTTAGCCCATACAAAGTCAGTGAACATGGTTTGCACTTGTTTGAAGTAGGGTGTAGGGATGCGAGTAGGTATTGCTTGCATGAGGTAGAGGAATTTTGGGAGTATCATCATTTTGAGGATGTTGCAGCGACCAATCCACGAATGTAGGCCGGTTTGCCATTTTTTTAGTATCATTTTGATTGATTTCAGGAGAGGTGGGAAGTTAAGCTCATATATTCGTGGGAGTGTGCGGGGGATGTATGTACCTAGGTATTTCAAGGCTGTCTGTGTCCATTTCAGCTGGAAACTGGATTGTAAGTGTGTAAGTTGTGTGGGTTGTAGGCCTACTCCCATCGCCTCTGACTTAGTGAAATTAATTTTTAAGTTAGAGAGGGCTCCATATGTCTTAAATTCTTGTAGGAGGTTGGGCAGGGAGGTTGATGGGGTAGTAAGTGTGAACATGAGGTCATCGGCGTACGCCGACACCTTATGTTGCGTTTGGTGTACTTTCACTCCTGTGATATCAGGGTTCTGTCTTATGTGGCATAGGAATGGTTCCAGAGTGAGGGCAAATAGAAGGGGGGACAACGGACACCCCTGCCTTGTCCCGTTGGTAATCGGGAAAGGATCTGAGAGCACTCCATTCGCCCTCACCCTGGCGGATGGTTTTTCATAGGTTGCGGCTATCCATTTTAGCATGTTGTCTCCCAGTCCTATGTGTCGTAACGTAGCAAACATGAAGGCCCAGCTAACCCGGTCAAACGCCTTTTCAGCGTCAGTGCTTATGAAAACACTGGGCGTTTGGTTGTGGGTGACTGTATGTAATAGGTTTAAGACCTTGGTGGTGTTGTCCCTTGCCTCTCTCGTGGGGACAAAACCCACTTGGTCTAAGTGTATGAGGTGGGGCAGGTGGGTCTGTATTCTGGTCGCTATTATCTTGGTAAATAGTTTAAGGTCCGAATTAAGTAGGGAGATAGGCCTGTAGCTCCCACAGTTGGTCAGGTCTTTGCCTTCTTTCGGGATAACGGATATTTGTGCTTGTAACGTGGTGGCATGTAATTTCCCTCCTTTAGTGATACCGTTAAGTACATTAACTAGGTGTCCACCTAATACCGGGAGTAGTGTCTTGTAGTAGTACGGAGTGAGTCCGTCCGGTCCTGGGGCTTTTCCGACCTTAGTACTTTTCAGCGCTAGTTGTACCTCCGATAGTGTGATAGGGGCTTCTAACAGATCCCGGGCGTCACTGGAGAGGGTGGGCATATGGGAGGTGGTAATATAGTCCGTTATGTGTTCTAAGGGCGGTGGCGTGTTGGACAGGTTGTAGAGCGATTCATAGTAGGATTTAAATTCCTGTGTTATATGTTGTGGTAAGGTTATCTTCTGTCCCGATGGTGAGCGTATGGAAGGTATGTATGATGCAGTTCTTTGGTCTCGCAATGATTGTGCTAGTAGTCTGCCGCATTTGTTGCCCGATTCATAGATCCTTTTACGCGTTATTTGTAGTGCTGTCTTTGCTTTATAATTTAACAGGTCAGTGACTTGCGTGCGTAATGCGTCCAGTTCGTTCCCTAGCTGGCCAGTCGGGGTTTGCTTGTGTCTGGTTTCTAGTGTTTGAAGTCTGCTAAGGAGGGAAGTCAGTTGGGCTGTTCTTTGTTTTTTGAGTCTTGCGCCGTGTTTTATAAGTATTCCACGAATTACCGCTTTGTGTGCTTCCCAGACTAGGCCTTCGTCACTTTCTGAGTCGCTATTGGTCTGAAAGTAATTGGTTATTTCCCTTGTCACCTCCGCTAGTGTGTCTGGGTCTGTCAGAAGGCTTTCATTAAGCCTCCACGGTTTCCTTTGATTTTTTTGGGAGTCCGTCAGGGCATAACTCAGGGTAGCTGGGGCGTGATCTGACCAGGTAATTGATCCTAGTGAGGTTTTCCTAACGGCGTGAAGTTGATTGTGTGGTATCAGCAGGTAGTCAATGCGCGAGTATGTGTTGTGAGGGCGTGAGTAGAATGTATAATCTCGTTCACCTGGATGAAAGAGGCGCCATGTGTCTATTAACTGTGATCTCTGAAGTGCTCTGTGGATGGCCTTGCGTGCGTTTCTCGGGGTTGAGGAACTCCCTGTTGAAGTATCCTCCTCGGGTATTAGGGGGATATTCAGGTCTCCTCCCACTATTAGTTGCCCCTCAGTAAAGTGTTGTAGTTTGATCAAATGTCTTGTAAGGAACGTATCTTGTTGGGTGTTCGGGGCGTAGAGGTTTGCGAGTGTTATTTTGATGTCGCCAATTTTGCCCTTGATGAATAGAAACCTTCCCATTGGGTCTGTCAGTATGTCTGTCAGGGACCATGGGATTTTGGCTGAAATTAATATTGAAACTCCCCGTGATTTGGATTCTTTGTAGGTCGAATGATACGCCGTCGGGAAGTATCTATTCTTGAGGATTGGGAGTGTGTTTTCTCGGAAGTGTGTCTCTTGCAAAAGAACAATGTCTGCCTTTAGGTGTCTCATGTCATTAAGTAGCATTCTCCTTTTCTCAGGGACGTTGAGTCCCTTCGCATTTAAAGTGACAATAGTAATGTCATCCATGTTCGTGGGGGGGGGGGGGGGTGGGAAGTGTGGGTGGGGAGGTACAGCAAAGAGTTAGAGAGATGTATAGAGTAGAAATGAAGATGTAGTATGAGGGTAGGTGTAGTCTACCAGTACTAAAAGGGTATAAAGTGCGCCCGCCGGTAGCCTAGTGCCTATAGCGGTTGCCTACCAATTTAGCTGGTTTTTCTAATAAGTGCAAAATATTTGCAAAGACGCTCTCCAGGTAGCCTGGGTATCGTGCGTCGTCCTATGTGGGGGTGGGTTCAGCAAGGGTCCTTGAGGGTCTCCCGGTCTCCCCCCGACCCCCCGGCCTCTGCTTACATAAGAGTGTGTGGGCATGTATGCTCTATGGTGTGTCATAAAATGACTTGTACATTTCAAGCTATAATATATAGTGCAATATCAGGACTATTATATTCAATATTTACTCATTTTCTAGTCATCAAAAACAAGAAAAAACTTAAACCAGAAAAATAATATCAAGAAAACAACATCAGCTTAAATGCATAGGTTACATTTGTCAAACAATCGTCCCCTCCATATGAGCCAGCCCCCCCACCCGAATAGCCACGCCAGAGAATTCCCTACAAAAAAAAAAAAAAAAAAAAAATTGTAGGGTCCGGAGCAATTTGGTACGGCTCTATTATCCCCCCCAATTAGGTCTCCCCTTTCTGTCATGTATCACGTAAAGGGCATCTCTCCTGGTGGGAGTCTTGGTTTACAGTATGCAGAGTGTTGGGGAAGGAGGGGGTGAGCGTGGAGTGCCGCTCCGTGGCGGTCCGTTCTCTCCCTTCAGTTCCTAAGGCGTGGGGGCGGCCCGGTCAAAAAGCCGGACCCCCGGCTAGCGGGGGGGGCCAAGACACAAGGGGGAACTTCAAGGCGAGTTCAATGGCCTATGCGTAGCAAACAGTGGGTACAGGGATAGGCAGTTCTGCAGTGATCAGGACTCGCGTGTACCATCGACGATGGCAGCGCTGGAGCGGGGTCTGCCTCGGTTCCTCTGCGAGCGTGGTGGCTGGTTGTATCTTCCTGTTGCCGGACCCGAGCGGCCCGGGGCCCTCGGTAGCCTCATTAGCCAGTTGGGAACTTGGACTGGATCGGTGCCTATGAAGGTGAAGAATCCTGGTAAGTCTGCTGGTGTTCTCAGGGTGAAGGAGGTCTGCGCCGTTCGGAAGATGACTGCCAGGGGGTATCCCCAACGGTAAGTGTAGCCGCGTCTCCTCGCCGATTCCAATGCTGGCTTCAGCATAGCCCGGCGCTGTAGGGTTGCCCTGGAGAGGTCAGGTAAGATCTGGATATTGGCCCCATCAAATTCAATATCGCCTGCTTCCCAGGCCTTCCGCAGTATGCTCTCTTTAACTGTGAAGCGGTGGAGACGGCATAGGACATCACGTGGCCTGGCTGGGTCGGCGGATCTGGGGCCCAGTGTGCGGTGCACCCTGTCGATTTCAAGCGTCGGCGGGGGGGTTTCCAGCAGCCTATGAAATATTGCGGTCACTGTCTCCGCTAGGTCTTCCTGGCCCGTAGCTTCAGGTATCCCCCGCAGCCGCAGATTGTTACGGCGGCTGCGGTCCTCCATCTCCTCCAGGTGGAGCTGCATTTCCTGGGACTCTGCCGTGTGTGATGCTTGAGCTTGCTCCAGGGCCTGTATGCGTGTCTCCAGTGTAGACACTCGCGTCTCTCCAGAGGTCACTCGGTCCGACACAGTATGCAGCTCAGCTTTCACCTCCTGGATATCCCTGCTGTGCGCCTCCTCTATCCTTAGTATCAGCGCTTCTATGTCGGCTCTCGTTGGCAAGGCCTCAATGTCGGCTCTGGTGGGGAGGGCCCGCAGCATGTCGCGGAGATCGGCGTCTAATCGGCCTTGCGAAGTGTCCGACATTTCTGTGCGGAATGCAGCTGGCGTCTCTTCAAGGCAATCCTGGTCTTCTGGTTGTGCTGGTGGATTGCTTTGGAGCAGGCCCGGGGACTGTTCCATGCGTGGCCCACGTGGCGCGGCTCCAGTGGCACCTGCTGTCTGTCTCGGCGTGCTTCCAAAAAAGTTGTGGATGCTGGTTTGCGAGTTTTGGGACCTGGTCCCTCTTGAGGTCGAGCGTGTCCTATACTGATTTGGGGTGCTCATGCCGTGCCCACATGGGATGAGGGTTCAGGCCGGGGGGTCATGTGGAGACCAGTCTCACTCGGCCATGTCTAGTCTATGTCCCTCAGGGGGGTCTTTTTGTGGGGTCTGGGACGTTGGAATGGGGCCTGGGTCAGGCTTTGAGGGATGGGAAGGCCTCGGGTGGCTGATGAGGTGTACCAAGATGGCCGCCGTATTTCACCTGCAATTCACAGTGGGCCCCTGCTCAGTGTCCCTTGTGGATCGTCCTCTGTGGCAGGCTTTGGCAGTGTCCCAGGCCTTAGTCAGGGCCTGGGGGGCCTGTAAGGCAGGTGTGGCAATGTGGAGCGGCAGCCTGCACCACCGATGCACGCCGGACCGTCCGCGGTGACTCCCGGCGGGGAAGCAGCCTCAGGAAAGGCCGGGGATCCACAGGCCTCACTAGGCCGCACTAGGCCGGACCGGGCCGCGGCGTCCTCTGAGCTCGGCGAGGCCTCCGGACCGTGCCAGGTAGGTCGCTGGGTAGGTGTGTGGACAGATGAGGGTCTCTTACCTCCAGATCTGTCCAGATCAAGGTTCCCCTGGGAGGTCTTGGAGCAGCAAGATGGCGGCGGCCGCGGGGGTCCAGAGGCTATCTCCTCCTGCTGATTTCAGGCCGAGTCACTGGGGGATAATGGTCTAGGGCACTGCAGGGGAGCCTAGGCATACAGTCCGGCAGGTTTTTTTCCCTACCATCTTCTACACCTGCTGCGTAGACTCATCCCCTTCATTCCAGAAAAGGACAAAGCCATAGTGGTAGGAACAATCATCAACTCTCGACTCGACTATGCAAACTCCCTCTACATAGGACTACCTAAATTCCAGATTGCACGCCTACAAGTCGTTCAAAACACGGCAGCAAGACTAGTCACAGGAAAAAAACCATGGGAATCGATCTCCCCCTCCCTGAGGACCCTACATTGGCTAACTGTAAAGGATCGTAAAACATTCAAGACCCTCTGCCTGACCCACAAATGCAAAAAAAAATGAAAAAATACAACACTACACTCCCAATCGCAACCTCCGATCTAACAACCAAAACCTCCTCCTCGTCCCCATGTCTCGGTACAAATCAAGGGGAGAACGAAGATTTGCAGTCCAAGGACCACGGCTATGGAACGCTCTACCTACAAACATCTGCTTAGAAAAAGACCATCGGGCCTTCAGGAAAAAACTCAAGACCTACCTCTTCTAAGAAGGAATCCACCCAGGTCGGATCAAGCGCCTCGAGGCGATTCAGTTCGCAGTTGCATCGCTATACAAATCTTTCATTCATTCATTCATTCATTCCATGCCTTTGCCATTTTTTGGTCACAGCTCCCAGAGTTCAGTGCATCTTTAAACTAGTGAGCATAGGTAGAGAGGCAAGGGGAATTATGAGAGAGGGATAGAGTAAGGAGGGAGGAAGGGGTTGGATAGGGAACCTTGGCCTTCCGAATGTTTCCTCGTGTTCAAGGCAAGTTATATACTCAGAAGGGAAAGGGTCAAATCTGTGGCCAGATCATGTGTTATCCAGTGATCCGAACCTTATCGGTTTTGTCATTTTGAATTGACGACAGTTATTCATAGTACAGGCTGCAGGTAGTTTGTGCACCACTAGGTTACCTGGATGTCATTATAAATGTTTGCACATTTATGTAAAATACAAAGTTTGTTTCTAACCACTTCCAGACTAGGCCATGACTGACACTTTTTGTTTACATGTAACAATCAGTAATTTTTGCTAGAAAATTACTTAGAACCACCAAACCTTATACATTCTTTTAAAGCAGAGGCCCTAGAGAATAAATTGGTGGGTTTTGCAATTTTTTATGTCGCATGGTATTTGCGCAGTGTTTTTTCAAACACAATTTATTGGGAAAAAATACACTTTTTTGCATTTTATTGCACAAAAACATAATACATAACTCAATTTTGTAAAATATAAAAGATGATGTTACGCCAAGTAAATAGATATCAAATATGTCACGCTCTAAAATTGCACACGCCCTTGCAACGGCGACAAACAACGTAAATTTTGCTATCCATAGGCGACTCTTTAAAAGCCTTTACAGGTTACCAATTTAGATTTACACGGGAGGTCTAGTGCTGGAATTACTGCCCATGAGCTGACGTTCGCGGCGACATCTCACATGTGTGGGATGATCGCTATTTGCGTGCTTGCGGGGCGCGTTTGCCTTTGTGCAAGCGGGGACGGGGGCACTTACATTTTTTTGTTTTTATAATTTTTTTTATTTTTACACTGTTCGCTGCTTTACCGCCAGCACGCCCAAGCCTCAGTGTGAAAGTAGCCTAAAGGTGGAAAAAGTTCTGAAATGATTGACCTTTGTCTCATTTTTTTACATCACAGAAACCTGACATTTTAACAGGGGTGTGAAAGAATTTTTATATCCACTGTATCTTGTATGTGTTTATTGTTTTTTTTTTATAATTTTTTTGTATTAATTAACTTGGCGGGGTAGTAACCCCCTCAATTATTGAAGGTATAATACATAATGGGATTGATTTACTAAAATTGAAGCACTCCGAATCTGGTTTAGCTGTGCATGGTAACCAATCGGCTTCTAACGTCAGCTTGTCCAAATAAGCTTTCACAAAAAAACCTGAACACTGATTGGTTTCTATGCAGAGCTGCACCAGATTTTGCATGCTCCAGTTTTAGTAAATCCCTCCCAATATCTGTGTGTAGTCCTTGGGGACCCTAAAAGCCCACCTTTGTTTCAGTTGGCTTCATGATATCTAATAGGCCATGCATTCTATGCATGAAGGTAAAAAAAAAACACTTTGATCCAGCAATGTGCACAAGAGACTCGGCTGTCCCGAGACTCCCTATCCTTACTGGCTAAGACAGCTGCGGGCTCCCATTGGCTCCCAGTGCTGTCAATCACAGCCAGTGAAGAGCGAGTGGGGGGTGGGGGTTAAGAGCCAATCTGTGGCTCTGTATCTTATGGACGCATAGAGCAGATGCTTGGGAGCGAGCATGCAGCTATGCCCCCAGGGAAAGCAGCGTTCTCTAGGGGCACGGCTCGAGGGGGAGGAGCGCTGATGAGGGACCTGAAAAGAAGAGGCTCGAAGCTACTCTGTGCAAAACCATTACACAGAGCAGGTAAGTATGACATGTTTATTATTTAAAAAAACAAGTTTCATTGGCCACTGAAATCCTGTGTGACTCTGGTGCTTGCAATGCTTGTTCCTTTTTGGGGGAGGACTCACATGGCCCCTATGGTAGGTTCATGGTGATCTCCGACCAGAACATAGACAGGAAGGGATCACATGGCCCCTATGGTAGGTTCATGGTGATCTCCGACCAGAACATAGACAGGAAGGGATCACATGGCCCCTATGGTAGGTTCATGGTGATCTCTGAAAAGGACATAGACAGGAAGTGATCACTTGTCCCCTATGGTAGGTTCATAGTAATCTCCGACCAGGACATGGCCAGGAAGGTATCACATGGCCCCTATGATAGGTTCTTGGTAATCTTCGACCAGGACATATTCGGAAAGGTATCACTTGGCCCCTATGGTAGGTTCATGGTGATCTCTGACCAGGACATAGCCAGGCAGGGATCACATGGATTCATAGTGATCCCTGACTAGGGCATAGCCAGGAAAGGATCACATGGCCCCTATGATAGGTTCATAGGGATCTCTGAAAATGACATAGACAGGAAGTGATCACTTGTCCCCTATGGTAGGTTCATAGTAATCTCCGACCAGGACATGGCCAGGAAGGTATCACATGGCCCCTATGGTAGGTTCATAGTGATCTCCGATCTGGACATAGACAGGAAAGGGATCACATGACCCCTATGGTAGGTTCATAGTGATCTCCGACCAGGCCATGGCAAGGCAGGGATCACATGACCCCTATGGTAGGATCATAGTAATCTAAGACCAGGACATAGCCAGGAAGGGATCACATGGCCTCTATGATAGGTTTATAGTGATCTCCGATCTGGACATAGACAGGAAAGGGATCACATGACCCCTATGGTAGGTTCATAGTGATCTCCGACCAGGCCATAGCAATGCAGGGATCACATGGCCCCTATGGTAGGTTCATAGTGATCCCTGACCAGGACATAGTCAGGAAGGGATCACATGGCCCCTATGATAGGTTCTTGGTAATCTTCGACCAGGACATAGCCAGGAAGGGTCCACTGTCCTATATATGTATCTCTATATACTATATCCACTGTATATACCCAGATCTAGCGGTGTGATGTGTGTACTCTCTGTATATACTATATATCCACTGTCCTATATATCTCTATATACTATATCCCCCATATATACCCAGATATAGAGGTGTGACATGTGTGCTATCTGTATATACTATATATCCACTGTCCTATATATCTATATATACTATATCCCCTGTATATACCCAGATATAGAGGTGTGACGTGTACTCTCTGTATATACTATATATCCACTGTCCTATATATCGCTATGTACTATATCCACCGTATATACCCAGATATAGAGGTGTGTATGGGTGTAATATTCCTGATGGGGGGGTATGGGTGCAATATTCCTGATGGGGTGGGGTATGGGTGTAATGGGGGGGGGGGGGGGGGGGGTTGGGTGTAATATTCCTGATGGGGGGGTATGGGTGTAATATTCCTGATGGGGGGGTATGGGTGTAATATCCTGATGGGGGGGGGGGGGGGGGTGGTGTATGGGTGCAATATTCCTGGTGGAGTATGGGTGTAATATTCCTGATGGGGGGGGGGGGGGGGGGGGTTTGGGTGTAATATTCCTGATGGGGGGAGTATGGGTGTAATATTCCTGTTGGGGGGGAGTGTGGGTGTAATATTCCTGCTGGGTGGGAGTGTGGGTGTAATATTCTTGCTGGGGGGAGTATCGGATGTAATATTCCTGCTGGAGGGGAGGGAGTTTGGGTGTAATATTCCTGCTGGGGGGATGTCTGTGCAGAAAGTTCTCGTCGTATGATGGACACGGCGAGGCTCTGTTCACACCTAGGTGTTCCGGATTCCCGAATCCCTGCACACGCTTGCGATCCATTTACTTTCAATATCACCCCAATCAAGGCGAGTTTTTGCCGCGATTGTCACCTGACAAATTACAGGACTGCTTTTGGGAAACAGGCATCCTGCAATTTTGTTTTTTTGCGATTTGTCAGGTGACAATATTGTCCCATTGAAATTAAGGGGATTACAAACATGTCACGCGTTTGGTGGCAATTTGTGAATTGCAGTAATTCCGCCCACGATCCGGAACGCCTAGGTGTGATCGCAGCCTAAGCGTCTTATATCTGTTGCTGGGTTCACCTTCTATAGATTCTGGGAGAACATTTTCTTCCTCAAACATTCCACACATTTGTTTCATTCTTTATTCCACCGCTAATATATACTCCGCATTGACCTTGTAAAGCGCTTTACTCTCTGAGGACTCCAACTATTGGAGATGGCGTTGGCCGGGAATCGAACCCGGGTCAGCTGCTTGAAAGGCAGCTATGCTTACCACTGCACCACCAACGCAAGGTAGCATGTCTTTGTGGGAGGAAACCGGAGTACCCGGAGGAAACCCACGCAAGCACAGGGAGAACATGCAAACTCCATGCAGATAGTGTCCTGGTCAGGATTTGAACCATGGACCCCAGTGCTGCAAGGCTAACCCCTAAGCCTCTGTGCTGCCCATATGCGGCCTCTGTTCGGAATGGGGATGCACAGGTGTTCCCAGCATCCCGTGTAGGCAGTCCCATTGCTGTCAACTGGGGTGCAGCGGCTGTACCCAATGTGACATCTGTGTGGGTGCCGGTGCATGGCCCCGAACGCACACAGGGTGCGTCCGTGCAACTGCACCCGCATGGATGTCCTTTTTGAGGCAAACACAGCCCCCACACGGGCTACAGATTCATACACCCCGTGTGAGTGAGTCCTTGGACTTCTCCATAAAAGGACCTCACTGGCAGGAAGAGTTCTCATTTCTCCAGCAGAGAAAGCCTAAAGAAAGCTCGAAAGACTCCCATTTCTGAAGACAAAAAGAGTTCCACCCTCCCCTCATAGCCGCTCCAGCACACGCTTCAAAAACATACCAGCCTTAAACCTCCCCTTATAGCCGGTCCAACACACGCCTCAAAAACATACCGCCTCCAACCTTCTCTCGTAGCCAGTCCAACACGAGCCTCAAAAGCCTACCAGCCTCCAAAATTCACAACCTAATCAATTACTTAATGTCGATCGTCAATAGATCGATCAAACATAATCACCTGTAAAAAAGTGTCTGAAATGTTGGTGGTAAACAGCCTGCTAGGCCCGGGGGGAACCAAACCAAGTCCTTCAAAAGCTACCTCATATCCAAAAGTTGCCAAGAGTGTAAATGTAGACTTTAAGGTTAATCAAAAATATCACATTCTGAAAGGTATAACAAGGGGAGGGGGAGTATGGAAGAGGGAGAGTGGGAGGAAAGGAGGGGGGAGGGTAGGTTGAAGGTAAGGAAGGGGTGTGGGGGTTCCCCCCAACCCTCACCCCCTTCTTCCTCCAACCTTATTTGATTTTTTTGATTAACCTTAAAGCTTAATGTCTACATTTACATTCTTGGCAACTTTTGGATGAGTCAGATTTTGGAGGACTTGGTTCGGTTACCCCCCATGCTTAGCAGGCTGTTTACCACCAACATCTCAGGTACTTTTTTACAGGTGATTATGTTTGGGCGATGTATTGTCAAACCTTAAAGCTTCTGCAGAAAGGTAAATAGAGGGCTGATGGGAAGGCCCTGAGGTTACTGGAGTGGCAGCCGCTACCAGTGTAGGGACCTGTGTTGGTACAGCCATACCTGGACCCTAGGAGGGTTCCTTAGACTTTTTGTTGAGTCTTCTTCTAGGAACAGCCAATTGTCTTGTTTGTCCAGCTGCATTGATAGTTGGTGATTCAGAAGTTCCAAAAACAAAAATGGAGGGCTGATGGGAGGACCCTCCGGTAACTTGAGTGGCAGCCGCCACCAGTGTAGGGACCTGTGTTGGTACAGCCGCCGTACCTGGTCCTTGGGAGGGTTCCTCAGATTTTTTGTTGAGTCTTCTTCTAGGAACAGACAATTGTCTTGAGCTGATGAGAATCTTTCAAGAGAGCGATGACGTAGTGGACTCCAGTGATGATGACTTGACTTGAAGATCTTCTTCGTCATGTTCACTAGCAAATCATCCTCTGATCCCTCCTCCTCATCTCCTAGTTGAACATTTTTTCCAATGTTTTGCTCATCTTCACTCCCAAAAAAGCTGCACCTCTTCCATTTAAGTGCAATCCATCACTGCTATAAAGACAGGAACCGAATGAAAAGTCAACCCAGTTCGCCATAAAGCCAAAACCCTCCTCTCTGCAATAGTTCCTCAGCCAGTTGTTAAGATCCATAAGCTCCTGCTGCCTCTCCGGTGTGGCTCGAGGTACAGGCAATATTTCTGAAAATACTGCCTTGGAGGTCCTTTTCTTCAATATAGCTCCTAATTCCCTGAAATCATTTTGTAGGGCGCTCCATCTTTCTCGAACTTTGTCATTGGTACCGATATATACCATGACAGCTGGGTCTACTCCAGCCCCATCCAACAATTTGTCCATGCAATCTACAATGTTCCGAACCCGAGCGCCCGGTAAACAACATACTGTTTGGCGATAAGGGTATTTGTGACAGATTGCCCTCTGTATCCTTCCAATAACTGAATCCCCTACCACTAGTATATGCCTATCCTTTCTTGTAACCTTGCCCCCATCTTCACTGGAGACGTTCCCCTGGCATTTTGGTGGAGTATCAATGTGAACGTCACATTCTAGTGGGTTTTCCATGTAAATGTCGCACTCTGGTGGAGTCTCCTTGTGGAAGTCGCATTCTGGTGGAGTGGCCATGTCCAGGCCGCACTCTGGTGGAGTGGCCATGTCCAGGCCGCACTCTGGTGGAGTCTCCTTGTGGAAGTCGCATTCTGGTGGAGTGGCCATGTCCAGGTCGCACTCTGGTGGAGTGGCCATGTCCAGGCCGCACTCTGGTGGAATGGCCCAGTCTGGTAGAGTGGCCCAGTCCAGGTCGCACTCTGGTGAAGTGGCCCAGTCCAGGACGCACTCTGGTGGTGTGGCCCAGTCCAGGTCGCACTCTGGTGGAGTGGCCCAGTCCAGGTCGCACTCTGGTGGAGTGGCCGTGTCCAGGTCGCACTCTGGTGGAGTGGCCGTGTCCAGGTCGCACTCTGGTGGAGTGGCCCAGTCCAGGTCGCACTCTGGTGGAGTGGCCCAGTCCAGGTCGCACTCTGGTGGAGTGGCCCAGTCCAGGTCGCACTCTGGTGGAGTGGCCGTGTCCAGGTCGCACTCTGGTGGAGTGGCCGTGTCCAGGTCGCACTCTGGTGGAGTGGCCGTGTCCAGGTCGCACTCTGGTGGAGTGGCCGTGTCCAGGTCGCACTCTGGTGGAGTGGCCGTGTCCAGGTCGCACTCTGGTGGAGTGGCCGTGTCCAGGTCGCACTCTGGTGGAGTGGCCGTGTCCAGGTCGCACTCTGGTGGAGTGGCCGTGTCCAGGTCGCACTCTGGTGGAGTGGCCGTGTCCTGGTCGCACTCTGGTGGAGTGGCCGTGTCCAGGTCGCACTCTGGTGGAGTGGCCGTGTCCAGGTCGCACTCTGGTGGAGTGGCCGTGTCTTGGTCGCACTCTGGTGGAGTGGCCGTGTCCAGGTCGCACTCTGGTGGAGTGGCCGTGTCCAGGTCGCACTCTGGTGGAGTGGCCATGTCCTGGTCGCACTCTGGTGGAGTGGCCATGTCCAGGTCGCACTCTGGTGGAGTGGCCATGTCCAGGTCGCACTCTGGTGGAGTCCTAATTTGAACGTCACTTTTTGGTGGCATCTCAATGTGCTGGTCGACAGGCCTGCCATGTGAACCTTGTGTGTAGTCAATACCACGTACATCTTCAATAAAAAAAAGAGAGGAATTAGATTTAGCACCTTCACCTACATTTTATATATTTTTTCTTTGTACAACATCAAATTATAGAGAGAAAAGTTCAAAACGCTTGTGCCAGAGACAATGAATAAACGCGACATGACAGGGACACAAGGATGACTAATGTTGGCCTTCGTATAAAATACTGGTTGCCTGCCACTCATCCTGACCCACTGGCTGGCAATAATCGCATGAAAAATCATATGGGCTTGTTGTACCCAGCCCCTAATTAGCCTGCCCATACATGGTTAGAATCTCAGCTGGTCCCTCCTGAACCAACCTAGATTCAAACTGTCTATCGCCGGCTTTAGGAGCACAGACACTTTTAATTACAGCACTTAGGTTAAAGGCATAGTGCATATTAAATTCATGGATAATTAATTAGCGCAGTTTTATTTGTATTAGTTTTGTCTGTCTGTATGGCCTTGTTTACAAGGGTGATGAGGCCTATATAGCATGAACGGTCCGTTTTTGCAACATCTGTAACTTCCAGGTGCTGCATGCAGGCAGTCCATTGAAAATGAGTAGAATGCACAACTGCACACATGCAGCCACTTCTGCTAATATGACATGCACTGTCTGCATTCAGGGCCATTCGCCCACACCCAGGGCCGCTATTAGAAATCATGGGGCCCCATACAGCTTACATGACTGAGCCCCCTCCACCTATAAGAGCCAGGGCCTGAACCTGCTCCCCAGCTCACATTCAGCCAGCAGAGGAAAAGGAGGTGGTGTGCTATGTGGAGAAATTACATTTTCCTAACAGTGTAACGGGTTTAAAACCTGTACAGAACACAGGGCTCTAATATGTGTATATAATGTTGTCATGTTCACAGGTGGTGAGGAGGCAATACAACACCTTCTTATCACCTGTCAAATGCCCTCTGAAGAGCGACCTGAATGTGGATTGCTGTTCAGAGGGCACAACGTGTTTAAATGAGCCCTAAGGCAGTTCAGACAATCCATTATTTTTTTGTCAATTCAGCAGGGAATTTCATGTTTTCTTTGGGGCACTGCTAAGTAATATTCTGGTTTTCAGCAAGTACAAAATCACGGGGAGACAGTGCTAATAAGAGATCTATAACCATCTATCTGCATGTGTGTGGACTTCCCACTAGTGTGTACACGTGGATTGTTGGAAATGAAAACAAAAGATTGACACATATGACTACAGAGTTGCAATCAAAATGAAACCTTCAAAGAGACAGTGGGGAAGAGATCTAGGTCCCATATCGGATGATGATTGGAAGGCGGCATTGTCCGCACTGCCCATGGTCTCTTTATCTTCCACACAGAAATTAACCCAACTATTCATTTCACACAGGACTTATCATACCCCTGAGAAATTGTTTAAATGGCAGCGTAAAGATACCCCTCTTTGTAATAGATGTAATATGGGGCCGGCTAATTTAATACATATGTTATGGAGATGTCCTAAACTCCATCAGTATTGGCAAGGGGTTATTTCTACTGGTAACTCTGTCTTTAAGTCAGAATTGATGGTAGAACCCGGGGTATGCCCTTTAAGTATGATAGATGAATCTAGGACCCCGGAAAACACCCATGTACCCCAATAGGCCTGTAAACGTATAGCCCAAAAATGGATGTCTCCACATCCTCCGACATTAGGGGAATGGAAAATGCAAATAAATGATACGGTACTTAGAGAAAAATAAATCTATCTACATAGGAACTGCTCAGAATAATGTGGTAAGGTGTGGGGGATGTGGGTGACTACCATGGGTTCAGCACTCACAACCATCAATTAGGTGGAGTGGCACAAGGGGTTTGAGGACAGATATAGTTGTGATGATGTATTGACCTTTTATTACGCTGGATATATATGAACCTCTAAATATAGCAGTGCAAAAACTTGAATGATGAAAGATAAAGATATTAGTAGGATACAATGTTATGAGGTCTGTTTTTTTTTTTCCTTTTTCCTTAAAGTGATTGTAAACCCTTACAGAGCATTTTTACTACAGTAAGCCTATAATAAGACTTACCTGTAGCTCCCCCGGATATCTCCTAAACCTGCACAGATGAGGAGATATCCCCTGTATCATCATGTGCCAACGTCATCCACACATGGGCACTGAAGCAATGGCACGTTAGGTTTAATTTTTTTTTTTGTGGGTTTACAACCACTTTAAATATTTCTTATAAATGTGTGTTTATTATGATTATACAATAAGTACATGGGCTGTGTGTATGTCTTGTGTTGATTGTAACTAAAAAATTTTATAAAAAAGGATTTGATATAAAAAAAAAAAACCTATGTACCTATGGGAATGTGACCCGTCATTAATGGGAGGAAATGATCCAATGAAAGGGTTTCCTTTATCTTGTATCTATCAATATCCACAATACAGGTACTTACCATTCAGGTCTTCTTTCTGCTGTTGGCCATTGACTTTACAGCCGGCACCAAAGCAACCAATCACGGCTCTGAAGCAACGTCTCACAAAAGCCCCGGGACTCCTCTTCAATCTTTTGGGCTTCTTGGGTGGGATATCTGCAGGATGGACACTGATATCTCCTTCCATAGGTGGTCCTCCAATGGTGGGTTTCTCTTTTGTGTTATTTTGAGAAACAACCTTTTTAAGGTTAAATCTGTTCATTATGAAGAATAATGAAACACGCTTGAAATAGGCGAGAATTAAATTTGCAATCAAATCGGATAAAATCTGATCAGATCACAAGAAAAAACTTGCCAGAGAAAGAAGCTCGTGTTAACCGTTCAAAGTCAACAAAGCAACTGGCAGGAACCCTGCTGTGTGGAAAAAAGGTTGCCATGACAACTGTGATGTCATCGGCTGCTCTCATATGGAACATATGAGAGCAGCCGATGACATCACAGTTGTCATGGCAACCTTTTTTTTTTTTTTTTTTCAAATCTCCTGGTGGGTGGTCTAACTGACAATTTTTCTTAAAGGGGCCTCCTCCTGGTTTTGAAATTCAGCCAGTAGGCTTAGTATACAAATCTAATAAACAAGGATGTGGCTCCTTTAAGAAAAATTGTCAGTTAGACCACCCACCAGGAGATTTGAAAAAAAAAAAAAAAAAATGTTGCCATGACAACTGTGATGTCATCGGCTGCTCTCAGAAGGAAAACTCAGCCTACTGGGCACTTAAACCCCCCCCCCTCCTGCCCAGACCAATTTTCAGCTTTCGGTGCTCTCACACTTTGAATGACAATTACTCAGTCATGCAACACTGTACCCAAATGAATTTTTTGTCCTTTTTTTCCAACAAATAGAGCTTTCTTTTGGTGGTATTTGATCACCTCTGGGTTTTTTTTTTTGCGCTATAAATGAAAAAAGACCGAAAATTTTTGAAAAAAAAACTGATTTTTCTTTGTTTCTGTGATAAAATTTTGCAAATTATTAATTTTTCTTCATAAATTTTGGCCACAATTTATACTGCTACATATCTTTGGTAAAAATAACCCAAATTTGTGGATATTATTTGGTCTTTGTGAAAGTTAGAGAGTCTACAAGCTGTGGTGCAAATCATACAAAATTGATCACACCTGATGTACTGGTGGCCTATCTCATTTCTTGTGACCCGAACAAGCCAGGAAAGTACAAATATCCCCCAAATGACCCCTTTTTTCAAAGTAGACATTCCAAGGTATTTAGTAAGAGGCATGGTGAGGTTTTTGATGTTGTCATTTTTTCCCACAATTCTTTGCAATATGAAGTTTTCTTTTTTCTTTTCCACAAAATCGTCATTGTAATAGTTTATTTCTCTCACATGGCATGTGTATACCACAATATCAATGTGGGGCAATATCATAGTTGCTGTTAATATTTATTTTGGACCTTATTTCTGTATAAAACATTTAACAGTGTAATTTCATGAGATAATTTATGTGTTTAGGGGAGTGGTTGGGTGTGGTAACTGGTTGCGAGTAACTCTTAAGGCCGGGCTAGTGGCTCAGGACTTGAACTTTTGAGCCGTGTGTGTGTGTGTGTGTGTATATGTGTGTGTGTGATATGTGTGTATATGTGTGTGTGTGTGTGTGTATATATATATATATATATATATATATATATATAATATAATATTTAAAAAAAAAAAAACATTAATTGTAAATGATATCCCTTGTTTCTGTGCAGATATACATATAGATATATATAAACTCTTGTATGTACATCGGTGGGCGGAAGTGATCTCTGGAGGTGAGCGGAAGCTGTGAGATGCCGGCGGTACGCGCTGGCCCAGAGGCGAAGCTTAAAGCTTGTGGGCCCTGATGCAGAAGTTGACCTGCCCGCCCACGCTACCACCCACAACTTCCACCGAGCGCCAATGCTTTTCAGTTAAGTGCCATGATACTCCAAGTGGCTAAAGAGTTATTTCAAAGATTTATTTACATATTGAGAGGGTAATTCAAAAGATTTTAAAGGTGTCATGATTAAGCCCTGTTGACTGGGGCGAAACGTGTCAGGAGGCGTGACCCGAAGAGCGGCATTGACTGAGAGTCCATAGCATTCCCCCTTACATCAGAGTCCATAGCATTCCCCCTTACATCAGAGCTCTTAGAGTCCTTACATCAGAGTCCCCCTTACATCAGAGTCTGCAGGGTTACCCTTTACAGTGTAAGGGGGATCTCTGTGGACCCTGATGTAAAAGGTGAACTCTGTGGACCCTGGTGTAAAAGGTGAACTCTGTGGACCCTGATGTAAAAGGTGAACTCTGTGGTTCCTGATGTAAAAGGTGAACTCTGTGGACCCTTATGTAAAAGGAGAACTCTGTGGTCCCTGATGTAAAAGGTGAACTCTGTGGACCCTTATGTAAAAGGAGAACTCTGTGGTCCCTGATGTAAAAGGAGAACTCTGTGGTCCCTGATGTAAAAGGAGAACTCTGTGGTCCCTGATGTAAAAGGAGAACTCTGTGGTCCCTGATGTAAAAGGAGAACTCTGTGGTCCCTGATGTAAAAGGAGAACTCTGTGGTCCCTGATGTAAAAGGAGAACTCTGTGGTCCCTGATGTAAAAGGAGAACTCTGTGGTCCCTGATGTAAAAGGAGAACTCTGTGGTCCCTGATGTAAAAGGAGAACTCTGTGGTCCCTGATGTAAAAGGAGAACTCTGTGGACCCTGATGTAAAAGGAGAACTCTGTGGTCCCTGATGTAAAAGGAGAACTCTGTGGTCCCTGATGTAAAAGGAGAACTCTGTGATCCCTGATGTAAGGGGGATCTGGAATAAAAGGAAACTCGGGGGGGATGTAGGGGGGGGGGTGTCTCTGAACACCTCTAATGTTGTAATGGGGAACGCTGAGGACTCTGATTTAAAGTAGTGAAGGCATTTCAAACAAAAAACAAAAACAAGCCCTGCAACGTAAAGGCATAATGTGCTAGTATGCACTGCATACTAGCACTTTATGAAAGACTTACCTTGGAACAAAGCCCTCCAGCGGCACGCTGTCACCGCTACAGACGCTTCCATATTCACTCGGTCTTCCTTCCTGGTTTGGGGACTCCAGCCGTCTGACTGGATGAGCTGCGATGACATGCACCGGAGTCTCTGCAGTGGCACACAGCTCACAGTGATGTCACCCGCTGCTGCTCAGTCAGTGCAAGTTAAGGAGATATTAACCACTTGCTTACTGGGCACTTAAACCCCCCCCCCAAACCCCCCTCCTGCCCAGACCAATTTTCAGCTTCCAGCGCTGTCGCACTTTGAATGACAATTGCGCGGTCATACAACACTGTACCCAAATTAAATTTTTAGCATTTTTTTCCCACAAATAGAGCTTTTTTGGTGGTATTTAATCACATCTGGGATTTTTATTTTTTGCTAAACAAACAAAAAAGATGGAAAATTTTGAAAAAAAAAAAATCATGTTTAATAGTTTGTTATAAAATTTTGCAAACAGGAATTTTTTCTGCTTTATTGATATGCACTGATGAGGCGGCACTGGTGGGCACTGATAGGCTGCACTGATGGGCACTAATAGACACAGTTAAGGCGGCACAGATAGGCACAGATAAGTCGGTACTGATGGGCACTGATAAGGCAGCAGTGATGGCCACTGATAAGATGGCACTGATGGGTGGCACTGATGGGTGGCATAGATGGGTGGCATGGATGGGCACTGATAGGTACCACTGATAGATGGCACTGATGGGCACTGAGGTGGCACTTATGGGCGGCACTGGTAGGTGACACTGATGGGCACTGATAGGTGGCACTGATTGGCAGCACTGTTATTCAGGCACTGATTGTGGGCACTGACTGATGGTACTGTGGGCACTGATGTGTGGCGCTGGTGGGCACTGATGGGTGGCGGTGGTGGGCACTGGTAGGCAGCACTGTTGCCTACTGCTAGGTTGCACTTGTAGGGGGCACAGGTGGGCACTGATGAGCTGGCAGCAGCTGGCTGTGTTTTTTTTTTAAATGGAGCCCATATTGAATATATGATCGGGACTGATGTCCCTCTCACTGCCGCCGGTGATCGCCTTTTTTTTCTCCTGGCGCTTTTTTCTCCAACACCCCTTTGCTACTTTTGGAACTGCGCGTGTGCAGCTGCAAGCTGACCTGTGGCCATATTTTGTTTATGGGCAGTGGCTGCCATTCCCAGGCATTTAGCCTGGTTTCACACTGGTGTGTGCAGAACACTGCGTGTGATTCGCACAGGAATCGCAACGCATTCTTGTGTACATTACATGCAATGTCTGTGTGGTGCGATATGTGCCATACATTTTGTATGGCTCAAATCACATCGGCACAAAAATGGTGCAGGACCCTTTTTTTCCCCTGCATCTGAATCGCATCGCATGGGTGTTCACACCCCCGCGATGCGATTCTGACAATCGCACTGCGTTTTGCAATTGTTTTTTGGGGTGTCGATCATCTAACATTCACACTCGCAGCAGATCGCATGGATGCCGCCTGATTGCTATGCAGTGCAATGCGGGGAAAACGCAGTGAATCTTCAGCGTTTCCCTGATTGCACCGGTGTGAACCAGGGCTTACAGGCACAGTAACATTGGCTGATTTTTACAAATTGTCTGTAAATTTACAGGTGGTTGGCAATCCTGTGCCCCCCCCTCCTGGTAATGACACATGCCCCCCCCCCCACCCCAGTTGCAACATATTCAATTCCTTCCCTCATCAAGTTAATAACAGAGGTTTGCCCCCCTCCTGGTAAGCAACATGCACCCCCTTAGTAATGACAAATGTCCCCCCACCTCTAAGTAATGATAGGAGTCCTCCTCCTGGTAATCACACATGCCCCAGCATACAGCAGCACAGAGTCACACTTACCTGTCCCGGGCTCCACGGCACTCAGTCCTCCACTCCGTTCAGGTAACGGCACAACTTCTCCCCAGCCAATGAGAGCGGAGGAGGGGTGTGGTCTGGTGGTCTGAGGAGAAGGCAAACTAGAAGCTCCGGACTGGATTGCAGAGTTATGCTGGGAGACACAGGGAGGATCGGACCTGGATTCTATTTCCAGGATTTTGTGATAGTAAAATGCAGCATGTAAGATGACGTAGCAGGGAGCTGCGGGGCCCCCTGGAGATGAACGCGGGGTTGCTATGGTGACTCTTGCACCCCTTCACGCTACGCCCATGCACTGGCCAATGAACAGGCTCCCTTCTCTCCTATCCTGTGAGGACAAGGTGATCACACCAAATTTACAGCTCTAGATGGCTTAGGATGGCCCGGGTATCGGGAGAGTGGTGAGCTGTATTTATGCTGTTTACACCCGGCTGGGAACTGACAAAGATTATATGCATACTCACCTTTCCCATCGACACCAATTACAGTTTCTTCTGTTCCTGTGGTATTTGCATCGAGGGCAGAGACTGTCCAACCGAGCGAGCAGAGACTGCTACACTTGTCATCATTGCCCCCATTAAGCATCAGGACCGCCCACCATCTCCCCATTGGGAATCCATAGGTGTTCTTTCATCACCATACCGGGACTGTATACTATCTGGATCACACTTTCATATATTTTACACTGAACTAATCTGTAGAGTTGCTATCCACTTGCCACGTCACCTTACACAAGTTGTGGATTGTCCACTTGCTCCGTCACCTGCCACAAGTTGTGGATTGTCATTTGCCACGTCACCTTACACAAGTTGTGGATTGTCCACTTGCTCCGTCACCTGCCACAAGTTGTGGATTGTCCACTTGCCACCTCACCTGCCACAAGTTGCGGATTGTCATTTGCCACGTCACCTGCCACAAGTTGTGGATTGTCATTTGCCACGTCACCTGCCACAAGTTGTAGATTGTCCATTTGCCACGTCACCTGCCACAAGTTGCGGATTGTCATTTGCCACGTCACCTGCCACAAGTTGTGGATTGTCCACTTGCCACGTCACCTGCCACAAGTTGTGGATTGTCCACTTGCCACCTCACCTGCCACAAGTTGTGGATTGTCATTTGCCACGTCACCTGCCACAAGTTGTGGATTGTCATTTGCCATGTCACCTGCCACAAGTTGCGGATTGTCATTTGCCACGTCACCTGCCACAAGTTGTGGATTGTCATTTGCCACGTCACCTGCCACAAGTTGTGGATTGTCCACTTGCCACATCACCTGCCACAAGTTGTGGATTGTCCACTTGCCACCTCACCTGCCACAAGTTGCGGATTGTCACTTGCCACATCACCTGCCACAAGTTGCGGATTGTCCATTTGCCACGTCACCTGCCACAAGTTGTGGATTGTCCACATGCCACGTCACCTACCACCAGTTGCTTGTTCAAATCTAACAACATATGGGTCAAATTACAATTATACTTCGGATAACAGCAATGCTAGTGGTGGATTGGATTGGATCAAGGGCTCATTAGGGTATATAAATATCTATGAATCATTGCAAGCAATTATAATTTTTTTAAAATATTTTTTTAATGGTTTTTCATCATTTGACATCATTTTTGAGATTTTTACTGTCAAAAAAAATAAGGCACCTTTAAAAACACTTATAAACTTAAACGTGGCTAAACGCCGGCACCGCGTTTAGCGGGGTTTTGCGTCTGAAACGTGGAAATCTTTGGCGTCTGAACTCATTTTTTTTTTGTCTTCAAAGAAACGCTGTTAACAAAACTGTGTACATGGTCACATAGGATAACATTGAATGAGTTCAGGGGCAGTTGAAAAAAAACGTCCAACTGCCTCTGAATGTCCGTTTACCAGCCTCAGTGTACATGGGGGCCTTACTGTATCTACTGAGCGACCAGATCTGACAGTATTGGGAATTTCTCCATTTTTTTTGAGTTAGCTCATCCAGATTCAGTGGTTCATGGTATTGTGGGGAGTGTGGAGGTTGACTTGTCTATTTTTGATATGTTGTTTACTGATTCAGAGGAACACGCCTCACACTTTATTCATTACTATTGGGGTGACGATTTTGGTTGCCTGGTTGAGGAATTGTTATCTATAATTCTTTTCCTCCCAAGTAACCATTTACCCAGGTGTAGCTTGAGTGTAGGGCTGCAACTAACGATTATTTTCATAATCGATTAGTTGGCCGATTTATTGTTTCGATTAATCGGTTAATAACCTTAAAAAAAAGTGTGGTGTATAATTTAGTTAAAAAAAAAGGCAATTTATACCTAAATATCTCAATACGCAGGGTTAAATATAAATAAGCAAACTATATGGTTATTCAACCATTCAACTCTTCTGGGAAGGTTGTCCACAAGGTTTAGGAGTGTGTCTACCTGTATGCTCTCAGCCCCCCCCCACACCTGTACGCTCTCAGCCCCCCCTCACACCTGTACGCTCTCAGCCCCCCCTCACACCTGTACGCTCTCAGCCCCCCCCCCCCCCCCCACACCTGTACGCTCTCAGCCCCCCCCCCACACCTGTATGCTCTCAGCCCCCCCCACACCTGTATGCTCTCAGCCCCCCCCCACCTGTATGCTCTCAGCCCCCCCACACCTGTATGCTCTCAGCCCCCCCCCCACACCTGTATGCTCTCAGCCCCCCCCACACCTGTATGCTCTCAGCCCCCCCCCCACACCTGTATGCTCATGCCCCCCCTCACACTTGTACGCTCTCAGCCCCCTCACATGTGTATATATGACACACAGACACAGACAGACATGTACACACACACATGTACACAGACAAATACACACATACAGACACATGTACACAGAGACATGTACCCATTGAACACACACACACATGTACACAGGCACAGACACATGTACACATTGATCACACACACACACACATGTACAGACACATGTACCCATTGAACACGCACATGTACACCCCCCCTTGTAGAACAGTCCTTACTTGTAAGGTGGTGTTCCTGGTCCCAGCTCTTGTGCACACACGAGGAGTGCACATGCAGGAATTTGCCAGAGGTGGCAGCAAAGAGCCCGATGCAAGCTCAGTGATACAGCTGCCGACTCACATTCACTTCAAAAGCCAGCGCAGCCACGGAGCTCCCCTTCACCCGCCTCTGCCTTCTCCCATCTGGCCGGGCCCGTCCAGACGCTCGGGCCCCTTACAGGTGTATGGGCTGTACCCCCCTGATGGCGGCCCTGAGGGCATACCTTGCTTGCTGTGTGTGAGGCGAGGATGAGACACTTTTTTTTTAGGGCTGTGCAAATTAAAGATTAATTCCTTGATTAATCGTTAATTTTTTTGATCGATCAAAATTATTTTGATTGGTACTCACCTCTCCGCCGGCTTCCGGGTCTTCAGGGGTCCATGCCATAAGGTGAGAGTGATTAGTTAGACCGGAGGGGGAGGGATTGTCACGCTACTGTGGGAAAAAAATTACTTACGTCAGTGCTACAGTTTGAATTTAAAACGTATTTGTGTGAACTGTGAAGTTAAGTCATGTATTGTGGAAACTAACTAGTGTCGGGTGATTTGTATATAGTGTATATCACATTTACCCTTAATAGTGTGTCTTTAACCACTTTCAAACCGGACCATTTTGCTGGCTTAATACCAGACCACTTTTTGCGATTCGGCACTGCGTCGCTTTAACTGACAATTGCGCGGTCGTGCGACGTGGCTCCCAAACAAAATTGATGTCCTTTTTTTCCCACAAATAGAGCTTTCTTTTGGTGGTATTTGATCGCCCCTGCAGTTTTTATTTTTTTTTGCGCTGTAAACAAAAGAAGAGCAACAATTTTGAAAAAAACACATTATTTTTTACTTTTTGCTATAATAAATATCCCCCAAAAATATATAAATATATATAAAAAAAAAAATTTCCTCAGTTTAGGCCAATACGTATTCTTCTACATATTTTTGGTAAAAAAAAAATCGCAATAATAATGGTTTGCGCAAAAGTTATAGCGTTTACAAAATAGGGGATAGTTTTATAGAATTTTTATTAATAATTTTTTTTTTTACTACTAATTGCGGCGATCAGTGATTTTTATTGTGACTGCGACATTATGGCGGACACATCAGACATTTTTGACACATTTTTGGGACCATTGTCATTTATGCAGCAATCAGTGCTATACAAATGCACTGATTCCTTTGTAAATGACACTGGCAGTGAAGGGGTTAACCAGGGGGTGGCAATGTAGGGGTTAAGTGTTCGTAGGGGCTTGTTACTAACTGTGGGGGGCGTGGCTGTGTATTAGTGGACACTGATCTGTGCTCCAATCACAGGGAGCAGAGATCAGTATCACTTGTTACTAGGCAGAACGGGGAGATGCTGTTTACTTCCGCATCTCCCCATTCAGCCATCCCGTGAGACGATCGCGGGTATCCCCGTGGCGATCGAGTCCGCGGGACCCGCGACCGGACTCACGGGGGTCCCAACCGACGTGCGCACACGCTGCCGGCTGCGCGCACGCGATGGCACGGCGTAATTCTTAAAGGGACGAACCTGTACGCCCTTATGCCTGTCCGTCTCATTCTGCCAATGTACATCGGCGTGCGCTGGTCGGGAACCGGTTAATGCAAGGTTGGCCAAAAAAAATAAATTTTTTTAATTTTTTAACAGATACCAGGGACCCGCTGTACCTACTGATTTTGCTAGTGTTTGAAAGGGAAATGGTCATCCAGTGAATCCCATTTTCTGGGCTTTAGGCGGGTTGCTGTTCCTGGAGCTTCCCTGGAACCAGCACTACTTCTTGGAGTCAAAGTGACAACCTTCGCGGAAGTTTTGACTATGACCGGTATTAACCATCTGGACAGTTTCTGTTTTTCAGTCCTTCCTAATTCCCTGGAGGACCCTAAATCCAGATCAAGCATTGTATGTACAGAAGACAATTTTGCAAATGTTTTCTTACTACCCCTTTTCCTCTGAGCCTCCCCATAATTTCTTTTTTTATTTTTGTCTTTAGAGTGCACATGTAGAGAACGATGCTGGACAGAACTCTTTAAAAGTTGTTACAAGTTCTCCCACTTTTTCCTTCTTAGCAGGATCTTTAAATATAGCTCTAGTTTTGTTTAAACTGATCAAAGGTTTATAATTGCCATTTTTGAGAATTGTTATTAAAAAATAAATACTTTTTTTCCAAGCTTCTGTCATATATAATTGTTTCTTTTGCTTCGATTAAAGCTGAACTTCGAGCAGATATAAAAGACACAAATTAAGGTATAACTAAAGACAAAACCTTTTTTTTATTATTTATTTGTTGTTTTTATTGCTTTCTGTCCCCCTGTTAGAGAGATTCCCGTCCTCGATTTGTCCTGCTTACCATTATCATTGAAAGTAAAAGAAAATCCCAAATTTTGGGTTGTCCCCAGAAAAGTAATATAGGGAAAATCTCCCAATGGGTACACTGGTTCTGGTGACCTGGGGGGTCCTCAATGAATTCCCTTAATTTGCAGGGATTTCCTCTAACTTCCTGTTTGGCTATGGGACAGGAAGTGAAGGGAAATCTCCACAATGGGACACAGATGGCAAAAAAAAAAAAATCTGACAGGGGTTATAACCATTCCTTACTCCAAAATGGAAGAAAAAAAAAAAGTTTTGCCTATAGTTCTACTTTAATGCATCTAGTGTTCATTAATACAGTGTTAAATTTATTTTATAACCACTTAGCGACCACCCTATAGGAGTTTTACTGCTACAGGGTGGACGCTGTGTGCAGCATGACGTGTGTGTGTGTTGTGCGTGTGTATATATATATATATATATATATTTTATATTGTTTTGTCGGGTCTGATATACCCTTTGTGTTTAGCCTTTGAGTTTGTCATAAGGATATTTTCGGTATTATCGCTAAGGCTCTTTGCCAGGTTTCTTACATAATGTTGCTTAAAGCGCAGTTCCACCCAAAAGTGTTTACATCCCTTGTAATAAAAAAAAAATATGCAATTCTTTTTTTTTTTTAAAAGGGACAGTGTAAAAGTAAAATAAATCAGAATAAAAAAGAAATTTAAAGTGCCCTGTCCCTCCGTGCTCGTGTGCAGAAGCAAATGCATACGCAAGTCGCGCATGCATATTTAAACGGTGTTCAAACCATACATGTGAGGTATCGCTGCAATCGTTGGCACAAGAAGAAGAATTCTAGCAAAATAACTCCTCTAACTCAAAACCTGCAACCTGTAGACATTTTTAAACGTTGCCTATGGGTTTTTTTTAAGGGTCAAAGTTGTTCGCCATTCCACGAGCGGGCGCAATTTTGAAAAAACATGACGTGTTGGGTATCAATTTACTCTGCGTAACGTTGTCCTTCACAATATAAACAAAACATTGGGCTAACTTTACTGTTTTCTTAATTTTAAATTCATAGTGTATTTTTTTTAATTGCTTTTGTAAGACGCAAATACGGTGTGACAAAGTACTGCAATGGCCGCCATTTTATTCTCTAGGGTGTCTGAAAAAAATATATTATATTTGGGGGTTCTAAGTAATTTTTTTGCCAAAAAAAAAAAAAAAAATGATTTTTTAACTTGTAAACAAATATAAAAAATAGGCCTGGTCCTCAAGTGATCAAACTGTGTGTGTATGTATATAAATATGTGTGTGTGTGTGTGTGTGTGTATATATATATATATATATATATAATATACTTTTTTTTTTTTAGATTATGACCGGTATATAGACACTTCTTTTTAATGTTTTACTTGGCAAGACTTAATTTTCTGACTGAGTTCCAGTTAGCAGGGTAAAACATGGAGGTTTTTATTTTATTTTTTTTGTGGCTTGACATACACTTAACTTTATTTTTTTTTATTTTTTTAATAGAGTGAAGAAGAAATAAGGGCAATAAAAGAGCGAAAACGTAAGTTATCCTAAACTAAAGATCTAAGTGATGACATCATAGTGACATTTGCTCCCGGAGGCAGCATAGGAAGACTTATTTTCCCAAGGAATATAGCAAAATGCAACTGCACTGCCAATCAGCCTGTCCAGTTCTTCCTTCAATGACCCATCAGTGAAAACTGATTGGTTACTTTTGTGTTTTAATATATTACACTTTAATTTCTGGATTAAACAAACCAGGTAACAGTCTAATACTTTTTGTGCATTTAGAATGCAAAGTTTGCATCAGTCTAACGAAGATGGATCTAGCTAGACATCCATCTAAATGTAATCCGAGCACAAACTGTTTTAAAAAGGTTACAACTATTATAATGTATTTTACAGGATTGGGACCAGTTCACACTAGAAATCGCACAGGAATGCAACGTGTGATTCACATGCATTCCTATTGAATGAACTGAAATCGCACCACACCAAAAGTAGCGCATGCACTCTTCCAATCTGGAAATGCACTGCAACTGGATCACGTGGTACTTTTGTACCATGAGATCTGGTGTGGGAAGATGCACTGCATTTTGGGGCATTGTTAACTTGATACCTGCTTCAGATTGCAAGGGCAGTGCGCTTTGAATGCGGTGCAGGAAATGTGCCACGGATCGCGTTCTAGTGTGAACGAGCCTTACCTCCCTTTATTTATTTCCTTTTAAAGTGTTTGCCAACTCTCCTCTGTCTGGTGAAGGAGGAGGTTGCTAGCTGATCTTATGGGAGGGGTATGTTGGCAAGAGAGATGTTAAGTGTAAAGTAATTTATTTATTTTTTCTCTTGAAGAGGAAGTAAACCCTGATGCGTTTACTTCCTCTTTGTTTCCCTGCAAAGGTAAAGCATAATGGACTACTATGCATCGCATAGTAGCCCATTATGTGTCACTTATCTGACACAGGAGCCAGCAATGTCACCGCTGTCCCCTTGTGTACGGAGCCTCCATCTTCCTTCCGGGTATCGCTGCTCTGGCACTGTGAGTGGCTGGAGAAGCGATGACGTCACTCCGGCGCATGCGCGCGGGAGCCGTAAGTGACGGCATGTTTGCCTTCACTTGCGGCGCGCCCAGTGCCCCTGCGCTAGTGGTGCCGCTATTTCTGTAAATATCTCCCAAACCTTTTAGGTTTAGGAGATATTTCTTGGACCTACAGGTAAGCTTTAATCTAGGCTTACCTGTAGGTCAAAGTGATCTGTAAGGGTTTACAACCACTTTAAAGCAGATTTGTATGGTTAAATGTACATTTGTGTATAAAGAAAAAAAAATCATCTACCAAACAATCTGTAATTCGGCTGAACAGCACTTGTAATGTAGCCACCCGGTCAGATTATGTAGCCAGGCACAAGGTCTTTATGCAGTCTGCACTATATCCAGTTCAAGACTTGCCCCAGACTGTGGTTGGACACAAAGGGAACAGCAGCATAGTAATGTTTGGCACAGAGCAGCCCCGATCCTCCTTTTCTGGGGTCCCCCGCCAGCGCTTCAGGCTCCGCCTCTTTGGCGAGTGCGCCCATGGAACGTGGCTTGCTCCTGAGCCGCTCTGTCTGCGTCTATTGACACAGACCAGGCTGCTCTGCCCCCCACCTGTGCTCCCTTGTCACAGCCTTTGATTGACCGCAGCAGGAGCCAGTGGCTCCCTCTGCTACCAATCTGCCCAATGAGGAGGGAGACAGTGGCAAGAGCCACTGCTCTTGTGCAGGTCATTGGATCGGGCTCAGGTAAGAAAGCATTAAGTTAAAAAAAACCTTGAGGCTTTAGAACCACCTTAACTATATGATGCTGCTTTGATATCTGCCTGGAGTTCAGTTTTACAGAAACTCCGTCATTAAGAAACAATTAATTTCAGTTTTTGTAATTAAAATGTCGCCAAGTAGCCCTTACTAATGCTGCCTTTGCATAGCAATTCGTTAATACCCTTCGTCAACAAGGGCAATACTGTTTTCTTCAACCTTTAACACTTCTGTGCAGCTGTAGTGTTTCCTCCTCTTGACCTTGTAGACCCGTGATGGTGAACCTTGGCACCCCAGATGTTTTGGAACTACATTTCCCATGATGCTCATGCACTCTGCAGTGTAGTTGATGGGATATGTAGTTCCAAAACATCTGGGGGGGGGGGGTGCAAAGGTTCTCCATCACTGTTATAGGTTGTGTGTGACTGCTGCTGAAGCCTCAAGCACTATAAAGTGGATTTACTAAAACTGGAGAGTGCAAAATCTGGAACAGCCCTGCATAGAAACCAAATACTTACAGTTTTTTTTGTCAAAGCTTTATTGAACAAGCTGAAATGAACAGCTGATTGGTTACCATGCACGGCTGCACCAGAATGTGCAACTCACTGCTGTAACTGATAATGATAATGTGCCCTTGTCTTCTACACCAGGCATGTCCAAAGTCTGGCCCACGGATCATTTGCGGCCTGCGTTTCGATTTGATGTGGCCCCATTTGGAAGTTGCATATATATACATCTGTGGCCCCCAAAGCTTGAGCGTGTTATGTTTTTTATGCTGTTAATATATCTATCTTCTTTAGCCTGACAAATCCCGAGCGCCGTGCCCATTCTTAGGATGAGCCAGGGCATGTGGCTGGGCGTGTTCGCAAGTCTATGTGCCCGAGCCGCTATGAAGCTGACAGCGCTAAGAGCCAATCACAGGCACTGTGACTATTTCCGATCTCTGCATCTGAGGACTGCAGATGCAGAGATCGGGGAAATGTCACAGTGCCTGTGATTGGCAGTGGCGCTGCGCACTGTCAGCTTCCCTGCGGGCTCGGGCACATAGACTTGTGAACACGCCCAGCCACATGTCCTGACTCATACTAAGAATGAGCGTGGCGCTCTGGATTTGTCAGGCTAAAGAAGATAGATATATTAACAGCATAAAAAAACATAACACGCTCAAGCTTTGGGGGCCACAGATGGATATACTTGGGGGGCACATCAAACCGGAATGTGGTTCCTTTCCTTTTGAGAGAGAGAGATAGATATTATACATTGTCATCAATGTTATGAAATGAATAGTATGCCGTTTGCAATAAACTTTGCATAAAATATTTAATTTGCAATTTATTTTAATGGTTCAAAAAATGTCAGGCAAAATGGTTGGCCCACTTCATGAAATCTGGCCCTCTTTGAAAAAAGTTTGGACACCCCTGTTCGAAACAAAACATCCTTGGGACAGCAGCAGGCATGTAACACGTACTCTTTATAGAGGGATCTGGGGTAAGACCTTTGCCCTTAAAAGCATTCAAAACACCAAGATCTGCGTTTTTAAATGCTTTTGATTTTTAAATATGGCGCCGTTGATATCTGGGTAAACCGGAAGTGATGTCAGGTCATCACTTCCGGGTTACCCTAGCGGAGAGCCAGTCAAAGCCAATCCTGGCTTTGTTCGGCTGTTTGGCCAGCTGGCGGACAGGCTGGCTGGTCGCTGGGGGTCTCCTGATGGACAGGAGAGCCCAAGCAAGTCGGGGAAAGCAGTGGGAGGGGGGGAACTCCCCTCCCGCTGCTTGTAAAAGCAGTCCAGCGGCTAGATAGCTGCTAAAATGGCTTTTGCAAGAGAGCCGACCGCCCGCTCTAAAAAAAACGATAATGGAGTGATGCCTGCAGCTGCAAGCATTATCCTGGTATCATACCTCCCAACTTTTTGAGATGGGGATGAGGGACACCTATCAGCAAAAGTAGGCAGGCATAGGACTCACCCCTTGCCACGCCCCCTTAAAGGAGAATTGTAAAAAAACAAGATTGATTAAACCAACAAATGCTTTTTTTTTTTTTACAAATGTTTTATTGAAAATATACATAACAGGTGAGTACAAGCATGTAACCGATACATCAAAACACATAACGAGAAAGGAGGGGGGTCCCAATAATGGGACATTGCAAACATAACTTAGCATTCAGTGGAAAAAAAAAAAAAAAGGGAAAAAGGATAATATACAGCGACTATCTGCAATACAGCTCAATTAAGAGTCTATCAAAGATCTAGTGATAGTCGTTAATGTTCTTCATCTCATGGCTACTTTATTTAACATATTTTTACTGCAGGATGAGCGTCTTCAGTAGCCCGGCTCCATATAAATCGGGAGCAAATGCTTTTTTTTAACCACTATTTTTCATTTATATTGGCTTTTGGAATTTACAAATGCAGCAATTTAGAAACCAGATGAAAGGTTTAGCACTGGGAGACACTTTTTGATAGATAAAAAAGTGCATTTTATATACATCTATATAGATCAGACCAAAATGAGAGACGAATGAGGGACAGAGGGACAGAGGGACATTGCTCGAAATCAGGGACAGTCCCTCAAAATCAGGGACAGTTGGGAGCTATGCCGGAATAACCACCCAAAAGTCCAGTGACGGGTACGTCGCTGGTCCAGAAGTGGATACAAAAGTTTGTTTCTACCAGTGGAAGTCCCCACCACAAATTCATTCCAACTTAACCTACTGTTAATAGAAAGACTGGTAACCTCACACGTACCATGTCTGCTAGACAGGCTCCCAACACTTGTCAATGCAATGTGCTGGAGGGGTAAGGGTTAAATACATGTAACTGCAGAAGTATTTAAGCAAGCGCCAATGTTTTTTTCCATTCTAGTTTAGTAAAAAAAAAAAATCCCTATTTCTTTGCCACTCAGGACTGCTTTGTTCACATTCCAGGCTTTATCTGGAATAAAGTAATTAGATGTAAGTGTTGACTGAAGTAGAATAAACTGATTATTTTAAGCAACTGGATCTACAGCAGCAGAAGGTACGGCAGCAGATGGATCTATTACACGTGTTGTGTAAAATGGCAAAGGGAACCTGTTTCATTTAGGAACTTGCATACCATTTTGGTTCTTTATATCTTTTACTTTTATACGAATATTGAACATCCTCTAAGGGCCTCCACCATTTTTTTGTTTTGTTTTTGCAGAGTTTGGAATAGTTAGAACCTCTGTCAAGGATTTTAGTTTTGTCTAATGGCCCGTACACACGATCCGAATATCGGACGACCGTTTTTGGGTTAACAATCGCAAGTAGACATTGAATAGCCAATAAAGTCACGAAAATTCTCGTACGATAGGAAAAAAAAAATCGGAAGTGATGTCATGTGTTGTAATGTATTTGTATTGTATTTTCAGACGACAACTATACTGACTAAACGAAAATCGTACGATCTGGAATTGTACGAGGAAAATTTCCGTGCATGTCCGATCGAATAATATCGGACGAACGGTCGTGATCGGCTGTCGGAAGTATTGTACACACGATCCGAAAATCGTACGATCCTCCCTCGGACGATCGTTTTCGTCCGATATTCGGATCGTGTGTACGGGCCATAAGGGTCCTTTCACATGGAGCCTCTCCGTTCGGCAGCAGATCCGTGAGCAGATCCAAATTGGATTGGAGCCAAAGGAGACGGATGTCAGTTTTTTTTAACTTCCATCCTATTGAGTTCTTATGGCTACATTTTGACAGCAGAGGACCACCACAGTGGTGGTCTCATGTTGGATCAATGGGCTACCGGGTGTAAATGGACTTATGTCCGTTTGGAGTTTGGAGTGATCGTCTGTTCCTAGTGATTAGTGAACACCTCCTTAGGGAACACATTTAACCCCTTGATCGCCCCCTAGTGTTAACCCCTTCCCTGCCAGTGACATTTATACAGCAATCAGTGCACTTTCTTAGCACTGATCGCTGTATAAATATCAGTAGTCCCAAAAAAGTGTCAAAAGTGTCTGATCTGTCCGCCGCAATGTCGCAGTCCCGCTAAAAATCGCTGATCACCGCCATTACTAGTTAAAATAAAAAAAAATAATAATAAAAATGGCATAAATCTATTCCCTATTTTGTAGACACTATAACTTTTGTGCAAACTAATCAATATACGCTTATTGCGAAAATGTTACCAAAAATATGTGGAAGAACACATATTGGCCTAAACTGATGAAGAAATAAATTTTTTGAAAAAAATTTTGGGATATTTATTATAGCAAAAAAGTAAACAATATATTTTTTTTTTTCAAAATTGTTGGTCTTTTTTTGGATTCAGCAGGAGGGGAGGGGAGAGGGAGTGACTGCGGGATGACGGAGCACATAAACTGACCACAGTACCATGGATCAGCAGCCATGATTACCATGGTCAGCACACCTAGGGGGAAACAGGAACAGGCAGGATCCACCAGGTATTTTACAGCATAGAAAGGAACAAATGGCACCGCACAAGCACTATGCTGTTTAACATGCTTTAAAGGAACAGGATCTTTTTTTAGGGTTACAACCTCTTTAACCATTTAAGGTCCACCCTGTAGCACTTTTACTGGTACAGGGCGGCACCTCTGCGCCAGATCACTTCTATATACGTGATCCGGCTCTACCAGGTAGGGGGACATGAATGTGTGCCACGGCTGGCTCACTTCCGCTGTGATCACATACAGCAGAAGCCGAGCGGCGGGTGTCCGCCGCCACCCGCCAAGCAGAGAAGCAGAACGGCAGTATGCCTAAACAAGGCCGATCGCCATTCTGACAGGAGGGAATAAAGGAAATGTGTGTACAATGGGAATACATTTCATCTCTTCCCATAGTAAAAACACCTCCCAGAGTGTAGTAAAACAGTGGTTAGGCACACAGTTATCCCTTTTATCACCCCTGATGTTAACCCCTTCCCTGGCAGTGTCATTAGTACAGTGACAGTGCATATTTTTTAGCACTGATCACTGTATTAGTGTCACTGGTCCCCAGAAATGGTCAGTTAGTGTCAGAATGTCCACCGCAATATCGCAGTCCCGCTATAAGTCACTGATCGCCACCATTACTAGTAAAAAAAAAAATTTAAATATTTCCCTAGTTTCTATAACTTTTGCGCAAACCAATTAATATAGGCTTATTGGTTTTTTTTTTTTTTACCAAAAAATATGTAACAGAATACATATTGGCCTAAAAGTATGAAGAAATTCGTTTTTTTTTTTTTTGGATATGTTTTATAGCAGAAAGTAAAAAATATTGTTTTCTTTTTAAAATAGTTTTTTTTTTTGTTTATAGCGCAAAAAAAGCTCTATTTGTGGGAAAAAAAGGACAATTGTCAGTTAAAATAACGCAGTGCTGTATTGCAAAAAATGGCCTGGTCATGAAGGGGGGGGGGTAACTCTTCCGGAGGTAAAGTGGTTAAGCTGCTTGTGGATGGTGCCAAGTCAGCAGGTGACCATACTGTCCGGACAGACTGGGTCTAAGGCAGTATTTCAGTGCATAAAGTGCCATTTTAAACAGAACACAAATTAACTAAGTGACGGGGGGGGGGGATGCCCAGAGGGGGGAGGGCCCAGAGGTAGAGATTGTCAAAGCGGAACATATTCCAGAGGGTAGTATTGGGGGCATTAGTGGTAGGTTGACTAAAGCTCATAAACCTAAGGTAAGTATAGTATTAGTCCTAGTTGAAATCTCAGAACACCCAATAAGAGGATAATATGCGACCAGTCTAAACTCTGTGGCATGTTCACCAATGCCAGGAGCCTGGCGGACAAGATGGGTGAACGGGAGATACAGTTGTACGAGGAGGATTTGGATTTTGTGGGAATTTCAGAGACCTGGTTCAACAGCTCTCATGATTGGCTGGCAAACATTCAAGAGTATACCCTTTATCACAGGGATCGAGAGGGTAAAAAAGGGGGAGGGATATGCCTATATATCGAGAATAATGTACAAGTGAATGTGAGAGATGACATCACTAAGGGTGCTAGGGAGGAGGTGGAATCCTTATGGGTAGAGCTCCAAAGGGCTAAGGGGGAAATAATACTGGGAGTATGTTATAGGCCCCCTAACCTGAGGGAGGAAGGGGAGACGGATGTCCTATCACAAGTTGGATTAGCAGCAAAAATGGGAAGTGTTATCATAAGGGGGGATTTTAATATTCCAGACAGACAGGGGGCGGAGGGAAACACGCATTCATCTAAGGCTTGCCAGTTCCTAAATGTCTTGCAGGATAATTTCATGGTTCAGGTGCTAGACACACCAACTATCCGTTACTGGATCTAATGATTACCAACAATACAGACCTGATCACGGATGTGGAAATATGGGGAAATTTAGGAAACAGAGATCACAGCTCAATTGGCTTCAGTATAAATCACACAAATAGGAAACATAAGGGCAAAGGAGAAGACCTTCAAAAAATACAAGGTTGAGGGATCATCATCAGCATTCAGACTATAAAGAATGCAACAAGAAATGTAAGGGTGCAATTAGGGCGGATAAGATAGAACACAAAACACACATAGCAGAGTAGAGCAAAAAAAATCCCAATAAATTCTTTAAGTATGTAAACAGTAAAAAATACAGACGATATTGGCCCCATAAAGAATGAGGAAGGACATCTGATTACAAAGGATGGGGAGATGGCAAAGGTATTGAATTTATTCTTCTCCTCAGTCTTCATGAGGGAATCGAGGGGCTTCAGTAGCCAAAACTGCAGTGTTTATCCTTATGACACATCACAGGAAGCACCTCCATGGTTAATAGAGGACAGAATTAAAATTAGACTTGGAAAACGTAACATTATTTAATCACCGGGACCAGATGGTTTGCATTCGAGGGTACTGAGGGAACTCGGTCAAGTAATTGCCAGACTGGAATGGTACCAGTTGATTGGAGAAAAGCCAATGTAGCACCAATATTTAAAAAGGGACCAAAATACATCCCTGGGAATTACAGACCAGTTAGCCTAACATCAATAGTATGCAAGCTCTTGGAGGGGATGATAAGGGACTATATACAAGATTTTAGTAAATTAGCATGGATTCATGAAGAATCGTTCTTGCCAAACCTTCTCACCTGAGGACAGAGACCCCTTCTCACTTGAGGACAGGGACCCCTTCTCACCTGGGGCAGGGACCCCATCTCCAATGGGGACCCCATCTCCCCTGGGAACAGGGCCCACTTCTCCCAGAGGACAGGGACCCCATTTCCCTTGGGGGCAGGAACCCCTTCTCACATGGGGACAGGGACCCCATCTCCCCTAAGGACAGGGACCCCATCTCCCCTGGGGACAGGACCCACTTCTCCCCAGATGACAGGGACCCCATTTCCCTTGGGGACAAGGACCCCTTCTCAACTGAGGACAAGGACCCCATCTCCCCTAAGGTCAGGGACCCCATCTCTCCCCTGGGGACAGGGATCCCATCTTCCCTGGGGACAGGGCCCACTTCTCCCCAGAGGACAGGGACCCCATTTCCCTTAGGAACAGGGACTCCTACTTACGTGGGGACAGGGACCACATCTCTCCTAAGGACAAAGACCTAATCTCTCCTGGGGACAGGGCCCACTTCTCCCCAGAGGACAGGGTCACAATTTTCCTTTCCCTTCTTCCTCTTTGTCTCAAAGGTGTAACATCATAGGTCTGTTTAAACCTCTGATATCTCACCAAAGTCCCCCAACAGGACTACTAAAAAATTGTAAAAAATAATTTTAAAAAAACTGCTGATACCAGTGGTGGAACTACAGGGCTCACAAAAGTCGTACCTGTGACCGAGCCCTGGAGTTCCACCACCAGACTCGGAGGGAAGGGCCTCGGCTGGGGTTCAGGGGGGCCTTCATGGTTTCTTGCACCGGGGCCCTGAAGGTTCTAGTTACACCACTGCGGAATGGTCAGGGGTGGGTAGAACTGGAGGATGGGGTTTAATCTCTGTATTTGCGGATGATACTAAGCTAAGCAGGGCCATAACTTCTCCGCAGGATGTGGAAACCATGCAAAAAGCTATGAACAAATGAATGGGGTGGGCAACTACATGGCAAATTAGGTTTAATGTAGAAAAATGTAAAATAATGCATTTGGGTGGCAAAATATGAATGCAATCTATACACTGGGGGGAGAACCTCTGGGGGAATCTAGGATGGAAAAGGACCTGGGGGTCCTAGTAGATGATAGGCTCAGCAATGGCATGCAATACCAAGCTGCTGCTAACAAAGCAAACAGAATATTGGCATGCATCAAAAAGGGGATGAACTCCATAGATAAAACGATAATTCTCCCGCTCTACAAGACTCTGGTCCGGCCGCACCTGGAGTATGCTGTCCAGTTCTGGGCACCAGTACTCAGGAAGGATGTACTGGAAATGGAGCGAGTACAAAGAAGGGCAACAAAGCTAATAAAGGGTCTGGAGGATATTAGTTATGAATGAATGATTTGTATAGCGCTGCAAATGCGAACTGAATCGCCTCAAGACCTGAGGAAAGGTTGCGAGCACTGAAATTCTCTCTGGAGAAGAGACGCTTGAGAGGGGATATGATTTCAATATACAAATATCATACTGGTGACCCCATAATAGGGATAAAACTTTTTTGCTGAAGGGAGTTTAACAAGACTTGTGGCCACTCATTAAAATTAGAAGAAAAGAGGTTTAACCTTAAACTACATAGAGGGTTCTTTACTGTAAGAGCGGAAAGGATGTGGAATTCCCTTCCACAGGCAGTGGTCTCAGCGGGGGGCATCGATAATTTTTTTGACACCATTAAATAAGCACCTGAACGACCGCAACATACAGGGATATACAATGTAATACTGACATAGAATCACACACATAGGTTGGATTGATGGACTTCTGTCTTTTTTCAACCTCACCTACTATGTAATTTCCCCTGTCCCAATAAAACCCATGAGCTGATTGGCTGAAGGAGATGCACCTCTCAACTTTACTACACAGAGAACTCAGAAGCCGATACACATATCTTTCTGAGATGGGAATGAGGGACACCTATTAGCAAAAGTATATAGGAACAGGACACACACCCTGCCACGTGGGTGGCAAGGGAGAACTGTAAAAAAAAAAGATTGGTTAACCACTTAACCTCTGGAAGATTTACCCCCCTTCATGACCAGGCTATTTTTTGTGATTCAGCACTACACTACTTTAATTGACAATTGAACAGTCGCGCGATACTGTATCCAAATAAAATTGATGTCCTTTTTTTTCCCACAAATAGAGCTTTCTTTTGGTGGTATTTGATCACCTCTGCATTTTTTTTTTTTTTGCACTATAAACAAAAAAAGACAGACAATTTCGAAAAAAAATAAAAAAAAATTACTTTCTGCTATAAAACATATCCAATATAAAAAAAATGTAAAAATTACATTTTTTCATCAATTTAGGCTAATATGTATTCTGCTACAAAAAAAAAAATCCCAATAAGCGTATATTGATTGGTTTGCGCAAAAGTTATAGTGTCTGCAACTATTAAATATATTTAGATTTATTTTTTATTTTTTTTTACTAGTAATGATCGCCGGATCAGCGACTTAGAGGCACCTCTCTTCTCTTTTATACTCAGTTGTGACATGCCGCTACTTGTATATCAAGACATCGCTTGTTTATAAAGTCAAAATTTATTAAAAAATGTTGCTTGTCTTGCAAAACGCTCTCAAACCAAGTTACTCTCATGCCCCGTACACACAGTCGGAATTTCCGACGGAAAATGTCCTATCGTGTGTGGGCGCCATAGGACTTTTTCCGTCGGAAAAAATGTGAGATCCTGCTCTCAAATTTTCCGACAACAAAGTCCGATCGGACTTTTTCCGATCGTGTGTAGCGAATTCCGACAGACAAAGTGCCACGCATGCTCAGATCAAATTACAAGACCAAAGCTATTGGCTACTAGCCTCTACGTAGTTCCGTCGTACGCAACGAACGTCACCACGTTCAGAATGATCGGGTTTTCCGACAACTTTGTCCGACCGTGTGTATGCAACACCAGTGTCGGACAAAATCCGTTGGAAAAAATCTGACGGATTTTGTGGTCGGAATTTCCGACCGTGTGTATGGGGCATTAAGCCGAGGTTTTACTGTATATAGATCAGACCAAAAATGAGGGACAAACGAGAAGAGAGGGACTTTGTTCCAAACCAGGGACAGTCCCTCGAAATGGGACAATTGGGAGCTATGTATACAGAACTTAGACTGGAAACTCCCTTAAAACTAAGGTGGAAACATTTTGTAGATTGACGAATAATGATTTCCTTTTTCTGGCAGGCTGCATTGCATGTGACTGTTATTACCCAATGCTTTGTACCGCGATGTGATCAGAGCTCTATCTGCAGCACACGTAACTTATCACTTCCATGAAACACTTGTCAAGGATCCGTATGCATCTGTTCAATGAGCGGGACGTCACACGCTATCTGTTTATACAATCCCGCTCTCAGCAGAACATTGTCTCTCAGCAACACACAGCCAGGTATGGTTCCCATTAAGCTTTGTACTTGTTTCTCATATATTTTCTGGAGCTTATTGTGTCTTATTGTCAAATGTTAAATTCCATCATGTATCCGTCATTTGTTTAGGAAAAGTTTACCGAGCACCTGCTTCATCTCGGCGAGCCAAACTCTCTATAATAATGGAGCTCGTGGACGCCTGGGGAAGGTTTCCGTTTATCCCGGTCACGGTAGAGCTCCTTATTTAATGACAGCGCTCTTCTAACTTCAGTTAGGAGAATTCTGACCGATTCCTAGACATGACTGGACTTAGAATTTAGACTTTTTTTTTAAAGAATAAAGCCCCGTACACACGATCGGACTTTCCGACAACAAAACCGTGGATTTTTGTTCGAAGGGTGTTGGCTCCAACTTGTCTTGCATACACGGTCACACAAATGTTGGCCAACAAGACGTACGGCGAGCCGATAAAAAGGAAGTTCAATAGTCATGTGATATCTCCATTCCGAACGCTTGTTTTACAAGACCGGGGCGTTTCCGGCTCATACTTGATTCCGAGCATGTGTGGTTTGTACTTTGGACTTTTGTCAGACGGACTTGTGTACACACGATCGGAAAGTCCGACAACACACATTTGTTGGCGGAAAATTTGAGAACCTGCTAGCCAACATTTGTTGGCGGAAAGTCCGACAACAATTGTCCGATGGAGCATACACACGGTCGGACTTTCCGCCAACAAATCCAACATTTCCCGTTGGAAAATCCGATCGTGTGTACGGGGCATAAGAGTTTATTGAACATTTCACTTGAAAATTTACAGACATAGAAGAAGAGAAGCTCCAACAAGAACATAATGGCATAAAGGGCACACAGTGGTATAAGACGAGACTCATCACAAAAGAGATGTATGGGGTTTTTAGTTTTATTTAACTACTTAAGGACCAGGTGATTTTCCCCCTTAAAGCAGAGCTCCACCCTAAAGTGGAACTTCTGCTCATCGGAACCCTCCCCCCCTCTGGTGCCACAATTGGCACCTTTCAGGGGGGTGCAGATACCTGTATAATACAGGTATCTGCACCCACTTCCGGGCATAGATAGCCGCAGATTCTGTGGCTATTACGCCACTTCCTGTGGGGCCCCGCTGTCTGCTGGGAAACTGGGGAACAGACAGCAGGGACCGTTCTTATTCCACAGCGTGACTCGCGCATGCGCAATAGGGAACCGGGAAGTGAAGCCGCAAGGCTTCACTTACTGATTCCCACACCGAAGATGGTGGCAGCAGCACCCGAGAGCCAATCGACAGAACGGCTTTGGGTGCCGACATTGCGGGTGCACTGGACATGAGTGAGTGTCCATATTTTAAAAGTCAGCAGCTGCAGTATTTGTAGCTGCTGACTTTTAAAAAAAAATATTTAATTGGACTCCCTCTTTAATGACTAGGCCATTTTTTGGGCGATACAGAACTGCGTTGCTTTAACTGACAATTGCGCAGCCGTGCGACGGTGTACCCAAACAAAATTGACATCCTTTTTTTTCCCCCACAAATAGAGCTTTCTTTTTGGTGGTATTTGATCACCTCTGCGGGTCTAATTTTTTGCGCTATAAACAAAAAAAGAGAGCGACAATTTTGAAAAAAATATATATTTTTTTTTACTTTTTGCTATAATGAATATCCCCAAAAAAATATATACCGTATGTAAAAAAACTAATTTCTTCATCAGTTTAGGCCAATATGTATTATTCTACATATTTTTGGTAAAAGAAAAAAAAAATCGCAATAAGCGTATATTGATTGGTTTGTGCAAGCGTTATTGCGTCTACAAAATAGGGGATAAATTTATGGCATTTTTATTATTTATTTATTTTTTACTAGTAATGGTGGCGATCTGTGATTTTTAGCAAAACTGCAACATTGCGGCAGACAGATCGGATACCTAACTGACATTTTTGACACTTTTTTGGGAACCAGTGATATTATTACAGTGATCAGTGCTAAAAATATGCACTGTTATTGTACTAATGACACTGGCAGAGAAGGGTTTAACATCAGGGGCGATCAAGGGGTTAAGTGTGTTTACTTAGCCACCTTTCACACTGGGGCGGTTTTCAGGCGGTACAGAGCTAAAAATAGCGCCTGTACACCGCCTGAAAAAACCGGCCCCATTCACTCCAGTGTGAAAGCAGGCGGGCTTTCACACTGGAGTGGTGCGCTAGCAGGACGGCAAAAAAAGTCCTGCTAGCAGCATCTTTGGAGCGGGATAGGAGCGGTGTATTCACCGCTCCTATACCGCTCCTTCCCATTGATTTGAATGGGACACGGCGGTAATACCGCGGCAATACCGCCGCTACGGCGGCGCTCTGCGGGGGATTTTAACCCTTTTTCGGCCGCTCGCGGGGGTAAAACCGCACCGCGAGCGGCCGAATCCCCTGGGCAAAACGACGGTAAAGCAGCGCTAAATATAGCGCTGCTTTACCGTCACCGCGGCTCCCGCCCCAGTGTGAAAGGGGCCTAACTGTATGGGGGACTGTGTGTCTGGGGAAACACACAGACCTGTCTTCCTGCTTATCAGAAAGACAAGATCTGTGTGATCTCCTAAAAAAGAACAAAAAGCAGCGCCTTCTAAGTGTAGCAATAAGACATTTTAATAGATAAAAATAAAAAAATGGTAGCAAACGATAGCGATAAATTCCAGCATTAGTATATATGTGTATATATATCATCCCGCTGTCCCGGGAAGGTGCCGGAACTCGTTGGCTGGAAATAGCTATCCGTAATCCGGCCTCACTGGTGGTTCCCAGCACTTCCAGAAAGCTGGGATGCCAATCAGCAGTACACAGACACACTCCAAGATGACGTCACGTCCAGGTACAGGGTCAGCGGGCGGTGTGTGCGTTCGGAGCATGTGTGCGTTCGGAACATGCATGCTCCTTCCTTAGGCTCTGTGTGATCTCCCCTGCCAGAGCGGAGATTTGCCTTTTTTAAACAGGCAGATCCCCGTTCTGTCACTGCGGGGAACGATCGCAGGTGGCCGGCGGACATCGAGTCCGCCCCACCCGCTGGTTGGCTCCCCAGCACGCGCACCCACAACTCGCTGTGTACGAACCGTCGTACAATGGCGGCGATTCGTGGGAAGCAGCCACATTTTGCCGCAGTACAACTGGGGCGACTGGTCCTTAATCGCTTAAAGTGTTTGTTAACCCCAAAAAATAAAAATAAGTCCTGTTTCCTTAAAGCATGAATAACAGCACAGTGCTTGTGCTGTTTCATTTGGCCCCCTGTAACACCTGAAATACCTGCCAGTTTCTACCCTCTCCTCTCTGCGCTGACTCTGATCTATCAGGGCTGCTGAGCCCTGACACTGGAGTCATCAGTACGTGCCTCCGTCATCCGCAGCCTGCTCTTCTGTGTCTGTGTCTCCACCTTCCTCTCCTCCCTCCCCTCTCTGAGTGTCAGCTCCCAGATCCTCCCCTCCTGCACTTTTTTCCTATAGTGCCCTCTGATATAGAACATTAGGCTCCGCAGACCACAGTGCATCTCATTTATAAAAATATGCGGTATAATAGCTTACTTCAGAGCGCCGTTTGGCGCTCACGTGACTGCCCGCCGGTCTCCTCCCCTCTTCTCGGCTGACGTCAGTGGGGGTTTCCCATCACCTCCCCCTGCAGCTATCAGATCGGGACAGGAGACCAGCGGGCAGTCAGCTGAGCGCTGAACGGCGCTCTGAAGTAAGCGATTATACAGCATATTTTTATAAATGACATGCAAAGAGGAGCTTAATGTTATATATCAGAGAGAACTGTAGAAATTATTTTTTTACCTTAACACACACTTTAAGGCCCCTTTCACACTGGGGGGGGGGGGAGCCGCGGTGACGGTAAAGCAGCGCTATATTTAGCGCTGCTTTACCGTCGTTTTAGCCGCGGTATTCAGCCGCTCGTGGTGCGATTTTACCCCCCGCGAGCGGCCGAAAAAGGGTTAAAGACCCCCCGCAGAGCGCCGCCGTAGTGGCGCTTTGCGGCGGTATTGCCGCGGTATTACCGCGGTGTCCCATTCAAATCAATGGGAGTATTCACCGCTCCTATACCGCTCCAAAGATGCTGCTAGCAGGACTTTTTTTACCATCCTGCTAGCGCACCGCTCCAGTGTGAAAGCCCTCCGGCTTTCACACTGGAGTGAATGGGGCAGGATTTTTTCAGGCGGTATACAGGCGCTATTTTTAGCGCTGTACCGCCTGAAAAACGCCCCAGTGTGAAAGGGGCCTAACTACTTCAGCTCCGGAAGGTTTTACCCCCTTCCTGACCAGGCCATTTTTTGCGATACAGCACTGCATCGCTTTAACTGACAGTTGCGCAGTCGTACGACACTGTACACAAATAACATTTATGTCATTTTTTTCTCACAAGTAGAGCTTTCTTTTGGTGGTATTTCATCACCTCTGCATTTTTTTTTTTTGCGCTATAAACAAATAAAAGACCAACAATTTTGAAAAAAATTTCATAATTTTTTACTTTATACTATAAAACACATCCAATAAAAAAAATGTATCACAGCGGTGTGAAGTCCACTGTCAGCAGTCTTCTGATCCATGCTGCTCTGATTGCTGAATCACAATGCCGCGTACACACGATCGCACATTCTGACAACAAAATCCATGTTTTTTTTCCGACGGATGTTGGCTCAAACTTGTCTTGCATACACGGAACTTGTTGTCGGAAATTCCAATCACCAAGAACGCGGTGACGTACAACACGTACAACGAGCCGGTAAAAATAAAGTTCAATAGCCAGTGCGGCTCTTCTGCTTGATTCCGAGCATGCGTGGAATTTTGTGCGTCGGAATTGTTTACACACAATCGGAATTTCCGACTACAAGTTTGTTGTCGGAAAATTTGAGATCCAGATCTCAAATTTTGTTTGTCGGAAATTCCGACGGAAAATGTCCAATGGAGCCTACACACGACAACAAGCTCCCATCGAACATTTGTTGTCGGAAATTCCGACCGTGTGTACGCGGCATTAAGATACAGAGCCACGGGGAAACTCCAGTGAGCTGTCCGCCTCTGATGTTGGAGGCGTGGTTAAGCCTCCAAAACGCTCTGATTGGTCAAAGCGTCCCAGGCTGACAGTTCACTGGAGTTTCCTCCTGTGTCCAGGTCTCTCTGTGTGCTGGGGTCCCCTACAGGAGGCCAGGTGGTACCCCCTGACGGCAGCACTGGTGTCCGGGTCTCAGGCAGAGGGAAACCCGGACACAGCATATAAATCCCGAACTGTCCCGGTCAAAACCGGACAGGTGGCAACCCTATGTGGTGTATAACAGAAATGTTCAGGAAGCTGCTGATGGATGGCACAGGGGCCCCCTGAGACTTCACCATGTGTCCTCTGCACTTGGTCATTGGATAGTACAGATTTACCCAAACATTAAAACACCAGATACGGGGTCGGGCGGCGAGGGGGTGAACCTTTCCACTGGGCAATAAAAGTAGGTGGAGTGTGGAGGGGGCAGCAAGGCAATGGGGTGCAGGCAAATTTTTTTTTTTTAGTTGCACAGAAATTAAGATACAAGAAAAGTGGCTGCACTTCTGTCCAAACTCTCCAGCGTCAGCTGGGATTATTTTCAGAATTCCGTTTGTTTTAATATAATGAAATCAGAGCCAAGTACATTTGGAAGAAGACCTCGGATTACTAATGATGTTTATATACAGATCTAAAATATGCTCAGAATTGCCTACAAAAAAAAAAAAAAAAAACACGACAGTCTTTAGAAGTTTCTCCAAGCAGGAACCAATTCTAGGATAATACAGCTGGCATTACGTTTACCCTTTATCTTATCAGCCTGTATTAACCATTTCAAAACCAGGCCAATTCTAACAATTCAGTAATATATGTAAAGGCTACTTTCACACTGGGGCAGATGGGCACCGGCGGTAAAGCGGCGCTAAATTTAGCGCCGCTTTACCGTTGTTTTAGTGGCGCTATTCGGCCGCTAGTGGGGCGGTTTTAACCCCCGCTATCGGCCGAAAAAGGGTTAAAACCGCCTGCAAAGTGCCGGGCGGGTTTGCAGTGCTGCCCCATTGTTTTCAATTGGAAGGGGCGCTTTAGGAGCGGTAAATACACTGCTCCTATAGCGATGCAAAGATGCGGCTTGCAGGACTTTTTTGACCGTCCTGCCAGCGCACCGCTCCAGTGTGAAAGCTCTCGGGCTTTCACACTACAGACAATGGTGCAGCTGTTTGAGGGCGAATTGCAGGCGCTATTTTTAACGCTATAGCGCCTGCAAAACGCCCTCGGTGTGAAAGGGGTCTTAGGCTACTTTCACACTGAGGCGCTGGGCGCGCTAGCCGTAAAGCAGCGTTATATTTAGCGGCGCTTTACAGTCGTTTTAGCTGCGCTTTTCGGCCACTAGCGGAGCAGTTTTAACCCCCACTAGCGGCCGAAAAAGGGTTAAAGGGTTTGGAGCGCTGCCCTATTGTTTTCAATGGGAAGGGGCGCTTTAGGAGCGGTAAATACGCCGTTCCTACAGCGCTACAAAGATGCGGCTTGCAGGACTTTTTTCAGCGTCCTGCAAGCGCACCGCTCCAGTGTGAAAGCCCTCAGGGCTTTCACATTGGAGTGCACTGAGCGGCTCTTTTAGGGCGCTTTGCAGGCGCTATTTTTAGCACTTTAGCGCCTGCAAAGCGCCTCAGTGGGAAAGGGGCCTTAAAGTAGCCTAAAACCCCTTTCACACTAAGGCTTTAGTGTTAAAAATAGCGCCTGCAAAGCGCCCTGAAACAGCGGCTCCATTCACTCCAGTGTGAAAGCCCGTGTGCTGCCAGGGCGTCAGAAAAAGTCCTGCCAGCAGCTACTTTGGAGTGCATTAGGAGCGGTGAGTTCACCGCTCCTCCCCATTGAAATCAATGGGGCAGCGCGGCTATACCGCCGGCAAAACGCAGGGGCGTTTTGCGGGCGGATTTAACCCCTTTTCGGACGATAGCGGGGGTTTAAACCGCCCCGCTATCGACCAAATAACCTCTCTAAAACGACGGTAAAGCCGTGCTAAAAATAGCGCCGCTTTACTGCTGACGCCTGGAGCGGCTCAGTGTGAAAGGGGTTTAACCACTTCCCGACCGTAGGCCGTCATATGACGGCCTCCAGTTTGCGGGGGTATATCTGAATGATGCCTGTAGCTACAGACATCATTCAGATATTGCCGGTTTCAGCCGGCGATTCCCTGCACCATAAGAACGATCATAGCGGCTGTTCCACCCCATGATCGTTCTTATGGGCGGCGGGAGGGGACGCCCCCCCCCACTCCCGCCACCCTCCGGTGCTTCTACCGACTCACCGCTTCCATCGGTGAGTCGGACACAGGAACCGCCGGCCCCGGATGATCACTATAGAGATTTCAGGCGGACCAGATGGTCGCCGGAGTCTCTATGATCGTTCGGAGGCTGGGCGCGATGTGATGACGTCACGCCCCCGGCCTCTGCATTCGAATAACGGCGCCGCCTCCGCTGGGAAGCGGTGATCGTTTTTTTTATTTTTTTTTATTTTAGGCTTTCCAGCCTAGAGGTGAGATGTGGGGTCTTATTGACCCCATATCTCACTGTCAATAGGTCCGATCAGGTAATATTCCTATTACAAGGGATGTTTACATTCCTTGTAATAGGAATAAAAGTAATACATTTTTTTTTTTTTTTTAAACTGTCAAATTTAAAAAATAAAAGTCAAATTAACAATAATAAAAAAATTTTTTTTTTAAAGCGCCCATGTCCCCGTGAGCTCGTACGCAGAAGTGAACGCATATGTAAGCCCCGCCCACATATGAAAACGGTGTTCAAACCACACATGTGAGGAACGTTAGAGCGAGAGCAATAATTCTAGCCCTAGACCTCCTCTGTAACTCAAAACATGTAACCAGTAAAAAATGTTAAAGCGTCGCCTATTGGGATTTTTAAATACCAAAGTTTGGCGCCATTCCACGAGTGCGTGCAATTTTGAAGCGTGACATGTTGGGTATCTATTTACTCGGCGTATCTTCATCTTTCACAATATGCAAAAAAAAATTGGGCTAACTTTACTGTTTTGTTTTAAGCATGAAATCGTTTTTTTTCAGAAAAAAACGTGTTCGAAAAATTGCTGCGCAAATACCGTGCGAGATAAAAAGTTGCAACGAGCGTCATTGTATTCTCTAGGGTCTTTGCTAAAAAAACATATATAATGTCTGGGGGTTCTATGTAATTTTCGAGCAAAAAAATTATGAATTTTACATGTAGGAGAGAAATGTCAGAATTGGCCTGGTTGCGAAGTGGTTAAAAACCAGCAATTGTTTGCTAGAATATTTACCTACAAACCCCCAAACATCCGATATTTTGTATGCCCCGGAGAATAAAATGGTTGTTTGTACAATTTTTTTATGCCACACGATCTTGTGCAGCTGTTTATCAAATGCATAAAAACATTTTAGTGAATCTTGGTGCGCACAAACACAATATAATACCCAATCTTTTAGTAAATTGTGAACGATGATCTTGTGCCGAGTAAATAGATACCAAACATACCGTAACAGATCAGCACCCTTCCAAGCCTGCAGTCTCCCAGGTTTACCCCACCTCTCTACACCCCCTATATCCCAAATCTCTGAACCCCCAACACTTTCACCCTTTATACCCCCAATACCCCACTTTGCACCCCCAATACCCCCACGCTTCATCCTCCCTGACATAAAGCGCCCCCTGCTGGTCACATCTGGGCTGTTCCCATCTCCAGGATTTGGGAGAAAACTTCAGCAATCAGTAGAAAGGTGTGATTTGTGACCAATGGAAATGCTGGCGCGCCCGGCGGGGTGTGGTTAGGAATACGTTGGAGAGGTGAACAGGACTGTAATCCAGGTGAAAACCTCAGTCCCTCCTACTACAACTGCGTGCACGCGCTCCAGGAAGCTAGGCGCGTCTCCGTGCGTTGCCGCGCGCCCCCTACATTGAATCACTTGTGTATGTGAGCGCGCCGGGGGGGTGGCCGAGTTCTCGCGAGAAGTGTCGGAGGAGTCCGGGAGAGGTGAGGAGGAAGCGGTGGGTTGTCAGAGCTACTCGGGTCCCTCTTATAGAACTTGTCCATGACGTCACTGATCACAGACTCCACTCAGGGCTGGCAGCATTGCTGGGACTTGTAGTGCAGTAGTAGGAGGTGACAGGTGCAGTGTGTAGGGGCGCAATAAACTGTATGAAGAGACAAACACTTGTATTGTGTAGATTTGGATGGAGTATTGAAGGGTTAAAGTTTCTGCCAGGGTGTTCTGTACTGTCTGTATACCATAGAGGGGTTTCCCTTCACTTCCTGTCCCAGAGACACCACAGGAAGTCTCCCAGAGTGTGGGGGTGGGGGGGGGTCCCCTCTTAGACTGGTGGTGTCCCCATTGGAAGTCTTCTCACTCTCATGACAACAGTAACCAGGCCTATTTTTAAAACTTGTTTACAAGGTCAAATCATTTTTTATTTTTTTTGCTAGAAAATTGTTTAGAACCCTCAAACATAATAAATACACACATATTAGTTGTGGAGCGGTTAACTTGATCTTAAATTGCATTTGTTGTCCAGATGTATATATTTTATTTATGTTGTTCTTTCATTAAATATTTTTGTATTTTCTTCAAACTATTTTGTTCTTTTTCTATAATCAGTACCGAGATAGTCCACCTTCAATAAGCCTTGTGGGTATAATGCTCTCGGACACACAATCAGCAACTGTGTCTTTGACCTTATCACCCCTTGTTTTCCAAAAAAAACTATAAAAATGGATGATGGTACTTCGAACTTTGTTACTATTCTTATTATCTGAGACTATACTCACCTCATAGCTATATATATATATATATATATATATATATATATATATATATATATAATATAATTTGAATTTTTTCAGACATATTGGAGAATAAAATGGCGGTCGTTGTAATACTTTATGTCGCACTTTTATTTGTGCAGCGGTCTCACAAGCGCAATTAAAAAAAAAAATGCACTTTTTATTTATTTCTTTTTTTGTTAAATTAACCACCTCCCATCCGCGCTATTGCCGAAAGCAGTGCGGACCTACTTTGCCGGCAGGGTGTCCATAGACGTCCTCTTGTGCTCGAGTGGCCTGCACGCCCCGCTCAGTGATCAGGGAGTCTATGAGACTTGGCTGATCGGAGTGAGGGGTCGATACCTTACCATGTTATCAGCTGATCATGTGATGTAAACAGAGCCGGTAATCGGTTATTTTTTCTCCTCACACTGGTAGCGTGAGGAGAAAAAGAAAGTCGATCCGCAGCGGCTGTGAGAGGGACATCAGTCCCAATCGTGGAGAGCCTCTGCAGAGGCTTCTGTGCCCACCAGTGCCACCTATCAGTGCCACCTATAAATGTCACCAATCAGTGCCTCATCACCAGTGCTGCCCATCAGTGCCTCATCACCAGTGCTGCCCATCAGTGCCTCATCACCAGTGCGGCCCATCAGTGCCTCATCACCAGTGCGGCCCATCAGTGCCTCATCACCAGTGCGGCCCATCAGTGCCTCATCACCAGTGCGGCCCATCAGTGCCTCATCACCAGTGCGGCCCATCAGTGCCTCATCACCAGTGCTGCCCATCAGTGCCTCATCACCAGTGCTGCCCATCAGTACCTCATCACCAGTGCGGCCCATCAGTGCCACCTACCAGTGCAACTCATCTGTGCCCATCGTTGTCGCCTTATCCGTTCCCATCGTTGTCGCCTTATCCGTTCCCATCGGTGTCGCCTTATCCGTTCCCATCGGTGTCGCCTTATCCGTTCCCATCGGTGTCGCCTTATCCGTTCCCATTGGTGCAGCTTCATCAGTGAATATCAATGAAGGAGAAAATCTACCCGTTTGCAAAATTTTATATCAAACTATGAAACTTTTCTTTTTTTTTCTTCAAAAGTTCAAAACTTTTTTTATATATCATTTTGGATAGCGTAAGGGAGGGTTCTAACCCCCTGTCAGGTTTCTTTTTGCCATTTGTATCCCATTGGGGGGGGGGGGGGGAATTTACATTCACTTCCTGTCCCAAAACCAAAAGCAGGAAGTGAGAGGAAATCCCTGCACAGTGAAGGGAATCCCTGGTTGTCACTGGAACTAGTGCCTTCAGTTAGAAATATTGTCTCTCAGATAGGTGGTGTGTTTACTGCCCTTTGAAAGCAATCCAGGGGACCTCAACTGTGAGCCCAGTGTCACACTTACGGTGCAGCCCCATTGGTCTCATTGGGTGAGTGTAGGGGGTGGTGCCGCCTGTCAAACTCTTTAGCCCGAGTTTAACCACTTCCGTCACGTCGCTGGACTTTCGCTGGTACCATTTTTTAAATTTATTTAATTTTTTATTTTTAGAGCTGGTGTTCTAAGAATACCGCTACCCATCAGAAAATGCAATTGAAGTGATGTTCCGTCACGGCCATCTTGGTACACCCCGCACTCGTCCACAGTAAACCTACAGTCAGAAGACGGCAAAGCCGACATCTGATTACACTCACCAAAGACTTGCATTTCACACTTATTGTTACCAGTAAATCCAGCTTATTTAGTGAAATACAGTATTTGGAAGTCACAGGTTTGCTGATCTGACAGAACACCAATGCTTTTTAAAATTCAACATCAAAACAGTTTGACTGATTTCTAAATACTGTATTTCACTATATAAGCTTTTACTGGTAAAAATAAGTGTAAAAAGATGTCCGCTTGCCGCTGTCTGACTGTAGGCTTACTGCAGACGAGTGTGGGGTGTACAAAGATGGCCGTGACAGAACGTCACTTCGGTGGCATTTTCTGATAGAACACCAGTGTTCTTTCAGATTAGCGAAGCCTTTAGATAATGTAACGGAAGTGACGTTCTGTCAGCTGCGCATGCGTTCCACTGCTACCAGGTTTGCTAATCTGACAGAACACCTGCAGTCAGAAGAAGGCAGCGGACATCTTGCTACAGTAGGAACTTGGTAGCGGCGGAACGCATGCGTAGATGACGGAACAAGGGGACCCAAATGTCCAGCCAGTGCATCCATCCGCCAGCTGGTCGAGAAGCCACACAAAGGTGGGATTGGCTCTCAACTATAGTAACCCGGATGTAATCGGCACCATTTTTAAAAAATTGAAAGCATTTAAAAACACTGCTCTTGGCGTTTTGAATCCTTTTAAGGGCACGGGAGGGGTTTGGGGTCTTATAGACCCCAGATATCTACATAAAGAGTACCTGTCACATGCCTATTGCTGTTGCAAGGATGCTTACATTCTTTGTCACACTAATTTAAAATTGATAAAAAAAAAAAAAAAAAAAAGTAAAGAAACAGTGTAAAAAAAAAAAAAAAAAAACACAAATTAATAATTTTATAAAATAATAAAAGAAAGAAAAATGTAACGTGCCCCCATTCTCGCACGCAAAGGCGAACTCCGTCCCACATGCACGCAAACAGTGATCGTCCCACAATGGAGGTATCCCCGTGAACGCAAGATCATGGGCAGTAATTCTAGCACCAGACCTTCGCTGTAAATCTAAAGTGATAACCTGTAAGGCCCCATTCACATCTGAGCATTTTGTATCTTGAAGCCTGAAGCTACAAACTGCTGGAGGGGAAAAAAATCAATTATTATCTATGGAGATTGTTCACATCTCCACTCCAAATTGCCTGAAGCCAGAAGCCCCAAAACGCCTGAAGCTCAAACAAGTTCTGGAGCTTCTTTTTAGCCAGAATATGGCGTTTTTCTTCTTTTTACATTGGTGACCATTTGACCTGTACAAAATCTTGGTAAAAACATGCGACTTTCTGCCTGAAAACAAAACGCTCAGGTGTGAATGCAGCCTAAAGGTTTTTTAAAGCGCCGTCTATGGATAGTAAAATTGATGTCGTTTGTCGCCGTTGCACAATAGAATTTTTTTTTTTTTACCAAAGACATGTAGCAGAATACATTTTGGCCTACATTTATGACAAAATTTGATTTTATTGGATTTATTTTAGAATAGAAAGTAGAAAATATTATTTTTTCCAAATTTTTTCCAAATTTTTTTTTTTTTTTTTTTTTTCGTTTATATTGCAAAATATGAAAAACCAAGTGCTGAATAAATACTGCCAAAAGAAAGCTCTCTTTGTGTGAACAAAATGATAAAAATTAAATTTGGGTACAGTGTAACATGACCGCGCAATTCTCATTGAAAGTGCGAGAGCACAGAAAGCTGAAAATTGGTCTGGGAAGGAAGGGGGGGGGTGAAAGTATCCAGTATTGGAGTGGTTATAAGTGGTTGTAAACGCTTGTGTGTGACTTTTACCTAAAAGGTAAGCCTAGAAGAAGGCTTACCTATAGGTAGTGGAAATATATCCTGACCGTGCGGGGGAGATATTTCACTTGTAGTGCGCCAATGTCGTCATCGGCGCATGTGCTGTGAAGAAACGGACCTCCGTGCCCTTTTTTTCTTCTCCAGCACGTGCCGTGACTGACGGCTCCCATGCGCAGGAGTGACGTCATGCAGCTCCGGCAGTCACAGACTGACCGGAGCACAGTCCACGGCAGCGGAAGGAAGAGGGCCTGCATGGAGGACAGCGTGGGCTTAGTTTGCAGGTAAGTGTCACATATTGGGCTAGTATGCAATGCATACTAGCCCATTATGCTTTTAATTTGCAGGATTTGCAGGGAGCAAAAGAGGAAGTAAAACCCATCAGGGTTTACTTCCTCTTTAAGGTTTCTTGGTTGTCACTTGGCAACTCGAAGTTTCAACTCCCCTCCTATAAATTTTCTAAAGGACTAAGGTCTGAAGACTGGCTAGGCCACTCCATAATGTGCTTCTTCTTGAGCCACTCCTCTGTTGCCTTGGCGGTATGTTTTAGGTCATTTTCATGCTGGAAGACCCATCCATGACCCATCTTCAGTGTTCTGGCTGAGGAAAGAATGTTCTCATCTATGATTTTACAATACATGGCCCCATCCATTGCCCCCTCAATGTGGCAAAGTTGGCCTGTACCTTTAGCAGAGAAACAGCCCCAAAGCCTAATGTTTCCACCTCTGTGCTTGACTGTATGTATGGTGTTCTTAGGGTCATAGTCAGCATTTTAATTCCTCCAAACAGGTGAGTTGGGGTAATGCCAAAGAGTTCAATTTTGGTGTCATCTGACCACAGCACTTTCTCCCAATCCCTCTCTGAATCATTTAGATGTTCATTGGCAAACTTCAGACAGGCCTGTACATGTGATTCCTTGAGGGGGAACGACCTTGTGGGTGCTGTAGGATTTTAATCCATGGCGGCGTATTGTGTCACCAATGGTTTGTTTGGTGACTATGGTCCCAACTGCCTTGAGATCATTCACAAGCTCCTCCCGTGTAGTTCTGGGCTGATCCCTCACTTTTCTCATGATCATCCTCACCCCATGAGGCAAAATCTTGCATGGAGCTCCAGACTGAGGGTGATTGATGGTTATTTTGTATTTCTTCCATTCGCAAATAATCACTCCAACAGTTGTCTCCTCACCAAGCTTCTTGCTGATGGTCTTGTAGCCCATTCCAGCCTTGTGCAGGTCTACAATATTGTCCCTGACATCCTTTGACAGCTCTTTGGTCTTGCCCATGAAGGTGAGGTTTGAATGGAAGAAAGAGATTCTGTGGACAGGTGTCTTTTATACACATAACAAGCTGTTGTTAGCAGCACCTTCTTACAGAGAAAGTAAACCATGATGGGTTTCACTTCCTCTTTGTTTCCCTGCAAAGGTAAAGCATAATGGGCTACTATGCATCGCATAGTAGCCCATTATGTGTCACTTACCTGACACAGGAGCCGCTGTCACTGCTGTCCCCTCTTCCACGAAGCGCCCATCTTCCTTCCGGGTATCGCTGCTCCGGCACTGTGATTGGCTGGAGCTGCGATGATCACAGGCAACGGCACACATGCGCCGTAGACAGCGGTGCCCGTCTCTTGCAGGAGATATTTCTTGCACCTACAGGAAAGCCTTAATCTAGGTTTACCTGTAGGTAAAAGTGGTCTGTAAGGGTTTACAACCACTTTAAATTGACAGGACTGATCTGTGTACCACATGAGCACATACTATAGACCAGGGATCCTCAAACTACAGCCCTCCAGCTGTTGCAGAACTACACATCCCATGAGGCATTGTAAAACTCTGACATTCACAGACATGACTAGGCATGATGGGAATTGTAGTTCCTGAACAACTGGAGGGCCGTAGTTTGAAGACCCCTGCTATAGACAGTCTGTGGGAGCCAGAATTGTTGTTGGCCGGTAGGGGATCAAATACTTAATTTACTCACTGAACTGCAACTCAATTTATAACATTTGTACCATGTGTTTGTTTTTTTTTTTTGGGGGGGGGGGGGGGGGGGGGGGGGATTTTGGTTGATATTCTGTCTCTAGCATTTAAAATGCACCTATGATAACAAATATAAATCCTTAATTTCTTTGTCGGTGGGCAGACTTACCAGATCTGCAGGGGATTTCCCCACTGTAACAGACCAAAAGAGGTCTTATATAATTACTGGCTTCTTGTAAGTTCATTGATCAGGTAATCAAAAATGTTTGATGCATATATATAATTATAATAATTATTAAAATAAGCTGGCAACACCCTTTTTAAATATAACTTTCAAGAGCAAATGTTGTCTTGTTCAGCATCTTCTGCTTTATGTAGAACAGTGTGATCTCTATGTGGTGCAGAGAGAAGACAACCAGACGGACAGAAGGAATGCTGAGTGGAGGATTACAAGAGAGGAACTGAGCTGTCCTTGTTACTTCTGGAACTGCATCACCAGGACGGTCACGGTCTCCGCAGCTGTGATGATGTCATGATCATGTGACCTCACCCCACGGGGACAATTTTCTGAGCAGGCAAGCAAAGCAACACACACACTACCAAGGTATTTTATATTTCCGTATGATACGGAATGTTGTGGATAGACCACCTGTTATGAGAGAAATATTCCTTGCTGAGCTCTCCTACTGAAAATACTGGCTGCCTGGCCTTCATGCTAACCCTCTTGCTTCCACTAGGCCACTAACCAAAAATACGTTTACAATTACTTTTACACTGCCAGCGCCCGGGCGTTGTCGGTAAAGTGCCGCTATTTTTATTGGTGCTTTACCAACGTTTTTGAAAATGCTTTTCTTCCGCCAGCGGGGCACTTTTAACCCCCGCTAGCGTCCGAAAAGGGGTTAAAAATGCCCGCAAAACGCTGCTGCCCATTGATTTCAATGGGCAGGGGCGCATTAGGAGCAGGGCGCTTTTAACACCCGCTAGCTGCCGAAAAAGGGTTCAAAATGCCACAAAGCGCCGCTGCCCATTGAAATCAATGGGCAGCAGCGCTTTGTGGGCATTTTGAACCCTTTAGGAGCGGGGCGCTTTTAATCCCCCACTAGCGTCCGAAAAAGGGTTAAAAATGCCCGCAAAGCACTGCAGGGGCGCTTTGGGAGCGGTGTATTCACAGAGCTGCAAAGAAGCTGCTTGTAGGACTTTTTTTTTTTACGTCCTGCCAGCGCAGCGCCCCAGTGTGAAAGCACTCAGGCTTTTACACTGGGATTGCACCTGAGGGCTTTTTTAGGCGCTTTACAGACGCTATTTTTAGCGCTAAAGCACCTGAAAAACGCCTCCAGTGTGAAAGGGGTCTAAAGAGTAACTTTTTTTATATAACGCTTTTTATTAAATCCTAAGTCCTGTCACTTTTAAATAGTTTGTTTGGGCCAAGCTTATAAGAAAATGTTTAATCGCTTTTTTTTTTGTGAATTCTCTTCCAGAGCTCCTCTAAGTTTTTATTTTTTTATTTTTTTATGGTTATTTTGAGACGCAATTAGTGTTCACCTGCCCGCCACCTGCTGTTAAAATCTTGTGTTATAACATAACCATAAAATACAATGGCATTGTAAACACTAGCCTTCTGTTCTTTACAATGGGCTGAGGGAGGTGAGGGGGGCCTTAAAACTGCAGCAATACATAAATCCCTTTTAAAGCATTTTTCCACCTCTACAGCCAATTGTTAGAAACTCCACTTTGTTTGTTATGTGTTCTCATTCACATAACACACCAAATGATAACTCTTTAGGCAGCTTCTGTTGTTCTGTTTAAGGCCCCTTTCACACTGGGGCGGTTTGCAGGCGCTATTGCAGGAGCGACGCTTTGCGGGCGGTATTAACCCTTTTTCAGGCCGCTTGTGGGGGGTAAAACCGCCCCGCTAGCGGCTGAAATGCGCCGCTAAATCGGCGCTAAATATAGTGCCGCTTTACCGCCAGCGCACCCAGCGCCCCAGTGTGAATATAGCCTTACTTAAAATATGCTTATTTATAGACAGATTGGGTTAAAAGTGCATTAACATACAATGTACCTCCGGAGCCTTGACATCTTTAACCACTTGTTGACCGCCTTATAGCACTTTTACTGCTACAGGGCAGCAGCTGTGTGCAAGATCACGTGTGTGTGTGTGTGTGTGTGTGTGTGTGTGTGTGTGTGTGTGTGTGTGTGTGTGCGCGTGTGTGTGCATATACGTGATCCTCCACTTCCGCCTGCAGAAAACATGCGCTACCGGCGGGCCACTGTGATAATTTACAACAGAAATTAATCTGCGGGTCCCGGGGACTCAATGTCCTCCAGCACCCGCTGATCGTTATGCATACTCAGTTCTCTGTGTTCTACTATGTAAACAAGACTCGTCTCAGTTCTGACAGAGGGGAAGGAACGATCCTGTGTTCCTGCAAAGTAGAGGATAGAATCGATCTCTTCCCCTAGTGAAAGCAGCACACTGTGTACACAAAAACACTGACTAGGCGCACAGTTAACCCTAGATGTTGTACCCCTTCCCAGCCAGTGTCATTAGGACAGTGCATATTTTTAGCACTGGTCACTGTATTGGTGTCACTGGTTCCCGCAAAGTTTCAAAAGTGTCAGTTAGGCTGCTTTCACACTGAGGCGGGCCGGCGGTAAAGCGGCGGCTATATTTATATTTTTATTTAAGATGCGGCTTGCAGGACAATGTGAAAGCCCTCGGGGCTTTCACATTGGAGTGAATTGAACGGCTCTTTCAGGGCGCTTTGCAGGCGCTATTTGTAGCACTTTAGCGCCTGAAAAGCGCCTCAGTGTGAAAGTAGCCTTAGTGTCTGATAGTCCTGCTGCAATATCGCAGTCCAGCTATAAGTCACCAATTGCCGCCATTACTAGTATAAAAAAAATATATTTAAAATTGTATATCTCTATCCCATAGTTTGTAGATGCTAAAATGTTCACATAAATCAATCAACATATGTTTATTGGGATTTTTTTTTTTTTTTTTTTTTTTACTAAAAATGTAGCAGAATACATATTGGCCTAAATTTTATGAAGAAATTTGATTTAAAAAAAAAAAAAATTGGATATGTTTTATAGCAGAAAGTAAAAAATAATATATATTTATTTTTTTTTTTCAAAATTGTCGGTCTTTTTATGTTTATAGCGCAAGAAATAAAAATTCCCAGCTGTGATCAAATACCACCAAAAGAAAGCTGTGTTTGTGGCGGGGGGACATCCAATTTTATTTGGGTACATCGTCGCACGACCGCACAATTGTCAGCTAAATTAACACAGTGCTGTATCGCAAAAAATGGCATGGACATTGTGACGGACCTCGTACCCAAGATGTCCGCCGTAACTGCTTCCTCCGTCCGGTACCATACAATCCAAGACCCTTTAGCCCACCCAGTCACCAGACAACACCAGTGTAGGGTACATCAGGAATTTACTTTTATTTGACATGTCACACACATATATACAGCCAGATGACTAAGACCTAACTTAATTAGCATGAGCTAATTATCTTAATCAACACTGGACTCCTTCATTCAATTGCAGGGTTAATTAGCACACACAACAATAGGTGAAACACTCCTACAAGCCAGACTATACTGATTTACACAACAGACAGGCTGGCTGGAGTTCATGACATTAGCATCTGACAGCTTGTGTCCCAACAGTGTCATTCAGTGTATTGCTAATATGCCAAATACATATACAGATTCTATGTGTATTGGGGGGCCAGCATGGACCTGAATCCAAGTAACACCAGCTCAGGGGTCCCAGGCTTGCAGCTCAAAGAGCACCGTTCCCCCAAATGCCAGGGCCCATAATCACAAGGTAATAGGCTCGCATTCAGTCCCCTCCAACAGCCTGTGTCCCGGCTAGGTCTGTCACAGACATGAAGGTGGTAAATCTTCAAGTGGTTAAAGCAGGCCACAGATGACTCAATATTTTGACTTGATGGGGGAATTGAGTGGAAGGAAAGAAAATCGCTCAGTTCCACCATCAACACGCTCAGTGTTGATGGGGGAATGCCTCCTGCAGCACTAATGTGTTCTGCTGGCGGGGTGCTCAGAAACTTTCCTGGCTGGCAGAATACTATGTTTACTTGTAGTGGCTATAGCCGCAGGCAGTAATTGCATGCCAAATATCCAACAGGCTGGTTGTACCCAAGATGATTGAGGGATCGACTTGGGTACAATCAGCCTGCCCATACATGGATCGAAATTTGACCAGTCCCTGCTGAACAAGCCAAATTTCGATCCATGTATGGTTGGCTTAACACTTTTGTTAGGCATGACAATGGAGGAGATTTACTAAACTGGAGCACTCAGAATCTGGTGCAGATTTTGGATTAGGTGACATACCAACCTAGACTCAAAATAAAAATAACGCACAACGCATAATGTGACTTTTTGAGAATTTCTGGATTTGAATAGTTCTAAGACTTTGTGATTACCTTTTATCTCTTGCTTTCAGTAGACCGATATTGCAGATGTCTTGTCTGATCTTGTTTATTGTGGAAACAGACCCCCCCTTGCATTTACATATCATTTCTCTTGTATTGTGCAATGTGCCCTGAAAGCATTCTGCAGAATTCTGCCAGCAAAACTTGTGATTGGTGAATGACTTGGTGCTCTGTTTACGTCCCAAGGATCTGCTCCTGGGATTTTATAGGCCAGGTGCGGTCCTGCATTCAGAAGGCTCAATTAATATGATTTTTTTTTTTACCTTTCTGCGGTTTTAGGTCCCAAAATGCTTGCTGGAATGGAAGAGCTGCTCCTGTTGCCCGGAGAGGTGGTAAAAGATATGGGTAAGCAAAATACCTTTCTTTTTTTTAAATCGGGGCATGACATATGTGATGTTAAATAAAGTGCAAAATAAGTCAGTCAAAAAATGTCCAGGAATAGTACTTAAAAGGGATATGCAAAAATATTGCTTGCTGACATAAAATAAAACTTTAATGCATAATATGGATCATAAACATATCAAGTGAAAAAAAAATCCTTGAAGTCATGTGACGAGTGATGAAACAGGGTGGGACTTGGTGACGTCATTGCGCACGAACAGGAAATCACTATCTTCACAGAGTCAAGACACTGCAATATCCAAGTGATGAATAAGGGGCTCACACACCCTGATTGTTTCAAGTGTAATGCCTTGCTGCACTAGAGGAAATACACCCTAAAATGTGAGTTTTGATTTTTAGAGTTTTTTTATTAAAGAAATGTTTTTTAAAAAATTCAGCACTATGTCAGTTTGTCAGATTTTTATGAGCACTTTATATATGAGGATTACTGCATACCGGAACAAGTGTCCCTGGAACACCAGCTGCCAGCCATTGGAATATATACCCCTTAAAGGGGAAGGCTTACAGTGACCTGTGGAAGGTCTGTATGTGAGGTGAGCGCATAGTTTGGATGGTGAAGAGGCACTGGAGGGGATTTGTGATAAACGCCACATGCGCAGAGGAGTTTTATTTTTTATTTTTATTCAATGAACTTTTGGTCAGGGGCTGAATATATATATATATATATATATATATATATATATATATATATAAATTAAATAAATTATATTATATTTTTTTTGTTTGATCACATAGACTGAAATTATTAGATGTTGCTTTTATATTTGATGTTTTTTATTCACTACTGTATTTTTTTCACTTAATATGTTTATAATCCATATTATGCATTAAGGTTTTATTCCTTGTCAGCAGGCAATATTTTTGCATATCCCTTTTAGGTACTATTTTAGGTATCATTTATTGTAATATATTATTCCTGCACATTTTTTGACTTCTTATTTGCTTATTTTGCACTTAATTTAACACAGCATATTAGAGGGGTAGCGCTTTACCATTTACTATTCACTATTTGAGTTTATGTGGGAACACATCTAGATGTACAGCAGCAAACCCCAACTTTTTTCTGTATTTTTTGCACATAGTAGCGGAGGGGATCAGGCACTAAATTTAGATAATATATAACAGGGATATGCAATTAGTGGACCTCCCAGCTGTTACAGAACTACAAGTCCCATGAGGCATAGCAAGACTCTGACAACCACAAGCATGACACCCAGAGGCATGATGGGACTTGTAGTTTTGCAACAGCTGGAGGTGCGCTAATTGCATATCCCTGATATATAACGTATAAGTCCCCTTCCACACGGTGGGGGAACTCTGCCAGTAGTCTGCCTGCTCAGCAGGGAATCTGTCTGCTGATCAAGCAGATGGCTGTTCCATGCTTATGCACAGCAGACACAGCCCGCTCTCCTCTATAGGCGGTCAGATGTAAACGGACTGCCTGTCTGTTTACACCCGACTGCCGTCCGATCCGTTAGACGAATAGGGAACAGATCCCCGATCCATCTGTTTTTATCAGGTCAGTTTGGATGTCGGCAGGTGTAAACGGACACACGTCCGCTTACATCCACTGCTCCATAGAGGATAATGGAGAATCCGATCGGGTCTGCCTGAAAAACTGACAGGCGGATCAGATTGGTCTGCCTGTGTGAAAGGGGCCGAAAGTGAATAATCCTAATGATTGGCAAATGGGAGCTTCCAGTGTCACCTGTAAAGCCTGTATACATAGTATTTTTTGGACCATAAGACGCACTTTTTTCCCCCAAGAAATATGGGGGAAAATGTCTCTGCGGTCTTGCCCTAAGCTGACCGCTTTCTGGACAGCGATTTGTACCATCTCACAAAAATTCACAGACTTTCAGATCCTGAATGATCCGGCATTTTTTCTACTCCACATATCTACTCTACCCCCCAGAATATATAAAAAATCCTTACTACGTCACCTGACAAAGGCAGCCAAATCCTGCATTCCCTTACTCTGGAAACAACAATGTCCACCGACCACAGCAATGTGGCTGCGGAAAGTGGAAGACCTAAACAAGATGGAGGACTTGATAATGACAGCCCAAGACAGACATGAAACCTACAAGACAACTATCTGGGACATGTTTATATATTCAGAGGAAGGTAAATCCCTCTCTGAGACCTGAACTACTAAAAAAATCAATCCCAGATAGAGGTCCTGTGCTGACCTACAACACAGAGATAAATACACCCAAAACGCCACTCTTCCCCCCCTCTACTGTACTTGTCTTTTCTTTTTCTTTTACTTCTTCGCTTTGTCGCTACCCCTAATTCATTCATCTTACTTTTTTAGATAAGATAATTGTTTGGAATCTAGAGGCATGGGCTACCCGTCATCTTTAACATTTTTATGTACTAGACTTGTGTAGCCGAGCGATAACTGTACTAGGGCTGAAACAACTAATCGATTATGAAATTAATCGATTACTATTTTCATAATCTATTAATCGGCCAGTAATATAATGGGGTTAAAAAAATATAGCCCTTTATAGTACAAAAAGAGCAAATAATCGCTACTGTAAATAATACTTTCACAGTTCTACAGTAAAAAAATAAAAAAAAACCCTTACAGTAATGATTATCTGCTTTTTTTTTTTTTTTGTACTATAAAGGGCTCATTTTTTTTATTTATTTTTTTAACCCCATTATGTTATTAAACGTCTTAGACCTGGTTCACATCTATGTGTTTTTTGGTGCTTTTTGCAGAAACGTACTACAGTTCATTTACATGGTTTCCTATGGGACACGTTCACATCTACGCTTTTTTCAGCTGCTGCATATTTGGAAAGGGTCAGGGACTTTTTTTTTAATGCAAAGCAGTGTTTTTTTTGGTTCAATATACTTCAATAGAGAAGCTGCAGAAAAGCATGTAATACATTTTTGCAGCAATTTGTGTTTTTTTAATCTGCCCAACAACAAATTGGCCAAAAAACAGTATGTCTCTTCTAATAGTATATACAGTACATCTCCTCTAATAGTGTATACAGTATATCTCTTCTGTCTGTTATTCTCAGAGTGGATTTGATATTTTCCTCCCTAACCATATAGTTGGTTGTTTATATTTACCACTGCATAGAGATATTTAAGAATAAATTGCCTTTTTTTTTTTTAAACTTTACATATTAACTAAATTATACACCACACATTTTTTTTAAGGTTATTAATCGAAACAATAATCGGCCAACTAATCGATTATAAAAATAATCGTTAGTTGCAGCCCTAAACTGTACATGTAATGGAATCCTCAACGTGCGTACTGAATGTTCTGTTGTACACTACTCCCTATTGTGACACAGGATTAGAAAGCTGCGACCTTCACTGTTTCAAGTTACTGCTGTACTTTTTAGGGCCTTGCCCTAAGTTTGAAAACTCCAATAAAAAATATATTTGAAAAAAAAATGTCTCTGCGTCTTATGGTGCTTCAGCCCCCCCCCCCCCCATGCCGCTGCTGGCACCGCCACCCTGCTACTGCCCCCTACTACATGCTGGACCGGAAGACAGGCATCCCAGGCCCCTGCGAGTGCCGGGCGATCTCCTGGCTGGGCCTGACACCTGCTGAGAAGACAGAGCAGCCCGAACAATGGCACAGGTCAGGCTGCATTTCTATGGCAATGGTCAGGCTGCATTTCTATGGCAATGGTCGGGCTGCATTTCTATGGCAATGGTCGGGCTGCATTTCTATGGCAATGGTCGGGCTGCATTTCTATGGCAATGGTCGGGCTGCATTTCTATGGCAATGGTCGGGCTGCATTTCTATGGCAATGGTCGGTCTTCATTTCTATGGCAATGGTCGGTCTTCATTTCTATGGCAATGGTCGGGCTGCATTTCTATGGCAATGGTCGGTCTTCATTTCTATGGCAATGGTCGGGCTGCATTTCTATGGCAATGGTCGGTCTTCATTTCTATGGCAATGGTCGGGCTGCATTTCTATGGCAATGGTCGGTCTTCATTTCTATGGCAATGGTCGGGCTGCATTTCTATGGCAATGGTCGGGCTGCATTTCATGGGCACTGGTAAATATTTTAGTACACCATTTGGTTCAGAATATTTTTTTTTTTCTTGCTTTCCTCCTCTAAAACCTAGGTGTGTCTTATGGAGCGAAAAATACGGTACTTCTTTTGTAAAGCACCCAGCTAATTATAAAAACTAAACGCTGCTTTACAGAAACAAAATGACCCACTATTATAGTCTCTCTATCAGTCCCATCACACTCTGTAGATAATTGGGAGGCAAGTGGTTGCTTGTGTTGTGAACACGTCATGCTGATGCTGGCTTTACCTGCTAGTGAGACACCTTGTTTCAGCAAGAATGAACAGTCTACAAAGTTGTAGAGCTGCACGATTTTGGCAAAAAAAAAAAAAAACATTACCTGAAAGGTGCCAATTGTGGCACCGGAGGGGGGGAGGAATCCGATAAGCGGAAGTTCCACTTTAGGGTGGAGCTCCGCTTTCAGTCAGTTTCTTATGAAATGATGTTGCTCATTATAAAATGAGTTTTATATTGAACATTATGTTTGCATCACAGAGGTAATTCTGTGTTTTTCTTTTGTAGCTAAAGATGTCACATACATCTGTCCATTTACTGGGGCCATCCGGGGGAGTTTCACAGTTACCAACTACAGACTGTACTTTAAAAGTTTGGAGCGGGTAAGACCATTTACTGATTTCTCTTTGATTCATTTTTGTTTGTTACCCCAACATTTCATACCTGATATGTGTCTGTTGTACCATGTATGTCTGCTAAGAAGTATACGGTTCCCTTTGTATTGCTTCCTTTATGTGAAATACCTGGTGATCCTAGGAGGTCCCTGCTTTCCTTTTGCATATGACCACACTAGGCATGAGAGCACATCCATCTCAGCGTGGTCAGTTTTCTGGCTTCGCTGGGAGAACAGCCTGCATGTCTTCCACTTGTGCTGAAATACCTCCCTGCACAGCTCTTCACTGGGAAGATCCGTGTATTGCTGAGAACGGAGGTGATGTAAACAGAAAAAGGGTATTTATAATAAGAGAGATTTTATATATATATATATATATATATATATATATATATATATATATATATATATATATATATATATATATATATATATATATATATATATATATATATATATATATATAATCTCTCTAACACATATACAACTAAGGCTAAAACAACTAATCGGCATAATCGATTATGAAAATAATTGTCAACTATTTTCATAATCGATTAGTTGGCCTGCATACAGAATTATTTGTTTACATATCAGAAAATACAGTGAAGCACATCATCCATCCATGTCAGAAGACACAGTGCAGCACACATATAGCTCAGTACACTGTTCATACATGCCGGTGGGGGACCCCAGAAGAGGAGGATTGGGCTGCTCTGTGCAAAACTATTAGACAAAGCAGGTAAGTGTGTGACAAATTTGTTTATTAAAAAAAAAAAATCCCAATGTTTACCATCACTTTAAAGAATGTGTGCAGAGAGAAATCAGCATCTGAACCCAGAGAATGTTGAGGCTGATAGACTGGAGGTGATATAAGGCTTTACAATTACATTTAAAATAAAAGTTTACCAGTATTGTGCATTATATTTAATCCATTAAAAAAAAATGTCTCAGCCTTTAGTACTACTGTAATCTAAAAAGATTTATACCCCCCACTTTTCATATAGCTTCATGTCTGACTTTAAGTTCACTATACCCTGTGTATATATACTTCGGGGGTGTATGTATGTATGTATGTATATATGTGTGTATGTGTATGTGTGTGTGTGTATATATATATATATATATATAATAAACACACAAAATATATTTATATACACTGTGATACCGAGGCAAAGCAATGCCTTGAGCTCACATGCAAACGATGAACCGAAATTGATGTCTCTTCCAGTTTCAGATGCACCCTTTCCTGGCCAGCACAGCCAGTAGACATATCTAACCAAGCCAATCTGTGCTTGGTTAGATGGTGTGAAGGGCAGGGGATACACTGGGGTCTATTAGACCCCCAATGTCTCCATAAAGGAGTACCTGTCACCTGCCCAATGCTTTCACATAGGGGTTTATTAACTCCTTGTGATAGCAATCAAGTAAAAACAATAAATGAAAGGAAAAAGTAACGAAAAAAATAAATAATAATAAAATATATAAAGAAAAAAACGTATTTATAATCCTGAATATAAGGAAGTTGCAGCTGTATTTCTGGGTGTGTTTACTCATTATTTATAATGTAGATCAGCCAAATTCAGCCCTTTGCTTGCTTTTTATGTGGCTTATTGGGCATTGCCCCCCCCCCCACTGTCAGCAACAATGGGGCATAGTTCCTGACACTGACACCAATGATGGGGCACTATTCCTGCCACTGACACCAATGATGGGGCACTATTCCTCTCACTGACACCAATGATGGGGCACTATTCCTCCCACTGACACCAATGATGGGGCACTATTCCTCCCACTAACACCAATGACGGGGCACTATTCCTCCCACTGACACCAATGACGGGGCACTATTCCTCCCACTGACACCAATGATGGGGCACTATCCCTCCCACTGACACCAATGATGGGGCACTATTCCTCCCACTGACACCAATGATGGGGCACTATTCCTCCCACTGACACCAATGATGGGGCACTATCCCCCACTGACACCAATGATGGGGCACTATCCCTCCCACTGACACCAATGATGGGGCACTATCCCTCCCACTGACACCAATGATGGGGCACTATTCCTCCCACTGACACCAATGATGGGGCACTATTCCTCCCACTGACACCAATGATGGGGCACTATTCCTCCCACTGACACCAATGATGGGGCACTATTCCTCCCACTGACACCAATGATGGGGCACTATTCCTCCCACTGACACCAATGATGGGGCACTATTCCTCCCACTGACACAATGATGGGGCACTATCCCTCCCACTGACACCAATGATGGGGCACTATCCCTCCCACTGACACCAATGATGGGGCACTATCCCTCCCACTGACACCAATGATGGGGCACTATCCCTCCCACTGACACCAATGATGGGGCACTATCCCTCCCACTGACACCAATGATGGGGCACTATATTCCTCCCACTGACACCAATGATGGGGCACTATTCCTCCCACTGACACCAATGATGGGGCACTATTCCTCCCACTGACACCAATGATGGGGCACTATTCCTCCCACTGACACCAATGATGGGGCACTATTCCTCCCACTGACACCAATGATGGGGCACTATTCCTCCCACTGACACCAATGATGGGGCACTATCCCTCCCACTGACACCAATGATGGGGCACTATCCCTCCCACTGACACCAATGATGGGGCACTATCCCTCCCACTGACACCAATGATGGGGCACTATCCCTCCCACTGACACCAATGATGGGGCACTATCCCTCCCACTGACACCAATGATGGGGCACTATTCCTCCCACTGACACCAATGATGGGGCACTATTCCTCCCACTGACACCAATGATGGGGCACTATTCCTCCCACTGACACCAATGATGGGGCACTATTCCTCCCACTGACACCAATGATGGGGCACTATTCCTCCCACTGACACCAATGATGGGGCACTATTCCTCCCACTGACACCAATGATGGGGCACTATTCCTCCCACTGACACCAATGATGGGGCACTATTCCTCCCACTGACACCAATGATGGGACACTATTCCTCCCACTGACACCAATGATGGGACACTATCCCTCCCACTGACACTATGGGGCACTGCTTATGTCCACTAAAACATGACATTTTCTATTTCCGCTGGCCACAGTCCGGCCCCCCTAAAGTTTGAAGAACAGTAAACTTGCCCTTTGTTTAGAAAGTTTGGAGACCCCTGATGTAGATGGTAGTTGACTTCCTGAAGGATAATTCTTAATTAGGCATATGGGTGCTTAATCCCAATGTATAACCGCATCATGTACTACAAAAAAAAAAACAAAAGCATGTAAAATCTTTTATTCACTATAGTGTGTATTATATTGTATAACCTTTTATGTTGCTGTTCAGGGAGGATCAAAGAGGAATACTATTGAGTCCGCTGGCAGGGATTTCAGAGTCTATACAAGGGAGGGGTTCACAAGTAAATAACATGCATAAAATACATTAAATGTACAGCTGTGGCCAAAAGTTTTGAGAATGACACAAATATACATTTTCACAAGGTCTGCTGCCTCGGTTTTTATAATGGCAATTTGCATATACTTCAGAATGTTACGAAGAGTGATCAGATATATTGCAATTAATTGCAAAGTCCCTCTTTGCCATGAAAATGAACTTAATTCCATAAAAAACATTTCCACTGCACTGAAATGAAGAAGGCTTCAGGGCGCCAAAGAAAGTCCAGCAAGCGCCAGGACCGTCTCCTACAGTTGATTCAGCTGTGGGATCGGGGCACCTCCAGTGCAGAGCTTGCTCGAGGATGGCAGCCGGCTGGCGTGAGTGCTTCTACAAGCACAGCGATTTTGGAGGATGGCCTGGTGTCAAGAAGGGCAGCAAAGAAGCCACTTCTCTTTAGAAAAAACATCAGGAACAGACTGATATTCTGCAAAAGGTTCAGGGATTGGACTGCTGAGGACTGGGGTAAAGTCATTTTCTCTCATGAATCCCCTTTCCGATTGGCGCATTCGGAAAAAACCTTGTCCAGAGAAGAAAGGGTGAGCGTTACCATCAGTCCTGTGTCATGCCAACAGTAGGGCATCCTGAGACCATTCATGTGTTGCTTCTCATCCAAGGGAGTGGACTCACTCACAGTTTTGCCTAAGAACACAACCATAAATAAAGAATGGTACAAAACATCCTCCAAGAGCAACTTCTCCCAACCATCCAAGAACATTTTGGTGGCAAACAATGGCTTTTCCAACATGGTGGAGCAGCTTGCCATAAGGCAAAAGTGATAACTAAGTGGCTTGGGGAACAAAACATCAAAATTTTGGGTCCATGGCCAGGAAACTTCTGACAAACTCCAAGCATTGATTATGCAAGAATGGGCTGCCATCCGTCAGGATGTGGCCCAAATGTTGATTGACAGGGCGAATTGCAGAGGTCTTGAAAAAGAAGGGTCAGCACTGCAAATATTGACTCTTTGCATGAACTTCATGTAGTTATGAAATGCTTGTAATTATACTTCAGTATACCATAGTAACATCTGCCAAAGAGGTTTAAAACACTGAAGCAGCAGACTTTGTGAAAATGTAATATTTGTGTCATTCTCACAACTTTTGGCCATGGCTGTACATATAATCTTATGAAGAGATCTTTGTATAAATGTATGGGTCAACAGGGTCTCTTTAATCAATAGGTCTCTGGAAGATCAGAGTATGGACGCCAGGATTTCATTGTATGGGACTCTTCCCCAATCCAAATTGTGTAGTCAAGTTACATCTGCTCTGTTCTGATTGCAGAGAAAAAGGGAAGACTGACTACATTAATCAGCCTGGAGCTGGGCCTGGTAGTAAAGGAACTAAAGGCATCTTGAAACTGCCTCTCATTGTAGGACTCTGAGAATTGGAAGGTTGTGATCTGGGTAGATGTAGCCTTTAAGAAGGGCTGTTATTTGTTTATAAACAATGATGGTTCTGGAGCACAGAATTATCATATTATGTTTTTGGCAGGATCACCGCTTGATATTAGATGCTCCTCTGGGAATCATAAGTCGAATTGAAAGAATAGGAGGAGCTGCAAGTCGAGGAGACAATTCATATGGGATAGAAATTGTGTGCAAGGTAAAACAATGTGTGGTTTGGATGTACTACTTGCTTTGTGTTTTTCATGTTACTTCTCAAAATAATAATGACGTTACTGCTGATTTTCCAGGACATGAGAAACATGAGATTTGCCTACAAGCAAGATGGACACCCTCGCAAAACTGTGTTTGAGAGCCTCATGTCCTATGCCTTCCCATTGAATCACAATTTGGTAAGACCTGTCTGGGGGATTGCAAAGTGCTGTATACATACAGTGGTGCTTTAAAGTTCCCGACCCTCTTGTACATTTAATAATTCTGCAAGAATATGACCGTGTGATCTGTCATGTTCTAAAACTAAATATTGAGAACCAATTAAAGGAGTCAAAAATGCAATGCTGGTTCATTTGCTGTATAGCCGCTTGCCGAACGGTCAATAGCATATTTACTGCTAGAGGGCGGGTGCAGGGTGCAATTTGTCACAGCAGAAGTCAGTCAGTGGGTGCCGGACAATGGATGTCTGCCGGCACCTGCCGATCATTGAGAAAATACACAGAATGGAGCTCTGCCTATGTAAACAAGGCAGAGTTCTGTCTTGACATTGTGAAGTGATAGACTTTTTTTCCCCCTGCTTTGCAGGGAAAGAAAATCTATCACTTCCCTTAGTAAAAGCATCACACATAGTACACACAAACACTGGCTAGGCACACATTTAACCCTTTGATCGCCCTTGCTGTTTAACTTCTTCCCAGCCAGTGTCATTAGTCCAGTGAGAGTGCATATGTTTAGCACTGATCACTGTATTGGTGTCACTGGTTCTCAAAAAGTGTCAGTTTTCGAATGTCCGCTGCAATATCGCAGTCCTGCTAGAAGTCATTGATCGCCATCATTACTAGTATTAAAAAATTAAATAAAAGTACATATCCCATATTTTATGGACGCTATAGCTTTTTCGCAAACCAATCAATATATGATTCTTGGGATTTTTTTTTTTTTACTAAAAATATGTAGCAGAATACATATTGGCCTTAAATTTTATAGCAGAAAGTAAAACTTGTTTGTTTGTTTTTTTTATTATTGGTCTTTTTTTGTTTATAGTGCAAAAAATAGAAAATACAGAGGTGATCGAATACCACCAAAAGAAAGCTCTATTTGTGGGAAAAAAAAGTACATACATTCTTACTTGCCTGTGCAATTGTCAGTTAAGTAAGTCAGTTAGTAACGCAGTTGTGGTCAATAGTGCACAAGTGAAAAAAATAAAATAAAATATATATACACTCCGTATATATAGTGCTGGAGGTGTGTGAAATAAAATATACAATCCTTGTATGTAAATTAATATGTGAGTATGTGATCCTTATTATAAAAGAAATGCCAAACGTGCATATAAAATCTTATTTAATAGGTGAAAGTATTTGTTGTGTTGGTAAAATCAATCTTTCTAACACAGCACACAATTCCCAATCATCTTGATTGCTATCACTGAATCGTCGTTCAACTTTTTTTCATTTTACCAACACAACAAATACTTTCACCTATTAAATAAGATTTTATATGCACGTTTGGCATTTCTTTTATAATAAGGATCACATACTCACATATTAATTTACATACAAGGATTGCATATTTTATTTCACACACCTCCAGCACTATATATACGGAGTGTATATATATTTTATTTTTTTCACTTGTGCACTATTGACCACAATTGACATTGTGGCAATAATTATTTTTAAAGATCTATGCTCACATAATTAAGGTTGAATTGCGCACCATTTATACGCTATTTGTATATCTTTCACCTATTTTCAAGTGTGGGAACACTTTTAATGGTAGCAGCATTTCATTTAGTAATCTTATTTTATTCTATTAGATTTGGGGCTTTTAAATTATATATCAGCGCTTTAGTATACACCAATTTTTAAAGTAACGCAGTGCCGTATAACAAAAAATGGCCTGGTCATGAAGGGGGGTTACATTTTCTGGAGGACAAGTGGAAAACTGCTGCTGTATACTTTTGTATGTAAACCTTTTGCTTACTGGTGTGCCCCTCTAGGAAAGTAATATCTGCAACCATAGACAGTTCGAATATCGTCAGGTTCAGCATGAACTGGCTGAAATTCGAGCCATGTATGGCCAGGATAAATATGCCAATTTGATCAATCGATCAACTTGGGTACAACCAGCCTGCCAGATTTTACCGCAGAACCAAAGAGATTCGCACTGTGTGTGGCCGGTTTAAAGCTGACCACAGTGATGATGGAAGCATCCACCCGTTGTACCTGTTGTATTTTGACAGCTGATTATCAACTGAGAAATTTCCACCCAAATCCTTTGTTTTTTCAGTGTATGACCAGATTAGGGTAGAACATCCCACACTCCCTCCTGATTATCATCCTATTGAAACACCTAATTTATCCTTCTAATATAGTCCTAGAGATTCAAATACTTTTCCACACACAAACTTGTATCTTTGTATCATTTTCCCCTTATAAAAGAATAGGAAGTTTAATGTTTTTTACACTGTTTTAGGTCACATTTGTGCACAATTATGAAAAGTAAAAGGGTTCGCAAAACTGTAAGCACTCATGTAACTGGTGTAAGTCTTTTGAAACAGTTTGCTCTTGACATTACTAAATTTGCTAGCAAACTAATTTCACTGCTGTTATGTCCTTACAGCTTAAAGAGGAGCTTTAGTCAAATGTATGAAAATGAAAAGTCAACAGCTACAAAACCTTTAGCTGCTGACTTTTAATAAACAGAGACTCTCCCAGGGACCCAACGCTGTCCATTCCCCAGCCAGCTTTTTCACCAGTCTTTAGAGCCCGGCGCCGGCATCTTAAAGTGTTTGTTAAAAAACTTGATCCTGTTCCCTTAAAGCATGAAAAACAGCACAGTGCTTGTGCTGTGTCATTTGGCCCCCTGTATCATGTAAAAAACCTGGCTGATCCTCCCAGGTTTTGCCCCCCCCCCCCCCCCCTGGAAACTGACCACTGTTTATCATGGCTGCTGAGCCCTGGCACCGTTGGTCAGTTTACGTGCCTCCGTCATCCACAGCCCTCCTCTATCCTCTCTCCCCCCCTCTCTGCCTGTCAGTTGTGCCAGTTCCTGCCCCTCCTCTGCAGAAATAACTGTTATTTTCAGGCACTCGCCTGTCTTCCTTAAGACCCCTTTCACATTGAGGCGCTTTGCAGGCGCTAAAGTTCTAAAAATCGCCTTCAAACAGCCGCTGCTGTGTCTCCAGTGTGAAAGCCCAAAGCTTTCACACTGGAGTGGTGCGCTTGCAGGACGCAATGTCCTGCAAGCCGCATCTTTGGAGCGATGTAGGAGCAGTGTATTTACCCCTCCTAAAGCCCCCCTTCCCATTGAAAACAATGGGGCAGCGCTCCAAACCTGCCTGCAAAGCGCCGCTGCAACGGCGCTTTGCGGGTGGTTTTAACCCTTTTTCGGCCGCTGGCGGGGGGTAACACTGCCCCGCTAGCGCCGCTAAAGCGATAAGTAGCTTTAATGCTATGTTCCCAGTGTATCTGTTTTATTTAAAAAATGCCATTCTAGACTGTATTTCCAAGCGCCGCTCTGCACTCACGTGACCGGCCGCCTCTCTCCTCTATCTTTTCCTCCTCCTGGCTGGTGTCAGCGGGGGAATCTCGGCCCCTCCCGCTGTTGCTGTCAAATTGGGAGAGGGAGCAGCAGACGGTCATGTGAGCGCCGAAGGGCGCTCTGAAATACAGTATACAGTATAGAACGGCATTTTTTTAATAAAACCGGTTTTACAGGGCACATAGCATTAAGGAAGACAGGTGAGTGCCTGAAAATAAAACAGTGGGGTTACAACCACTTTAACTGTGGATAGTCAGCTGTTACTCCTTGCGGCTTCACAGCCGGTTGCCCACTGTGCCTGCATGAGCTGTGCTACAGTTCGTGAATGGTCCCGCAGTCTCTGTGACCTGTGATGTGTCTCAGAAGGCTGCGGGCAGGCAACTTTATGGGAGCGTGTACCTTTCAAAACCAGGCGCCCACTCACTCCGCCCAAAGAATATAAAATGTGCCAAATTTTGGGTGGGTGGGGGGGGTGGATGGAGTTAGTAGAGCAGAACTTCCCCTTTTGGGTGAAGTTCTGCTTAAAAGGGTTAGTTCACCCTTGTAAAAAAAAAACTGCATTTGCAAATAAGTCTGTAGATGAAAACAAACTGTGTGGCTCTGACTAAAGTTTAATAATGCCCTTGCTATAGGTGTAGGCCATTTACATACCTTATGAAGCCTGACTGGAATACTCCCAGGACGTTACTAAGTGAGGCCTAGTCATCACTGCTCACCCCCCACCATCACAGGAGTGAACTCTCAAACACTGAGTTCAGAGCTACTGCATCAGGGGAGAGAAAGCACATGTGAGGGGGGGGGGTTTGAATCAGAGAAAAAGCTCACTCCTGTGATGCTGAAGGTGAGCAGTAATGACTAGGCCTCACTTAAGCCAGACATAGATGGTTCAATGATTTGAACCATCTATGAGCAAGCTGATTGTACCCAAGTCGATCCATTGATTGACTTGGATACAATCAGGATGTCAGATTTTTTACATGTGATTATTGCTAGTGACTATAGCCGCTAACAATAATCATTATATTCTTCTGGCAGGGGGGGGACTCCCCACTGGGAGAACACAATAGCTCTGTGGGAGGGATTCCCCCCATTAACACTGACTGTGAGAATTGAACGATTTTCCTTCCTGAAAATTGCATCGTCTTTGGCCTGCCTTAGCGATGTCCTGGAAGTATTACAGTCAGGCTTCGGGAGATATGTAAATGGCCTACACCTACAGCAAGGGCATTATTCAACTTTAGTCAGGGCTGCACAGCTTGTTTTTATCTACAAACACCCCTTATCTTCATGGGTAGTTTTTTCATTTTTTTTTTTGTAAAGGTGAACTCAGGCCAGCCTTAAGCCCCATACACACGCACGGATTATCCGAGGACCAGGTCCGTCGGATCATGTCCGTCGTACTTTGTCCGATGTTGGTTTTGCGTACACACGGTCGGACAAAGTTGTCGGAAAATCCGATCATTCTGAACGTGGTGACGTTTGTTGCCTACGACGGGACTACGTAGAGGCTAGTAGCCAATAGCTTTGGTCTTGTAATGTGATCTGAGCATGCGTAGCACTTTGTCCGTCGGACTACCATACACACGATCGGATTTGGTGTGATCGGACCTTGTTGTCGAAAAATCTATCCAGCAGGAGATAGGACTTTGTCCGTCGGACAATCCGACGTACACTGTCCGATGGTGCATACACACGGTCGGATTTTTCGACAACATTGTCCGATCGGACAGAATCCATGCGAAAATCCGACCGTGTGTATGGGGCTTTAGACAGTTTGAGGCTGGGTTGACACTATTGCAAATTGAATGTGGCTTACACCGCATCCAGTTTGCATAACATGTTTTCAATGGTTCACATATGTGCGTTGCATCCACATTGCACAAAATTTGTTTTATAGGTAGTGCGGTGCGAATTGCAGGCACATAATCTTCTCCACAAAGCAAAGTCCATAAAGACATGGATGAGCGAGTTTAGGGTGGAGGAACTTGACTGACCTGCACAGAGTCCTGACCTCAACCCGAACACATTTGGGATGAATTAGAGCAGAGACTGCGAGCCAGGCCTTCTTGTCCAACATCAGTGCCTGACCTCACAAATGCGTTTCTAAAAGAATGGTCAAACATTCCCATACAAACACACTCCTAAACCTTGTAGACCAAGAAAAGTTGAAGCTATTATAGCTGCAAAGGGTGGGCCAACTCAATATTGAACCCTACGGACTAAGACTAGGATGCCATTAAAGTTCATGTGTGTGTGTGTGTGTGTGTAGACGTCCCAATGCTTTTGGTAATATTGTATGTATGTATGTGTGTGTGTATGTATGTGTGTGTATAAATTATTTATATATATATATATATATATAATCATTTTGTGTGTGTGTGTGTGTATATGTATATATGAGCTACATGTAAAAAGGGTTTTTGATGTTCTTGAAGAATAGTGCTTGTTAAGAATATAATGCTTGTAATTTGACAAATGAAGCCCCTAGTGCTGCTACTTTGGTGAATGTGTTGACATGCACTGATCTCACTGATACTTGTTATGAATACCCTGAATATATATGCTTCTATTTTCTGTCTTATGCTGGTAAAAATGTACACATTCAACCCTTCTCCCTTCTATCAAAAACTAAAGAAAAAAGGCGGATGAGGGAATCCTCCCGGACTCCCCTGCCATCAGAATGCATTGATCAGCGCTGCAGATGATTGGCTGCATGCACTGATTAAAGCAAAAATTTCCAACAAGCCGATTTGTGAGAGATAGATCGACTTCTCATGAACAGCCATAGATGGATCGAAATTTGTCCGGTTCCTGTTAAACCATCTCAATTTCAATCCATGTATGGTCAGGTTTAGTGTAGTGTTTTTTTGTATTAGTATTTGTAGACTTGTTCAAATACATTAATTATAGTAACTGTTTGCCTTTCACAGCCTATGTTTGCCTTTGAATACAAGGAAGCCTTTGTGGAAAATGGGTGGAAGGTGTATGACCCCATACTAGAGTACAGAAGACAGGTACGTAGTATATTTATAATTCACAATATTCTTGTCTAAAAAACAAAAAACGCCTAAACATGATTTGTGTCCAAAGTGGCAGCTCCAGTAATTTCTACACATTTTCCTTTTCTCTTTCATGGAGCAGACTGATTATTCTGAAATTCTAAGGGGCTGATTTACTAAAACTGGAGAGTGCAAACTCTGGTGCAGTTGTGCATAGTAGCCAATCAGCTTCTAACTTTCACATTTTTCTCTTTCCGGTGTTAGTAAATTACCCCTAAGTGGTAGTCCTTCGCCTCCTTCTTGCCGGAGGCTGACATTTTGCTGAAGCCCAGAGCCTCCCCGAACAGCAGTAATACTTTAGGCTGTCAGCAGATCGTACTCTACAACTTCTGCACAGTGCCAAAAAATAGAGAGCAACTGAGTATGAGCAGAGAAAGACACAAGGCAGTGCATTACTGGATTTAAAACGGTATAGGGACTTATTTTTATCATTTTACATAGCTATACCTGCAAAAGGAGTCTTTAGCAGGACTTTTGTGACTGACGTTCCACTTAAAAAAAAAATAACAAAAAAAAAGCTGTTGCTATAACTGCTTAAACTTTTTAGCTGGAGTTAAACTTTAATTTATCTCTTACTTAACGTGCATTTGAAACTACATGGACCCATGTGCATCCTCCATCCGTGCTGTCTCCGTGCAGCCGCTGCATTCCAATTGACATGACACTAAAGTCATAATTGTATCTATGACCTGGAATATAATATATAATTTGACTTATAATAATATGTATTTTAAAATATCACTGAGTAGACAGAATTTTGTTTCTCAGAAATGTTTGAAATTAACTTTGTTCAGACTCAATGAATATTTCGATTTTAGCTGTATAAACAATTCCTACAGTCTAACACAATGGGTTCTGTTAGATATCTGCATAGATGGTATGATTTTCAATAAACAATTGCCCTAAACATATAACCAAAATTGAATAATTCCTTGTAGGCATATTAGGCGCATTATGATATTCATTATAGAATGTCCATAGATGTAGGTGATATATTTAGATTCCTACATAGTTTAGGATTTTAAGTAGACTAGCCCGATATCTATTAACTCTTGTCTCAATTACAATTCTTAGAAGTATCCAGCTGGGTAAACATCCTCCACAATTTTCTTGTAAGACATTGTTTGTTTGGTAGTGACTCGTCTCACCTGGGAAAACAATGGCGTTTGCTGGGTTTCCCAAGCCTTATTGTTGCTTCAAAACTACTCAAATGAATCTTGTTTAGAGATCATAAAATATACTTTTTGATCAGACAATCTATGTACAAATTATTTATTATAACTGAGTGATAAGAACACGGCATGTTCTACTTTAAAAAAATTCTCATGTGACCGCCCTGGGCTTGACCTCTGCTTTGAGGCCTAACTGACTTTGCAACCATATGTTCCCATCTTAACCACTTCCCGACCGGCGCACACAGATGTACGTCGGCAGAATGACACGGACAGGCATAAGGGCGTACAGGTACGTCCCTTTTGAATATGCCGCCGTACCATCGCGTGCGCGTGCTGGTCGGGACACCCATGAGTGTGGTCGCGGGTCCGCGGACTCAATCGCCGTGGGGATACCCGCGATCGTCTACAGCATCTCCCTGTTCTGCCTAGTAACAAGTGACACTGATCTCTGCTCCCTGTGATTGGAGCAGAGATCAGTGATCAGTAACACACAGCCACGCCCCCCACAGTTAGTAACACGCCCCTAGGACACACTTAATCCCTACACTGCCACCCCCTGGTTAACCCCTTCACTGCCAGTGTCATTTACACATGAATCGGTGCATTTGTATAGCACTGATTGCTGTTTAAATGACAATGGTCCCAAAAATGTGCCAAAAATGTCCGATGTGTATGCCATAATGTTGCAGTCATAATAAAAATCGCAGATCGCTGCCATTACTAGTAAAAAAAAAAAATTATTAATAAAAATGCTATAAAAATATCCCCTATTTTGTAAATGCTATAACTTTTTTGCACACACCAATCAATAAACGTTTATTACGTTTTTTTTTTTTCTTTTACCAAAAATATGTAGAAGAATACGTATCGGCCTAAACTGAGGGGGAAAAAAAATGTTTTTATATATTTTTGGGGGTTATTTATTATAGCAAAATAATGCGTTTTTTTTTTCTTCAAAATTGTCTCTCATTTTTTTGTTTATAGCGCAAAAAATAAAAACCGCAGAGGTGATCAAATACCACCAAAAGAAAGCTCTATTTGTGGGAAAAAAAGGACGTAAATTTTGTTTGGGAGCCACGTAGCACGAGCGCGCAATTGTCAGTTAAAACGACGCAGTGCCGAATCGCAAAAAGTGCTCTGGTCTTAAGCCAGCAAAATGGTCCGGTCTGAAAGTGGTTAAACTTATGGGAGATGGTTATTTCTTCATCATAATTACAACTCGGGGCACAGGGCAACGGGCACGTGAATTACAGCGGCCATTTTTTTTAAGCTCCTGATTAGAGCCAGAGGTTCTAATAGGCTTCAAACTAGGGTGGGCTCAGGTCGCAGAGAATGCGAACGGAGTCCACCAAGGTGTTACAACAGCAAATGAATATTCGCTGTTGAAACACTGATCCTTAATCTGACCAATCAGAAGCGTGTGTGAGACCCGTTTTCGATTGTCCGAAAAGAGAAAACTCCCGATTGGCCGCAGAGGAGGAGGGAGGAAACTGAAGCTGTCGCCGTGATGACCCATGGAAAGCAGGAGAATGGGAGGCCGCCGAGCAGGGGAAGCCACCGGTAATGGGGTAAGTGCTACCTACCGACCGACTGGAAGGGGGGGTGGTAGCATACAGTTTGCTGCCCCCCCCCCCTAAAACATTTCCACTGGCCATTACTGGTGATCCTTTATGGTGGGGATCCTCATTGGTTTCCATACCAAATAGCAGGGCTGAAATATTACTTTGTCCTCGCAAGAGCCCAGTAACATGTTTGCTTCTCTTCGTGATTTGTCAACTGTCAAGGTAAAGTCACAGTGAATGCTTCACCTCTTTGTAATGTATTGGTTCTCCTGTATAGGTCCTCTTATCTCACATGATGGCTAATATAGTAGCTAGCAATATTAAAACACAAGTGCAGAATATCAGTTCAGGAGTTGAACATCAATATTGTGTTTCATTTTCTTTTTTTTTTTTGTAATCAGTTTGTAACAATGCCTCAATGTTATTTTTTAGGGGGTGCCTAATGAGAGTTGGAGAATTACAAGAGTAAACGACCGATATGATCTTTGTGACACCTACCCAGCCACTATGGTCGTCCCAGTAACTATGTCTGATGATGAACTAAGGAGGATTGCCGTATTCAGAGCAAATGGGCGTATACCAGTAAGACAAGTGTCTCTTGTTAGTTATACAGTACTGTTCAAATTCCCCCATAAACACAGTGTTGGGGGAATCCCTCCTGGCAAGGTTGGGGGGGGGGGATGGGGAGCCGTCCCTGCTGGGAGAACACAGTGATTATTGGTAGCGGCTATAGCCACTGGCAATAAATTGCATCTTAACAATACAACATGCTGGTTGTACCCAAGTTGATTGATGGATCAGCCTGCCCTTGATTCAAAGCCATCTATGTTGTTCCAGAGGGTGGAACCCCCCCCCCCCCCCCCCCCCCTTATCCTTTAATTAGTGCATTGTGCATCAATTACGTTACTTCTGAGTCTTGATTTCAAACACCTCTGCCTAAAGCCTAGTACACACAGGCCGAATGCCAGGCCTGTGGAAATCAGGCAACATTTGGCCCGTGTGTACTATACTCGATCTGTCGAAAAGGGCATGACCGAAAAAGGTCTGCCGATCAGCGCTGACCAGAGTGTTCTGGCAGAGTTGGCGTCGTCCTCTCAGAACACAATAGCAAAGCAGGGGAGATTGCTGTACTAACATCAGATAGTACAGCGGATTCTTCAGAGGTGTCAGGTTTTTTCCCATTTAACCCTACTGGGTTGAACGAAAAAAAAAAAAACTACTGGTGTGTACTAGGCTTAAGCCATCCTGCAATATAATGGATCAAATTCCCAGCTTCCCCTATGACCCCAACTAATTTCCTGCCCTGGGGACCAGACATTTTTCCCTGTTCATTATCTTCTTGGGCACTGGTCCCCTCACTGCCCGTGTCATGAGAGAGTCGGACTCGTTCCAGGAAACATACCTGAGACATACTGAAGTTGGGTAAACTATCCTGTAAATGGGGGTTAGAAAAGTGTTATGCCCCGTACACACTATCGGACTTTCCGACAACAAAACCGTGGAATTTTGTTTGACGGTTGTTGGCTCCAACTTGTCTTGCATACACACGGTCACACAAATGTTGGCCAACAATTACGAACGCAGTGACATACAAGATGAACTACGTGTTTTTTTAGCTCTTTAGTTTGGCGAGTGTTGATTCGCTCTTTTCTTTTTGCGTTTTTCATTTAGCGCTATTATTATTATTCTTGATATCACTTGGAAAAAAAAGCCTTTGAAAATTTGTTTGTAATAACTCCATCAGTATCACCAGCAAAGCAGCTTCATTATTATCCCATTAAAGAAGAAGAGAATTGTGCGCTGCATTTGGAGATTTCCTAATTTGCCACGTCACGAATGTTATTTCTCCATTACGAGCGCTAGTTTACAAGACCGGCCGCATCTGCTTATGACCATGCATGGACATTTGTCCGACGGACTTGTGTAGATACGATCGGAAATTCCAACAGCAAAAAATTGTTGGCGGAAAATTTGAGAACCTGCTAGCCAACATTTGTTGGCGGAAAGTCCAACAGCAAATGTTCGATGGAGCATACACATGGTCTGACTTTCCGCCAACAAGCTCACATCCAACATTTGTTGTCGGAAAATTCCATCGTGTGTACGGGGCATTAGACTTTAATTCTATGCTTGTTCCCTCATTCAGCGACTCTGGCAGAGTCGGAGCGTCAGAATGACAGCCAGGAAACTAGCAGTCTCGCACTCCCTTTCAAACAAAAAGGTTTTGTGCTTTTGTCTCAGTGTAACTCTGGTGCTGCATTGTCCACAGTTCCTCGAGATGTGAAGGGACCCCCAAATTAAATTGAATTCTAATGTGTTGGAGCTGTTTGTTATGATCTGGGTCACTAAACAGTTTTTTTTTACAGGTCCTCTCTTGGATTCATCCGGAAACTCAGGCTACTATCATACGGTGCAGTCAGCCCACACCAGGGGTCACTGGGAAGAGGTGTAAAGAAGATGAGAAGTACCTCCAATCCATCATGGATGCCAATGCGCAATCCCACAAAATCTTCATTTTTGATGCTAGGGCTAGTGCCAATGCTGTGGCTAATAAGGTAGTATTATTTATTTACACACAAAGTTACCCTTATGCCCAAGATGCATGGCTAGGCACCCTTGGCTATATTACAAGTAAATCCCCCAATTATAGGGCTGTTACTGATTCAAATTTTTTAATTGACTAATTTTGATTATAACGCACATACAGATCCAACTACTTTTAGCTGATCTCCTTGTATTGTAACTCTGCATTAGTCAGTGGTAAATGTGGTATACACTATATACAATCACCCGACACTAGTTAGTTTCCACAATCCATGACTTAACTTCACAGTTCACACAAATACGTTTTAAATTCAAACTGTAGTACTGACTAATTTTTTTTTTTCCACAGTAGCATGACAATCCCTCCACCTCCGGTCTAACTAATCACTCTCAACTTATGGCATGGACCCCTGTGCAAACAGGTGGTCATGCAAGTGGGTTTTAAAAGGGTTAACGCGGACCATAAACTTCTCTCACATCTCCTTAGATCTCAGCAAGGACGCCAGGTCATGGGTAGAAAGAAAAGATCTAAGTGCTCACCGCTTAAGTATAAGATTGAATTTTTGTGTTCGAACACAAACTACTCACATAAAGATGATAAAAACACAGCATGTAAAGCCGACAATCGTGTTAGTTCCGTAGGGCAGCAGCGGGTGACGTCATGCGTAGCTCCTCCCCGTACGCGTTACGTTCAATCAGAACTTCGACGTCACCGGACTCCTCCCCCCTTCCATTCGTTAGCAGACGGAGGCACTTGGGGATCTCCGACGGAACTCCCTGAAGACCCGGAAGCCGGCGTAGAGGTGAGTACCAATCAAAAGAATTTTGATCGATCAAAAAAATTAACGATTATGCGAGGAATTAATCTTTAATTTTCACACCCCTACCCAATTATAATATTTTTTTTTTATAAATTATTTTTATTTAGATTTTCAATAAAGGAATATAAAATATAGTGACACTGTGTTATGACAGTGCCACCAAAGAAGCTGCACAGGGCCAACATAATACATACAAGATTGCTATCTAACAAAGACCTTCTAACACAACAACCCAATAGTCTCACCCCCCTCAGAGGAGTAATATACCTAGACCCGGAACTTGCTTAGGAGCATAGATATATATTCCTGAACATGTGGATCACCCAATATTATACCACACTAATTCATCCTGCATTGGAAGTTTTTGATAATCGGGTATGCCAGACATTATAAAAAAAATAGGTTGCTCTGTAAATTGGGACTATTCAGTTGACTAGGTCAGAAGGCAGAAGAGTCTATACCACCACATTACGAAATTGAACCTGAAAGGCATGGCGAAGTTGAAGGAAATGCAAGAAATGGGAATGGGTCATGTCTTGCTTTAAAGTGGAGGTCTGCCTGAAAAATTTTTTTTAATATCAGCAGCTACAAATACTGCGGCTGCTGACTTTTTTAATATAAGGACACTTACCTGTCCAGGGCCCCCGCGATGTCCTCACCCAAAGCCATCCCATTCCTCGGCTACAGGTGGAGGCTCCAGCATCTTCAGTAACGGAATCAGGAAGTGAAGCCTTGCGGCTTTACAGCCTGGTTCCCTACTGCAAATGCACGAGTCGCGCTGTGCGTTCTGAGTGGTCCCTGCTGTCTTCTGGGACCTGTGTGTCTCCCAGAAGACAGCGGGGGGGGACGGAGGAGGGGCCGGACATGCTGTAGATTACCGCAGATTCTGCAGCGATCTTTCGCCTGAAGTGGGAGCAAATACCTGGATTAGACAGGTATCTGCTCCCCCCTCCCCCCTGAAAGGTGCCAAATGTGCCGGGGGGGGGGGGGGGGACCAGATAAGCGGAAGTTCCATTTATGGGTGGAACTCCGCTTTAAGTTGGTCAAAGGTTAAAAGCTCTCCCTCTCTGGTTATGTCCCCAATAACTTTATACCCCTTGTAGACTAAAGTGCGGCATCTGGTATGTGATAAAATTGGGGGAGGTCGAGGGTTTATTCATATAGGAGACGATGGGGAAACACCCACATGACTCGGACAAGCTTCATAGTGGCCTTTGTGGTTGTCGTAAGAGGAAGACTAGAGCTAGGGCCCCTGAAGACTGCCAGATGTATGCTTTCATAGGAGCCCAATTGTGCTGCCTCCAGTACTGTGGCCGCATCCCCATCGTCTGCCGTGAGCCAACGACGGACAAATACCATTTGACCGGCATAGTAATATTTTTGTCAATCGGGAAGAGCCAGACCTCCCTGACCCCAAGGTTCTTGCAGGCATTTTATCGCTATTTGAGGGGCTAATGGGGACCAAAGGAAGGAGCTAGTGATACTATCTAACTTTTTAAAGAATGCTTTAGGTACCCAAGTCGGTGCATGTCTCAAAAAGTACCAGATAACACGGAGAAATTTCATTTTAAGGAGGTTTACTCTGCCTATTAATGACAATGGATGCTTTTTCCAAGCCTGGACTCTGTTTAAATTGTGTCACTAATGGGGCTAGATTTGGGGCCATATAGTCAAACATTTGCTGTGATCTGAACTACAAGGTTAGTGAGGGACGTGTCCCAGCGCAATGGAAGGTCAGTGTCTGACACTTCCTTGGCCTTGTCGTCCAGCAGTAAAATAGAGTACTTTCCTCAATTTACCCTAAGGCCAAAAAAGGAAGTAAACTTGTTTTAAATTTTTAATGACATTTGAATTGACAGTCCTGGGTCTTTTATGAAATACAATTAAGTCATCAGCATATAATGTGAGACTAATGGATGCCACTCAAATGGCCCCGGATGGTTTTGTTGCTCTAAGGGCCAAAGGCTCCATAATGAGAGCAAAAAGTAAGGGGGGCAATGTGTCTGGTGCCCCTTCCTATGTTAAAAAAAGGAGAAACAGCAAAATCCAGTCTAATTGCCACTCGTTGGATCGCATTGCTTTATAGTACTCCTCATCTAAAGTTGGGCCCAAATCCCATTAGTTCCCAGGACCTTATGCATAAACTGCCAATCAAGGTCAAAGGCTTTTTCAATATCGATTGACACTAGCACCCTGGGTGACATGCCAGCATTTGGAATTTGGAAATGGGTGAATACTCCACGCAAGTTTGTATCAGTTGACTTAACCGGCAAAAAAACTGTTTGGTCTATATCCACTAATGGGGAAATTATTTTAGCATTTTCATTACGAAGGTCTTTGGTGTTTCCTTGCTTCAGCCAGGATCATATCCCTGTCTTTATAGTTTAGAAACCAGACAAGAAAGGACCTGGGTGGAGCACCTGGAGAGCAATTGCCTGTGGGGACACGGTGAGCTCTCTCAACCACATGAGTTGGGGGCAAATTTTTAAGCGATAAGAGCTGTTTAAAAAATTTGCTCTGCAAAGCAAACAGGTTTGGTGCCTTCAGATCCCTCCGGCAGCCCCAAAACCTGCACATTATTCCCCTGCTGTCTATCCTCTGCGTCATCAGCTCTATTTTGGAGTGACCTTACCAGATACTGCAGTTCAGAGAGATGTAAGCCATGAGTGTGAGCAGCATCCTCCACCTCAGATATACGATCTTCGGACATTATTAATCTGCCCTGGATTTTATCCAAGTCATGCCTGATGAGGGTGCACTCACTTGTGAGGTGATCTATGTGGACCAGCAATTCGGTTTTGCAGGCAGCCAGCTTCTCCAGGATAGGTTTAGTGATAGCTCCCACATAGTTACATAGATAGCTCCTACATCCTTTTCATCCACCCCAGGATCCGCGGATGGCACTCTAGGGCTCTTTGCCACTGCTGCCCCTTCGCTCTCCATCACTGCATCTGATGACTTGACGTACGGAGAGGATGTCACAGGAAGCAAGATGTCGGAGCCTAAGCTCATGGCTTATGTATAGCTGGACTGACACTGATCTAACTGCGCTTTCCCCTTCTGCTTGAAATAACTAGTGGGCATCTCTAGGGTGTCAGGAGCACAGATCACTGCTTAGGAAATTAAATGGGCGAAGATACCCACACTAGGAACGGATATTTTACAGGAGTCAGACGGAACTCTAGGAAGACACGTCCAGCCTCGATCACATCTGGTCACGCTCCCCAATCCCCAATTATTATTAGCTACATTTAAGGATATTATGCTAAATTTTTCTTTAAAAAAAATGATGCTGTCCATACACAGATCAATTTTTCACACAATGAACTGTTTGATTCATTCCTATTTAGTAATCATTTTTTTGAAATGATCATTCTGTGTACCACACATGGCAATTAGGCAATATCAATATATTAATGTTTAGTATCCAATGTTTATTGGCAAAATAATGAATTTTCAAACCCATGCAATCACTTTCATCTTCAGTTTGGTCATAGAATATTAGTTTGTAGTAGTCTGTAGTTTGGCTTCTCTCAGATATGGGAATGAGCAATGTCCTGTGTGAACTCAGAGTGGTGTTTTGTTACACGGATGACTTCTGTGTTCGCATTATCCACTATCACCGATTTAAGCAATTTCCTTTTTTTGGTGTTGCAGTCTAAAGGAGGAGGATTTGAAAGTGAGGATGCATACCAAAACGCGGAGCTGATCTTTCTGGACATCCACAATATTCATGTGATGAGGGAATCTCTAAGAAAACTGAAGGAGATCTCCTATCCTATCATTCAGGAATCACACTGGCTGTCTAATCTGGAGTCCACACACTGGCTGGAGCACATTAAGGTCAGTTTTATATGCTAGACATGGTTTGTGAAAATGTTAGAATGCATGTAAGTGTATATTGCCTTCACCCTGTTTTTCAGTCCACCTAAAGCCCAATTCTAGGTTTACCACTTTTGGAGTTGTCTTCAGCCCCATCATGTGATGTTCTGGGGTCTTCTTCCTCTTCATTCTGCATCGGCTGTGGACAGTCCTGAACAATGTAGAGACTGATGCTCATATAGTAATGTGAACGCTATGCTAAGCATTGCTCTTGTGAGTCCAAGCTGTATTCTTGATGCTCTGGGCTTACAGGAAATGGAGAGGTGGCCGGAGTTTGAGCTCTGCTTAAAGAGGAAGTTAACCCTGATGGGGTTTACTTCCTCTGTTTCCCTGCAAAGGTAAAGCATAATGGACTACTATGCATCGCATAGTAGTCCATTATGTGTCACTTACCTGACACAGGAGCCAGCGAAGTCACCGCTGTCCCCTTGTGTACGGAGCCTCCATCTTCTTGGGTCACATTGTTCTGGTGAGTAGGGTTCTTAAGGGGACCATCCCTTCAGGATCACCTGCAATTTATCCCAACCTGCAATATTGACTTTTAATCTACTATTATTGTTGCTGATACTGTTTGTTTTGTAAAGCAAGGTTTTCTCACTTATACTCACAGAGCCGCCACTCGCGGCATATCGCTTTTGACAGCGGCGCACTCAGTGCGCCTGCGTGCCGCTGTCTACGGCGCATGCACCATAGACAGCGGTGCCTGTCTTTTGGCAAATATCTCCTAAACCGTTTTAGGTTTAGGAGATATTTCTTGGACCTACAGGTAAGCCTTAATCTAGGCTTACCTGTAGGTCAATATGGTTTGTAAGGGTTTACAACCACTTTAAAGATCTTTAAATTAAGATTTTTTTTGGACTCACTGGTGTTAGGTGGCTTGTGTTTATGTAGTCAGAATTAAAAATTGGCTGTTGAAAGCCATGCTGTAGGCAGGGTTCAGGCAGTTGACCAAGGGTGTCAAACTCAATGTCATTATAGGCCGCATCAGAATTATGGTTGCCCTTTAAGTGGTTGTAAACCTAGTTACAACACTTGTACCTACAGGTAAGCCTATAATAAGGCTTACCTGTAGTTAATGTAAATATCTTAAAAATCTCTTAAACCTGCATGGTTTAGGAGATATTTACCATATATACACTTGCGCCGATGTCATTGGTGCATGCACAGTGAAGAAACGGCCCTCCGTGCTGTTTCTTTACTAGCGAGTGCTGTGACTGACCACTCCTGTGCACATGAGCGGGCGTGACGTCACGGGACTCCAGCCAGTCACAGAGCCAGAGTCCGCGGCCCTGGAAGGAAGGGGGGCGTAGATGGATGCGGCCACCAGCGGGGACATCATGGCCTTTGCTTGCAGGTAAGTGCCACATAATGGGCTAGTATGGGCTAGTATGCGATGCATACTAAACCATTATGCTTTTACTTTGCAGGGGAAAAAAGAGGAAGTAAAACCCATCAGGGTTTACTTCCTCTTTAAAGGGCTGGTTGTACCTGCAAGATTTTATGTCCAAAGCACCCCCCCCCCCCCTTACATCAGATGTCAATAGCCTCCCCACCCTCCCTTACATCACAGTGCACTTACTTTGTGCTGCTGCTGCTGGGAAGAAGCTGGGGGCATAGCTGGGAAGCAGAAAGCACAGGGTCTGGAGGAGGGCTGGAGTCTTCTGAATGCTAAGACTGGGGGGGGCAGAGACAAGGGGGTGCTACAGCTGCACAGATTGCAGAGAGGCGCAGGATCTGTAGGAGGAGTTTTGTCGTCTTTTCTGCTGAGATGGGGGAAGCAGAGACAAGCCTCTCCACGGCTGCATGGAAAAGCGCAGGATCTGGTGGAGGAGTTCTGTCCTCTTGCTGCTGAGACAAGGGGGGTGCTGCAGCTGCAGGAGAGATGCGAGGGCCACATGAAATAACCTGCAAGCCTTGTGTTTGACACATGTGCAGTAGAAAAACCCTTACTACACATGCGAGTAGCTTGATGAAATCTTTCTACAGTAGATTCCAGTAAAGTTATGTTAAGGTAAGGTGAGTGGCCTTTTCGATTGTAGCAAAGTTGCAAAATTTCATGAATGCTGTTAGTAGCTTTCTGATTTATTTTTCATCTTTCCAGGAACTGCAGCAAAGGGGTGGGAAGAGTTTAACCCCTTCCAGACCCTACGCATATATACTGCAAAAGGGTGGCCCTTCTGGGCAAAATTGCATACCTGTAAATGATTTCTAGTTCAGGGTCTGGGACGCGCACGCCACCATCGACCCACTTTTGCCGAGATTGGACACAGCGGGAGTCAATCAGCGGGTCTGGCGGACCCAATGTTCACCGGCACCCCGTGATTGTTCCTGAGAGATGCAGAACGGCGGACTGCCTATGTAAACAAGACAGATGGCCGTTCTGTGAGAGGGGAAGATGGATATCTTGTGTTTCTGCTAAGCAGGAACACAGATCTCTGTCTTTCCCCAGTCAAAGCATCCCTACTGCAGTTGGAAAGCACTCCCTAGGAGCACATTTAACCCTTTGATCGCCCCTGATGTTAACGCATTACCTGCCAGTGTCATTAAACGTGGTCCCCAAACAATTGACACTTAGTGCCCAATTTTTGTCTGCCGCAATGTCGCAGTTCTGCTAAAAATCGCTGATTGCCACCATTACTAATAAAAAATAACCTTAAAAAAAAAAAAATTCCATAAACCTATCCCATACTTTGTAGTCGCTATAACTTTTGCACAAACCAATTAATATATGCTTATTGGGATTTTTTTGTTTTACCCAAAACATGTAGCAGAATACATATTGGCCTAAATTGATGAAGAAATTTGATTTTTTAATTTTTTTTTATTGGATATGTTTTATAGCAGAAAGTAAAAAAAAATTTTTTTTTTTTTTTTCAAAATTGTTGCTCTTTTTTTTGTTTATAGCACAAAAAATAAAAACCGAAGAGGTGATCAAATACCACTAAAAGAAAGCTCTATTAGTGGGATTTGTGCGATTTTTTTTTTTTTTTTTTTTTTTTTTTTTTTTATTTAATTTTTTTTTTTTATTATTTGAGTACAGCCTCACATGACCTCGCAATTTCACAATTGTCAGTTAAAGTAACGTAGTGTCGTATCGCAAAAAATGGCCTGGTCATGAAGGGAGTAAAACCTTCCGGGTCTGAAGAGGTTAAACCTGTTTCAGGAGGTAGTGCTGAGACTCCATACAGTAAAAATTGTAGCTTCAAGGAGCAAAAGTATCAGACTGCCTTAGATCTCGCGTCACAATTATACATCTATAAGACTGTAGGCACAGGAATGCCTAGCCACCCTCGCATACCAGGAAGTTTACTGCTATTTTTCAGGAGAAATTCCAGACTCCGCCCCTCCACACTTATACCCCTCCTCCGAACTGCTTGTCTTAAGGAGACCTATTTCATTACCTATTTCGTCAGTGAGAGAGAAAGCTGTGTATGATGTCATAAGCCTAGGCTAATGACCAGACAAGAAACAGGAAGTGGTCTGTATAAGGTATTTACTGGCAGAAAAAAAATGTTTTACTATCCAAAGTTAAAACAACAAGGGCAGAAGATTTAATAGACTGAAAGTTGAAAAAATGACTGAAGGTCCGCTTTAAGTTCAGCCTTCCACAACAGTCCCAGTTTCTCACGCGATCCCTTGGGAAAATGAATTGTCCACCCCTGCCCTTATAACATGACAAATCTTGACTTTTTGATTTGAGGGTGACTTTAAATTCCTATCTCTACTTTTAGAGAGTAAACTAAATAAAGGATAGCAGCAGGTTTCAAACAGGCATCTGTACTAATCATAAATTATCATTACACTCTTTCTTTTTCCTGTAGTCCATTCTGGCTGGTGCCTTGCGGATTGCTGACAAGGTGGAATCTGGAAAGACCTCGGCGGTTGTTCATTGCAGCGATGGCTGGGACCGCACTGCGCAGCTCACCTCTCTCGCCATGCTGATGCTGGATGGTTACTACCGCACCATTCACGGCTTCGAAGTGCTTGTAGAAAAAGAATGGCTCAGCTTTGGGCACAGGTTCTATCTTGTAAGTTTATGTCATTGCCCAGGGTAACATACATTGCACTAAGTACATGGCAAATTTAGAAAACAGCTTGTCAAGCAAAGCGCAGTAATGCCAGTAATCCTAGCCATTATGTTATTTTTTTTATAACAGTTTGGCAAATGATATTTGTAAATATGTGCAATAGTCCCCCCATACCTTGGCATAAAATGTGAATAATGTAAGTGCTTTGTCGTTTTCCAGCTTAGGACAATGAAGGTTTGTGGCTTTTTTACACACGTTTAAAAAAAAAATTTTAGGCCTGAAGATTAGTTAAAACCCCAAAACAATAATTTTCTGAAAGCCAAGACCCTGGAGAATAAAATAGTGGTAGATGGGTGGTGCACTTCCAGGCGTTCGTGAAAATGATAGGGCTGCTATATAGCTCCTTAGTTGCTGTCATCTGAAAGATAAGAGATACACACACACTCCAGGCTGCCACAGCACCTCTTCTGCCACTGTCGTATGCCATATGTTGGTGGCAGTAAAAGTGTTTATTTTAATCTATAGTCTGTTAAAGCCTGACGCCACCTATTTTCTACAGTTAAAAAAATTGAATTAAATAATAAAAGCAGCTTTCACTGCAAATCTCATCCTTCTCTGGGAAGATTCACTGCTACAGGTGTCAGGGCGAATCCTCTACTAGGTTTAAGGACACCCAGCAGGGGCGGATTGAAAACTCATGGGGCCTCCGGGCTAAAGGAGATCATGGGGCCCCCCTGTGTCCCTGCCACACTCAAGCCATACTGCCCACATTACATACGTTTGTCCCTACCCCCTTTAGCTGAGGATGTACACTTGCTGCAGCAGGAATTATATCCCCTGTTGCTTTTGGTGGGTGATCGCGATCCATTCAAGTAGGAGAGGGGGGACCCCTGGGATGAGGACAGATGGGGGGGGGACCCCTGGGATGAGGACAGATGGGGGGGGACCCCTGGGATGAGGACAGATGGGGGGGGACCCCTGGGATGAGGACAGATGGGGGGGGACCCCTGGGATGAGGACAGATGGGGGGGGACCCCTGGGATGAGGACAGATGGGGGGGACCCCTGGGATGAGGACAGATGGGGGGGGGACCCCTGGGATGAGGACAGATGGGGGGGGGGCCTGGGATGAGGACAGATGGGGGGGGGACCCCTGGGATGAGGACAGATGGGGGGGGGACCCCTGGGATGAGGACAGATGGGGGGGGGACCCCTGGGATGAGGACAGATGGGGGGGACCCCTGGGATGAGGACAGATGGGGGGGGACCCCTGGGATGAGAGCAGATGGGGGGGGGGACCCCTGGGATGAGGACAGATGGGGGGGACCCATTGGATGAGGACAGAGGGGGGACCCTTGGGATATCCATTAACTATGCACAGATCTCAGAAACCAGAGAGATCTTGCAGTGTGTGACCTCTCCTCACTGGCTCCTCCTCCTCCTGTCTGTGTACATCGGAGCGGAGGAGGAGGATCCTCTGTGAGATCTGTGAGCTGTGCAGGCTCATGGGGGAGAGAGAAGCCAGTGTGTTGGCTGCCACACAGGGGCAGTCGCTGCATGAGGCAGCCTAGGCACCCCTCAGGAGATGTGGGGAAGGTGTTCTGAGTGTCAGGCACTAGCGTGCCCCTATCAGGCCAGTTACCGGAGCTCCGGGATAAACACAGATGCCTTGGAACGGAGGTACTCTCATAGGGCCCCTTACTGGCCTCGGGCGGTGCCCAAGTGTCCTAATGGTCAGTCCGCCCCTGACACCCAGCATTGTTTAACCCACTTTCTGAGAGCCAAGGGCATTAAGGACTTACCCACTTAGGCTTACAATGGTTGTTTTTTTTTTTTTTTTTCTTTCCACTTCAGCGATATTCAAGAGATTGTTATTCAACTTCACGTTCATTTATATCTCTCATTATAATTCACATCATCGTGGAATTTTATTGCAAATGTGTATGCGTAAGTTTAAGCAATAAAATTGACCTTATCCCATATTTGTTATTATTATCTCTATAATTTTATTAATCTCTCTTTTATAGTGTTTATAAAGTTTTTTTCCTCCCCCCCCTATCCCTCCCACCCTATTCCCCAATACCTCTCATCTTCTTACTTCAGTAGCAATTTTACTATATCTCTCTGCATTATATTATAGTTTCGACATATTTCCACGTCTGCTTGAACATCTGCCATTTTTTCCATTTATTCAAATCTTCTTCTCCATTATATCTCAGTTTTTCAAGGTGGTATATTTCTTCCACCTTTAGGGCCCAATCTCTTTTAGTTGGTGCTTCTTCCTGCTGACACTTTTTTGGGATTAGTCCCTTAGCTGCGTTTAGCATTTGAGGGATCAATGTTTTAGTATAAAGCTTAATTGGGTTATCCGTTCCATGGAATAGGCATACCCAAGGGTTCTCTTTTATACTTACATCAGTGATGTCTTTTATAAGACCCAGAATCTCTCTCCAAAATGTATTTATTTTTGTACACTTCCACCAAATATGGGTCATTGTGCCCCGTTTTTTGCAACCCCTCGGTTTTTTCTTCACATGCATAAAACCTTAATCGAAAAAGAAATGTTCTGTAACTGCTTAAAGAGTATTAGGTGGAGTTAGGCTTTAGTATGTTAGTCACTTATGTACCATATATCTAAATCTACAAGTCCCATCTAACGCTACCTTTTCCACAGCTTGCCAATGAGGCTATGTTTCTCTTCCATAGATACAGTGAAGGAGTTAGTGTAGCCACCTTAGGAAAGAAGGTGTCTTACTGGACTGATCACAAGGTGAAAATTTAAAGAGAAAAAAGCTTAAAAAAAATAAAACTAATGCAGCCACCACATAAGTATTTGTAAGCTGCATTATGTTGAAGTTTCTGTTTTGGGGTTTAAATGTGCATTAAATGGTGTGCACAAACCTAACTGAGTAAAGAGGAAGGAAGATGTTTCAGGCTGCAATTACGCCTGAATAAAGCATTTATGCCTTTCCTTGCTGAAGAGGCTCCACATTTTGGAGATTTGTATAGGTAGGATTTCGATTAGGAACAGACCGGCAGGAGTTGGAAGAGAGCTGTATTAGTTCAGTGGAAGTATCCACAGCTTCGTGGGAAGCTGTTTTTTTTTTTTATTATTTTTTTTTTTCAATACAGGTATGCATTTGGTATATTGATCAGAATACTGTGTAGATTTAAGATTTTATTTATTTTTTTATTTTTTTCACTGTGGGTCATTTAAGATTGATTTCAGAGAATTTCAGTACAGCGCCCATTACTTTTTTTATTTAGTATTGATAATGATATTGATCACAATCCTAAAGAATTTTTTTTTCTTTTCCCACTGAAGAGAGTTGGCCATGGTAACAAGAACCACGCAGACGCTGACAGGTCCCCGGTGTTCCTGCAGTTTATTGACTGTGTTTGGCAAATGACGAAGCAGGTAAGTTGTTCTGCTCATACAGAAGACTCAAGTTTTAGGGTTACATGTTGAGTACCACCTGTGATGTTGGGCGATGTATACAGGGGTACCTTTATAGCAGTGTGGGAACAGGAAACTGACTCTGCCAAAGAACGTCAATGTGTACATTCATCTGAATGAATGAGATGCAAGAAAAAAGACTTGGCTGTGATTGAAAGATGTTTCAAGAAGTGTCAAGGGCCCCGGTCTGTCTGTCTGTGTCAACAATTGGCATTCAATGACCAGACATGTCATGCACTGAATTTGTTCTGGGTGATAGTACCCTGATATTTGGGTGTCCTTCCCATTTACTTACCCAGACAAAGGATTAAATGAGCTTAGAACAATATCATATCACAAGCAATTTAACTTTTTTGCTTTTTTTTTATTGTGGCAGAAAGATTGATTTCTGTATGTTGTTTTGGTTTTCATATAGGGAATGAATGCATTTTTTTTTTTTTTGCCCTTCTTTGTTCAAATTTCGGGGTATTCCAGTGGCGGTCGCTCCATATGGGGCCCACCTAATCCATGCGCCCGGCCACTAATCTACATACAGGGCGCCGGACGCATGGATTTCAATGTTTTTTTTTTATTTACTTTTTTTTGAAGCACATAGTTACATAGTAGGTGAGGTTGAAAAAAGACACAAGTCCATCAAGTCCAACCTATGTGTGTGATCATATGTCAGTATTACATTGTATATCCCTGTATGTTGTGGTCATTCAGGTGCTTATCTAATAGTTTTTTATTGAAACTATCGATGCCCCCCGCTGAGACCACCAATTTGAGGCCTCTTTTGGGGCATTTCTTTGGATGGTACGTCTGTTTATCTCAAATAGTTCACCACTGTTGGCACTCTGCTTTTTTTTTACAAAACTATGCTATGTTGCATGGCTTTAGGGTCCATTTTATAAAACTGATAGAGACTCTAGGTCAGTGTAAGCAACCTGTGAGAGATCTACATAAACAACATTAAAGAGATCAAAGCGGGTTCAGCACTTTTTTTATTTTATTTTTAGGAAATTGGCATAGCCTAACTAAATAGTAAGGAAAATTTAGAAAAACTTTATAAAACAAATGTCACTGTAATAATATAAACTTGGCCTACCTTAAGAGTGGACAGTGTCAGTCAGTAGAGCAATAGACAATGTCAGTATGGCAGTGGACTGTGTGTGGATGGTGTCAATAGGGCAGAGGTTCGTGTCAGTAACCGTTACCGACCATTTACTGTGTTCATTCAAAAAACGAGGGGCCGGTAATGGCCCCTTCCCTCGCTCTTCATCCTTAAACGATCCCCCACAGGAGCTGACGGGAGGGAAAAAGAGGGGAACTGGTAGTGCTGCGAGGGGGAGGGGATCTGGGGAGCACTTGGGGAGAGGGATCCTGGACAGGAGGCGAGATGGGGGTGGCATTTACTGGAACCAATTCCCTGTACAGTATTTTCCTCCTGCAGCAGCTGAATGCTGGCAGGAGATAGAGCAAGAGAAGTTGCCTTTCTACAGGAGGCAAATACAGAGAATCGGTTCCAGTAAATGCCAAACCCGCTCCTGTCTAGGTCCCAGGGTCGGCAAGGAAGGGACGTGATCTATCCTTCACATGCCCCGCGATCAACGTATTCCTCTGTTTCTCTAGATTGTTTCACTTTGGTCTTTTTTCCTTGTGAAGTTTATAAGTAATTGGTGCTGATATTCTCCACAGTTTCCTCATGCATTTGAATTCAATGAACATTTTTTGCTGACTATTCTGGATCACCTTTACAGCTGCTTGTTTGGAACATTCCTGTGTGACAGCGAGCAGCAAAGACTACAAGAGGTAAGTCCCCTAAGACTGTCCTCTCTGATTATAGTTATATTGATGGAATTGTTTCCTAACTTTATTAAAGAATGTATTCTTTTATGATGGCTAAAGTTTATCTACCCACTGCTGTGATTTACTGTATCTTATGTACTCCTTATTTCTTTAACTGCTTGCCGCCCGCTCACCGTCAAATGACGGAGGGGCAGTGCAGCTCTCGTTCTGGGATGCCGTCATAAGACGGCGTCCCAGAACAGCTGCTCTTGCACACCCGCGGGGGCACGCAGCGCGGCGATTGTGGCCCCGCCGTGTTGCTAGGACACGGAGCGACCCCCGATCTTTGTAAAGACCCGTGTCTGCGGCTCTTTAACCATGTGATTGGCTGTGTCCATGTAAACACGGAGATGCCAGTAATCAGCTCTCCTCGCCTCACACTGACAGAGTGTGTGGCAAGGAGAGCCGATCAGCGGCATCTCCACGCAGGGGGACATCTAGGAATGTAATCGGGGCACTGATGTCTGAAATTACATGAAGAGACAGAAGTATCTAAGGTAGCCTACACCCACAGAAGATCTCTGCCGAGTTCCTTCAAAAACTGTGTGTATGTGTACCTAAAAGTAAAGGTGCACCGAAATTAAAATTCAGGGTGCACTTGGCGGAAACCGAAAATGACAGTTTAAAAAATATATATATTTTTATATATTAATTAATAATATAATAATAAATAATTGTATAATATATAATTGTATTTTATTTGACTTTTTAAATAATATCTTGAATTTAAATGAATATGAATTTAGTGACGGTCATTATCTGCACCTTTAGCGCAAAAATAGCTCAAGAAAAATGCATCCCTTTAAATTCTATGTATGTCTTCACATGGTCCACTGGTTTCACTTCCGTTGTGGTGTTAAAAATCTTGCTTGCTGCATTTTTGGTCAGTTAAAAAAAAAAAAAAACACCAAAAATTCACCGCCCCGTTGAAATGCATTAAAAACGTAGCAAGAGCGCATCAATAACGCACCCGTGTTACATTTGTTGCAGTTTTTGAGTTGTGTGACCTATAAAAGCCACACCGTAAGCATGGTAAAATCGCTGCAAAAAAAAGAATAATAAAAATAAATATAAATCAATAACCTATTTTTGTAGGCGCTATAACTTTTGCGCAAACCAATCAATATGCACTTATTGCACTTTTTATTTTTTAAATTGTCGCTCTTTTTTTTTTTGTTTGTTTATAAGCAAATGCTGGCAGCCTTCATACGTCTATTTACCAAAGACAACCTCTGGATATGACGCTGAGCACGTGCACGCAGGTCCTTTGGTTGACAATGGCGAGGCCTGTTCTGAGTGGAACCTGTCCTGTTAAACCGATGTATGATCTTGGTCACCGTGCTGCAACTCAATTTCAGGGTCTTGGCGATCTTCTTTATAGCCTAGGCCATCTTTATGTAGAGCAACAATTCTTTTTTTCAGATCCTCAGAGAGTTCTTTGCCATGAGATGCCATGTTGAACTTTCAGTGACCAGTATATGAGAGTGACACCAAATTTAACACACCTGCTCCCCACTCACACCTGAGCCCTTGTAACACTAATGAGTCACATGACACTGGGGCGGGAAAATGGCTAATTGGGCCCAATTTTCACTGGGGTGTACTCACGTTTGTTGCCAGAGGTTTAGACATTAATGGCTGTGTATTGAGTTATTTTGAAGGGACAGCAATTTACACTGTTATACAAGCTGTACACTCACTACTTTACATTGTAGCAAAATGTTGTCACATGAAAAGATATAATAAAATATTTACAAAAATGTGAGGGGTGTACTCACTTTGTGAGATACTGTACATACACATACTAGGGCCAATTTAGACAGGAGCCAATAAACTGGAGTACCCGGAGGAAACCCACGCAGACACAGGGAAAACATGCAAACTCCAGGCAGGTAGTGACGTGGTTGGGATTCGAACTGACAACCCTAGTACTGCTGGGTAGACGTGCTAACCACTTAGCCACTGTGCTTGCCTGTACAAATCCTTTGCCAACTGAAACCATTAAACTGTATGCATTTCAGCTAAGTATTTAGCTCCTTGCAGTTATTCATCTTAATTCTCTTTTGTTGTGTCTGAATTTAGTCCGTTCTGGAAGAAACCGTCTCCTTGTGGTCATACATTAACAGCCAACTTGAAGACTTTACTAATCCACTGTTTGTGGATTACTCTGACCACGTCTTGTACCCGGTGACCAGCACTAGGCAACTGCAGCTCTGGGCAGAATATTACATAAGGTGGAACCCAAGGACTAAGCCGCATGTACGTATATATACTATTTTTTTTTTTTTGGTCTTACGCAAAGTTTAGAAAACGCCTGTCAAATTGCATGTTTAGGTTATCATTGAAACCATTTAACAAACAATCTAACAAAACATTTGCAGTGTTTCTTGATAAGATTAGCACAGTGTATACTATGTCTTATCATACATCATGGGACACAGAGTTAGGCTAATATTCATCACCTACTGGGTTATACGCCATCTCTAGGTTAATGGACACTGGTAGATAAAGTCTTAGACAGGAAGTCTAACCCCTCTCATACAGGAAGTACTTCAGTTTTTTTAACAGTGTCTGCAAGGTGGAGCTCCAGGTCTTTAGTCCCCAAAACGGTTCTTAAATGAATCAGGGGATTGACCGATAGGATCCATTTGAAGAAAAGCTTTTATGCTTAAATGGTACCTGAGCCTCGCAAAGAAGACGCAAGGATCCTGCGAGGTTCTGCCTATAATGCGACCTTCTGCGCTCGACACTGTGTAGTGGAATCCTGGACACCACAGAGCTAAGGTATTCCTGCAGGGTGCTGTACAGGTCTAAGGGAGTGGACCCTAAATCATGAAAGGGTACCCAGTCCTTGAAGGTCCCCAAGTGACGGAACCCGCTGTGATGGGTGAAGATTGGGCTCTTCGTTTCTAAGGCTGCCCTGCGCCCGGACGGGTAAGTAACCCCCTTATTTACTTATGGTGGGGTGCCCCAGTGATTGTAACAATCAGGCAAGCTAGCTAGAGGCTGGACACTTGTGTGCGGTGACCACAGGGGGGGAGTTTGGGCTAGCTGTGGGTGTTTGCTAAGAGTACCTTTTTTCCTGTTGTCTTGGCTGTTTTCTCTTATGGATGGTCCACGCATGAGGGTGCGCCATTGCGCATCTTGGTTCGCCAAAGTGCACAAGTGTTTGCGGCTGTTTGGCGGCCATGGTGCATGCAGCTTTGCCACATGCGCTGTGCGCACATGAAGCTGCGCATGGGCCATAGCCTAATATTGGTGCGCAGATTTGCGTCATATGCGAATACTGCCACGCCAATTTGCCGGGACCACGCACGTATGTGCAGAACGTCCCGGCACACAGCCAGCTTATTTAAGCTGAGTATGGCAGGCATGCAGTGCTTCCAGGGGACAGCTGTGGGACACAGAGCAGGCTCTGAACCAGTCATTTTTCAGTGGTTCATTTCTCCTTACCCGGGTCATGTGAGTCACCAGGTGTTGCTTGGCAGGCTAAGGTGCTTAGCAGGATTGTTGCATAGGGGCTTGGTGAGCCCTATTAAAGGGTCTCCCTTCTGGGGTGTGTAAATACTAAACCCAGGTACTCCCCTTTTTGTGGCTTGCAATGTCTTAAAAAAAAGAGGAGCGGGGCTAACACTACAGGGAAGGGCTCATCTATGTCGTCAGTAGCTCCTGAGGAGCCTAGTCGAAACCCTATGTTGTATCCCCCTGAAAGACCAGGGGCTTCCGGGCATTCTGAGCCGATGCGCCTGACCTGGTATTGTGCCTATGGTCAACGCTGCGGCTTCAGCCTTTATCACCAGGGATGATCTGTCCTCAGCCCTAGCTGGCTTTGAGGACAGGATTGCTGGCATGATTGCCTCTATCTCGCAGGGTGGTAAGAAGCGTGACAGATCCCCCTGAGCCCTGAGTCTCCTATCTTGGAGCAGGAATGGGTTGAGGATGGGGAAGAGCTAAATGCCAAAGATTCTGACAAGGGCCTGGCAAATGAGTCTGCTTCTCAGCAATCTGGGCCAGATGTCCAGTTGGTATCAGCCTCTCAGTCGCAGAGGCTTTCGATCCAGACTCTTACCGAGATGGTATGTTCTGCCTTTAAGTTGCCTTTAAGTTGCCTTCTGCAGAGGTTTCTGAGCCTCCCTGGTCCTCTTTGGGGTCCCTGAGGCCTCCTCGGGCTGCACAGGCTTTCCTATTGGAACAGGTGGTGTATGCTGATTGGGAACATCCTGACAGGATTCCTCCTAAGAGGTTTTCCCTTTTATATCCCATGGAGGAAAAGTCTGTTGAAGTGGAGCATGCTAGCCGTAGATGCGCTAGTCTGTTCCTTAAATAGGAACTTAACTTGTCCGGTGGATAACACACAGGGCTTGAAGGACCCTGTTGACAAGAAACTGGAGTCACTATTAAAGGCTTCCTTTTTTCTTTGGCCAGTTCAGCTATTCAGCCAGCTGTCGCAGTAATTGGAGCCTGCCAGTCAGTCCTTAACCACTTAAGCCCCGGACCATTTGGCTCGCCAAAGACCAGAGGGTTTTTTGCGATTCAGCGCTGCGTTGCTTTAACTGACAATTGCGCGGTCGTGTGACGTGGCTCTCAAACAAAATTGATGTCCTTCCCCACAAATAGAGCTGTCTTTTGGTGGTATTTGATCACCTCTGCAGTTTTTTTATTTTTTGCACTATAAACAAAAAAAAAAAAGTGTAATTTTTTGAAAAAAAAAAATTATTTTTTACTTTTTGCTATAATAAATATCCCCAAAAAAATATATAAACATCTTTTTCCTCAGTTTAGGCCGATACGTATTCTACATATTTTTGGTAAAAAAATCAGCGTTTGATTGGTTTGCGCAAAAATTATAGCGTCTACAAAATAGGGGATAGTTTTATGGCATTTTTATTGATAATTTTTTTTTTATTTTTTTATCGTGACTGCGACATTATGGCGAACACATCAGACACCTTTGGTGCGATTTTGGGACCATTCACATTTATACAGCGATCAGTGCAATTAAAAATGCATTGATTACTGTGTAAATGGGACTGGCAATGAAGGGGTTAATCATTAGGTGGTGCTGTAGGGGTTACGTGTGTCCTAGGGAATGATTCTAATTGTGGGGGGGAGGGGCTGTGTGTCACTACACTGATCACCGTTCCCGATTTACAGGGAGCGGTGATCAGTGTCACTAGGCAGAACGGGGAAATGCTCGTTTACATTGGCACCTCCCCGTTCTTCCTCACCATGAGACGATCGCGGGTATCCCCGCGGACATCAAGTTGGCGGGACCCGCGATCACGGTCACGGAGCTCCCGGCCCTCTTAAAGGACCACGTACAGGTACGTTAATCTGCCTGTACGTGCCCTTCTGCTGCAGTACATCTGTGTGGGGTGGTGGGGAAGTGGTTAAAGGATCAGGTCAGACGGCCTGAGAAGCCTAACCAGGAGGATGATCCTGCTGAAAGCAGAGCAGATATACATTGAGTTATGTATTTTGCTGTTGATTCCTTGAAGGATTCAATACAGCATGTTTCTCATTTGGCTTTCCTGTCTGTACACATGTGCAGACTTTTGTGGCTTAAGAACTGGTCAGCCGAGCTTCCTTGTAAGAAGTTATTGGCAGGGTTCCCCTTTAATGGGGAACATTTTGTTTTGTGATGATTTGGTCAAATATATCCAAAAGATTTCCAGAGGGAAGCGCTCTCTACTTCCTATGAAGAGAAGGACCAGGTGTCCCTCATTTAAAACCTCAGGGACCACTTCTTCAGGTGTCTCAGCACCAAGGCAGTTCCACCGTAAACAGGGCGCTAGAGCCAGGGGGCAAGTCGCAGGGCCAGAAGAAACCCTGGGTCCAAAACTCTTCTAAACCTGGCACCAAGCCCTCCTTTTGAAGGGACACCCCACTCTATTGGGTGGGGGAAAGGCTACTGCACTTTGCGGACATTTGGAGAACAATGGTTCAGGATGAATAGGTCACCTCGACAGTATCCCGCAGTTACAAGCTGGAATTGTGGGGACTCCCCCTCAGGTTTCTAAGACCCAGTGTTCCCTCGGATCCTCCAAAGAGAAACTTATTGTTTCAGGCACTAGATCATAATCAGAGTGATTATATTGGTTTCTGTATCCCAAAGGAGCGCAGGGTTTTATTTGAACCTGTTCATGGTTCAAAACCCTAACTGGGACACAAGGCCCATTTTGGATCTAAGATCCCTAAACCAGTAGCTATCAATCCAGTCCTTTCGGATGGAGTCTGTGTGCTCAGTAGTAGCCTCGCTCCAGATGGGAGACTTTCTAGCCTCCATCGATATCAAGGACATGTATTTACACATACCTATCTTTCAACCTCATCAGAGGTTCCTGCGATTTGCAGTAGAAGACCGTCATTTCCAGTTTGTGGCTCTGCCCTTCAGGCTTGCCACAGCACCCCGGGTGTTTACAAAGATCCTAGCACCATTACTGGGTCTTTTAAGGGGCCAGGGAATCTTGGTGCTCGGATACCTGGGCAACCTACTGCTCAGAGATCACTCACTAGAGGCTCTAGAACAGAGCATGGCCTGCACAGTGCGGTATTTAGGAAACCTGGGCTGGGTCATAAATACCGAAAAATCAGCCTCGAGACCAGCTCAAAGTCTGAAGTATTTAGATCTGATCCTAAATACAGTTCAGGCAAGGGTATTTTTGGATCTGTCAGATAAGGGGCACCAGACAACCGTCCATTCGGCTCTGTATGGAGGACACCATCCTTCTAGGAAAGATGGTGTCCTCCTCCGAGGCAGTGCCCTATGCCCAGTTCTATTCCAGGCATATACAACAAGACATCTTGTTGGCTTGGAACAGGAGAAGACAAGCCCTGGATTACCCAATGTTCTTATCTCCTTGGGCGTGCTTAAGCTTAAGCTGGTGGTTGCAGGATCAGAACCTGTGAAAGGGAAGATCCTTCCTCCCCGGTGTCTTGGAGAGTACTGACCACAGACGCCAATCTCTCGGGCTAGAGAGCGACCCTAGAGGGGCTCACAGCTCAGGGGAAATGGTTAAGGGCAGAACAGAGCCTGCCCATCAACATCCTGGAGTTGTGGGCAGTACGTCTGGCCCTACGGTCCTGGATGGTGGAGCTTCAGGACTGCCCTATCAGGGTTCAGTCTGATAATGGCACTGCAGTGGCCTATATAAACCACCAGGGCGGTACCAGGAGTCGTTGAGCTCACAAAGAGGTAAATCGCATACTAGCTTGGGCAGAGACAGACATGTGCTGGGGAAATGGTCTCTACACCCGAGGGTGTTCCAGGAAATTTGCCAGCGTTGCAGATGGCCATATGTCGATCTATTGGCATCCAGGTTCAACAACAAGATACATCAGTTTGTGTCCCGAACAAGGGATCCCCTGGCAATCGAAGCAGATTCTCTGGTAGCTCCATGGAGCCAGTACTCCCTGGTTTATGCTTTCCCCCGATCCCTCTCCTTCCACATTTGTTGCGCAGGATATGGTGTGAGGGGGTTCCAGTCATTCCTGGAGATTGTGAGATTGGCAACAGATGGGCCATGGACACTTCCGCGCCACCCCGATCTACTGTCTCAAGGTACTATATTCCACCCCAATTTGACAGCATGGCTATTGAAGCCAGGGTGCTCAAGGATCGTGGCATCTCGGGACTAGTGGTGTCTACCCTAGTGAATGCTAGGAAAGTGGTCACTAAGAAGATCTACTATAAGGTCTAGGAGGCTTGGTGTGAAGCCAGAAAATGGCATCCTTGGAAATGCGTGATTGGGAGAATTCTCTGTTTTCTACAGTCAGCTGTGGAAATCGGATTGGCTTTGAGTACAGTTAGCGGTCAGATTTCGGCCGTCAGTATTTTTCCAAAGGCCTTTAGCCTCCCATTCACTGGTCTGAACCTTTATGCAGGGGGAAACTCGTTTGCTTCCCGCCCATTAGGTCACCTATGTGTCCTTGGGACTTAAATTGGGTGCTGTCTGTGTTACAGAAACAACCATTTGAGCCTATCAAGGAAATTCCATTAGCCTTGCTGTCATGCAAGCTAGCCTTCCTGATGGGCATCACCTCGGCTAGAAGGGTGTCGGAATTGGCAGCCCTTTCATGTAGGGAACCATACCTGATTCTTCATCACGACAAGGTGGTGTTGCTCCATATTCCATTGTTCTTGCCAAAGGTGGTGTCGGCCTTTCATTTAAATCGGGACATTGTTTTGCCTTCCTTTTTTCTCTCAGCCTCATTCAGCGGAAGAGACACTGCATTCCTTGGACGTCATTCGGGCAGTCAGAGTTTATTTGTCTAGATCTGCGGAGATCCGAGGACTTTTTTGTTTTTCCAGAAGGACCCAAGAAGGGACAGGCAGCTTCCAAAACTTCCATTGCCAATTGGGTCCAACAGTTAGTCATTCACGCCTTTTGGTCTGAAACGTAAGGGTGAGACCAAATTCTACCAGGGGTGTAGGAACCTCCTGGCCTTTTTCGGCATCGGGTAGCTGTGGCTCAGATTTGTAAGGCTGCTACCTGGTCTTCAGTGCATACATTCACAAGATTTTATCATGTAGATTTTAGAGCAGCCGAAGATTTGGCTTTTGGCTGTAGTGTACTACAGGCTGCAGTTTAAAGTCTGATGGCTATTTTTGTTTGGCAGGGTGTCTCCCTCCTCTCAAGGCCATTAGCTCTGGGATGTCCCAGTAAGTAATGAATATTAGCCTAACTCTGTGTCCTGTGATATATGATAAAGAAAATGGTATTTTTGCGTCATACTTACCTGTAAAATCCTTTTCTTTGAAGACATCACGGGACACATCGGTCCCTCCCCCTCTTTTGGGGATTCTGTGCTTGCTACAAAACTGAAGTACTTCCTGTATGGGAGGGGTTATATAGGGGCGGACTTCCTGTCCAAGACTGTCTACCAGTGTCCGTTCATCAAGGCGCCACAACAGGTCATGTTTTCAGGCTTTCCATTATTTTCACAGGTGATTTGATCAGTTTCACTACCTTAGTAATTACCACAGCCATTTCATCTGAGGGAAATCCTGAAAACATGCCTGTTGGGGCGCCTTGAGGACTGGAGTTGAGAAACACTGACCTAGAGATGACGTATAACCCAGTAGGTAAAGAATATTAGCCTAACTGTGTGCTGTGATATATTCAAAGAAAGGGATTTTACAGGTAAGTATGACGGAAAAAAATCCTATTTTCCCTAAAAGTTTGTGGATGCCTAGCCCTATGAACTTATTAAACATCCCATTCCAAAGCCACAGGCATTCATATGGAGTTGGCCTCCTTTTTGTACCTACAATAGCCTCCACTTTTTTGTGAATGTATTCCAGAAGATTTTGGAGTGTGTTGGCGGTCAGACAAAAAAATTATTTGTGAGGTTTGGTGCAGATGAAGACCTAACGTACAATAGGCATTCCAATGCATCCCAAAAGTCTTCAGTAAGGTTGAGGTTTGGAATCTGTGTAGGCCACCCGAGTTCCTCCACACCAAACCATGTCCTTATGAACCTGGCTTTGTGCATTGGGGAAGTCATGCTGGAAATGAAAAAAAGCCTATATAGATAGATCTCTATATATAGTTCTATATAGATACACACACGTGTATATATATGTATATATATATATTATATATTAACATTTTTTTTTTTTTTTTTACGTGTCGGAAGATGTCAAATGTTCTGTTTTCTAGCTATCTTGTGCCTATTTCTGAACTAGGAACATTCTGCTAAGGAAAAATTTTTTAGAGCCAGAATAGAAAGACTGGTTGCCGACTTTAGGAAACATTTGGATCTTGTGCTTTCTACAAAGAGGCCACTGCTAAATACGGACGGGGTGCCCTCACTACAGTATTACACATGCTTCATTATATGGCTTATTTTTTACATTCTATAAAATACACCAAATAATAACCGTGCATTAGCCTTTGTTTTGGTTGGTTTACTGCATGTGTATATATAGGTTTTGTTATCTCCTTATACTATATTTCTTGGAAACCCAGCCACTGAGCACCTGGTTATTTCTTGTAGGATGCTGTCAAGAGTCAGTGTAAGGACTTGCTTGTCAAGCGAGCGGAGCTACAGAAGAAATTGGAAGAGCTCAAGCAGGAGATGAGTAACCGCTCTCTGTCCTCTGACCGGGGAGGGTCTGTGCATTCTGTCACCCAGACCGTCGTTTAACCTGTTCTATTTATCTATCTGGCACTAATAATAACCTTATGTCTTAAGAGCCCCTCATGCATTTGGTGGTTAGGTTGCTCACCATTGTCTGTAGGGGGTCCTGTGCTCCAAAATAGTTCTATATGCACTGATTAGACTGCATTTCCTGAATTGCAGTGGACTTTATCTTCTCAGTTTAACATGAAGGGTAGCAATTCAGATCTTGAAGTGATCACCCCATTAGTACTGTGTGTACACTAATCATCAGCTATTGACTTTAATGGAAGTAACTTGTTCTGCTGGCTTTAAATATGAATTACCTGGTAATCTTTAAGCTGAACTCCAGGTACAGTATAGAGTTTATTGCATAGTTACATTGGTCCAACTTTGACTAATGTAGGTATCCATATACCATACCTGTGGGACCACTGTTTAAGCAGAAAATCACTAGTAGCTGCTTTACAGTGATCACCGCTGTTTTCCGGGTCCTGTGCTAAGTGGCTGCATAGTAATCACAGGTGGTCGCTCACTTGTTCACAGAATGCCTTGCATTTTTCCCAATTAGTACAATGTCTTCTCTGTTGCGAATGGAGACTGTGCCAAGCAAGTGACCTCCTGTGGTTATTACGCAGCAGGGCAGCCGCTCAGCATGGGACCTGGAAGACTGTGGCAACCACTACAGTGATTCCCCACTTCCATAGCAACATCCCCGTGTCAGAATACAATAGCTCAGCAGGAAGATCGCTGTACTACTATTGGATAGTAAGTAAAGCAAGCTCCTCTCGGGATCCTCAGTTATTTATTTTTTTTCTGTTCAACCCAGCAGGCTGAAAAAAAATAACTGACCTGTGCGGTGGGCTTGAGACAGGGAATCAGTTAATCAGTGCTGGAAGAGAGATTTTGCAGCTTCTTTCCACTGCCTAGTGATTATTCTCTTTCAGACAGTGTGCCCATCAGCAAATATCAGGTAAGAAGGAAAACCTGAGCTGCTTAAATCTCAGCTCCATTATTTGTATTGCATACTTACTTTGGTCCATCTTGGCACATTGTAAAAATTTTAATCTTATAACTGATGGACAGTAGGGGAATCTGGAAATCATTTGTACTAGTAGGTGCTACTACAGTGATAGCTGTGGTCGTCTAGATCATCAGATTCTATGCAAATGGCTTGCCTCTTCCTGCTGGCCAGAGGATGTCGTTCGCTCAGCACCAACGCTTTTAATAGAATGCCTAAATGTAGCAGTTACTATTATTTCTAGAACTGAGACACAAAGACCGCTGCCACATGCAACTACACTATTTTGATTGCCAGCTCTCCAGTTTTGCAAGGCCTTTCGATTAAGTGCAGCAGCATGAAACACATCTAGGCATTAGGTTGCTGCTGTACGTACTGTTTGGAATGGAGCCTCCCTTTGCTATACTATTTTTGAAGACATGCGTATACATGTACTTTTATTTCTACACAAATCACTCTATATAACACTCAACCACTTTCTTCTCAAAGCACTGTTTTGTTTTTTCTCGTCCATTGAAGGTCATAAGAAGTCTTAACTTTTGAATTATGCTGCCGCCTGCAGGAGTATTGGACACTGACAAACAAAAAAAATGTAGTTTAGCCCAGAGTATTACTCCTTCAACTACCAGCCCACCTCCGTTTTTGCTAGTGTCTTAGGAGGACCGGCATCTTTTCGTAAGCTCTGTTGTATTAAATACTTGTAATTTTTCTACAAAATTTTGCTTTTCTACACTGCTGCTGGAAGTTTTACCTCCAAATTTCAGCTATCCAACATGGTTGTCCTCAGCCTGGCTTTTGGACCATACTGTATACAGACCACATTGGACTGGATGTTGTGGGCCTAGCCTAGAAATTACTTTCAGGCCCTGGGTTCCATGTGGAGTGTTTTCCAGACTGGTTAAATTAAAGATTTGTCTGTTCACATAATTTGCAATAAAAACATCTTTGCCATTCTGAAGCTTCCCTCCAATTGCTTTCCATATTTTATATATACTGTGATTCTGTACTTGCCAAATATTCTGCAGAAATCTCCCTTCACTGAGTCTGGCTGCAACCATTTTAACTGTGGGCAGCTGAAGCTGCTGCCTGTTCACTTCCTGGATTTACACAGACACATCTCCATTTCTGCAGCCATGCATCTCTCATTGGCCCTCTTATGACTCACCCCCCCCTCCCTTCCTGGCAAACTCTCAGAAAGTGATAGAGAGAGAGCTGTGCATGATGTCATAAGCCTAGGCTTTTTACCAGACAAGAAACAGGAAGTGGGCTGTATAAGGTATTTACTGGCAGAAAAAAAATGTTTTACCTTTCCAAAGTTAAAACAACAAGGGCATAAGTTTTAATAGATGGAAAGTTGAAAAAAATGACTAAAGGTCCGCTTTAACTGTGGACTGCTTTTCAGGCACAGAGCTGCTGGCTTTCCTCAGGGCTTGTCCTGTGTGAGTACACTGGTTGGGCTCAGCATCAGGAATTTCTTAATTTTCATTGGTTGCTGAATTCTCTGCACGTTCAACGCATGGAGCAGATGACTGTGGAGTTAATTTCAGTTGTGATGGCTTACTGAAAGCCTCCTGGCTTATTTCTTGCATATGTCTCATGTCAGTACATATGCGTAGGGCACTTTGGCTAAAGTTCTGGACTGTGGAACTGCCTTGTAAGAAGCGTTTGAACCGCATGGCCTTCAAGGACAGCACCTCTAGTTGTAGATGTTCTCATTGAATATGCTACTGGTAGGATAAGCACTCATCTTCCCCAGTGGAAGAAGCCTCAGGAGTAGACTGTCAACTCATCTATCTCTCTGAACATCCTTTTACTTTCTCCACTCCTTTAACTTCAGTGGCGAGACCGTCCAATCACTTGCAAATATAGCATTCCAAGTTGGCCAAATCTTTAGACAAGCCTTCATCACAGGAGAGTGTGCCCCCACCCACCCTCCACTTTTCATAGTGGCGGATGTTTTTAGCATTTTAAGACACTAGGACAGCCTGCATTGCAGATGCTTTAGTTCAATAGGTAATGTCCCAGGGCTACAAAGTCAAGTTTTTTTTTTTCCCCCTGCCACTCATTTTCTCACTGCTAAACCCCAACCTAGAAAAAGACGGTACTAAGACCAATCAGTGTTTAGCCTAAGACACCTAAATTAAATAATTCTCCATTTATTTTGTTTTTTTCCAAGTTGTAAAATGTTCAAAAAACAAAAAGGAGACATCTGCCCTATCTTAGACCTTAAAGCCCCCAAATTCCCAGTTGAAATCCACAAGATCTGTCATTGGCCCCTTTCACAAGGGAGACTTTCTGGCTTTTTATGGACATAAAAGATGCCTTCTTGTGTGTACCCATATTTCCAGAGCACCAACCTTTTCTGTGGTATGCTGTAGGGCCACTACACTACCATACTACCAGTTCATGGGTATAATCTTTGGCTTATCTACTACACCTTGTGTGTACAACAAGTGCTGGCTCCAATTTTGTTCTCAGGATATCCCCATTGTGGGAGAACAGTCCGCAAGTGTTTTGTCGGACAACGTATCTACATAGCCAGACATTGCAGAGGTTCAGGTGGATCCCGAACCTTCAAAAATTGTTGCTGGAACTGAAACATTGCTTGGTTAGGTCCTGGACGTCTCAGGCCACAGTGTTCCTTCTTCAGGAAAAGCTTCAGCCTTTCCAGTCTCAAGCTTGAACTCTTCAAAATCGAAGACATCCAATTCTCTGCTTTTGCATGAGAAACTGTGGGCTGATCGTAGCCTTCTTCAAGGCTTTTCTCTTTGCCTAATTTCATTCTAGACATCTGCAACACCATCTTCAGCCATTGTGAAGAAATTTAGTCTGGTCCTGGACAAGCTACCCCTGGTTTCATGGCTTTGTAATCCAGCTGTGGAGTCAGAAAAGTCCTTTTTTTTTTTTTATTTTTTTTTTTTTGCATCTTTTGGAAGATTCATATGATGGATGCCAGCTTTTTGGGCTGGGATGGGAGTCCTGGGCATTTCGTTGGTACAGGGGACTTGGTAGTCAGAGGAATCTTGTCACCAGATTAAAAATCTTGGAGCTTTGGGTTATTTGGCTGTCCCTTCAGCTTTGGACCAACTTTATGGAGGGCCATCCGTTGGATTCATCCGGACAATGCTTTTACGTGGGGACAAGTGGTGTTGCAGGCCAGGACTTCCTACTTGTCATGGTAAGTCTCTGCCTTTCACCTTAACCAGGACATTGTTGATCAGTCCTTTTGTCGGGCTCCAGTTTATCAATAGGAAATTCTGTTGTCTGGATGTGGTTCAGGCTATCCAAATCTATCTCTCAGCCTCTGCTTCTTTCCGATAGACTGATTCTCATTTGTCGTTCCACATGAGCCTGGAAGGGTGCTTCTTGTTCCACCATCTCCAGGTGGCGGACAGACCATCGTTATGGTCTCAAGGATTGGTTACTGTAAAGGCTTACTTCACTAGAGCTATGAGCACCTTTTGGACTTTTCAAGCCTCTGTTTCCCAGACCTGCAAGGCTGCCACCTGGTCTTCTGTTCACACGTTCCATAAGTTCAACCAGGTGGGCCTTTCTGCCTCATCATTTACCAACTTCGGGCATAAGGTCCTTTTAGGCAGCTGTTTGAGTTACAGCTAGGCCCTAGTTCTTATCATTACGTTGGGCCTGTTAGAGATTGTTTGTTTGTCGTTGCTCACCCCACATTTGGACTGCTTTCGAACATCACAAAGGTTTAAAACTTTCTGTGTAAAATCCATTTCTTCAAGTCCATTAAAGGACACAGGTTCCATCCCTCCGTGGTTTAAGATCATGTACTGCTTTCCTACAAAACTAAGGCATGCCAGTAGTAGAAGAGATAATACCCTGGGCTGGCTTAGCTAATCTTTATTTGGGTGTAGGTATAACCCAAAGATTTAAGACTTTCTCTGTCCCTCAGTGGACTCTTAAGGATTTTATGTTGAGTACTTCTATTATTTCATCCTTAAGCCTGGGTTCACACATATGCGAACACAGATATCACATGCGATTCGCACCCACATTGCTGTGCTGATCACTGTACAATGCGAGTTCAGCCATACAGTTTGTATAGCTGAACTCGCATTGGTTTTGCACAAAAGGTCTTAATGTTCAAAGGTGCTTCGTCAGTCACCTTGCATGGGATCACTTACCAGTAATATTGAGAGAAGCCTTCATTTTAGCACTAGCACAAGAGCAATAATTGTTTAGCACTGCTGCTCCTTACATATTGTGTTTTGGTTATTGGGGCTTTTGTCTTTAATTGCTTTGATACGAATGAGTGATTTTTATTTTATTACTACAAGGTTTGAACTACTTGAAGTTACTAGTTTAAAGTTACCAAAATGTTTGCTAATTTTCTGTGTGTTTTTAAATTATTTTCTTTGTAATTGTAAAGGGTAACACTTAAAAAAAAAAACAACTTCCACAAAACATATGTTTCAGTTCTAAATGATGGCTAGCAAGTTGAATCATAGGCTGGCTCCCTATATGGCCACAAATTTGGGAGCACCTTTCTATTACACTTAAAGTGATACTAAAGTATTGTTTATTATTTTTAAATGAAAAAAAGAAAATGTTATACTTGCCTGCTCTGTGCAGTGGTTTTGCACAGAGCGGCCCAGATCCTCTTCTTCTTGGGTCCCTCTTTGGCGCATCTGGCACCTCCCTCCCTGCTGAGTGCCCCCAAAGCAAGCAGCTTGCTCTGGCGGCATCCGAGCTGAGCCGCTGCTCTGTGTCCATTTAGACACAGAACTGCGACCCCCCCCTCCCCCTCTTTCCTTATTGGTTCACTGACAGCGCTCCGCTGCTGTCTCAGCCTATCAGGAGGGAGAGTGCCAGTCAGCCAAGTCTCTTGTGCAACATCGCTGGATCAGAGGGGGCTGTGGGGGGTTGCTGCATACCTAAAGGTTTTTTTATCTTCATGCATAGAATGCATGAAGATTAGAAAACCTTCTGCCTTTAGAACCACTTTAATGACCTTGTTAAATAAACCCCAACACTGCCAAAACTCTAACCATAGGCATTAATATGAAGATACCGCACTTTACCTTTGTGGCTGTAACAGCCTCCACTCCATGCTTTTATAATGTGTCTGTGTGAATTTGTTCTCAATTTGGTACTAATTTCCTCCAAATTTTTGGCTCACAATTGGTGTTCCTGTTCATTAGGACTGAGGTCAGGGCTCTGCTATAGGCCACTTAAGTGCCTTCACACCAAGCTCCTCAAACCATGTCTTTATGGATCTGGCTTTGTGCACAGGTGGGGCACAGTCATGGTGGAACAGAAAATGACCTCCTCCCGATTGTCACCACAAGGTTGGAAATGCACGATTGTCTAAAATCTATTTGTATGCTGTATCAGTACTGTTCACGTTAAACACCTGGACACAATAATTAGAAAAGGGTGTCCACATACTTTTGACATTCTAGTGCATCTTTCATGGACTCTTATGATTCGACAATCCTAACCTCAACAGTATAACAAAGTGAAATGAGGGGGTTACTGTCCTCTGATGGATTCTCGCTAGTGTACATAGAATAAAGCGGTTGGGAAATCCAGCTGCAGAAGAGATTCCTGCCTTTTGGAAAGATGCATAGCTGTAAACTACTTGGGTGCAATAGCAAGGAATATTAAATTGAACCTACCAGTGCCTTCCAAGACCTGAAATAACAACAGGATTTAGTGAACTCAGTCTAAATTTTGTTTTCCTGTGCCTTCACTTCTTGTAGTGGGAGCAGTGAAACCATCTGTGAGACTAAAAATAATCTCAGACACATTAAGCATTTACCTGAACCACTTCAGCCCCCCGGAAGGTTTACCCCCCTTCATGACCAGCCCATTTTTTGCGATACTGAACTGCGTTAACTGACAATTGTGCGGTCGTGCAATATTGTACACTAATACAATTGATGTCCTCTTTTTCCCCTCAAATAGAGCTTTCTTTTGATGGTATTTGATCACCTCTGCAGTTTTTCTTTTTTGCGCTATAAACAAAAAAAAGACTCGACAATTTTGGGGAAAAAAAACTAGAATTTTTCCTTTTTTATTTTTATTTTTTTTTTTTTTTTGCTATAAAACCTATCCAATAAAAAAAAATGTTAAAAAAAAAAACGAATTTCTTCATTAGTTTAGGCCAATATGTATTCTGGTACATATTTTTGGTAAAAAACAAACAAAAAACCCAATAAGCATATATTAATTGGTTTGCACAAAAGTTATAGCATCTACAAACTAGAGGATATTTTTATGGAATTTTTATTTATTTATTACTATGGTGGCGATCACCCATTTTTAGCAGGATTGTGATGGACAGATCGGACACCTGACACTTTTTGGGGACCAGTGAAATTAATGCCTCGTACACACGATCGCACATTCTGACAACAAAATCCATGGATTTATTTCCGACGGATGTGAGAAAATTGAAGTTTAATAGCCAGTGCGGCTCTTCTGCTTGATTTCCGAGCATGCGTGTAATTTTGTGCGTCGGAATTGTGTACACACGATGTGGATTTTGTTGTCGGAAAATTTGAGATCCAGATCGGTCGGAAATTCTGACGGAAAATGTCCGATGGAGCATACACACGGTCGGAATTTCAGACAACAAGCTCCAATCGAACATTTCCCGTCGGAAAATCTGACTGTGTGTACGCAGCATAATACAGCGATCAGTGCTAAATAATAGGCACTGTAACTGTACTAATGACACTGGCAGGGAAGGGGTTAACAGGGGCCATCAAAGGGTTAAGTGTGCTCCTAGGGAATGCTTTCTAACTGGGGGGGGGGGGGGTCATGTGATTGGAGGAACACAGAGATCCGTGTTTTTGCTTAGCAGAAACACAAGATGTCCATCTTTCTCCCACACAGAGCGGCGGCCTGCCTTGTTTACAGACCGCCATTCTGCCTCTTCTGTGAACGATCGTGGGTGGCCCGCTGATTGGCACCCACCATGTGCATCTCCAGCGGTGTGCGCCCAAGACCCACTGCACAAAATAGCATACCGGTACGTGATTTCGCGCAGGAGGGCCGCCCTGCCGCAGTATATCTTCTTTTTTTTTTTTTTACCAAAAATATGTAGACGAATACATATTGGCCTAAACTAAGGAAAAAAAATGTTTTTTTTTTATTTTTTTGTGGGATGTTTATTATAGCAAAAAATATTGCATTTTTTTTTTCAAAATTGTTGCTTTTTTTGTTTATAGCACAAAAAATAAAAAACCGCAGAGATGACCAAATACCACCAAAAGAAAGCTCTATTTGTGGGAAAAAGACGTCAATTTTGTTTGGGTGCAACGTCACAGGACCACGCAATTGTCAGTTAAAGCGACGCAGTGCCGAATCGCAAAAAGTGCTCTGGTCGGGAAGGGGGTAAATCCTAAAGCGGTTAAAGTGGTTGTAAAGGCTAAAGGTATTTTACCTTAATGCATTCTCTGCATTTAAAACCTTTTATGTGCACCCCCCCCCCCCCTCTTTGCTCTGATTAAACTAACCCATCTTCATACTTGGATCTGATAGCCGGGGGTTGCTGGTGTTTGTTTACATCCTGGCCACACCTGTGCATTACAGCCCCATAGACTTGACGGAGGGCTTTCACACTGGAGCGGTGCGCTAGCAGGACGGTAAAAAAAAGTCCTGCTAGCAGCATCTTTGGAGCGGTGTATTCACCGCTCCTACCCATTGAAATCAATGGGACACCGCGGTAATACCGCTGGCGGGGGGTTTTAACCCTTTTTTGGCCGCTAGCGGGGTTAAAACCACCCCGCTAGCGGCCGAATACCGCGGCTAAAACGACGGTAAAGCAGCGCTAAATATAGCGCTGCTTTACCACTGCCCCCACCGCCCAAGTGTGAAACCAGCCAAACTGACAGGCGGACCTGATCGGAAAGCCTGTGCGAAAAGGGGCCTTACTGCTCATACTTAACTGCCAGAGGGTGATGGCAAGTTTTTCAAAACGGATTAAAAGAAGATACAGAAAGCTGCATGCTTTGTTTTTTTTCCCCCTACGTGCCTTACACTGCAAGAAAAATGAGACATTATTTAGAGACATTTTTTTTTTATATATAGTGATGGAATAGGGAAGCGTTAGACCCTCTGTCAGGTCTTTATTGCTGTCTATGTCCCCATTATCATTGGGAGTAAAATACATTTTGAGTTGTCACATAATGAAAATAAAGCGGAAAACTTCCAACGTGGACTGTTACTTTTGGGTACAACTGGTAACATTTGTTGCCAAAATACAGAAAAAAAATGAGGTGTACAACCCTTCCCTACTCCATCCAAAACTTTTATATATTCGGCCATACGTACACTGTAAATCTCTATTGAATGCCCACAATGTATTACTATTAGTCAGACAAGCTGCATATACAGTAATTATTCTTTTTTTTTACTCTTTATTTAATTGGAAAGTGATGCTATTTTAATTGTCAGACCTCGGCTCTCTCACACAAAGCAGCAGCCCTGCGTTCCTGCAATCCAACAGAAGCCCCATCCTAAACCCCTCTTAGTACCTGATCAGTGTTGTTAAATAGCGCACCGTTCAGGGGGGAGGAGGGGAACATTGGATAGCAGGAGAGCTGAGTGGCGTGATTCTCCAGATTACTGCAGCCTTTTTGGCCTCATTAACATGGGCATACTACAGTGTACCCCCCCGTGTGAGGGCTGTGTTTTCCCACACCTACATGCATGGGTGGTGCGTGCATCCTCGAGCAGGCAGTCCCATTCACATCAGTTGGGGTGCACTTGCTGCATAGACACATGCGCTGCTTCCAATTTAATATCTGTGCGAATGCATGGTCCCAAACGCAGATGTGTGTTTGGTTCCATGCACCTGAACCCACATGGCTGTCGTATTGTAAGTAGCGGCTGTGTTCGTCCTGCTGCTGCGTCCTAATTGACTTGAATGGGATTGCCTGCACTGCGTTACATGGAACATCTGTGCATCCGCCTTCACATAGGGGTACTACAGCGGGCTATACCTGTTAGATAAAAGAGTAAAAAAAAGATCAGGTGGATTACAGTAATAAAAATGTTCAATTAGACTTTAAGGTAATTGTTCAGTATTTATAAAAGCACTAAAGTGAATGTTTATGAAATAGCACTGTACAATGTACTGTAGTAATTACATTAACTAAAAATACTGTAATTACTTTTATAATGTACGAATGATGATATATTTTTAATATAGCAGAACTGTTGATTTTTAAAATGGAAAAACAACCAGAATAAAACCATTTACAACTGATTATTTCTAAAGAGTGTTTTCTTTCTGTGTTGACCGAATCATTTTTGCTTGTATGTTTGTACAGTATGTATGTATGTTTACATATATGATCATCATGAAACTAGCTGTTCCTTGGGAAGCACTGGGCTGCAGTCTATCCAGCCTTCCTTGATGGAGATCTATGGTGGGCAGTGTTCAGTGGATGAAAGGTGAATGGAGTCAGTAGTGTGGAGCTGGCCATACACTGTTCATGTTACTGAATGAAGAGAAACAAAAAAAACTAACTGGTTACATAGTTAGTAAGGTTGAATAAAGACACCAGTCCATCCGGAGTGAGTTATAAATAAAAAGAAAGTACTCAGTGCTGTCAGAATAACAGGTAATAATAAATAGAACGAAAATGCCTGCTGCAACTTAGGTTAATTCAAAAAATACCTCATAAGCATAATACAATAAAATAGTGCAGCGCAAAATAAATGAAATAAAGGATAAACCGCAGAAATAAAATGAGTCCAGAAGGGAATCCAAATAAATCTCAGTATAAAGTGCTAGTGCAAAATAGCAACTTCCTAATTGAAAAATGGTGACACAATCCAGAGAGAGATCTGTGATGGTGATCAGTCCAGGAAGGAATCCAAATAAATCACAATATAAAGTGCTAGTGCAAAATAGCAGCTTCTGGTGACAAATGGTGACATAATCCAGAGAAATATCTGTGGTGGTGATCCCTTCACAAAGAGTAATGATGGCCTCTCACCTCCCTGCTTCGACCTGCAATAGGTCACAAAGCAGTATGCAGCTAAATAAAACTCTGGTCTCCAACCGTCAGGAATCGATCACAAACGCTAACAACCAGGTCCACAATGGTATCAAGCATACATAGGATGAAAAGAAGGGGACAACCTAGTGCTCTCTGTATTGAATTTAAATTTATTGCACAAGCAGAAAAGTAGGAAAAACACACTCACATTAACCTGCACTCAGTCCCGAGTGCCGGCGTTGTAGGTATTGAGATCCAAAATGGCCGCGGGTGACGTCACTCGTGCTCCCTGTCCCTCGTACGCGTTACGTCCAGGTGGGACTTCCTCAGCGTGGGGCAGGGTAGCTACGAGTGGTCCCGCTATGGCTATATGCTGTGTTGATGGGTCAAGGACCGATCGTGGACCAATCGGGTCCCGCGGTCCGTTTTGTCCAATCACAGCCCTGAAAGACTGTCACATGGCTTTAGTGTTGTTGTCATGTGAACCGCCGACGGACCAATCGGGTCCCGCGATTCACCTAGACCAATGACAGCGTCATAAGCACATCACCTGACACTCATGTGTGTGCTGAGTGACGCTGTGGAGCTGCTATTTTGCACTAGCACTTTATATTGTGATTTATTTGGATTCCTTCCTGGACTGATCACCATCACAGATCTCTCTCTGGATTGTGTCACCATTTTTCAATTAGGAAGTTGCTATTTTGCACTAGCACTTTATACTGAGATTTATTTGGATTCCCTTCTGGACTCATTTTATTTCTGCGGTTTATCCTTTATTTCATTTATTTTGCGCTGCACTATTTTATTGTATTATGCTTATGAGGTATTTTTTGAATTAACCTAAGTTGCAGCAGGCATTTTCGTTCTATTTATTATTACCTGTTATTCTGACAGCGCTGAGTACTTTCTTTTTATTTATAATTGCCAACCAATTCAATTATACTCAGCGGCAGTCAAATGGATGTATTTTCTTATGTGGAGAGTAGAGAAATTATTCTCACTGATGTTTTCTCCCAAATTCCCAATTACTCCAATCAAGGAGATTTGGGAACCACCTTTAGAAAACTTGGACATTTATTCGAGAAGAAAATCAAAGCCTGGTGGGATATAGTATCCTTTGAGCAGTATTTGCTAGCTAAGATCATTCCCAGAAGGCTGCGGTGGGATTTACCCCCCAATGATGGCCTTGTCGATGAAGAGTCCAATAAAGAATGGGGTGATTTCTTTGTAGCAAAGGGCTTTGAACTACTCAGGTTACTCCTTGTGCGCAAGCAAAGGAAAAAGAAGTGGTTAGAAGGCCAAATTAAAGAAAACACTGACCGTATTGAAAGTTTTAAAGATACTCCTGAATTTATCCAATTATCAGGTGACCTTAAAACCAAACTTATTAAATGGGACAAAGAAACCCAGGACAAAAAAAGAAAGAAATTCTTGAGAGACTTAAAAGACTTTGGAGGGGAACACATTTTTAAATGGCAAGGCAGTACTGTAGTACAGTCTAATCCTGACCCTACCGTCTTGGATAGCATGGAGGTAGGTGGTAATGCCCCCCCAGTCTCTGTATATAATCAAGAAAGTCCGTGGACGAATGGTCATTATGGGACACAAAATAGAAACGATACTCCCAAACAAAGAGGGAGGGGGGGGGGGGGGGCCCATAGAGCAAGAGGTAGAGGGAGAGGGAGAGGTCAAAATAGACCCAACCAAACTCCTAACCCTATTAATTACGCTCAGCACCCTACCAATTATACAGATACTACATGGAAACCTGTAGTAAACAGAGGGAGAGGACAGCAGAGGGGGAGGGGGAATTATCAAAATAGAGAACCCCCGTTACCCACCTATAATTATTATGCCCCCCTTCAGGAACAATGGGACAATCAACCTGCAACCAACAATCATTTTTTAGGACAGGAGAGGATCCCCTGGAGGGATCCTCCACCACAAACTCCCACTTGGATGGGGGATTGGAGAGAACAACCACCATTATATCCACAAGGCGCATCAGGCACCACCCAATCCACTTTAAAAAGAAAAAACAGAGAGGATGTAGGGGGGGGAGACGAGCCCAAAAGGCAAAGACCCCGATAGGAGCGGGGATCTATAACCTCAGTGGGGTAACATTGACAGAAGATGAGACTAAGGTCCTGGATAGGGGCCTCAAATTTGCCCCTATCCGTAATTTGAATAAATTCCAGACTTACATTAACGTACAGAAATTTATACGGACTTTGAATATGAAAAAATATTTTCTAACAGATCCAATCCAGAGGATTGTCTCTCAGGATATTACCAATACACATTCCAATCTTAGGAACAAATCGGTTTTTAATCCTCCCTGCAACGATAATCGTCATCTAGATGTTTTTAAAAATATGGTCTGCAGTGATCTTGATAACCTAAAAATTTAAAAGGTCAGAGACTCACAACAAATCAAACGAGGGATTACTTCTCTAGAACAGAGGAATGATATCGTCATCCGACCGGCTGATAAAGGAGGAGGGCTAGTGGTAATGAGCAAATTGTACTATCATACTGAAATGATGAGACTATTAAGTGATCGGGATACCTACAGACCTTTGCCTGGGGACCCTATGTTTTTATTTAAAAATAAATTACATGCATTAATAGAAAATGGTAAAAATAAGGGTATACTAAATAATAAGGAAGCATCATACCTTGACCCTTTTTATTGTAGGACCCCCATTATTTATTTTTTACCTAAATTGCATAAGAGTACCACGCAACCTCCGGGACGTCCTATAGTCAATGGTATCGACTCAGTCACTTCTCGTTTGGGCCAATATCTAGATTTCTTTTTACAACCTTTGGTAACAAAAATGCGAGCGTACCTACGAGATACCAAACAAATAATCCAAATCCTTGACAAATTGCGATGCACTGAGAACAGTATACTTATCACTGCCGATGTGGGATCCCTGTATACCATTATCGATCATACGGCAGCAATGGAATCGGTCAAGTGGGCATTAGTTGAAACCGATCTCTCATGTGAACATGTGCAATTTTTGTTGGAATGTTTAGATTTTTGTTTGTTAAACAATTATTTCTGGTTTGATCGAAATTTTTTTCTACAAACGAGAGGCGTAGCAATGGGGGCCCGATTTGCTCCCAGTGTGGCTAATCTATTCATGGCCCACTGGGAGGAGGAGGTTATTTTTAACGATCATCCATCCCAGTTAGTATGTTTTAAACGCTATATTGATGATATCATCATGATTTGGGAGGGAGACCAGTCGAGTCTTCAGATATTTATGAATAAACTTAACCTCAATAACAAAAATATTGAACTCACCTGGACAGTGGATAAGCAACAGGTTACTTTCCTTGATCTGGAGATCTATAAGAAAAATGATAAATTCCAGACCAGGAATCATTTCAAGCCAACCGATCGCAATGCTTATATCCCTTTGAGTAGCTGCCACCATCGACTATGGCTCTGTAATATCCCTCGAGGGCAGTTCATTCGCTTACGCAGGAATTGCACTGAGGAAAATGAATTCTTAACACAGTCGAAAATTCTGTCCGAACGCTTTAAACAAAAAGGTTATACTAAGACAGAAATTGATGCGGAAATAGAAAGAGCCAGGATTACTGACAGGAGTTCCATTGTGGCAGATAAAATAAAAAATCCAGAGTTGATAGATGGCACACAGGGATTCAAAATAATTATGGATTTTAGTATTCAACACAAAAAAGTTGAACGCATTGTCGCTAAACATTGGCCCATTCTAAAGTATGATAACATTTTAGGACCAGCCCTCCCAGACCGTCCTCAGTTTATTTACCGCAAGGCTCCCACATTGCGGGATAGTTTGGCCCCTGGGGTCATAGACCCTCCTAAAACTAGCGTTAACAAGCTTTTTAATTTTTTATCTGGTTTTTATGCGTGTGGAAAGTGTGCAACCTGCAAACATGCCAAAAATAACATAAAAAAACGCAAAGATTTTACCTCTAACACCACCGAGCTAAAATATAGTATTAAAGAACTGATCACATGTACCACAACTGGTGTTGTGTACATGTTAGAGTGTGATTGCGGCTTGCAATATGTAGGTCGCACCTCTAGAGCTCTGCATGTGCGTGTTGGGGAACACATTAGTAACATTAAGCGAGGCATCAAAACACATAGTGTATCAAGGCACTTTAGAAATTGTCATCAGCGGGACCCCAAATGTTTAAAATTTTGGGGAATTGAAAAAGTCCCCAAACATTGGAGAGGAGGTCATTATATAAGACAACTTAGTCGCAGAGAATCTTTCTGGATTTATGAAATGAAAGTTATGACGCCTGCAGGGTTAAACGTAGATTTTGACCTCAATTGTTTTATTTCCAATAGATGATAAATTAATTAATTTTTGATATATTTTATCTCCTATATATTAATTTTTAATTTTTAATTCTATTTTGCCTTTTACATGTGTATTTTTATATATATTTTATATAATATATATATTGATATTTTTAATTTTTTACTTTTTATTCATCCGGTTGTTGTATTTTAATTATCTTTGATTGTATGTTTAATCTTTTAGATCATGTTTTTAGTTACAATATTATGTACTTATTAATATGGTTTATTTCCAAAATGGCTGTCGAATGACGTCACTCTTTTTCAGGTTTTATTAATCATAAGGTATTTATCAACCCTTTACTTTAGGGGTGATGGCTGTTGGAGTCTGTTTTATATATGCATTACTATGGTTTTAGGTGGAGCGCCCCTTTAATTGCTATTGTTTTTAATTTTAATTCTAATGCTCCATAGGATGTCAGCTATAATTGGTATCCACTGACATTTCCTATCTCTTTGAGCTTATTATTCATAGTTGCTTTAATTAAATGGACAATTCTGCAATGTTTCTTTAACTGTCAGGCTGCATGGTTTAAAAGCACTATGCAGCCTGTGTTATTACTAGCATGCCGCCTACTTCTCTATGGCAACCGCTCTTCATTGCATTTGAATCATCACCGCCCACTTCACCATAGTTTTCTGCTCCACAGCGTCACTCAGCACACACATGAGTGTCAGGTGATGTGCTTATGACGCTGTCATTGGTCTAGGTGAATCGCGGGACCCGATTGGTCCGTCGGCGGTTCACATGACAACAACACTAAAGCCATGTGACAGTCTTTCAGGGCTGTGATTGGACAAAACGGACCGCGGGACCCGATTGGTCCACGATCGGTCCTTGACCCATCAACACAGCATATAGCCATAGCGGGACCACTCGTAGCTACCCTGCCCCACGCTGAGGAAGTCCCACCTGGACGTAACGCGTACGAGGGACAGGGAGCACGAGTGACGTCACCCGCGGCCATTTTGGATCTCAATACCTACAACGCCGGCACTCGGGACTGAGTGCAGGTTAATGTGAGTGTGTTTTTCCTACTTTTCTGCTTGTGCAATAAATTTAAATTCAATACAGAGAGCACTAGGTTGTCCCCTTCTTTTCATCCTATGTATGCTGGATACCATTGTGGACCTGGTTGTTAGCGTTTGTGATCGATTCCTGACGGTTGGAGACCAGAGTTTTATTTAGCTGCATACTGCTTTGTGACCTATTGCAGGTCGAAGCAGGGAGGTGAGAGGCCATCATTACTCTTTGTGAAGGGATCACCACCACAGATATTTCTCTGGATTATGTCACCATTTGTCACCAGAAGCTGCTATTTTGCACTAGCACTTTATATTGTGATTTATTTGGATTCCTTCCTGGACTGATCACCATCACAGATCTCTCTCTGGATTGTGTCACCATTTTTCAATTAGGAAGTTGCTATTTTGCACTAGCACTTTATACTGAGATTTATTTGGATTCCCTTCTGGACTCATTTTATTTCTGCGGTTTATCCTTTATTTCATTTATTTTGCGCTGCACTATTTTATTGTATCATCCGGAGTGAGTGTCTACAATTGTCCCTATCCCTGTACATTGTGTCTTATTAAGATGCTCATCTATTATATTATTATTTAGTTAAGGTACCCATATGTCTTTGGAGTGTGGGAGGAAACCCACGCAGGCACAGGGAGAACATGCAAACTTCAGGCAGGTAGTGTTGTGGTTGGGATTCGAACCAGCGACCCTTTTTACTGCTAGGTGAGAGTGCTACCCACTACACCACTGTGCCGCCCACACAAATGAGGTGGGTGGAGGAATCCCCCCACTTCTTATGCCCCGTACAATTTCCCGACGAAAAATGTCCGATCGGACCATGTTGTCGGAAAATCCGCCCGTATGTGGGCTCCATCTGACTTTCGTGTGTAGAGAATTCCGACGGACAAAGTGCCACGCATGCTCAGATCAAATTACGAGACCAAAGCTATTGGCTACTAGCCTCTACGTAGTTCTGTCGTATGCAAAGAACGTCACCACGTTCAGAATGATCGGATTTTCCAACAACTTTGTCCGACCGTGTGTATGCAACACCAGGACAAAATCCGTCTGAAAAAAATCCAACGGATTTTGTGGTCGGAATTTCCGACCGTGTGTACGGGGGGCTTAGTTATAAGAATACAGTGATCAGCGGCTGCAGCTGCTGATCAATAAAAGTTTTTTCCAGCATGTCCCTTCAACAGGAGTTGATCAAACTATCAACTTCTGTTGAGCAGGGATGGCCACACACTGATAGAAATAGAGCCAGTCTCTGCTGAAATGGTCGAATTTTGATCAGCGTATGGCCAACTTTAGACTGACCCAAATCTACATCTTAGCCTGTGATTGTCTAAATGTCCCCTTCCAGGCTGCTGACTGTTCATGCACGTCATATAAAAGCTTTCTTGGCCTATAGGAAATTTGCATGAGCGAGGAACAACACATTGTGGACCAGAGCCACGGTGGCGAGTTAAAATGTTACTAAACCCAGGACCCTGCATTCACTATATCTTCTCTCCCACAGTACACAGAACATAGAAATTCAATAGTTTTAGTAAATATAAACTGCTAAATACCTTTTCTCATCCGCAGATAGAGCAGCCTTGTGACTTCTATTAGTGTCTAGTTAAAGAGTAAGTAAACCCTAATGGGTTTTACTTCCTTTTTGTTCCCCTCCAAACCCTGTAAAAGCATAATGGGCTAGTATGCATCGCCCATTATGTGCCACTTACCTGCAAGCGAAGCCTGCGGTGTCCCCACTGGTGGCCGCATCCATCTTCTGCCCTCTTCCTTCTGGGGCCAAGAATTGTCACAGAGGTCCGTTTCTTTACAGTGCATACGCCGATGACATGGGCGCTTTGTACAGGAAACATCTCCTAAACAGCGCATGTTTAGGAGATATTTTCACTACCTATAGGTAAGCCTTATTTTAGGCTTACCTATAGGTAAAACCTACAAATGTGGGTTTACAACCACTTTAAAGATTGTAGGAGGAGTTTTCATTCTCCTGACTGTCCTATGAAGTGGCAGGACCCCTGACCCTCTGTCTGGACAGTGCTGATTGGCCCTGTGCTGATCACATGCACTCTTCCAAGAAGAAAAAAAAAAAACACTGCACATGCTCAGTTTGCTGTGTTTTGCTAGAGTGCTTCAGAGGCTCTGTACTATCAGCTAGATCAGATGAATTGGGGACAGTGGAAGAAGGGGAAGATCAGAGAAGGCAGGCTCAAACAGTCTTTTTACACAATGAGGAGGATTAACCCAAGAGTATATAGTGAGTATAACAAGCATGCTTTACTGCATATACAGACTGATTTTACTGTTGTGGGTTTAGTAACACTTTAAGTAAGGTGACCAGATTTTCAAAAGAACATATATTTTTTTTTTTATTGGCAAATAGTAAACTATTTTATAAGCAAAAGTAGAAAAACACATATGTGAGAGTCAGTAGAGCTGCACACCCCAGAGAACTTGCAATATGGGATGATTCCCCCAAGGGTTTTTTTTTAGCAGCAAAGTATTATATCAAAAAAATTGTGATTTAGTAAAAACTTTTTATTTCACAAAATAGAATTCAAATTCATGAATGGTTTAACCTCCTGAGATCCGCGCTATAGCCGAATGCCGGCTACAGCGCGGATCTACATTGCCAGGACTACGTCCCATGACGTCCCGTGCACGAGCGGCCTGTGGCCTGTCTGTGAGACTCGCTGGATCGCAGATCTGAGTAAGGGGTCCCGACCCCTTACCATGTGATCAGCTGTCAGCCAGTGACAGCTGATCATGTGATATCAACAGAGTCGGTAACGGCTATTTTTCCTCCTCGCTCTGACAGCCCGAGGAGAAAAAAAAAAAAGCCGATCACCGGCGGCAGTGAGAGGGACATTAGTCCCGATCACTGCGATGTGCCCCCTACAAGTGCCGCCTACCAGTGCCCACCAGCTCCACCTGTCAGTGCCCACAGTGCCATCTGTCAGTGTCACCTACCAGTGCCCATCACCTATCAGTGCCCATCATTACCGACTTAGTAGAGCAAATTGAACATCACATTAAGGAATTGCCATCCATATAAATACCCCATTGGTATTTGAATTCTATTTTGTGAAATAACAATTTTTTAATACTTTGCTGCTAAAAAAAAACCCTTGGGGGGAATAGTCCCATATTACTATTTTATAAGCATTATTTCTGCAAATTATATATGCAGTGTGTGTTTATGGAATAATTGTATGATACATATGTTATTTCTCATATTTCGTCCATCCGATTAAAAAAAAACTTTTCAATGCACATTTATTAGTGCCCATCAGTGCCACCTCATCAGTCCTGCCTCATCAGCTCCACTTCATGAGTGCCCATCAGAGCAGCCTATACATACCACCTCATCAGTGCCCATCAGTGAAGGAGAAAATATACTTATTTGCAAAATTTTATAACAGAAACTCACGTCCTCCTTGTGGCCATTACATTCAGTCTGTAGCTCCATTTATTTTCAAGGCAATCCTGCCCCTCTGGACTACAATACCCATAATTCTTTGCAGTACATCTTTCAGGAGGGAGGAACACTACTCTGTTCTCTCCACTGTGTACTACCGCTGCATGGACAGAGATGGGAGGATGCAGCAGACATAGAAGGAGAGGGGCGGGATGCTGGGAGATAACGGCCATGTCACTGTCCCCAGGATCGCAGCGGGCAGTTCTAGCTGACGAATGTGCAGGAGGAGTGGCAGCTACGCTACAAGCAGCACACAGTCAGGCTGGAGCCGCTCCAGCTCTTCGGTCAGGGTATTGCTGCACAGAGCTGGAACTGACTCCTCTCACAGCCAACGTGGCCCCCGCCCACTGGGAAACTGCCCACCCAGGCAGAGCCGGTGCAAGGATTTCTTTCCACACAGGCAAAGGTGCATTTTGCTACCCCCCCCCCCCAAACACTACCACCATCCTCCTGCCACCCCCCTCCTCAATGCAAACTGGGTTTAGTCACTCCCCACATCCCCTCACTTGTCTACAGTTGCACTAGTACCGCCTTCACGTTGCACTCATAATGTGGTGGGGTGCAGCATGCAGGACGTCACACAGCATTGAAAATTTGAACTGTATTGAACTGCCACTAAATGGCAGTGAAGAAAGGGGGCCGGGTTATGCACTCCGTTTCCCCCTCACTGGCTATGGGCAGCGGGCAGGTGAGGCAAACTAAAACTTCCATGCTGAGCCCGGTAAGAGAGAGGACTTGGCATTCGGAAAAGGAAGCAGTGCAGGGACGAAGTCATCTGGTGCCCAGGGTGAAGATGCCAAGCTGCCCCCCCTCTGCCAAAGGGAAGGGGGATGGTAGTATTGGGGTTCAAGGGGAATAGGGGTTACAGAGAAGGGGGTATATGAGGTGGAAGGTATGTGCTATGATCTGAAGGGTGAGAGGTGATTGGCACAGAGGGAGGGTAATGAAATTGGGTGGGGGGGGGGGGGAGATGGGTAGGAGGGAAATTCTGGAGAGTTAAAAGGTGGGTAGAATGGAGGTGGAATAAGAAGGTGATGTTTGAGTTCAGGCGCTGTGATCTCTAAGGTAAAGTAGTTGGCAGAGAGGCACCGTGGCCAGAGATTTAGACATTAATGGTTGTGTGTTGAGTTATTTTAAGAGGACAGTAAATTTACACTGTTATACAAGCTGTACATTCACTACTTTACATTGTAGCAAAGTGTCATTTCTTCAGTGTTGTCACATGAAAAGATAGAATAAAATATTTACTAAAATGTGAGGGGTGTACTCACTTTTGTGAGATACTGTAAATATGGTGTAAATAGGGAACATAGAGAACAATTGTGTACTCTGTGTTAAGCCTGTGTTAATCAATGCAGATCAACACAGCACAACACATCTGGTGTGAATGAGCCCTCAAAGTGAAAAGGAGAAAATTCACCTAAATATCCTTTAAGTAATACTTAAGTCTGTTTTTTTTTTTTTTTCTTCATTTTAAAATAATTTGATTTGATTTGATATTGGATTTGTATTGCGCCGAATGCGCTCCATAATAAACATGTTACACTTACTTGCTCTGTGGAATGGATTTGCAGAGAGCAGCCCCGATCCTCCTCTTCTCGGGCCCCTCTTCTGTGCCCCTGGTCCCTCCCTCCTGCCAAGTGCCCCCACAGCAAGCAGCTTGCTATGGGGACACCGGAGCTGAGCCACTGACACGGAGCCGCAGGTTCGGCCCTGCCCCCTCTCTCCTCTCTGGCTCATTGACTTTGATTGGCAGCAGCGGGAACCAGTGGTGCCTGGCTGCTGTCTCAGCCAATGAGTAGGGAGGGTCTCGGGCAGCTGAGTCTCCCCTGCAACATCGCTGGATCGAGACGGACCTGAGGCAAGTATTAGAGGGGCTGAGGGGGGCTGCTGTAGGTTTTTTATCTTAATACATTAAGATAAAAAAACTTCTGACTTTACAACGAATTTAATCCTAAGGATTAAAGGGCTCGTTCAGACAGACTGCACAGAAACGCACTGCCATCTGCAGACATGTGAGGGTGTCATTAATTCCTAATGGCACTTCATGCATCTAGCAAACGCAGATGTATGTGCAGCCACCAGAAAGCAAAGTACCTCAGTACTGTGGGGTTTGGTGTGGTGCAATTTTAAAATTTGTGCCCGCTGTACTCTTTGTGTTTGCCAGCCAATTGAAATTAGTGAGCTGCTAAAAATGCACAAAAAGATGCACACTTGGATGCACCTATACAGTATATGGTGCATCCAATGAATCACGAGCCCTAAAATAACACATTATGTACAAATTTTTCTATATATAATAAGTAAGGAATGCATTAAACATTAGTTGGTAGATGTTCAGATATCACAATTTGTTATCATGTCTTTACAGGGTGCTCACTAATTCTAGCTGCCCTCACCTTTGCAGCTATCAGATGTTTGCACAAAACGCATTTCCTTTAGACCCCTTTCACACTGAAATTGCTGACCATTAGCGTTAAACAGCGCCGCTAAAACACGCTTAAGCGGCGCTTTTGCAGCGCTTTTCGGCTGCTAGTGGGGTGCTTTTAACCCCAAAGAACAGGTTAAAAATGACAGTGTCCTCAATCCGGGGACGTCTGGTCACCCTAACTTTAAAGAGGAAGTAAAGCCTCCTCCACAAAAAAAAAAAACACGGAACCTGCAAGGCAAAGGCATAATGAGCTAGTATGCATAGCATACTAGCTCATTATGAATAACTTACCTGAGAACAAAGCCCTCGAAGCGACCCTCATCCACGACCTCCTCCGCCGCCATCATCATCATTCCCGGAGTGACTTCCGGGTCTCGCTGCTCCAGCGCCGTCATTCGCTGGAGCGGCGATGAAGTCACTCCCGCACATGCGCACGAAAGCGGCATATCACCGTGATCTCGGCATGCGCATGCGACGTAGACAGCAGTCCCTGTTTTTTTCTAAATATCTCCTAAACCATGTAAGTTTAGGATATATTTATTGGACCTACAGGTAAGCCTTAATCTAGGCTTACCTGTAGGTCAAAGTGGTTTGTAAGGGTTTACAACCACTTTAAGATTCAAACAAGGAAGACGCCGCTCCAAAATATTTTTTTTTTTTTTTCTTCACACTTTTCAGTCTTTTTTTTCGTTTATATAATAACAAAAACCCAGAGGTGATCAAATACCACCAAAAGAAAGCTCTATGTGTGTGAAAAAAATTATATAAATTGAATTTGTGTACAGTGTTGCATGACCGTGCAATTGCCAGTTAAAATAGCTCAGTACTGAATAGCAACAAATGGCCTGGTCGTGAAACCTTCTGGAGGTCAAGTGGTTAACCACTTCAATACCATGCACTTACACCCCCTTCCTGCCAAAGACAATTTTCATCTTTCAGCGCTGTCGCACATAAGCCTCATACACACGATCGGACCGTGGACCAACTTTCCCGTGGATTTTTGTCCAAAGGGCGTTGGCCCCAAGTTGGTATTGCATACACACGGCAGGACTTTTTCAGCCAACTTTCACCAAATCACTTGGTTTTTCTGCTCTTTACCGCCACCTTTGGTCAACTTCTGTATTGTTGTCTGATCTTTTGCATTGGTTCTGCATTGGTTTGTACAAAAGTCCGTTGGTTTTGTGTACACATGGTCGGACTTTGGTCCATCGGACTTTTGTTGGCAGAAAGTTGGTCCGTTCCCACAGCCAACAAAAGTCAGATGAAACCTGGAAAAAGTTGGTCCGATGGAGCGTACACACGGACGGATGTTGGTCCAAACCAGCTAATTTGCATGTTGGTTGTCAAAAAGTCCGATCGTGTGTACGGGCCTTTTGAATGACAATTGCACAGTCATGCAACACTGTACCCAGATGACATTTTCCCACAAATAGAGCTTTCTTTTGGTGGTATTTGATCACTGCTGGGATTTTTATTTTTTGCGCAACAAATAAAAAAAAAAAAAAAAGATTGAAAATGTAGAAAAAAAATTTTAAAAAAGGTTTTCTGTTTCTGTTATAAAATTTTGTAAATAAGCAAGTTTTCTCCTTCACTGTTGGGCACTGATGAGGCGGCACTGACAGGACCGATAAGACAGCACTGATGATGGGCACTGGTATGCAGCACGTATGGGCACTTATGGGTGGCACGGATGGGATCTGATGGGCATCACTGATAGGGAGACATCTGGCAGGCATTGGTAATGGGCAATGATTGGCATATTTTGGGCACTGATTGTCATTCCTGGTGGCCATGGGTGGCATACCTGGTCATCCATCCCTGGTGTTCCAGTGTGGGCATCTGCAGGGGGGGGGCCTGTGCTGTTAATCAATCAGCGCAGACTCCCCCTGTCAGGAGAGCCTCCGATCAGCTCTCCTCTACCCGCATCTTTCAGACGCGAGTGAGGAAAAGCCGATACACGGCTTTTCCTGTTTACATTGTGATCAGCCGTGATTGGACACGACTGATCACATAGTAAAGAGCCTCCGTCAGAGACTCTTTACTGAGATCGGTGTAGCTGTGTGTCAGACTGACACCACCGATCGGCGCACGCCAGCAGTTATCCTGAAAGACGTCATATGACGTCCAGTCAGGATAACTGAACCACTCCCCGGCTGTCATTTTGCTTTAGGTCGGGCAGGAAGTGGTTAAGTAAATCTAAAACAGTAACGTAATCATATTTTTTCTCTTTGCAGATTGTTTCTGAGTTTTCAGATATTTTCATCCCAAGTGACTCCTGAATACTATTCCAGTTTTCAGGCTTATTGTGGATTTTGTCAGTCTTCAGTTTATCTTTCGCATACTGTATGTTGTGTCTGGAAATGTATAGAATTTTCTAATACACAAATCGCAAAGATGCTGTTACTTACGGTTTTAGCAAGAGAAGTGGTGGCAAGGCTTTGGAATTACTATGTACCAGTAAGTATAGTTTTTTTTTTTTTTCATTTACTCTTGTATTATGTATAGCACTACCCCTGCAAGGGCCACTGATTTTAACCAGTTCAGACCCAATAAGTACAGAGGCTGCCTGTTCACACAAGCAACACTCCATTCACACTGGCTCCAGTAAACAGTCTAGGGCAGGGTTTCTCCACCAGGGTTCCATGGGTCTAATGCCTCGTTTCCACTGAGTGGATCGGTTCGGGTCGGTACAGTTTGGAAGGGTTAGAATGGTCCGGCCTATTCAGGTGAGCGTTTCCACTGCAAGTCGGACCACCAGGGTCCATACGGGGTTTATGATAAAAATTAAAAAAAAAATGCCTACCGTGGCCTCATACTGATTGGCAGACGCTTTTCTGTCCGCCAATCAGTGGAATGTATCGTAACTCCGCCCTAACCGAACCATTTTCTATGGCCCCACATCTGAAGCAGGACCCTGAATGGTGCGGTATGGTTCGGTTGTATGGGCCGCTTTTATAATGGAAACACTGAAAATAGCGCATCGTACCGATATGCTCAGTGGAAACGAGTCATAGGGTTCCTCCAGAGGTTGCTATGGGGAATTCCGTGAGTAATTTCTGCCCCTCAGAAAAGTTCCCATGGACACCATTGATATTTTTAGCTATCTGTAAGGGGTAATTTTTCCCAATGCCAACCACAAGTTTAAACAGCATCCTTCCCAGTGATTATCACACTAATTTCTAGCATTTTTGCCAAGCAACCTACGCTAGGAGGGTGCTACATATTGTAAGTGGAGTTATACTTTAAATTCTGTACTTTCATGTACCCTCTTTTTTTTTCTTTTTAGACTGAAATACTTGCTGAGCAAAAGAAGGAGATCACAGAGGAGGAGTTGACGAAGAGAGAGGTGGGGGAGGTGGAGAGCAGGAGGATGAGATGACAGAGAAGGAGGAGTTGAAGAAAAGAGAGGGGTGAAGGAGGACAGCAGGAAGAGAGAGGAGGAAGCAGAGATGACAGAGTTGATGAAGAGAAAGGTAGAGGAGAAAATTATAGAGGAAGAGGAGGACTGCAGGAAGTTGGAGATGACAGAGGAGGAGGAGTTGATGAAGAGAGAGGTGGAGGAGATGAAGAGAGAGAACAGAAAGGAAAAGAAGGCAGGAGTTAAAACAGAAGATTGAGGAGGACAGAAAGAAGCTGGAACAGTGCTCAGAAAAGAGAGAGGAGGAGATAAAAGAAGAAGATGGAAGAGCAGTGCAGGAAGGAGGAGAAGGAGATTGACAGAAAGAGGGAGGAGCATAAAGAAGAGGGAGGATCAGAGCAGAGCAGAAAGAAGAGGGAGGAGCAGAGCAGAGCAGAAAGAAGAGGGAGGAGCAGAGCAGAAAGGCGAGTGAGGAGCAGAGCAGAGCAGAAAGAAGAGGGAGGAGCAGAAAGAAGAGAGAGGAGCAGAGCAGAAAGAAGAGAGAGGAGCAGAGCAGAAAGAAGAGAGAGGAGCAGAGCAGAAAGAAGAGAGAGGAGCAGAGCAGAAAGAAGAGAGAGGAGCAGAGCAGAAAGAAGAGAGAGGAGCAGAGCAGAAAGAAGAGAGAGGAGCAGAGCAGAAAGAAGAGAGAGGAGCAGAGCAGAAAGAAGAGAGGGGAGCAGAGCAGAAAGAAGAGAGGGGAGCAGAGCAGAAAGAAGAGAGAGGAGCAGAGCAGAAAGAAGAGAGAGGAGCAGAGCAAAAAGAAGAAGAGGGAGGAGCAGAGCAGATCCCTGGGCAGGCAAGTGTCCCTTTTTAAAAAGGCAGCAGCTAATGTAGTTGTAGCCGCTGTCCTTATGTTATTATATTATTTTTTGTTCCTAGTGTGAAGATCCTCTAAGTAGTCTAGCAATACACTGAGAAAAGTATTGACATTTATTAGAAAGGTAAGAATAGGGGTCTATAAAATAGGAGTCAGTTTTACACACTAGGTGCCATCAGAACATATATAGCTTTTTATATCTTACAGCCAAGCAATTTACATAACAGAAGGTTCTGTGAATACCTAAATAAATAGCAATATATTAACAATGTCTGTAAAATGGTGAGAAAATATATTTCATATACATAAAGACTGTTAACAACGTACAGAGCAATAAACGGCAGTAACCCCATAATGCTGAATAAACAGAACTTATATTTTACTCTATACGGTTTAAATCCATTCATTTAATTACTAAAATAAGAGCTGCCCTTCACAACATATACATGATTCCTCTCATAGGACTGGAAGGCGTAAAAATATGTAAACCATAACACAGAAAATGCAGCAATAGTCACAGAAAATCTTAAGGCAAAACATGGACTTATGTCCAGGTAGGTGTACTTTGATATGTATCTGAAGGACAATCCTCAGGTCACCCATTTAATGATTCCCTTCTTGTGAAATACATTCATTTTTTTACTTAAGTGTGGATGTCCTTTCCAGCAGAGCTCCAAGGTTTCGGGACATACCTGCTATGTCCTTTCCAGCAGAGCTCCAAGGTTTCGGGACATGCCTGCTATGTCCTTTCCAGCAGAGCTCCAAGGTTTCGGGACATACCTGCTGTGCTTTATTATTAAAAAAAAAATGCTTCTGTGCCACCAGTGACCTCGCAATCTGGGGCTGAATTCAATATAAATCCTGTTTTTTAGCCATATGTAGTCTTTTTTTTAATCAGCGGGTTGAATGAAAGAAAATGACTTGATTCACCCATCCGCACACTCGAGGTGGATGGGGGAATCCCTCCCACTGAGCCTTTGTATTCTGACAGCGGAGAGAATCCCCAACCGTCAGAATACACTGATTAAGAGAAAATTTTCCAAGAGTCTGGTTGTACACAAGTGGATCAATAGTTCAACCAGCCTGCCCATACATGGATCGAAATCTGCCTGCTGAATCGGCTGAATTTCGATCCTTGTATGGGTGACTTAAAGTGCTTTAACTTACCCTAAGACCACTTTCACACTGAGGCGCTTTCATGCTAAAAACAGCGCCTAAAAAGCTCACGAAAACTTATTTCCATTACAATCAATGAACACTTTCACACTGGGGCAGTGGGCTGGCAGGGCTGTGAAAAACTCCCCTCCCCATTGAAATTAATGGAAAGCTCTTCAAAAGCGCCTGAAAAGCTCTTCAAAAGCGCTCAGTGTTTTTACTGGCAGTTTAGAAGCGCCTCAGTGTGAAAGTGGCCTTACATTCTACCATTCAAAGGCCATTCCTGGAGGAAGAAAATCACTTTGAATTACAGGTATCAGAGTCTTCAACATGCAATAAAGGTAAAATGGAACGCAATCCTTTTTTTCTCGAATTGTAGATAGATTTGTGAAGGTTCAAACTTGTAAAGTCAGAAGGTTTTTTTTTATCTTTCTATGCATTAGGATACAAAACCTTCTGTGTGTAGCAGCCTCCCTCCGCCCCCCTAATACTTACCTGAGCCCCACCTCTCGCCAGCGATGTTCACGAGTGTCTTAGCCGTCACTGTCTTAGCTGACGCTTAGCTGTCCGGGACTCTCCTTAGGATTGGCTGAGACACAGCAGCAGCGCCCATTGACTGACAGCCGTGGGAGCCAATTAGGAGAGGGAGAGGGAGAGGGAGAGGGAGAGGGAGAGGGAGAGGGAGAGGGAGAGGGAGAGGGAGAGGGAGAGGGAGAGGGAGAGGGAGAGGGAGAGGGAGAGGGAGAGGGAGAGGGAGAGGGAGAGGGAGAGGGAGAGGGAGAGGGAGAGGGAGAGGGAGAGAGAGAGGAGAGAGGGAGAGGGAGAGCGAGAGCGAGAGAGCGAGAGCGAGAGACGGGGCCAGGTCTCTGTGTCTAAATGGACACACTGAGCTGTGACTCTTCAGGTGCCCCCACAGCAAGCTGCTTGCTCTGGGGGCACTCGACAGGAGGGAGGGGCCAGGAGCACAGAAGAGGGACCTGAGAAGAGGAGGATCGGGGCTGCCCTGTGCAAAACCACTGCCCAGAGGTGGTAAGTAGAACATGTTTGTTATTCTAAAAAACACACGAAACTTTACAATCACTTTCAGTCATGCTTTCATTGCTGCCTGTGCCTCCATCAGAGAGAATATCCCTCCATTTGTCTTGTTGACCATCCTCATCTGGAAAGAAAATTAGAATTTTAATAATTTTACAGTTTTCACCAAAACAGGAATAAAATATGAGAAATCTCCCACTGGGGTCACCTATTCTGATGCCAGTTAAAGTTTGGGTTTCTCCTCAGCGCCTCCTCTTTTTGGACACAGACAGCAATAAGAATCCAAAAGAAAAAGTTATTATCCTTTACAAATCTTTTTAAACACCAAAAAACATTTTGTTTGGAAGGATAAAGGTTAGTACTTAACCTCTTACCGCCAACGTGGCCCATATATGCGGCCTCTTGGCAAGTGGGTTTTATCGCAGAGAGGACGCATATATGTGGCCCTATGCAAACACTTTTCAGCACAGGCACCAGCAGGGAACGGAAAGCTCCCGATGCATACTAGGGAGCTTTACCATCATGTGACCGCTGTGACAGCCAATCACATGACCCCAATGCCTGCCTCCTGGTATTTAGAAGCTCTTAAAGGGCCAGGAGGCACTGACAGGAAGGACTTAACAATGCCAGCTACACTCAAGGGGATGGGGGTCTTTAAAGCCAACTTCCAGGAAGAGAGTGAAATATACAATTGAAATACATACAAGGCAGTGGCTTCACCTCAAGGATGTTTGTTAATCCATTCTTGAGATTTACACAGCTCGGCCACGCAACACAGCCCTGTTGGGGCAGGGGAGGGGACCCATTCATTTCCCGCTGCCGTTAATCATATCCTCCCTCCCCCAACCTGTGACTGAACAGTGAGAGAAAAAAAACAACATCAGATTGAGGAGTTCATTTCCCTCCTCTCTGCAAAAAACGCATATGCATTTTTGCCACGTTTCCAGAGCGTTATGCACCCGTGCAAAAAAATAAAATAAAAACACATGTAAATGAAAAGCCGCACCAAAAAAAAAAAAACTTAACCACTAGTGCATTTTTTGATGTGGTTTCCATTTATTTTAAAGGGAGAGATGCATTTTTGGTGTTGTTTACCGCACCAAAAATGCAGCAAGCGGGATTCAATATTTAATCCTTCCCTGCTCCCTTAAAGTGAAAGTTTCAGTTGAAGATATACGTTTAGGCCTCATGCACCTATTGATCCACTGTTATCGGATGTTTCCAGGTGTCTCTGAGCATATCTACCACTTGGTGCTGTGGGTTCTCTCACTGGCCGATACCCGACTACTGCAAGGCGTTATTAGGTGTCATGTACATGGGTGCCAGAGGCTATACAACATAAAATACGGGCGTATTTCCATGCCAGGGACACAACTATAGTAAGGAATGGTTATACACTAGCTATAGGCGGGTATACGTTGTACTTAAGTAAAATCTACACATGGGTATAAATATCTTGTGTGTAAATATAGTGTATACCTGCGTACAGCTAGAATGCATTATTATGGGCAGCTGTATGCTACAAATGTGTCTCTTGGGTGTAAAAATACACCTGTTGTAGGGCCTCACCTGTCCATGTACAAGGCATACATGTCACAGTAGTGGCCAGCAAGAGGGACCACAACACCAAGTGGCAGATCTGCTCACTGACACACTGGGAAGCATAAGGTTTTTCTTCACAAGCTGCCATATTTTTATTTCGGCTCCATGGTCCCACAGTTGTGCCAGGATATGGCTGTAATACACTTTTTGTTAAACTGAACACACCTCACCGTAGTATTACGAATAGTGTAAACAGAGAATGGTTTCAGCACATACATACCCACCCCCCAATTTGTGAGCATTCCTTTTCTTCCACCAGGCACTAACGTATGGATAGTTTCAGTCTCCATACCTCCCTAATGAAGAGCAGATAAAAGTACCATATAGCGGATTCTGTATTTGTATGCACAAGTAAATATAAATACATTCATAGAAATCAGTGCTTAGTTGGTCCTCTCCCTGAAACTACCTAAAACCCAAACAAAATGGCTGAGCAAACGCCTGGTGAGCTGCACATCCATCACTAGGTATGGAATAAAGTCAGCCATATGCAATATAGTGGGGGGCTTATTCTGGAAGAAAGCAGTCCCTGAGACGCAACCGGTTGGAGGGAGTCGATTAGCTCCAGTGCAGGTCCTCCCGTTGCAGAGAACTCTGTAAAGTCTGCATGTCTCGTAATAACTGGAGGTTCTTCTTGCTCTTCTCTCCTGGACTGCCTCTGCCCTGATGGATCTTTGCTGGTGGTTTATCCTTTCCTCGTTTGTGAGACTTCAAGGCTTGAGTAGATGGCTCTCTTTTCGGTCTGGATTCCCTCAGTAATTTTGTAAGCTGTGTAGGGGTAAATTTGTATGAGTGAACAACATTTCCAATTACCAATATTCATTTTATAAATAAAGTGGAAGCTGATCAAAGATCACATGATCCAGACGGGCAAGTGATAGTGGGTGATCGTGAGCAAAAAAAAACAAAACATCTCCATAGTTTTATGATTAAACGAGAAGTTATCTAGCATTCCGTTAGATACACATGACACATTTAAGATCTGGGACCCTTGGGTTCCTCATGTACTCACTTATATGAATCTATTCCCACTCACAAAGCTATAGCTACCCCCCAAGGCTTACCTGGAGCTTGGCTCATGGCTTGGGCTTCCAGCTTTGTTTCCCTTTTCCCTGCGTTCTTTCCCTTCTTCCTTGCGCCTTTCTCTAAGCTCTTTTTTGCTTTCATCTCCTTAACCACTTCAATACCCGCCTATAGACATATGACGTCCACAAGGTGGATCTCCCATCCTGGGTGGACGTCACATGACGTCCTCCTATTCCCGGCCGTCTAGGGGGTGCGCGCGCGCGCCACCCGCAGCGCCGCTCAGGACCCAGTGCACGTGCCCGGCGGCCGCGATGTCCGCCGGGCACCCGCGATTGCCTGGGAAAACAGCGGTACCGTGGAGCTGTGTGTGTAAACACACAGATCCACATCCTGTCACTGGAGAGGAGACCGATGGTGTGTTCCCAATACAGAGGAACACCGAACGGTCTCCTTCCCTTGTGAGTCCCCCTCCCCCTACAGTTAGAATCACTTGCAGGGAACATATATTAACCCCTGCAGCGCCCCCTAGTGTTAACCCCTTCCCTGACAGTCACATTTACACAGTAATCAGTGCAATTTTATAGTAATGATCGCTGTGTAAATGGTCCCAAAGATGTGTCAAAAGTGTCCGAAGTGTTCGCCGCAAAGTCGCAGTCACGAGAAAAAAAAAAAAAAAAAAAAAAAAAAAAAAAACGCAGATCGCCGCCATTACTAGTAAAAAAATTAATTAAAATGCAATAAATCCATCTCCTATTTTGTAAATGCTATAACTTTTGCGCAAACCAATCAATAAACGCTTATTGCTTTTTTTTTTTACCAAAAATATGTAGAAGAATACATATCGGCCTAAACTGAGTAAAAATTTTTTTTTCTTTTAAAAAAAAACTGGATATTTATTATAGCAAAAAGTAAAAAATAGTGTTTTTTTTAAAAAATTGTCGCTCTTCTTTTGTTTATGGCGCAAAAAAAATAAAAAAATTTAATAAAAAAAAACGCAGAGGTGATCAAATACCACCAAAATAAAGCTCTATTTGTGGGGGGGGGGGAAAAAAAAAGGATGTCAATTTTGTTTGGGTACAACGTCGCACGACCGCGCAATTGTCAATTAAAGTGACGCAGTGCCGAATCGCAAAAAAAGTGCTCTGGTAAGGAAGGGGGTAAAATCGTCCGGGGCTGAAGCGGTTAAAGTGGATGTAAACCCCCCAAAAAAAAATGTTTTTGTCATAATGTAGAGAATAAGATTTCCTTTCATTTGAGCCCAGTCTTGCCACACAGATTTACTCGAGGCCTGAGCAATCCTCTTTTATTGTTCAGTTAGAAAGATCTTGACAAAGTGTTGAAAACTGTCAAAAACGCCCCCTTGCTGTGAGTGACAGGTGATTTACATATCTCATGCACTAGCCTAAGTGAGAAATCCACCCCTCCCCCACATAACAAATCCCGTGATCAATGTATCCTCAGACACACACACTGCACTATAACAATTATCAGATCACTGCATGTTCTACTCTGCCCAGCTCTGACTACATACATCTCCCCTATATTCTTCTTGCTGTTCACTCGAGAATACATTTATTTTCACTCTGATCTGTGGTCTGTGCCTGTCTCAGGCTAGTGCATGATATGTAAATCACCTGTCACTCACAGCAAGGGGGCGTTTTTTACAAAGTTTTCAGCACTTTGTCAAGATCTTTCTAACTGAACAATAAAAGAGGATTGCTCAGGCCTCGAGTAAATCTGTGTGGCAAGACTGGGCTCAAATGAAAGGAAATCTTATTCTCTACAGTATGACATCATAATGTCCAATCATGGTTTACATCCACTTTACCATACATTTGCTCCATTTTTCCACCATTGGAGTGAATCAATACCAGTTACCATGCAATTACTGTTAAGCTGGTAGTTTGCCGACAACAGTTCCAGGCCCAAGGATCATGAGGCCACTTAATTCACCTCTTATTTTCGAGCTGGAACCCTGAAGATGTACCATATATACTAGAGTATAAGCCGAGTTTTTCAGCACATTTTTTTGTGCTGAAAGTGCCCCCCCCCTCGGCTTATACTCGAGTCAAGCAATTTTCTGCAGCAGAGAATGACATTTTTTGACTCGACTGAGGCCTCGTATCTCGGGGCCAAATTTGTTGTGCAAACCCAGTGGAACCAGCACTACAACATATCCAGATTTGGGGTTCCTACCACCAAGTGGCCCCAAAAATCGGTCAACTGTGTCCATCTGCAGCAATGTTATTTTGGGACCCTTTGAGTCCAGAGACCCCAAATTGTCGCTGCAGATAGGGGGCATCTAGGAACCCTTAACTACCAAGTTTGAAGTTTGGGGGACCTATGGCTGCAAATGGGCATTGTTGACCCTCTTTTACACTTACAGTAGCTGCACATGTCTCACCCTAGGCTTATACTCGAGTCAATAAGTTTTCCCATTTTTTTTTGTGGTAAAATTAGGTGCCTCTGCTTATATTCGGGTCAGCTTATACTTATACTCGAGTATATACGGTAACTTCTATGCTGTGATCCCCACATATTTAAGGCCCTGTGCCATTAGGCCCCATTTTTTGTATTCCACCTGGGACAATGTTCAGCCCCTTTTTTTTTTTTTTGCTTTTTTTCCACTGCAAGGACTAAACATAATCCTTGCAATGGAAAAAAAAAAAAAAAAAAAAAAGAACTAAATTAGCTTTTGCTGCATTATTCACCTTCAATCCAGAGATTTCCCTAGTAGTCTTTTTTTTTTGCAATTACGGTAGATGTCCTCATTCTGATGGCTAGCATCATTCAACACACTTCCCTCCAAGCCCTGCTTGTCAAAGACCCCCCACCACTTTGGACACTTTGGAGGCTGATACTAGGTCACATTCAGGTACTTACACTGCTTGCATTAAAATATAAAATTTAACGGAATTTAATGCAAAACCTAATTACTCTTATCTACTTGACCTCGGGAAGATTTATCCCCCTTCATGACCAGGCCATTTTTTGCTATACAGCATATAAAATTATCCCCCCCCCCCCAAAAAAAAAAAAAAAATTAAAACAAAAATTGCGCCATGCACCTTTCTGTAAGCTAGAATAGCCATATGGTTTCCGCTTACCATGAGCAGTGTGGAGGTTTCACATATTAACCACTTCAGCCCCGGACCAATTTGCAGCCAAAGGACCAGGCCCCTTTTTGCGATTCGGCACTGCGTCGCTTTAACTGACAATTGCGCGGTCGTGCGACGTGGCCCCCAAACAAAATTGGTGTCCTTTTTTCCCCACAAATAGAGCTTTCTTTTGGTGGTATTTGATCGCATCTGCGGTTTTTATTTTTTGCGCTATAAACAAAAATAGAGCGACCATTTTGAAAAAAAATCAATATTTTTTTACATTTTGCTATAATAAATATCCCCAAAAAAATATATAAAAAAAACATTTTCCTCAGTTTAGGCCGATACGTATTCTTCTACATATTTTTGGTAAAAAAAAAAAAAAAAAAAAAAAATCGCAATTAGCGATTATTGGTTTGCGCAAAAGTTATAGCGTTTACAAAATAGGGGATAGTTTTATAGTATTTTTTTTAATATTTTTTTTTTTTTACTAGTAATGGTGGCGATCAGCGATTTTTATTGTGACTGCGACATTATGGCGGACACATCGGACATTTTTGACACATTTTTGGGACCATTGTCATTTATACAGCAATCAATGCTATTTAAATGCATCGATTCCTGTATAAATGACACTGGCAGTGAAAGAGTTAACCACTAGGGGTGGGGAGGGGTTATGGTCTGTGACGTGTGTGTTTTTTTTTTTTTACATTAGGGGGGCGTGGCTGTACGTCTGACGTCATTGATCGGCTTTCCCGATGACAGGGAACAGCCGATCAGTGACAGGCAGTGTAGGAAGCGCAGGGAGAGGTTTGTTTACACAGACCTCTCCCCGTTCTTCAGCTCTGTGACCCGATCGCGGGACACCAGCGGCAATCGGGTCCGCTGGTCCCGCGGCCGTGGTCACGGAGCTCCCGACCGTAAGCGGTTAAGAGACTGCAGAAAATCTATTTATTTTTTCAAATCAGACCGACTGTCACTGCTGATGTGCAGAGAGATAAGATGATGAGACAGGCAAAAATCAAACTGCAGCATGGCTTAGGAAGGTGGAAGAAATAAAAAAAAAAAAAAAAAAAAAAAAAAAAATGGAAGATTTAATCCTCATGGCCCGTCATCAAAATGAACAGTTCACCAAGACATGGTCCATTTGGAATATGTTTATCTTCTCGGATGAGGGTCGGACCCTTTTGGAAGGTGATACACCAAATTAGATTAGCCTCATTATAGACTAACTGAAGATCGGAGAGGTGCGCGGATGCCAACTGTGTCGGTCTGTACTCGTAACCCGAGATGTGCGTGTGCGCTGCCTCCATGTGCCTCAATTCTCCTCCTTCTCTCCTCCCCCTTATCCCCGCACCCCTCCCCTTTTTTCATCTCCCCCCCCCCCCCCCCCCCTCCGTCCTCTCTGTCTCTATACGTCTGGGTTTACGGGGACCTATGGGTTGCCCCCGTAGGCCTACACTGTTCTGTTCCTCCATTATACTTGAAAAAAATGAGGGCGGAATCCACGGAACCATCCAGGGTTTCAAGAAGACCTTAAAGCCTCATACATACGATCGGACCTTGGACCAACTTTCCCGTAGATTTTTGTACAAAGGGCGTTGGCCGTAAATTTGTATTGCATACACACGATCTGACTTTTTAGGCAACAAACATGAACGTAGTGACGTTTCAACGTACTGACGACACTTCAAAAGAGGACGTTCGAATACTCCAGCGCCACCTTTGGTCAACTTCTGTATTGTTGTCTGATCTTTTGCATTGGTTCTGAGCATGCGTGTTTGTACTTTGTACAAAAGTCCGATGGTTTTGTGTACACACGGTCGGACTTTGCTCCATCGGACTTTTGTTGGCAGAAAGTTGGTCCGTTCGCACAGCCAACAAAAGTCTGATGAAAACTGAAAAAGTTGGTCCGATGTTGGTCCAAAACAGCCAATTTGCATGTTAGTTGTCAAAAAAGTCCAATCGTGTGTACGGGCCTTTAGAAGATGTTCTCTGTCCCAGCAGGGGAAGGGGTTGACTGCAATTATTAAGTTTCTCCAACTTGGACTAGTTGTTTCGGATAGGCATAAGTGATGATTTAGAGGTACTCGGACACCCAAACTTTGTTACGTTATGTAGTTTGACTCGCCCTACGCCATTGTATCTATCTTTTTCTTATGATAAGTAAGGATGTTGTATTCTGTGTATCTTTGCCTTTTTAATAAATAAAAGATTTGAAAAAAAAAATAAAAAAATCAACTGCAGCAAAACTATTCAGGAATCATTGCAGCAGAGCAACTATTGCCGATCCCGTGTACACACATTTATAAACTGTATGCAAAAACAAAGTTTATAATACATTAAAGTGGTTCTAAATGCTCAAGGTTTTGTACCTCAACCACTTCAGCCCCAGAAGAATTTAGCCCCTTCCTGACCAGAGCACTTTTTGCAATTCGGCACTGCGTTGCTTTAACAGACAATTGCGCGGTCGTGCGACGTAGCTCCCAAACAAAATTGGCGTCCTTTTTTCCCCCCACAAATAGAGCTTTCTTTTGGTGGTATTTGATCACCTCTGCGACTTTTATTTTTTTGCGCTATAAACAAAAAAAAGCGACAATTTTGAAAAAAAAAAGCACTTTTTTTTACTTTTTGCTATAATAAATATCCCCCAAAAATATATTTAAAAAAAAAAAAACTGTTTTTTTCCTCAGTTTAGGCCGATATTTAGTCTTCTACATATTTTTGGTTAAAAAAATAAATAAATAAATCGCAATAAGCGATTGATTGGTTTTCACAAAAGTTATAGCATCTACAAAATAGGGGATGTATTTATGGCATTTTTTATTATAAATTGTTTTTTTTTTAGTAATGGCAGCGATCTGCGATTTTTATTGTGAACTGCGACATAATGGCGGACACATTTTTGGGACCACTGAGATTTATACAGCGATCAGTGCTATAGAAATGCACCGATTACTGTAAAAATTTCACTGGCAGGGAAGGGGTTAACACTAGGGGGCGATCAAGGGGTTAACTATGTTCCCTGTGTGTGTTTCTAACTGTAGGGGGAGGGGACTGACCTAGAGGAAGTGACAGATCATGGTTCCTAGCTATTAGGAACTCACAATCTGTCACTCCTCACAGAACAGTAATGTGTTTACACACACGTCCCTTTTCTGCCCCTCATCGCGACCGTCGGCCACGAGCATCGGCACCCCCGCAGTGTAGCGGGCGTGTGCGCACGCCTGCTATACCGATCCTGCGGGCCCACGTATAGCTACGACGGCTCGCAGGATCGTGCCGACTTGCCGCAGTATAATGATGGCGGCTGGTCGGCAAGCGGGTTAAAGTGGTTCTAAATTGTCAATGTTTTGTACCTTAATGCATTAAGGTACAAAACCTTCTGCAAGCAGCTTCCCCCACCCCCAAATACCTGAGCCCAATCTCTATCCAGCATGTGCACGAGAGCAGAGGCTCTCTTTCTCCTCATTGGCTCAGACACAGCAGCAGGAGCCATTGGCTACTGTCAATCACAGCCAGTGAGGAGGGATTGTGGGGCAAAGTAGGCAGGTAAGAATGACATGTTTGTCATTTTTTTTTTTTTTTAAATAAAACGTTTGCCTTAAGAATCACTAAAACATAACACGATAAATGACAAGATTTGTCCTTCATGACAGAAAAGTGTTGCTCTAACAACGTGTAGATTTAGGTCCTTTTTAGGCTTTCAAGCATACATCAGTGTTTTGCAAGTTTGGTGCTGTTGGATGGCTTTAGTAATGTCAGCCAAGCACAGCAGCGGTCAACATAAAACTGGCGTTAAGGGCCCTCTAGTGGATCATATAGAGAACTATCCTGAGAGGGAATCAGACACTTTAAAATTCTCCTCAAAGACCCCCCCCCATCAGAATAGTTACATATTTTGGTCCATCCTCAGTAGGTACATTTAGAATTTGTTATTGATTGTACAAAGAGTGTAACCCACCCTTGCTTGGTGTTTGCGTACTTTGGTTATCTGGTCAGCTTTTGCTTCCATTCTCCTCACTACAGCTGCCAATTCATATTCAAGATCCGTTTTCAGGCGGTCGGAATTTGCTTTATGAATCTGCTTCAGCAGCTCCTGGTGGTCACTGAAAAATAAAATAGAAGTCATTTATCCTTTAGAACAGAGATGGTTCTTATCTGCATCTTCTACACTAGTGGTTCCCAACCCTGTCCTCAAGTACCCCCAACAGGCCATGTTTTGGGAATTTCTCTTAGATAAATCAGCTGTCCAAAATACCAAGACATTGACTCTGGTTTAACCACTTTCAGACCGGACCATTTTGCTGGCTTAAGACCAGAGCACTTATTGCGATTTGGCACTGCGTCACTTTCACTGACAATTGCGCGGTCGTGCAACGTGGCTCCCAAACAAAATTTACATCCTTTTTTCCCCTCACAAATAGAGCTTTCTTTTGGTGGTATTTGATCACCTCTGTGGTATTTATTTTTTTGCGCTATAAACAAAAAAAGCGTCAATTTTGAAAAAAAAAAAAAAAAACGCATTATTTTTTACTATAATAAAATATCCCCAAAAATATATAAAAAAAAAATTTTTTCCTCAGTTTAGGCCGATACGTATTCTTCTAGATATTTTTAGTAAAAAAATAAATAAAATAAAAAATCGCAATAAGCGATTATTGATTGGTTTGCGCAAAAGTTATAGCGTTTACAAAACAGGGGATAGTTTTATAGCATTTTTATTAATATTTTTTTTTTTTTTACTAGTAATGGCGGCGATCAGTGATTTTTATTGTGACTGCGACATTATGGAGGACATAGCGGACATTTTTGACACATTTTTGGGACCATTGTCATTTATACAGCAATCAGTGCTATTTAAATGCACTGATTCCTGTGTAAATGACACTGGCAGTGAAGGGGTTAACCACTAGGTGGCAGCGTAGGGGTTAAGTGTTCCTAGTGGCTTGTTACTAACTGTGGGGGCGTGGCTGTGTTTTAATGAACACTGATCTCTACTCCAATCACAGGGAGCAGAGATCAGTGTCACTAGTTGCTAGGCAGAATGGGGAGATGCTGTTTACTTCCGCATCTCCCCGTTCAGCCTTCCCGTGAGACAATCGCGGGATTGAGTCCACGGACCCCACAACCGGACTCACGGGGGTCCTGACCGGCGCGCGCAATGGCACGGCGGCAATCTTAAAAAGGGACGTAGCTGTACGCCCTTTTGCCTGTCCATGCCATCCTGCCGACGTATATCTGTGTGCACGCCGGTCGGGAAGTGGGTAAAGCACCTGTGCAAGATCAAGGAAAACCTGCAAACATGGCCTGTTGGGGGTACTTGAGGTTCAGAACTTTTGGTGTAGACAAAGAAAGCAAAAAGTGAAAACAATCCTATTGCAAATAAGCAGCACATCAACAATTTATATGGACACAGCAAAAAAGAGAAAACCCATACACACTCACCCCACAAGCTGCAGACATGAAGAGCAGAGCCCTAAAAGGTGCACATACCTGCTCTGTCCAAATGGCAGGCTGTACAAATCAGGGAAAGCTTGGCACCTGGTAGCATCAAAGCTTCTCCTTATATTTGGTTTGTGTGTCGGACAAAATGAAAAGCAAGGGGAAGTTTTGATGCTACCTCCAAAAACATACATAGGCAAAAATAAATCCTTCCTCTAGTAGGAGTGTCTCTTTAACCACTTCAATACCGGGCATTTTTACCTCCTTCTTGCCCAGGGCAATTTTCAGCGCTCTCACACTTTCAATGATATTTGGGCGGTCATGCAACACTGTACCCAAACAAAATTTGTCATTTTTTTTTTTGCTTAAACAGAGAGCTTTCTTTTGGTGGTATTCAATCGACACAGGTTTTTTTTATTTTTTGCTTAAAAAAAAAAAAAAAAAAAAAAGAAGAATGAAAACGTAAAAAAATAAATTCTTAGATCCTGGTAGAACATTTTGTAATTTTTCTCCTTCACTGATGTGCGCCGATACGCTGCACTGATTTGCAGCACTGTTGAGCGCCGATTGGCATCACTGATTGGCACTGTTGGGAATGCACTGCTGATCAGTGCCCTGATTATCTGTACAGTCTCCCCCCTTGTGAGGAAATGCCCCTGATCGGCTCTCTTCACCTCAAACTCTGTCAGTGTGAGGAGAGGAAAGCCGGTATTTTCTTTTTTACATGTGCTCAGCTGTGATTGGACACAGCTGATCACATGGGTAAAGAGCCGCGTCATCCTGAATGTCACCCCCACGCATATAAACACACAGTGAGCTTGCAAGTGCAGGAATCGCAGGGAAAATGGTTAGATTAAAATGCCCATGCGATTTTAACCACCTCAGTACAGTGCATTTTCACCACCTTCCTGACCAAGCCATTTTTCAGCGCTGACGCACTTTGAATGACAATTGCGCGGTCATACAACACTGTACCCAAATGAAATTGTTATCATTTTTTTCCCCACAAATAGAGCTTTCTTTTGGTGGTATTTGATCACCTCTGCGGTTTTTCTTTTTTGCGCAATAAACAAAAGAAGAGCGACAAATTAAAAAAAAAAAAAAAAACAATATTTTTTACTTTTTGCTATACTAAATATCCCCCAAAAATATATAAAAAAACATTTTTTTTCCTCAGTTTCGGCCGATACGTATTCTTCTACATATTTTTGGTAAAAAAAAAAAACGCAATTAGCGATCATTGATTAGTTTGTGCAAAAGTTATAGCGTTTACAAAATAGGGGATAGTTTTATAGCATTTTTATTAATATTTTTTTTTTTTTACTAGTAATGGCGGTGATCAGCGATTTTTATTGTGACTGCGACATTACGGCGGACACATCGGACATTTTTGACACATTTTTGGCACCATTGTCATTTATACAGCAATCAATGCTATTTAAATGCATTGATTCATGTATAAATGACACTGGCAGTGAAGGGGTTAACCACTAGGGGGCGGGGAGGGGTTAATTATGTTCCCTGGGAGTGTTTCTTACTGTGGGGCGAGGGGACTCACAAGGGGAGGAGACCGATCTGTGTTTCTCTGTACAGAGAACACACCATCGGCTCCTCTCCTCTGACAGGACCGTTGATCTGTGTGTTTACACACACAGATCAACGGTCCTGCTGTGTTACCGGGCAATCGCGGGTGCCCAGCGGACATCGCGGGTGCCCAGCGGACATCGCGGGTGCCCAGCGGACATCGCGGCCGCTGGGCACGCGCATCGGGTGCCCAGTGACATGGCGAGAGCGCGCGCTCCCGGCGGCGCGCGCTCCCTGCAGTGCACAGAAGGGGAGGACGTCATATGACGCCCTCCTGGAACGAGAGCTGCGCCGCCTGGCCGTCATTTGACGACCGGCGGTCGCAAAGCGGTTAATGCAGGCCATGTTTTGATAAAGGTGTGAACCGAGCCTAAGAGGGGATTTCCCCTCACTTCCTACTGTGTCCACAGGACAGGAAGATATGAGAAATCCCCCCAATGGGACTCCGCAGGTTTTTATCCCTTCTCTATTGTATCCAAAAGAAAAAAAGGTTTTGATTCCCCCCCCCCCCTCTTTCTTTATTTTTGGCGACTCTAGTGGGACCCAATTAGTTTTTTTTTTTTTTGTGTATACATAATTCGTATACATTTTTTTTCATAAGGTTTTTTTTTTTTGTGTACATAATACATTAGTTGTGTTTTTTTTTTTTTTTACCATCTGGCTGCATTAAATTTTTAGGCAGAAGTGTTTATAATGCCATCTTTATCTATATCATCTTTTACTCACAAGCTCATCTGGCCAAACTCATCTTCCAGAGTGAGTAAAAGTTCAGAGAGGTCCTGATAGGCTCTGGAATCTGTATCGTTCTTCCATCTCACTCCATACATTTTCCTGTCTATAGGCTGGTCACTGACCACACGATCATTACATAGGACCTTATTGTGCTGTTTCATGAGATGCAGAACATGTTGCACATTTGCTCCCACTGAATGGCTTGGAGCTGTTGACTGAAAGACAAAAAGCACACAAAATGAACATACATAAGTAATCTCCTTAAAGTGCAACACAAACTAAAGCCTTTTGGGAAAGATATGGTCAGGTTTTCATGGTTGTCCCCACTGAGCCCCTCATACAGGAAATGAAGGGAAATATAAGCCAAGTTAACATTTATTCTTAGCAAAGCACATACGCTATATCAGTGCTTCTCAACCTTTTACGGTGAGGTACCCCTGCAGGTATATTATATATATATATGTGTGTGTGTGTGTGTGTGTGTGTGTGTGTGTGTGTGTGTGTGTGTGTAAATATTTTATTATAGCTTTTCATGCGACTACAAAGTGTAATTTCTTCACTGTTAATTAGTGAGTGTACAGCTTGTATAACGGTGTAAATTTGCTGTCCCCTCAAAATAACTCAACACACAGCCATTAATGACTAAACCGCTGGCAGCAAAAGTGAGTACACCCCTAAGTGAAAATGTCCAAATTGGGCCCAATTAGCCATTTTCCCTCCCCAGTGTCATGTGACTGATTAGTGTTACAAGGTCTCAGGTGTGAATGGGGAGCAGGTGTCTTAAATTTGGTGTCATCGCTCTCACTCTGAGGATCTGATCACTCTTTGAGGATCTGAAAAAAAGAATTGTTGCTCAACATAAAGATGGTCTATGTTATAAGAAGATTGCCAAGAGCCTGAAACAGCTGCATCACGGTGGCCAAGACCATACAGCGGTTTAACAGGACAGGTTCCACTCAGAACAGGCCTCGCCATGGTCCAAAGAAGTTGAGTGCACGTGCTCAGCGTCATATCCAGAGGTTGTCTTTGGGAAAAAGACGTATGAGTGCTGCCAGCATTTCTGCAGAGGTTGAAGGGTGGGGGGGTGGGGGGGTCAGCCTGTCAGTGCTCAGACCATCCGCCGCACACTGCATCAAATTGGTCTGCATGGCTGTCCCAGGAAAAAAATAAATAAATAAATAAAACTCTTCTAAAGATGATGCCCCGTGGGGGCGTGACCGAGCATGAGGTGTGGTGAGCGAGGAGTGTGAGAGTCTCTGTGTGTGCTTCTCCTCCCTCCGCCCGATCACTTAATATGCCCGAAAATTGTGTCTTAATGGAGCCCTAATCTGTGCCTCTCCGGACCCTGTCTATTGCCGTGGCCGTCCCTGACTGTCCCTGATTGACTCCCCTGATTGTCTCCCCGTGGTGGAGCACACTGCAGGCTGTGGGCAGGCTGTGGGGATCGCTGCGGGCTCAAGGGGCTGGCGCGAGCCGTCTATTGCTGTGGCGTATCCGTGCGATGTTGGCCGAACCCGAGTGGAGCCGAAGGTGACGTCACACGCCATCTCCTGCCCGCCGCTCGTACTGAGAGGAAGAGAGCGGCGGGAGATTCAACTGGATACACCGGCACTCTGAAGTGTATGGCCGGCTGATAAAGGGAAAAAGACATCAAAGGACGGCGGTTATCCTAAGGGACCCAAGGGACTTTCTAGCTGCCTGGCTACCCCTGTGGAAAAGGTGAGAAGACACCATACACCATACACCATACTGAGGGCTGAGCATTTGTACCTGTCAGATTCTCTGCTTAATATAACTGGAGGACTGCTTCCCTTTTTTTTTTTTTTTTCCCCCGTTTTTTTTTTTTTTTTTTTTTCCCCCTTGTCTGACGCTGTGCATATATACCTGGCCCCCTCTTAAACATAATCAGCGGACTATTGCAAAATATGGCATAAGCTGTCTGCTATACTAGGCATTAGTGCTGGTCCCCCCCCCCTGGTTCCCCCCCCCTCCCCCTGATTGCAAGGCGATCCAATTGATCTTGAACAGTAGCCCTAAAGTGTTTAACAAAGTGTTTAAACAGTGACACAAGAGCTACCCACAAGGGGGAGAGCCAAGTTTGATTGTGTTTTCTGGACTGGACTGGGGACATTCCTGTAGTTGTCTGACTACAGCATAAATAAGAGAGAGGTACGGTGAGTGTCCTCTGTTTCCCTCCCCCCCACTTGCTTCATACATGCGGAGGAGCAGAGGTGACGGAAAGCCTAATTAAATCTGCCAATAGCCTAGCGGGCAATACTCTTACACTCTTGTAACTATTATATTACTTCTGCGGGAACCCCCTTATTTCTCCTTCTTTTTTTTTTTTCATTTATTTTTTTTTGGTCCCTCTTTTTTGGGCCAACTGAGAAAATTAAATTATGCAGCACTTAAGATCATCTAAAGAGAAAAACTCCCAAGCCTCAGCAATTACAGCAGCGGCTAAATTGGAACAGTACGCACATAACCCGGTTCAGACACCACCAAAAAAAAATACGCAGACTAAAACACAACAAGGGGGCCCGACAGACAGAAAAAGCCAAGGCCAGGGCCATGCAAGCAGCACACCCTTACCAGCAGCAGCACTATTGGCTAAACCACCGGGCAATAAAGACAATGGAAATAACTTAACCGAGTTAGGAATAGCAGAGCCCCACCAACCTATAGAAACAGAACCTACACTGAAAGACATTCTTTTGGCTGTTAACACGTGTAACAATTCAGTCAAGGAGTTGAGCGACCAAATGAAGGGTGTGAAGGAGGACCTAGTACTGGTCAGGTTAGAGCTTGCAAAAACAGCCCAGAGGACAACTGCCCTGGAACAGCGAATAAGCCAGGTAGAGGACGAGATATCCCCTTTAACAAAGGAAATAAAAGGTATGAAAGAACAGTTAACCCGCCATGACGCAAAATTTGAGGACTTGGAAAACAGATTGCGTAGGGACAACGTAAGGGTGGTGGGACTACCAGAAAGGAGTGAAGGCCCAGATCCTATACAGTTTATGGAAAAATGGCTGGTTGACCTCTTTGGAAAGGAGTCCTTCTCGACAACGTTTTCGATTATAAGAGCACACAGAGTCCCCTTTAGAGCTCCTCCAGAGGGGGGCTACCCCAGGCCTTTATTGATGAAACTTTTAAATTACAAAGATAAGGTCTCTTTATTAAGAAAAACAAGGGAAGCAGGCACTATTCTCCTCAACGGGACTAAAATCTCATTTTATTCAGACTTTTCGCCTGAATTGCAGAGACAAAGGGCTGGATTTGTGCAGGTTAAACATATCCTACAAAGGCACAAGTTGACATACGCTTTACTCTACCCCGCAAGGCTGCGGGTGACAGCATGGGGGGGATCCCAGATCTTTTTCTCTCCAGAAGCAGTCGAGAAATGGATAGAAGAAAATAAGGACAAACTATGATAAATTGGGGTGTGTAGGGGGGAGGGGGAGGGTGAGGAGGGGGAGGGGGGAGGAGGGGGGAAGAAAGGGGGAAAATTATATATATTTATGAATGTGGGCTCGAAAAATGTATATGCACTATGTATTGACTTTGTAATACCGTGTACCACTATTAGTCTGTGCTATTGATGGGTTTTTTTTTTTTTTTTTTCCTCTATTTCTTTCTTCCCCTTTTTTTTTTTCCCCCCTTTTTTCTTTTTTCTTTCTCTTTCCCCTTTTTTTTTTGTTTTTTTTTTGTTTTACTTTTGTTGGAACGTATTTGACAATTTACTGGTGGGTGGGGAGGGAGATAAACGCACACAGATACCGTACTTGTAGAATGGGTGTGAATGAGGACAAGCAAGAATGGGAAATGGTCACTTGGAACCCCTTCGGGGAACACCTGGTAAGGTGGGGTGGGAGGGGGGTTGGGAGGGGGAGGGGGGTAGAGGAAGGGGTTGAGGGGAGCTGGGGAGGGCGGGTTAAAGGGGGTGATAAACACGCAACAGATCAATCAACACAAAGAGGGAAGAGGGATAATGTAGACATAACACAGAGAAGTATCACCAGAAATAATAAGGTAAATGTAAGCACGATGAGTGGACACATAGGCGTGAAGTTAGGGATTAAAATATGGGCCACAGAGGGAATATGGGTTAAGCCCTGTTCACAATTGATCACAATGCTTGATGTGGAACAACGAGAACCTAAGGGGTACCACACCGAGATACGGGGTAAAAATAATAGGCCCTTGTCTCTGGGTTTTTCTCTTTTTCTTTTTTTTTGTATTATTCTTGCCCTCTTTTTTTCTTCCTTTTTTACTACTGTGGAAACCCCGAGTGTATTGACAGAGATCTATCCAGTTCGAAAGGGGCAGTTAATCTACCCCATGAAAAAAAAAGAAAGAAAAGAGGATGGTTTTGAAAGTAGCCACATGGAATGTTAGAGGAATGGGGACGCCAGTTAAGAGAGCAGCAATTTTCTCGATATTGGAAAACTATGGGGTGGGACTGATCTGTCTGCAGGAGACCCACTTGACCAAACAAACTGCGCCCCTCCTGCAAAGCAGGAAATACCACTGCCAGTATCATTCAGTGTACTCTTCATACAGCAGAGGGGTAAGCATACTGGTGAGGGCGGGGTCGAACTTCACCTGCAGACAGACCAGCATAGACGAGCATGGGAGGTATATCTTCCTGTATTTTGTGATAGAGGGGGTTACCTGTGTACTGGCGAATGTTTACATTCCCCCACCATTTAAATTAGAAGTTATACTTAAACTGAATGATTTTCTCTTGGATAAAGGCGAGGTACCGGTCTTGGTAGTAGGAGATTTTAATGAAGCTCCGGATAGAGACCTAGATAGGTTCCCTGTACATAGAACTCCCGCCTCTACAAAAAAATGTAAGTTGACCCAATGTATAGAGGAAATGGGATTAATTGATATTTGGAGGACACGTAATCCCACAGCCCGGCAATATACATGTTACTCCGCCACCTACTCTACTCTCTCGAGGATAGATTTGGTCCTCGGGAACGAGAGAGCGTCACAAATTATAGAAAACATTGTATTCCGGCCTAGGGGAATATCTGATCACTCTCTAATAATAACGACAGTAAAAATAGGGGAAAAACAAAATCGGCGAGAGTGGAAAATAAACCCCAGCTGGTATGAACTAATTAAAGATGCAGATGGGGTGTTACCCAAATTAAGAGAATTTTTGGAATTTAATTCAGGTACGGCACGCCCAAGAATAATATGGGACACCCTAAAAGCATTTTTAAGAGGGACATTGATCCAACAAATAGCAAAATTTAATAAAGACGCTAGAGCAGGGGAGGAAAGAGTCCAACGGGAGACATTAAGTGCAGAACACCAATATATAATAGATGCGACGGACGTAAAAAAAAAAATGTGGCTGGATAAGCAACAGGAACATAAATTGGTAATTATGAGGAAGGTCGAAACAAATAGACTCCTTCAGCGGCAGGCGTCCTTCGCAGAGGGGGAGAGTGTGGGGAGGATGCTTGCGCGGTTAGTAAAGTCCAATGCACCACCATCAACCATTCAGGCTATAAGAGGAGAGGGTGGAGAAATTATCTCCAACACCGCAGGAATAGTCCAGCATTTTAGAGCCTTTTATAAAAACCTCTACACAGCCCAGAAGGCTGGAGCAGAGAGGTTGATGGACGATTTCCTGCGGGGATTGGAGATCCCATGTATTACACCAGAGGAGAGAGAAGAACTTGAGACTCCAATAAGCCTAGCGGAATTACAACAGGCAGTGGGAAATATGGCTAATCAGAAATCCCCCGGCCCGGACGGTCTCCCAATAGAGACATACAAGCAATATGGGGAAGTTTTGCTACCTGAACTATTAAATACACTGGAGGAGGCGTTCAGGGAGGGAGGTCTACCAGCATCAATGCTAGAGGCAACAATAATAGTCCTGTTAAAAGAGGGAAAAGATCCATTGGAAGCTGCGGCATATAGACCGATATCTCTCCTTTGCTCTGACGCAAAGATTCTGGCCAAGGTCCTGGCAACCAGGCTAAATAAAATCATGACAAGAATAATCCACACAGACCAGACAGGATTCATATCAGGCCGTTCGACAAGTATCAATATCAGAAGGGCTTTTCTGAACATACAAGACCCGGTGGTGAATGGGGGACCAAGGGCGATAATGACATTAGATGTGACCAAGGCCTTCGATAGTATAGAGTGGGCATATTTGTGGAGAGTATTGGAAGATTTCGGATTTGGTCCCTCATTCACCAGGTGGATAAAAATGCTGTATGAGAAACCCATAGCTAGGCTAAAAATTAACAACGAAACATCAGAGGCGTTTGAACTAGAGAGAGGGACAAGACAGGGGTGTCCTTTATCACCCCTGCTCTTCGCCCTGGCAATGGAACCGCTGGCCATTGCAATAAGAACAAACCCAGATATAAGCGGCTTCCGCAAAAAGGCAGGGAAAGAAGAAAAAAAATCGCACTTTACGCAGATGATGTTCTGCTGTTCTTGGGAGACACCGATAACTCACTGACAAACGCCCTTGGGGTAGTGGAGGAATTTGGCAGGTTCTCCGGCTTAGTTACAAACAGGGACAAATCGGAAATCCTGCCTATAGATGCTATCGGTAATCCAACAATATCAGGAGCACCACAGATAAAGGTTGTAGATACGATGAAATACTTAGGGATAACGTTAACAAAGGACCCCAATCAGTATATATGTAAAAATCTTGTACCGCTACTGTCCAAGTTCAAGAGGAAAATCTCGATTTGGAGGCACTTTCCTTTGTCGGTAGCGGGGCGATGTGGGCTAATCAAAATGATATGGATGCCACAACTCCTGTACATACTCCACAACTCCCCGATATGGATAGACAGAAAGTGGTTCCAAAAAATTGAGACCCTATTTAGGGAATTAATCTGGAAGGGAGGCCAGGCTAGAATTCGACTTGGTACCCTTCAGCTACCGGTGGGGGCAGGGGGATTCGCCGTCCCACGCCCAGAATGCTATTTTTGGTCCTCCCAATTGCAGCAACTCAGGGGATGTGGGGACTTAGAGGGGGGGGACCCAAATGGGAAAATAATAGTGGCGGAGTCCAAACATAGCACCATTATAGAAGCATTAGAGGCGGACTCTTTCCGAGCTAGATACCCCACAATAGAAATGCTAGTAAAACTCTGGACAGTAATTAAAAAAAAAATGGGCTATAATGGGATGTCTGACCATACTCCCCTATGGGATAACAAAAACTTAAAAGAAGTCCTCCAGGTGGGGAAAAATAGAGTATGGGAACAACAGGGAATTAAAAGATTAAGACAACTATATAACGGCAATAGAATTAAAAAATTCAACGAGCTGGTAGATGAATTTAACATAACACAGGACACGTTTTTCTTCTATATGCAAATAAGACATGCTCTCGACGCTCAGTTCCTGGGCTCTCCTCCGATATGGAACGAGACTCACCTATGGCAATATATACTACACTTAGGCTCCACGAAGCGACTGATATCAGAGATATATGGGCAGATAACCCATAAAATGAACTCAGAGAGTGTACTTCATAATGTAAAACAGAAATGGGAGGAAGATATGGGGGCTATATCAAATGATCAGTGGAAAAGAATATTGGAAATGGCTCCTGCCATATCAGTTTCCCCCCCGCAAAGGATATCCCACTTGATGCTGGTTAATAGGGCCTACTACACGCCTAAACGGTTGTTTAAGTTTGGTAGGAGAGTAGATGACAAATGCCCAAGATGTCAGGGGGTTGGCGACCTACTGCACATGATGTGGAAGTGCCCAAAATTATTCCGATATTGGGAAGGGGTGACCAATACTCTAAGAGATGTATATGCAGTTAACCTAGAAAAGGAGGCCCTGGTGTGTGTTTTGGGATTTAGAAGAGAAAGGGGAGAGAGGAAGAGCACCACGGTTGCAATCCTAAGAAGCATGTTCCAGGCCAGGAAACTGATCGCAATGTACTGGCAATCCAAAGAGCCCCCCACAGTGAATAGCTGGATCAATACAATAAATGAGACCCTATGTCGGGAAAGAACAACATACCTAAAAAGAGGAAATCTTAAAGAATTTGGGAGGATGTGGAACCCATGGCTGACAAAAAAAGGATGTTCAGCGTAAATAGGGCAATTAATGAGAAAAAGAAATGACAACACCTCGCCAAGACAGTAGTAGGCACATTATTGTAGTGCTTGTGGACTCTGCTCCACTTCTGCAGCAAAAAGGTGATAGAGAATACTTAAATACACGGCATTAATACACTAGGGGGGGGAGGAGGGGAGGGGATGAGGGAGTGGAGCGGGAGGTGGCGTGGGAGGGAGGGGGGAAGGGAAGGAAGAAAAAACCACGATGCATAAGGTATACAAGTCAGCCGTAGCAATAGACCGGGCCCAACGGCTCTTAAGAGAATGCTTTAATGTATGCTCCTGCAACAAAATGTGTTATAATTGTAAAGTGCAAAAAGTTGAATAAAGATTTAAATTATAAAAAAAAAAAAGATGATGCCCAAGAAAGCCTGCAAACAGTTTTCTGAAGACATGCAGACTAAAAACATGGATTACTGGAACCATGTCCTGTGGTCTGATGAGACCAACATGTACTGTGACATACTGAAGCAGAGCATGATCCCCTCCCTTCAGGACTGGGCCGCAGGGCAGTATTCCAACATGATAACGACACCAAACACACCTCCAAGATGACTACTGTCTTGCTAAAAAAGCTGAGGGTAAAGGTGATGGACTGGCCAAGCATGTCTCCAGACCTAAACCCTATTGAGCATCTGTGGGGCATCCTCAAACGGAAGGTGGAGGAGCACAAGGTCTCTAACATCCACCAGCTCTGTGATGTCGTCATGGAGGAGTGGAAGAGGACTCCAGTGGCAACCTGTGAAGCTCTGGTGAACTCCATGCCCAAGAGGGTTAAGGCAGTGCTGGAAAAAAAAAAAAATGGTGACCACACAAAATATTGACACTTTGGGCCCAATTTGGACATTTTCACTTTTGTGATTGTATGTCAATACTTTGTAGAACCTTTCACTGCAATTACAGCTGCAAGTCTTTTTGGGGATGTCTCTACCAGCTTTGTACATCTAGAGAGTGACATTTTTGCCCATTCCTTGCAAAATAGCTCAAGTTCTCTCAGATTGGATGGGGAGCATCTAAACAGCAAAAGTCTTGCCACATATTCCCAATTGGATTTAGATTTGGACTTTGACTGGGCTATTCTAACACATCAATATACTTTGGATCTAAACCACTCCATTGTAGCTCTGGCTGTATGTTTAGGGTCATTATCCTGCTGGAAAGTGAACCTCTGCCCCAGTTTCAAGTCTTTTGCAGACTCTAACAGGTTTTCTTCTAAGATTGCCCTGTATTTGGCTCCATCCATCTTCCCAACCACTCTGACAAACTTCCCTGTCGCTGCTGGAGAAAAGCATCCAAGCAACATGATGCTGCCACCACCACCATGTTTCACGGTGGGGACGGGGTGTTCAGGGTGATGTGCAGAGTTAGTTTTCTGCCACTAATAGGGTTTTGCTTTTAGGCCAAAAAGTTCAATTGTGCTCTCATCTGACCAGAGCACCTTCTTCCACATGTTTTCTGTGTCCCCCACATGGCTTCTCGCAAGCTGCAAACAGGACTTCTTATGGCTTTCTTTCAACAATGGTTTTCTTCTTGCCACTCTTCCATAAAGGTCAGATTTGTGGAGTACACGACTAATAGTTGTCCTGTGGACAGATTCTCCCACCTGAGCTGTGGATCTCTGCAGCTCCTCCAGAGTTACCATGGGCCTCTTGGCTGCTTCTCTGATTAATGCTTTCTTTGCCCGGCCTGTCAGTTTAGGTGGACGGATATGTCTTGGTAGGTTTGCAGTTGTGTTATACTCTTTCTATTTTTGGATCATGGATTGAACAGAGCTCCGTGAGATGTTCAAAGATTGGGGTATTTTTTTTTTTTTTTAATATAACCTAACCCTGCTTTAAACTTCTCAACAACTTTATCCCTGACCTATCTGGTGTGTTCCTTGGCCTTCATGATGCCGTTTGTGCACTAAGGTTCTCTAACAAACGTCTGAAGGCTTCACAGAACAGCTGTATTTATACCAAGATAATCTTACACACAGGTGGACTCCATTTACTAATTCAGTGACTTCGGAAGGCAATTGGTTCCACTAGATTTTAGTTAGGGGTATCAGAGTAAAGGGGTCTGAATACAAATGCACGCCACACTTTTCAGGTATTTGTAAAAAAAAAAAAAATCCTTCCACTTAACAATTATGTGCCACTGTGTTGGTCTAGCACATAAAATCCTGACAACGTGTGAGAGATATGTATGTATATACATACATACACACACTCTTTTCTCCAATTTCATCAATGTAACCTATTCTGGTGCAAAGCAGACTCCTTTTCCTATTAGGATTAGCCTTTAAGTTATTATATTGTGAGAATTACAGCTTACCTTGCCTGCCACAAACGGAACATCTCCAAGGCTCAGCCTGTAGTGGGGTTGTGTCTGTCTGCTATGGTATGAGCTGGCTTTCTGTAGTAAAAGACAAAGTGATAAACCCTTCTTACCACTAGCAGTAATAACAGATCTCCCAATACATGCTGAACTCAAAATATCTCAGCTTCGCATATTGGCCATGAACACTTTAAACCTAGGAGTTGCTGTGTGCACTTTTAAAAGCATACCTGTTATGAGCACAAAAAAAATAAAAAATAAAGATTGGATATGTTTTATAGCAGAAAGTGAAAAATATTTTTTTTCAAAATTGTTGGTCTTTTTTTTTGTTTATAGCTCAAAAAAAAAAAAAAAAAAAAAAAAAAAACGCAGGAGGTGATCAAATACCACCAAAATAAAGCTCTATTTGTGGCAAAATAAGGACATCAATTTTATTTGGGTACAGCAAAGCAGTGATGTATCGCAAAAAAATGGCCTGGTGATTAAAGGGGGTAAACCTTCTGGGGCTGAAGTGGTTAAACTGAGAAAATGTACCATTTTAAAGAAAAAAAATAAGGTCATTTTGCAATTAATGGCAGCAACATGTCTCAAAAAAGTTGGGCTAGGGCAACAAAAACCTGGCAAAGTAGGTGGTACTAACAAAGATGAGCTGAAAAAACATTTTGTAACCAATTATGTTATCTGATCACAGGTCAGTAACATGATTGGGTATAAAAAGAGCATCAGAGTGTCTCAGAAGTAAAGATGTGCAGAGGTTTACCAATCTGTGAAAAGCTGAGTCTGAAAACTGTCAATTTCAGAAAATTGTTCAACGTAAAAATTGCAATATATCATTATTTTCACAGTTTAAACATTTGATGCGTTTAATTGTGAATAAAATCTGGGTTTATGAGATTTGAAAAAAAAAAAAAAAATTAATTAATTTTTTTTATGCAGATTTTACACAGCGTCCCAACTTTTTTGGAATTGGTGTTGTATTAATTATGTATGATTACCTTCTCAGTATAAGATGTGGGCTTTGTGCTCTTTGCATCTTTTGTGAGTGATGTTAAAGATTTGAAAAGAATTCTGTTGGTTTCCACACTTGATTGCAGCTGCAAAATACAAATAGACCGATTTAATGAGTCAATGCAAAGAAAAGGATCATCTCAAAAGTGTAGCATCCAAAAGTAACAAATCAGATTTTACTCTTGCATTCTCATCAGCTGGTGTTCAATCGCAACTAAACTCCCCAGTATACTCACCTCCTCATCCCAGCAATGCGGCGGTCACATTCCTCGCCGGCAACGGTCATCATTTCCCTCAGGGGCCTGGTTTTGGGCTGTTTGATTGGCCAGTGGGGGCAACACCATCCCACGCATGTGCACAGGGTTTAGTCATTCTGGCACAGCCAAAGTGTTCCGGGAATGCTCGCTGAACTGCGCAGCTCAAATGTACAGTCTGAAAAACTGCAAGAAGCAGGTAAGTTTGTGTTATTGCAAATGAGACACAGCATGTCTTTTCTGCAATACAAAGCTGCCTGCTTGCGGTTTTCTAAAAGCTAGATTTTTAGTTCCATTTTAACCGCTTGCGCTCCAAAAGATTTTACCCCCTTCATGGCCAGGCCATTTTTTTGCTATCTAGCTCTGCACTACTTTAACTGGTAATGGCGCAGTCATGCAACACTTTACCCAAATAGAGGGTAGCTTTCTTTTGGTGGTATTTGATCACCACTGGATTTTAGTTTTTTTATTCTATATAAAAAAAAAAAAAAAAAAAAAAAAAAAAGGAGAATTATTTTTTTTTTTTTTTACTTTCTACTACAAAACATATGCAATAAAAAGGTTTTAAAAAAAAAAAAAAAAAAAATTCTTCATACATTTTGGCCAATATGTATTCTGCTACATGTCTGATAAAAAATAAATCCCAATAAGTGTATATTGATTGGCTTGTGTGAAAGTTATAGCATCTAAAAACTATGGTAAATAAACTGGATTTTTTTTTTTTTTTTTTTTTTAATACTACTAATGGCGGTGATCTACAACTTTCAATGGGACTGCGACAGTGCGGAAGGCAATCTGACACTGAGGGGAACTGACTGCCACGGACATTGCCAATGAGATAATATACATGGTCACTGTACTAATGACACTGGCTGAGAAGGGCAATCAAGGTGTTAAATGTGTGCCAAAGTGTAAACAGAGCTTGTTCCCTCTGTACAGAGCGCTGTGTTGATTGTCAACACAGAGCTCTGGGCTGTGATTGTACACAGCTGATCAGCAGGTCCCGGCCGTGTAACATTGGCTGGGCTCCCGCTGTGCACAACTACCGCGGGTGCTGTTTAGTGTGCGCCCTAAACCTGGAGGCAGGCAGTGATGTACGCGTAGGTTGCTTTGCCTGTGCAGTCCGCTTGTCCGCAGTACATTGCGGGCGGGCGGTTCGTAAGTGAGGTGAATCTCTACTTAAAAAACCTCCTGCCTTTACAACTCCTTTTATCTTAATGCATTTTATGCATTAGGATAAAAAACCTTCTGTGTGTAGCAGCCTCCCCAGCATCCCCTAATGAGCCCTGAGCTCTCCCTCTGTCCAGCGATGTTCACAAATCCCTCGGCAGTCCGGGACTCTCCCTCCCAATTGCCTGAGACACAGCAGTGATGCCAGTGGCTCACAAAGTCATTTAGCCAAATAGGGGAGAGAGGGGGCGGGGCCAAACGGCAGCTCCATGTCTGAATGGGACACAGAGCTACAGTTCGGCTCGGTGTCCCCATAGCAAGCTGCTTGCTGTGGGGGCACTTGACAGGAGGAAGGGGCCAGGAGCAGCGAAGAGGGACCCGAGAAGAGGAGGATCTGGGCTGCTCTGTGCAAAACCACTGCATAGAGCAGGTAAGTATAACATGTTTGTTTTTAAAGAAAACTAGGACTTTTTTTGTCATAATTACCTGTAAAATCCTTTTCTTTGAGTACATCATGGGACACAGGCTAATATTCATTACCTGATAGGTTATACGCCATCTCCAGGTGAATGGACACTGGTAGACCAAAGGTCTTTAGACAGGAAGTGATCCCCTATATAACCCCTCCCATACAGGAAGCACTTCAGTTTTGGAGCAAGCAATGAAAAAAAAACAAAAAAAAAAAAGACGAAGACGAAGACGAAGACGAAGACGAAGAAGGGATCTCTGTGTCCCATGATGTACACAAAGAAAAGGATTTTACAGGTAAGTATGATGAAAAAAATCCTATTTTCTTTTTCATAATCATTACCTGCTGGGACATCCCAGAGCAATAGCCTTGAGGGGAGGGAGACACCCTGCCAAACAATAGCCATCAGAACTTATACGGCAGCCTGCAGTGCAGGAGGTTCCTACACCTCTGGTAGAAAGGGCTCTCACCCTAAAGGGAGGAGCTTTACGTTTCAGACCGTAGGCCTGAATGACCAATTGATGGATCCAATTGGCAGGGGGAGCAAGCAAGCAAGCGAGTTGCCCCCTGCATAAAGATTTGGACAAGTGAATAGGGGGCTAAAGGCCTTTGGAAGAATACGGATAAGGCCCGAAACGTAACCTCTGTACTCAGACAATTTGATTTCCACAGCTGACTGTAGAAAAGAGAATTCTCCCAATCACGTATTTCCGAGGATGACATTTTCCGGCTTCACACCAAGCAATACAAGTCTTCCAGACCTAATGATAGATCTTCCTAGTGACGGCTCAAATTTAGAGAAATTGGGGTGGAATATAGGACCTGGAGACAGTAGATTGGGGCAACATGGAAGCGTCCATGGCCCGTCTATTGTCAGTCTCACAATCTCTGGGAACCAGGGCCTTCTGGGCCAGGCTGGTGCCACCAGAATGACTGGAACCCTCTCTCTGAATCCTGTGCAACAAATGTGGGAAGGAGAGGGATTGAAGGGAAAGCATAAACCAGGGAGTACTAGCTCCATGGAACTACCAGAGAATGTTCTCCGATTGCTAGAGGATCGCTTGTTCAGGACACAAACTGCTGTAGCTTGTTGAACCTGGATGCCAGTAGGTCGACCTTTGGCCATCCCAAACGTTGGCAAACTTCCTGGAACACCCCTGGGTGTAGGGACCATTCCCTCGGGCTGATCTGCTGGCGGCCTTCCAGTTCTCTACTCCCAGGATATTGACTGCCGATAGAATCGGCATATGTCCCTCTGCCCAGGCTAGTATGTGGTTCACTTCCTTCAGAGCTGAACAACTGGTACTGCCTTGGTGGTTTATATAGGCCACTGCAATGGCATTGTCGGACTGAACCCTGATAGGGCAGTCCTAAAGCTCCACCATCTAGCACCGTAGGCCCAGTCGTACTGCCCGTAATTCTAGGACGTTGATGGGCAGGATCTGTTCTGTCCTTGACCATTTCCCTTGAGCTGCGAGCCCCTCTAGGGTCGCTCCCCAGCCTGAGAGACTGGCATCTGTAGTCAGTACTCCAAGTTACTGGGAGGAAGGATCTTTCCTTTCGCAGGTTCTAATTCTGGAACCACCAGTTTGAGGAGAGGAGATAAGAACATTGGATAATCCAGGGCTTGTCCTCTCCTGTTCCAAGCCAACAAGACGTCTTGTTGTATATGCCTGGAATGGAACTGGGCATAGGGCACCGCCTCAAAGGAGGATACCACCCTCCCTAGAAGACTCATACAGAGCCGAATGGAGGGTTGTTTGGTGCCCCTTATGTGACGCACCTGATTCTTCAGGGCACAGATCCTTGCGGGTGGCAAGAATACTCTTGCTTAGACCATATCTAGGATGACTTTTCGGTATTTCTGATCCAGCCTTTCAAATACCGCACTGTGCAGGTTATGCTCTGTTCTAGAGCCTGTAATGAGTGCTCTCCGAGCAGGAGGTCATCCAGATACCCAAGCACCAGGATCCCTTGGGCCCTTAAAAGACCCAGTACTGGTGCTAGGACCTTTGTGAACACCCAGGAAGCTGTAGCAAGCCCAAAGGGTAGAGCCACAAACTCAAAATTACGTCCCTCTACTGCAAATCGCAGGAACCTCTAATGAGGCTGAAAGATAGGTACGTTTAAATACGCCTCTTTTATAATAGATGGAGGCTGAAAAATGTCTTCCATCTGGAGCAAGGCTACAATTGAGAGGACAGAGTCCATCCGAGAGGACTGGATTAGTAGATACTGGTTCAGGGATCTTGGATCCAAAAATGGGCCCTGTGATCCAGTTTGGTTTTTAAACCGTAAAACAGGTTCGCTCTTTTGGATACAGGAACCTGTACAATCACTCCTTGATGCACTAAATGATGTAGTGCCGGAAGCAATAGGTCTCTTTTTGGAGGATCTGAGAGAACGCTGGATCTTAAAAACCTTTGGAGGGGGAAACCCCCGCAACTCCAGCTTGTAACCGGAGGTAACCCACTCGTCCTGAATTATCGCTCTCCAAAAGTCTTCAAAGTGCAGCACCCTTCCCCCACCTGATGGGGCTTGGTGCTGGGTTTAGAAGAATTTAGGACCCAGGGCTTTTTCTGGCCCTGGCCCCCTGTTGGTGGCAGAACTGCCTTGGTGCTGAGACATTTAAGAGAGCAGTCCCTGAAGTTTTAAAAACTAGGGATGCCTGGTGCTTTTCTTCACAGGAAGTAGAGAACTCTTTCCTCCGGAAACCTTTTGGATATATTCGTCCAAATGATCACCAAATAAAACAAATCCTTTTAAAAAAGGTGTCGACAGCAAAACACAGCTCTCGAGGAAAAAAAAAGTCTATTTTCAGGCAGATCATCCTCCTGGTTAGGCCTATCGGGTCGTTTGACCTGATCCTTTACGGACTGGCACATACCAATTGCTGCAACAGCTGGCTGAATAGCTGAACTGGCCAAAGAAAAAAGTTAGCCACATACATGCTTGTATGCACATCCACTTTTACACATTTTCTTTTTATCTTTTAGAATACTTAGTGGTGTTAGTGGTATTACATTTAACCACACATGTTAGCTATACATTAATCAATCCACTCTAATTAGAGTAATTTATTCACAGGTTTGGTCCACATGTTCAATAGATATCAGTGTATAATTATCAACTGCTATATATATATATATATATATATATATATATATATATATATATATATATATATATATATATATATATATTTTTGTGGTTCTTTAGCTATGAATAAGCACTTTTGAAAGTGTGAAACGTGTCAGCTCCTGTGATCCGTTGTTTGCTGTGGCTTGTACTTTTTGGATTATTACCTCCTTTTTTTAATAAAGGCATTTGATTTTAAGTGCGGCTGTCCAGAATCTTCCCTTCATCCAATTACCTATGCTTAGCCAGCACCTGCTGTTCCTATTCTGAGGAGAGCTACATTTCCAGACACCCTTCTTAGAGTGGCATCTCTCTTCCCCCTTGCTCCTGGACTTTGCACAGGAGGAGTCGTCTAGGCAGCCAAAGATAGGAAGCAGGACAGGAAGTCCCACAAAAAAATGGGTACACAAACCCCCCCCAAAAAAATGACATGCCAAATGTGGCATGTCAGGGGGCGAGGAGTGCTTAAAGCGGAAGTTTCACTTTTAGGTGCTTTAATAATCACTCCAATTTCTTGTCAACAGGGTCTTTCAAGCCCTGTGCGTTATCTACCGGACAAGTTAAGTTCTTATTTAAAGGAAGAGACTGCTGCATCTACGGCTGGCATGCTCCCTTTTTTGACGAACTTTTCATTCATGAGATATAAAAAGGGAAAACCTCTTAAGAGGAACAAAATCCTGTCAGGATGTTCCCAATCAGCATACACTGCCTGTTCCAGCAGGGGGGTGTAGGGGGAAAGCATGTGCGACCTGAAGAGGCCTCAGGGATCCCAAGAGGACCAGGGGGGCTCAGTCACCTCTGCAAGAGGCAACTTAAAGGCAGAATGAACCATTTCGGTCAGAGTCAGGATGAAAAGCCTCTGCAACTGATTGTCAGACATCAACTGCATATCTTTGTGTCCAGATTGCTCAGAAGCAGACTCATCCGTCAGGCCCTCCACAGAATCCTGAGCTTTTAGCTCTTCCCCAGTCTCAGCCCATTCCTGCTCCAAACTAGGAGGCTCAGGGGAGGGGGATCTGTCACGCTTCTTGCCACTGTGCGGGATGGAGGCAATCTTCCCAGCAATCCTGTGCTCTAACCCGGCTAGGGCCGAGGACAGTTCATCCTTGGTGATAAAGGGTGAAGCAGCAGCGTTGACTGTAGGCACAATACCAGATAGGCGGAGTGGCTCAGATTGCCTGGAAGCCTCTGGTCCTCCAGGGGATACAATAGGGATACGACTAGGTTCATCAGGAACTACTGACGACATAGGTGTGCCCTTCCCTGTAGTGTTAGTCCCACTCCTCTTTTTTGAAGACATTTACTAGCCACAAAAAGAGTACTTGGGTGTAGTATTAAAACACCTCAGAAGGGAGACCCTTTAATAGGGCTCACCAAGCCCGTATGCAACAATCCTGCTAAGCACCTTAGCCTGCCAAGCAACACTTGGTGACTCACGTGACCCGGGTAAGGAAAAAAATGAACCACTGCAAATGCCTGGTTCAGAGCCTGCTCTGTGTCCCACAGCTGCCTTCTGGAAGCACTGCATGCTTGGCATATACAGCTTAAATAGGATGGCTGTGTGCCGGAACATTCTGTGCATGCGTATGTACATGCGTGGTCCGGGCATGGCTGTATTTGCATAGGACGCAAATCTTTGAACTCTTGCGAACGCACGTGTGCCATGGTGAACCAAGGCCAAATGGCCCAAGCTTCACCCATCACGGCTGGTTCCTGTCACTTGAGGACCTTCAAGGACTGGGTACCCTTTTCATGTTTAGGGTCCACTCCCTCGGACCTGTACAGCACCCTGCAGGAATGCCTTAGCGCTGTGGTGTCCAGGAGTCCACTTTGCAGGATCCAGCGCCCGGGGGTCGCATTACAGGCAAAACCTTGCAGGATCTTGAGTCTTCTTTGCGAGGCTGGGGTATCATTTATCTAAGCATATAAAGCCTGTGTCAAATGGATCCGATCGGTCAATCCCTTGATTTATTTAAGAACCTTTGTGGGACTAGAGACCTGGAGCTCAGAGAGCTCCAACAAACCGTGCCATCCACCGGTAAAAAACTGAAGTGCTTCCTGTATGGGAGGGGTTAGATAGAAGATCACTTCCGGTCTAAAGACCTTTGGTCTACCAGTGTCCATTCACCTGGGAGATGAAGTATAACCCAGCAGGTAATGAATATTAGCCTGAGTGTGTCCCATGATGTATGAAAAAGAAAAACCGAGACTTTAACATTTAAAATTAGTAATTGTAAAGTCCTGCCTCCACAAGGTGACATCTATTCCATCTTCGCTGTCCCTCTTTGATTCTCACAATACTGGGGCCTGGATTTCTTTATGGTGCTCCAACAGCTGCCATCTCTTCTTTCAATACGAGAGAGAGAGAGAGAGAGAGAGAGAGAGAGAGAGAGAGAGAGAGAGAGAGAGAGAGAGAGAGAGAGAGAGAGAGAGAGAGAGAGAGAGAGAGAGAGAGAGAGAGAGAGAGAGAGAGAGAGAGAGAGAGAGAGAGAGAGAGAGAGAGAGAGAATTGCAGTAACCAAGAACAACCAATTTATAATCTTACATTATGGTTGCCATGTGTTACTGCAAATCACTGCTTTTTTGTGCAGATATTAACACATAAGCCCACAAATTAAAAGAGGTCACATGACCAGGTCAGGAGGCAACAGAACATCGCAATCATCTCAGATCGGTAGGTTTGGCTGAATATACCTGTGTTGCTTTCTCTTCAATCCGTTTCCGCTGGTGTTCCTCTTCTCTTAATTTCTGCTCAATGTCCCGAATTTTGTTCTGGAGGTAAAAAATAAATGCATTATGTGGTTCAGAATTGTATAATGTATTGTGAGGTGTCCCCCCCCCCCCCCCCCCCCCATCTCCTTATTCTTGGTTTATTTGCGTTCTTTTATCATCAGGCCCATACCAGACACTGAACATACTGTATATATCAGTGCTTCACCATTATCATGACCAATGCCATGCTCAAGTAAAACAGAAGAGGATGTTGTTCTCAATTTAGAAAGATGTATTGGCAGGGCTCATGTGTCTTCTCTACGAGGAGATCTGCACCACATAACATTGCTTTTTGAATACCAACAATCTCTCCTTCCAGCTCTCTGAACTTCTACTGCAAATCATGTACATCCTGTATTCCAGAGGTTCAACATCCCTCGAAAACATTCATGACCAGGTCATTTTTTGCTATTCAGCACTGCGCTACTTTAACTGGAAATTGTGCAGTCATGCAATACTGTATGCTAATGAAATTTAGATCTTATCTTCCACACAAATAGAGCTCTCTTTTCTATTTGATCACCACTGGTTTTTTTTTTTTTTGTAAAAAAATAAAAAAAAATAAAAAATAAAAAATAAATAAAAAAGGAAGAAGACAATTTTGAAAAAAAAAAGAAAACCAATATTGTCTTCCGTTATAAAACATATTCAATAAAATTTTATTTCTTCATAAATTTAGGTCAAAATGTATTGTGCTAAATCCCAATAAAGAGTATATTTGATTTATGTAAATGTTATAGCGTGTACAAATGAGAGAGATATATATAGACACACACACACACACACACACACACACACACACACACACACACACACACTGGAATTTATACAGCTAGAGATACAATACTGTAATAGTGGTGATCAGAGACTTGTATAGTGTGACTAGGATATGGTGGTGCGCAATCTGGCACTAACAGACACAGACGTTGTAAGAGACATTAACACAGCAATCAGTGATAATACTGTACAATGACTGTACATATGACGCTGGCTGAGAAGGGGTAACTGTCTAATAAGTTTAGTGTGCAATGTGTGCTGCTTTTACTTACTAATCCGGCTTTCAGGGAGAAAAAACAGCCAGATCACTGTTGACTGCTCACAGAGATCTGTATGCTTGTAAACACAAAACTCCGTGTGTGATTGGACACAGCCGATCAGTAGCTTTCAGCGGCTGAAATTTGCTGCGGAACCCATGCTGTTTCCATTTAGGAAGACAGGGGATGGCATACAGGCAAGTTGTACAGCCAGCCTGTGCAGCCCGTCTGCAGTAAATATACTGTGGGTGAGCGGCAAATAGTAGTTTAAGTGATTGTAAAGTCCCGTTTTTTTTTTTCTTCCTTAAAAATAACAAATGTTATACTTACCTGCCCTGTGTAATAATTTTGCACAGAGCAGCCTGGATCCTCTTCTCGGGTCCCTCTTCTGTACTCCCTGGCTCCTCCCTCCTGTTGAGTGCCCCAAAGCAAGCAGCTTGCTATGGGGGCATCCGAGCTGAGTCACAGCTCCCTGTGTCCATTCCGAGCCGCCCCATTTCACTGATTGGCTGGCTGACTTTGACAGCAGTGGGAGCCAATGGCGTCGGGCTGCTGTCTCAGCCAATGAGGAGAGAGAGTCCTGACCAGCTCAGTGTCTCGTGCAACATAGCTGGATAGAGATGGGGCTTCTGCCATCAGAAGGTTTTTTATCCTAATGCATTAGGATAAAAAACCTTTGTACTTTACAATCCCTTTAACCGCTTCCCGACCGCCTCACGCAGATATACTGTGGCAGAAGGGCACGTATGATCTTCTCATGGAGAGGAAGAACGGGGAAATGCTAACGTAAACAAGTATTTCCCCGTTCTGCCTAGTGACACTGTCACTGATCACAGCTTCCTGTAATCGGGAGCGGTGATCAGTGTCGTGTCACACATAGCCCCTCCTCCCCACAGTTAGCATCACTCCCTAAGACACACTTATCCCCTACAGCGCCACCTAGGGGCTGTGTTACACTACACTGATCACTGCTCCTAATTACAGGGAGAGCTGATCAGTGACAGTGTCACTAGGCAGAACGGGGAGATGCTTGTTTATTTTAGCATCTCCCCGTTCTGACTCTCCGTGAGACGATCGTGGGTATCCCCGCGGCGATAGAGTGCCTGGGACGCTTGACCCGTCTCACGGAGCTCGCAACAGGCAAGCACGCGAATGGCACGGCGGCAAATTCAAAGGGACGTACCTGTACGTCCATTTGCTTGTCCGTGCCATTCTGCCAACGTATATGTACATGCATTGGTCGGCAAGTGGTTAAGACCGAGTACAAGTACTGATACTACTCCCCCCCCCAAGTAATCGCTGATCCAGATTACCGATACTTTTTTTGTAGGTTATGTGACAGTGGCACTCATACGCAGCACTGATGAGGCGTGGACCGTGTCAGTCGTTTTTTTTTTTATTAAAAAATGTTTTTTTTAATTTATATTTTGTAAAAATACATTTATTTTACAATGCTTTTTTGGGGGGTGGGGTGGACAGCGTCAGGTTTTTTTTTTAACCTTTAAATATTATAATTTTACATTTTTGTTTTTACTATCAGCCTGTTGGGGGGCTTTGGTGAGATATCAAGGGTCTAAGCAGACCCCTGACATCAGAGAAAGGGACCGAGGACACAGATTTCCCCCGGTCCCTTTTCTCAGCAGCCTCAGCTGCACTGAAGATGAATGAAGTGGAGACAGCGGGGGAGTTGGAGGGGGAACCGGAAAGCCAGGGGAGGAGGACACAGGGGATGATCAATGCATTAGTGGGGGGGGGGGGGGGGGGATTACAAGCACCAATCGCCCTGTGTGGCTTGCAATAAAGCATTTGACAGCCGCGGGAGGGAGAGGAGAAGCGGCAATCAGATGCTTTATTGAAAGCCACACAGGGAGATCAGTACTTGTACCCCCCCCCCCCCCCAACACCAATCACCTGTGAGGCTGACCCCCCCCCCCCGCTACGCTGAGGATGCTAGGCCTGATACAGCATGTCCCTTCTGATCTTATGCATTTGGTGATACCACATGACCAATTCCACCATTTTATTTACTGGGGGGGGGGGGGGTGGGTGGAGTCATGTTTAACACGCATTTGCAAATGTATGCATTTACAGACTTTTGTAGACTGTTTTTATGCTACACCCCACAATACCTGCATCTGCCATAACTGTACAAGTAATGGCCTCAGATGCAGATTTTTTAATTTTGTGTCTTTCGGATCTGAACGCAGTGCATGTTTACAAACCTGTGTGTCTCCTTTGAAAACCATGCAGCTGCAAGCAGTTTGTAAACTTGTTTTTGTTTTTTATGGCGTGTGAATTAAGCCTTATAATGTTCTGCACATGTGCATCTTTCATTTTTTTTTTTTTGCCAAATAAAAAAAGGTATTGGGGGAAAAAAGGGAAGGGGTTTTAAAGGAAGGGGGTTTTGGGGGTTCCCCTTTAAAGGTATGGGAGTGTGTTTGGGAATTTTTTAAAATGAAAAAGGAATTAGTTTGGAGGGGTTAAGGAACCCCAAGACGAAAAAAAAGAGGGGAAAAAAGGAAGTGAAAAAAAAAAAAAAAAAAAAAAAAAAACCCCCGCGGGGGGGGAAAAGAGAAAAAGGGGGAGAAAAAAAAAGGGAAACCCCCATAAAAGGGGGGGATGGGGAAAGGAGGGGAAAAAAAAAAAAAGAGGGGAGAAAAAAGGGGAAAAGGGAAGAGGAGGAAAAAAAAAATTTAAAAGGGGGGTGGAGGGGGGGGGGGGGGGCCGAAAAAAAAAGGAAAAAAAGAGAAAAAAAAAAAAAAATATTTAAAGAAAATTTTGGAGAAAAAGAAAAGAAGAAGCAAGAGAAATAGGGGAAAAGGGGAAAAAAAAGGGGGAAAAAAGAAAGAGGGGAAGGGAGAGAAAAGGAAAAATTGAAGAAAAGGAAAAAGGGGGGGAGGAAAAAAAAAGAAGGAAAAAGGCCAAGAAGGGAAAAACAAAAAAAAAAAACCCCAAAAAAAAAAAAAAGGAAGGAAAAAGATTGAAAAAGAAAGAAAAAAAAAAAAAAAAAAAAAAAAAAGAAAAGGAGGGAGACAGGAGGGAAGAAAGGGGAAAGTAAAGAGAAGGGGAGGTTTTAAAGCGAAAAAAAAAGGAAAGGAAAAGAAAAAAGGAAAAAGGAAGAAGAAGGGGGAAAGGAGGAAAAAAAAACCCGTGAAAGGGGAAAAAGAAAAAGAAAAATTTAAAAAAAAAAAAAGGGGGGGGAAGGGGGGGAAAAAGGGAAAAAGGGGGGGAAGGGGGAAAAAGGGGGGGGGGGGGGGAAAAAGGGGAAAAAAAATGGGGGGGAAAATGGGGGGGGGGAGAAAGGGGAAAAAAAAAAAGGGAAAAAAAAAGAAAAAAAAAAAAAAAGGGGAAAAAAAGGGGGGGGAAAAACGGGGGGGAAAAAGGGAAAAGAAAAAACAAAGGGGAAAAAGGGGGAAAAAAAAGAAAAAAGGGGGAAAACCCCCCGGGGAAAAAAAAGGGGGGAAAAAAAAAAAAAAGGGGGGGGAAAAAAGGGGGGGGTTTTTAAGAAGGGTTTCGAGTAAACGGTCCACCCTTGGGATCCAAAGAAAAAATTTGGTAGTAGTGTAGACTCAACGCAGCACGACACGAGTTTTATAAAAAATGTTTTTTTTAATTTATATTTGTCAAATGATCAAGCACTGGTCCCCAGAATGTATAGTGTGCGGTAGGTCCGTGGTAGTGACTAGTTTGTTATTTTTATTCTACCGTGAAATTATAATTTTACATTTTTGTTTTTACTATCAGCCTGTTTGGGGCCGTTTTGGGGAGAGATCAAGGTCGATAAGCAAACCCCGGTACATCAGAGAATTAAGCCTTATAATGTTCTGCACATGTGCATCTTTCATTTTTTTTTTTTGCCAATTTCAAAAAGATCAAAGCAATGGCCATATATGGCGGAGACACACATTGGAAGTCTCCAGCTTCCTTCCAAAGGTAATGTCTGGGCTTCTGGCTTGTTGCTGTACCTTTAAAGGATGATGGGGCCGTCTTCGTGTAAACCTGCTCTCTGTTTGTGAATTGCTATACATGTTCACATACCTGAGAACTTAGATTGGCATTGTGGCTTCGACAGCCTGTTTTTAACCCAAGTAGCTGAAACAGATTAATTGTTATTTTTTTTTTTTTTTTTTTGCAGGCTTTCTTACCTCTCGGTTTCAAGTGTTCAGATAAAAAAAAATAATAATAATTAAGAAACATGTTATATTTACCTGATCTGTGTAGTGGTTTTGCACAAAGTAGCCCCAATCCTCCTATTCTCGGGTCCCCCGCCAGCACTCCTTGACCCCTCTCGCTTGCTGAGTACTCCCATAACAATCTGCTTGCTCTGGGGGCACTCATGCGTGCTCACTCTCAAGTCGCCTATGTGCGTCTATAAAAACACACAAAGCATGGCTCGGCCACGCCTCCCACTTCCTCCTCACTGGCTGTGATTAACAGCTTTGTCTCAGCCAATGAGGAGGGCAAGACCTCATGCAAATCACTGGATCAAGATTGGGCTCAGGTAGGTATTGGGGGGGGGGGGGGGCTGCAAACTGAAGGTTATTTACTCTATGCATGAAGGTAAAATACCTTCACCCTTAACAATCACTTTAATAGCAAACAGTGTTTTGGCACGACTTACCTCTGACACAACTTGTATTGTAGTAAGTTTCAAGTATTCTTGTTCCAATTTATCTAGCTTCTCTCGCATATTAATTTTCTCGAGTGCTTTATCACTTTCAAGTGTGGCCTGCAGAAATGATAATATTGCAGGTTAGCATTACGGAGCTACGAAATATTGTATGCAGGAAGTTCCATTGAATTGAAATGGAATAATCAGTATGTGGTTCAGCAGTTGAATCAAAATTACAGCAATTGGAGAAAACCCGGCCAAGAATGGGAAGAACATACAAATCACATGCAAAAAGTCTCTCATATTTACAATGCACATTTTGAAAGCTATTCAGAAGGATATTTAAAGATTGCAAATAAGAAGTAAAAATCTCTCTAAAAAAAAAAAAAAAAAAAAAAAGAAGAAGGAGGTGCTTCTATGCCATTCAGGATTTGGGAAGAGAAGGTGGAGAAGGGTATTAATGACTTTGATATCTGGGATTGGGCTTTAAAGCGTAACTAAAGTGCTATGGTAAAAGAGACTAATGTCTCTACTGCCATAAAATAGCTGTTATTTTTTTTTATTAGTTGCACACTGACTACCGCATAGGCGGGAGGTTAGGACAATGAAACTCTTGTGCACACATGGGCCAACCAATGGAAAAAGACCATAAAGTTCATAACTGAAAATAAGATATGGGGGGGTTGTCAATGAGGGGAGAACAGACCCCACATTCGTGGAGGAGGGCGCCCTAAGAGAGAAGTCAGCTATAATAATCAAGCATGTGGTATTTAGAGCAAGAGATCGGGGGTCCAAGTTCAGTACAGCTCTGCTTTAAAATGGTCTTAAACCTCAGAATAAAATAAAACCTATGAACAAAGCATATTTCTCTATAGTGTGTCTCAATGAAGAGCACCAGGTGTCATTTCTGTCTGCTGCTTCCTTACTCTGCTATCAGCATGAATCACTTCTGACAAGTTTTCCTGACAACAAAAAGAACAAAGGGGACAGGGGAGGGATCTCCAGGATGCAACCTGTGATTGACAGCCTCAGCTCTGTTCCTGTGTGCTGATTGAAGGGGGGTGTGTACCTTCCCTCCAATCAGCTCTCAGAGCTCTCCTGCATGAGCTCTGCTCTCCACCCTTTTTTCTGAACTCTCAGAAAAGCTTTAAAAAATTCTGGACTTTAGACAGGTGTGGAGAAAAGACCGCAGAAAAACAGGTACAACTTATAGTGAGGGGAAAAAAGTATTTGATCCCCTGCCCATTTTGTACGTTTGCCCACTGACAAAGAAATGATCAGTCTATAATTTGTATTTTAATGAGTGAAATATGTATTTGACCCCTAGGTGAGGTCAGACGTTTCTTGTAGTTGTCCACCAGGTTTGCACACATCTCAGGAGGGATTTCGTCCCACTCCTCTTTGCAGATCCTCTCAAGTCATTAAGGTTTCGAGGCTGACGTTTGGCAACTCCAACCTTCAGCTCCCTCCACATATTTTCTATGGGATTAAGGTCTGGAGACTGGCTAGGCCACTCCAGGACCTTAATGTGCTTCTTCTTGAGACACTCTTTTGTTGCCTTGGCCATGTGTTTTGGGTCATTGTCATGCTGGAATACCCATCCATGACCCATTTTCAATGCCCTGGCTGAGGGATTCTCACCCAAGATTTGATGGTACATGACCCTGTCCATTGTCCCTTTGATGCAGTGAAGTGGTCTTGTCCCCTTAGCAGAAAAACACCCCCAAAGCATAATGATTCTATCTCCATATTTGGCGGTGGAGATGGTGTTCTTGGGGTCATAGGCAACATTCCTTCTCCTCCAGACACAGCGAGTTGGGTTGATGCCAAAGAGCTTGATTTTGGTCTCATCTGACCACAACACTTACACCCAGTTCTCCTCTGAATCATTCAGATGTTCATTAGCAAACTTCAGATGGGCCTGTACATGTGCTTTCTTGAGCAGGGGGACATTGCGGGCGCTGCAGGATTTTAGTACTTTGCGGCGTAATGTGTTACCAATTGTTTTCTTGGTGACTATGGTCCCAGCTGCCTTGAGATCATTGACAAGATTCTCCCGTGTAGTTCTGGGCTGATTCCTCACCGTTTTCGTGATCATTGAAACTCCACGAGGAGAGATCTTGCATGGAGCCCCAGACCGAGGGAGACTGACAGTTATTTTGTGATTCTTCAATTTGCAAATAATCGCACCAACTGTTGTCACCCTCTCACCAAGCTGCTTGGCGATGGTCTTGTAGCCCATTCCAGCCTTGTGTATGTCTACCATCTTGTCCCCGACATCCTTGGACAGCTCGTTGGTCTTGGCCATGGTGGAGAGATCAGAACCTGATTGCTTGCTTCTGTGGACAGGTGTCTTTTATACAGATAACAAGCTGTAAGGCCCCTTTCACACTGGGGCGGTTTGCAGGCGCTATTGCGCTAAAAAATAGCGCCTGCAAACCGACCCGAAACAGCTGTTGCTGTGTCTTCAGTGTGAAAGCCCGAGGGCTTTCACACTGAAGCGGTGCGCTTGCAGGACGCTGGAAAATGTCCTGCAAGCCGCATCTTTGGCTCGCTATAGGAGCGGTATATTTTACCGCTCCTATAGCGCCCGTTCCCATTGGAAACAATGGGGCAGCACTCCGAACCCGCCCGCAAAACGCCGCTAAAACGCCGGTAAAATATAGCGCCGCTTTACCGCCAGCGCCCCCACCGCTCCAGTGTGAAAGTAGCCTAAGAGAGTGCTCCTAATCTCAGCTCGTTACCTGTACAGAAGACACCTGGGAGCCAGAAATCTTGCTGATTGATAGGGGATCAAATACTTATTTCACTCATTAAAATGCAAATTTAAAACTTTTTTGAAATGCGTTTTTCTGGATTATTTTTTTGTTATTCTGTCTCTCATTGTTAAAATTAACCTACCATTAAAATTATAGAATGATCATTTGTCAGTGGGCAAACATACAAAATCAGCAGGGGATCAAATACTTTTTTCCCCTCACTGCATGTAGAAGGATTTTTTTAATCTCTGTATCACCTGAGACTAGTCACTTCACTGAGTTTAACCACTTCAATACCGGGCCATAGTCATGACGTCTGCAGATGGGATCTCCCATCCTGGGCGGGCGTCACATGATGTCCTCTGTATTTCGCCGCTTCTGCCGGCCCTCAGGTGCCCGCAGCGCAGTGATCGTGGATGAGGTGTGTCCCCCGGACAAAGCCCATCCCAGATCTGTGTAAAGAGCCAATAAAAAAAAAAAAAAAAAAAGTCTCTTAACCACGTGACCGGCTGTGTCCAATCACAGCCGGTCACATGTACGGTTTACATGCACGGCACTTGTGTACGCCCCTAGGGCACGTGCAGAGCAGCTATAGGGGACAAGGCTTGTCACCCTGACACAGCCCAACCCCGATCGCAATAAAGAGCCATCACAGCCGGTCACAGAATGTCAACAAACTGCGGTAACGCCATCTTCCCTCGCTCATCTCCATACTAAACAGGGAGAAGGATCCGATCGCCTCTGCCTGCGGCTCCGATAAGCAGCGGCAGACCCCCTCCCACTGCCGATAAAAGTGATCTCATGGTGAATCCGTTGCAGAGACCACTTTTATCTGAAAGCGAACCGCCCGCTGAGGAGTATACCGGGGTTATGATAGCTAGCTGCTTAAGATAAAATGCATTCTGTGTGTAGCAGCCCCCCCCCAGCACTCCCTAATACTTACCCGAGTCTAATCTAAATCCCTCGGCCACCTGGGACTCTCCCCCCTGATTGGCTGAGACACAGTAGTGGCCCCATTGGCTAAATTACTTTAACAGCAGCGGGAGCCAATCAGGGGAAAGAGGAGGTGGGGCTGAACGGCAGCTCCGCGTCTGAATGGACACACGGAGCTGCAGCTCGGCTGCCCCCGTAGCAAGCTGCTTGCTGTGGGGGCACTCAGTAGGAGGGAGGGGCCAGGAGAGCCGAAGAGGGACCCGAGAAGAGGAGCATCTGGGCTGCTCTGTGCAAATCCACTGCACGGAGCAGGTCAGTATAACATGTTAGTGATTTGTAAAGGCTCTTTTAAAAATAAAATAACAAAGTTTACATGGTGTTAAACTGATTCTAATGAATAAAGCATATTAAAAAAAACAAAAAAAAAAAACAACATTAAATGTTGGCACACATTTGGATCTACCTGTGTCTGGAGCACAGATTTCCTTTCACTCTCTGCATTCTGTACCGTCTTTTTCATGTATTCCAGCTGTCTTTCCAAAAGGCTGCATCGGGACTGTGCCGTCAACAGCTGTCTGGTGAGATCTGTGAGGAGCGCAGAGACAATCACTACAATGTATATAACCAGACTACAATGCATGAAAAATGGAGGCTTCTGGGGATTTTTGCTAGCCCATTGTTATATTACATAGTAGGTGAGGTTAAAAAAAAAAAACACAAGTCCAACCAACCTGTGTGTTTGATTATATGTCAGTATTACATTGTATATCCCTGTATGTTGCGGTGGGTCAGGTGATTAATAGTTTTTTAAAACTATCGATGCCCCCCCCCCCCCCACGAGACCACCGCCTGTGGAAGGGAATTCCACATCCTTGCCGCTCTTACAGTAAAGAACCCTCTTCTTAGTTTAAGGTTAAACCTCTTTTCTTCTAAATTTTAATGATTGGCCACGAGTCTTGTTAAACTGCCTTCCACAAAAAAGTTTTATCCCTATTGTGGGGTCACCAGTATTGTATTTGTAAATTTAAATCATATCCCCTCTCAAGCGTCTCTTCTCCAGAGAGAATAAGTTCAGTGCTCGCAACCTTTCCTCATAACTAATATCCTCCAGACCCTATTTTTGTTGCCCTTCTTTGTACTCGCTCCATTTCCAGTACATCCTTCCTGAGGACTGGTGCCCAGAACTGGACAGCATACTCCAGGTGCGGCCAGACCAGAGTCTTGTAGAGCGGGAGAATTATCGTTTTATCTCTGGAGTCAATCCCCTTTTTAATGAATGTCAATATTCTGTTTGCTTTGTTAGCAGCAGCTTGGCATTGCATGTCATTGCTGAGCCTATCATCTACTAGGACCCCCAGGTCCTTTTCTATCCTAGATTCCCCCAGAGGTTCTCCCCCCAGTGTATAGATTGCATTCATATTTTTGCCACCCAAATGCATTATTTTTCATTTTTCTACATTAACCACTTCAGCCCCGGAAAGGATTTACCCCTTCTGACCAGAGCACTTTTTGCGATTCGGCACTGCGTCGCTTTAACTGACAATTTCCCACAAATAGAGCTTTCTTTTGGTGGTATTTGATCACCTCTGCGGTTTTTATTGTTTGCGCTATAAACAAAAGAAGAGTGACAATTTTGAAAAAAAGCTATATTTTTACTATAATATCCCCCAAATATATATAAAAAAAAATAAAAAATGTTTTCCTCAGTTTAGGCCGATATGTATTTTTCTACATATTTCTGGTAAAAATCACAATAAGCGCATATGGATTGGTTTGCGCAAAATTTATATATATTATATATCTACAAAATAGGGGATAGTTTTATAGCATTTTTATTTGTAATGGCGGCGATCTGCAATTTTTATCGTGACTGCGACATTATGACGGACAGATCGGACATTTTTGACACTATTTTGGGACAATTGTCATTTATACAGCGATCAGTGCTATAAAAATGAACCGATTACTGTGTAAATGACACTGGCAGTGAAGGGGTTAGCCACTAGGGTTAAGTGGGTGAAGGGGTTAAGAGTGTCCTAGGGAGTGATTCCAACTGTGGGGGAGATGGGCTTCAACACACATGACAGCGATCACTGCCCTCGAAGATAGAGAGCAGTGATCTCGGTCATAACACTAGGCAGAATGGGGAAATGTTTTGTTTACAAAAGCATCTCCCCTTTCTACCTCTCCGTGACACGATCACAGGCACCCGGCGGACAGAGTCCACGGGACCTGCGGTCACGGTCATAGCAGCAGGCGCACCCGCAGTGGCGCTTCTTAAAGGGGACGTACCCGTACGCCCTTTTGCCCACCCGTGCCATTCTGCCAACGTATATCGCCGTGCAGCGGTCGGGAAACGGTTAAACCTCATTTGCCATGTAGTTGTCCACCCCATTCTTGCAAGGTTTCCACATCCTGCAGAGAAGTTATTGCCCTGCTTAGCTTAGTATCGTCCGCAAATACAGAGATTGAACTGTTTACCTCATCCTCCAGGTCAATTATGAACAAAATAAATAGGATTGGTTCCAGCACAGGACCCTGTGGGTCCCCACTACCCACCCCTGGCCGTTCCAAGTACTCCCCATTTATCACCACCCTTTGAACTCGCCCTTGTAGCAAGATTTCAATCCATGTACTCACCTTATGGTCCATGCCAACGGACCTTATTTTGTACAGTAAATGTTTATGGGTGAACTGTGTCAAATGCTTTTGCAAAATCCAGATACACCACGTCTACGGGCCTTCCTTTATCTAGATGGCAACTCACCTCCTCATAGAAGGTTAATAGATTGGTTTGGCAAGAACAATTCTTCATGAATCAATGCCGCCGATTACTGCTAATGATGATACCGTTCTAATTACTAAAATCTTGTATATATTACCTTATCCCCTCCAAGAGTTTACATACTATTGAGGTTAGGCTAACTGGTCTGTAATTCCCAGGGATGTATTTTGGGCCCTTTTTAAATATTGGTGCTACATTGGCTTTTCTCCAGCCAAGCTGGTACCATTCTAGTCAGTAGACTGTCAGTAAAAGTTCCCCAAGTACCCTCGGGTGCAAGCCATCTAGTCCCAGTGATTTATTAATGTTAAGTTTCCCAAGTCGAATTCTAATTCTGACCTCTGTTAACCAGGTGCTTCCTGTGATGTGTCATGAGGATAAACACTGCAATTTTGGTTACTGAAGCCCCCCCCCCCCCCCCCCCCCCGATTCCCTTGTGAAGACTGAGGAGAATAAAATCAAATACCTTCGCCATCTCCCCATCCTTTGTACCCAAATTTCCTTCTTAATTCTTTATGGGGCCAATATGGTCTGTCCTCCCTTTTTTACTGTTTACATACTTAAAGCAGGAGTTCCGCCCAAAATTTTTTTTTTTTTTAAGTCAGCAGCTACAAATACTGCAGCTGCTGACTTTTAAAATATGGGACACTTACCTGTCCAGCGCGCCTGCAATGTCGGAACCCGAAGCCGATCTGTCACTCGCCCCTTCAGGTGCTGCCGCCGCTAGCTTCGGTTTGGGAGTCAGGAAGGGAAGCCTTGCGGCTTCATTTCCCGGTTCCCTACTGCGCAATACAGATAGTTCCTGCTGTCTCTGGGGACCCGTGCGTTTCCCAGAAGACAGCGGGAGGAGGGGACAGGAAGTGGCGTAGATACCCGCAGATATCTATGCCCGGAAGTGGGAGCAAATACCTGTATTATATAGGTATCTGCACCCACTTCCCCCTTGAAAGGTGCCAAATGAGACACCAGAGGGGGGGGGTTCCGAAAAGCAGAGGTTCCTTTTTTGTGTGAACCTCCGCTTTAAAGAAGTTCTTGGGATTTTTTTTTGCTCTTCTCCGCTGTGTCTTTCGTGTTCCATCTTAGCCGCCCTAATTGCACCCTTACATTTCTTATTGCATTCTTTATAAGGTTTTAATGCTGATGATGATCCCTCAACCGTTGCAATTGTAACATGTTACAACCTGTATATAGGTGTAACGTGTTACAAAAGGTGAACTTATACTTAAAATTTTATCTAGGACCAAAAATTATTATTATTTTTTTTAATTTTGGGTAGAGTAAGGAAAGGTTGAAAAGGGTTTATTGCAGTCTGTGTCCCATTGGGAACATTCCCCTTTTAAGCGTAACGAAAGGTAAAAATACCTCCTACAAACAGTACAATGCCCACAAACTCTCTGTCCGGAATCTTCTTCCTGGCTTATTCTGGGTGCCGGTCTACAGCCATCTTGAATGGCCAGCGCTGGATGATGTCACTTGCGCAGCAATGCTCCCACCACACAGTGTGCCAAAATGTAAACCGAGTTGCACATGAGCAGCTCAATGTACAATCACAAAGGGATTGCAGACAGCCAGGTAAAGCCTAGTACACACGGGCTGAATGTATGGCAGCCGGACTGGCTTCTGTTAAAGGCTCATGACTGAAAAAAGGTCAGCCGACTGGCCAATAGCGGAGAACGCTGACCGGAATGTTCTGGCAGGGGGCTGTCCTTTTGAAGCAGTGTGCTCACAAATACTTTCATCCTTATTTTCACAGCAAGCAGACGTGAGATTGGGTACTGTATATAGATTGAAAAATACCTAGGGGTTTTTGCTGTCTCTGTCTTGACACCAGTTCCAGTCATTTTATTTTCTTGGTGTCACTGGACTAAAAAGATATACCGCTTATGGGGTCACAGACTGCAGTAACAACCCGAGCAGAGGGTCCCTACAGTGATTAGAATACAGATCAGGATGGCAAAGGAGGAACCGATGTGTTTCATGTAGTGAATTTGCAGTCACCAATAGGTAACAGCCAGGAAAAGTGAAGGTGAGAGAAATACTTGGCCTGCCCTCAGCAACCAATCCCGCGCTAGTTTTCCCACTGTAAGCTAAAATAGAAGAGAAGCTGGGACCTGACTGACTGCCCATGGCAGGAGAACCTGTACTGTACCTTTATTCTTTCTAGACACATCATCCACCAGGCTGTCCTTAGACTGTCTTTGCTCATCCAGGTGCTGCCTATAATCCAAAGACTCCTTTGCCAGTTGGTTTATGTTCTCCTCGGCTTTCTTTCGATCCAGTTCCAGCTGCCGGAGCTTTTCCTGAAGATTCTTTAAAGCAGAGATAATTGCTGTACAACATAAGAAGGGAAGAGTTTTGGTAAAAGAGTAATGCCCCATACACACGATCGGAAATTTGGCCAGCAAAAAGACAGATGAGAGCTTTTGGTCGGAAAATGCAACCGTGTGTATGCTCCATCGAAATTTTGCTGGCAGGACCCCCGCCAGCAAAAGATTGAGAGCATGTTCTCTATTTTTCGGTCGGAAAAAGTTCCTATCAGAAAATGCGTTTGTCTGTATGCAATTCTGACGCGCAAAAATCCTACGCATGCTCGGAAACAATTTGACGCATGATCGGAAGCATTGAACTTCATTTTCTCGGCTCGTCGTAGTGTTGTACGTCACTGCGTTCTTGACGGTCGAAAGTTCAGCAAACTTTTGTGTGACCGTGTGTATGCAAGCGAAGCTTGAGCGGAATTCTGTCAAAAAACCATCCAAGCTTTTTCGGATGGAAATTCTGCTCGTGTGTACGGGGCATAAGGCCTCATGCACACTGGACATTTTTGCAGCTGACGTTCTTTTTTCCTGCCTCTAAACTCCTGTGCATGTTATCCTATCTGTCCATGCACACATAGGCTTTTAGCAGTGTTTAGTGGCAGAGGCTATTAGAGGCAGTAACAAAAAAAAAAAAAAAAAAAAAAAATTAACCGACAACCTCCCCCCCCCCCCCCCCCCATGGAGTCAGAGCTATAGGTCTTCAAATCAGCAAGAAGCATGCGCTTAGCTGATTGCAGAGCTATAGGAATGATTTAGATGTGGGCATGCTGGCACTCTGCATAGAGGCCACTGCGTCTATACCAGGGCAAGGGTCCCACTCAGCAAAATTCTGGCAGAGGACAGGTTTTCCTACTCATACTGAGGCGGCATCCTAAAGAAAATGAACTGTAATACCCCGTACACACGATCAGACATTGAGCGGACATTCAACAACAAAATCCATGGATGTTGGCTCAAACTTGTCGTCTTGCATACACACGGTCACACAAATCTTATCGGAATTCCGAACGTCAAGAACGCGGTGATGTACAACACTTACGATGAGCCGAGAAAAAAGAAGTTCAATAGCCAGTGAGCATGCGTGGCACTTTGTGCGTCGGAATTATGGACACACGATCGGAATTTACGAGAACGGATTTTGTCGGAAAATTATTATTATAAATTATCGCAGCAATATGGTAATGCCATTGTTTACAAATGTTTTTTTTTTTTTTTAGCAAAGTAAAAAAAAGCACAGCTCAGAAAAAATACTGCCTGTCATGTTTTAGGCCCCTTTCACACCGGGGCGTTTTTCATGCGGTGCAGCGCTAAAAATAGCGCCTGTTCACCGCATGAAAAAATCCGGCCCCTTTAACTCCAGTGTGAAAGCCGGTGTTCTGCCGAGATGGTTCCCCTCGACGGATTAGTGTAGATTCGTACTGCGCATGCGCGGCGAAATATCCGAAAATTGCCGAAGCTAAACAGATAGCTAAACAGATGCGAGGGGAAGTGTACACCGCGCACGCGCAGTCGGTGTACGAAACGATGCCGGGGAAGTCTAAGGGGCGGATCTATTATAACTCTAAGCAAGGGGCAAAGGAAAAAGAAAAATAAATCGTTCAGCTGTGGATATCGAGCAGAGTAATAGAAAAGCTGTGTTTTTACAGTGCTATCTGGGGGGTTTTTCTTTTCAATTAGGAGTGTATTTTTTGAAACTTTTTTTTTTTTTTAAACAAACAAAATCAGCTGTGCGGTGTACACTTCACTGACGTGTTTAGGTTCGGCAATTTCCGGAAGATGCCTAGTCGTTCGTACTGCGCCTGCACAGTACAGAGAGGAACCAATCCGCCAGGGGAACCAACTCGGCAAGACACCGGCGGGCTTTCACACTGGAGCGGTGCGCTAGCAGGATGACAAAAAAAGTCCTGCTAGCAGCATCTTTGGAGCGGGATAGGAGCGGTGTGTTCACCGCTCCTATACCGCTCCTTCCCATTGATTAGAATGGGACACCGCGGTGAAACCGCGGCAATACCACCACAAAGCGCCGCTACGGCGGGCTCTGCGGGGGGTGTTTAACCCTTTTTCGGCCGCTCGCGGGGGCTAAAACCGCACCGCGAGCGGCCGAAAACCGCGGTGAAAACGACGGTAAAGCAGCGCTAAATATAGCGCTGCTTTACCGTCACCGCGGCTCACCGCCCCAGTGTGAAAGGGGCCTTAGAGAAGTGAGGCTAAGCTTGTGTTTCTACGTATAGTTTGTCGCTCCAGGTACACCCAGATTTGCTTACATTTTTTTTTATGCATTACTGCTCCTTCTCACATATCTATGAGTGTGCCAACCCGCTGAATAATAATAAAAAAAAAAAAAAGTCATTACCCATGAGGGTATGTCACAGCAGCGAATGAAATAGAAGTTTAGTGTGTAGCTAGTCATGAACATTTAATTCATGTCTTTGTGTGCCCTGATTACATGGTCTTTAGTGGTTGAGAATTACATGGACTCTGTACAGAAACCTTGACAGGAGCTCCCAATAATCCTTACAAATTCTACAGCTCACTGATGTAGGACAGTAGGCAGTCCAGGGATATCCGTTTCCATAAACACACGTTGCTTCTGACACAGCACAGATGTTACCAACAAGGCAACTCATACATAATTCAATCAGTACTATCAGTATCCAACCTCTGAAATTATTTACACTGTTCAAGATCAAATGGAAAGTTGACTAACAATCAACCTAATGGTATATAAAACTGGCATAAAAAAAATCTTTATTATTTCAAATGATAATAGTATGAATGCATATTACTTATATTTCAGTGAGGAGTTCGTCAAACTTCAGACTGCTGATAAAGAGCAATTTTTTTTTAAACTGAAATTGCCCCATGTAGATCACTCAATGAGTTGATGAGCTTATTTTTTTTTTAATAAACTCTTATTTTTAGATGACAGCGGTAGATGATCTTCCAAATACCGTATATACTCGTATAAGCCGACCCGAATATAAGCCGAGGCATCTAATTTTACCACAAAAAAAAAATGGGAAACCGTATTGACTTGAGTATAAGGCTAGGGTAAGAAATATGCAGCTACTGTAAGTGGAAAAGAGGGTCAACAATGCCCATTTGCAGCCACAGGTCCTCCAAACTTCAAACTTGGTAGTTAAAGGTTCCTAAATGCCCCCTAGCTGTAGCCAAAATGTGGTGTCTCTGGACCCAAAGGGTCCCGAAATGACATTGCTGCAGATGGACAAAGTTGACCGAATTTGGGGCCCTGTATCTCAGGTCCACTTGATGCTAGGAACTCCAAATTTGGATGTGTTGTAGTGTTGTAGTGGGGTTCCTAGCATCAAGTGACCCCCAGATACGAGGCCCCAAAGTCGGTCGGAAAATGTAATTTTTTGCTGCAGAAAAGTGCTTGACTCGAGTATAAGCCGAGGGGGGCACTTTCAGCACAAAAAAAAAAAAAAAAGTGCTGAAAAACTTATACTTGAGTATATACGGTAACACAGATCTTTTTTACAGTATGCAGGATAGGTAGGAGAGGGCAGGGAACATTACGAAAAGTTGGGTTGTACTATTACTTAAAGTGGTTGTAAACCCTTACAGACCACTTTTTGCTACAGGCAAGCCTATAATAAGGCTTACCTGTAGCTACCCAGGATATCGTTTTAGCACGGTTTAGGAGATTTCTCCTGTATCTGCAAGTGCTGACGTCACCGGCAAATGCGCACTGAAGCAAACTGAATAACGGCACGTTACCGGCGGCTCCCACGTGCATGCGCAGGAGTGATGTCATTGCGGCTCCAGACAATCACAGCGCAAAAAAAAAAAAAAAGGGATAGATAGATAGAGAGATAGAGAGAGAGAGAGAGAGAGATATTTATATATATATATATATATATATATGTATTTATGTATATGCAACACATACAGTTGTACTCATAAGTTTACATACCATGGCAGAATTTATGGGCTCTTTGTGCTGGCACCTAGGTGGCCACAGTGGAGGAGAGGAGCGGGTCTAGAGCTGTGCCATTTGCTTTGGACGTACTACCTGTGTGGATATAACTGCTGGGATATTCTGACACTCAGAGATGTTGTGAAATGTCTTCAACATTACAGAAGACATCCAGCTGAATATGACTAACTACTAAGAGATGTATGGAGTTCTGGAAAAAAAACAAACATACATACTCATATACTCTCGCATATTAGTCTGATGCTGCATCTGTCACCTGCCGTCTCAACACTGAGAGCAGAGCGATCAAACATAGCGAATTGCTCCGTTCCCGATTTTCAGTGAGCCGGTGACTGCCAATCAGTGCTGTCTGCTCCTCCCCTCCAGTGCTCACTGGAGCGCTGAGCTGTGGAGGGGGCGGGAGCGCCTGGCTTAGGCTTTAAGTCGCATGCCGAAAGGCTGGGCTAGCTGTAGCTCAGGCATCTGGGCAGAGCACAACATTAAAGTCGGGATCCCTCCTGACTTTAGCCTGTCTGCTGAATATGGCTGGAGAACGAAGTGCACTTCTGTGACCTACAGGAGAAGTATGGCCAAAATAGTTTTTGTCCTACTTCTCCTTTAAGACCTTGGTCACAGGTGCGGTGGTGCTAAACACACCTCTGAAAAGCAGGTGGACCACTTTTCAGAGATGGTCAAGAATTGGCTTACAGGAGACAAAACTGCTGCCTCTTCAATGCCTGTTTTCCTCCCCCGTTTTGCATTGGAGTGCCCCCCCCCCCTTTTTTATTGGTTGAACTAGATAGTTAGTCTGGCTGAAAAAAGACACAAGTCTATGTAACTGTTAACTAACAGATGACCTGTACATCAAATGTTACCTCTGCCATTGCTCTCTGGATAAGCATGACCTGGTCTGTCTGGAGACCTCTGGAAATCAGAATTTATGAATGGCCTTCCATTGGGGTAAGAGATATACGAAGTGCCGGACTCTGCACCTTTAGAAGATCCAGCCAAGGGACTCTTCAGCTAAAACGAGAGAGTAAAACAAAATGGTAAGAATAATATTGCTTACTGGTGAAAAACAGCAGAAGTGGAAAAAGTTCATGTGTATCCATAGAATTTATTTTATTTTGAAAAGCAAAGATATTGCTTAAAGCGGGATTCCACCCTAAAGTGGAACTTCCGCTCATCCGAACCCTCCCCCCCTCCGGTGTCACATTTGGCACCTTTCAGGGGGGAGGGGGGTGCAGATACCTGTCTAAGACATGTATTTACACCCACTTCCGGGCATAAACTCCCACTGGAGTTTACGCCACTTTCTTTCCCGGCGCGCTGTCTGCCAGAACACACACGGGTCCCAGCAGACAGCACGGACGATTCTCAACGACTCGCGCATTGCGCAGTAGGGAACCGGGAAGGGAAACCACAACGCCTCACTTCCTGATTCCCTCACTGAGAATGGCGCTGGCAGCAGCAGAGAGCAAAGCGATTGATCGGCCTCTGCTGCCGACATTGCTGGACCCTGTGACAGGTAAGTGTCCATTTATTAAAAGTCAGCAGCTGCAGTATTTGTAGTTGCTGGCTTTTAAAAAAAATTTTTTTACAGGTACAGTCCCTCTTTAAACATCCATCAGGTTTTTCAATTTTGCCATATACCGTATATACTTGAGTATAAGCCGACCCGAATATAAGCCGAGGCACCTAATTTTACCACAAAAAAACTGGGAAAACATATTGACTCAAGTAGAAGCCTAGGGTAAGAAATGCGCAGCCTAGGGTGAGAAAAGAGGGTCAACATTGCCCATTTGCAGCCTCACTGTGCCCATTTGCAGCCATAGGTCCCCCGAACTTCAAACTTGGTAGTTAAGGATTCCTAAATGCCCCCTAGCTGCAGCCAAAATTTGGGGTCTCTGGACCCAAAGGGTCCCGAAATGACATTGTTGCAGATGGACACAGTTGACCGACTTTGGGGCCCTGTATCTCGGGGTCACTTGGTGCTAAGAACCCCATCTTATGGATATGTTGTAGTGCTAGTTCCACTGGGTTTGCACACCAAGTTTGGGGTTCCTATCACCAAGTGGTCCCCGAGATACGGGGCCCCAAAGTCGGGTCGGAAAATGTCATTCTCTGCTGCAGAAAAGTGCTTGACTCCAGTATAAGCCGGGGGGGGTATTTTCAGCAAAATGTGCTGAAAAACACGGCTTATACTCGAGTATATGGTACATCCTTTTCACTAGAGACAACAGGAAGAAAGAAAATCTCTCCATAGTGAGGCAACTCCTGTTGTAGGCGGTTGTCTCCAGAACAAGTAAACCCATTTGGAGATATCTTCAGATCAGAAATAGAGGGGGGAACCTAAAATACTGCATTGTTCCCCACTTCTACAGTCACCGGGACAGAGGGAATATCACTAATAGGGACACAGAGCAATAAAAACCTGACAGAGGCTCTTACTCCTCTTCGATCTATCTTAAACAAAATTGGTCTGGTCTTAAGCCAGCAAAATGGCCCGGTCTGAAAGTGGTTAAAATATTAAAAAAAAAAAAAAAAAAAAAAAACGAAAAAAAGATAAATAAATTTAGATCTCAGCAGCAGGTAATGGGAGGTGGAGTGCCCTGTATGTAAACAGAAAAAAAACTAAGAAATGTACCCCCCACACGGGCAAATGAAAATAATAATTTTTTGTGGTGGAGGCACTTTTCACGTCGAGTTTGTGAATCTTTAGAATCACAAGAGGACTTTGAAAAGCGATACACAATTTCTTAATTTTTTTTCACATTTGTTATCTTTATCACAGACTTTAACCACTTTGCGCTCTGTGCCGGGTGGACGTCCTCCTGTTTACTTCCCTAATGCACGCTCCTGAGAGCGTGCATCGGGGAAGTTCTGTGCTGGCTGTGTCCAACACAGATCGCTATAAACGGCCAATCACAGCGGCCGTTTACAGCGCGATCGGCTTGTCCAATGGGAGATGATCTCATATGTAAACATATGAGATCATCTCTCAGCGCCGCTCTCCCTCCTCACACAGAGACAGTGTGTGAGGAGGGAGAGATGAACGGCTGCAGCGGCGCCGTAAGTGAAAGAAAAAAAGAAAAATAAAGTGTGATCTATCCCCACTGCCACCTGTCCCCAATGCCATCTGCTAGTGCCACCTGGTCGCCAGTGCCATGTCAGTGCCCTCTGTCAGTGCCACATATTAGTGCCATGTGTCATCAGTGCCACCTGTCAGTATCACGTGCCATCTGTTATCAGTGTCACGTGTCAATAATGCCACGTATCAGTGCCATCTGTCATCAGTGTCACCAGTGCCACGTATCAGTGCCATCTGTCATCAGTGTCACCAGTGCCACGTATCGGTGCCATCTGTCATCAGTGCCACATGATATCAATGCCACGTATAAGTGCCATCTGTCACCAGTGCCACATATTAGTGCCATCTGTCAGTGTCACGTGTCATCAGTGCCCCATATTAGTGCCCCGTATTAGTGCCATCTGTCTTCAGTGCCACATGTCATCAATGCCACGTGTCATTGTCCTGGTGCTCCAGGGCCTTCAAAAGTGTACTAGGTAGTCAACAAGTTAGATGTGTAATTTACGCTCCCAGAACACGTGATGGCGCTCCTTGCATATTGGGCCTCTCTAAGTGGCCAGGCTGTGTAAAAGTCCCACACATGTGGTATCGTAATACTCAGGAGGAGTAGCGGAATGTATTTTGGGGTGTCATTTGTGGTATACACATGACATGTGAGAGAAATAACCTATTACAATGACAATTTTGTGGGAAAAAATAAAAAAATAATTCATTTTGCAAAGAATTGTGGGAAAAAAATGACAACATCAAAAAGCTCACCATGCCTCTTACTAAATACATTGGAATGTCTACTTTCAAAAAAGGGGTCATTTGGTGGATATTTGTACTTTCCTGACTTGTTCGGGTCACAAGAAATGAGATCGGCCACCAGTACATCAGGTGTGATCAATTTTGTATAATTCGCACCACAGTTTGTAGACTCTCTAACTTTCACAAAGACCAAATAATATCCACTAATTTGGGTTATTTTTACCAAAGATATGTAGCAGTATAAATTGTGGCCAAAATTTATGAAGAAAAAATAATAATTTGCTAAATTTTATCACAGAAACAAAGAAAAATTTGTTTTTTTTTTTCCCCAAATTTTCGGTCTTTTTTCATTTATAGCATAAAAAACCCAGAGGTGATCAAATACCACCAAAAGAAAGCTCTGTTTGTGGGAAAAAAAAGGACAAAAAAAAAAAGCAAGTGGTTAAAGAGGTTGTAAACCTCCGGAAAAAAATAAATAAAAAAACAAAAAAGCATAATGAGCCAGTATGCACCAGCAGCCCGTTTCTTCCATGCGCAGATGACGTTGGCAGCAGCACCTATACCGAATATCTCCTAAACTGTGCAAGTTTAGTAGAGATTCAATGTACCGAAAAGGTTATCGGCGTACCTGCAGGTAAAAGTGGTGCAACAGAGTTTACAACCACTTTAATAGGTCAGTTTGTTATACATGCTTATTCTAGCACAGCTCTATTTTTTATTGTGTTTTTGACTGTGTATATCTCGCAGGTGAGCTGCTGCTTTTTTCTGCCATTTATGGACATTTAGCGCAGTTTGCTTTCTTATAATTAATGAAAAAAGGGAAGCATTTTTTTCTGCCAGAATTTAGCATCAAAACCACCTCTAATATTACAATATGTAGGCGTGTTTATATCCCAATGGCATTTGAGCATAAATGCATGCTGCTGGCTAAAATGGTAATTTTGGAATACGTTTACGCGTATAAGTGTGTGTTTAGATGCTTGTGTTTTTTTAGATTTTAGATGGGATTTTAGATTTTAGATGTTTGTGTTTTTTTGCGCAAAAGCTCCTTTCAGAATAAGCCTTAGGTGGGGTTCATTTTCTACTTGTAAATGCTCCTCTTCTATTAGGCTGCTTTTGCACTAAAAGCGAAAGTCGTTAGCCCTAAAGTGCTGCTAGTTTTAGCGGCGATTTAGAGCAGTCTAAGCCCCACGGTCGGAAATTCCGACCACAAAATCCGTCCGATTTTTTCCGACAGATTTTGTCCGAAACTGGTGTTGCATACACACGGTCGGACAAAGTTGTCGGAAAATCCGATCGTTCCGAACGTGGTGACGTTCGTTGCGTATTACGGAACTACGTAGAGGCTAGTAGCCAATAGCTTTGGTCTCGTAATTTGATCTGAGCATGCGTGGCACTTTGTCCGTCAGAATTCCCTACTCACGATTGGAAGTCAGATCGGATTTTTTTGTCGGAAAATTTGAGATCCTTCTTCAGACGGAAAAAGCCCGCTGGAGCCCACACACGATCGGATTTTCCGACAACATAATCCGATCAGACTTTTTCCATCGGAATATCCGACCGTGTGTACGGGGCATAAGCGGCACTTTTCGGCCATTAGCAGGATGTTTTTTACACCCCCTAAAAAATAAAAAAATAAAAAAAAAGGGTAAAAAGTCCTTTTGCAGTGCTTTCAAAATGCTTTTCAGACGTTTTGAAAGTGCTGCCGATTCATTCCAATGGGCAGGGCGTTGTGGGAGCGCTAAATACATCGCTACCAACCGCCCCAAAGATGCTGCTTGCAGGATTTTTCGGAATGTCCCACAAGCGCACCGCCCCTGTGTGAAAAGAGACCCACTACAATGAATATGAGGCGGTTTTCAGGTGCTTAGCAGAGGCTATTTGAAGCGCTAAAGTGCCTGAAAACCGCCCCAGTGTGAAGTTGGTCTAAAGCCTTGTACACATGGTCAGATTATTGGACGAATTTGCGTCAGTTTTTTGTTGGATGCTAGGCTCAAGTCGAAAGTGAAGAGGGTACCAACCATCAGAAAATTTTCAGACGACAGAATTCAACGCCAGAAGTGACTTAAAGTGGATGTAAACCCGAAAATGTTTTATTTATTTTTGTCTGGCACAATATAGAGTATGGGATTTCAGATCAGCTGTGCCCAGTCTTGCCACAAAGAGTTAATCCAGCTCTGAGCAATCCTCATATCTCTTTTCAGTGAAATAAAACGGACAAACTGTGAAAACGTTGTCCGTTCTTCCCCCCTTGCTGTGATTGACAGGTGATTTACATATCTCGTGCACTAGCCTAAGACATGCATTCTTTTTTTAATTCCTACCCCCACTCCTTTCTTCAGCAGCTCTGCAAGGATTGGCTGTTCCACACATCAGCATGATTTGGCATGCTGAAGTCATGTGGGGACTTTTCTGGGTTTTGACTGGATGTTAGAGATCGTGTAAGAAATACACAGGAGAAAATGCATGCTGATAAGGGGAGTGTAGAGGTGGGCGGGGAGTCTACTGACATCACGACTCCACCCACTGAGCCCTGGAAAACAGACCCACCCACAGAATCTGCAGTTTTTCGGGTCTCATAGCAGACAGAGGGGAGACATTTGACAGATTATAAATGCAGGAGGCATGTATATCCTTCTAGATAACCAATATTTCAGTAGTTTAGAAAGGATGAGAGTGGGTTTACATCCACTTTAATGTGTTGAATTGTTTTGTAGGTGTTCTTTCCTTTCTCAGTGTGCCTAGTCTTGCTCTTCAGATTTATTTATTTTTTTGACAGAAAACTGTACTAAATGAAAAGAAATAAAAAAAATCAAATGTTGTGGTCACAAAAAACAAAATTTTTGGAGCCTGCACATCCAGTTTTTGTCTGCCAAAAATTCGTAATGGATTGTCAAAAGCAGCATACCAACGATCAGAAAATCGGCAGATCGTTCATCGGACGAAATTTTACTTCAGATTTTTTGAATAGGCATTTACGCCTGTATGCATGGGCACAAAGAGGGAGATTTACTAACACTGGAGCCCTCAGAATAAGGTGCAGCTGTGCATGGAAGCCAATCAGCTATTAACTTAAGCTTTTTCAATTAAGCTTTGGCAATAAAACCTTGAAGCCGATTGGTTTCTATGCAGCGCTGCATCAGATTCTGCGCCAGGCAATTTTAGTAAATAACCCTCAAAGGCTAAAGCCTCGTACACACGGTACGATTGTTAGCCAACCGAGCGCCTGATTTTTGCCAACAATCGTACCGTGTGTACGAGGCTTAACATATAGGTGCTTTTACAGGCTGAAAAAAAAAAAAAAAACACCTGCATAAGCGGCATTTGTTAAGCTCGGTGCACATGAGACCTTAAGGCTACTTTCACACTGGAGCGGTGGGGGCGCTGGCGGTAAAGCGATATTTAGCGCCGTTTTAGCGGCGCATTGCGGCCGCTCGCGGGGTGTTTACCCCCCGCGAGCGGCCGAAAAAGGGTCAATACCGCCCGTAAACCGCCGCTGTAGCGGCGTCTTGCGGGCGGGTTCGGCGCGCTCCCCCATTGTTTTCAATGGGACCGGGCACTATAGGAGCGGTAAATATACCGCTCCTATAGCGAGCCAAAGATGCGGCTTGCAGGACATTTTTGAGCGTCCTGCAAGCGCACCGCTTCAGGTGTGAAAGCCCTCGGGCTTTCACACTGAAGGAACAGCAACAGCTGTTTCGGGTCGGTTTGCAGGCGCTATTCTTAGCGCAATAGCGCTTGCAAACCGCCCCAGTGTGAAAGGGGCCTAAAGCGCACAGGTGGACAAATAACCAAATAATAAAATATACAGTAAAGCTCACCACTGCACGCTATCAGGTAAATTCTCCATGTCAGAGCTTACACAGGGGGACCACTTAGTGAGGGGGTTCGCCAACTGTTTGTGGGGAAAGTGTGTAAATGGACCATAACCGACTTTTTTTTTTTTTTTAAATGAAATGCAAAACTGTGTTTTGTAATTGCCATTTTGTAATAAAAATTGTTCATTTTTATATTCTCTGGTACTTTTGTATCTATGTCTTACCTACACTCCTACCCGCACAATCACTTTAAGGGCATCCTTTTTTCCCCAATGAACCAACACACACATTCCTGCAGTGCAAAGGTGTGAATCCAGCCCCAGCCAAACCCAAATCTACTTTTGCACAGGTGTTGCAGCGCACCACGCCATGCAGTAACGCGCTGCAAAGCATGTGCAAAGGAGTACACTTGGGTTTTAATGAGCCTGGATTTGCACCTTTCACTGCGTACATTGAGATGCTGGGCTGTTATTTATTCTTAAAGCGGAACTAAACTCCCAAAAATGTGTTTGTTATAGGGATGCACCGATACTTTTTTTTTTTTTTTTTAGTACTCATCAATACCAATTACCGATACCGCAACGGTTTTGTTTACACGTCAGCAATGGTACAAAACATTGAAGTTATTTACAAACAAAACAAAACATTTTATTTTTTTTAATGTGAAATGTGTAAATAAATGTTAATATATATATGTGTAAAAATATTCACTAACAAAGCAAACAAAAAAAAAGTTTTAATTGTTTATCGTTTATAAAATAAACATGAAAAAAAAAAAAAAAAAAGGGAAAATAATTAAATGGAGGAGAATAGGGAGTTAATTTTAGCTGATTAGAGTAAATTAAGGGTTAAACCGAGGAACATTAGCTCATCCCTTTGATCTGAAGATGAACAAACAGAAAGATACAAAAAGAAACGTTTCTTTTTATTTTAGTGTTTCAGGGCTGAGCAATGTTGTTGCGGCTGTTTTTTGACAGCTCCAATTACCGGACTTCTTTAACCACTTGCCAACCGCTGTCAGCACATATACGTTGGCAGAATGGCACGGCTGGGCAAAGTAACGTACCCGTACGGTACTTTGAATTTCCCGCAGTGCGCACGCCTGCCGCGAGCTCCGTGACCACAAACTCGATCGCTGCGGGGATACCAATTGCGTTGCAAATTCTTTATGTGTTCTTGCGATTCTACTACAAATTTAGCAGTCTATGGAGCTGAATTCGCATCGCATACGGATCAAACTCGGACCCCTTTTTTTGTTTACGCAGCTTAGATTCGCAACGCATTGATGTGAACGGCGCTCACGGAAAACTAGGTTATTAAAATGACTTGCGAATTTGAGTGTTTGCAACGGCTCAAATTCGCAATAGAATTTGCAGCAGTGTGAACCTAGCCTAATATCCGTTTTGATCCATTTACAGCAGTTTCTGTGCCTTTAAGGAAATTACCCAGAAAGCATTGCTCCTCCCATTCAGATAAACAAAAAAAAATAAAAATGATTTCTTCAAAACTTAACTGATCGGACATTGTCCGTTAACGTCAGTTAATATCTATTTTGACGGATCTGGACGTAGCCTGGTACGTTAAAAAAAACAAAAAGAAATGGATAAAAACGGAAGCGGAGGTCAACGGATAGCAGCGGATGGTCATCCGTTTGCCCATAGGAATGCATTGTCGGATTGGATGGAAGAAAAACAGATAGACGGTCCGTCCGTGTGAAAGGGGTCTTAGGCTCCATTCACACTAGCGCGTTTTTTTGATGCATTTTGCAGAAATGCAGGGAAATTTTTTAACATGGGTTCCTATGGAACATGTTCACATCAATGCATTTTTGTGCCTCTGCGTCTTTGGAAAGGGTCAGGGACTTTTTTTCATGCAAAATGCAGCGTTTTGCATGTAATAGAAGTCAATGGACCCGCATCCAAAACGCAAGTGCCACGTTTTTACCACAATTTGCGTTTTTTTTTATTATATAAAAAAATTTTTTACACTGTATATAGCTGGTTGCTAAGCAACCACAGTGTAAAAAAAAAAAAAATGCAAAACGCGTGTCTAAAAACGCAGCAAGCACCGCAAAAACGCTCAAAAGCAAAATGCATAGATGTGAATCGAGCCTTAGGAGCAGCGGGTGCTGTAGCAACAACCAGCTGGAACTGGTGACATCGCAGATCAATTGCACATATTCTCCAGCACCCCAACGGATCGTCAATTACGCCCAAATCTTTATTGAAGAAGAATGATCACAGAAGACATAGTGTAACGGTTTCAGAGCCATGCAAGAACCCCCTTCAGCAGTCATGCCTGATGAAGGGGTCGTGGCTCCGAAACATTGTGCTAAGTCTTCTGTGATGTGATCATTCTTGAATATTTGGAGGTAATTGACAATCGGTGGTGTGCTGGAGAATATATGCATTTGCAGCTACACACAGGTCACATTGGAAGCAGCAGCTGTGTTTCAATGGGACTTCCTACCCAAGAAACTCCTGTGCCTGTATACACGTTCCTCACACCGACTCACAGATATATATGCTCCATGCGAACGAGGCCTGAGTGGAAATAACAGGAATATAAAAAAAAAAAAAAGAAGAAAGCCAACGTGTTTCAGGGACATGCCCCCCTTCATCAGGGATTATACAGGACATAGCTTCCTAAAGGATTCCTGAGAAGCTTCTATGTCATAGAATGGAGAATTAGAAGCACCAAGCGAGGGGAGACAACACAATGGTGTAAGGGGGGCCCATTTGGGAGGCACTGATCTGTTACAGGTGTGTGCAGAGGGGATACAATAGGGGGGATTTGTATAGAATACACATAAACCTGAGCCCCATAATCACCGCCCACTCTATGACATCACAGCACACATCTCACCATCCTAGGCTGTAGCGCCGCACTGCTCATCGCTTTTCCTCTAAGCAGGCATGGCCCCGCCCCCTCCGCTCACACAGGTTGGCCAGGTGACGTCATCAAAACACGGCCACCAGCCCGTTATTGACAATCGCACCGACCAATCAAAAAACGTTTCTCCGACAAGGCATTGTGAGGCTCCCGAGTCGCCCCCTTTTTTTTTCTGCCCACAGATATATAGATGACGGTCAGGGGACTAATACTGCTTCCTCTATGGACCTTCGCTGAGCCACCACAAAGCATTCCGCCCTCCGCACTGCCGCCGACCAATAATAACCCCACGTGGGCGAGGCCTATTACGACCCGCCCCCTACGGCGATTTCATTGGCTTCAAAATCAGCCAACTGTCGTCCAAGCGGCCCGTCTTTTTTATCTTGCGTCCTCCGATTGGTCGAAGAGCTACATTCCCGTCCGGCCATTGGCCAGCCAGATTCAAACGGATGTTTCCCGCTCCGACGCAAGACTCTCCCATTGGTCGCCGCTGCCCTTCCTTTGTGGTGATGCAAGAGTGATCCGCATCCGGTTGCAGCGCTCCGTATTTTTTTTTTTCTTCCTTTTCCACAAAAAAAAATTGTCTTATCGTGGAGCGGCGCCGGCTGATTGTTTAGGCCGAGAACGGAAAGAAGCTTCCCCCGGAGAGAAGCAGAGGAGCCGCGAATCACCGCCGCCTCTCCCAGGGCTGGATTGTGTAACACCAAGGAGAAAACAGACGGGCGGGCGCCAGACACAAAAAAAACAAAACAGAAAAATAAATAAAATAAAGGAGACGGCCGGGCGGCGGACTCTAAAAATAAAAAGAAAGGTCCGTGCTGGGAGGAGAGTGCCGGGCCGGACACAAATCTTGTGGTTGACCCCCTCTGAGCGGTCGGTCGTATTCTCTTCCCTCGCCGGTTGATCCTGTGGTGTGATCAGGAGCGGTCGGGCAGTTTCTCGTCTTTTTTTTCCCCCCTTCCTGAGTGAAGCGAGCGCCGGAGGAGGAGGATGGCCTCGGCTCTGTACGCCTGCACCAAGTGTCACCAGCGGTACCCGTTCGAGGAGCTCTCCCAGGGCCAGCAACTGTGTAAGGTGAGTCCGCCCGAAACACACAGGGGGCCTTGTGCGCCTGCGCAGTCCTTCTCCCTGTGCGGCCTGCTCGGGGATTCGCAGTGCCGAGGCCTCCGGGGGTCACCAAGGAGAACTGATACTCCTCCAGGGACGACATGGCGCCGTTACCTATAGCAACCAGTCAGCCTTTGCCCTTTTAAAGAGCAGCTCACCTTTACTAAACACTGTCTAGGCAGGTGAGGGGTGTCTGTGGCGGACAACAGACTAAAGAGGAAGAATCCCCTTGTTATAGGTGGAGGCCATTCATGTACCTTATGAAGCCTGACTGGAACACTCCCAGGATGTTGCTAATGGAGGCCTAGTGCTTTTCACCATCACAGGAGAGAGCCGCGTCTCCGATCTGAACCCCCCGACATGTCCCTTCTCTCCCCTGTGATGGTGGAGGGGGGCATCTCTTAGCAACCTCCAGTCCGGCTTCATAAGGACATTTGTAAGTTCTGTATCTAATTCTACTTTGTATGTATTGCACACGGCACTGATCACGTTTTCAGTACATGTTTGCATTCTTCTTTCAAGTCCTGATTAGAATTAGCCTGCCAATGTTACGCCCCTTGTTACCATAATGGTACCATTGTAATAATAAAGCAGAGTTTACCCAAAAATTGAACTTCCGCTTTTCGGAATCCCCTCCCTCCGGTGCCACGTTTGGCACCTTTCGGGGGGGGGGGGGGCAGATATCTGTCTAATACAGGTATTTTGCTCCCACTTCCGGGCATAGATACCCGAGCCACCCGCGGGTATCTACACCACTTCTGTCCAAATTTTAAAAGTCAATGCAATCAATGGGCAGCGCTTTGGAAGCATCGCAATACAGGGTTAAAGCGGTAGTAAAGCCGCTGAACCTTCTTCTTTTTTTTTTTTTTTTTTTTTTTTTTTTAAACACCTGCAAGGGAAAAGGCATAATGAGCTAGTATGCACCGCATAATAGCTCATTATGAAATACTTACCTTAGAACGAGGCGTCGGTAACTCACCTGGTCCACGCCGAGGTCGCTGACATGTTGCCTCGGCGTTTCTTCCGGTTATCGCGACTCCATCGCTGTGAGTGGCTGGAGCCGCGATGTCGTCACTCCCGCGCATGCGCACGGAAGACTTCTTTCCGGCAGGGTTCGGATTCTGCCGGCCTTTCAGCCGAGAATCCCCCGTGCGCATGCGCCGCTGCAGTCAGCGGCGCATTGCACCGGGAATATCTCCTAAACCGTACAGGTTTAGGAGATATTTTTTTTTTTTTTTTTTTACCTACAGGTAAGCCTCATAGGCTTACCTGTAGGTAAAAGTTATATTTTTGACTTTACAACCACTTTAAAAGCGACCTGCTAGTGGCCAAATAGCACCGCTAAAACGAGTGGCACTTTAGCGCTGCCGTGGCCCCAGTATGGAAGGGGGTCTTAGGCCGACCAGTCGTATCCATTGAGCCCAGTTGGACTCTCTGGACAGATAGCTTTCCACACTGTCCACAGAGCCACCCTGTGGTGACAGTATAAACTACCTATTGTTGGTTATTCAGAGCCGCACAGTTTGTTTCTATCTACAGACACCTCTTGCCTTCATAGTTTACCTTTACCAAAAAAGCTTCCTATCGCTTTAGGCTCAGTTCACACAATCGCTGCATGCGGCTTACAGCAGGGGTCTGGTGCGTCCCCCGTTTTAACCATTTCAGGTCCAATTTCAGCCCAGATTTTTGGCTGAAGCGGACCAGAAGACGCACAAGGACCCTGTGCAAATTCACACTGGAGCTGCAGCGAAGATTTGTGAACCGACTCCATAGCAAGCCGGCCACAATCTCCTGTTATTGCGAATTGGATGCGGCCAACCAGCATCCAATTTGCACTAGCGTGGACCCAGCCTTAAAGCGAAACTTTCTGATGGGTGTATAGAGAGGCTGATCCACTGTTCACACCACAATGCTGCAGGCGTGTACCGTTGTATACCTTCCTCTATGATTTGTACCTATAGGTAATGCCTTATTCTAGTCTTGCCTATAGGTACTGTAAATATCTTCTAAACGTGCACAGCGGGAAGTTCTACGCCAATGATGTCATCGGCGTATGCACTCTGATGGAACGGCCACCCATGCCATTTCTTCACAAGTGTGTGCCGTGACCCAGCGGTTCCCACATGCAATGTGTGGGAGTGACGTCACAGAGCTGGAGTCTACGGACCCAGGTTTGCAGGTAAGTGTGACATAATGTGCTAGAATGCAATGCATACTAGCACATTATGCCTTTACTTTGTAGGGAAGAAATAAAACCTTCCCACTTCTGTTCCGAGTCCTGCGGTGCTGTTAAAACTTTTACATTCCTGGAATGCCAGGATTGCTAACTGTCACATCTGCTTGTGTACTCAACCAAACTGTTAAACCATCAAATAGCTGGTATAGCTGATCACGTGCAGCACCATAGCAGTTGCAGATCAAACAGAAGCAGCTTCCTTGGCTGTAAAAGATAGGAGGGTTTAATTCCGCTTTAAGGCTGTCAGCAGGTCGACCTCTACAAACTCAGCAGTGCCAATGTGACAGCTGGCATTCCGGGAATTTACTGTATTTGACACCGTTAAATCGTTGGGTCTAGTTTTGCTTTACTGCTGCTCAGAGGCTCTGGGCTTCAGCAAAATGGCAGCCTCCAGCAGGAAGAAACAGGAGCAATGCTGGAGGCTACTTACAGCTCACACGAATGATGGTAGCATAAGTATTCATGTGGAATGTATGTTCCTTGCTAAAGAACATTTTTTTTTTTTTTTTTTTTATAATATCAAGTTATGGGTAAAGCTCAGCTTTAAGTAAGCTTTCACATATAATATGACTGTTTGGATTCTTGCATTAACCCAACTGTGACTGGTTAAATCTGTCGGTACTATATTGGTACTAAACCACATGCATTGCTTTAAACATTCAATAAGATGCCCCTTTCTATGGGCTAGGACGGCTGCCCGCCATAGCGACGGGAAGGTATTCAGATTGAGTGTTGAGACTTTCATATTAGATCAATCTGCAGCATGGCTCCTGCTGACAACAGCAACCTTAATGTAGTGCCAACACAAACCATTCCCTTGGTCCTAGCCATTTAGCTAAATGTATGTTCGGGCAAACCAGGCATACATGTTATATTGACTTCCAGTCACACATTCACAGGTTGGATTATACCCTGGCCCTTTACCAACAACATGTTGTCTGTTAGTTGCTTGTGACTTGACATTTTTTCATGACATTAACCTTTTTTCTGTTCATTTTTAGGAGTGCCGAATTGCTCACCCAATTGTAAAATGCACCTATTGCCGATCGGAGTTCCAGCAAGAAAGGTAGGTACAACACACCCAAAGTCCTGTTGCTTTTGTGATTTATTTATCCTTTTCCATTGAGAGGTTTCCCACTGAGATGAGTGGTTGTGAACATTCCTGGACTTTGCATTATATTAGCAAGGATCTGAAAAAGCCACTTAAAGTAAAGTTTTTGATCTGTCGAGTTATATTTTAGAGATGTATAATGAATATGTAAGTTGTGTGTTTTTTCTACTGCCTCGCAATGCTGAGCAAAGTAAAGACCGTACCTAAAATGTGGCAGCGTGGACGTCTCCTTAAACTAACGTCACTAAAGAGGTGTTTGTCTGGAAAAAATGTCGATGGCGAACTGAGCCTGAAGCCTTCAGGCTTTGCAGCCGGTTTCCTACTGCGCATGTGTGAGTTGCGCTGCGCTTCTAAAAGGTCCTGCCATCTTCTGGGACCTGTCTGTGTCCCAGAAGGCAGCAGGGGGAATGAGGAGGGGTGGAAATGCTAGGAGGTCGCCGTGGTGATCTTACCTGTCAAATCCAGGGCCTGTGCCAAAAGTGGTGGGGGGGGGGGGGGGGGGGGGGGGGGGGGGGGGCTGAGCTTCCCCCTTTTGGGTGGAGCTTCTCTTTAAGGAAATTTATCTGTGAAAAAGTTGGGGCTGCAATTACTGATCTATCTGTGTACATGCTATTTGCCAGGATGTCTGTCTGGTTTTAGGGCCGGTCCACATCACATTTTTTTTTTTTTTTTTTTTTCTGCATGGAAAGTAGGTTATATGGTTTCCCATAGTTTGGTCAGTTCCAGGGAAAAAAGTAGAACATGCTGCCTTTTTTTCCTGTACTGGAGCGCGGAAAAACACATTTAAAAAAAATAACCAGGGCAGCAGTCATGTAACTCCCTAGCAGATACTGCAGCCAGGACTTCTATCCAAACCGAGTTGTGGACAGGTGCTAGGTAAGGCTTTATTTGCAGGTTGGAGGAAAGTACTAGGCGGGAGGGGGGCTAAATAAACAGAAAATCTGCAAAAGATGGCACTTTAGGTCAACTTTTTCTTTTATTAGTACATGCTTGGAAATGCATGAAAAATCTTAAAAGGGTCTCTAAAGGTTTTTTTTTTTTCACCTTAATGCATCCTATGCTTTAAGGTGAAAAAACATCTTAGGATCACTGGCCCCCCCCCCCCCCCTACCTGAGCCCTGGAAAGTCCTGTCGCGAACGCACTCTTCCTTTGCTCGGTCTTCTTGGCTCTTCATTGGATAAATTAATATGAGCACAGCCATTGGCTCGTGCTGCTGTTAATCAACTCCAATGACGCAAGAGGCGGGGCCGAGTCCTGTAGTCGGTGGCTATGGATGCCGAATACCGGGCTTGGGAGCACGTCTGCAAGGTAACCCCCTTGGGAGAGCGCTTCCCAGAGGGGGTTATCAGAAGCAAGGAGGAGCCACGACAGCCGCCGAGGGACCCCAGAAGATGAGGATCGGGGCCACTGTGTGCAAAACGATCTGCACAGTGGAGGTTAGTATGACATGTTTGTTATTTAAAAAATATATATTCAAACCTTTAGTGTCACTTTAACTCGGCTCATGAAAACCCTTCTACAACAAGACCGTGCTAAAGTCCTGTGTCAATGGGCATCGTTTCCCTGAATTTGACGATTTTGGAATGCAATTCAGCAACATCCCACCTTTTTTAATTGAACAGTACATATGGTGGTTCCCTTCCCAGGCTATGTTTTGACTTCCTATTGTCTTGAGTTTCCTTGGGTGCAGCATGTCCTATTGAGATGCATTTGAACTCCAGACAAACCATACCAAACTTTGAATTTTCCATTCACACACATTAATTTTCAATTTAAAAAAAAAAAACTAGTGTTTTTTAAAGCACGCCCGTCCACCTGAGCACTAGGAGGATTATTCAGTAACCATTTCCCCTTATCAACCTAATCAAAATTCTATTTAATTTGCAACTAACACTGTGTTCTTATTTAACTTATTTATTACCATCCTGTATGTACTTACCCTGATTTTATTGTACTTTTTTGTTTTCCTAGCAAAACCAACACTATATGCAAGAAATGTGCGCAAAATGTTAAGCAATTTGGAACGGTAAGTTTGGATCTTGTTAAAAACATCTACTTTTAGGTTGGATGCTTATCTGCAGCTTATGAATCCAACACCACCTGGGGACTGAGATTTACTCATCTTCTGAATTTCATTAAAGCTTGTCTCTGGGCACAAAAAGCTTTCTGGGGTTATATTGGTTGAACACCCCATTTCCTTTGAATCCCAACTGCCATGGAGTATATTTTCTTGTTTACATGCTGGGAAAAGTACACCTCCCAATGTACTTCTGTGCCTGCTCACCTGTAATCACTGTAGGTCTCATAGACCACAGGTCTGTGGTCACATCTCTGCATTCACAAAACAAAGCCTGAGGTTGTGTGGTTTATTTTTTTGTTTATTACATTTTGAGAGAGAGAGAGAGAGATAGAGAGAGAGAGAGTAGAGAGAGAGAGAGAGAGAGAGAGAGAGAGAGAGAGAGAGAGTGAGAGAGAGAGAGAGAGAGAGAGAGATATGCATTTTGTGTTTTGGGATTTGTGCTTACAGTCAGGAAGTACAGTGGGAACTGCACTTTCACCAGCATGTGAACAAGAATATTTGCGGGGTGAACAAAACATACCTCATGGCAGGTAGCTTTGGAGGAAATGGGGTGTTCAACTAATTTTACTCTGGGAATCTTATGTATGGAGTTGGAATTTAAATGATGCAGCACCAATCTACAAAGTAAGCTGACGGTGTACCAGACAGAGCTTGATGCACCCTGTTTATTTCATAACCATAATAAATGCACATGGGAGCCCCGGCTGCAGCACAGCTCTCTGCATTATTACAACATACTGTATGCCCAGGAATGCAGAGTGTCACACTGAATATGTCCTAAACGTTGTACCAACAGGTAAGCCTGATTGTAAGCTTATCTGTAGGTACAAGAAAAGCAAGTGCCTTTTACTACCACTTTAACCACCTGCTGCCCGCCCACTGTCATATGACGGCGGGACGAAGCAGCTGTTCTGGGCCGCCATCATATGACATGATTTCCTTTGCGGCCACTAGGAGGGCGCGCCGATGGGGACCTGTTGCGCGTGCCCGATGGCCGCGATGTCCGCTGGGCACCCGCGATTGCCCAGTAACTGAGCAGGACTTTGGATCTGTGTGTGTAAACACACAGATCCATGTCCTGTCAGAGGAGACCAATGGTGTGTCCCTTGTACATAGGGACACCGATCGGTCACGTCACTCCCAGGACACACATTTAACCCCTCGATCACCCCCTAGTGTTAACCCCTGTCCTGCAAGTCACATTTATACAGTAATCAATGCTTTTTTTTATAGCACGGATCACTGTATAAATGTGAATGGTCCCAAAAATGTCAAGTGTTCAATCTGTCCGCTGCAATATCGCAGTCACGATTAAAAATCGCAGATCGCCGCCATTACTAGTAAAATAAATAAAAATGCTATAAATCTATCCCTTATATTGTAGACGCTATAACTTTAGCGCAAACTAATCAATATACACTTATTGCGTCTTTTTTTTTTTTTTGGGTTAAAAAAAAAGTGTAGAAGAATACATATCAGCCTAAACTGAGGAAAAAATGGTTAAAAAAAAAAAAAAATTGGATATTTATTATAGCAAAAAGTAAAAAATATTGTGGTTTTTTTTTTTTTTTTCAAACTTTGGTCTGCAAATTTTGCTTTGGTTTTGTGTGCAACCTTTTTAAATGTAAAATAACGATCTAAGTTGTAAATCAGTTTTTTCAATTCATATTTTTTATCTTGCAGCCCAAGCCTTGTCAGTACTGTAACATCATAGCTGCATTTATTGGCACAAAATGCCAGCGTTGTACCAACTCAGAGAAAAAATATGGACCTCCTCAGACCTGTGAGCAATGCAAGCAGCAATGTGCTTTTGATCGGAAGGAGGAAGGGAGACGAAAGGTATGTGAGAATCATGCATCATGTTTTGTGAATGTATTCCCATAATCTTGGCATTTTAAACTGGCTTTAGTAGAATTTCAGCACTGAATTGACTTTTCAGCTACCTGCTTTTCCCTTCAGTATTTCATATCAATGCTCTGGATGTGCTGCTGTCACTGGATTGTAGCAAGAGTGCAGCAAATAATGGCCACAATCCTGATCTGCATACTCCTGGTTCAGTGATTGAAAGTATTGAAGCCAACATGGCAGCCAGATGATAGGCAGGTGCGAAAATCCAACAATGGCCCATGAAAAACAATTACCTTTTTACTCATTTAATAAATCTTGTCATAACAGAGGGAACAGCACATTTACAGAGGGGTGTGAAAGACACTTTTCTTTGTCGATGTGTGAGAAATTGGAACTAACCTGATGGATTTGTTATCATCAATGAATCAATCAATGAATATTGAGTACTTGCAAATGCTCTGATGCCTAAAACCATACCTTCTGTGGTGCGATTTGGGCCTATACGAAATAAATGGACTCAAATCACACTGCAAAGAATCGCATGTGATTTGAACAGGAAAGTAGTGTGATTCCTCTCTGAATCGCATGCAGTTTCCTGCACTGCTCCTGTGTGTATCCAGTCTGAAATCACTATGACAAGCCTGGGTTCACACTGATCGGCGCCAATAAAAATATCTCATAGTTTGTAGACGTTTGACTTTTGCGCAAACCAATCAATATACGCTTATTGGGATTTATTTTATTTTATCAAAAATTACTTAGCAGAATGCATATTGGCCTAAATTGATGAAGCAATTTGACTATTTAAAAAAAAAAAAAAAATAAAATTATTTTTTATTTTCAAAATTGTCGGTCCTTTTTTGCTTTATAGCGCTAAAAAAACAAAACTCAGAGGTGATCAAAGTATAGCGTCTCACGACGCGCAATTGTGCGTTAAAGTAACCATATATCAGTGCCGTATATCAAAAAATACCCTGGTCATGAGTGGGGGGGGGGGGGGGGGTTTAAATCTTCTGGAGGTCAAGTGGTTAATATCAATATGTAGAGCACTTTTTTTAATGAATTAGACTTTTGGTAGAGGAAATTAGAAACAAGCTCATTATGAAACGCTTACCTTAGACCAAGACATCAGTATTTAATCCCGGTCCACAACGAGGGAGCTGACACTTTGTCCTCGGTGTGTCTTCCTGGTTCCTGGGAGTTTTCTTCCCGGCAGCGTCTGCTGAACCTTCAGCCGGACATTCACAGCGCATGAGTAGCTGACGTCAGCGGCTGCATGCAAAGTGAATATCTCCTAAACCATACAGGTTTAGGAGATATTAATTTTCCCTACAGGTAAGCCTTATTATTGGCTTTTCTGTAGGTAATAATTGGGGGTATACAACCGCTTTAAATATATGTAATATTTTGAGTTTTAAAGTGACTGTTTTCTCTGAAGTTCGGTGTATCATCTGTGGCCTTATTGGAGCGGTCACTGGAGGAGTGACATCTAGATATGGTTGCTTCCTGATATTTCTGCTGTATTAGCTGGACCAGTGACTTTAAGATCTATATTTCATTCTATGTAGGTTGATGGGAAGCTCCTCTGTTGGCTTTGCACGCTGTCCTACAAGAGAGTTCTTCAGAAGACTAAGGAGCAGCGCAAAAGTTTGGGCTCCACCCATTCCAACTCCTCTACGTCTTCCCTTACTGAGAAAGACCAACAATCTAAACCTCACCATCATCACCACCATCACCATCATCACCGACACAGCAGCAGCCACCACAAGTGAGCCCCTTTCCTGTTTGTATTCTTGTTTTTACATGTACTTCTTTTGCATATACTGTAAGTTGCTTATAGTACTGTCCAGTTTAAGATGGTTTGTCTTTTATATTTCTTTTTAAAGTAGAGAAGCATACAAATGTCAGCCTGGCTCCTAAGGATGCCCTTACCACTATTTTAATGCAGCAGATTACATAGACCTCTAAAGTCTAATGCCCCATACACACGGTTGGACATTCCGACCACAAAATCCGTCTGATTTTTTTTTTTTTTTCCCGACGAATTTTGCGGAAACTTGTCTTTTATACACACGGTCGCACAAAGTTGTCAGAAAATCCGATCGCTCGGAACAAGGTGACGTAAAAAAAAACAAAATACGAAGGGTCTACGTAGAGGCCAGAAGCCAATAGCTTTCGTCTCCAAATTTTTACTGAGCATGCGTGGCACTTTGTGCGTCGGAATTCTCTACACACGATCGGAAAAGGTCCGATCGGATTTTGTTGTCAGGAAATTTTAGATCCAGCTCTCAAACTTTTTCCGTCTGAAAAGAGCCCACACACGATCGGATTTTCCGACAACCTAATCGGATCAGACTTTTTCCATCAGAATTTTCGACCGTGTATGGGGCATTACTGTTTGTCAAGTCTGTTCGCTGACAGTCCGTCATCTGATGGATTGCAGGTTGTGCATGAACATGACAGATAGTTTAAATAAAATTTTGACATGCATGCATACTCTTGCTGGCATTAGGAGCTGCTGTATACCTGAACTGATGTCAATAAGGTTCATGAGTCTAGAGGCTGTCTGTCTAATGCAGGGAGCAGGCTGTCTGAGGCTGGTTATTAGGCTTGTAGGGTGGCTTTAGAAACTGGTTGTGTTCCATTGCCACGGGCACGCAAAAATTTCCAGTTTTTAAGGTTTAATGCAGCCCTGTAAGTTATTATAGTACTGGCCTCCAATCCCACCTTACAGTGCTTAGTGCTGGAGTTGACCTATAGATAAAGACAATCATTGTCATGCAGGAGGAATTGGCCGTATACCAATTTTGTAAATGTAGTTATTTACATACAATTTTTAAGGGGGTTAGTTTGAACATTCCAAAGGTAATGTTGCACTGGAGGGTAGCTTTCAGACTGGCTGTTGTTGCATATGGGTTTACTATGAGAACATTTAGGACTTGCAGGATGTTTTGCTTCTTATAATGTTCTCTCCGTAGGCAAAACAGTATATGCAAACTGAGAAGGTGAAATATTTTTTTTTCCCCTGCAGGAGCAAGCAGAGAACTAAAAATCAGTATTCACTTGTCACATTTACTAATAAATGCAGGACCGCAAGTAATAGTTATTCATTCCATTTGATATGACCACCTAAAACTGATATTTTAGTGGGCTCTGGTGAACTGTATTTTCTGCTGCTGCTTCTTATCCTCCTGCTGGTATCCCACCAGTGTTGTGGAGTATTAATCCATACAATTTATAATGTAAAATTAAAGTATGGTAAACAGTGATGGCTGTGACAAATGGGTGGAGCTGTACTCCGTATACAGATATATGACGAGAAAGGAAGGAGGGGGGCTTTGCCAATCAGTTTTTCTATCAAGACACCTTGCAAGTAAATAAAAAGAAAAGTGAAAAGGAATAGCATTGCAAATAAGCATGTAAATTACTTTTCTTTCTTTTTTTTTTTTTTTTTTGTTTATACCGTCAAGTTGGTGACAGCAACCCCAATTCCAAAAACATTCGGACGATGTGTAAAATCTACATAAAACCCATATTTTATTTAGAATAGAAAACCTATGAAATGTTTATACAGAGAAAATGTACAATTTTTTTTTTTTTTTTTTTTTTTTTTTTTTTTTTTTTTTAAGAAAATAAATAAGGAAATTTTGAAATTGATGGCAGCAACATGTTTCAAATAAGTTGAGATTGAGATTAGACCATGTTTCCCACGGTGTAGAATCCTCTCTTCTTGTAATGCTCTGTAAATGTCTTCCCACTGAGGACACCAGTTGGAGTTTTGGGAGAGGAATGTTGTCCCATTCTTGCCTGATGTAGGATTCTAACTGCTCAACAATCCTGGGTCGTCTTTATTGTATTTTTTGTTTTTAAGATGCAGCAAATGGGAGTTGGGTTTGTAGTTTGGATTGAAATGAACGTGATTAGCAGTGTGATGATCACCGCAACATGTTATATTTTTTACTCTGAAATCTGCTTGGGTAAATATTTTTTTCAGAAACATAATTTTGTTTTTTCTTTCCTTTTTAGAGTTGGCAGTCTAAGCCCAGAATCAGAGCAGGGAATTTGGAAACCAAGGTAATTTTTTTTATTTTATTTTTTTGAACAATATGCCCCTTTTTTTTTTTTTTTCTTTATCCTCCTACAGGTGTACAAATAAAGGTACAGACATTCTGTGTACAAGTAATGGTAATACTTGGAAATGTTTTTCACAGTGGCTATTAGTTTGAAGGTTAAGGTCACTTACCTTTTTTTTTTTTTTTTTTTTTTTTTTTTTTATTGCATTCTCTGCATTAAGATAAAAAAAAAATCTATGTTCAGCTCCTTCCCAACCTCCCCTAAATTCTTACCTGACCTCGATCCAGCACTGTGCCTGAGAGCAACGGCACTGCTCTTTCTTCCTTTTGGACATGGAGGCAGCAGTGAGCCATGGTTGTTGCTCAACCTGGTCTTTAAATATATCTGCCTTTTTTGTTAACCTCCATTAAGGGTTGATTGGATTAGATGTTTACAAAAGATTGTTTTGCTGCCTCCGGGTCAGCTCACAGGAAGTGACATGGACAACATCACTCCATATTTCTGGTGTAAGCTTCAAATTTTTAGATTTTTTTTTTTATTTATTTTTTTTTTTATTTATTTTATTTTTTTCCCCAACCCTATGGGGCAGTGAAATTGTCATTCACCAGTCATTCCCTGCAGATGAATCATTTACCTTAGTCCTTAACTTGTGTACTAGTACTACTATTGACCTGTAGTGAAAGTGTAATGATTGTGACATTCATTGCTTTATAAATATACCTCTTGGGTTACCTGGACAAAGTCAGAATCGCCAGAACAGGAACAGGGGTATCAATTTGATGGTATTTAAATCTTAACCACTTCCTGCCCGCCATATAGCAGAATGACGTCCAGCAGCGATCGTTGGTGTGGTGTCAGTCTGACACACCGCATCACCGATCTCGGTAAAGAGCTTCTGACGTAGGCACCTTACCATGTGATCAGCTGTGTCCAATCACAGTGTAAACAGGAAGAGCCTTTTATCGGCTTTTCCTCCACATGCATTGACAGATGCGAGTAGAGGAGAGCCGATCGGCTGCTCTCTCTATTGGGGGTCTGCGCTGATTATCAGTGCAGCTGCACCACCCCCCCTTAAATAAGTGCCCATCATTATTGTTGCCTATCAATGCCCATCAGTGCTGCATATTGGTGCCTCATCATCTGTGCCCATCAGTGAAGAAAACTTACTTATTTACAAAATTTTATAACGGAAACCAACATCAAAATTTTCGGTCATTTTTTTTTTTTTTATTTGTTCAGCAAAAAAAAACCCCAGTGGTGATCAAATACCACCAAAAGAAAGCTACATTTGTGGAATTAAAATGCAAAAAATTGTTTGGGTACAGTGTTGCATGACCACGCAATTTTCATTTAAAATGTGACAGGGCTGAAAGTTGAAAATTGTCTTGGGGGGGTGGGGGAGTGTCCAGCATTGAAGTGGTTAAAGAAGAAAAATACTTGACTAATACATCTTAGTATTTTGGGGTTTTTAGACTTTGACAAGCATTTTATTTTATTTTTTTTCAGTCATAAATCCACTACAGCAATTCAGAATGAAACTCCAAAGAAAAAGCCCAAATTGGAATTAAAGCCATCTAACGGAGACAGGTATGCTTAGTCGCCTTTTATTCAATGGGGGGGGGGGGGTGAGTTTGTAGTATACATGGTTATCAACATAATATACAGCAGTACTACCAATGTAATTTTACTGGGGGTCCAGCCCTGCCCTCTGCTTCCAATTCTCAGATGGGACTTTGCAGTATATTTGACAGAAATTTGAAACCCAACAATCCTTAAATTGTTATACGAGATCATTTATATCCCTAAAAATTACTGCTCCGAAACGTCATGTCAGAAATGCAGTGTTTTTTACAAGTCTTTATTTTTAAATTTATTTAAAAAGCAGTGTAAAGCGAACCTCCTAAAATTCAAGTGTCTTATTTAGTTTCTGCATTACATTTCAGCATTACTAAAGATGGCATTGGTTTAAGTTTAAAATGACTTTGTTGCCATCATTAAACACGCTGCTCTGCAGACTGCTTCGCGAGGCCTAGACTAGGAAAATGGCCCATGGTCTCTGGCTTACTGGAGCGCTGTAGTTTTAATTCCATTAGACAAAGCCAATTTATTATGGAGGGGTGCAGTAAATCAGTCATTGTACAGCACTATTAGGCTGGAACAAATAATGAATGCCCACAACTACATTTAGGTCTCGTTTACGTTGGGTGAGGAAAGCAGTAAAAAAAATAGGTGACTGGGCTGCAGTTTTACTCACCGCCAAGCCACATGTTAAAATGACCACATTGGTACTTGTCACTGTTACTTGGTAGCAGCTGTTGTGTCAGGAAGTACCTTTGCCAAGTACAATCCATTCTAGTGAATAGGGTTGTGCCCACCACTAGGAGCCAGGGCTACTTGCTGCTTTTTTAGACCGGCGGTAGAGTGCCATTAAGGTAAGCAAGCCCTTATGGCTATAAGCTATATACAGGAACATGGTGTTTAATGTTACCACTTAATTTTAGGAATTGATTTCAAAGCAAAAATCTGCTGTGCCCACACAGCAAAGCATTAGATTCCTGGTAGTGTCTGTTTTCCCTGCAGCATATATGTTGTTCACATCCCTACCCCCCTCTGTTCAGCCACCTGTAGTGAAAGAAATTTTATATTTCTGGGTTTGGAGATGTGTGCGACTTGCTCCCCTTTGTCTTATGACAGGGCTGGCTTAGTCGTCACCACTTAGTCATGGGGAAGATAATACCTTTTCTTAGTACAGCCCTGTGTCACTTTGGTCAGAGCTTACACAGGGTTGGGGTTTGTGTTACTGTAGACAGCAGCAGTAATGCAAGTCTGTTGCTTGAAGCGGCGTGGGAAAAGCACAGGTTTTGCCTTTTACCAATGTTTTCACACATGTAAAAATGGATGTTATTACTAAAGTTCCCTTAAAGTGTTACTAAACCCAGGACCCTGCATTCATTAAATCTGGTCTCCCACAGTACACAGAAATGCAATAGTGTTAGTAAATATAAACTGCTAAATACCAGCAGTATATAGCAGTCTTGTGACTTCTATCAGTGTCTGCTTAAAGCTTGTAGGAGTTTTCATTCTACTCTGACTGTCCTACGAGACTGCAGGACCCCTGATCCTCTGTCTGGACAGTGCTGCTTGGCCCTATGCTGATCACATGCATCCTCCCAAGTGGGGGGGGGACTCTCTAGCAATACACACCAAACTGAGCATGTGCAGAGTGCCCCCACAGCTCTGTACTATCAGCAGATGGGATAGGGGACTGTGGGGGAAAAGGGAGGGTCAGAGAAGACAGGATCAAACAGCCTTTTTACACAATGCAGAGGATTAACCCCTTACATTCCACAGTGAGTATAACAAGCATGCTTTACTGCATATGCAGACTGATTTTACTGCTGTGGGTTTAGTAACACTTTTTAATAGTTGTCCCTGTGTGTCTGCCATGTTGCATTTAAAGTGGCCATTATGAGTCCTACAGGGGCTCGCCATTGTTGGCATTTCAAGAAGGAAGTCATTGTCTGAATGGCTAAGATAGTTTTTGGCCCTGCAGAAGTCTTATGACAGTCTTACCTTGCAAATTCGCTTCTTCATCGATTTGGGTGTCTGCTCTTTCCATCATTCACTAATGCTTCAATCTTTGCCCAGTAGATAGAGTAAATAGGAAATTACAGTTATTGGCATTCCTCTACTCATGCTGACAGTGTGAGTAGAGGGGAGCCGATAAGCGACTTTTCTGATGGAGGATCTGCACTGATAATCGGTGCAGTCCCGTCAGTGATGCCTGCCAGTACCGCCTATCAGTGCCCATAAAGGCTGCCCATCAGTACTACTTATCCTTGCCACCCATCAGTGCCAGTCAGTTCAGCCTCATCAGCGCACATTGGTGAAGGCGAAAAATTACTTATTTACAAACTTTTGTAACAAACTAAAGACTTTTTTTTTTTTTTTTTTTTTTGAAGGAAAAAAAAATGTTCACATGACTGCATAATTGTCATTCAAAGTGCGACATCGCTGAAAATTGGTCTGGGCAGAAAGTGGGTGAAAGTACCTGGTATTGAAGTGGGTAAAAATCAGGATGGCTTTACTGCAGCTATATTGCGGCTATAAGTACACAAATGTGCTTTACAGAAGTCTACTGTGTGGCATGTGTGGTGTCCTGGGAACTGGATGGGTTTTCCAAGCACAAGGAAAATTAGCTGTGGACCGTCAGACATTTGGTAGTTTTTTTTTTTTTTTTTTTTTCTACCCAATGACCTGATAAGTTCACTTTAGTAGTAAGAATGAGGATAGGAGTAGTTGGTATTGTTAGTTTTTTTTTTTTTGCAATGAAAAGCATGTCTGCTGTGAGAAACACACAATTCTTCGGTATTACAATAAATATTCAAATTCCAGCATGTTTTATTTTAGTAGTTCAATCACTCAGTCGACTGACAGTGGTGGTACAGACAACTTTGTCCTAATCAGCCAGCTGAAAGAGGAAGTCATGTCTCTGAAACGTCTCTTGCAACAGAGAGACCTAACCATTCTCGAGAAGGATAAAAAGGTATGTGAGTGCAGGCTCAATTTTCATTATTTTCTTTTTTTGTACAGGTTTACCTGCATGCTCTAATCACAGGCTTCTATTAGCTAACTTTGAAAAAAAAAAAAAAAAAACGAAATATGACTAACTTTATACCAACAAATCTTGCCACATATTTGTTTTTAAAAAGACAAGCTGCACCTTTTTTTTTTTGTTTGTTTGTTTCATTTTTAGTAGGCATTTTGATCCAAGTACGGGCAGTCTCCGGGTTACAAACCCAGATGGGTTCTGTAGGTTTGTTCTTAAAGTAGTTGTAACAGAAGGTGTGTGTGTGTTTTTTTTTTTTTTTTTTTTTTTTTTTTTATTATTTATTTTTTTTTTTTATTTTTTTAATATCTTAATACATTCTATGCATTAAGATAAAAGGCCTTCTTTGTGCATCAGCCCCCCCTAATACTTACCTGAGCCCAATCTCGATCCAGCGATGTTGCACGAGAGACTCCGCTTTCTGGGACTCCCCTCCTTATTGGCTGAGACAACAGCAAAGCACCAGTGGCTCCTGCTTCTGACAATCAAACTCAGCCAATCAGGAGAGAGGGGGGGCAGGGCTAGGCCGCGGCTCTGTCTGAATGGCTCGGGTGGGCCCATGGCAAGCTGCTCGCTGTGGGGGCACTCAACAGGAGGGAGGTGCCAGGAGTGCCGAAGAGGAGGAATGGGGCTACTCTGTGCAAAACCATTACACAGAGCAGGTTAGTATAACATGTTTGTTATTTTTAACAACAAAAAAAAAAAACAAAAGACTTTAGTATCACTTTAAGTTGTATTTGTATGCAAGTTGAAACCGGTACATTGTTTTAAAAAAAATTTTTTTAATATTTAGAAAATTTTGAGTTGTGGAATTGAGGATTGGTGATAGCTTCAGTGGAGACCAATTTTTCTCTTTTTTTTTTTATTTTTTTTGAAGAGTGAAAAGCCCTTCCTAGGAGTAGATTTCCTTTCACTTCCTGTTGTCTCCCTCTGTTTCTAAGTTGGATGTTTAACTCAGGGACTGCCTGTACCAGTATAATTTGGCTTTTCATTTAATAGGATGAAAGTGGATCTGTTCTTTTCCAAAGTAAAACCAGTTCAATATAATCGTGGCCCCACCAGAAGCACGTCTTTTGCTAACTCTACCTGCAGTCAGTGAAGAGAATTGGTACTTCTAAGCTCCCAGTTCACCCATAGAGGCAAAGGGAGAGCTCTTAGCCCTATGTAAGCTTAACCTGGGGGCAGGTAGAGGGGTATTTTTGCTCCTGAGAGCCTGTAGCCCTGTGTAAGCATTACCTGGGTGTAAAGAGAGATCCCTTAGTCTTTGTAAACTTCACCTGGGTTGGACAGTGAGCCCTTAGTCCTGTGTTAGCTGCAAGTCATGACCTAAAGCTTCCACGTGGCAACTTCTGATCGCTACCGGCATCTGATTAGAGCAACAGGAAAGTGAAAGGAAGGAGCTGTGGGGGGCAGCAATTAAAGTGTCAAACCTATAAAAAAAAATATAGTGCAGCGCTTAAGATAATAAACTAAATTTAGGATGAAAAAAATGTATAAACCTGGGTTTCCCAAGGTCTAAAACAAATGAGTAAAGATGCCAAAATAAACACTCAATGATGTGAAAAATAAAATGCACAATGATGTTAAGTGAAAAAAAAGTGGCCCAAAGTTCATCAATGGACATCATATTGTAGTCCATCGTAAAAAAAGTCTCAGAAAAGATCACTGTGACTGTTCACAGTAGATTAAAACTTGATTTTGTGCAATCCACCAAGTGAGAATGTTGGCACACTTACCAGAAATGGTGGACTTGTATACTGGACAGCATGGGAGTCAATCAAGCAGTCACGAGGAAACTCCTCAACCAAATCCAGTATGGATATGCTGATGTTTATGGCATAAGCCCCATCTGATTTTGAAAGGAGAGGTTCCACCTTTATATAGTAAGCTCCCAATATGTGGTAGACCACATCAGGTAATAAGACAATCTGTGGCAGTATGTATAAAAAACAAACAGCCGCACATAGTGTAAAACTGTATAGTAGATTTTAGTGTAAAAAATGGAGGTGCACTTACAAGAATTCCAATAAAATCACGCTATGTAATTCAATAGTGTATACAGAACGCAATGACTCCATGAGCAGCAACCGACACGTTTTGTCCTATTGGACATATGGGATGAACACCTACAATAGGACGAAACGTGTCGGTTGATGCTCGTGAAGTCATTGCGATCTGTATACACTATTGAAGTATTAGCGTGATTTTATTGGAATTCTTGTAAGTGCAACTCCAATTTTTACATTAAAATCTACTATACAGTTTTACACTATGTGCGGCTGTTTGTTTTTTATACATACTGCCACAGATTGCCTTATTACCTGATGTGGTCTACCACATATTGGGAGCTTGCTATATAAAGGTGGAACCTCTCTTCGAAATCGGATGGGGCTTATTCCTTAAACACCGGTATGTCCATACTGGATTTGGTTGAGGTGTTTCCTCATGACTGCTTGACTCCCATACTGTACAGTATATAAGTCCCACCATTTCTGGTAAGCGTGCCAACGTTCTCACTTAGTGGATTGCACTTTAAAGATCAAGTTTTATTCTACTATGAACAGTCACGGATGATCTTCTTCTTTTCTTCAATTTTGGGACTTCAATTTTAGAATGGACTACAATATGATGTTTCGATATGAACTTTGGGCCACTCTTATTTTCACATCATTGTTCATTTTATTTCGCATTGTTGAGTTTATTTTGGCATTTTTATTCATTTTGTTTTATAGAACTTGGGAACCCCAGGTTTATAAATAAATATATACATGTTTTCATCCTAAATTTATTTGGTTTATCTTGAGCGCTGCACTATAATTGTTTTACGGTTATTTGCCCTATGTCTGAAGTGTTGGCAGCTTATTGGCCTCTAAGCGCATTTTTTTATTTTATTTTTTTTTTATTTCCAAAGTGTCAAACGTGTTTTACTTCCCAATACCATTGCACAGGAAAAAAAAGTGCCAGAAAAGCTTAAGAAAAATGCTTCCTTTTTAAATTCTATTTTATGTGTTCAGACTGGGGCATTGCACTTCCAATGCAGTGTAAAAAAAAAAAATCCTGTTTGCCCATTTTTGGAGCATGTTTGGTCAGTTAAAAAAAAAAAAAACTCTGCTCTCCATTAAAAGCAATGGATAAATTCAGCAAAAACGCACCCGCAATGCATTTTTGGTGCAGTTTGAGTCGCATGTCCTTTAAAAAATGCACTGCAAACGTGGCAAAAACACATATATGCAATTTTGCGGCGGATCAGTGTGCAAGTAGCCTTAGGAACCACTTTAAGTGGACCTGTAAACTTGCCATGCAAACAGTACATATTCATTTAACTGCTCATGTTTTTTAAATGATTGAATAAGAAAGTAATTACCGTATATACTCGAGTATAAGCCAAGTTTTTCAGCACATTTGTTTGTGCTGAAAATGCCCCCCTCGGCTTATACTCGAGTCAAGCACTTTTCTGCAGCAGAAAATGACATTTTCCGACCTGACTTTGGGGCCCCGTATCTCGGGCCACTTGGTGCTAGGAACCCCAAATTTGGCATGCCAACCCAGTGGAACTAGCACTACAACTTATACAAAGATGGGGTTCCTAGCACCAAGTGACCCTGAGATACGGGGCCCCAAATTCGGTCAACTGTGTCCATCTGCAGCAATGTCATTTGGGGACCCTTTGGGTTCAAAGACCCCAAATTTTGGCCTGAGCTAGAGGGCATTTAGTAACCCTTAACTACAGGGTTTGAAGTTTGGGGGACCTATGGCTGCAAATGGACACAGTGAGGCTGCAAATGGACATTGTTGACCCTCTTTTCCACTTACAGTAGCTGCGCATTTCTCACCCTAGGCTTATACTCGAGTCAATATGTTTTCCCAGTTGTATGTGGTAAAATTAGGTACCTCGGCTTATACTCGAGTATATACGGTATGCTACATGCAATTGACCCCATTCCATGGAAGAACCAGCATTTTCCGACCGACACGCAATTTTTTATTTTTTTTTAATCTGCTTGGTTTTATTTGAATTTTCTGGCATGATTAGACCTCCAGTAGATATTTACTACATGGTGTTTTTAAATACTTCTGTGGATTTATTTATTTTTATTTGTATTTTTTTTTTAAAGTTGACAGAACTAAAAGCAGACTTCAGGTTCCAAGAGAATAACTTGAGGACAAAGATGAATGGCATGGAAAAGGCCCACAAGGAATCGTTTGAGCAGTTGCAGGTAAGCATTTCTTATGTTTCCTTCCCGTTGTATTAAAGAATCCCGTTCTTGTTTTGCAGTAAAGGAATAAAACTTTGACTGTTCATATACTATGTGTGGCACAGAAGTTCATCCATTGGCTGGTAAGGCAGCTGGGGGTAGAGCATGCAGAAGCTGTACAAATTGACAACCATGCCTGAGTGGAGGGGCTAGGCAGTATAAATCAATAGGCATCCATTCCTTAACGTGGTCTACTGTGTTTTTTTTTTTTTTTTTTTGCCACCTCTACCTCCAGTCACCAACATTAGATCATGTAGTTGGAGGTGCTGGGAAGTTGACAATCTCCTGCTGAGTGTCCAATTCTTGCTGCAGTTTGAAAAAACCCTGACAGTCTACTTTTACATTATTCACCAGAATAATCTGTATTTGCAGAACAGCCCCGGACAACTTGAGTATTAAAGCAGTATTAAACTTTAAAGTAAACCTTTAATATATTGCAGCTTATCAATTCTTAGATGTGGTGGCTGCATTCATTTTTCTTTTTTTAGGCTTTCTTCCGTTTTTCACCTGGTGAGCCTGCCAGTAAGTCTGTTTTTCAAAAGAACAAGCTCTCCAGGAGATTGTATCAGTTACAGAGATTCGATTTGTTAGATATACTAGAAATAGTGTATGTATATGTGTATATATACATATACATACCGCACTGTCCCTTTTAAGCTAAACACAAGCAGCCAGCACAGCAGAGGATCAATATTGCAAAATAAAACTCGGATATTACCGAGAATAAAGAAAATATACGCAAATTGATAAGTGCAAAAAACAGTGCTTAAATAATCATAACATAAATAAGCAATTTGATGTAGATCCACTCTATATAAATTGTCCTTCATAATAGGTGAAATGTCATGTCCAATAAATTGGTGATGGTGATCTAAACGGTGAAATAATATATGCAATCTAATGTGTGACTTTTAGTGAAAAAAAATTGATAATTGATCTGCCACCATAGGTTCTTAAAGACTTACCAGAACGATTGGACCCAGATGGGTATACACCCACTGATGAAATCATTTTAACTATCCGCTTGGGCTTATTAACCCATATACACATCATTGGAAGTTCATTTATCGGTTTCCCTGGATTTCCTGGCTGTGGATATAATCTCTTCTTGTGTCTATTACCATTTTTTTTTTTTTTGTTTAATTTTTGTTTATTGAACAATTTTTAACATACAGCTTATACAGGTTACAACCAGTCGTGTCTATTACCATTTGAGCTTGATTCAGTGGGTGTATACCCATTTGGGTCCAATCGTTCTGGTAAGCCTATAAGAACCTATGGTGGCGGATCATTTATCAATTTTTTTTTTTTTTTTTTTTTTTTCACTAAAAGTCACACAGTTAGACTGCATATATTTCAGTTTGGATCACCATCATTAATTTATTTACTAATACGATTGGGATTGACATTTCACCTATTACGTAGGACAATTTATATAGAGTGGATCTACATCAAATTGCTTCTTTATATTATGATCATTTAAGCAATGTTTTTTTTTTTTTTTTTTGTGTCACTGATTTTGCACTTATCAATTTGTTTTCTTTATTCTCGGTAATATCTGAGAGTTCATGTGAGCGCTGCACTTTTTCACTTTATATTAGATATACTAGAAGATTTAACCCCCCCCCCCCCCCCCCCCGACTGATAAGGCTGCTGTCCAAATGTGCACCCCCTGTGCTCCTCCCTTCAAAATGGGGGCACTTCAGGAGGTGTTACTGGCCAGATCACCAGGTGAAAGGGGGGGGGGAGGCCTAAGAAAACGGGGCCTAAAAAAAACACATCTAATGCTTAATGATTTGCAATATATTACATTTTAGATTTTGGGTTTAATACACCTTTAACCACCTCAATACTGGGCACTTAAACCCCCTTCCTGCCCAGGCCTTTTTTTCAGCGCTGTCTCTCTTTGAATGACAATTGCGCGGTCGTGCTACACTGTAACCATGTGACCTTTTTTTATCGTTTTATTCACACAAATGGAGCTTTCTTTTGGTATTTTTAATCACTCCCTGGGTTTTTTTATTTTTTTCCTAAAAGACCAAAAATGTTTAGTTTGTCGGTACATTTTGTAAATAAGTAATTTTTCTCCTTCACTGATGGGCGTTGATAAGGCAGAACTTATTGGCACTGATTAGGTGGCACGAATATGCCGCACTGATATGTGGCACTGGCGGCTGGCACTGATTGCTGGCAGTGGTGGGCATACATTGCTGGCACTTAATTGTAATCAGGGCACTGATGATCAGTGCCCTGTTTACATCCCTAGATGTCCTCTGTGAGGAGATGCTGCTAATTGGCTCTCCTCACACTGTCAGTGTGAGGCGAGGAGAGCCAATTACCGACGTCTGTGTTTACACGTGACCGGCTGTGATTGGACACAGCCGATCATATGGTTAAAGAGCCACGGCTCTTTACACAGATCGGGGTCACGTCGTGTCCGAGCAACACGGCGCAGCCATTCTGGAGGGCGGTCATATGGCATGCACCCAGAATGAGAGGCGTGCCGCCCAGCCGTCTATTGACAGCGGGGGGGGGGGGGGGGGAGGTTGCGTACATTTTTATACCTATATTAATTTTTTTATTTTTTTACAGAGTAGGCCATGCTGTCTTGTTAGAAATGTTCAAATCTGATACTTAAAGGTCCATGTAAAAATCACACCTCTGAATCTGGGGAAGGCAGTATAAAGCTAATAACTGAATCAACCTTCATTGTTGCCATGCAGGGACCACACCTGCTGCCACACTTCTGGCCCCTAAATACATATCTGCATCCTATGTAATCCAAAGCAGTTTTTAAGAAGTGTGCCAGAAGCTAAAATTGCCTCCAAGGATGCAAAGCAGATATCCTCCACAGTCAAGTGTAAGTTGCAGCTTTACCTCCCCTTGGAATTCGAAGATGAATTCCAGGTATGGCTATTTTATGCATGTTACATTGGTCCAGCTTGGACCAATGAAACTGTGTATACCATAAATTCATGATAATAGCTGGCAGAACTCGATAACTTTCTTTATTGGTTACATAAATGTGGGCACAATGTCCAAGAACTAACACATTTCGACTTGCAAAACTCCAACATCTATAGTGATACAGCCACGAAACAGGTGTGGGATTGCATTATTTAAAAAAAAAAAAAAAAAAAATGGGTATTTGGTACTACTGGCTGATGCCTCTGCCCCAGTGTGGGAAGTCGCACATGAATGAATGGGAAGTGTTTTTTAGGCGCTTAGCAGAGGCTATTTCCAGCACTAAAGCACCTGAAAACCACCCCAGTGTGAAAGAGGTCTTGTAGATCGAAAAGAAACATTTGCTAAATGTATTAACCACTTTACAACCGGCCCATAGCCGAATGACGGCTACGGGGCGGTTGCTTAACTCTGGGAGGGCGTCATATAACGTCCTCCCGGAATTCCCCTCTTGCGCGCCCCCTGGGGCGCGCACTCGAGAACATCCGTGATCGCCGGGTCCAGAGGACCCGGCGGATCACGGTAAACGGCCGCTCATCGCGGCCGTTTACCACGTGATCGCTCCGTCAAATGACGGAGCGATCACATGTAAGCAAACCGGCGTCATTTGATGACGCCGGTTCCTATCCCCTCCTCTCTCTGTACCGATCAGTACAGTGTGAGAGGAGAGGGGGAGGGATCGTTGGCAGCAGTGCTGTGGGCAGGATCTGTAGTGCCCACAGCCTGCTCTGCCACCGCCGATCCATCCATCCATGCTCAGCCATCCCTCCATACCCTGCAATACACAGCGATAGCCTGCAGTGTATTGCTGGGTATTGCAGGGTATGGAGGGATGGCTGAGCATGGATGGATGGATACCCAGCAGTAATCTGCCATTACCCTGCGATACTCTGCCATACCCTGCCATACCCTGCGATACCCTGCCATACCCTGCCATACCCTGCCATACCCTGCCATACCCTGCCATACCCTGCGATACTCTGCCATACCCTGCGATACTCTGCCATACCCTGCGATACTCTGCCATACCCTGCCATACCCTGCCATACCCTGCCATACCCTGCCATACCCTGCGATACCCTGCGATACTCTGCCATACCCTGCGATACTCTGCCATACCCTGCCATACTCTGCCATACCCTGCCATACCCTGCGATACTCTGCCATACCCTGCGATACTCTGCCATACCCTGCGATACTCTGCCATACCCTGCGATACTCTGCCATACCCTGCGATACTCTGCCATACCCTGCGATACTCTGCCATACCCTGCGATACTCTGCCATACCCTGCGATACTCTGCCATACCCTGCGATACTCTGCCATACCCTGCGATACTCTGCCATACCCTGCGATACTCTGCCCTACCCTGCGATACTCTGCCATACCCTGCGATACTCTGCCATACCCTGCGATACTCTGCCATACCCTGCGATACTCTGCCATACCCTGCGATACTCTGCCATACCCTGCGATACTCTGCCATACCCTGCGATACTCTGCCATACCCTGCGATACTCTGCCATACCCTGCGATACTCTGCCATACCCTGCCATACCCTGCCATACCCTGCCATACCCTGCGATACCCTGCCATACCCTGCGATACCCTGCCATACCCTGCGATACCCTGCCATACCCTGCGATACTCTGCCATACCCTGCGATACTCTGCCATACCCTGCGATACTCTGCCATACCCTGCGATACTCTGCCATACCCTGCGATACTCTGCCATACCCTGCGATACTCTGCCATACCCTGCGATACTCTGCCATACCCTGCGATACTCTGCCATACCCTGCGATACTCTGCCATACCCTGCGATACTCTGCCATACCCTGCGATACTCTGCCATACCCTGCGATACTCTGCCATACCCTGCGATACTCTGCCATACCCTGCGATACTCTGCCATACCCTGCGATACTCTGCCATACCCTGCGATACTCTGCCATACCCTGCGATACTCTGCCATACCCTGCGATACTCTGCCATACCCTGCGATACTCTGCCATACCTGCGATACTCTGCCATACCCTGCGATACTCTGCCATACCCTGCGATACTCTGCCATACCCTGCGATACTCTGCCATACCCTGCGATACTCTGCCATACCCTGCGATACTCTGCCATACCCTGCGATACTCTGCCATACCCTGCGATACTCTGCCATACCCTGCGATACTCTGCCATACCCTGCGATACTCTGCCATACCCTGCGATACTCTGCCATACCCTGCGATACTCTGCCATACCCTGCGATACTCTGCCATACCCTGCGATACTCTGCCATACCCTGCGATACTCTGCATACCCTGCGATACTCTGCCATACCCTGCGATACTCTGCCATACCCTGCGATACTCTGCCATACCCTGCGATACTCTGCCATACCCTGCGATACTCTGCCATACCCTGCGATACTCTGCCATACCCTGCGATACTCTGCCATACCCTGCGATACTCTGCCATACCCTGCGATACTCTGCCATACCCTGCGATACTCTGCCATACCCTGCGATACTCTGCCATACCCTGCGATACTCTGCCATACCCTGCGATACTCTGCCATACCCTGCGATACTCTGCCATACCCTGCGATACTCTGCCATACCCTGCGATACTCTGCCATACCCTGCGATACTCTGCCATACCCTGCGATACTCTGCCATACCCTGCGATACTCTGCCATACCCTGCGATACTCTGCCATACCCTGCGATACTCTGCCATACCCTGCGATACTCTGCCATACCCTGCGATACTCTGCCATACCCTGCGATACTCTGCCATACCCTGCGATACTCTGCCATACCCTGCGATACTCTGCCATACCCTGCGATACTCTGCCATACCCTGCGATACTCTGCCATACCCTGCGATACTCTGCCATACCCTGCGATACTCTGCCATACCCTGCGATACTCTGCCATACCCTGCGATACTCTGCCATACCCTGCGATACTCTGCCATACCCTGCGATACTCTGCCATACCCTGCGATACTCTGCCATACCCTGCGATACTCTGCCATACCCTGCGATACTCTGCCATACCCTGCGATACTCTGCCATACCCTGCGATACTCTGCCATACCCTGCGATACTCTGCCATACCCTGCGATACTCTGCCATACCCTGCGATACTCTGCCATACCCTGCGATACTCTGCCATACCCTGCGATACTCTGCCATACCCTGCGATACTCTGCCATACCCTGCGATACTCTGCCATACCCTGCGATACTCTGCCATACCCTGCGATACTCTGCCATACCCTGCGATACTCTGCCATACCCTGCGATACTCTGCCATACCCTGCGATACTCTGCCATACCCTGCGATACTCTGCCATACCCTGCGATACTCTGCCATACCCTGCGATACTCTGCCATACCCTGCGATACTCTGCCATACCCTGCGATACTCTGCCATACCCTGCGATACTCTGCCATACCCTGCGATACTCTGCCATACCCTGCGATACCCTGCCATACCCTGCCATACCCTGCAATGATCGCTACGATCAAAGCCAGGATCGTTTTTTTTTTTTTTCAGGCTTTCCACCCTAGAGGTGAGATGTGGGGTCTTATTGACCCCATATCTCACTGTAAAGAGGACCTGTCATGCCATATTCCTATTACAAGGGATGTTTACATTCCTTGTAATAGGAATAAAAGTGATCAAAAAAATTTTTGGGGGGAAAAAAAGTGTCAAACTAAAATAAATAAAGTAAAATGAACAATAAAAAAAAAAAAAAAAAATGTAAAGTGCCCCTGTCCCCGTGCGCTCGCATGCAGAAGCGAACGCATACGTAAGTCCCGCCGACATATGAAAACGGTGTTCAAACCACACATGTGAGGTATCGCTGCGAACGTTGGAGCGAGAACAATAATTTTGGTCCTAGACCTCCTCTGTAACTCAAAACATGTAACCAGTAAAAAGTTTTAAAGCGCCGCCTATGGGGATTTTTAAGTAGCGAAGTTTGGCGCCATTCCACGAGCGCGTGCAATTTTGAAGGGTGACATGTTAGGTATCTATTTACTCGGCGTAACTTCATCTTTCACATTATGCAAAAACATTGGGCTAAATTTACAGTTTTGTTTTTTGTAAAGCACAAAACTTTTTTTTCCATAAAAAAAACGCGTTCGAAAAATTGCTGCGCAAGTACCGTGCTAGATAAAAAGTTGCAACGACCGCCATTGTATTCTCTAGGGTCTTTGCTAAAAAAACATATATAATATTTTGGGGTTCTATGTAATTTTCTAGCAAATAAATGATGATTTTTACATGTAGGAGAGAAATGTCAGAATTGTCCTGGGTGCTCCAGAACACCTGATGGTGCTCCCTGCATGTTGGGCCTCTGTATGTGGCCACGCTGTGTAAAAATTCTCACACATGTGGTATCGCCGTACTCGGGAGTAATAGCAGAATGTGTTTTGGGGTGTAATATGTGGTATGCATATGCTGTGTGTGAGAAATAACCTGCTAATATGACAATTTTGTGAAAAAAATAAAAATAAGAAAAAAAATCTTGATTTTGCAAAGAATTGTGGGAAAAAATTACAACTTCCAAAAACTCACCATGCCTCTTTCTAAATACATTGGAATGTCTTCTTTCCAAAAAGGGGTCATTTGGGGGGTATTTGTACTTTTATGGCATGTTATGGACTCAAGAAATGAGATCGGCCGTCAGTACTTCAGGTGTGATCAATTTTCAGATATTGGCACCATAGCTTGTGGACTCTAAAACTTTCACAACGACCAAATAATATACCCCAATTTGTACTTATTTTTACCAAGGATATGTAGCAGTATAAATTTTGGCCAAAATTTATCAAGAAAAATGACAAAATTTGCTAAATTTTATAACAAACGAAGAAAAATTAATTTTTTTACAGAATTTTCAGTCTTTTTTTCTTTTATAGCGCAAAAAATAAAAAACCCAACGGTGATTAAATACCACCAAAAGAAAGCTCTATTTGTGTAAAAAAAAAAAAGGACAAAAATTTCATTTGGGTACAGTGTTGTATGACTGAGTAATTGTCATTCAAAATGTGAAAGCACCGAAAGCTGAAAATTGGTCTGGTTATTAAGGGTGTTTAAGTGCCCAGTGGTCAAGTGGTTAAGGACAGGTTCTTGCCTAAATCACATGATGTTCAAGCCATGATGAGGGGCTGGAAAACCTTTGTGTAAGGCCACCCTTGAAGTGGGAGTAAACTCCCATGTATGATTTATACCTATAGGTACTGTGTTATGATCTAATTGTGCATCATAAAAGATATTTACTTAAAATGCAGCCAGTGACACCACCGACGCATGTGCCCTGAAGGAATGGCATACCCCGTAAACAGCGGCTCCCGCACACATTCATAATGCCGAAGGCCGGCCAAAAATGTAAGCGGTGACAGCGTGCCTGCGGGGCTTTGTTTTAATTTAAGTCTGTCCTAATGTGCTAGTATGCCATGCACACCAGCACATTAGGACTTAAACTGGCCGGGGCCCAATTTTTTTTTTTTTTTTTTTTTTCTCTACCGCTTTCGGTTGGTTTCTATTGAAGCAGCCGATCCTGCCTGATATTCGGCCTGTGTGAATGGCAGCCGGTCGCTTTCTGTCGAAGGGGCATAACCTAAAAAAAAGGGCTGCCAATTGGCATCCAAACAGCCAATGGCTGAGAGCTGACTGGTTGGGGGCATCGTCCTGTTAGTACAGCCATCTCACCTGCTGAGCTATTGTGTTCTAACATCTGGATTGTTGGTACAGCGGCTCCTACCAAGCTCTTCAGTGTCCTCCTTTTTATTTTTTTCACTCAGCCTGCTGGATTAAATAAAAAAACAAACACTACTAGTGTGTACCAGGCTTAGTCAATAGTGGCGTTAACACTGGTTGAAAGTTTCCATATTACATTGGAAGTTGATTGGATATATGTGGTGTCCTAACTTTTTTTTTTTTTTTTTTTTTTTTTTTCTCTCTCTTTAGGGCAAAAACCGGGAATTACTGAAACAAGTTGCAGCTCTGTCAAAGGGTAAAAAATTTGATAAAAGTGGCAGCATCATGACCTCTTGAGGACCTGTTTTAACAGGAGGACACAGTGTTTGTTAGTCTGTGAAGCCCTTAAAATGGTTTTAGTCACAAGGGAATCTTCATTTTTAGCCTATTTTATAGTCAATCCTGGACTCTTTTTAATTATAAACCGCTCAGACGCAACCAACTTCAACTGGCTTGAAGACACCTCTGATCCACTTCAGCTGTGGAGGAAGAGCATCACTAAGATAGGAAAAAAAAAAAAGCAGAAGGCAATAAAATGGGGGAAAACAAAATAATACTTAGATCAACAGCTGGCGTTGTTTTATTGGTGCTCACATTTTTATGAGCACTTTACATCTGCTGTGACAAATTACTTTTTGGGACTTTTTTTGGGGGGGGGGGGTAACTGGGTGTTTTAAATATATTTGTTTTTAATAATGCAGCAGGATTAATGATGGTGCTTTTATACCCTCTGCTGTCAGCAACAGGTAAAATGCTATGGAAGATGGTGTGCTGCTGGTTTCCCTTCATCATCATAGAAAGGGTTAAAGGGGGACTCCACCCAAAACAGTTTGGGCAGAAAGTTTGGTGAAGCAAATATTTTAAGTCCATTCCTGCTTCTCCCATGATTTTATTTCGGGACCGAGCAGAAAATACCAATTATGTTTTCAGTGTTGAATAGCTTTTGTGGCAATGGGCCATTAAGTGCAGCGCTCATCTAAAAGACCTATTGGGTTTTAATGATCAGGAAGCAGTTCAGAGTCTGAGATTGGGGTTCTGATCATTTCAAGTTACTACATGGAGGGGGTCTCAGTCCGTCTTTGGTCATCTGTTCTGTAATAAAAGGAGGATCATCCTGACTACACTCCTATCTCTCTCACTTTTTAGAGTTTAGTGCCATACCTCCATGCCACTGGAAGAAGCCTTGGGCAGTGTTTTTCTCCAGTACTATTACTCTTGATTTTACGTCTTCGCTCATTTTAATATATGTTATCACTTGTTGTGTATAGGTCAACTGCAGAGTGGCTACAAAACTTTTTATCCAATTATGTGAACAATCCTGATATTCTAATTGCATCTGAAAAAATTTACCAGTTTTGTTTGACCACTCGAATATTGCTAATCATGTGTATAGGACATTAAAGGAAAAAGGATTATGGCTTTTTGATCAATTTTAATTAAACATTTTATGAGTTTATAAATTGCTGATTCATATCATTTGGTCTCATTACTTGTCTTATTTTAATCCATTTTTTTTTTTTAAATGAAAAAATAAACACTGTACTTTTTTTTTTACAATACAGTGTTTGTAAAATGTGATACGCTCTGCCCCTGCATATAGAAAATCCAGACAGGCACAGTGGCCCTTCCTCTGAAACGTTTAGCTGTGTAATGTGGTATCCTGCTGTTCAGGTCACCACATTGGACACCGTGCATCACAGTAGTAATAAAAAATGGTTCTTGTCACCATGCATGGCTGCTTGTACCAAGTTATGTTTATATTCAATATTTGATGATCTTTATTTCATGAAAAATTTAAAAAAATTGAAGTTTGGAACATACAAACATTTTTATGCATGTAGTACATTCCCTTTAAAGTGTATTGTAGTGTTACATTTTAGCCTAGTAAAAGTAAGGTGCAAATTTTTGTGACTTCAAAATGTGGCCAATCAAAAATGTTACCCCCATGTTCCATTTTAACGTTTTCGAGAATTGATGTGACCAGCATGACATATTTGGGGTTTAGGGTCTAATTGCCAAACGCTCTTAGCCTAAGCTTGTGGGTGGAGTTCTTCTTTAAAATTAAAAACTACTGTGTAAATGACTTCAAAGATTTATATATTCAGTAATATGTCATTTTCTTAAAGCAGTTCTGTACACATATCTGTATGTTGCGCTCTATCGTTTCTATGACATTTAAATACTTCTAAATACATGTTTAATTAGTGATCTGGTAAGCGTACCTCTTAGCTTTTGTTTATCTTCTGTATTCTCCCTTTGGCGGTGGGCGGGCTATATGCGGGGATCCGCATCATATCCTGTAGAATTCGCAATGTCTCCTGGGATCTTGTGTAATCCCAGGAGTCAGTGCGTCCGATGCGAAATCTCGCGTTATTTCAACGGCGTGACGTCACCCGCAACGCCGCTTGTAGCTGTGAAGCCACTGAGCATGCGCGGGAACCGTAAATGAATGCTGGTTCCTCAGAAAGAATGGAAGAAGGAAGTGATTGCTTGTGGGCTTCAAATGCCCACAAGCAAGATGACATCGGCCAAAAAAAAGTTTTTTGTAAACACTCGTTTTCATATTAAAAACTGACGGAGAGAAGGGGCAGAATCCATAAAAGTAAGGATATTATAAGATGCACATCGTTTAGAATCATTCACCAAAAAATAATAAAAAAAATTAGGTCAGTGCAGAACCGCTTTAAGAGAAAGCAGACGGCTCATTTCTTGTACAGTGCCAGCAGGAAAACAAAAGGGGTGTTTTTTATTTATTTATTTTTATTTTTTGTAAGATCTGTTGTGGATTTTTACTTGCAAGTGCCTTGGGTGTTCTTTTTATATTTTATAGGTGTGTGTGTGTGTGTGTGTGTGTGTGTTTGTGTGTGTGTGTGTTTCTTATATGTATGGAAACCATAGTTTTTGTTTTTTTCTGTACAGACCATCAAAATATTGATGAAAGATCTAGTACATTAGCTTGTATTTGACATTTTAGGCCTTCCTCCATAGTTGAAGGCTGTTCGGTGATTTACAGCTTTTAGATTATTCCTAGGAGAAGCTTGGTCTGCATGTAGTGTCCACCCCTATCAGAAATCGGCTGTGTTGAAAAGGACTGGTTGTGTAGGGGTTGGTGGCTATTCAGTTTTATGAATACTTATGACAGTACTTCTCAATTATCAGCATGTTAGGAAGATGCCCGCCTACATGTCCTCATACTTTATGTGGCCCTTGGTTCTTGTGTGGAAATTAAAAGGCTAGAGGTTATAGATCACTGAACTCCCCATTCATGAAAAGGTAGAGATTAAGGCCTCATTTACACTGGCTCCAATGCCTTTTATAAACTCAGGAGAAGTAATCTGAGAAGTAGAGAAGTATGAATGAAGTTTTTGCTTCCTAGATCAATTTTGCTGCTTTGTAGCCCAATTTCTGCTTTAACCCCTTCACGCTGACATCTATCTATCGGGCTTTTTGCCATTGGGATGCATATATGCCTATCTGTTTTTGTACTGGGAGTGTGCCGCTCAGCATGCTCCCAGCACAGAGACCTGGGTCTCACCAAGCGCTATTAATGATCGGACCAGGAACTCACGATTCTGGGTCACCTAATTGGCGCTACCACAGTGATCAGTCACAGTGAAGCCTCTCTACTCACTCTGAAGAGAGAGATGTGTGTGTGTGTGTGTGATAATAAAATAAATGTTAAAAAAAAAAAATATATAAAATACCTAGATCAACGTTTTATCTAGGTCAGCGCCAGGGTTAGTGTTTGGGTCAAGTAAGGGTCAGTATATTTTGGGCAGGATCTTATTTAAAAAAAATAATTTAAGTTTAGTGTGTTTTTAGGTGGGACAAAAAAAGCGTGCATTGTTTCTGGGCCTGCACTACGGGCACAAATAACATACACATGTGGTATCGCTGCGAACAGGAGAATTTATTTTGGGTTGTTTGGTGGTAGGTTGTGGTTGTAACAAATGTACAGCTAAATTAAATATACTATTTTGTGACAGTTTTTTACTTTGATTTAAAAAAAAAAAAAAAAAAAAAAAATGGAGATATCCTTTTACCATTTACCACCAAATGAAAGACCAATTTGTCCTGGAAAAAAACAAGGTATACTCCACCAGGATGCACAAAGGAGTTGTGATGAGATATACGCTTTAACTAAAGCATGTCAAAGTTGCAAAAAATAACAATTTGTGCTTGGGCATTAACATTTGGTTTACCCTTAGGCTCGAAGGGGTTAAAGCAGGTTTAGGCACATTTTGCATGCATTTAGATGTTTCATATGTCTAGTTGGATCCTAAACACAGCAACACCTACCATAATGCAGGTAAACACGCAGTGTGAATGGCACCATTGAGAAACCATTACATGCATATAGAACTTTTCTGTAAGCAAGTATAAATGCAGGTTTGACTGTGCCTTTGTCAGTGGGATCTTCTTCTTCTTCTTCTTCTTCTTCTTCTTCTTCTTCTTCTTCTTCTTCTTCTTCTTCTTCTTCTTCTTCTTCTTCTTCTTCTTCTTCTTCTTCTTCTTCTTCTTTCTTCTTCTTCTTCTTCTTCTTCTTCTTCTTCTTCTTCTTCTTCTTCTTCTTCTTCTTCTTCTTCTTCTTCTTCTTCTTCTTCTTCTTCTTCTTTCTTCTTCTTCTTCTTCTTCTTCTTCTTCTTCTTCTTCTTCTTCTTCTTCTTCTTCTTCTTCTTCTTCTTCTTTTCTTCTTCTTCTTCTTCTTCCAGAACCAGGCAAATCCTAGTTGGCTATATTCTGTTGAGTGGGGAGGAGGCCCAGCTGATGGAAGTCATGACTGATGCCTGAATTGGTTTCTCTTAATGGTTATTACATTTATTTTTCTATCCTCTGCCGCCCCCAACTTTCTCCGCACCATAGAGAAGTTTAGGACAAAACCATACTGATGACTTTGGCCCCTTTCACACGTGCGGACCGTATGTCCGTTTTTTTTCATCCATCCGTTTTCGGATGAAAAACGAACATACATGTACCCCTATGGGATAGCGGGTGTCAGCGGAAGAACATCCGCTGACACTCGATATCGTCCGCCTCCGCTATGGTCTGATTCTTCAGATGGAGGAAAACCTTCTTTTTCCATCCGTCTGCAGATCGGATGAACGCGGACAGACAGTCAGTGTTCATCCGATTCCCCCATAGGGGAGAGCGGAGAACTGACAGGGCGGTCCCTGCACAGCCTGCAGGGACCGTCTTGTTATCCGCCGGCTCAGCGGGGATCAGCTGAGCGATCCCCGCTGAGCAGCGGATCTTCACGGGGCGGATCAATACGGATCCGCCCCGTGTGAAAGGACCCTTACTCTAGAGCTAACCATGACGTCTAGTTGCAAAACCCTCACATCTGACTGCTGTTTGGGTATAGCCTCCAGTTTATTGTAAGTCTGCGTTTTTTAGGTGTGATGCATTAAATGAAAATAGCTTGCTGCATCTTTAATGTGGTTTTATCAAAACACAGACAGCAGAACTTGGCTCCGCCCCTGTTCCCTCATAACTGGCTTTGATTGATGGCAGCGGGAGCCACTGCATCAGCAAAGCCTGTGAGACCAGGAGGTGAGGAGAGAAGAGCTGCAGACATTCACAGCGCTGGGTGAAATGAGGGCTCAGGTAAGTAAAAAGGGGGGTGGCTTAAAGGGGATACTGATGCCTAAACTTTCTTTACCATAATGCAAGGAATGCAACCATGGTAAAAAAAAATGTAGGCGTTATTATAACCACTTTTAAAGTGGAACTATACGCTCCTCGACTCCAGCGATGTGGTGTCCCTGAGCTCCCAGCCATTGACATCTTTGGGTGGCTGGCTTTCAGGTCTCAATTTGCTGCCCACTTTCATTGGATGGACAGAGATGACATTTGGTTTGGCATTAAGCCAAATTTAAGCTAGCTTCAGAATTGCCAGTTTCAAACGGAAGTCCAGGCACAAAAATGTCAAATATATTCCTCAATAATCACAAAGGATATAGACCTACTTTGTGAGCATCAAATGCCTTTGTAAACCCAGTTATTACCTTGTAATACTAGTAGTGACCTCATCACTGTGCTGTACAAGAGCAGAGCAGGTGCCCCCTGTAGGATGACTGTAGCTGCGGGGTTGATATAAGACCAGTCACCCTGTGCAAAGAGAGAGAGAGAGAGAGAGAGAGAGCAGCCGTGATTGCTATTTACTACTGGAAACTTACTCAGAGGCAACATTACTGCGCTATGCAAGCACACCAAGGTTTACGTATGAATACACATGACTTGTATCTAGAGAATATTTTCTTATACCTGAGTTCAGCTTTTACTATCTTGTAGTGTTCTGGGGTGCAGCTGCTGATGTCTGTGGCACACCAGGGATTGTAGACGCCTACGGTAGGTATATCTTGTAGTCGGTCACAGCAGCAAATCTGTAGCTGATAGAAATCTGTTACAAAGTTGTTGGCGTGACATGACCCCTAATGGCCCGTACACACGATCCGAATATCTTACCAAAACTGTCATCCGAGGAAGAATCGTACGATTTTCAGATAGTGTGTGTACACTACTTTCGACAGCCGATCACGACAGTTCATCCGATTTATTATCGATCGGACATGCACGAAAATTTTCCTCATGATTTTCATTTAGTCAGTCAAGTTGTCATCCGAAAATACAATACAAATGCATTACAACACATGACATCACTTACGATTTTTTTTTTTTTTTTTTCTTTCCCGTCGTACAAGAATTTTCGTGACTTTATTTTCCTATTCAATTTCTACTTGCGACTATTAAGCTAAAAAGGTTGTACGATATTCGGATGGTGTGTACGGGCCATAAGCCTTGTTTACAACTTTGCTAATGAAATGGTATACAGTATCATTGCTGTTTTAGATGTAAGTGGTGTTTTTATTTTTTCTTACTCGTATGTTTGAGTTGAGAATACACAAAAGCCTACATGGTTTTTCTTTTAGTGGTGTTTACCATTTTTTATTTTTTCCTAGAAGCCTGAAAGCCTATGTTCAAACGGCAACATGTACTGTTTTAAATTGGTGCACTGCGGCCCAGTATTGTGATCTACCTCCCGTGACCTCAGGTCATTTCCCCGATGTTCTGCAGGTTACCTCTGGCGGCCGCTGTGTTGTATTGCGGAGATTGAACAGGCCCTTAGATCTGTCTCTTCAGTTATAAAACAGGAATGCATTTTCTATGATCCGCCAGTGTTGTGCATTTTTATTTGTGTCAATTCATGCTGTTTAGAATGTGGCAACATATTTATGTATTTGATGTCGGCATGAAGACTTGTGGTATATATCAATAATGTGAAAGGTAGTTTGCTGTAATCATGTCTATCTTCCATGTGTTGCATGAAGGGAATGTATTGCTGATTCTTTTCATTAGGGCTTGCTTGAGCTAATGAGATCACACTAGTTGGCATAGCTATTTGATCTCACCCTAATAGGGGTGTCATGTCTTCTGTTCTATATCTAACTGCAGTGAGCTTACCCCTAAAAGGGAAACTATAGTCTTGGGATTCGTATACACTTGCGTTGCTCTCTGAAGAGCGATCTGCTTTTGGATTGCTAATTGGAGAGCATTTGACAGGCGGTGAGGAGGCATTGTATTGCCACCTCCACCACTTGTTGTTGTAACACCCTAAATGCCAGGCTACCACACCAACTGATTTCATTGCGCATGGTTGCTGTATGCCCCTATTCACTTGACTGGGTTGCATTTGGTGGCTGGTAGTGCCCGCCAAAAGTAACAGGTGGGGGAGTTTCTGTAGCAAAGCACCGCAGCATGTGTACACCCCCGGCCGCTGTCTTTCCAGCTAAAGGAGGAGTAGTTGAGAGGCTGAACCCTGCATGGTTTTACTGCCCCCCCCCCCCCCCCCCCCCAACTGCTAGTGTAAATTGTCCCTTAAAAGAGAACTATGGGGATTTTGCAGATTTTATACTTGTGTCCCCCCAGTCGGCTCTAACACCGAGTACCGAGCGTTCAAACACTGCTGATCGATTGGTTCTCAGAGCTTTCTGCTCTGCCCCCTCCTTGCTCACTGGAGCGCTGGGCTGTGGAGGGGGGGGGGGGGGTGTAAGCAGGCTGGCTCCGAGGCTGGACTAGTCCAGCCATGTGGGTGGATCCGGACTCCAGTGTCGCAATGTTTCCTGAGTCTGGACCGGCTCTGTGATAACAGCGCACTTCAGCTCGCTGTCTGCTGAAAATTGGTCACAGGAGTGCAGAACGAACTGCACTTCTGTGGTCCATAGGAGAAGCTTAGAAACGAGCTTTGGCTGTACTTCTCCTTTTTTAAAGCGGTTGTATACCCATTTAAAATTTTTTTTTTTTTTTTTTTTTGGTTAACTACCTGCAAGACAAAGTCATAATGAGCTAGTATGACTAGCATAATAGCTCATTATGCATCACTTACCTTAGATCAGGGCCCCGACGCCGTGTTCTTCTCCCCCTCCGGCCGCATCCATATCTAAACAGTCACCCGTCCGGGTATCGCCGATGCGGCGCTGTGATTGGCCTGAGCGGCGAGGACGTCGCTCCGCGCATGCGGGCAGGACACTTCTACTGCGGTGAGCCGCAGTTGAAGATGGGGATTAACCCTGTAGATGCACCGTTGTCTACGGCGCGCATGCGCCGTAGACAACGTTGTAAAAAATTATTTTCAAATATCTCCTAAACCGTGCAGGTTTAGGAGATATTTCTTGTACCTACAGGTAAGCCTTAATCTAGGCTTACCTGGTAGGTGCAAGTTGAATTTTAGGGTATACATCCCCTTTAAGGGTTTGGGGGGGGGGGGGGGGGGGTGTTGTGGGTTTTTTGTGATTTTGTAAAAGATCACCTTGTAAAACAACCCACTCAGTTTAAAATGGAAATCAAAGGCAAAACATTTGCGTGTAGATATAAGAAACATTACCTTATTTTCCCTTTTTTATAAGTGATACAATTCCCTTTGTTCTCAGCTGCATAAGAGCTGGGGGAGGAGAATCAACAGCACACTGATCTTCTTAGTGACGTGAATGGGTGTGCAAGGGGGGAGGGGGTGTCAGAACAAGTCTGATCATTGGAACAGGGCAGGCTGAGTTCCCAGCATAGCTAGTGAACTGACCGTGATGTATTCTGCTTAATGTGCTCAGTTTTTAATAGCAAAGCAGAGTAACTGGCAGGATCACCAAGGATTTCACACAAAAGAAGCAATACAAAGACAACAGGATACCTTTTCATACAAATACATGGTACAACAGACACATCAGGAATATAACATTTTGCGTTTACATATTCTTTATATACACTTACATTATTATACATATTGTGGAGAGTCAGCCTGTGAAAGGGTAATAACACAGTGCAAGTACTAACCTTTCAGGCCTGCTTATTAGGCACCTTGTCATAAAGGCGATGAGAGAGATGGCTGTTTAGCTATCGGAGCTGAGAGGAGTTTGAAGCTGGGAGGACCCATGTTTCCTATGACTTGATCCTGCTGGGTGAGCTCGCCTGAACTGGGACTTTGCTATGTTATATGCAGTGGCTGGGATGCTGAGCATTTATTAAAAGGACTGTCTTGTACTGCTAAGAAGAGCTTTTGTGCCTATAAAGACAAAGCCTGTCACATTTCTGTTGCTTTTTGCTGAATAAAGCCTTTTAAGTTGACTGAACTATCTCACAGCTGCTTGAGATTATATATATATATCTATCTCTCTATCTCTATATCTCTCTCTATCTAATATATCTCTCTATCTCTCTCTCTCACTCACACACTCACACACACACACACTCACACACACACACACACTTTACAGTTGTGCTCGTAAGTGTACATACCCTGGCAGAATTTAATTTGATTTCTTGGCCATTTTTCAGAGAATATGAATAACACAAAAACTTCACTCATGGTTAGTGTTTGGCTGAAGCCATTTATTATCAATCCAACTGTTTACTCTTTTTAAATCATAATGGCAACAGAAACTACACAAATGACCCTGATCAAAAGTTTACATACCCCAGTTCTTAATACCGTGTATTGCCCCCCCTTTAACATCAATAACAGCTTGGTGGATGAGGCTTTTTATCTTTGATGGTAAAGCGGCCCATTCCTCTTGGCAAAAGCCTCCAGTTCCTGTAAATTATTGGGCTGTCTTGCATGAACTGCACGTTTGAGATCTCCCTAGAGTGGCTCAATGATATTGAGGTCAGGAGACTGAAATGGCCACTCCAGAACCTTCACTTTATTCTGCTGTAGCCAATGACAGGTCGACTTGGCCTTGTGTTTTAAATCATTGTCATGTTGGAATGTCCAAGTACGTCCCATGTGCAGCTTCCTGGCTGATGAATGCAAATGTTCCTCCAGTATTTTTTTTTTATTTTTTTTTATTGATAACATACTGCATTCATCTTGCCATCCATTTTGACGATATTTCATGTCTTTGTAGCTCACACATCCCCAAAACATCAACGATCCACCTCCGTGTTTCACAGTAGGAATGGTGTACCGTTTCATCATAGGCCGTGTTGACTCCTCTCCAAATGTAGTGTTTATGGTTGTGGCCAAAAAGCTAAATTTTGGTCTCATCACTCCAAATGATTTTGTTCCAGAAGATTTGTGGCTTGTCTCTGTGCTGTTTGGCGTATTGTAAGTGGGATACTTTGTGGCATTTGCGTAGTAATGTCTTTCTTCTGGCGACTCGACCATGCAGCCCATCTTTCTTATAGTGCCTCCTTATTGTGCGTTTTGAAACGGCCACACCACATGTTTTCAGAGAGTCCTGTATTTCACCTGATGTTTGTGGGTCTTTCTTTGCATCCTGAACAATTTTCCTGGCAGTTGTGGCTGAAATTTTAGTTGGTCTACCTGACCGTGGTTTGGTTTCAACAGAACTCCTCATTTTCCACTTCTTGATTAGAGGTTGAACACTGCTGATTGGTATTCTCCATTCCTTGGATATCATATTTTTATATTCCTTTTTGTTTTATACAGTTCAACTACCTTTTCCCACAGATCCTTTAACAATTCTTTTGCTTTCCCCATGACTCAGAATCCAGAAATGTCAGTGCAGCACTGGATGAAAGATGCAAGGGTCTGCCAGGAGTCCAGAAACTCATTGACCTTTTATATACACACACTAATTACAAGCAAACAGATCACAGGGGAGGATGGTTACCTTTTTAATAGCCATTCAAACCCCTGTGTGTCAACTTGTGTGCATGTTAGCGCCAGGGTTTGTAAACTTTTGGTCAGTTTCTGTTGCCGTTATGACTTAAAAAGCGTAAACACAGTTGGTTGGTAATAAATGGCTTCAGCCACACTATCCATGAGTGAAAGAGGCTTTTGTGTTATCATTCATATTTTCTGCAAAAATGGCCAAGAAATCATAAATTCTGCCAGGGTATGTAATATGTAATTAAAATAGATCTTATTATTCAGACCAATTCCAGCCAACTGATTTAATAGTTATGCGTTGCATTCATTAAATATTTAAAGGGAAGTAAAGTAAAACCTTGGTTTGAGAGCGTTTTGCAAGACAAGCAACATTTTTTTTTTTTTTTTTTTTTTTTCATTAATTTTGACTTGATTACAAGTAGCGTCAAGTCACAACTGAGTATAAAAGAGAAGAGAGGTGCCTCCAAATGTAGCAATATGGTTACATTTAATGAAGGTACAACATTTAGAAACTCACATGGTTCATGATTAAAACAGTCGCATCTAAATATGCAGGCATCCGGGGTAATGCTGTCCACTGACCATCCCCCGCACCACCGGCTCTCACTGCTGTCAATCTGCAATAGCAACCGGGAAGACTACCCTGCAGTAGAGCGGTCTGAAAGTGAGGCTTGAAGAGCTCGTGGAGCGCAGTGTGGAAGGGATAACATTAATGGTGGACGGTCTATGTGGACAGCTTTAACCCAGATGCCTTCATACTTGGGTGTGCCTGTTTTAATCATCAACCATGTGAGTTTGCTAAATGTTGTACCTTCATTAAAATTCATATTGCTACACCTAGAGGCTCTTCTCTTCTCTTTTATACTCAGTTGTGACATGACGCTACTTGTATATAAAGACATCACTTGTATATCGTCAAAATTTATGAAAAAATGTTGCTCGTCTTGCAAAACGCTCTCTAACTAAGGTTTTACTGTACTTTTCTTTTTTTTCTTTTTTAATAGTTTTGAGTTGCATTCATTAAATATTTAATCAGTTGGCTGGAATTGGTCTGATTTATCCAGATTAAAACCTGTTATGTTTCTTTTGTAACGTGCCCACCCAAAACTGCCAGCAGCCGTTTCCATTAGCTTTTGTCATTTTTTTTTTTTTGTTTTTGTTTTTTTCCCTCTAATCTCTTTAATGCTGCTCGATTTTAGCCTTTGCTTCACATTTTTTATTTTAATAAAGCCAGAGTCGAAATCCAAATATTTCAGTTGCAACCCTGGAAGCAAGTCTGCCTTTTTTATGCGGTTATTAATCTTAGTGGTGAACTGGATTTGTCTGAATTATTATATTTAGCTTATTTAAGAGCATTCAAAACTGCAGTACATTATAAATTACATATTCTATATACATATGTTTATTTTATTGAAGACTAACTTAAGATAAGTTGTGTTTTTTTTTTTTTTGTTTTTTTTTCCCCCCCCCATGTATCGCTTGGTGGTTGGATTATGATCTGTAGGTCAAGAAGGTAAAGGAAGGTTAAAAAAAAAAAAAAAAAACTTTTAAATATATATTTTCATCAGGTATTTTTTATTTTTATTGCATTACTCCACCTTTTTATGCCTTTTCATAATGGTAGAAAGGAGAGTAAAACCAACCTTGTATTAGCTAATCTGTTTAATTCTGTCTGTACGGTGTTGGAAATGTTTCCTTTTGTATACAGTGAGAATTGCTCAGTCTTGCTTGTTGTCACAGCACGAGTCTACAGCTGCAGCCATTTTTCCATTCCAGCAAACAATTTTTTTTATTTATTTTTTTTCCTTTTTTGAGTACAGTAGATAATGCAAGAGCCAGTACAAACATAACTGAACAAGATGGCTAATGTGTATTCACAAAGTTGATTTTGCTTCCCTGTTTTTACACTGTCTAATTTCCTAAAAAGGCGGAGTAAGTTTTAGGGGCTTCACAGTATTAGTCCACATTAAATATGACTATATTAACCTCATTTTCTAACTTAAAAAAAATGTATAAAGGATGGAAAAAAAAAAATAAACAATTTTGAACGATATTCTTGATCTTGGGTCTGTAGTGAAATGAATGAGTTTCTTTTCATGTGGCTCAGATAAGACGTACTGTATTGTGCTTACTCCAGGATATTTTCAGATGTTTAGTGATATTACCCAGTGAGATCTGTTTGTGCATTCGGAGCTTGTGAATACGCGTTGTTCCTACTTACATTATGTATATTTGTCCAGATATGCAGTGTCAACATGACGCAGTCAGCTTTTTCACCTGTATAGATTATTGGGATACTATACTTGCACATCTTACTGTTGGCATTTTGTATATTTTTTTCTAAATCCAATATTTCACAATAAAATAAAACTTGATTTAAAAAAAATTGCCTTTTTTTTTTATGCTAATAATTTATGATTTTACATCTTAACCTTTTTTTATGATGGACTTGACTGTAAACTAGTGGTGCACTGAAACTTCGACCGCAGAAAACTCCGTTCAAATACAGCTCTGTGACGCACTGAGATTGCCGCTCTAATCCAGGCCCAGGCAGGCTGCATAACAGGCACTGGTGAGGCTACTGGGCACTGGTGAAACTGCATTGATCTCTTGTATCATGTCTGCTAGAGGTGCACCGAATGGAAATTTTGCTAATAGCAGTGTGTTTAAGTAAGAGATTGCAAACATGATACAAGAGATGGTTAGAGACTGCAGACTGCATTTTTCTTGAGCTTTTCTTGCACTGAAGGTGCCAATAATAACCAACAATACCTTCATATTTTAAATTGATGATAATAAAGTCGAAAATAAAATATGCATACATACACAATTAAAGTGAAGCTCCACACAAAGTGGAAGCTTTGTTTGTCTGACCCCCTATGCTGCCACATTTGGCACCTTTTTTGTGGAGGAGCGGGTACTTGCTTTTGACAAGTACCCCCTCCTACTTCTGGCTCAGGCTCCACTGCCTGTTTCCCCTCAGTCAAGATGGCTTGTGTGATGACACCATTGGGTTCCTGGACAGGTAAGTGCCCTTATTAAGTCAGCAGCTACAGTATTTTTAGCTGCTTACTTTTAATCTTTTCTGAAGGTGCCTGGAGCTCCTCTTTAACCACTTCAATACAGGGCTTTTAAAACACCCTTCCTTACCAGAGCACTTTTTGCGATTCGGCACTGCGTCGCTTTAACTAACAATTGCGCGGTCGTGCGACGTTACACCCAAACAAAATTGACGTCCTTTTTTTCCCACAAATAGAGCTTTCTTTTGGTGGTATTTGATCACCTCTGCGGTTTTTATTTTTTGCGCTATAAACAAAAGAAGAGCGACAATTTTGAAAAAAAAACACAATATTTTTTACTTTTTGCTATAATAAATATCCTTTTTTTTTTTTTTTAAAAAAACTATTTTTTTCCTCAGTTTAGGCCGATACGTATTCTTCTACATATTTTTGGTAAAAAAAAATCGCAATAAGCGTATATTGATCGGTTTGCGCAAAAGTTATAGCGTCTACAAAATAGGGGATAGATTTATTGAATTTTTTTATTTATTTTTTTACTAATAATGGCGGCGATCTGCGATTTTTTTTTTTTTTTTTTTTTTATTTTTTTTTTTCGTGACTGCGACATTGCGGCGGACACTTCGGACACTTTTGACACATTTTTGGAACCATTCACATTTACACAGCGATCGTTGCTATAAAATTGCAATGATTACTGTGTAAATGTGACTGGCAGGGAAGGGGTTAACTCTAGGGGGCGCTGGAGGGGTTAATGTGTTACCTAATGGGAGTGATTCTAACTGTGGGGGGCGGGGACTCAATGGGAGGAGACCGATCATGTGTTCCTCCGTACTGGGATCACATGATCTGTCTCCTCGCCGCTGACAGGACCGTGGAGCTGTGTGTTTACACACACAGCTCCCGGTCCCGTTGTTTTAACGGGCAATCGCGGGTGCCTGGCGGACATCGCGGCCGCCGGGCACCCGCACCGGGTCCCGAGCGATGCCGCGGGCGCCCCCAGGCGGCCGGGAATCCGAGGACGTCATATGACGCCCACCCAGGGTGGTAGATCCACCTTGTGGGCGTCATATGACCATGAAGCGGTGTTGAAGTGGTTAAGGTGTTATTTTACCTTTTTCATGAATGCTCTGCATTAAGGTAAAAAAAAAAACCTGTGTCACAGGACCCACCCCAGCCCCCCATTCTTACATGAGCCGATCTTGATCCAGCAATGTACCCGAGAGCAGCAGCTTTGTCTTCTCTCTCTCTCTCCCTACTCACAGGGCAGATTGATAGTGGAATGGATGGGCAGGGCCAGTGCTGTTTGTGCCTATAGACTCAGACAGCACAGCTTGGAATTGAGCCTGCCTGAGTGCCCCTATAGGAAGCAACTTTGTATGGGGCACTCGCCAAAGAGGTGGAGCCAGGAGGGGATCTCGGAAGAGGAGGAGCTGGGCTCCTCTGTGCAAAAACATTGCACAGAGCAGGTACCTGTTACCTTCTCTTTAAATCTAAAAATGAAAGTCAGGAATAATTTGTGGTATTAAATATTCAAGTATAGAGTCCAGGTATCTGTCACTGGATTGAAGTTCACTCATGTACTGTGGACCAACACGGGCAGAACCAGCAAGGGTATTGTGCCTCTGTCAATTCAAGGGTTAAAGCCTCCCACAACACCACACGCTTAAAATCAGGGAGGATCCGACAGCATCGGGCAACATGAAATAAACTGTGACGGTGTAGAGATGCATTGTTACAGGTACTCCTCACTTAACGACCAGGTCATTAAACAAATTGGTTGTTAAATGAGGAGCCACAAGTAATCAATATTTTAAGAATTCTTAACTACTGTATTGTGGAAAAAGTCTAAACACAACTCCAGTTCAAAAACATTGTTTTAATTTGCACAAGTACAGAACAAAAACGAAATGCTGTACAATACAATGATGTATAGCACGTTGTTTGGGTGAGGAGAGCTGGTTGTATGTCCAAGTGGTCGTTAAGCAAGGAGTAAGTGTATCTTCTCATCTTTTTTTGAATAAAACAAAGTATCCACTTGTAAATCTGCAGAGATTGACATGCATGTAGCACTGGAAACCCACAAAGGTCGCAGGAGAAGGCTGGGACAAAACCCATCAGACATAGTCATGAGTACAGCCCCCCCCCCACTACTATTGGACAGTGAGAACAACCTGCACACAGACCAAGTGTGCAGGTTGCAAAAACAAATAAAAAATGTCTGGCATGTTTGTGGACCCCAAGGTGCCAGATCAGATGAACATCGATGCAAATTAATGTACAACTGCCCACCATAAAGATTGCAAGGGTCTCAAGTCTGGGAGAGGGCAGAGCAGCACAAGCCAATCCGGTGTGAGCATGCTGATGGAAGGGATTGGTGACATGACCTCATCGGTCTGCTGCTGCTCATGTCACTGTCCAGTTGGAGGCTGGGGGAGCGGCAAGTACTCTAGGTGAAAGGGAAACTAAAGCAGTGAAAAAATCAGCTCCCCTCCCAGACAAGACTGTTCTTTGTTGCAGAGCTGTGTAAATCTCCGGACTGGGTGGACAGGAATAACTATCTTTTGGCAGGTAAAGCAGCTTTGCATATATGTATTTAGAGTTCAGATTTTATTTGTATGTTTTCTGTCCCCTTTAGCTGCATCCCTGTTGATTCTCTAATGCAGTGATTCTCAACCATGGTTCTGTGGAACCCTAGGGTTCCTCCAGAGGTTGCTAGGGGTTCTTTCAGCATTGGCCCATGTCTGCATCTTGGATAAGTTCCCACCGACACCATTGATCTTTTTAGTTATCTGTAAGGAGGTAATTCTTCCCAATGACCACAAATGTAGGGACCATTATTCCCACTGTCCATCACACTAATGTATCATGAGTTGTAGATTTAAATTTGTTTGCAGGGGTTCCCTGAGACTCTAACTATTTCAAGGGTTCCTCTGTGTTGAAAAGGTTGAGAAAGGCTATTCTAATGGTTACCTGCCCTAGGCCCCACTTAGTTATGAGTTTCCAGGACCTGGTGAATTGCTGCTGGTCTGGCTGGTGTTGCAGAGTAGGTCATTTTCCTCATTCCTGTTCCCCTGGTGAGCTGGATGCTGTAGGTCTTGGTCTTCAAGCCAAGTCCAGAAGTAAGGATTCCTGGATGGTTCTCCACCATATTTTCTGAAAAGAAGGTCTTGAGCTGTCGTCTGATACAATTAATTGTGTGCTTCTCCTGGTCTAAGGTTTGGTTGAGGGTTGAGAAAGTGATCCACAAATTGTAAGGGGTTGCTTTTTGTAAGATTGACCAGGTCATGGTGTTGTGATTTAAACTTCATGGTATAGTAAAAATTAATTCTGAGGATGGAGCATATTAGGGCTTTTCATGTGTAGTAATAGGCTTGATGGAGAACATGGGCTTGACCCACCTATTCCCCATTTGTAGTACTTCAGTACCCATTTAGGAAAAAAAAAGGCACACTTCTATTTCTTGTGTTTGGCCGGGTCCAATAATTTCACAGATCCTTTTCCTGTAGCGTGAGGATCCTAAAGGCTGAGAAGAGTAATGCAAAGTAATTGTGTGCCAGCACTCATCAGCGCCCTGTCCAGAGAAGAGGGTGAAGCCTTGATCTGCTGTATTGAGGGGGTTAAATGATGGTAGGTGTTATTCAACCCTTAATAGGAGCAGCACCACATCTCTGGATGGGTAAGTCTTTGAGGGAATGTTGCTGGAGATCAGATGAGTTTTTTTGCCACTGCCATTGTTTTCCTGTCCAATACGGGTAGGGATGCACTGATACCAGATTTTTAAGAATAAGTACGAGTACCGATACATTTTATCAAGTACTCATCAATACCTATTTTTTTTTCATCTGGTGCGCATGTGCTTTGGACAGGCATGTAGTGTGATTCCTATCCGAATCACATGCAGTTTGCCGCACCATTCCTGTGTGAACCAAAGCTGAAGTAGTGCCATAGTGATCTAGATATGAATGATGGATAAGCTCCAGTCACTGTGTAGTTCATCTTTTAACACAAAAGTCCTGGGCTGGTGGTGATGATGATAAATGTCCTCTCCACCTCCTCCCCAATCTTTGTATGTAGCGGGGGTCTGGTCGGAGTCACCAATGGGGGTATAATGTGTGTATTCTCTGGAAGTGGAGCAATCTGTGCCAGGATTTGGAGGCAACTCTTACCAGATCTACTTCCCTTTGCCGGGGGTGGGGTTGTGGCCTTGTTGCCTCGGAGGGATCTGCTGGGGCTTTGAGTTGGCAGCTGTTGAGGAGTGCTAGAAGTGTCCCCGGGCCCAGAGGATCCGTGGAAATGGATGGTGGTGGAGCTGGAGCTGGAGCAAAGGCCATGTGACAAAAGCCTGGCATACAAGTGTGTCACTCCATGACCAGCTGGCACTGACAGCCAGAGGGAGAGGAGTGATGTCACCAGGGTTTACCCATCATGTGCTCCGTACACGGCACAGCTGGCTACCTCCCATCACTGTACACATGATCCCATCCTGCATGTTAACCCCTCGGCTCCCGCCTCCGATCATCACTACTCCTCTTCTCGCTGACTGCTCTGGGATTAGAAGTATGGGGATCTCCTCTCCCCCTCTGGGTCCAGGCAAAAAGTTAACCTTGGTTTCACACAGGAGCAGTGTTGGGAAACTGTATGTGATTCGGTCAGGAATCGCACTGCATTCTTCACTAAATTACGTGATATCTTTTTTTGCAGGGCGATTTGAGCCCATTTATTTTATATGGGCTCAAATTGCACCGCACAAAAAAAGGGTTTTGCTGGCATGACTTTTTTTTTTGTTTTGTTTTTTTTCAATTAACTGTTTTATTAATCATAAAAGCAAATAAATGAACATAGCGTGAATACTGTTACATTGGTTTCAGCATGACAGTAGTTATACCAGTACTTATCTGTCGATAAGAAATATTTAAGTAACAAACAAGTCAGTTTTAGCAGTATATAGAGACTATTATGTATCAAAATAGAGCACACTACAAATTGCTCCAGAAGCCAGGAATGAAAAGAAAGGATATAAGTAGTAAAGATAGGTAAGATAGGGAAAGACAGGGGGGGGGGGGGGGGGGGGGGGGGATGGTGTGGCTCGGCCATCAGCTCATGGCGGATCCTCTTGTCTGTGCCAATCTTCCCATACTTTATCGTGTGCCTCAATTCTATCCATTTTTTCCATCAATTCTATATCTTTTATTCTGGCGTATGAGTCTGCACGGGAGGGCGTGGCCTGTCGTTTCCAATGGAGGGCAATCGGGCATCTTGCTGCTAAGTAAATTTTTGGAGTGTTTGGGAATCTGTGGGGGCAATAGTCCCAGTAAGAATAATTTTGGGGTTTTGGGGATCTGCGTTCCCGAAAGATTCAAGAGTAGTTGCTGTGTTTCCCCCCAGAAAGGTGTTATCTTAGGGCATGTCCAGTAAATATGGTATAGGGTGCCTTTCTCCGCTAGACAGCGCCAGCACCTGTCCGAACTGGAGGGATATATGGCATGTAATTTATCTGGTGTCAGGTACCAAAAGTATAAGATTTTGTAAGTATTCTCTTTGTAGAGCGTGCAAAATGAGCTTTTTGCTGCCTGCGACCAGATCGTTTGCCAAGTAGTTTCTGAGAATTCCTCTCCTATTGCCTTCTCCCAGCGAAACATGTATGCATGTTTCCCTTGGCTAGAGAAGGAGTAGTCATTTAATATCTGATATATGTCTGAGATGAGACCTTAACGTGCTGATTCCTCCAGTATTATGGTCTCAAATGGCGTAGGTGCTAAAAATTGGAGAGTTGGGTCAAAGGTCTGGGCATAGTGTCTGATTTGTAAATACCCGTAGAACACCTGGCGGGAAAAGTCCAATTTCTTCTGGAGTTCAGCGAACGAGTGCATTCTGCATGTGCAGGGGTGCACCAGGTGGCTGAAATGAAATAGATTCTGCGATGCCCAGGGCGAGGACATCTGGTGCGTGAGACCTGCAGGCATTCTGGGGTTATACAGGAAGGAGGTCAAAGGTGACCTCTCAGAGCACAGGTTATGTGTTTGGGCGAGCCTGCGCCACAGCTTTTTAAGATGGAGCATAGGGCCCAGAAGTCTGGTCGGTTCCACCTCCACGTTTGCGTTCCAGAGCAGGCTATTGGGGTATATGGGGGCAATCCATAATTTTTCAAGTTCAGTCCATCTATTGTAGGATCTTTGGGGGAACCAGGAGGTCAAGGCGCGCAATTGGGCAGCTTCATAGTATCTGGTCAGGTCTGGGAACGCTAGTCCTCCCGCTGTTCGGGCTGCTGTTAGTACTGAACTTGGGACTCTGTGCCTCTTATAGTTCCACACAAAACGTATCAGGTCGGCTTGGAGTTTTCGCAGATCTGTATAGGGGATTGGTATGGGTAGTGTCTGGAAGAGGTATAGAAGTTTGGGGAGAATGGTTATCTTACTAGACGCCACCCTCCCCAACAGGGAAATGTGGTGGACTTTCCATTTCTGCATAAGGTCCCTTATAGACCGGAACAGGGTTGGAAAATTAGCTCGGTATAAAGTGGCATAGGACTGGGTTATATGGACCCCTAGATACTTTAAAGCCGTTGTCCTCCAGTGGTAGGGGAAACAGCTCTGTAAGTGTTGTACCTCTGCATTTGGGATGTTGATGGGGAGGGCTTCTGATTTAGCTGCATTTATTTTGTAGCCAGATAGGGACTTGTAAAGATCGAGTTCGGCATGCAAGTTGGAGAGTGAGGTTCTGGGATGGGTCAAGGTAAGTATGACGTCGTCCGCGAAAAGTGTGATTTTAAATTCCCGATCGCGTACCGGGAATCCCCGGATATCCGGGTTTCTACGAATGGATGCCGCCAAGGGCTCAACACACAGCGCGAAAAGTAGCGGTGAGGGCGGGCACCCCTGGCGGGTCCCATTCGTTGTTGGAATGGCGGAAGACAAAGCAAAGGGGGTCTTGGCCTGAGATGTTGGGTTAATATATAAGTGCTGAATGGCCCTTAGAAAGGGCCCCCTAAATCCCATATGTTTTAACGTGGCGAACAGGAAAGGCCAGCTAAGGCGGTCAAAGGTCTTTTCAGCGTCTAGTCCGAGGACCAAGGTCTCCAGGCCTTCCCTGTTCGCCACATCAAGTCGATTATTCGCCTAGTGTTGTCCCCTGCTTGACGTAAGGGGACAAACCCCACCTGATCTTTATGTATCAGGGAGGGCAGTATCATGTTTAAGCGCATCAAAAGAAGTTTAGTAAAAAAAATTTAAGTCAGCGGTCAATAGTGCAGTTGGCCTGTAGCTGGCGCATAGTGAGGGGTCCTTGTCAGGTTTGGGGATCAAAGTAAGGAATGACCTTTGCATGTCTGAAGGGATGGGGGTTTGCTGGAGGAAAGCATTATATAATATACACATGTGTGGGAGGAGAATGGGGAGGAATGATTTATAGTATTCATAGGGAAGGCCATCGGGGCCGGGGGATTTATGTGTGGGCAGAGTTGAATAGTGGCTGAGAGTTCTTCTTCTGTGATGGACATGTTAAGGGATAGGAGGTCTGAGGGTTGGAGTTTCGGGATGTCGCTCTGTTCCAGATAGCTGTGTAAGCGGTCAGGCAAGTCAGGGGGTAGAGGAGCATGTGGGATCTCCGGATCACCATATAGAGCCATGTAGAACTCTTCGAAGGTATTAGCTATGTCTTGGGGGTGAGAGAGAAGGTTGCCCGTCCTGTTTTTTATCTGGTGAGGAGTGGCCGCGTGGGACCGTTCGGATAATTTGCGAGCCAGTAGAGAGTGGGCCTTATTCCCCTTATCATAATATATTTGTTTCATTCTAAGAAGTGCTTTCTCTACCTGGCCCATTGCAATGTCACGGAGCGTCGTTCGCAGGCAGATCATTTTTTTCAGGAGGGGTAAGGTGGGTGAGGATTGTAGTCTGAGCTCTAAGGCCCTGAGGTCCTTCTCGGCTTACTTTTTAGTGGCTGCTGCGTTCTTTTTAAGGGCCGAGGAGACCGCCATGCAGCGTCCTCTAAGGACTGCCATGTGGGCTTCCCACAAAGTGGAGGGGGATATGTCAGGGGTGTTATTTTCCCGGAAGTACTGTTGAAGGGAAGTTTCCAGTTCTGTTCTGGAAGGAAGATGCTGGAGGAGAAAATTGTTTAACTGCCAGTGGCATGGTTTATGGGAAGGTGTTCCTAATTCTAGGGTCATGACCACAGGGGCATGATCAGACCAGGAGATCGGTAAAACTTGAGCTGTCTTGGTAACGCGAAGTGTGGCGTTGTTAGTGAAGAGGTAGTCGATACGGGAGTGTGTCTTGTGAGGGGCCGAGTAGAAAGTGTATTGCCTGTCACCAGGATGTAGGGTGCGCCATGTGTCAAATAGAGCATATCGTCTGGTGACACTGCGGAAGAGTTTTGCATCTCTGGCGGCGCGGGACTGTGGGTCCAGTGGGCTTATCCCCACCGAATGATACAAGTTAAAGTCCCCTCCGACTATCAAATAATCTGGCAAATATTTTGGTCAAAAATGTATTTGGTTGGTACTGGGGGCATATACAGTGCAAAAGGTGATCGCTTGCGTTTGCCATTGACCTCGCAAAATTATGTGTGTATCCAGTGTTCCAGTGGATCTATATAGGACTCGGAGCAGGTGAAGGGGGCGCCACGCTTGAATAGAAATAATATCTGGATGTACTGTCTGGACGCAAAAGTGAAAGAGTCCCCCTTATTAAAATGTGTTTCCTGGAGCATGACTACGTCCGCCCCAGAATGCCTGAGTTCCCTGAGTGCCAGGTGTCTTTTTTTTGTTTGAATTTAGCCCATGGACATTAAGGGTCGGGATTTTAGCCATTGTCGTGTGTGTGTGTGTGTGTGTGTGTGTGTGTGTGTGTGTGTGTGTGTGTGTGTGTGTGTGTGTGCATGGTGATACTTATCTGATCCCGCCGCAAGATTGTTCCAATGCTCGGGGAAAATGGATGTCCATCCTGTAGTCCGAACCACTTATCCGCCAGGAGCTCATGGCGAGCCAGGAAGGTGTGATGGGAGACAGAGAGGGAAGAAAAGTATAGAAGTTAGACATACATTTACATATAAGCAATATAAAACTGAACAGTATAGTAGAGCCCCGGGTATTAACTGTCGTCCGGGGCTCAAGAAGTTCCAGTAGGTCCTCCCGGTCTGGTCCCAAAGGGGGGACTCACGCCGGGGGGGACATAGAGAACATCAATAATTTGGAAACAAGCACCATAACAAATTGTCGGTGGAACTCTGGTAGGGTGTTCCCCTGGGGGGGGGGGGGGGGACTAGTAACTGGAAAGGTAGCTGGTCTCCATCAAAAGACCCAGTAAACAAGGTAAACATTAGGCTGGGGGCCTAGGGGGGCCCAACTTAAGCTGATGGGTGGGTCAATAAAGTCAGGGGGAGTTTGATGCTTTTGGTGTGGCGATAGTTATAGAGAAAGAGGGGGCCGACATCCATCAGCCGTGCTTGGATTTGGCATGTCCGCGGGGGGAGTCCTGGCCCCATGGGCGCCTGGCCGGTGGGATTTTCTGCACTAGCATGACTTTTTGAAGTCGGCATATGCCGCTAATATCAGCTATAATTTGCAAACCAGGATTTTGCCCGTCAAACTCACAGCAGGTCGCAACAGTTACATGCGTGGCCTGGACTGAGCAGGAAATGGACTTTGGACGTACCGTGTACAACCTTGGTTCCTAACTGGCTAGACATAAAATGAAATCCTTTAGGTCCTATAGCAAACCACAACCAGACTCTATAGTTCTTGCTATCGCATACAGTGTTCTCAAACCTGTGCTAGTGCCTTGTAGCAATGTGTCTTTGTGGAATATTTTATTGATTTAAGTAGCTAGATTTCTGAGTGGAGATCTACAAAACCTATATTGTTGGTGTAGCGACACATTTCTTAATTGTACACCACAGGGTTGGGGCAATACATATACTGGAAATGAGCATACAGACACAAATATCACTAAAAACTTGAAGATCCAGTGATCCAGTGATTCCGAATGTGATAAAAAAAGTGCAGGGATTTTTATTTTTTATACCTGCTAAATTGTGAGTACCGGTCTGTACAATTTTAATGTAATAAACGTGTAATAGGAAATTACATTATGTACATTATCATGTGCGTCCGCAGAACTTTTTTCAGTGGGGGGCATCATTTTAGGGTCACCCATGCACCGCCCCTTTTCGACAATGTCATTTTCATGGTCAGAGACTGCAGACGTAGTACAGTCCCTAGGATAAGTAGTGGATGATGGCCGACAGGCTCTCTTAACAGACATAGCGAAACTACAGCTGGACGATCACTCACTCTGGATTCCCCGGGGGGTGACTCTGGTCAGTAGTGTAGCATGTCTGTACCCTGGTAGTGACTCAGTCTTTCTCTCTCTGGTGGTGCTGGGCAGCGTGGCTCTCTCTCTGGTGGTGCTGGGCAGCGTGGCTCTCTCTCTGGTGGTGCTGGGCAGCGTGGCTCTCTCTCGGGCTTCCGCCCAGCGCACTCCTCGTTCTTTGTCCTGTAGCACTCTCTCCCTCAGCTTTTTTCCAGCCTGCAGTCTCTCAATCTCTCTTGATCGAGCTGTAGCCTCCTCCCTATGGAAAATGGGGCTGCCAATCTTTGGGACTACATGTCCCATGATGCTCTCCTCTCCTAGTCTCCATTGATTGGCCCTCAGTTATGGCCAATAGGGAAGGAACGGAGCGGGGAACCTGGTGAGAGCTGACGTTTCTTCTCCCTTACAGGAGAAGGGGGGGCGAGCGGGGGGAAACCTGACAAGCCCGAAGCTCGCCTTTCTCCTGTCACAGCGCCGCCGAGTTCTCTGCTGGACTGAGCAGGGAAAAGAGCCAAAGTCACACTACACTGATGGGGGGGGCTTGACAGGACCTTGTTGGTGTCACCCCATTGGCCGCACCCCGATAGCGATGCAACTGTGCTGAATTTAAGATCCGATCCCTGATTCCAGGGGGGGGGCCTTGCCACTACCCGCGGACGCCCATGTACATTAAAGTGGTGTTTCCACCAAAATGACAACATTATCTGTATTAACATAAAATCTGACAAAAAAAAAAAAATTGGATTAAAAAAAAAAAATTCACTTACCTATTTCTCCCTGTTGCTAGGTGGCCCCACGAAATCTGCCTCTTCCTCAGCCCGGGCTAGAAACGTCACTTCCCCTCGGCAGTCAGTCGACACGTGACAGATCCCAGATGACTGTGCGGCGTATCACGATGTGCGGTGCCGCTCGCACTTGCGCAGTGGGTGCCTGGCTGTGGCGTCACAGTAAGGATGCCGGCAACCGCGAGCGGAGCTGGGAACGAGGGGGGGCATCGTTCCCCCGCATCGCTGGACCCTGGGACAGGTAAGTGTCCGATTCTTAAAAGTCAGCAGCTGCAGTATTTGTAGCTGCTAACTTTAAAAAAAAAAATTTGATGGGCCCTCCTCTTTAAGTATGTTTATTTGCATAACATCCTGCAAATGGTCTGTGCATGGCCAGCCGGCCAGGCCAACTGATTCTGGAAGTGTCTGTGGATTCCATCAATGGTGTTTGCTGATGATCTGCTATTAAAAGCCTGGAATCATCCTAGTGATGCTTTGTTGATCTCTCTAATTGGGGATCAACACAATCTGGTAAGAGGCTCATTCATGTGGTGAAGGGCTCAAGGACATGTGTGCTTTTTGAAGAATCGTGCATCCTGTTGGTGGAAGTCTGGAATTTCTTTTTTACCTTTGTCTGAAAATACTTTTTTCATATTGATTTTTTATCACAACATTTGGGAATCACTGGACTTTTACGTTTTTAGGGATGTTTGTGCTTGTATGCTCATTTATATTTTGTGTATATAGTTGATATCATCTGGTATTCTGGTGAATTATAAGTGCAGCTCTAGACACGTAAAGGGATGGACCGTATCAACAACAATACACAGGTAGGCCGTTGCGTACCACGGCCTACCAATGCTCAATTGGTACGAAGGGGCCCAAAGTGTGCCAAGAAAACTTACCCAACAACCACCAGCCTGAACCGTTGATACAAGGCAGGATGGATCCACGATTTCATGTTGTTTACGCCAAATTCTGACCCTACCTTCTGAATGTTGCAGCTGAAATCGAAACTCACAAGACCAGGCAATGTTTTTCCAATCTTCTATTGTCCAATTTTGGTGAGCCTGTGTGAATTTTAGCCTCAGTTTCCTGTTCTTAGTTGACAGGAGTGGCACCCGGTGTGGTCTTCTGCTGCTATAACCCATCTGCTTCAAGGTTCAATGTGTAATGCGTTCAGAGATGGTATTCTGCATACCTTGGCTGTAATGAGTGGTTATTTGCGTTATGGTTCCCTTTCTATCATCTCTGCCTATTCCCCTCTGACATCAACATGGCATTTTTGTCCACGCAACTGCCACTCACTGGATATTTTCTCTTTTTCTGACCATTCTCTGAAAACCCTTCAGAGATGCTTGTGTGTGAAAATCCCAGTAGATCAGCATTTTTTTTTAAAGCGTAACTCCACTTTTATTGAGAAACCCCCCCAGGTGATCTGTGTACATTAAGCGAATTTTAACAAACTTTGTTGCAGATTCCAACCTTTTGCTATTCTGAAGAAATCCCTGTGTGTTTGTCTGTGCCTCGGTTCTGAGTGGGTCTAATAGGAGTGGTTTCATAATTATCAGTCAGGTGTGGCAGCTATTGAAAATATCTCACCAAAAATGACATTTTTGTTACAGGGGATGCCTCAAATCTGACTTGCATCTTAGGCAGACTTCTGGGAAATTTGGTGAGCCAATCACACAAGCAGGAAATTGTTTCTGGGGAGTGGTCAGTACACATTCTGTTTACAGAACAACTCGCAATATTGCTTTGCATTTATAGAAAATTACAGCGGCTGCAGATTGAAAAGGAAAGCTAATTCTTAATAGCATTCAATTACAATATGACTTGTATCGCAATTGTACATGCTATATTATTTTTTCTTTATTTGCTTTTTTTGTTTCCCATGAAAGTGAAGTTACCCTTTAAATACTCAGACCAACCCATTTGGCACCAACAACCATGCCACATTCAAAGTCACTTAAATCCCCTTTTCTTCCCCATTCTGATACTGTATAAACTTCAGCCCTCTTCACCACATCTAGATGCCTAAATGCATTTTGCTGCCATGTGATTGGCTGATTTACAATTTGTGTTACCAGTTGAACAGGTGTACCTAATAAAGTGTCCTGTGAATATATATAGGGGCTCGGGTTGAAGTGGTTATACTAGGATCCTGATGCCATTCTATTCTGTAGGCAAAGTGATCTGAGCGACTATACAGCCGCTTCATCACTTTTGCAGGTGGCACTGTCACTGTTACCGGCCTCTCCAGCCCCATTGTACCAATGCAACTGCTCTGGTCACATTCCCTATGAAGAGTGGAAGGAATGGACATTCTTGCCCCTCTTCCATGATGTCAGAAATCTGGTCTCCGGCTTGGACAGCATCTGATCAAACCGCTCTCGGTTTGATCAGATGCTTTAGAAGCCAGAGGAGAGATCTGGGGTCTAAAAGCAATAAAGTTGATCCTAATAACAAAAGCTACAGTGTAAAAAAATGAATTTAAATGAAAGAAAAATTCTTTAACCACTTCCCGACCGCCTCACGCCGATGTAAGTCGGCAGAATGGCACGGCTAGGCAAAACCACGTACCGGTACGTGGTCCTTTAAAAGCCTAGCCGGGGGGCGCACTCGCGACCCGGTCGGGAGCTCCGTGACCACAGCCGCGGGACCAGTGGACCCGATCGCCGATGGTGTCCCGCGATTGGGTCACAGAGCTGAAGAACGGGGAGAGGTCTGTGTAAACAAACTTCTCCCTGCGCTTCCTACACTGCCTGTCATTGATCGGCTGTTCCCTGTCATCGGTAAAGCTGATCAATGACGTCAGACGTCAGCCCCGCCCCCTAATGTAAAAAAACACACACATGTCACAGACCATAACCCCTCCCCTCCCCCTAGTGGTTAACTCTTTCACTGCCACTGTCATTTATACAGGAATCAATGCATTTAAATAGCATTGATTGCTGTATAAATTACAATGGTCCCAAATATGTGTCAAAAATGTCCGATGTGTCCGCCATAATGTCGCAGTCACAATAAAAATCACTGATCGCCGCCATTACTAGTAAAAAAAAAAATATTAATAAAAATGCTATAAAACTATCCCCTATTTTGTAAACGCTATAACTTTTGCGCAAACCAATCAATAATCGCTAATTGCAATTTTTTTTTTTTTTACCAAAAATATGTAGAAGAATACGTATTGGCCTAAACTGAGGAAAAAAAAATGTTTTTTTATATATTTTTTGGGGATATTTATTATAGCAAAAAGCAAAAAATATTGAATTTTCGCTCTATTTTTGTTTATAGCGCAAAAAATAAAAACCGCAGGGGCGATCAAATACCACCAAAAGAAATCTCTATTTGTGGGAAAAAAAGGACGCCAATTTTGTTTGGGAGCCACGTCGCACGACCGCGCAATTGTCAGTTAAAGCGACGCAGTGGCGAATCGCAAAAAGGGGCCTGGTCCTTTGGCTGCCAATTGGTCCGGGGCTGAAGTGGTTAAAGCACCCCGCCACCCTGTGTTTAAGCACAAATGCAAAAGTGCGCATAGGTCCCGCATGCATATGTAAACAGCGACCGCACTACACATTTAAGATATTGCTGTGATCGTCAGAGTGAGAGCAATAATTTTAGCGCCTGACTTCTGTGTAACTCTAAACTGGTAACCTGTAAAGGCTTTTAAAGCGTTGCCGATGGTTAATTTAATGTACCATAGTTTGTCGCCATTTTACGGGTGTGTGCAATTTTTAAAGCGTGACATGTTTGGTATCTTTTTACTCGGCGTATTATCTTTTATATTTTACCAATAAATTGGCTATTACATTTGTGTTTGTGTTTCATGAATTTCATAGAAGTGTTTTTTTTCCAAAAATTTGTGTTTGAAAAACCTCAGCACAAATATTGTGCGATGCAAAAAATTCCAACATCTACCATTTTATTCTCTAGGGCTTCTGCTTCATAATATTTGGGGATTCTATGTAATTTCCTAGCAAAAATAAAAATGCAGGTTTTTACATGTATGCGAGAAATGTCAGAATTGGCCTGGGGGGGGGGGGGGTTAAGGAATTCATGCAAGGAATTCATTCATCAAGATTAAAAATAATAATAATAATAATAAAAATAATAATCTTGCCTTCTTAACCATTTGATTATAACCTTTACAGAAGTAGAATTTGCATTTAATAGTATAACCACTAGATGCTGCTGACACAACATGAACATACAACAGTAACTCATAGCGGTATCGGCACAGCCTTTCATCACACTCTTGCTGATATTACAAAATGCAGAACCTAGAAGCAGAGAGTATAATAATATGTCAGATTTCAGTTATTAGTAGCACTATTATTTCTCCCCTGGTCTATTGTGTATATTATATTTATACAAGTAAATATGAATAAAGTATTTGGCTGTAACATAAAATGGACTTGAAACTGTGACCCAGGGGTCTCAAACTGGTGGCCCTCCATCTGTTGCGAAACTACAAGTCCCATGAGGCATTGCAAGGCTGATAGTTACAAGCATGACTCCCACGGGCAGAGGCATGATGGAACTTGTAGTTTTGCAACAGCTGGAGGGCCGCCAGTTTGAGACCCCCCTATGCTTATTCTGCAGGATTACACAAACCTGAGATTAACGCTAAACTCCAGGGAAATGAATGCGGCTCTTTATTCATTAATACACCCTTAGGCCCCTTTCACACTGGGGCGGGGAGCCGTGGTTACCGTCGTTTTAACCGCAGTATTCGGCCGCTCGTGGTGCGGTTTTAACCCCCGTGAGCGGCCGAAAAGGGGTTAGACACCCCCCGCAGAGCGCCGCCGTAGCGGCGCTTTGCGGCGGTATTACCGCGGTTTCACCGCGGTGTCCCATTCTATTCAATGGGAAGGAGCGGTATAGGAGCGGTGAACACACCGCTCCTATCCCGCTCCAAAGATGCTGCTAGCAGGACTTTTTTTGTCATCCTGCTAGCGCACCGCTCCAGTGTGAAAGCCCGCCGGCTTTCACACTGGAGTTAAAGGGGCCGGATTTTTTCATGCGGTGAACAGGCGCTATTTTTAGCGCTGCACCGCATGAAAAACGCTTAGGTGTGAAAGGGGCCTTAACCCCTTGGAGCCGGCCCCTTAAGGCAGTGTTTCTCAACTCCAGTCCTCAAGGCGCCCCAACAGGTCATGTTTTCAGGATTTCCCTCAGATGAAACGGCTGAGGTAATTACTAAGGCAGTGAAACTGATCAAATTACCTGTGAAAAATAATGGAAAGCCTGAAAACATGACCTGTTGGGGCGCCTTGAGGACTGGAGTTGAGAAACACTGCCTTAAGGGATTTAGACTGCCGGGAGGCGGGGCTTAAGGTCATGTGACAGCCAATCACGGCGGTCACATGATCGGAAAGCTCCCAATCACAAGCAGTGATCTGGAGTTTTCCGTTAGCTGCCGGTAACTGTGCCGGGTGCGCGCTCTTGGCACAGCGCTGTTTGCACCAATGCACGCAAATTTGTGGCTGTTCTGCGCCAAGGCCCACCCGCAGAGAGGCTGCATATTTGCACGTGGCTGGCGCCAAGGAGTTAAATACTTTTTGAAAAAATGCATGCAGTGTAAATTGCTTAATATGGCATCAGCCTCCTGGAGACCCTCTACAGCAGTGGTCATCAACCCTGTCCTCAGGGCCCACTAACAGGCCAGGTTTGCAAGATAACTGAAATACATCACAGGTGATATCATTTTCTGCTCAGTGATTGCAGTATTCTAGTCTGCATCTCCCCAAGGTAATACATAAAACCTGGCCTGTTAGTGGGCCCTGAGGACAGGGTTGATGACCACTGCTCTACAGCACGGCTCAGACTGGCAGTGGGAAAAGCAGCACAAGAAGTCAATCAACAGTGCTGCAGAACCAGAAGCACGCTGATAGGAGGAGAGTAGATTATCACTGTTTCAAACGCATACGTCTGCTTTTCCTTGACTAAGGCCTACATAGGAGGCTGAAATGCTTACATTTTTAGAAATGTATTCCTAAAATAAAGATATCCATTTGTAATGGCAAGATGTCCTGGTCTCAGATTTTTACTCTCTTCGCTTGCTTTTCCTCCAATGCCCAATCACAGGGTGGGGGTGAGGAAGAGTGTTATTTGACTGCAGCAGAGAGAAAAAAAAACAGGTCTTGATCCCTTCCATGCCAAATAAAATATCTGCCTTATGTCATTCATCTGTGTATTTAGTGTCAAGTGTAAAAGTAAACCCTTAAAATGAAACTGATCTTTATGCTTTGGGGACCAAACCTTGCTGAGTGGATCTAATCTCTATCTTAGCATTCATAAAAATTCAGCTGGTTGTCCCACTTAATATATTGTGCTTGCTTGTATTCTTTTGAGTAGACCTCTGTAGTACTCAGACTTGCACAGAATCATTCGACAAGAGGCTGTAGTTCTGCTCAGGAGCCCTATTAGAAGCCCCCTGAATCTGCCTGCTAAAAACTTCAATCAACGAAAATCAGTGCCTCCTCATCAGTACAGCCTCATCCGCGCACTTCAGCGAAGAAGAAAAATTTGCAACATTTTCTAACAGAAACTAAGAAAGGCATTTTTTTTTCAAACTGTATTTAAAAAAAAAAAAATGTTGGTTTGTTTAGCAAAAAAAAACAAAACAGTGGTGACTAAATACCACCAAAAGATGATAGAAATTTTGTTTGGGTGCAGTGTTACATGACCGCACAATTGTCATTCAAAGTGCGACAGCGCTGAAAGCTGAAAATTGGCCTGGGCAGGAAGGGGGTGAAAGTGCCCAATATTTAAAGTGGTTAAACTGGTGTTAAATAGGTTATTTAACCACTTGCCTACCAGGCACGAACACCCCCTTCCTGCCCAAGCCATTTCTCAGCTTTCAGCCCTGTCGCACTTTGAATGACAATTGCACGGTTGTGCTACACTGTATCCAAACTAATTTTTTATAATTTTCTTCACACAAATTGAGCTTTCTTTTGGTGGTATTTAATCACTGCTGGGTTTTTTTTTTTTTTTTTTACTTTTTTTCTGTCAGCAAATTTTGTAACTAAGTGATTTTTCACCTTCACTGATGTGCGCTGATGAGGCAGCACCAATAGGCACTGATATGCTGAAGTGGTGGGCATTGATGAGGTGGCACTTATGGGCACTGATGAGGATGCACTGATGAGGAGGCACCAATATGCCGGACTTATGGGCACTGATAGGTGGCACTGATATGTGGCACCGATGGGCACTGTTAGGTGGCAATGATGGGCACTAATAGGCGGCACTGATAGGCGGCACTGGTGGGCATGGATAGGCGGTACAGATGGACAGCAGTGATGGGCATTGATGTTCAGCACTGATAGGCGGCACTAATTGCCAACACTGACTGGCATGGCTAATGGGCACTGATTTGTGGCACTTGTGGGCACCGATCACTGGTATTAGGGGGCACTGTATGCTGGCATTAGTGGGCATTGTGATTTTACACATTATTTATATATTGTAATCAGGGCACTGAGGATCAGTGCCCTGATTACTTCCCTAATTGTCCCCTGTGAGAAGTTGACGCTGATTGGCTCTCCTCGCCTCACACTCTGTCAGTGTGAGGCGAGGAGAGCCGATTACCGGCATCTCCGTGTTTACATGTGACCGGCTGTGATTGGACACAGCCGATCACATGGGCAAAGAGCCGCGGAAGCGGCTCTTTACACAGATCGGGCTCGCAACACGGTGCGGCCACGATTGCCGCTCTGCGCGCCCCCGCGGAGGCACGGGAGTGGCTGTTCCGTGTCGCCGTCATATGACGGCGGCCCAGAACAAGAGCTGCACCACCCCGCCGTCATTTGACAGCGGGCGGGCAGCAAGCTGTTAAAGTATATGTATAGCCAAAACCTTTTATTTATACTTTTGTGTAGAATGCAGAATAAAGACTGCAATAAAAACTTAACAGGGGGTATAACTTTCCCCACTCTAAACTTAAAAAAAAAAAGGATTTTGCTTAGACATACAGGTTAAGGCCTTATGCAGACTGGAAGTTATAAAAACTGGCAGTAGTGTTAGCTGTAGGAAGCTGTAGCTGTAGAATGGGTTTTGCAGTAGCGTTTTTATAGCTTTTTTTTTTTTTTGCAAAACTATACTCCTCCAAAGCTTACGGCTCAAAAAACGCTGATAAACACAGAATAGCTGCGTTTTTCAGCTTTTATCAGCATTAGAGCGTTTTTACAGCTGAATAACTCCTCCTAATCTTCTCTGCCTTTTGGCTAAGATCTAGTGTAGTATCTGTTCTTATCAGTGATCCAGTGGGGGCGCTGTGTTATCATTCTGACCCGACTGGGTTGGAGTGGTGACTATGCAACCCTGCTGGAGTGATGGGGACCTGGAAAGTTAGTACCGGCAGGAATTGAAACCAAAAGGCCCAAGCGATATTGGGGGCCGGGAGTAAATTCTCCCTGGGAAAGCTGGAAGAGTCCATTACCTTCTGGTTTGAGCAAGCTACCTTGTCTGGCCATGGGCTGGGAAGGCAGAAAGTCTGCGTTGTCTGTGCCCTCTGGGAGTGGTCACCCCAGAGGTGCTCTTAGTAACACTTGGGTGTGGGAACCCACGGTGTGAAAAGTTCACATGGTCACAGCTCCAAACTATTTTTCTGCACTGCGACTTTAGGACTGGGTCCTTCTGGCTTAAGTCCGGGACAGTTTTTGCTTGCCGGACCTCAGGGCCCGGCCAGTGCATTATTTGGCAGGGCCACTTTATTATTTTTATTTATTTTTCTCCCACGTTTGTCATCTTTTCACTTTTGTGTGTGTTTTTCACTGGATGAAGGGTGTGAGTCCTCTGGCTTACCCTGACGTCTAGGGGGAGGATGTGTGGCCCTTAGACTTCTCCTTTCCTTGCCTCTGGCGGGTCTCTTCGGGAGAGCTCCCCTGATTTAGTATTCGGGGATGGCTTTGGCTGTCTCAGAAGAATGGGGTCTGCCATGCCTTATGGCTAGGCAGCCATGTAAACCTATGTCCCTGTCAGGAGCCTTGTGCGCTGGGGGGTCAGAGTAGAAGTCCTACTTTTTTTGGGGGTGGACTAAAGCACACCCTTAAGTGCACTTTTTTTGGGTGTGTTCACATGCATGTTTTTTGCACACTTTTTTTTTTTTTTTTGCGGTTTTTGCACCACCGTGGACTTTCGGAAAAAAAAGTTCTATGGTTCCTAATGTTCACTGAAGCTACAAGCGCTCCAGCGCCTCTTCTGCTGCTGTGTCACTTGTCACCTCCATCTGTCTCTCTCGGGCTGGAGAAGTAAGAGTAGGTGACCTTACCACTTTGGGCTCCCAACAGCTGCATGACACCATCCCTATGAAAGATAAATACGAGGCATTTCTATTACAGGTACAGTGCCTTGCAAAAGTATTCACCCCCCTTGGCTTTTTACTTATTTTGCAGCCTTTAGATCAATGTTTTTTTAATCTGAATTATATGTGATGGATCAGAACACAATAGTCTAAGTTGGTGAAGTAAAATTAGAAAAATAGGGGGGCGTGGCTTGGCGATGGCCGTGTAGAGACGTGGTGTGGAGGAGCTCCCGGCCTGACCCAGCCTGAACAGACCAAACAACACATATTTTAAGAAGTGAGAGCGGCATGAGCAGCACCAACAGGTGCAGGACACGGTCGGCTACAAGAGGGACCAGAAATCCCGCTTCCCAGCCCGGAATAACCCAATACTTTAGAGGCAACCAAGGAGCACCGGCAGGCGCCATTGCGGACGCGCCACGTGTCACTGAAGCGGAGAACAGGAGACCCACTGGGGACGACGAAACTAGCCTACCGTTGCCAATAAACCCCGCAGAACCAACAGAGAGACCCGGTACAGCTATGGCAAGTCCTACCCAACACCAGCAGTCTCTGGACGAGGACTTACGCAACATGCTGCGGGCCCTACCTACACGGGCAGACATCGAAGCGTTGCCCACGAGGGCGGACATAGAAGGCCTCATACAGAGAATCGAGGAGGCCCACAACAGAGATATCCAAGAAGTGCGGGAGGAACTACACGAAGTAGAAGAGAGAGTATCCTCCGGGGAGTCTCTGATGGCGGCGTTGACATCCAGGGTCCAAAATCTAGAACGAGCCCAAGACATGAGCGCAAAGACGGCCCAAGAGATGCAGTTACGCTTGGAAGAGATTGAGGACCGCAGCCGCCGCAATAACTTGCGGCTGCGGGGGATCCCTGAGGCGACTGGCTCGGAGGACCTAGCCGCAACGGTAACGGCAATACTGCGTACCCTACTGGAGAACCCGCCACCCACGCTGGAATTTGACCGGGTGCACCGCACCCTGGGCCCTAGGTCGACAGATCCGGAGAGACCCAGGGACGTATTATGCCGTCTCCACCGTTACTCCCTAAAGGAAATAATACTGCGCAAGGCCTGGGACCACGGGGAAATTGACTTTGATGGCGCTCACATACAAATTCTACCAGACTTATCCAGAGCAACCCTGCAAAGACGCGCCATGCTAAAACCGGCTCTTGAAGTAGCCAGAAGTCGTGGCTGCACATACCGATGGGGATACCCCTTGGCGGTGTTATTCCGCAACGACCGAGCCTCGTTTACAATGCGCTCAGCGGAGGACCTCCCTGCTTTTTTCTCCTTTATAGGAGCAGAGCCAATTACCATACCAGACTGGCTGGCACCGCTCCCGAGACCGACCGGACGGACGGGGACAGCACGAAGTGGCCCATACCTGCCTACTCGACAGCAACGATCAAGAGGAAGGACCCGACCTGCCGTGACCGATGGGACACGTGAGTCTTAGACAAGCCCAGAGCATCGTCTCATGCAGTAAGTTCACCGTTGCCCCACTCGGCCACACTGCCCCTGAGCTGACAGACATTATTGCCTCCGAACGCCCCCTGTGTCCCGATACCCCCAGCGTGTTACCATGCAGGAGACAGCCTGGGGCCACCCAGGCCATAATTACTGCTAGCCCGCCACTCACCACCCTATACCGGTCTGACCAACTCCTTGGAAGGCACCCGCCACGGGGGTTCCGCATGCTATGCCCTGCAATGCCCGGCTAACACGCCGATCACTTGACTGTTTCATACCTCTGCCCCATCCGCGAACAGGTTGGCAGTGGCAGTCTATCCCCCACTTTGGACCTCCGCTTAAGGTAAAATTATGGTACCGGTTGCCACAGAGGCACTACATGACACCCCCCCTTCTTTACGTATCCAATGTACCCCGGCGCGGTCCTCTTAACTAACACCCGCTAATAACTGTCCCAGCCCCGCATAAGAACATCAGCTACCATATTTGGCACCGAAGGAAGAAGGCTGGGTCATCCCAGGAATTGACAAGGCAGGAAGAGCTAACTTTGACAATATAACGGGACGGGAGGAGGGAAGGGGAGAGGTGGCAGCATCCTGTTTACTCTGCTAGTCTGTCTTTGGTAGGAACGGAAGCTGCACTAGAACTCACAATGTGGACAAAGTCAGGCTGGTATGGGATAAACCACTACCCCCGCTGGGGCAGAGTCATAGCGAAGAAGTATGGACGTGGGTGACGGGTCGGGTATGGGTGGCGGGGAGACGGGGAAGGGGAGGCGGGGGAGAAGGTCACGGAGGAGTTAATTGTCGTTTTTCTTTTTTGTTGTGCTCAGCTTGTAAGTATTGTAATGTAAGGGCGGAAGGAGGGGTTAAAGTTAAATGTTTTATCATACTGCTTGATTCGCTATGCATGCTCTGGGAAATGTTTATAATGTTTATACCTAGGTTACTGTATATCACACGTGAAAATAGTTCTATCCCGCACTTTCAGTAGAGATACACATCCGCATGTAAGATACCTCTTGCAGCCGCATGTACTCACTCTCACCCACCCCGCAACAAGAGGTCTGGGGGGCCCGGGGAGGGGAGGGAGCTCCACCCGTTGGTCCATCGCTAATCACACTCCCAAATAGGTCACAGTCTGTCGGCTGTTGCCGGTAGACGCTCACACAGCGAGTCAGCTGTTAATTTAGGGTGCACGTCCGCAGGACGGAGTGCACCGAAAGCATATTTGCTTGGTAGACCCCCAGGAATAGGTGGTAAGTCTACCCTTAACCTATACCTCTACTCACTTTTTTATTTCCTTTTCTCTTTTTCCCATACCTTTCTCCATACCTAACCTTAATCCCTCCTACCTTCCCCGTCCCACACCCACCACCCCCCCCCCGCTCCTGTTCAGCCATGGAAGCGATACAAATTGTCTCACTAAATGCAAAGGGACTTAACGTCCCTGAAAAAAGAAAGATGCTACTACATGACATGAAAAGACTGAGAGCAGATATCGTGCTAGTAAAAGAAACACATTTTAGAGAAAGAAATTTTCCGATCCTAAAAAATAGACACTACCCGACGGTTTACCACTCCACCCATGCAGACGCTAAGTCTAGAGGAGTTTCCATCCAGTTTGCAGCAAGGGTTCCATGGACGCTAATTAATCAAAAGACAGACCCAGGTGGGAGGTTTTTGTTTCTAAAAGGGCTGATCGGAGGAGAAAAGGTGACTATTGCGAACCTTTATGTCCCGAACAATCAACAAGATTCCTTCATTAAAAAACACTTAGAGACCCTCCGAAATTTCGCAGAAGGACACCTTATAATAGGGGGAGACCTAAACATGTCGCTAAACCCGACAGAGGACACATCCACAGGGACCTCCTCGTTCCCTAGAGGGGCGCGGAAAGCTATCCACGCAGAATTACACGATGCGAGACTGGTAGACGCCTGGCGTCTCTTTCACCCCGGTGAGAGAGACTACACGTTTTTCTCCCACACACATCAAATCTATTCAAGAATAGACTACTTTTTGATCCCCCACCACCAGCTACATGCGGTTAAAAATACGTCCATAGGCTCCATCACATGGTCTGACCATGCACCAGTGACAATCTCATACACATTAACGGACCACACCACGAAACAAAAACAAACATGGAGACTTAACGAAAGCCTACTCCACGACCCAGAAACCATAGCAGACGTCACAAAAGAACTGGGCCACTACTTCCGCACGAACACTACCCCTGACTGTAACATGGGGCTTGTATGGGAAGCGCATAAAGCAGTGATCCGAGGAGTGTTTATAAAACATGGGGCAAGGATCAAGAAAAAGAGAACAATACAGATAGAGGAGCTACTAGACAAGCTTCAGAAATTAGAAGTGGAACACAAACAGACACCATCCAGGACAGTAGGCAGCGCTCTGGACGAAACACGTACAAAACTGATGGACTTACTTCTATTTAAAGCCAAGGCAGCACTGCAGATCTCACGTAGACAGGCTTATGAGTCAGGAAATAAGTGCGGTAGACTACTGGCGCAATCACTGAAGGCACAGACAGTAGCCTCCTATATACCACACATACACAACCCATCAGGACTGAAAAAAACACTACCCAAACAGATAGCCCAGGAGTTTAAGTCATATTATGAAGCCCTATATAACCTGACCACCACGCGACCATCACTAGCTCAAGTGAGGGAATACATCAGAAACTCCAAAATGCCCGCCTTAGAGACGGAGACATGCCAGCTTCTAGAAGAACCTATAACCCTGACAGAATTGCAAGGAGCGCTAGCAAGCTCCAAAAAAGGCAAGTCACCGGGGCCAGACGGTCTCACGACCCACTACTACCGGACGTTCCTCCCATCATTAGGCAACCATTTGGTATCGCTCCTAAATGACCTCGGTAAGGGGGGGAGACTACACGACACCACGCTACAGGCCCAAATAGCAGTGATACCAAAGGAAGGGAAAGACCCGGGACAATGCGGGAGTTACCGTCCGATATCTCTGCTGAACACGGACCTGAAGCTGTTCACAAAGATCCTGGCCATGAGACTCCAAACGCATGTTCCGCACGTTATTCACCTGGATCAGGTGGGTTTCGTGTCGTCAAGGGAAGCGAGAGACAACACCACGAAAGTGTTAAACCTGCTACACCACACAACCCTCACCAAAACTCCAAGTGTCTTTCTCAGCACTGATGCTGAGAAAGCCTTCGATAGGGTGAACTGGGATTTTATGTTTACTACACTGAAACACATGGGCCTTAGATCTACCATGTTAAATTGGGTGACAGCAATATACACAATGCCAGCGGCAAGAGTGAAAGCTAACGGAATCCTATCAGATCCCTTTCTGATCAGAAATGGGACACGACAGGGTTGTCCACTCTCACCTATCCTCTTCGCACTTTCACTAGAACCGTTTCTGGCTCACGTTAGGGGGAACATAAATATTACAGGGATACTAGTACAACAAAATCAATACAAGGTCTCGGCGTACGCGGACGACCTAATGTTTACCCTCTCGAACCCGATAATCTCTCTCCCCAACTTACTAGAAGAATTTAAAATTTATGGTGCATTGTCAAATTTAAAAATCAATTTTTCGAAATCGGAAGCGATGGGGGTAAACATTCCGCCAGCCCAATTGTCCCGTCTCCAATCCAGCTTCAAACTGAAGTGGACAACATCAGCTCTGAAATATCTAGGCACGTTAATTCCCCAAAACTTCACGAAAATCTATGACCTGAACTTCCCCCCACTCCTACAAAAAGTTAAGATACTACTGCAGAAGTGGCAAATCGGCCTACATTCATGGCTGGGACGCTGCAATATTTTAAAGATGTCCATCCTCCCAAAATTTCTGTACCTGATGCAGGCCCTTCCTATACACATCCCGCACACCTATTTTAAACAGACTCAATCCCTATTCACGCAATTCGTCTGGGCCGGAAAAAGGCCGAGGCTATCTAACGGGCTTCTAGTCCTCCCCAAACAGTTTGGTGGCTTAGCCCTGCCTAACATACGAGCCTACTACCAAGCAGCACACCTGGGCAGACTCTTGGACTGGTGTCGACACCAGAAGACCAAACTGTGGACCCAAGTGGAACAGGCCCAAAGCACGGCGCCTCTGCAGGGCACCCCATGGTGCTACCCAAGACTACCACCAGAAACTAAAAAACACCCGCTGATAGGGAACACGGCAAAGATATGTGCACACCTCATCTCTCTGAGAGGGATCTCTACGCCGGATTCGCCACTCTACCCGATATTGGGAAATCCCCTATTCCTTCCAGGCATGGGAAATGGCCCCTTTAGGCATTAGCAGAATCAGGCATACATCAAGCCCAACACTTCAGCTCGGGGGGGAGGTGGAAGTCAGTAGAAGAACTAACAGACCCAACGGGCCATTATGGCCTAGACTTTATGAGAGCCCTACAGATCCATCACTTTCTCAGGACAATCCCACCACCCCCAGACCGTGGCCAAAAATTCACAACATTGGAGGACATGTGTAATGACACTGGAACCCTTCCTCACACGCTATCCTTAATGTACACCCTTGTGAACAGTCCCGCAGGAGATTTTGTACCACCGGGCATACTCAAATGGGAAGAAGAACTAGGGACTAAGTTTAGTCCCACCAAAAGACAACACATCCTCCATTATACCCATAAATCATCTATCTGTGCCAAATCCCAGGAGACTAATTATAAGATCATGTCTAGATGGTACAGAACCCCGGTACTGTTACACAAGTTCTTCCCGGTGACGTCAGATCTCTGCTGGAGATGTCAAAATGAGAAAGGGACCCTGCTGCATATCTTCTGGACATGTCCAAAGATACAGCATTTCTGGAAGGTTATTCGAGAGACATTACAAAAGCTCACAGAACGGATCATCCCAGATGACCCAGCATTTTTCCTCCTTCACGCGAATGACATACCCAACAGAAAGTATAAAAAATCGGTAATACGCCACCTACTTGACGCCGCTAAGGCATGCATTCCATTATGCTGGAAATCCCCTCTCCCACCATCCATTGACCTATGGCTCCAGAAAGTTGATGATATTAGAAGGATGGAAGACCTCATCCTCACGGCGCAGAAAAGACAGGAGACCTTTACTAAAACCTGGCAAGTATGGACCATGTTCATATATTCCACAGAAGGCCAAACACTGCGCGGCTCCACAACAAACCCCTGATACGGGAAGACACAGACCCTGACACAGATACACCCACAATTGGGAAACAGGTTAAACGAAGGCCTACAAAATTCCACCCATTTACTCGATGCTCCATGGCTGCAGGCGGCCTCCTTCCCACACCCACCCCCTACCCCTCCACCTCCCTGTACCTCCCACCCTCCTCCCCCTCTTACCCCACTCTATTTCCCTCTTTCCCCCCGCTTTACGTCCTCCCTATTTCTCCTTCTGTCTCTTTCTGTTCCGGCTTCCCCCCCCCCCCCCCCCCCGAGACCCCAAGCCACGAAAACCCCCCCCATGTTTAAGGGGAGCCGTGGGGAGGGATTGGAGGAGGGGGGAACCCTATACAAATAAGCAAATAGAAAAAGGAAAATATGGAACGTGGGCTGCTGACGCAAGCCCAGATCACTTAGAATACTAGATGACCTAGTCAAACAGATGATATAGTTCCCCTCACAGATCCCACCAGGAGACAAAACCCCTCGTGTTCCTTCTTAACCGAGCACACAACACCTATACCCTGCAGAGAAAGAAGAAAGAGTCCCCGATAGGACATATACAGTGATCCTGCCAACTATTTACACAGGGAGTGAAACCACGAGGAACAACCAGTTGTACATACCTGTCGTCTGTAATGTTTGAAAATTGATGTCTGTTTTATATATTGTATTGATATGTATATTGTTGGTCCAGACAGACCATGTTCCTAAGTTAAATAAAAAATTTAAAAAAAAAAAAAAAAAAAATAGAAAAATATATAAATAAAACTATTTTTCAGAAATAAAAAAATGATAATAATTGGCATGTGTGTATGTATTCCCCCTCTTTGTTATGAAGCCTATAAAAAGCTCTGGTGCAACCAATTATCTTCGGAAGTCACATAATTAGTGAAATGATGTCCACCTGTGTGCAATCTAAGTGTCACATGATCTGTCATTACATAGACACACCTTTTTGAAAGGCCCCAGAGGCTGCAACACCTAAGCAAGAGGCACCACTAACCAAACACTGCCATGAAGACCAAGGAACTCTCCAAACATTAAGGAACAATGTTGTTGAGAAGTACAAGTCAGGGTTAGGTTATAAAAAAATATCCAAATCTTTGATGATCCCTTGGAGCACCATCAAATCTATCATAACCAAATGGAAAGAACATGGCACAACAGCAAACCTGCCAAGAGATGGCCGCACACCAAAACTCACGGACCGGGCAAGGATGGTATTAATCAGAGAGGAGCACAGAGACCTAAGGTAACCCTGGAGGAGCTGCAGAGTTCCACAGCAGAGAATGGAGTATTTGTACATAGGACGACAATAAGCTGTACGCTCCATAGAGTTGGGCTTTATGGCAGAGTGGCCAGAAGAACGCCATTACTTTCAGCAAAAAACAAAATGGCACGTTTTGAGTTTGCAAAAAGGCATGTGGGAGACTCCCAAAATGTATAGAGGAAGGTTCTCTGGTCTGATGAGACAAAAATTTTACTTTTTGGCCAAAGAAAACGCTATGTCTGGCGCAAACCCAACACATCACATCACCCAAAGAACACCACCCCACAGTGAAACATGGTGGTGGCAGCATCATGCTGTGGGGATGTTTTTCAGCAGTCAGGACTGGGAAACTGGTCAGAGTTGAGGGAAAGATGGATGGTGCTAAATACAGGGATATTCTTGAGAAAAACCTGTACCACTCTGTGTGTGATTTGAGGCTAGGACGGAGGTTCACCTTCCAGCAGGACAATGACCCCAAACACACTGCTAAACCAACACTTGAGTGATTTAAGGGGAAACATGTAAATGTGTTGGAATGGCCTAGTCAAAGCCCAGACCTCAATCCAATAGAAAATCTGTGGTAAGATTTAAAGATTGCTGTTCACAAGCGCAAACCATCCAACTTGAAGGAGCTGGAGCAGTTTTGCAAGGAGGAATGGGCAAAAATCCCAGTGGTAAGATGTGGCAAGCTCATAGAGACTTATCCAAAGCGACTTGGAGCTGTGATAGTTGCAAAAGGTGGCTCTACAAAGTATTGACTTTAGGGGGGTGAATAGTTATGCACATTGACTTTTACTGTTATTTTGTCCTGTTTGTTGTTTGCTTCACAATAAAAAAAAAAAAAAAACATCTTCAAAGTTGTGGGCATGTTCTGTAAATGAATCCTCAAACAATCCATGTTAATTCCAGTTTGTGAAGCAACAAAACACGAAAAATGCCAAGGGGGGTGAATACTTTTGCAAGGCACTGTAGGTCTTTTATAAACTACTGATATTCTTTTTGTCGGTATATAACACCACATTGCAAAATGTTGACAGTGGAGTGTTTCCAAATCAGAACAAGATCCAATTTAATGACTATGTGTGATTACTTCACTCCACTCCACCCAAATAAAGGAAAACATGGATCAGACAAGCCTTTAAACTCCTCATAAATTAATCATTGTCTTCTAAACCATCCGTACTCATAGGACAACCTCATTCTTTGTTTTTTTCCATCCATTTAAAAGGTCAAAATCTGACTTGTACTAAAGTTGTTTTTGTTTTATTACGGGGTATACGGTGTTACAACAAATGTATAAATATGACTGCTCTTCCATTTCACCATTTACTGCCCACGGACCTCTTTAACCACTTGCCAACCAGGATTTGTCTGGCACCTTTTGTTTTTACAAGTTTAAATCAGTATTTTTTGCTAGAAAATTTCTTAGAACCCCCAAACAGTATACATTTCTTTTTAGCCGGGACCCTAGGGAATAAAATGGCGATCGTTGCAATGTTTTATGTCACACAGCTGTTTTGCAAACTTAATTTTTGTGGAAAAAATACACTTTAATGAATTAAAAACAAAACAAAACACAATATTTACCACAATTTTTTATTTAACATGAAAGATGAAGTTACTCTGAGTAAACAGATACCTAACATGTCACGCTTTAAAATTGCGATCGCTCATGGAATGGCGACAAACTACAATACTTAAAAATCTCCTCAGGGAACATTTTAAACGCCTTTACAGGTTACCTGTTTAAAGTTACAGAGGAGGTCTAGTGCTAGAATTATTGCTCTCACTCTTAACAGTTGCCATGATACCTCACGTGTGTGGTGCGAATACTGTTTACACATGTGCGTGTGACTTACATATGTGTTCGCTTCTGCGCACGAGCATGGAGGGATGGGGCACTTTAAATTTTTTATCTTTTTTTTTCCTATTTAATTAACTTTTTATTTTTACACTGTCCCTTTTTAATTTTTTTTTTAATCACTTTTATTCCTATTACAAGTAATGTAAACATCCCTCTGTAATAGAATTAAGGTTGACAGGTCCTCTTTATGGAGAGATCTGGAGTCAAAAAGACCCCAAATCTCTTCTTTACCTTTAAAAGCAAAAGATCAAAAAAATAGTTTGATCTTTTGCTTTAAAAAAAAAATTACTTTGTTCCTCCAAGGCCATAGAGGCGATCAAAGTGTATCTATCTACTCTTTGATTGCTTATGGGAGCAGCTGGCTGCACCGCCAGATCAATTCTCTGGCGAATGGTAAGCCTGAGAAACAACTGTCTTCCGATCACCTAACAAATTAAATTCAAAATACTAACAACATTTTACAAAGCCATCCACAACTCAGCCCCCAGCTACATCACTAGGCTAGTCTCATAATACCAATCAAATCGTTCTCTTTGTTCCTCTTTGTTCCTCCCAAGACCTCCTGCACTCTAGCACACTTGTCACCTTCTCCCATTCTCACCTCCAGGACTTTTCCAGAGCCTCTCCCATCCTATGGAACTCCCTACCCCAATCTGTCCAATTATCTCCTACTATATTTGCTTTTAGATGATCGTAAAAACCCATCTCTTCAGAGAAGCCATTGAAAACCATTTATCATTTTCCTTCCACTTCACAATTCGGCGATCCCCGCTGAGCAAGCGGATATTTGGTCTGCATGGCTGTCATTCCAGAAGGAAGCCTCTTCTAAAGATGATGCACAAGAAAGCCCACAAACAGTTTGCTGAAGACAAGCAGACTAAGGACATGGATTACTGGAACCATGTCCTGTGGTCTGATGAGACCAAGATAAACTTATTTGGGTCAGATGGTGTAAAGCGTGTGTGGCGGCAGCCAGGTGAGGAGTACAAAGACAAGTGTGTCTTGCCTACAGTCAAGCATGGTGGTGGGAGTGTCATGGTCTGGGGCTGCATGAGTGCTGCCGGCACTGGTGAGCTACAGTTCATTGAGGGAACCATGAATGCCAACATGTACTTTGACATACTGAAGCAGAGCACAATCTCCTCCCTTCAGAGACTGGGTTGCAGGGCAGTATTCCAACATAACGACCCCAAACATGCCTTGCTAAAGAAGCTGAGGGTAAAGGTGATGGACTGGCCAAGCATGTCTCCAGACTTAAACCCTATTGAGCATCTGTGGGGCATCCTCAAACGGAAGGTGGAGGAGCACAAGGTCTCTAACATCCACCAGCACTGTGATGTCATCATGGAGGAGTGGAAGAGGACTCCAGTGGCAACCTGTGACGCTCTGGTGAAGAACTCCATGCCCAAGAGGGTTAAGGCAGTGCTGGAAAATAATGGTGGCCACACAAAATATTGACACTTTGGGCCCAATTTGGACATTTTCACTTAGGGGTGTACTCATTTTTGTTGCCAGCTGTTTAGACATTAATGGCTGTGTGTTGAGTTATTTTGAGGGGACAGCAAATCTACACTGTTATACAAGCTGTACACTCACTACTTTACATTGTAGCAAAGTGTCATTTCTTCAGTGTTGTCACATGAAAAGGTACAATAAAATATTTACAAAAATGTGAGGGGTGTACTCACTTTTGTGCATTACTGTACATTAAAGCCCAAATTACCTTCAGTTCCAATCAACTAAATAAATTCCAGACACATTAACCACTTGCTGACCACACCTATAGCTGAATGTTGCTCGCCCCCTGGGGGGCACTTACTGGAGTGTCCGTGATAGCTGGGCCTGCGGGAGGTGGCCTCCTCAGTTTGCCTTATTGGTGGCACACCCCTGGGGCCAGGGACACTCGGGCTGGGGAGAAAAGTGCTAGATGATGCTGACATCCTCCAACCAAGAAATGAGGCAGACTTTATTTGTCATGCTACAGACTCTAATGCACACTATGAAAAGCTCACAATGTGCAGTGAAGTTACAGTAAGCAATTTCAGTACAGAAGAACTGTGCAAGATTGAATGTAAGAATAGAGTCCAGCTATTCCTCTTTACATTATGTACAAAAGAGTGGTCGAAATCAGGCTTTAAATGTTTCACAAGCGTGCAATACACAGATATAGAATCTAGACCCAGCGGTACTGCTCCACAGGCCAGCACCTCTAGATGGTTGTGGGTGCTGGCTCAGGAGTCCGTCCATGCTCCTAATCCAAAGGAAGCTATAAAACACCAGCCACAGACTGATGATGTCACATTCAGCCACAGACAGCATACAGGGTGTTTCACCCCAATAGGCATATTGAATAGGCCCATTGGGGTGAAATGCGTCAAGGAGGGGCGATCCCTGGGTGGGGTCATCCTGTCCGTGGCTGAAAAGAGGTGTCATCATCAGTGTGCAGTTGTTGTATAGCACACAGATATATTAGATTCATGATAAAATGCGCCCTTAAAGATCTCTTTTTTGGGGGTTGAACAACAGTCACTACCCTGGGAAGCACATACCAAAATCTGGCCTTGTTACTGGCCCTTTAAAAAGAAAATACGCCTTTTATCGCTGTTTTTCCTGCTGCACAAAACAGCCATTAAATGTGTTTTCAATACGAATGTTAATGACACCGTATTGAGTTAGTAAACAGTAATAGGAAACATAATCTATACACCTTATGTTGCAAACAGACGCCGGCTGGGAACAACCCCAGAGAAACACATAAGACTTTAATCCGGCTGCTGAACACACTCTATTCCATGCTTTGTTAAGCAAACACTTTTAATGAAGTTCTGCAAGTTGTATTGTGCTTGTTCTGCAGCCCCAATACAGAATGCGGTGGTCAAGTAATTACAGGATTGCTTCATCTTTGGCGCTGAGCCTTGTTTTATCATGCTGAGCCAGAATCTGGCACAAGCCCGTGTTTCTTGTTGTGCACCAGAAATCAGTAAGCAATGCACTCTGAGTCACTTATTTGTATTTCTTTTTTTTTTCCCCCCTCTTCAGAGGTGTGAGAGACATGAGGCCATTCTGGTAACATTAACCCTATTCATGACTAGAGGTTGTTGAAGTCTAGATTGGCCGCATCAGTAAGCATTGGATGATTTATGAGTAATTTGTCCGCCTGAATATTTTTACAATGCATATGAGGCTTAAAAAATTCACAGTGCTCATGTTTTGTTTTGTTTTATTATAGGCTAACAAATAGGCAAAAATGTGAACTGAGAAAAAAATTGTTTTTGTTAAGTAATGAATTACTTTTTCTTCTCATTGTAATTGTATCTAGCAATTACAGTATTAAACAGAGGTACGCTGCTATTCTAATGGCCAGTACACACAATCAGATAATCATACGAAAAATACAGCTTTTTAAGTGATCGTATGATAATCTGATCCTTAGCACACAGCTTTTTAGAGCTGATCGCGACAATTCATCTTTCATTCAAATTATCTGATTGGACAAGCATGAAAATGTTTTTTGTATGATACGAGATTGTACGATTTTCATTTAATCAGTACAGTTGTCGTTCGAAATACAATACAAATACACTGCTACACATTACATTACTTTCAAAATTTTATTCTGTCATACAAGAATTTTCGTCAATTTAGTAAGCTCTTCATTTTTGATATGAGACTAGCTATGCCAAAAAAACGGACGATCACTAGTCCTATAATCTCATTGTGTGTACCAGGCATAAGGCTACCATGGAATCTGCAGACTAGAGAGGTTTATTTTGCGAACGAACCTCCAGCCTGCACATTATCAACAATAAATGCTCTAGGGTTGGTCACATAATGAGGAAAAACAGTATCCAGGTTCCCCAATCGCTGGAGGAAATCTGCAGCTATCAAGACCATCATCCAGAGGTTCTGAGAACTAGGAATGTGCACAAGAGTGTTCCATGTTCCTACCAGGAATGGTACTTAATGTTCTCACGGCAAAGGGCATAGTTGATGCCAGATTTCAGGTGCCATCTAGTTGAAAGGAACCTGAAATTTATAAAGAAGAACTCTAGTAAAAATTGAGCATTAATAATTAAAATACGTAGAGGGAGCACAGTCTATTTGATCTGAAGGTTTATTTCCAGGGGTTGCTAAAGTACACAAATCCACGTGCCCGCTTTCGTTGGTATTCTGGGATCACACCAGTACAAAGACGTTTTTCACAGCCACTAATGAGATTCAAGCAAGCTTTGGAAGTTTGAATGTGATTGGTCAAACAGGAAGAAGAGAAGGGTAGAGTATTTAAAAATTGAGGGTTTATGGGACTTTAAATGAAGCAAGGCCTACTATGGTCAGATGCCTCCATCCCTAATCGATAGAGGAAGGGCAAGAGATTGTGACTTTATATAATATGACTATATATGTACTTTTTGCCATCATATTAAAGAGCCAAAAAAAGTGCCAATTTAAATTATGAACGATAGCGGCAGTGCACAGAGCCTTAGTCAATCTGGTAAATTAAAGTGTTACTAAACCCAGGACCCTGCATTCACTATATCTGGTCTCACACAGTACACAGAACCTGGAAATGCAATTATTTTAGTAAATATAAACTGCTAAATACCTTTTCTCATCAGCAGTATATCGCCGTCTTGTGACTTCTATCAGTGCCTGGTTAAAACTTGTAGGAGGAGTTTTCATACTGCACTGGCTGTCCTATCAGGATGCAGGACCCCTGACCCTCTGTATGGACAGTGCTGATTGGCCCTGTGCTGATCACATGCACTCTCCCAAGAAAAAAGAAAACTCTCTAGCAAATACACACCAAACTGAGCATGTGCAGCCTGACTCCAGTAACTCAAACAGGATCAAACTGATTTTTACATAATGCAGAGGATTAATCCCTTATGCCGCGTACACACGACCGGTTTTCTCGTCAGAATAAACTCTGAAGGTTTTTCCGACGGAGTTTCGCTGAAACACACGATCACACCAAAGTCCGAAGGTCTAAAGCCCCATACACACGGTCGGATTTTCCGATGGATTCTGTCCTATCGGACAATGTTGTCGGAAATTCCGACTGTGTGTAGGCACCATCGGACATTTTCCATCGGATTGTCCGACGGACAAAGTCCTATCTCATGCTCTAAAAATTTTCCGACAACAAAGTCCGATCACACCAATTCCGATCGTGTGTAGCGAATTCCGACGGACAAAGTGCCACGCATGCTCAGATCACATTACAAGACCAAAGCTATTGGCTACTAGCCTCTACGTAGTCCCGTCGTAGGCAACAAACGTCACCACGTTCAGAATGATCGGATTTTCCGACAACTTTTTCCGACCGTGTGTATGCAACACCAGTGTCGGACTAAATCCGTCGGACCAAATCCGGTGGATTTGGTGGTCGGATTTTCCGACCGTGTGTATGGGGCTTATAACGCGGTGACGTACAACACATACGATGGGACTAGAAAAAGGAAGTTCAATATCCAATAACTGCCGTCTCATACTTTTTTGGTCCATCGGAACAGCATACAGATGAGAGGTTTTCCCAATAGTAACTGATTCCGTCGGAAAGATTTAAAACATGTTCTATTTCTAGGTCCGTCAGAATTTTCAAAAAAAAAAAGTCAGATGAGGCATACGCACGATCGTAATATCTGATGAAAAGATTGACTTTTTCTGCCGGAAAGTCCGTCCGTGTGTACACGGCATTAGGTTCCACACTAAAGTGTATAACAAGCATGCTTCACTGCATATACAGACTGATTTTACTGTTGTGGGTTTAGTAACACTTTAAGGTGCCCTTTAACCCTAATCCTTTCACTTCAGCATCCCCTCTATATGTCAATAAGACTGCCAATCACATTGATGGATCAGCAGGGAGGCTTGATCGGTGGGAGGGGTGGGGTAAAGTTAATTTTTTTACAGGCGAAGTCAAGATTTGCATACGATTTAGCTGCATGCAGTTTTTACTGAGGGTAAAACCCTGCTTCTTTCATCACATACTGTTTAACTTGCCCGGGTTTGTGACAGGTGAATGGTTTTAATAAAGTAAACCCAATCACTAAAATTACATTTAAACCTTAACATGTTATTTTATTCTCAAAAGTAATTTTCACATGTTTTTTTATTTAATTCATAGATTTTACAGTATTAAAACAATGCCTGGTGATCCTCCCATTAAGATCTTAGTTCAGGCACTTCCTGCCATAGTGTGACAACGCTTTGTTCTTGTCTCCCAAATATGCTCCTGTGTTGTCTTCCTGTCACACAGGCATCCGATGGAGACTAGAGGTGGCCATTTCAGCACATATTATGCAAGCATGGACCATTGCTGTCATCATCAGCAAACAGGCCCCGGGAAATGCCATGCAGCCATCGTTGGAGTGCATGTAGACAGGAAGTGGCTGCGAAGAAGATGTAGAAGATTAAAGTCATTGAGATACAATATAGGGTGTAGAACAGGTGAAAACTATTTTAAAAAAAAATGTAAAATTACATTTTATGATACACAGGGAATTACAAACTGTCATCCAGTTAGGGTTTACATGTACTTTAATAATACCACTTTGCTGTTAGCTTGCCAAGCTGGAAAGTTGCATTGCCTCTCCTCTATGAAATGAAGTCTCCGAGGTGAACTCCTTGTGACCTCGTAGCCTTGAGCCGATCGATGAAATGCACCATTCACTGAAGCACCGCTAATCAGTACCATAAAATGTTAAGCCGTCCCTTTAATCTTCAGCTGGACTTTCACTCCACAAATGTTCCCAGAGATGGAGCCTGAACAACAAGCCTGTGTTTTCACCTTCCGTGTGCTGAGATTTTCTTCCATAGGATTTCACTTCACACCAGCTTTTGATTTCCCAAGCATGTCCCCACCCAAAGCTGTCCAAAAATGGTACCATATCTGTGTAACCTCTTGAAATATACCAACAGCCACTGTATGTAGTGCAAGGGCCACCCTAAGCCATCTATTCAATTCATTAGGTTTAGTTTACACTTGCGTTTGGGTGGTGGTAAAACTAGGTAGTTGAGCAGTGTTTTTACCAGGCCGGTCTTTCCAGAGCTTGGATCGGCTCAGTGTAGGGTGCCCACATGTCCCGGATTGCCCGGGATTGTCCCTGACTTGAGATTTTTGTCCCGTGTCCCGGATACCTTCATTCCGGGACCATACAGTGTCCCGGAATGAAAAAACCCACAGTGACCACTGCCCAAACCAGTCCGCTCCGCCGACTCACTTCTCCTTTCCGCCGCCAGCCCGCCACCCTTATAAAATGTAACGCAGGCTGGCTGCCAGGCTGGTTGCTAGGCTAGGGGCCGCTCCGCGTCTAGCAACGTCAGCTGAGGCCTGAGGGGCGGGCTGACATACACGTGGGCGGCACTGGCAGTCAGTGTGGGCAGTGCATCCGCCCGCATCCTATGGCTGAGAGGCGAGCAGCGCGTGTGTCCACCGCTCAGTAATCCAAAAGAGAGAGAGAGAGCAGCCACAGTGGGCCGGCCAGCAGTGCAAAGAGTGGCGCCAGTGACATGTGACGCCAGTGATCTGTGACGGAGACCAGATTCACCCCAGTCAGAGCCAGTGCCACAGTTTTTTAAACTCCTCTCCTGAGCCCTGCAGCCAGCCTGAGCCTCCTCTGACTGAGTCCTCCTCCAGGCTCCTCCTGCCCACGAGGTCCGCAAGTGCCACCTGCAGTCAGTGCCAGACATTCTTCCAGAACCAGGACAGGTCAGTGTACTGTCTTTGTTACACTCACACTTTGTCCCCCTCCATTCTGCTGCTGTCCCCCTCCATTCTGCTGCTGTCCCCCTCTGTTCTTCCTCCATGTCCCCCTCCATTCTGCTGCTGTCCCCCTCCATTCTGCTGCTGTCTCCCTCCGTTCTTCCTCCGTGTCCCCCTCCATTCTGCTGCTGTCCCCCTCTGTTCTACTGTCCCCCTCTGTTCTTCCTCCGTGTCCCCCTCCGACAGAGGGGGACAGCAGAACGGAGGTGGACACGGAGGAAGAATTGAGGGGGACACGGAGGAAGAAAGAAGGGGGGCAGCAGCAGAACAGAGGGGGGCACGGAGGAAGAATGAAGGGGGACAGCAGAACGGAGGGGGACACAGAGGAAGAACAGAGGGAGACAGTAACAGAACAGAGGGGGACACGGAGGAAGAATGGAGGGGGACAGCAGCAGAACAGAGGGGGACACGGAGGAAGAATGGAGGGGGACAGCAGAACAGAGGGGGGCAGCAGAACAGAGGGGGGCAGCAGAACGGAGAAGGACAGCAGAACGGAGGGGGACATGGAGGAAGAACGGAGGGGGACAGCAGTAGAACAGAGGGGGACACGGAGGAAGAACGGAGGGGGGCAGCAGAACAGAGGGATCCCCCTCTGTTCTGCTGCCCCCCTCCGTTCTTCCTTCGTGTCCCCCTCCATTCTTCCTCCGTGTCCCTCTCCGTTCTGCTGCTGTCCCCCTTCCGTTCTTCCTCCTTGTCCCCCTCCGTTCTGCTGTCCATACCACCTGTCTAAACTGATTACCACACCACCTGTCTAAACTGGTTACCACTTTTTTTTGCCAAAAATTGGCAAAAAAAAGTATCAAAAACATATTTTTTGTGCGGGTGCGGGGGGGGGGGGGGGGGGGTGTCCCTGAATGGCAGTTTGGAAATGTGGTCACCCTAGCTCAGTGGTGTCAAAAACCCGCTCTTGGAACTGTGTATGTTTTATTTCTGACCCTTTGGAACTGTTTATTTTTTATGTTTAATTATATTATTTTTGGACTGCCTGCTTTTTTGGGTAGATTGGCTTGCTTATAGTATGAAAATTGCAAAAACTAATTAAAAAAAAAAAGTATTGTCTGAAAATGGGTAACAGGAACAGAAGAGTGCACACCTGTGATCCATAGGAGAAATAGGGGCAAAAAAGCTTTGGACATACTTCTCTTTTTAAGTCCCTGGTACCCAACCTGTGACCCCAGCAGTTAGTAGCGAGAGCGCTAATTTGTAAAGGGACTGCAATGGCAGTGATCTCTAGCAGTCTCTTGTAATATGTTCCCAAACATTGTCAGTGTCCTGCACTAAGTCTCCAGTCTTCAACCACACCTGTAGCATGTCCACAGTCTTTGGCCATCTCCTGTGGTATGTCCAATGATGGTCTTCTATAATGTTATAGACAGTATATTAAACATTATATGTGGCCCTTAGATGATGTCCAGGGCCGCAACTGAGGTCCCCTATACATTGTGAGTTGACAACCACTGCTTTAAAGTGTTACTGAATTCAGGACCCTGCATTCTCTATATCTGGTCTCCCACAGTACACAAAACATGGAAATGCAATTAGTTTAGTAAATATAAACTGCTAAATACCTTTTCTCATCAGCAGTATATAGCAGTCTTGTGACTCCTACCAGTGTGTGGTTAAACCTTGTAGGAGGATTTTTTATTCTCCTCTGACTGTCCCATGAGGCTGCAGGACCCCTGACCCTCTGTCTGGACAGTGCTGATTGGCCCTTGCCGATCACATGCACCCTCCTAAGTAAATAAAAACTCTCTAGCAATAGACACCAAACTGAGCATGTGCAGAGTGACTCCAAAGGCTCTGTCTTGTCAGGAGATGGATTGGGGACAGTAGAAGGGGGGGGAATCAGAGAAGACATGACCCTACAGTCTTTCTACACAATGCAGATAATTAACCCCTTTGGTAGCACAGTGAGTATTATGCCCCGTACACACGGTCGGACATTCGGACCACAAAATCCGTCCGATTTTTTCCAATGGATTTTGTCCGACTTGTCCGACTTGACTTGTGTTGCACACACACGGTCGGACAAAGTTGTCAGAAAATCTGATCGTTCTGAACGAGGTGACGTACAACATGTACAACGGGACTACGTAAAGGCCAGTAGCCAATAGCTTTCGTCTCCAAATTTCTTCTGAGCGTGCGTGGCACTTTGTGCGTCGGAATTCTCTACACACGATCGGAAAAAGTCTGATCAGATTTTGTTGTCGGAAAATTTTAGATCCTGCTCTCAAATTTTTTCCATCGGAGATTCCGACGGAAAAAGCCCGCTAGAGCCCACACACGATCGGATTTTCCGACAACATAATCCAATCGGACTTTTTCCATCGGAATATCCGACCGTGTCTACGGGGCATAACAAGCATGCTTTACTGCATATACAGACTGATTTTACTGTTGTGGGCTTAGTAACACTTTAGGTACTGTTGATCAAACATTGATTCATTTTTTAGGTGATGAGTCGTGAATATCTGCTAATGGTCCAATTGGCACACACTGTCAAAGCTGTTGCATTGTGTTGTCTCCAAAGATTTGCTGCATCTTTTAGTAGTGTAACCATACCACCATAATAAAAGTTACTCTCTGATTGGCTGATAAAGGCTTCAACATTTTTCTGTTCTTTGCACTGTTATTAAATAAGCCCCATAATGATCATGTGTCATTTTTCCTAGCTGCACCTGACACATCTTGTGACATCCTACCACCCTTGGCATCCCAAGTGCGAAAAGCTGCTGGGGAACAGCGCGCTGACACCCAGATGTATCAAATACTTCTTGGTAAATGTATCCTGCAATTTATCTAGCTGGGATTAGGAGGGTGAAGAAATCACGCTAAATATAGTTTGTGGAAGGAAATCATATACTGGAGGCAGATCTGTACACTTCTCTGAGCAAGAATGCAAAAAAAAAGTTGCAGCATGCTGAAATTATTCTTAAATGTGCAATGTGAGAATACCAATGCGCAAACCACTAAAAAATAGAAGACTAATGAATAGCTGCCAACATAACAAAGTGCTCTCACACTACATAGATGATAATATGGTGCATACTCAGTAAAACAATAATGAATAAATATCAAGTTCAATGTTCAAAAGTGCAACAATCAAATGAGAAACTTCATAATAATAATAACCTTACATAAAACTGTGCAAAAAATTCCAAAAGTGCAAAGGTGCATCAAAGTGATAATAAGAACATGAAAATAAAATGTCCAATCAAAGTTAACAAAAAATTCATAAAGTAAAGTGCTTGTGCAAGTAAACAGGAAATATCCAAGTCATCCAAATGCCGCGTACACACGGTCGGAATTCTCGTCGGAAAAAACTCTGACGGTTTTTCCGACGGAATTCCGCTCAAGCTGTGTTGCCTACACACGATCACACCCAATTCCGACGGTCAATAACACAGCGGCATAAAACACGTTCGACTGCACTATAAAAGGGAAGTTTAATGCTTCCGAGCATGCGTCGAATTGTTTCCGAGCATGCGTCGGAATTTTGCGTGTCGGAATTGCATACACACGATCGGGAAATCCGATAGAAAGGTTTTCCGTCGGAAAAATTGAGAACAGGTTCTCAATTCAAAGTCCGTCGGAAATTCCGACAGCAAAAGACCGATGGGCATACACATGGTCAGAAAATCCGATGAAAAGCTCCTATCGGACTGTTTTCATCGGAAATTCCGACTGTGTGTACGCCGCAAAAGTGTTCTCACCATCCGCTCAGGATTGTCCAATCAAGGATAATAGATAGTTAAAGTGGTTGTAAACCCTTACAAACCACTTTGACCTACGGGTAAGCCTAGATTAAGGCTTACCTGTAGGTCCAATAAATATCTCCTAAATCTACATGGTTTAGAAGATATTTAGAAAAGAAAAGGCACCGCTATGCGTCGTAGACAGTGGCGCGCAGGCGCACTGAGCATGCCGGAGATCGCAGTGATATGCCGCTCTCGTGCGCATGCGTGGGAGTGACGTCATCGCAACTCCATCGAATGACGGCGCTGGAGCAGCGAGACCCGGAAGTCACTCTGGGAGTGATGGCGGCGGTGGAGGACGTGGACGAGGGTCGCTTCGGGGGCTTCGTTCTCAGGTAAGTTATTCATAATGAGCTAGTATGCTATGCATACTAGCTCATTATGCCTTTGCCTTGCAGGTTCCGTTTTTTTTTTCTGAGGAGGCTTTACTTCCTCTTTAATAAAGTAAAGTGCTTGTGCAAGAAAAAACGGAAACCATCCAATTCATCCAAATGTTGTCACCATCCGCTGTGTGCCAATAGTTTGCCCCAGCCTCCCACCTCATACACAGACCCCCACACGTAGTAACTTACAGTTAAAATCCGTGCAAACAGCTTCACAAACAATAAAACTTCCGGTCTCGGACGCTTCTCTGAGCAAGAATGCAAAAAAGTTGCAGTATGCTGAAATTATTCTTAAATGTGCAAGATCCATGCTTACCGAGGTACAGCATTGATGGGACCGGGTGCTCAGGGTGGGTGGTACTTATTGAAGGCTCATGATCTATGTCAGTGGCCTCTAAACTGCAACCCGCGTGCCAGATGTGCTTACCTTTATCCAGCCCTTTGGACACTGTTTCTCCCACTGATATAGGCACTGGTCCTTCGACTGACAACAATGGAGCACCATTCCTTTCACTAACATCAACGATCGTGCGCTGTTCCTTCCACTGGCCCCAATGATGAGGCACTATCCCCCCGACACCAATGACAGGACACTATTCCCCTCACTGACACCAACAATGGAGCCCTATTCCTACCACTCACACCAATGATGGAGGACTATTCCTTCCACTGACACCAACAATGGGGCCCTATTCCTACCACTGACACCAATGACGGAGGACTATTACCCCCACTGACACCAACAATGGGGCCCTATTCCTACCACTCACACCAATGATAGGGGACTATTCCTCCCACTGACACCAACAATGGGGCCCTATTCCTACCACTCACACCAATGATGGGGGACTATTACCCCCAGTGACACCAACAATGGGGCCCTATTCCTACCACTCACACCAATGATGGAGGACTATTCCTCCCACTGACACCAACAATGGGGCCCTATTCCTACCACTCACACCAATGATGGGGGACTATTACCCCCACTGGCACCAACAATGGGGCCCTATTCCTACCACTCTCACCGATGATGGGGGACTATTACCCCCACCCCCACCAACAATGGGGCTCTATTCCTACCACTTACACCAATGATGGGGGACTATTCCTCCCACTGACAGCAATGACAGGACACTATTCCCCCACTTACACCAACAATGGGGGACTATTACCCCCACTGACACCAATGACAGGACACTATTCCCCCCACTGACACCAACAATGGGGCCCTATTCCTCCCACTGACACCAACAATTGGGCCATATTCCTCCCACTGACACCAACAATGGGGCCCTATTCCTATCACTCACACCAATGATGGGAGACTATTCCTGCCATCAATACCAATAATGAGACGCTATTCCTCCTCCTAATGACTACAGGCATTCTGTGATTTTTTAAGCCACCATAAATAGATCAAAATTTGGCAGGTTCAACTGGGACCGATCAAATTATGATCCATGTATGGGCAGGCTGATTGTACCCAAGTCGATCCATCAATCAACATATGTACAACCAGCCTGTTGGATTTTTGGCATGAAAATGACTGCCCGCGGCTATAGCTGCTGGCAGTAATCATTGTGTTCTGTCAGCCAGAAAGGCTCCCTGCACCTTACTAACAACAGAACACAATAGCACCGCGGGAGGCAATCAAGTGATTTTCTTTCCCTCCACCCATGGTTAAAAGAAAGAGAATCAAATTATCTATGGGCTGCCTTACTCCCACTGACAACCAAGCCTGAGGCATTATTTAATCCCAGTGATGTGGGACATTTTCTACTCCCACTGACCACAGTCCGGCCCCCATAAAGATTGAATGACAATAATCTGTCCCTTTGTTTATAAAGTTTGGAGATTCCTGATGTATGTTGTAAGAAGTAATGACATTCTAGTGTTAGAAATAGAGGTGGACACTAGAGGCAGTATGTCATTTAAAATAGTTTCAGACCTTCAGTGTTGTTTAGCTTAACACATTAACCACAGCTCCCAACTGTCCCTGATTTGGTACAAAGTCCCTCTTTCCTCCTCATTTGTCCCTCATTTTGGTCTGATCTATATAGTTGCATATAAAATGCACCTTTTATCCTTCAAAAAACTGTTCCCCGGTGCTAAAAGTTCTAAATTGCTGCATTTGTAAATTTCAACAGCCAATATAAAGGAATAGTAGTGGTTAAAAAAAACACTTGTGGGTTTAACTAATATTTTTTTTTGTAGAATTCTCCTTTAAGGGGCGTGGCAGGGGGTGTGTCCTATGCCTACATACATTTGATAATAGGTGTCCCTCATTTCAATCTCAAAACGTTGGGAGGTATGCATTAAGCACAATAAAATTAACACTCCCCAGTAAACTATATGTTAAAATTCTGAACATCCAGTCTTCACAGGAAAGAATTACCAGTGGACAGTGCAGTCTCCAGTCAATCTGTAAGTTTGGAGAAGGGAGAGGGAAGAGCAAGGGAGTGCCACCCTAGGTAATGGGGCTGTGTAGTTCTATTGATGCACACAGTGTAGGGAGACACAGTCTAGTCCCTGCATAGAAGGTGGTTCCATAGCAAGCTGCAAGAGAAAAGAGCCACTCTGAAACAGGAAACCTGGGGCTGTGGTCATATCACCAGCTTAAACGGGAACATAGGCAAGGATTAACCACCTCATTACCGCGCTATAGCCAAAAGATGCTTCTCTCATTCTGGGAGGGTGTCCATGGATGTCCTCCCGGAACCACGGTTCTTGTGTGCCCCCTGGGGCATGCATCCGGCGAGCTCTGTGATCAATGTGTCCTTTGGACACAGCTGATCACAGATCGTGGTAAAGGGCCAATCACAGCGGCCCTTTACCACATGCTCAGCTGAGTCCAATAACAGCTGATCACAATGTAAACAGAATTGCCCATTATCGGCTCTGCTTTCCTCATGCACTGTCACAGTGTGAAGAGGGGAGTGCCAGTAACTGGCAATCCTGACAGGGGGCACAAAGATAATAAGGGCACTGATCATCAATGCAACCCCATCAGTGCCAGTTGGTGCTCATCAGTGCTGCACATCAGTGATGCTGAATATAAGTGCCCATCAGTGTTGCCTATCAGTGCCCATTAGTGCCACCTATCAGTGCTGCATATCAGTGCTGCTGCATATCAGATAATCAGGGCACTGATCATCAATGCAGCCCCATTAGTGCCAATTAGTGCTCATCACTGCTGCCCATAAGTGCCAATCAGCGCTGCATATCAGTGCTTATCAGTGCTGCATATAAGTGCTCATCAGTGCTGTTGCATATAAGTGCCCATTAGTGCCACCTATCAGTTGCGCCTCATAATTGCAGCCTATCAGTGCTCATCAGTGCACATTAGTCAAGGCAAAAAATGACTTATTTGCTAAATTTTATAACAGAAACGAAAACAAAAATGTTTCTTTTTTTTTTCAACATTATCCGGCGTTTTTTGTTTGTTTAGCAAAAAATAAAAAAACCCCAGTGGTGATTAAATACCACCAAAAAGAAAGCTCTGTCTCAAAAAATGATAAAGATTTCATATATGTACAGTGTTGCAAGACCGCGTAATTGTCTTTCAAAGTGCAACAGCACAGAAAGATGAATATTGGCCTGGGCAGGAAGGGGTATAAGTGCCCAGTAAACAAGTGGTTAAAAGATAAAGCAGCTACATACTTAGTAAAGATGTTCATAGTGCTTACAAAACCTCAGGGTTTAAATAGAGGAAACTATGGTTGAAAAATATGCTGATGAAAATACATGCAAGATTGAATCAAGAGAACAAAATTCCCTTGAATTTATCAGGGCATTTTTGGTTAAGAAAAAAAATGTCCAATCCAGCTCTCCCTCTATACGCTCTTATTGAACATACAGTAGATCCTTGTGCTACTCCATGTTGTCAAGTCTGAAGCCACAAGTTGAGCAGAACAGCTGGAATATAAAACATAATCTTTTATTATAATCGATTTATAATTGGCAGGGCAGGAAATAGCGGTGACGTCATCACGCTCGTGAGAGTGCTAGGAAGGTTTTTTATTTCCAATTCCTGTGATTACAGTTTTGTTGTAAGTAGTTTTTTTAATAAATTGCCCATTTTTAATCTGGACGCTGCGCAATGAGTTTTCCTTTTTTCGTATGATCTATGGTTGGATCGGCTTCTGTGGATATCCTGTGGTTTATCTTTGGCTCATTTTCACCACGAGGAGGCTGGATAAATCAAGATGATTGGCACCTAATGTGAGGGGTAATAAAGCTCACAGATGCGATTATAGACCTTGATAGGTCTTTGGATCTGGTAAGAAGATATTTTTGTAAGCACTGGGTGTTGCACTGAATTCAAGGATTTTGTATCACCTTATGGACTTTGCTTTTTCTTATATTTTTTTTACAATGTAATATATATTGCTTGTCTGATACACATTTTTATTCAGACAGCGCAACATGCTTTTTTTTATATATTTATTGGATGTTGCTGTGTACAATATTGTGAGCAATATTTCTCTTTATCCAATTTAAAAACAGTAAGTAAAAAAACATGCTGCTCTAGAAGACGGGTTTATTGAAACAGGTGCCCGCTCCCCCTCGTTGGCTCAACATTTTCTCTTGGTCTTCTTCTGGGACCGGAGTCTTCTTTCTTCTCTATTGGCAGGCCAGGAATGACATGAATCCCACACATTCACATAGCAATTACTTTCTCCTGGCACTTGTAGACTGAGCTGTCAATGTACAGTCAGTGTTGCCAACCTTCACTATTTTTACTGGCAGCCAGTAAAAAAAGCAGGCTCTTTTCTCCTGCCAGTAAATGCCAGTAAGAGGAAACGTTTGCCAGTAGAAAATATGGCTGTGATGCTTGCCTCAGAACTGGGCATGCGCAGCTCGGGGTCAGAGCCGGCCAGGACCATCGAGGTGCCTGCTACAGTTTGTTTTGGGCGGTACCGGTGGGGGGCTGGTCTGCCGGAGGTGGTGCCTGAACGTTTTGTGTGATGTCATAGTGCAAGCTAGCCGAGCGGCCAACGCCTTGTAGGTTGGCATTGGCAACACTGTGTACAGTACAATTAGTAAAATATTTCTAGCAGCCAGGACTAGAAGAGACACACAGAGTCCCTTGTACCATAAATACTTACCTGATGGAAATGTTTGTTATCATTTTTGTGGATTGTGAAGTATTGCTGAAGGTATTGAAGTAGTTTGGTGAAGCTTTTGCTAGCTCTGGTTTGTTACATGGCTGGTGGATGGGTGTGTGTGACCTAAAAATTGGAAAAAAATCCTTTCCTTCTCACAGGGTGTCACGGTCTGGGACTGGAGGCCAGTGCCTGTAGCAGTAAAGAGGTTCACGCAGTTATCAGTAGACATGGGCGCCGTCAAAAAATTTGTTGCATTTAGTTTCGTTCCGTACTAAAAAATTTAATTCGGATTCGTACGAAATACGAATTTTCATTAGATTCGTAAAGTTTTCGTTAAAAAACGAAAGTTCGTTATGATGAATTTATCATTATGAGGGGTTCCCACCATCCCGGGGCTGTGCTGACTTCCTGGGTTTTTAACCTTTAGTTTCGTCAACTTTTCGTAAAAATAACGAAAGTTCGTTATGATGAATTTATCATTATGAGGGGTTCCCATCATCCCTGTGCTGTGCTGACTTCCTGGGTTTTTAACTTTTAGGTTTTTTAACTTTTCATAACAATTACGAATGTTCGTTATGATGAATTTATTATTATGAGGGGTTCCCACCATGCCTGTGCTGAGTTCCCAGGTCTGAGTGTACACCCGCTGTGCCCATTTTGAGGGTTTCCCACCATCCCTGTGCTGGGCTGACTTCCTCTGATTGGTGAACAAAACACCAGTCATGTTTCTGTTAATTTGGATCCGAAATTCCGAAATTCGTTAAAGAAATTTAGTATTTCATATGAAATTCGTAAGCATAGAAATTCCATAGGGTTCCCACCATCCCTGTGCTGAGTTCCTAGGTCTGAGTGTACACCCGCTGTGCCCATTATGAGGGGTTCCCACCATCCCTGTGCTGTGCCGACTTCCTCTGATTGGTGAACAAAACACCAGTCACAATTTGGATCCGAAAATTCGTTAACAAAATTTCGTATTTCGTATAAAATTTGTAAGCATAGAAATTCCCATAGTGTTCCCACCATCCCTGTGCTGACTTCCTGGGGTTTTAACTTTTAAGTTCGATAATTTTTCGTAACAATTACGAATTTTCGTTATGAATTTGAATCCGAAATTCATAAACGAAATTTCGTTTTTCGTACGGAATTCGTATGCATAAAAATTTGTATTTCGGAAATTCGTACGAATTTTCGATTCGTACGAAACTAATAGCACATGTCTAGTTATCAGCTGAGTAAATACACAAGCAGATCGCCATAGCAGATAATACGGCCTCACCTGAGGCATGGGCTCTAAGCACTAGATGGTCTTCACCAGACCTCCTGATAGTGGAGATGGGTTTTGCTTCGTACTAATGCTAGGTTGTGGTCCTCCTGATTGCCCCAGCAGGAAGGGAGCAAGCAGGGGTCAGGTAGCAGTTAGGGAACAAGCCAAAGTGTAGTCGATGAACGAGTAGTAGCTAGATGGGATCAGGCAAAAGCATAGTTGACAAACAAGCCAAAAAGGTCAGTAACAAATAGCAGCTTGATGGGATCAGACAGAAACATAGTCGATGAACAAGCCAAAAGATTAACAAGTTGTAGCTGGATGGGATCAGACAAAAGCATAGTGGATGAACAAACCAAAGGTTGAAAACAAGTAGTATCTTGATGGGATCAGGCAAAAGCATAGTCGATAAACAAACCAAGGGTCCATAAAGAGTGGTAGTGAAGATAAGGACAGCAGCACGCAGGGGCGGACTGACAACTCATGGGGCCCCCCGGGCAATAGGAGAAGATTATGGGGCCCCCAGAAAATAGATTATGGGGCCCCACAGTATACACACATACACATACAGTATACACACACAGACACACAGTACACACACACAGAATACACATACACACACTGAAAAGGTACTGGAGAGGCGGGGCAGCTACAATCTTGTGATTTTTTTAAAAACACAGATTTTTACATACTGTCCCTGGTTTTATTGAGGCTGGCAACCCTGATGGGGCCCCTTAGTGGCATGGGGCCCTCGGGCAGTGCCAGAGTGCCCGAATGGTCAGCAGGTATGAAAGGGGTAAGATATCGACTGGAGAGAGCACAATAAGCTGGCAAACAGAAAGTGCAGAGACATGGCTTAAATAGGAAGTTATTTGGAGGAGCCAAGAGTTCAGGGCTCACCAGAAACAAGACACAAAGTAAGGCTGTCCAAGGAATCAGGCAAGGTGCTGCCCAGCATCTCAGGTGGCACAGTGAGAAGAGCCACAGCCAGACATTGCAGGGGTCTCAGGTTCAGATCTTGATCCAGACACAAGGGGTCTTGTAAGAAGGGGGCAGTGTAGTGTGCTGGGAGATGATGCAGAAAGTGACATACTGTGTGTAGACACTATGATGTAATCCAGAGGACTACACAGGTGAGGAATATATTTTGTGACCATCATGAGTTTTTGTCAATAAATGTGGATTTTTGGGCTTGGGATCTCACTCCTGTTTGGTGATCCTTGGCACTAGTTGGCAGCTGTGGGATTCTGTACTAGATCCAGGCCAGAGCTCAAAGGAACAACTACTATAAAGAACTGAGCAAAATGTATACAACAAGTCAATGGTTCGCCTGGTATCAGGAGGAAATACCCATACTGGGAGAACAGGCCACTCTGGACAGTAAACGGGAAGGCATTAGAAGGGCAGACCAACAGAAAATGCACTTATTTTGCACTGCAGAGGGCTCATATGACGTTCACCCAGAATAACAGTGCCTCCTATAGACAAATGACGGCCATGTGGGTGGTGGTTGAAGTAATATTAAACCTTTTTTAGTTTAACACACTGAGTACAATGAAGTAAACATTCCTTGCTAAACTATTTGTTAAAATTCCTTCCCCAGCATTTGCAGTTTTTCATTTTCACGGTGCTGGCTCCTGCTATCTCAGTGCTGCTTTCCTGAACTTCCATTCTTCACAAGGACAGTACAGTCTCCAGACAATCTTTTAGATTGGAGAAGGAAGGAGCAGGTGAGTGCCTTGCTATCAGTGCACTTCCCCTCGGCGTCATCACATCCAATATAGGACTATAGACCAGTAGTGTATTTACGTTTTGTGCTGCCCTAGGCCTGACTAAACTCGTGCCCCCCCTAATTTAAATATGACCCACCCTTCCTGTCAAGGCAACGCCCCTTGCTGTTTAAGACCCGCTCTCAAATTGTCGAGGACACTAGTTCAATTAATTCCCTTCATTTTCATAGATTTCCTCTCACTTCCTGTTTGGGGCAGGAAGTGAAGGGAAATCTCTGCAATGGGACAGGGATGGTAAAACAAAAAAAAAAAACTGACAGGGGTTATAACCCTCCCTTACTCTATCCAAAATGAAAAAAAAAAAGTGTTGCCTATAGTTCTACTTTAAGCACAAATTTCTGATAAGTTTATGGAGAGGACTAAGAAGATATAACCATGCCAATGGTGCAGCAGAAAACATAGCACAGTGAGGAAGGTTTGTGGTCCAGGATGATAGGACAGTCAAAATTAGAAGTGGCACCCCCCCCCCCCCACTGTTGCGGAATGCCAGCCACCAGCATACCAGAAGCAGTGCGACAGCTTTATGGGGGCGCTAGACTAATTTGCCTCTCAGCCGAGTCCGCCCCAAAAGACTGGCGCTACACTAACAGCGCAAGCCAGCGGGGACTCCTTCCGTGCTGCCCCCCTGCAAAGTGCTGCCCTAGGCCTTGTCGACCTAGGCCAGGATACAGCGGGGTTTTTTTTAAAAAGTACAGGATACAGCGTTGCTATAGACCCTTTTTTTGTCTTGATGACATCACAAATGTAGACCGCTAGAGTGTGAGGGGAAGAGGATTGGGTAAGTCATTTTTCTTTTTTTTTTATTCCCTCCAAACTTTTCAAACAAAGGGCCAGTTAGCTGTCCTTCGAAGTTTAGGAGGCTGAACTGTGGGCAGTGGCAGTAGAAAATGCTCTGGCATCAGTGGGAGTAAGCAATGCCATAGCCCTGGTGGTAAGTGGGTGTAAAAAAATTACATCATTGGTGCCAGTGGGAAGAATAGTGCCCTATAACTGGTGTCAGTGTGAGAATTAGTTCCCCATTTCTGGTGTCAAAAAATTGCATCATTGTTGTCAGTGGGAGGAATAGTATCCCATTGTTGGTGTCAGTGGGAGAAATAGTATCCCATTGTTGTTGTCAGTGGGAGGAATCGTATCTCATTGTTGGTGTCAGTGGGAGGAATAGTATCCCATTGTTGGTGTCAGTGGGAGGAATAGTATCCCATTGTTGGTGTCAGTGGGAGGAATAGTATCCCATTGTTGGTGTCAGTGGGAGGAATAGTATCTCATTGTTGGTGTCAGTGGGAGGAATGGTATCTCATTGTTGGTGTCAGTGGGAGGAATAGTATCCCATTGTTGGTGTCAGTGGGAGGAATAGTATCTCATTGTTGGTGTCAGTGGGAGGAATAGTATCCCATTGTTGGTGTCAGTGGGAGGAATAGTATCTCATTGTTGGTGTCAGTGGGAGGAATAGTATCTCATTGTTGGTGTCAGTGGGAGGAATAGTATCTCATTGTTAGTGTCAGTGGGAGGAATAGTATCTCATTGTTGGTGTCAGTGGGAGGAATAGTATCTCATTGTTGGTGCCAGTGGGAGGAATAGTGCCCCATTGTTGGTGTCAGTGGGAGGAATAGTATCTCATTGTTGGTGTCAGTGGGAGGAATAGTATCTCATTGTTGGTGTCAGTGGGAGGAATAGTATCTCATTGTTGGTGTCAGTGGGAGGAATAGTGCCCCATTGTTGGTGTCAGTGGGAGGAATAGTATCTCATTGTTGGTGTCAGTGGGAGGAATAGTATCTCATTGTTGGTGTCAGTGGGAGGAATAGTGCCCTGTCTTTGGTGTCAGTGGAAGGAATAGTATCTCATTGTTGGTGTCAGTGGGAGGAATAGTATCTCATTGTTAGTGTCAGTGGGAGGAATAGTATCTCATTGTTGGTGTCAGTGGGAGAAATAGTATCTCATTGTTGGTGTCAGTGGGAGGAATAGTATCTCATTGTTGGTGTCAGTGGGAGGAATAGTATCTTATTGTTGTTGTCAGTGGGAGGAATAGTATCTCATTGTTGGTGTCAGTGGGAGGAATAGTATCTCATTGTTGGTGTCAGTGGAAGGAATAGTGCCCTGTCTTTGGTGTCAGTGGAAGGAATAGTATCTCATTGTTGGTGTCAGTGGGAGGAATAGTGCCCTGTCTTTGGTGTCAGTGGAAGGAATAGTGCCCAGTATTTGGTGTCAGTGGAAGGAATAGTATCTCATTGTTGGTGTCAGTGGGAGGAATAGTGCCCTGTCTTTGGTGTCAGTGGAAGGAATAGTATCTCATTGTTGGTGTCAGTGGAAGGAATAGTGCCCTGTCTTTGGTGTCAGTGGAAGGAATAGTATCTCATTGTTGGTGTCAGTGGGAGGAATAGTATCTCATTGTTGGTGTCAGTGGGAGGAATAGTGCCCTGTCTTTGGTGTCAGTGGAAGGAATAGTATCTCATTGTTGGTGTCAGTGGGAGGAATAGTATCTCATTGTTAGTGTCAGTGGGAGGAATAGTATCTCATTGTTGGTGTCAGTGGGAGAAATAGTATCTCATTGTTGGTGTCAGTGGGAGGAATAGTATCTCATTGTTGGTGTCAGTGGGAGGAATAGTATCTTATTGTTGTTGTCAGTGGGAGGAATAGTATCTCATTGTTGGTGTCAGTGGGAGGAATAGTATCTCATTGTTGGTGTCAGTGGAAGGAATAGTGCCCTGTCTTTGGTGTCAGTGGAAGGAATAGTATCTCATTGTTGGTGTCAGTGGGAGGAATAGTGCCCTGTCTTTGGTGTCAGTGGAAGGAATAGTATCTCATTGTTGGTGTCAGTGGAAGGAATAGTGCCCTGTCTTTGGTGTCAGTGGAAGGAATAGTATCTCATTGTTGGTGTCAGTGGGAGGAATAGTATCTCATTGTTGGTGTCAGTGGGAGGAATAGTATCTCATTGTTGGTGTCAGTGGGAGGAATAGTATCTCATTGTTGGTACCAGTGGGAGGAATAGTGCCCCATTGTTGGTGTCAGTGGGAGGAATAGTATCTCATTGTTGGTGTCAGTGGGAGGAATAGTATCTCATTGTTGGTGTCAGTGGGAGGAATAGTATCTCATTGTTGGTGTCAGTGGGAGGAATAGTATCTCATTGTTGGTGTCAGTGGGAGGAATAGTATCTCATTGTTGGTGTCAGTGGGAGGAATAGTATCTCATTGTTGGTGTCAGTGGGAGGAATAGTATCTCATTGTTGGTGTCAGTGGGAGGAATAGTATCTCATTGTTGGTGTCAGTGGGAGGAATAGTATCTCATTGTTGGTGTCAGTGGGAGGAATAGTATCTCATTGTTGGTGTCAGTGGGAGGAATAGTATCTCATTGTTGGTGTCAGTGGGAGGAATAGTATCTCATTGTTGGTGTCAGTGGGAGGAATAGTGCCCTGTCTTTGGTGTCAGTGGAAGGAATAGTATCTCATTGTTGGTGTCAGTGGGAGGAATAGTATCTCATTGTTAGTGTCAGTGGGAGGAATAGTATCTCATTGTTGGTGTCAGTGGGAGAAATAGTATCTCATTGTTGGTGTCAGTGGGAGGAATAGTATCTCATTGTTGGTGTCAGTGGGAGGAATAGTATCTTATTGTTGTTGTCAGTGGGAGGAATAGTATCTCATTGTTGGTGTCAGTGGGAGGAATAGTATCTCATTGTTGGTGTCAGTGGAAGGAATAGTGCCCTGTCTTTGGTGTCAGTGGAAGGAATAGTATCTCATTGTTGGTGTCAGTGGGAGGAATAGTGCCCTGTCTTTGGTGTCAGTGGAAGGAATAGTGCCCTGTCTTTGGTGTCAGTGGAAGGAATAGTATCTCATTGTTGGTGTCAGTGGGAGGAATAGTGCCCTGTCTTTGGTGTCAGTGGAAGGAATAGTATCTCATTGTTGGTGTCAGTGGAAGGAATAGTGCCCTGTCTTTGGTGTCAGTGGAAGGAATAGTATCTCATTGTTGGTGTCAGTGGGAGGAATAGTATCTCATTGTTGGTGTCAGTGGGAGGAATAGTGCCCTGTCTTTGGTGTCAGTGGAAGGAATAGTATCTCATTGTTGGTGTCAGTGGGAGGAATAGTATCTCATTGTTAGTGTCAGTGGGAGGAATAGTATCTCATTGTTGGTGTCAGTGGGAGAAATAGTATCTCATTGTTGGTGTCAGTGGGAGGAATAGTATCTCATTGTTGGTGTCAGTGGGAGGAATAGTATCTTATTGTTGTTGTCAGTGGGAGGAATAGTATCTCATTGTTGGTGTCAGTGGGAGGAATAGTATCTCATTGTTGGTGTCAGTGGAAGGAATAGTGCCCTGTCTTTGGTGTCAGTGGAAGGAATAGTATCTCATTGTTGGTGTCAGTGGGAGGAATAGTGCCCTGTCTTTGGTGTCAGTGGAAGGAATAGTATCTCATTGTTGGTGTCAGTGGAAGGAATAGTGCCCTGTCTTTGGTGTCAGTGGAAGGAATAGTATCTCATTGTTGGTGTCAGTGGGAGGAATAGTATCTCATTGTTGGTGTCAGTGGGAGGAATAGTATCTCATTGTTGGTGTCAGTGGGAGGAATAGTATCTCATTGTTGGTACCAGTGGGAGGAATAGTGCCCCATTGTTGGTGTCAGTGGGAGGAATAGTATCTCATTGTTGGTGTCAGTGGGAGGAATAGTATCTCATTGTTGGTGTCAGTGGGAGGAATAGTATCTCATTGTTGGTGTCAGTGGGAGGAATAGTATCTCATTGTTGGTGTCAGTGGGAGGAATAGTATCTCATTGTTGGTGTCAGTGGGAGGAATAGTATCTCATTGTTGGTGTCAGTGGGAGGAATAGTATCTCATTGTTGGTGTCAGTGGGAGGAATAGTATCTCATTGTTGGTGTCAGTGGGAGGAATAGTATCTCATTGTTGGTGTCAGTGGGAGGAATAGTATCTCATTGTTGGTGTCAGTGGGAGGAATAGTATCTCATTGTTGGTGTCAGTGGGAGGAATAGTATCTCATTGTTGGTGTCAGTGGGAGGAATAGTGCCCTGTCTTTGGTGTCAGTGGAAGGAATAGTGTCCCAAGAGCCGGATAAAAGCAAGCAAAGAGCCACATTTGGCCCGCGGGCTGCAGTTTGGAGACCTCTGCCTTAGACCAAAACAAGCAATGAACTGTTGCAGTGCAGGCACAGCCCCACTACAAGGCATCATTTTTTTGTTGAGTTTGGCTATAAATAATTCTACGTATACATTAAAAATCCATCAGATTCATAATGATATTTGTTTTGATTGGTGCTCTGAACGTTTCCTGGTGTTCAATGTTATGTGAAGACAGAACAACCCGGTAATGTTTACAGATCGTGATCTGGTATTGTCTAGAGCAGCAGATATTTATTTTCTCCAAACATGGTACATCAGACAGGCGGTGGCCGGCTATTACCCTCTAATGGATTGCCTCATATTTTCTCCTATAAATAAACAGCGTTATTCCATTCAGCGTCCCAGAGTCACTTTGAAATAAAACACAGCTTTATCTGGCATGGATATGCACCTCAAAGCTCAAACACGTGCCTGTGTATATATGCAGACAGTACAGCAGTGGACGGTGTTAGTAGTTTTTATTTTTATTATATTTTTTATTATTTCTAAAATTTAAAAAAAAATTTAATTTTTAATTTTTTTAATTTTTTTTAGGAGCCCCATTAGGGGGCTTTGTTGAAATATCTGGGGTTTAACCAGGGGTAATCAGCGCTACACAGGGTGATTAGGGTGTGCCCAGGCACACCCTGTGCGTACGCACGCCTATGCCTGCGACCGTGTGTATGCCCCATATGTGTTAGTAGTTTTTATTTTTATTATATTTTTTATTATTTAAAAAAATATATATATTTTTTCATTTTTATTTTTATTATAGTTTTTATTATTCAAAAAAAATATTATTTTTTTCATTTTTATTTTTGAAATTTTTTTAGGAGCCCCATTAGGGTGCTTTGTACAAATATCAGGGGTTTAAACAGGAGGAATCAGCACTACACAGGGTGATTGTGCGTACGCACACCTATGCCTGCGACCGTGTTTATCGCTCCATATGTGTTAGTAGTTTTTATTTTTATTACATCTTTTATTATTTTACATTTTTTTATTTTTATTTTTTCATTTTTTATTTTTATTTTTTCATTTTTTTATTTTTTCATTTTTTTATTTTTTCATTTTTTTATTTTTTTATTTTTATTTTTTCATTTTTTTATTTTTAATTTTTTCATTTTTTTATTTTTATTTTTTCATTTTTTTATTTTTACAAACTTTTTAGGAGCCCCTTTGTTGAAATATCAGGGGTTTAAACAGGCACAACCCTGTGCGCACGCATGCCCATGCTAAGATGTAAAATTGGTACAAAGTACTGGTACAATGAGCCATACAGCAGGCAGAGGTTTTGTGAACACAATTGCTGGAGTGCAAGGAGACAGGAAATGGCTGCAAGGAGGATCAGCGGCAATGAGATGCAACAAAGATGTAAAAAAGGTGGAATCAAGCATTATATTAACCCCCACCTACTCTTCAAACTTTTTGTATTCGTGGCATATTAGCTTTTCTAGATAAAATTATAAATGTTTAACCACTTGACAACTGGGCACTTAAACCCCCCCCCCCCCCCCTGTGACCAGACCAATTTTCAGCTTTCTGTGCTCTCACACTTTGAATGACAATTACTCGGTCATGCAACTCTGTACCCAAATACATTTTTTGTCCTTTTTTTCCTTTCTTTTGGTGGCATTTGATCACCTCTGGGTTTTTTTTTTTTTGCGCTATAAATAAAAGAAGACCGAAAATTTTGAAAAAAAAAAGCATTTTTCTTTGTTTCTGTGATAAAATTTAGTAAATTATAGATTTTTCTTACAAAATTTTGGCCACAATTTATACTGCTACATATCTTTGGTAAAAAATAACCCAAATTAGTGGATATTATTTGGTCTTTGTGAAAGTTAGAGACTCTACAAACTGTGGTGCAAATCATAGAAAATTGGTGGCCTATCTCATTTCTTGTGACCCGAACAAGCCAGGAAAGTACAAATACAGGGGGCCCCCTACTTACAAACATCCGACTTACAAACGACTCCTACTTACAAACGGAGGGAGACAACAGGAAGTGAGAGGAAATCTACCCCTAGGAAGGGAAATTCACTACTGTAAGAGTTAATATGGGAAAAAGGTGTCTCCACTGATGCTTTATCACCAGTCCATGTTTCCCTAACAACCCAAAATTTTCAAAATCCAATTGCCATTGGGACAGAAGGGGAGGTGAAATCTTCTGAACAGGGGCACAGACAGCAAAACAAATGTTACAGGGGTGATAACCCTTCTCTATGTTATCTAAAAAACGTAAAAATAGATTTTTTGGTTGGAGCTACACTTAAAAAATGTACCTGTTCCGACTTACAAACAGATTCAACTTAAAGCGGTTCTGCACCCATTTCATTTAGTAAATCTCTTTGCCTTCCAAATCAGGCAAAGAGTACTAAATGAAATGTGTTTTTTTTTTTTTACTTACCTTGTAATTGAAGACTTCCGGTCTTCTCTCTCTGCGGCGGCGGGCGGGGGTCTCTGCGTCGATCGTCGTCACGCCGCACTGTCTCCTGGGATCTGGTGTCATTGATCCCAGGAGTCAGTGCGGGCATCTTCCGAAATCTCGCGAGATTTCGGCCACATCTTCCGAAATCTCCCGAGATTTCGGCCACATCTGCCGAAATCTCGTGAGATGTCAGCAGATGTGCCGTTACTGCGCACGCGCGAGTAACGGCGGTGCATGCTGGGCCATCTAAAGTCCCTGTGGGTGTTTCACATGCCCACAGGCAAGATGGCCCCCAGCACTAAAGAAGAAGACGAGGAACTTAATCGGACGAAAACCGGCGGCGATCGAGATGGAAGATGGAACAGGTGAGTCCCCCAATAAAGGTAAGCATCCTTTATATTCCGTCCTAAAAAAAAAAAATTTTTTACAGAGTGCAGAACCGCTTTAAGAACAAACCTACAGTCCCTATCTTGTTTGTAACCCGGGGACCCCCTACCCCCAAATAACCCTTTTTTTGAAAGTAGACACTCCAAGGTATTTAGTAAGAGGCATGGTGAGGTTTTTGATGTTGTCATTTTTTTCCCACAATTCTTTGCAAAATTCAGATTTTTTTTTCCACAAAATTGTCATTGTAATAGGTTATTTCTCTCACATGTCATGTGTATACCACAAATGACACCCCAAAATACATCAGGTGTTCTAGGAGCATAAATTACACATCTAACTTGTTGACTACCTATTACACTTTTGAAGGCCCTGGAGCACCAGGACAATGACACGTGACACTGATGTGGCACTGATGACAGATGGCACTGATACCTAGTGCTGATGGCACGTGACACTGATGTGGCACTGATGACAGATGGCACTAATACGTGGCACTGATGACACGTTACATTGATGACAGATGGCACTAATATGTGGCACTGATGACACATGGCACTGATGACAGATGGCACTTATACGTGGCACTGATGACACATGGCACTAATATGTGGCACTGATGACATGTGACACTGATAACAGATGGCACGTGACACTGACAGGTGGCACTGATACGTGGCACTGATGATAGATGGCACTAATATGTGGCACTGATGACACGTGACACTCATGTGGCACTGATGACAGGTGGCACTATGTGGCACTGATGACAGATGGCACTTATACGTGGCACTGATGACAGGTGGCACTATGTGGCACTGATGACACGTGGCACCAATGTGGCACTGATGACAGATGACACTTATACGTGGCACTGATGACAGATGGCACTTATACGTGGCACTGGGGACAGGTGGCAGTGGGGACAGATGGCAGTGGGGACAGATGGCACTGACAGGTGGCACTGGGGACAGGTGGCAGTGGGGACAGATGGCAGTGGGGACAGATGGCACTGACATGTACTGTGTGCACTTTTTTTTTACGCTCGCCGCTGCATTGCGGAAGTAAACAGGAGGAGAATTGGCGTCCGCGCTGCAGCCGTGTTTCGACTATAGCGCGGACTCCTAGAAGTTAAAATGCAAAAAACAATGCTGTATTAGGGCTTGTCTACACAAATATCCCAATTAGCATATATTGATTGGTTTGCACAAAAGTTATAGCGCTTACAAACTATGGGATATATTTTTGGAATTTTTATTTATTTATTTAGTTTACTAGTAATGGCGGCGATCAGTCACTTATAGCGGGACTACAATATTGTGGCAGAAAAATTGGACACCTAACTGATACTTTTGACACTTTTTGGGGACCAGTGACGCCAATACAATGATCAGTGGTAAAAATTATGCACTGTCACTGTACTAATGACACTGGCAGGGAAGAGGTTAACATCAGGGGCGATCAAAGTGTTCCTAGGGTGTGCTTTCTAACTGTATGGGGGATGCTTTAACTATGGGAAGACAGAGATCCATGTTTCTGCTTAGCGGAAACACAAGATCACAGTCTTCCCTTGTCGCAAAATGGCGATCTGCCTTGCTTACATAGGCAGATCACCATTCTGCCTGTGCCTCGACTGATTGTTATGTCCTGGCTGACATCGCGTCCGCCGAGCCCACTGATTGGGCACAAGGGGGGCCAATCACAGCGGGAACGGGTCATTAACGGCGTGCGTGCGTGCCCCAGACCCGGAAGTGCAGAATCACGTACCTGTACATGATTCTGCGCAGAGGAGCCGCCGCGGTCGGCAACAGGTTAAAAGGCAAAAAAAGACAGCGCATTTCTCATACATATAGAATTGATTTTTGTTATCTTGCTGGCAAATATGAATTCTGAATATATAAAATTTGTTCTCCAGAACATTTTTTCTTTTAGACATTGTAACTTTTGTCTTTATTACTAAGTGAGGATACATTTATCAAGCTGACAGCAAAGGGAATGTAACAAAATTAACAGTTACAATATCCATTGTATTGGTTTGGCGGCTTTTATCTGGATATTAGGGTGATTTAACCACTTAAAGAGGAGTGCCCATGGGTATGCCCAAAAGGCTGTTTTGTTTTGTATTTACCTTGAAATTACATTCAAACAACTTTAAAAAAAAAAGAGGAGTGCCCATAAAAAAAAAAAGAAAAAAAAAAGAAAAATCAGCAGCTACAAATACTGCAGCTGCTGACTTTTAACCACTTTCAGACCGGACCAATTTGCAGCCAAAGGACCAGGCCCCTTTTTGCGATTCGGCACTGTGTCGCTTTAACTGACAATTGCGCGGTCGTGCGACGTGGCTCCCAAACAAAATTGATGTCCTTTTTGTCCCACAAATAGAGCTTTCTTTTGGTGGTATTTGATCGCCCCTGCGGTTTTTATTTTTTGCGCTATAAACAAAAAAGAGCGTCAATTTTGAAAAAAAAACGCATTATTTTTTACTTTTTCCTATAATAAATATCCCCCAAAAATATATAAAAAAAACATTTTTTTTCCTCAGTTTAGGCCGATACGTATTCTTCTACATATTTTTGGTAAAAAAATCGCAATAAGCGATTATTGATTGGTTTGCGCAGAAGTTATAGCGTTTGCAAGATAGAGGATAGTTTTATAGCATTTTTATTAATATTTTTTTTTTATTAGTAATGGCGGCGATCAGCGATTTTTATTGTGACTGCGACATTATGGCGGACACATCGGACATTTTTGACACATTTTTGGGACCATTGTCATTTATACAGCAATCAATGCTATTTAAATGCATTGATTCCTGTATAAATGACACTGGCAGTGAAGGGGTTAACCAGGGGGTGGCAGTGTAGGGGTTAAGTATGCCTAGGGGTGTGTTTCTTACTGTGGGGGGCGTGGCTGTCAGCTAGTGAATGCTGATCTCTGCTCCAATCACAGGGAGCAGAGATCGGCGTCACTAGTTGCTAGGCAGAATGGGGAGATGCTGTCTATTTCCGCATCTCCCCGTTCTGCCTTCCCGTGAGACGATCGCGGGTGTCCCCACGGCGATCGAGTCCGTGGGACCCGCGACCGGCCTCACGGGATCCCGACCGGCGCGGGAGCGCGCTGCTCCCGGCCTCACGGGGATCCCGACCGGCGCGGGAGCGCGCTGCTCCCGGCGCGGGAGCGCGCTGCTCCCGGCGCGGGAGCGCGCTGCTCCCGGCCTCACGGGGATCCCGACCGGCGCGGGAGCGCGCTGCTCCCGGCGCGCTCCCGATGGCACGGACGGCATTAAGGAGGGACTTATATATACGCCCTCCTGCCTGTCCGTGCAATTCTGAGACGTATATCGTCGTGCGCCGGTCGGGAACCGGTTAATAATCGGACACTTACCCGTCCCAGGGTCCAGCGATGCAGGGGATCGAAGCCCCGCTCGTCCCCCCCTCAGCTCGGTGGCGCCGGCATTGTAACTGTGGGCACCCGGCTGTGCCTTCACAGCCGTTCACCCACTGCGCATACGCGAGCGGTGCAGCGTGCGGTGACTGGCCGCGCAGTCATCTGGGACCTGTCACACGTCCCAGATGATTGACAGGAGGGAGGGGGAAGAGCTGAGCCCTTCCTGCGCCGAGGGGAAGTGATGTCACCAGCCCAGGCACTGAAGGCACTTCGGGGGGTTGGCAACGCTGGTGGAGAGGCAGGTAGATTATGTCATGATCTCAGCCAATCAGAGGAAGCCTTATATTCATTCATAAAATACAAGCCTTCCTGTAAATGGTTGATCAGTGCTCAGCTGGACAAAACGAGGAGGCCCCCCATTGCTGCCACAACACAGCATTGTACACTGTAGCTGATTCTACATACAGTTTATACAGTGCTGGCAGTGGGCACATTTCATAATAATGGAAATAGTTTGAGCCAGCTTGGCCCAAACTAACTATTTAAAGTGAAATGAAACCTGGAGTTAAGCTTTAATTTATCACTAATATAGGCAACATTCAAATGTCGGACTCCTATTTTTGGAGGCATGCATGCACCAGGTGTTGATGTCCAGTGGCAGAACTACCACCATAGCAACACACGTGGCCGCTATGGGGCCCGCAGCTAAGAGGGGGCCCTGGGGAAGAGGAGGAATGCATACTGCCGGGGGGCGAGCACCGCCCGCACGGTCCCCCAGCCAGGGGAAGTGAGGAGAGGAAGAGGCGCGCTGTCCGTACAAGCAGAGCGCTGTAATAGCTTTTTTGAATGTCCTGTGTTCCCGGGGCTCACCGTCACATAGCCCCACCTCTTGGCCCGGAGCTTTTGATAGACAGAACGCCGGTCCAATGCAGGACATGTGACGTCATTAAAGGCGCCGGGCCAAGAGGTGGGGCTATGTGACGGTGAGCCCGGGAACACAGGACATTCAAAAAAGCTATTATAGCTCTCTGCTTGTACGGACAGCGCGCCTCTTCCTCTCCTCACTTCCCCTGGCTGGGGGACCGTGCGGGCGGTGCTTGCCTCCCCCTCACTCTGAGACAGCCCCACGCTCGCCAATAGCCATTTGAGGGCTGCTGCAGTATGCATTCCTCATCCTCCCTGGTAGTTCCGCCACTGGCTCGCCTCTTCCACTGCACAGGTAAGGCTGCATTGGGCACGGGTCAAGCTGCATTGGGCACGGGTGAGGCTGCATTGGGCACGGGTCGCACTGCATTGGGCACGGGTCGCGCTGCATTGGGCACGGGTCGCGCTGCATTGGGCACGGGTGAGGCTGCATTGGCACGGGCGAGGCTGCATTGGGCACAGGTGAGGCTGCATTGGGCACAGGTGAGGCTGTATTGGGCATGGGCAGGCCACGCTGCATTGGGCACAGGTGAGGCTGCATTGGGCAAAGGTGAGGCTTCATTGGGCACTGAACATGCTGCATTGGGCACAGGCAGGTGAGGCTGCATTGGGCACAGGTGAGGCTGCATTGGGCACTGGACACGCTGCATTGGGCACAAGTGGGCACAGGTGAGGCAGTATTGGGCACAGGTGAGGCAGTATTGGGCACTGGCCACGCTGCACTGGGCACTGGACACGCTGCATTGGGCACAGGCCATGCTGCATTGGGCACAAGTGGGCACAGGTGAGGCAGTATTGTGCACCGGCAGACCACGCTGCATTGGGCACAGGTGAGGATTATTGAAGCACTAACACCAGGTGTTTGGAGTATCTTTATCTGTTGATTAAACTTTCTGGAATACATATATTGCTATTGTGGTGTAGGATCTGGGCTCTTTCTTTCTTTCTTTCTTTCTTCTCAGACTCGAACCACACACCCTTTGAGCCACGCTTTTTAAACCACGCCCACTATTTAATTTAAGCCCCGCCATTTTTTTTGTGGGGGGGGGGGCATACAACATTTTGCTATGGGGCCCTGTGATTTCTAGTTACGCCCCTGGATGTAGCTAAACAAGTATGCATGGCAATGACAATGTAGTAAGTAACCAGTAAGCATGGCGTTGTTGATGTAGATAAGCAAGTTCACGCTATGATTCCCTCCAGCAAGCCCTGTCACTTAGTAAATCAGGCCCCTAGTGTACATGTATCCTTCCACTTCTTCCGCCGCCTGCTTTGGTGTCACATAAGGTTACAATTTATCTGGCTTAGCAAGCAGCAATTTTATGCATACGTTCTACAGATGAAAGCTTACACCATCTGCCTTACATTAGACAGCGTTACAGTCAGTGGTCACTGTACATCTAATTAAAGCATCACCAAATTAGATTAACAAAATCTATACAAACAAGTTCATTTGTAAAGTATATGCAAAGCACAGCATTTTCACCTGTAATGTTTAATCTGCCATGCTGCAGGCGGTGTGGGGGCAGAGGCTACAGGTAAACTTGGGTCATCTGCAGGGTTTCATCGACAATATAAAAAATGACATATATGATGGAGTCTGCCACTAGCATTGGCACAGCAGTTTTTGATCAACCGCTGTAGCAACATTTTATTACCTGCTGAACCTGCCAGCATTATATATGTATTTTTTATTTTGCCCATAGGTGCACTTTAAGTGCTAATTATTATGTGCAGTAGCCAAACCAACCAGTCAGAATTCATCTTGCGCTGGACTGACTTCAGCCCAGTGAATTCTGATTGCTTTGATTACTGAGTTTAAAATCAGACTTTCATTCTCTTTTTATTCCATTATTTCCATTACTAATGTAGAGCTGGCTCCTGACGAGCAGGCGCTATTGTTTTTGAAAAATGAAGTTGCCTGAAGCCACAGTTGGGCTTCAGGATAATTCTACTACATTTCTGGTTTCAGTACAAGTCCAGCTGGGTTGCACTGGGTTCTTCTTGACCGCAGGTGTCGCTGTCACCGCCGGCAAGAGTAGCAGTGGGAGTGTTCTCCCGCTGTGGATTCTGGGGGGTGGTATTTAAGGTACTGACACCATGTGACTAAAAAGAAAAGAACTTTTCCTGTCCGCGTGGTTCGGGTCGTCCTCCTGACCTAGCCTCATGGCCCTCCTGGCCTGGGGTGTGGAACCATGCATCCTGTGTCTCGGGGCTGGCTGGCCCGAGGCAATGTAACTGCAGGTGTAGGTCCGAGTGACTTTCAGAGCCTACTGATCCAAGGAAGGTCCGATGCCGTCTAATCCTAATGGAGAGGCCCAGCAACTGAGGAACCCCAGGGGAGGACTCTTCAGGAGAAGGCCATGTGCAAGGCTGGTTTCTCTGAAGGAGCCTGGAGGCTTTGTCTAAGGATGCGACCTGGATCAACCTTCATATGGTATCGCCGGATCGGCTGAGAGAACCTGGTACCGTATTACATATCTTTAAAGTTCATCTAATACCTCAGTGACGCTAAAGTATAACTAACGCAAGTCTGTGGCAGAGACTTTGCCGAGCATGCTACCGGCTGCTAGGCCTAGTGAGAGAGACCTATCCGGGGGAATCCAGTTTGTGAAACAGTGAATTTCTTTGGATTCGTCTAATATCTTCTCCCTGCAATCTAATTACCTGAACTCACCCCTAACCCTCTACCCTTTATCAAGAGACTGTGTTCTATTTTCTGAATAAATAACCTAAAAGAGGATTCAGTGTCAGTCTCAACCTTTTCTCTTGGTTACTTTCCACGGGATCCCCAAGACGGAGCTACAGCAGGTGAGGTAACGGTAAGCCCAAACAAAACCAGCAGCTCCTTTGGGGGTCAGTGCTACACTAAGAAATGCGGCTGTTGTCAGTGCTGTATAAACTGTATGTAGCATCAGTGTTTTTAACACATCAAACGAGCATATGGTGTTTGGGGACAGTTTTTACCACGCCTAATGCACGTAAAACTCAATGAACAACTCGCATTAACGCATTCTATGCATGAAAGTAAAAAAACTTCTGTGTGCTGTTCCTACCACAGCCCCCTTAATACTCACCTAAGCCCCATCTCAATCCAGCGATGTGCACGAGAGCCTTGGCTGTCCCGGGACTCCCTCTCCTCATTGGCTGAGACAGCAGCAGGAGCTATTGGCTCCCACTGCTGTCAATCACAGCCAGTGAGCCAATGAGTAGAGAGCAGGGGGTGGGGCTTATGAACGCATTGAGCATGGCTCAGAAGTGAGCACCTACCAGTGCTCCCATAGCAAGCAGTCTGCTATTGGAGGCACTGGTCAAGAAGGAAGAGCCAGGAGCGCCAGTGGGGGACCCGAGAAGAGGAGGATCGGGATTGCTCTGTGCAAATCCATCCACAGAGCAGGTAAGTGTGACATGTTTTTTTTTTTTTTTCAAAGCAGACCCCTTAATACCACTTTAAAGGGACTGTAAAGCTTTGTTTTTTAAACAAACATGTTATACTTACCTCCTCTGTGCAAGAGTTTTGTACAGAGTGGCCCTGATCCTCCTTTTCTGGGATCACCTCTGCGGCGCTCCTTGCTGCATTCCATGGGGGTACTCATGCAAGCGCGCTCCCAAGTCCTGCTGCTGCGTCCATTGACACAGACAGCAAGTTTTGGCCCTGCCCCCTGGCTCCCGTGTCACTAGATTTGATTGACAGCAGCGGGAGCCAATGGCTCCTGCTGTTATCAATCTATCCAATGAGGACCCGAGACAGCGGCTGAAGCTGCTGTGCTCGTCCCTGTTCCTGGAACGACCACATTCAGGTAAGAAAAAGGAGGGGGGTCTGGGGGGGGGGGGGGTGCTGCAGCACAAAAGGTTTTTCACCTTAATGCATAGAATGTATTAAGGTGAAAAACCGTGAGGGTTTACAACCCCTTTAAGTGTCAATATTTTGAGCAAGTGTGAACAAGGCCTTAGACAGTTGTTACAGGAACCAGTGCCCCTATTGAAAAATGGCCCTTCTATTCCTGTTCTGGTGACAACTAAAAATTGTGGATTTACCTAGAATTAATTCCTGGTGACAATGGTAATCAGGACAATGAGAAAGAGTGAATCTCCCTAACAAGGACACAGTTGGCAAAAAACCTCACTGCTCTATCCAAATCTAAAAGAATGGCTGTAGTTACACATTAAAGGATACAGCTTTAGAACATGTTACATGTTCCACCGATGTTTAGGGTGGAATATGTAACATGTTCCAGCTTCTGCCTCTGTTCTTCTTCCTGCACCCGCTGTCACTGTTTAAAAACAGGGGCTCTTCCACCACTGTGTCACCCATCCACACATTCCTGTGAATGAATAGACTACAAGTGAGAAAAAGTTTGAGACAAATATTACATAGCATGGCACCACATCCAGTAATATGTAGATTTGCTGAAACCAAATTGATATATTTTTCTCAATATTGCCTTGTTGTATGTGATTAATTATACTGTCATTGATCACGTGCTGATTAAATTGCAGATGTTTTCCTGATGAAGCGGCCCAGTCCGCAAAACTAGTTGAAATGCTGTTAATGACCAAGTCACCTATGTTTTTAATTTACCATCGACATTTTTTGTCAGGTATTATGTATCAATAAACGTTTCTACTTTTTTTATACGATTGTTTATATACTTGATTGTATCCCCTTTTGTATTGTACTGAGATAGTCCACTTGCCCCCCATTCTTTCCCTTTGATGAGGCCTGGTTGGGAACCAGGCCCCCAACCCTTTATTTCAGTATTATGTAGAGAAAAAAACAAAAAAGATGAAAAACGGACTTTGAAGGCTGCATATAATCCCAAATAGGAAAATTTGGACTACAAATACTGTCCTCCACCGTGGAAGATGGACTTGTAGTTGCAGTTGGGCAGAGGGGACACTGATGAGCGCTCTCATAGTCCACTGACTAGAGTTGCCACCTCATCCCTTTAAACCCGAACATCTATGAATTGCACAGGTTCTGAGGCTAATTAAATGCAGATAAGGCACCAAGTGAGTTTAATTATCACCTTAATCTGCCACAGAACCTGTGTAATTAATATGTGTTCGGGTTTAAAGGGATGAGGTGGCAACTCTACCACTGACAGTTCCTCTGGCTTTCAAACAGATGTACCGATCACAGGTGCAATACTTTCCAGGCTCCTACAGGAAAATATATGTGCCTTTATGACTTTTTCTGTAAAGGGGAACTTAGCATTTAATGCTAATGAACTTGACCAGCTAGTCTGGAAGGCTGGTTAAACAGTGATGTTGGCAGGAAGTAGAATTGTGGGTAGGAGTACACTTGTCCATGTGGCTTTTGGAAACCACGGAAGGATAGCAGCAATAGCTAAGTGCTCTGAGCTCTGACCAAGTGATAACCCCGTCTTGACCATTGTAGAAGCATGCATCAACCATCAGAACTTATTGAATTTCCTGATTTAATGCTAAGTTATAATAAACTCCTGTGCCTATTGACCTATTTAACTCTCTGTGCACCTTCTTTAATCCAGTAAATATTCTTTTAATATTCTGGTTTGTTGCAACTACACTACTTTAACCACTTGCCGACCGCCGCATGTACATTTACGTAAGCATAATGGCACAGCAGGACAAATGGGCGTACAGGTATGTCCCTTTGAATTTGCCGTTGTGTGGTCGCGTGCGCACCGGTGGCGGCGTGTGCGCCACCCTGCCGCAAGCTCTGTGAGTAGGATCGCGGGGTCCCGCGGACTCGATGTCCGCGGGGATACCCACGATCGTCTCACGGAGAGGAAGAACGGGGAGATGCTAATGTAAACAAGCATCTCCCCGTTCTGCCTAGTGACACTGTCACTGATCAATGATCAGTGATGTGTCACACGTAGCCACGCCCCCTAACAGTTAGAATCACTCCCTAGGACACACTTAACCCCTTCCTAGCCAGCTAGTGGTTAACCCCTTCACTGCCAATGTCATTTTTACAGTAATCAGTGCAATTTTATAGCACTGATCGCTGGAAAAATTACAATGGCCCCAAAAATGTGTCAAAATTGTCCAATGTGTCTGCCATAATGTCGCAGTCACGATAAAAATCGCAGATCGCCGCCATTACTAGTTAAAAAAAAAATTATTAAGAAAAATGCCATAAAACTAACCCCTATTTTGAAGGCACTATAACTTTTGTGCAAACCAATCAATAAACGCTTATTGTGATTTTTTTTTAACAAAAATATGTAAAAGAATACGTATCGGCCTAAACTGAGGAAAAAAAACGTATATTTTTTGGGAATATTTATTATAGCAAAATGTTAAAAATAATGCGTTTTTTCAAAATTGTCGCTCTATTTTTGTTTATAGCGTAAAAAATAAAAACCGCAGAGGTGATCAAATACCACCAAAATAAAGCTCTATTTATGGGAAAAAAAGGACGTCAATTTTGTTTGGGAGCCACGTCGCACGACCGCACAATTATCAGTTAAAGCGACACAGTGCCGAATCGCAAAATGTGCTCTGGTCTTTGGCCAGCAAAATGGTCCGGGGCTTAAGTGGTTAATTAAAAAATCTGGCATGCTAATCCTTGTTACAGTTCAATAAAAACGCGTCTTCCATATGAATAGCAACAGATGTAAAATAAGCCTAAAACACATAACAATTGCATCGCACCTCTCATGCAGAGGTAAGAATGTAGCCGAACAGCAGAAAACTGCAGAATAGTACTCATCCCGTAATGTCCTCTCTTCGTGGTGAAGAGATGAGGAGACAGAAGAATATAAACCCTTTAAAGCTCATTCGCTGGTGTGCGATTTTCCCTCGGAAATGCTGGAGCCAATGACAGGTCAGTAGAGTTTGGACTTTTCCTCAGCAACAGCTTGTAGATTCTGCCCAGCAACATACACTGCACCTGCGAATAGAAGCACAGAAACAGGAGAACCCAGGCAAAACCAAAGTACATCAGTTTTTTTTTAAAGTGGGGAACAAACCTTAAACCTAATCTAAAAAAGGTGGGAGGGCTGCCGGCCCCTGTGGCCCTATGTGACTTGTGTGAACATTGCCAGGGTATGCAGTCGGAGGTGTCTAAATCACAGTCTGTGATGTAGTTCAGCCATTACCAACTTCCTCAAGTGCAGTGTTATCTGAACGCTGGTTGCAAAGCAAACAAGCTTCCAGTTATTACTTTCAAATTGGATTAATAAAATCTGTACAAATAAATGCAAACATTTAGTACATGCAAAGCTCATTATATCCACAAGCAATGATTTATCTCTCCTGTTAGAACAAGCAGGGGACAGAGACTGCAGGTAAACTTAGGTAATCTTCAATGTTCATATGTTTCTGATTATTATAAGATTACTTAAAGTTAACCTGTGCCTAGACTATTCTGATTAGGCAGTAAAACACTTTAGAACAAGCCTTCATTCACCTCTGTAGCTATAGGTATTGTAGCGAAATTCATTTTCAAAGTTTACAATGGAGGTACTGAAATATTTGCTATTTTTTTCTGAGATCAGATCTTGGCAGGCTTCCAGCCTTATAATGTAAACACACAGTAGAGGTTCTTAAAGAGGTTGTAAACCTCCAAAAAACAAATCCAAAAAAAAAAAACATAGAAGACAAAAGCATAATGAGCTAGTATGCATTGCATACTAGCTGATTATGAAATACTTACCTTAAAACGATGCCCTGAATCGGCGCTGGCACACCGCTGACAGGGCCGACATCTTTCCCTGAGTTACTTTCCGGATTTGTGGTCCCCCGGCGCTGTGATTGGCCAGAGCCGCGATGATGTCACGGCCTCGCATTTGCACGGGAGACACCGGTTATGGCAGGGACCCTGAAGAAACGGCACGAGTGGGCCGTTCCTTCGGTGCGCATGGGTCGATGACATCGGCAGCAGTGTATATAGTAAATATCTCCTGAACGGTGCAAGTTTAGGAGATATTTACGGTACCTACAGGTAAACCTTATTATAGGCTTACCTGTAGGTACAATTAAAGAGGAAGACTTTTTTTACCTCTTTAACCCCTTCCTGTCTGCCCCAGCATCCCTTTTAGACCCCTTTCACACCGAGCTGCCTATAGCGTCGGTGGTAAAATGCCGCTAGCGGGGCGCTTTTACCCCCCGCTAGCGGCCGAGAAAGGGTTAAATAGCAATAGCTGCGTTTTGCCGGCGGTATTACAGTGCTGCCCCATTGATTTCAATGGGGAGCAGCGGTGGAGGAGCGGTAAACACACCGCTCCAAAGAAGCTGCTGGCAGGACTTTTCCTGACGTCCTGCCAGCGCCCCGCTCCAGTGTGAAAGCCCTCTGGCTTTCACACTGGAGACAATGGTGCAGCTGTTTTAGGGTGGATTGCAGGCGCTATTTCTAACGCTATAGCGCTTGCAAAACGCCCTTGGTGTGAAAGGGGTCTAAATAGTTCAGAATCCCTGGGGGGGCAGTAGGGATCAGCGATCATGTGGCCGCTGTCACAGTGGTCACATGATTGGAAGCCAGTCCCTCTTGCTACCGTTCTTCATTTCAAACTGAGATCTATCTTTGGCAGCTCAGACTTTGTGCCTGGGAGGACACAGTAAATGTGCTCTCAGCAGATAAACAACAGCCGCCCAGCCAATCATATGCGCGGTGGCAAAAGGGTTGGCTTTTATGTAAACCCAGTTAGCAAGAATAACTTTGTAAGTTGCTGTACATTTTCACTGGTAAGTTGTACACTTGCAGAACACTTGAAGCACAAGTTCTAGTTAACACTTTTCCAAGTTGTAGCAAGTCTCCAACAAGAGCAAAGTTGCAGTGTTGAGTCCACAGCAAGAGCTCTGCAAGGCTACGGCATGAAAATTCAGCCACAGTGACCCCTGTGGTGGGATGACTATTGCACAACATAACTGAACCAGAACTTGCAGAATATTTGCAAAGAAAGTTGATCTGGAGTCATGCAATGCGGATGTGCTGCCATTGTGCAACAAACTTGTAAAGCCTGGCAAGTCTAGCAATAGCTTAACATGTAATTTTCACACTTGCAGCACAATTGTTTGCTATCTGGGCACACGACACACTTATGTGTGTCTCTTCTGCCTCCACATCCCTCTGTCCCTGGTCCTGGAATTAAAACTAAATCTTGGGGTTCAGGGGACTAAGCCTTGGTACATGTGCAGAGGCTATTGCAGATAACTGTTCAGAACTCTAACCAGAGTGATGCCTGCACTTCCTGTCAGGACAGGAAGTGATGAAAAATCTTTCAAATAGGAACACAGACAAAAGCACATTTTTGCAAGGGGGGGGGGGGGGGGGGTTACAACCTTTGATAAATGTTTTAATTGCTGTCTGCACATTCCTTTCCTAGTAACAAACCACACCTCCATTTTTAATGGGCATTGCAAGAGCAGGACGTGAGGGAAGATCTCTCTGATGGTGTGATGGGCGTAAATACAAAAATAAGAAATCTAAAAAGATAACTGGAGTTAGCCTTTAAAGCAAACTCCAGCCGGCAATACAAGAATTTTTTTTTTTAAATAAACACTCATTAAATTATAAAAAAAAAAAATCACTTTCACCCCAATAATATCCTTCAATCTGCAAGGCTCCCACGGTACTTCTATTCTGCCACAAGATGTCCTCAGTCTTTCGGGTTGAATGAGCTTAGCCTCATTCAACCCAATTCTTCTGGACCCAGGCCATCATGAGCCACCCCCCCCCCCGACCAGTGACTGGGTAATAAAGCAGTGCAATCTGCAAAGATTTCAATACCTACGTTGTAAAGTTTGAAAATGTATTTCTTTAAATTACCTATAGCTACATAGGTGAATGAAGGCTTGTTTTAAAGTCTTTTGCTGCTTATTAAGAATAGTCTGGGCACAGGTTCACTTCAGCATCAGAAATGTATGAACTCATCTCTCTGCTTTCTGGTCCTATCAACCTGCTCCTTGTCAGCGCAAACCTGATTGACTCCACGTGCAGATACTTCAAATACTTGCACTACTTGCATTCATTTTTTTTTAAATAAGATAGGATAAGCTGCCTACAGCTAAGCAAGCATCACTTGTGATTTTCAGGGTAATTCTGTTTGACACTTACCTACAGCTGTTGGAGTTGCTTGTTAGGCCCCTTTCACACTGGGGAGGTGCGGGCGTCAGCGGAAAAGCAGCCCTATATTTATCGCTGCTTTACCGTCGTTTTAGCAGCGGTATTTGGCCGCTAGCAGGTGGTTTTAAAACCCCCGGCAAAGTGCCGCTGCAGCGACACTTTGCTGGTGGTTTTGCCGCGCTGTCCCATTGATTTCAATGGGTAGGAGCGGTATAGGAGCAGTGAATACACTGCTCCTTCACCGCTCCAAAGATGCTGCTAGCAGGACTTTTTTTACCGTCCTGCTAGCGCACCGCGCTCCGGCTTTCACACTGGAGTGAAAGGACCCGCTGTTTTCAGGCGCTATACAGACACTATTTTTAGCGCCGTAGCGCCTGAAAAACGATTCGGTGTGAAAGGGGCCTTACTGCACACAGAGATTTGATAACCTGTTGAAAAATCTTCCACCAAGTGACTTCTGATTCTTCGCTCTTCTATGAAGAACGATACAAAATATGCTGCTGCCAGTCTTATTGGAGTTGCATACCTCCCAACTTTTTGAGATGGGAATGAGGGAAACATATTAGCAAAAGTATGTAGGCATAGGACACACCCCCCTCAAAGGTGAATTGAACAAAAAAATATATTAGTTAAACCCACAAGTGCTTTTTCTTACCCCTACTATTCCTCTATACTGGCTTTTGAAATTTCCAGATGCAGCAATTAAAAAATTGGATGAAAGGTTTAGCCCTGGGAAACACTTTTTAAAAGACAAATAGTACATTTTATTTACAACTATATAGATCAGACCAAAATGAGGGACAAATAAGGAGGAAAGAGGGACAGAAGGACTTTGTTTCAAATCAGGGACAGTCCCTCGAAATCAGGGACAGTTGGGAGCTATGGGTTGCTAGTAGGCCCAGGCATCTTCCTCGTTTTCTTCAACATTTCTGCCTGTGTTTGATTATCTTTAAAAAAGGTAATAAATCTCTTAATTTTCTGTCATCTAAAACATTTCTCTGCAATAAAATCTCATATAACCAAGACACAGAAAATGATTTATGAAAATGTCTCACTAACTGGCTTTCCTGCCCACTCCCTGTCACCCACTCACTGACACAGCATACAAGGGAAAGTAAATACTTTGAGATGATGTAACACGTCAGGCCTACACACTCCTTGGTTCACTGTGAATATGTTACCAGATTCTGAGTCAACTCTGAAATTTTTAACTTTCTTAGTCCTTTTGTAGGATCTGGCCATAAATAACACTTATTTTTCAAAGAAACACCATGTGATATACAAACCTGGAGATCGGGAGCTAAATGTGAGAATTTGTTTATTCAATTGTATGTTCAGTTTTGTGTTGGGTAAGCAAAGTGGGGTTGCATGGGATGGGTATAAGTATGCTCATAGCCCATATAATTGGATTCTGACCCTAGCTCCCTGGCACCCAACCTGCGGCCTGGAGGCCACATGTGGACCTTTGGCACTTTTTATATACGGCCCTTGGAGCCCCTGCAGACACTAATCTGTGTTTTGTCCTGTTAGGCCCCTTTCACACGGACGGGCCGTTCAGATCCGCCTGTCAGTTTTGACGGCGGATCTGAACGGGCGCTCCATGTTACTCTATGGAGCGTCGGATGTCAGCGGAGACATGTCCGCTGACATCCGATCCGGTCCGATCCGCCAAAAGCAGACGGATGGCCACACGTCCAGATCCGTCGCTGGCGGATCGGATCGGGTGAGATCGGGTGAAAATGGACACACTGTCCGTTTTCATCCGATCTCTCCATAGAGATCAGCGGCGCTCGCAAGCCCCTCCCCGCTCAGTGAGCGGAGAGAGGCTTGTCATCCGCCGGCTCAGCGGAGATCAACGGACAGATCTCCCGCTGAGCCGGCGGACAGAGGCGGGCTCCGTGCAAGCGGAGTCCGCCTCGTCTGAAAGGGGCCTTATAGTAAAGAATTCTAGCAGCCTCGTGTAATATGTCTTCAGGCTATGACACCATTGATCCTGGCCAAATCTCCAACTCCATTTGCAGTAATGCAGCCCCAACCTTGCAAGGAACCTCCACCATGTTTCAATATTGCCTGCAGACACTCATTATTGTGCACTTCGGCGAACAAACTGCCTCCTGCTACAGCCAAATATTTCACATTTTGACTCATCAGTCCAGAGCACCAGCTGCAATTTAATTCTTGACATGACAAGTTCCCTAGGACTTATTCCTGGTATATCAAATCAAGGGGCCCAAAGCCTTTCGAATTTGCCTGGGTTTCCCCTATGCTGATAGATATACCGCTCAATAATGAGGGTATTTCACATATGTGTTATGCTTATGGGCAGTGTTGGTCATCTTACTTTAAAAAAGTAATTAGTTAAGTTACAAATTACTTCTCCCAAAAAGTAATTGCGTTAGTAACTCAGTTACTACATTGGAAAAGTAATTAGTTACGCAGCAAAGTAACTGACTTTTTTTTTTAAATATTCTATACGGGTAACTAAGGGGTGGGTCTAGTATTACTGTAACCAAGGGGTGCATTTATTATTATTGTTATATATCGTGTAACCAAGGGGCTGCTCTATTATTACTCTAACCAAGGGGCAGATCTGTTATAGCTTGTAAGCAAGGGGCGGGTCTATTATTATTATATTGTGTAAGGGGCGGATGGCTACAGAAGAGGGCGAATGTTAAATTAATGGGCAGAGCTCGATATATAACAATAATAATAAATGCGCCCCTTGGTTACAGTAATACTAGACCCTCCCCTTACTTACACGATAGACGCCCCTTGCAGAGTAGCACGAGCATCGGGAGCGTGCTGCATCGTCTCGTACAATTACATGTTAACGGCACCTGCGCGGTGTAGAGTTCACTCAAAGCTGTTTAGGTTGGGAAATTTTCGGAAGCTCCGTAGTCCTTCGTACTGCGCAAGCCCTGCGCCTGCGCAGTACAGGGGGTCCTTATCCGGAGGGGGAACTTTTTATGCAGGACACCGGAATTACACTACTGCCATCTAGTGGCGGTAGATCTAATTGGGGTAACTAAGCCAAAGTAATGGGAACTGAGTTACCATGAGGGGAAAAGTAATCAGTTAGATTACTCGTTACCCTCTAAAGTAACTGCGTTAGGTAACTCAGTTTATTTTAACTCAGTTACTTACATCACTGCTTATGGGATGATTTCCATCCCATAAGGATAACCTTTCTGGCTTTGAACAAGGCCGGAGGTGTCTACGGTTCTTAGTGTTGCCTGTTTCTTTGTTCTTCTTCAAAAGAGCTTGAACAGCACACCTTGAAACCCCAGTCTGCTTTGAAATCTTTGCCAGGGAGAGACCTTGCTGATGCAGTATAACTACCTTGTGTTTTGTTGCTGTGCTCAGTCTTGCCATGGTGTATGACCTAGGACATAAAACTGTCCTCCATAACCTCCTTTTAGTAGCAGAATTTGGTTATTCCTCATCCCGTTTTAAGCCTCCTACACAGCTTTTTCTGTTTCAGTTACCGACTGTGTTTCAACCTACATATGTAATTGATGTTTATTAGCACCGGTTTGTAAAAATTGGTTAATCCTACACCTGACTCTAATCCTCCAAAATCTCTGACTTTATGCAAGTGTACAAAGTGTGCAAGTGCAAGAATTGATGCTGGTTTACAGCCAAAGGGTAGTCACATCAAATATTTATTTGATTTAGATTTTTCTTCTGTTCGCTCACTTGCCATTTTGTAAATTGATAAAAATAAACAATTAAAATATACATTTTTGAAAGCATTCTTCCTTTTCAGCATTTCTTCACATCTGCCTAAAACGTTTGCTATATGTCCACAGTCTCCAACAATGCCTATAGCATGTCTGCAGTTTCTAAACATCACTTGTATTATGTCCACAGTCTACGACCATCTCTTGTATCATGCCTATAGTCTTTGATTGGGTCTGCTGTATCTGATAATGAATATTCACTGAATTTTATGTGCAGCCCTTTGGTGGTCAAAATTTTGTATTAAATGACCCCTGGGGCCACAGAAAAAAAAAAATCAGCCCTGGCTGCAATACTCACTGTTAATCTAGAGCTTTTTTTTATACTGTTCCACTGTTATCCAAATGTCCTCAGTTATCCTGGCTGAATGATGTTTATTGTCACTCAACACAGAAGGAAAGTGAGTGCAATACTTCATGGCCCCTTCCCCTAAACATAGTTCTCTGCACTCACAGTATACTAATGAAATAAATAAAGTCTCTCCCTTTTATCTCTATAGAGTCTGTTGTATGAACTACATGTTTCCCTACTGGCAGATGAAAAAATATATAAGCACTGCGTAGAGGAGACCAAGGTAGCGGGAAGCAGGTCTACAGTGCATCTGTGGTCCCAATATCCCACATCTGTCTTTGTGAAAAAATTCACCAGTTATACCCAAAATATTTTTTGATTATGTAGCGCTACCCCCAGTTAAGAGAGCCGCTGGTTTGTTTTGGGTCCCTGAGTACAGCTCCACCAACCCCCGGCAATTTTGCTCTACCCACTCTGGCACAGTTAGTAAAGGGGTACGTCCCTATGCACATAAAACTTAGCTTATACTCTAAGTGTAATTGGTATGAACTCACAAGCAGACTGCTGAAATAAGAATAACTGGCTTTACTTTGCAGTAAGGAAAAAAAAAGAATAGCAACATGCATTTGAACATATATCTCACAATACTTTAGCAGGTCCCTGCAATATGCACTTTAAACATGTACACAGGTATATGAATCTAACAATGGGGAAACGGAGCGCCAAGTGTGGCGACCGTCTGCTATGCACCCCTGAGGTGCAATAAATCTATCTGCGCCTACCTAATGGACCAGGCCTGATCCCTAGCAATAGAGCTCAGTCCTTGTACTAGTACAGTGTTCTTCACCGGCAATAAATCTGTAGAGGTGGTGCACATGTAGCTTTAAATGGTGTCATTTGTAATCCACAAAAAGTAACATTGCTGCTCTGAGGTAAATTGCGCCTAGGCAGTTCAATAGGCATAAAACTTGTGTGTCAATGTAGGATGAGCCTCTCGGCTCTCTCACCAATCCTTGGGTACCGTCCTCAGCTCCGGTCCCTCCAATGGTGGCTCTGGTCTCTTCAATGGCGGCGTCCGGTCTCCTCAGTCACAGCCCTGCACTCCGGTCATCAGCTCCGTCCGACCGACAGTAAGGGGAAGTCTCCGCTCCGCTGCTGTGGACTCTGAGGGGTGAGAGTCTCACTCCATCGGCTGCAAGGCCCAGGCTTCAGGCCTTCAGCTCCGGTCCGCACAGGTGTCTCTGCTGGCTGCAGTCTCCGCGTCACACGCTCTGTCAGCAGAGGCAGGCCAGTCCTGTCAGGCCTCAGAAGAGGAAGTGTCCCAAGAGGAAGAGGCGGTCTCCGCTCTTCCCTTTTATCATCTCCCCCAGCAGCCTCCCTGGCGGAAGTCAGCAGCCCGGGGGCCTGGGGGATTATGGGGGATGTAGTCTTTCCCAGTAAAAGGGGTAGAACCCCGCTACACACTCCCCCCACTTTGAATCTTTGGTCCCCAAAGACAGTGTTCAAACTACAAACTTTCTCGGGAACAACATTTTCACATAATTTGGACAGAGGAGCCTCCCACCAATTGGCATAAGATGGGGAGCTGTCCTGTCCACAGGTCACTTCAGTGTGGGCGACCTGTTTAACTGTGCCAGAGAGTGAGCTGGGGTTGCCCTCCACTAAATGAACAGCGGAAGGGTCAGGGCTCTCAGCACTTCTCCTTGCTGTGGTAACAGAGTCCTCTGAACTTTCTCCCATCTTGGGGTAAGTTAGCTTCTTGGGAGGCTTCACACTCCTGCGAGCTCTCTGTTCTCTTGGAACTTCTTCAGGAACACATTCTGGCAACATCTCTGGTTCTGGAACATCTTCTTCTTGTTCTGGGTAGAGACCAGGGATGTCTTCCCAGCACTCAGGCACATCACTGAATGGCACAAACTCTGTGGCTTCTGGGTTCAATGTGTTATCTTCCACATCTTCAGTAGGTGGAAGATCTATGGCGGAATTTCCTGAAGTTGAGGAAGGCCATAACCATTCAAGTTCTCCTCTTTCTTCCTCTGGTTGGGGGTCCTGTCCACCCCTAGCTTGGGATGTCTGAGACCTAGTATTAGGCCTGGGGGTATCCAGAATGGAAACAGATTCAGGTAAGTCTCTTGCTGGAGGCATTCTGACTGCTTCAGTGAGTGGGAGCAAATGATTCCTATGCCAGGTCTTCAAAGGCCCCAATCTTCCTTCTGGCTTCAACTTGTAGACAGGCAATCCTGGAAGTTTTCTACAGATGATATATGGTTCTGATCTCCATCTATCAGCAATCTTGTGTTTTCCAGGGATCCCTAGGTTCCGTAAGAGTACACGGTCCCCAGGCTGTAGGTCCTGTACTCTAACTTTCAAATCAAAGTTCCTCTTGTTTCGGGCCCCCCTCTGGTTAGAGGCCGCTTGAGCTTTTTCATAAGCTATCTTCAGACTGCGCCTCAGTCTGTCCACATATCCTTTGTGGGAGGCAGCTGAGGCATGGTCCAAAGAAATTCCAAAGGCCAAATCCACTGGCAATCTTGCTTCTCTCCCAAACATAAGTCGGTAAGGGGAAAAACCCGTCACATCACTTGTGGTGCAATTGTAAGCATGCACTAGAGCTGATATGTGTTGACTCCAATGTTGCTTCTTCTCTGTTTCCAAAGTTCCCAACATGTTCAATAGGGTCCTGTTGAACCTTTCAGGCTGGGCATCACCTTGAGGGTGATAGGGTGTAGTTCTAGTCTTCTCTACTCCCAGAGAATCTAGCAACCTCCTGATCAGGCGACTCTCAAAGTCCCTTCCTTGGTCTGAATGGATTCTCTGTGGCAGTCCATAGTGAACAAAGTACTTCTCCAAGAGTACCTTGGCTACTGTAGAGGCCTTCTGGTCCTTGGTTGGGAAAGCCTGAGCATAACGAGTGAAATGGTCGGTTACCACCAGAACATTTCCCAATCCGCTCAAATCGGGTTCAAGGCAGAGAAAATCAATGCATACCAGATCCATTGGGCCTTCACTCTGTAGATGGCCCATTGGGGCAGCTTGATGGGGTAAAGTCTTCCTCTGAATGCATCTTGCACAGGAATGGCAATACTCCTCCACTTCGGCCCTCATGCAGGGCCAGTAAAACCGGTCTCTGACAAGTTGGAAGGTCCTCTCTGCTCCCAAGTGACCATGCTGGTCATGTAAGGCAATCAGCACAGTCTCTCGATGCTTCTCTGGGAGAAACAACTGCCACTTGTCTTCTAGTCCATCAGAGGGGCCCCTTCGGTAGACTACCCCCTGATGCACCTGTAACTTGTCCAACTCTCTCCTCAGTAGGCGAGCTTCTTTGGAAGGGTGAAGGCGAAGTCCCTCTGGACTCTTGTCTTCCAGGGCTTCCAGGACCAATTTCCCCATGGGGTCTTCCAATTGGTCACACCTTAACTCCTTCTTGGACAGCTTCGGCAGACACTCTTCTGCCAGCTGAGTTACCCCACAGTAACACTTTGGGACTCCCACTGTGGTAACTCCTATCTCTTCAGCTCTGGATCCTCCTCTGGCTTGGAGTTCAGCCCCCTGACAAAGGGCTCGCACTCCATCAGGTGCCACTTGGGTCCAGTCTTCCCAGTCATCGACCATGACATGGGATCTTCGGGACAGGGCATCTGCGTCCCTATTTCCAGCCCCTGGCCTGTACTTGAGGCTGAAATTGAATCCAGACAACGCCGCCAACCATCTGTGTCCAGTTGCATCCAGCTTGGCGGTGGTGAATAGATAGGTCAAGGGGTTGTTATCTGTCTTTACAGTAAACTCGGCCCCATACAAGTAGTCTCTCAACTTGTCAACAACTGCCCACTTGAGGGCTAAGAACTCCAACTTGTGGGTGGGATAGTTCTTCTCGGAGGGGTCAGGCTCCGGCTCACATAGGCCACTGGTCGTAGCTGGTCTCCATGCTCCTGGTAGAGTACTCCACCTAGGCCCTCATGGCTGGCATCAACGTGTAGCTCATAGGGTCTAGTGGGATCAGCGTAGGCCAAAACTGGGGCTGTGGTGAGACTTCTCTTCAAGGTTCTGAAAGCCTCTTCACACCTTGAATTCCACTGGTCTTGGACCGACTCACTGGACCTCCTAGGCCCCATTCCATCCTCCTCTCCTTCTGTCTTCAGCAGCTCGTTGAGGGGTTTGGCAATGCGGGCAAATCCATCCACAAACCTGCGGTAGTAGGAGCAGAACCCCAAGAAAGACCGAAGTTCTGTAACTGTTGTGGGCCTTGGCCACGAAGTAACTGCCTCCAGCTTCTCAGGGTCTGTAGCCACTCCTTTTTCAGACACTATGTGTCCCAGATAGTTCACAGAAGACTGATAGAACCGACACTTCTCTGGAGAAAGTTTGAGTCCCTCTTCACTGAGCCTCTTCAGTACTTTCTCCAGCCTGGCTTCATGTTCTTCCAAAGTCTTTCCAAAGACAATGACATCGTCCAGATACACAAGGACTTCTATGAGGTTCATGTCTCCAACTGTCCTTTCCATTAGGCGTTGAAACGTAGCAGGAGCTCCAGATAGGCCCTGGGGCATCCTGTTGAACTCAAAGAATCCTACTGGGGTTATGAAGGCAGTCCTCTCTCTGTCTTCTGGATGCATGGGGATTTGGTAATACCCACTCTTGAGGTCCATCACACTGAACCACTTAGCTCCAGATAAACTCTGTAAGGCATCTTCTATCCTTGGCGTGGTGTACTGGTCAGGAATGGTCCTCCTGTTGAGAGTTCTGTAGTCAATGCACAGTCTCAATGACCCATTCTTCTTTCTGACTACCACAATTGGGGAGGCATAGGGGCTCCTGGATTCCCTAATCACTCCCGTCTTCTTCAGTTCCGCAAGCTGCTCCCTCAGATCCTCCAGATCTGCTAGCGGGACTCGCCTCACTCTCTCTCGGAATGGCTTGTCCTCTTGCATGCGGATTCGGTGGGTGGCACTCCTCGCACACCCCACATCAAACTCATCTTTGGAGAAAATCTTCTCCCATCTGGTCAGCTGGGCCTTGGCTCTCTCTTTCCAAGCTCCAGGTAGGTTAGGGTTTTCCATGGAGAGTTTCTTCCAAACATCTTCTCCTCCACCCGTCCCCTTCACTTCTGACCAGCCAACTGGGACAGCAGGACTCACCTGTCCCAGAAGCATCCTGGCAGGGATCTCCACAGGCCTCTCTGTGGGGTTCCTCACACTGACAGGGACTCTTCCTCTAGCCTTCTTCAGGTCCTTCAATGAGATTACTTCTGGTATCACTTCCAGACCTGAGTGACCCTCCATTGGGTCGGGTTCCAACATTACAAAGGGGCCAGGCTGCTCCCAAGTGAGTTTCACCGTGGCTCTCATGCAGGTCACCTCTCCAGGCTGTAACACTGCTCCTTCTTTTCCAAGCCTCCATACCCTTCCTATCCCCTCACTTGGGGTCTTCTGCTCTAGGACCAACCGCTGATAGGCCGCCTTCAGCATGGGATGGATCTTGGGAGTTGAAAGACTCTCTTTCTTCACCAGGGGGGTCAGAAGCCTTCTGACTAGGTCCGTGTTCGTCCCTATGATCAGGGAAGTCTTGCTGGTTCCAGGTGGGCGGGGACACACCACTGCTAAGGTGTCGAACACTTCAGACTTCCCAGCTACGGATGGGTCAAACGTCAGTCTTATGGGTAAGTATCCATCATAGGGGAAACTCTGAGTTCCCAATCCCCTTATCTCCAACTCTTCTATCTTCTGTATTGGCAGATGACTCAGGTATCTGTCATAGAAGTCCCTGTACAACAGGGTCACTTGTGCTCCAGTGTCCAGGAGGGCCTTCGTGTACACTCCTTCCACCTGGATGGGTACAGTAGGAGATGGACCAACTAGCTCCTCTGGGTAGGGCCTAGTTGATGCTGTCCTCTTCTTTGGACTCTTTGCTTTACCAGCACTTGATTTGCACTTGCTCCTTTCTTGAGCCTGATATGCATTGATTTTCTCCCTCTTAGTGGGAGTGTGAACCCGTTGAGGGATATTGTTATCTCTCACTTTGAAGAGTTCACGCTTGGGGGTGCTGTGTCTCTCCGGAGGGGTCTTGCCCCCTTTCTCTGGAGTGCACCTTGGTTGAGGATCCCTGGGCCCCTTCTGAGGGGTTTGGTCTCCTCGCTTTCTCTTCCTGTTGTGCTTCTTGGAGCTCACTGAAGGTGATGGGCACCCGGTTGACTCCTTCACCGGGGCCCTTTGGCGTTTCCCGCCGGCTGGCGGCTTTCTGCCCTCTTCTTCTTGGGACTGGAACATACAGCTGCAATATGACCAATTCCTCCACAATTAAAGCAAATCATCTCACTGTGGTCAAGAGGGGATGCTGGTGCTGGAACAGCTGGAAACAATTCCCTCCTGGTTGTTTCCTTCTTGGGACTGGGCGTCTCTTTCGCCACTAGAGACGTCAGTATCTCCATCATCTGGGACATCTGCAACTTCAGGGCATCTACCTCTGTGTCTCTTTCAGGGGTTAAGGCTGACCTGACCGTGGCCACTGTAGACTTTGTAGACCCCATCACTTGCTTCTCCCTTTTCTCTTCCAACATGGCCTCTTCTTCTCTGACCATTCGGATGAGGTCAGGGTAGTCCAGGCTCTTCCCATCCTGCTTGGTGCGTAGAATTAGTGCGACAGGGTCCAAGGGTTGGGCTCCCCTCATCACCTGCTGGGCACGGGCTTCATCTACCTTCCCTGGATCTATCCCCTTCTTCAGGATAATCCTATGCAGGATCTTGTCTATGCGTCCCATATACTCTGACAGCTTCTCCCCTGTCTTCTGGTAACAGTGTTCCAGTTGATAGGTAAGTTCTGTGACTTTTTCTGTCCCACCAAACACACCTTCCAGGATGTCTATGTAGTCCTGGGCAGTGCAATCCTTTTTGCTTGTCTTCAGATTGCGTATGGCCTCTAAGGCAGGTCCTTTTAGGCTTTCAACAATCCTTTGCTTCTTCCTGCCTTCTGAGACCTCCCATTCTTCTAGGGCCTGCGTGGCACCATCTAGCCACTCTTCAAATCCCTCTTCTCCCGAGGGTACAGGTGTCCTCCCTGAAAACATCCGGAGTTTCCTGTATCCCGACATTGGGTAATCCCCGGGGTCTCTTCTGCACTGGGTTACAATTTCCCCTAGGACAGCACACAGTTCTGCACTAAGAGTAGTGTGTGCGGGTGCGGGACTTTCCGCGCCCTTCTGCTCCTCCTTCTTTGGGGATAGAATGGCTTTCATAGGAGAGTAGTCTCCCTTCCGCGGCAGCGCATGCAGCACTTGGTAGGCCTGGCCATTCGGTGCCTGTATGCTGTGGCTCCTGAACTGCTCTGGAGTCTCTTCCTTCCATTCTATTAAGGCGTATGTGTACCCAGCATCATTTCTCATGTCCATTATCCATGACTTCTGGCATGGGGATAATGACATTATGAGCTGCTTGACTGCCTCTCTCTGCCATATCCCTGGCAGTTCAATGACTGCTGCTGCGGCTGGGTCAGCGGCCCATGTTGCGGACCACCGTCCCACTTCTATCGGGTCCATGCCGGCACCTTCTGGCGGCTTTTCCCGCTGACTCAGGATCCCGGATTACGAGCCCCCACGTGTAGCGCTACCCCCAGTTAAGAGAGCCGCTGGTTTGTTTTGGGTCCCTGAGTACAGCTCCACCAACCCCCGGCAATTTTGCTCTACCCACTCTGGCACAGTTAGTAAAGGGGTACGTCCCTATGCACATAAAACTTAGCTTATACTCTAAGTGTAATTGGTATGAACTCACAAGCAGACTGCTGAAATAAGAATAACTGGCTTTACTTTGCAGTAAGGAAAAAAAAAGAATAGCAACATGCATTTGAACATATATCTCACAATACTTTAGCAGGTCCCTGCAATATGCACTTTAAACATGTACACAGGTATATGAATCTAACAATGGGGAAACGGAGCGCCAAGTGTGGCGACCGTCTGCTATGCACCCCTGAGGTGCAATAAATCTATCTGCGCCTACCTAATGGACCAGGCCTGATCCCTAGCAATAGAGCTCAGTCCTTGTACTAGTACAGTGTTCTTCACCGGCAATAAATCTGTAGAGGTGGTGCACATGTAGCTTTAAATGGTGTCATTTGTAATCCACAAAAAGTAACATTGCTGCTCTGAGGTAAATTGCGCCTAGGCAGTTCAATAGGCATAAAACTTGTGTGTCAATGTAGGATGAGCCTCTCGGCTCTCTCACCAATCCTTGGGTACCGTCCTCAGCTCCGGTCCCTCCAATGGTGGCTCTGGTCTCTTCAATGGCGGCGTCCGGTCTCCTCAGTCACAGCCCTGCACTCCGGTCATCAGCTCCGTCCGACCGACAGTAAGGGGAAGTCTCCGCTCCGCTGCTGTGGACTCTGAGGGGTGAGAGTCTCACTCCATCGGCTGCAAGGCCCAGGCTTCAGGCCTTCAGCTCCGGTCCGCACAGGTGTCTCTGCTGGCTGCAGTCTCCGCGTCACACGCTCTGTCAGCAGAGGCAGGCCAGTCCTGTCAGGCCTCAGAAGAGGAAGTGTCCCAAGAGGAAGAGGCGGTCTCCGCTCTTCCCTTTTATCATCTCCCCCAGCAGCCTCCCTGGCGGAAGTCAGCAGCCCGGGGGCCTGGGGGATTATGGGGGATGTAGTCTTTCCCAGTAAAAGGGGTAGAACCCCGCTACAATTACATTTTGGATAGAACTGGAAATGGTTAAAACATTGCAGGTTATTACTTTGCCATTTGTGCCCCTTTTATTCAATTTTGCTTCACTTGTCCTGCAGATAAAAAAGAAGTTCAGAAAATATCACCAAAGTAAGATAAATCCCACTTAGATAGGTGTCAGTAGAACAAGGTTCCCCATTGGAAAATTTCTCTTCTATTTCTGTTCTTGCAAAAACCCAAAATCTAGATCTATCCTTTACTTTCATTCCCCTTGACAATAGTCACTAGTACAGACTGCGAGAGTAAGGCCCCTTTCACACTGGGGCGGGAGCCGCGTTGACGGTAAAGCAGCGAGCCGCTCGGTTTTACACTCCGCGAGCGGCCGAAAAAGGGTTAAAATCCCCTGCAGAGCGCCGCCGTAGCGGCGCTTTGCCGCGGGATTGCCGCGGTATTACCGCGGTGTCCCATTCAAATCAATGGGAAGGAGTGGTATCCACCGCTCCTATACCGCTCCAAAGATGCTGCTAGCAGGACTTTTTTTGCCGTCCTGCTAGCGCACCGCTCCAGTGTGAAAGCCCGCCGGCTTTCACACTGGAGTGAATGGGGCCGTTTTTTTCAGGCGGTGTACAGGTGCTATTTTTAGCGCTGTACCGCCTGAATACCGCCCCAGTGTGAAAGGGGTCTAAATCTAGGCGGGAACAGCAATCAAGTTGAAAAGGGTTATAACCCTTCCCTACAGTATCTATAACCAAAAAAATAAATTTTGGATTCACCTTAAAACCTTTACTCCTGCACATTCATCACCCAAGGCAGCACACCTTTTGGCACAAGGAAGAGCACTTAGAAGAGCCATCAGAACTGTGCCTGGAGTTAGACAGCAATACAAGCTTTCATGATGAAAAACGTTGACTAGAAGGTTTTTTTCTTCGATTTCTGCTCTTCCTTCTATCACCTTGCTGCATCTGATAGAGCAGGGGGCTCAAACATTTCAGTACTACCGTGTTTCCCCGAAAATAAGACCTACCCCGATAATAAGACCTAGCAGGATTTTCAGGGAGGGCTGCAATATAAGCCCTACCCCGAAAATAAGCCCTAGTAAAGTTTGTTAAAACATTTTTTATTCCACCTTGCAGAATGATTACACCGCCAAAAGGTGTGTGTGTGTCTCCCTTTGTAACTGCACCGTGCAAAACATCCTATTTACAGACTCGCTGGAGGTCTTCTCCTCTCTTCTTGGCTGACGCCTGCGCCCCCTCCCCAGGGCCGACGCCAGCGGGACAGCGACTCCCCCCTCCTCCGCTCTCCTTCCACCCGACGCCCGTGGCCCCCCTCCTCAATGCACAGAGTGGGCGGATGCCAGTGGGGATCCCGGAGCAGAGAAGAAGAGCCCAGGCAGACCATGCAACACCCAGGGGAGCTGCAACAAAGGTATTTCCCACAAAACAATCACAAAAGGAGACACACTGCACCCCACACCAGCACAATTCCTTCAAAACGAATTACATAATTCTATAAGGAACGATTTTAAGATGCTTTTTATGTCAAAATACTGACTTCTGACCTGACGGGGAGGGGGAGAAGACAGGGGAGACAGGAGATGGATAAATGACACAGCAGAAGCACTATGCAATCTATCATGCTTTAAAGGAAAAGGATTTTTTTTTTTTTTTATTTTTTTTAGGGTTACAACCACTTTAAGATCATTGTACATACCGTAAATAAATAAGACATCCCCTGAAAATAAGCCCTAGTGTGTTTTTGTTTGCCAAAATTAATATAAGACCCAGGCTTATTTTTCGGGTAAACACGGTAGATGCACCTTTGACATTTTACAAATACTCTTAGGCCAGAAAAAATTAGTTTTATAAATGAATGAATAAACACCCTCCAAGAAATATCTTTCCATTAGAAGTCCACGCCTTTACATCAGAAGTCCCACCATTCACATTAGATTCACCCCTCCCTCCCCTTTTCTCATCAGATCCCTCAGTCCTTTATCCGGCCTTACAATCCTCATGACAATCACACTTGGCACAGGGCAGAAGGTGGAGAAGGTCTGGATGGAGGGTGGGAGGTAGAGCAGGCCTTCTTCTGAATGATGGGGCGGCCCTGGATGCCACCACCCTGGATCCACATAAGATGTTTCCATGGTGTGGTCGGACCAGACGCCAGGACCATAGCAAAGAATGACGCCATGTCTCCTGATCGCTAAGCATCATTGGTTGTTATGGTGCTGGTGGGATGGCCCAACTGCACCTTGAAAACACATGATGCAAATATGGGACAAGTTGCTGTGGGCTGTGTAAAATCTTGTAGCAGGCCAGATGTGGCCCTTGCTATGCAGTTTGAAGACCCCTGTGATAGAGGATCTAATTTCCTTTGTCCACAATAAACAGAAATTTACAGCATGAATCACATTGGCTACAAATATAAAGGGGGTTTTTATTGGTGGGCATAAAAGGCCAACCACCACTAATCACTAACTTAAAGGGATTTTTTTTTTTAAATAGAGTTATCAAAGTCTACTATCACTGACCACCTATGTAAATGGGGGACTTAATAAGGGGGCATAAAAAGTCCCTCACAACTGACCTGACCATCAATGTAAAGAAGGCTTTTCTTTTGAGGGTAGCATAAACTGCCCCTTAACTGCTACAACTGTATTTCCTTGTATTTAATTTACAGACCCTAGGGCAGTGATGGCGAACCTATGGCACGCGTGCCACAGCTGGCACGCAGAGCCATCTCTGTGGGCACACGGGAGGGTCCAGGACAGAGCTAGAGGCCTCTCTCTCCTCTCAGCCCCCCTCCCTCTCTTTCAACCCCGCCCTCTTTGTGTCCCCCTCTCTCTGTTCCCCCTCTCAGCTCACCCCTCTCAGCATCTCTCTCGCACCCCTCTCTCTCTGTCCCTCTTCTCTCTCTCTGTCCCCCTTCGCTCTGTCTCTCTGTCCCCCTCCCTCTCTCTGTTCCTCCTCTCTCTCAGCTCACCTCTCTCTCAGCTTTTCTCTCACAACCCTCTCTGTCAGCCTCTCTCCCTCTCTCTGTTGCCCCTCTCTCAGCATCTCTCTCACACCCCTCTCTCTCTGTCCCCTCTCCCTCTCACTCAGCCCCTCTCTCTCTCTCTTTCAGACCCTCTCCCTCTCTTTCAGCCCCCTCCCTCTCTCTCAGCCCCCCTCCCTCTCTCTGCTCCCCCTCTCTCTCAGCATATCTCTCACACCCCTCTCTCTCAGCCCCTCTCACTCTCTCTGTTCCCTCTCTCTCTCTAAGCATATCTCTCACACCCCTCTCTCTCTTCCCCCCTCTCTCTCAACCCCCCTCCCTCTCAGCATCTCTCTCACACCCCTCACTCTTGCTGTCCCCTCTCTCTCTCTCTCCCCCCTCTCTCTCACACCCCTCTCACTCTCTCACACAACCCCTCTCTTTCTCACACAACCCCTCTCATTCGCTCAGCCCCCCTCTCTCTCAAATTGCCGTGTTGGCACTTTGCAACACAAAACCAATGTATTTATTTCAGTTTGGGCACTCGGGCTCAAAAAGGTTCGCCATCACTGCCCTAGGGGAACATAGCAAATGTGGGGTAGATATTGGAACCAAAGACTACTGCTTTTGGTGCTCCTGGCACTTCTTCTGCCCATCAGAGAGCGGGTCTGGCACATCGCCTGTGTTGAACCTCCTCTAGTACAGCCCAGAAAACAGATATATAGCCTACCCTTACTGTTGATTTATCACGCCTTCCTGATTTTTAATTCAGTTGCAATCATTTTTGAATAGCAGTGACAAACTATTGACTGACTATAACTATATAATGTGCTATTTGTGATAATGTGAACTTCATAGATTGAACGTAGGAAGATATGGCCTCTGTTTGCACTTGGTCTTTTAGGAATTCTTTCGGAAAAGTTTCCTTGAAAACAGAAAGTCCATTACACTCTTCATGCAGGAATTGTCATGTACAACATTGCAGATTATCGGCTGATTCAGAGGCATCCTTCCTAAATGATGACACAGGCTGTCTCTACAGATACCGATCTTACTTCGCTGGACAAAAGTTCAGCATTGTGTTGTTCACTGACAGAGTAGGAAGTATTTCTGTTAAAAGTATCCTGTTCATTTCTTGCTTTTAACACATGAATCTCCAGAACATTTTTTTTGATTTTTTTTTTTTGATAGAGCAGGAAAAAAGTAATTAAATAGTTTTCAGAAGAACAGTAAAAAGGTTAGAACCGGTTGTTAAATGTCAACAATTCATATTGCACCGACTCCTCGATCACCAATTCTTGTGAAGGGTAAAATGCTTAACTGCTTAGCGGCCGCCGGCTGTCAATTGACGGCCAGGCGGCGCAGGACTCATGGCGGGAGGGCGTCATACGCCGTGTCACTGGGCATCCAATGCGCGTGCCCGGCAGAAGCGATGTCCACCGGGCACCCGCGATTGCCCGGTAACACAGCAGGACCAAGGATCTGTGTATGTAAACACACAGATTCACGGTCCTGTCAGAGGAGAGGAGACCGATTGGTGTGTTCTCAGTGCAGAGAAACACCGATCAGTCTCCTCCCCTTGTGAATCCCCTCCCCCTACAGTTAGAATCACTCCCAGGGAACATATTAACCCCTTCAACGCCCCTAGTGTTAACCCCTTCCCTGCCAGTCACATTTATACAGTAATCAATGCATTTTAATAGCACGGATCGCTGTATAGATGTGAATGGTCCCAAAAATGTGTCAAAAGTGTCCGATATGTCCGCTGCAATATCGCAGTCACGATAAAAATTGCAGATCGCCGCCATTACTAGTTAAAAAAAAATAATGATAAAAATGCTATGAATCTATCCTCTATTTTGTAGGAGCTATAACTTTTGTGCAAACCAATCAATATACGCTTATTGCGATTTTTTTTTTTTTACCAAAAAGAACCCTAAATTGAGGGAAAAATGTTTTTTTATATATTTTTTGGGGATATTTAGTATAGCAAAAAGTTAAAAATATTGTTTTTTTTTTATTGTCCCTCTTCTTTTGTTTATAGCACAAAAAATAAAAATCACAGAGGTGATCAAATACCACCAAAAGAAAGCTCTATTTGTGGGGACAAAATTATAACAATTTCTTCTGGGTACAGTATTGTATGATCGCGCAATTGTCATTCAAAGTGTGACAGCGCTGAAAGCTGAAAAATGGCTTGGGCAGGAAGGGGTTGAAAATGCCCTGTATTGAGGTGGTTAAAGTGGACATGGTTGTCATTTAGCCTAGAAGACTGGCAACATCTTGTAGTAGAAACTTTAAGTTAACTTAAGTTAGGCACCATAATGCCACTAGTTGTCAGGAATCAGCGGCAAGGAGACCAGACACGTAGCTACACCCAGAAACTGAGACCAAACAAACAACGTTTATATCCTTAAAGTGTTATTTATTATTGGTGAACACACATCAATAAACATACACAGCAACCAGTGAAAACATAAACCACTTCAGCAAACAATAACAAAAATAACTAATAAATGACTAAGGGCTCTTTCACACGGACGGACCGTATGTCCGTTTTTCATCCATCCATTTTCGGATGAAAAACGGACATACATGTATCCCTATGGGATAGCGGGTGTCAGCGGATGAGCATCCGCTGACACCCGCTCTCGTCCGTGCCCGCTATGCTCCGTTTCTGCAGACGGAGGAAAACCCCATTTTTTCATCCGTCTGCAGAGCGGATCGGATGACGACGGACTCTACGGTCCGTCGTCACCCGATCTCCCATAGGGGAGAGCAGCGCTCTGACAGGTCCGTCCCTGCACGGAGTGCAGAGACGGACCTGTCATCTTCCTGCTCAGCGGAGATCGCTCCGGCGATCCCCGCTGAGCAAGCGGCTATCCACAGGGCGGATCCGTGTGAAAGAGCCCTAACTATATACAATATATGTACAAAATAAGGGGCAAGATTAACAGGGATGCAAGGAAGAGAATCACGACTGGGTACAAGAGCAGGAGCAAGACAGAGGGGTGCAGGATGGATCAGGATATAGAAAGCCCAAGGATCTGGTTGCAAGGGGGCAATCAACAGGATATTGACGCGCATGGGGGGAAGGAGGAGCAGCATTAAATATCCACCTGGCAGCTGAACCCTGGTTTCACTGATCATTCCAGCCTGCTGGCTCTTGGGTGACACCTGCTGGTGGACACTGGAGCTGCAGCAAACTCCCCAGAGCAGCACAGTGCCACCAGCAGGTGAACTCAATCCCAGACTCCTCCCCTTAAGGAGCGGCCTCCGGATGCTCTAAACAGCCATAGCTGAACCATAAAAGAGAGTCCTCAATTACATGAGTCCAGAGCAAAAGTTCCTCAAAGGCTGAAGTGGAAGTGCAGAGTTCCAATCGAAATGCCATACTGCCAAGATCCATCGATAGGCAAAGTGTCCCACCACCCGGGTCAGGTGACTGACTGGGTACCCCACTGCTGAGTTTAAGCAAATGGCTGGGCCTCCTGCTGGCCAGATTATCTGAGATGTACAGCATTTGGTACTTCAAGTCCCTCAAAACAGCAGGTACCCCCATGATGGGGTTCCACGGGTTATCTACAGACTTAAGCCTTAAGACTTAAGACTTAAGACACACGGTCGGACTTTTTCATGGATTCTGTCCGATCGGACAATGTTGTTGAAAAATCAGACCGTGTGTATGCACCATCGGACAGTGTACGTCGGATTGTCCGACGGACAAAGTCTTATCTCCTGCTGGAAAGATTTGCCGACAACACGGTCCGATCACACCAAATCCGATTGTGTGTACGGTTGTCCGACCGGACAAAGTGCTACGCATGCTCAGATCACATTACAAGACCAAAGCTATTGGCTACTAGCCTCTACGTAGTCCCGTCGTAGGCAACAAACGTCACCACATTCAGAATGATCGGATTTTCCGACAACTTTGTCCGACCGTGTGTACACAAAACCAACATCAGACAAAGTATGACGGACAGGATCCGACCGACCTGGTCCGCGGATTGTCCGACCGTGTGTATGGGGCTTTAGAGGTGGGGTCATGTGACAATACGGGAACCCAGACACTGAAGTGTCTCTTCATAACCAAGTAGCTTGCCTTGTTTCTAGGACTTGCTCTGCACATCAAAAGCCACCTAGGTCTCTCTGAGGCACTGGTTGCCTGACCCATGTCCCCTAGTACACCCGGAGCTGTGGCAATCGCATCCGGATCATGGCAAGGCACATAGCAAGGCAAGGCACATATTGTACTCTGCCATTCCCCAGGAGCTTACCACTACCACTACGGGCCATGAAGGCAGATGCAGCTACCAGTTGCCAAGAGTGCCAAGAGAGAGTGCTGACAGGAGACCGAAGAGAGGGAAGTGCTGAGATAATTGAAAGAGAGAGACAGTTTTTCCACACAGCACTACAGAGAGAGTGCTGACAGAATATCTGAGGAGGGCTGTCTGAGGATAGTGAGAAGAGCGGTCTGAGGTACCAGCATCTGATTGAGACGAGAGACACACGCTGACACCAGGGACTGTGTGATCCAACAGAGGGAGAGAAAGCCACGGTTCTCTTGAGACTACCGGGGAGAGATAACGAGTGGTGAGGTGACGGGACTGTGTGGTGGAACTTCGCCTAAGAGAGAGAGCCACACTGTCTAACAGCATCTGCGAGAGAGAGAGAGAGAGAGAGAGAGACGTTTCTCCCGAGACTGCTGCCAAGAGACTGAGGATAAAGGAGCCAGGAACAGTGTCATCCACATGGTCCTCCACCGTTCAGCCCCTGCTCAGCAACTCTGCACCATCTAGAGCAGCGGAGACAACCCACACACCACTTCAGGGATCACAAGACCCATCCAGATGTCCTGTTGGCCGTCCCATCACCCTGCCAGTTAAGCTACCAGCCATCCTGATCGGCCGACAGGAGGTGATCCCGTGCCTTACAACATTACCAGGAGCCTAAAACCACCATTTGGGACTTTTGCCATCACCCAGAGGATTGGTGAGCAGGTGTAAACCCAACATCTTTATTAGCACAATACAGACACTGCATGCAGACACCTATTCTACTGTCAGATGATGCTTGTTTGGAGCTGACACTTTTAGCCATTCTGTTCTTACAAACCACTACCTAATGGGATTTCCTAGAGGATTACTGCCTCACTTTTGATTGATTAAACCTACTCTCTTTACAAAAGGCCCCAACGTTTGCTAGCAGAAGACACTAGTACCCTTCAACTCAGGACCTGTAACGTTACAGAACTGTGCTTACTCTACCTGTTAACCCATTTCTTCTTTTTTGTATTGCTACTTTCAACAGTGTTTGCAGCCCAGAAGGAGCTGAGAAGTTGACCAGTCTTCTCTCCTCCCTCTCAGCGCCTGTGTTAAGGGCATATAGAGTACTACCTTTTCTATACTTACAGTTTCTAAGCATTGAAGGTTGTCTTTTATAAAATATTAATTCTTGCAGCAAGGTTTAAACATGTTGTAAGTTTCCATATGCTTTAAACTGTGATAATATATTCAGTTCATTTATCACTACCAGTTATGTCTGTCTGTTTTTGATATCAATCCACAGCCAAGATATTGGTACTTTCTTCACTTGCATTCTTGAAAGTGTTTGCAGTAATTTTATAACTAACCAGGTGTGCCAGAGGGGCTGAGGCAATTATTGGAGTTGAGGTGTAGAACAGAGAACCCCAAGCGGCTCCTTCGGTGTGGCGCTACATAAGGTATGTGAGGACTTGGAGCTTTCAGACCCATTAGCAGGTGGACACGCCTCTGCATGACAATCCAACTGAGCAGCTGGCATAGAGTCAATAGAACCCGGCGGGGTGGTAGGGAGAAGATATCTATGATCATTAATGGTAGACTTGTCATCGGACAGCAGACCCTCAGAGGCAGGCAGGTTGTTGGGCACAGGACATCAAGAGGCAGGCTGGGAAGCAGGCAGAGGCACATCAGGCTGGGCAGCAACACAGGTATCAGCATAGTCCAGCTGGGCGGAAGACTTGGCAGCAGATGGGTAGGTCACCCACGGCAGGCAGCAGCATGGTTGAGGAATGGACACCATCGGAAGGCGGCATCAGCATGGAGGAGGACTGGACACCATCAGCAGGCAGCATCAGCATGGAGGAGGACTGGACACCATCAGCAGGCAGCATCAGCATGGAGTAGGACTGGACACATCAGCAGGCAACATTAGCATGGAGAAGGACTGGACACCATTAGCAGGCGGCATCAGCATGGAGGAGGACTGGGTCACATCGACAGGTGGCATCAGCATGAAGGAGGACTGGATTGCATCGGCAGCAGTCATCAGCATGGAGCAGGAATGGATCACATCGGCAGCAGTCATCAGCATGGAGGAGAATTGGATCACATAGGCAGCATTCATCAGCATGGAGGAGGACTGGATCACATAGGCAGCATTCATCAGCATGGAGGAGAACTGGATCACATAGGCAGCAGTCATCTGCATGGAGGAGGAATGGATCGCATCAGCAGCATTCATCAGCATGGAGGAGGACTGGGCACCATCAGCAGGCAACATAGATAGAGGCAGAGTTGTAAGAGTAGGAGAAACATTTTGGGCTTGGACACTGGAGTCCTGCACGAAGTTGCATTGTGCTGGCCAGAGTGTACTGCTGATGGAGAGGTAGTAACAGTAATGGGGAAAATAGAGGCAAGAGTAGCAGAAGTACAGGAAGAAGCCTGAGATGTTGCTATGGACAATGGTACTGCAGGGGGAACTTTCAATGGATTGCATATAGAGGAAGTGTGATTACTGGTGGCAGGGTACCGATCTACAGGAAGTAAAGAACACTCAGTAGCAGCAGAGGTTGATAAGGGTAAAAGAGGAACAGATTCTTGATCTTTAGCAGAAGATCTGACTTTATGTGACTCATCTAGCACTGGGGATATGATCTCTGACCAGCTTGTAGAATAGAGTGTAAACTAAAGTTAGTTTGTCTCATCCTTGCTCAAATTGCTCAATTAGTGCACAGAAGCAATACAATCCAACACCACCTGTTGTGAATAGGCTGAACACTGCTGGAAAAAAGAACCTGCACAATGTTTCAGCAACCATCCCAAAAATCCAGGCTGGTGTATAGTAAATGGAGGAGTGAAAACATCACGGTCCTGAGAGATACACTGAAATAGTAGCTCAGAACAGACCTTAATCAAGGGCTGCACCTTACTAAGGGAGAATCTGCCCTCAACATTTGCAGCTTGCCAGCGTCATTGCAAGCTGCAAATGACGCTTAAATGTAAGTGTTCTGCTTCCCCAATCTAAGCATTGCAAGTGTGATCTCTGTAACTGATCGAGTTCTGCTGAAATAGTAATAAGTTACAATCTCCACAGCATTGTCAGTGACTCGATCCAAATGCCATCTTGCAGATCGTCGAAAGCTTTAATCGAAAACTTGTGCAGATCTTCACAGATAAACATCAGATAGGTCGGAAAACCAAAGTACCTCTAGCTCAAGCAATTACGTGTGCTCAGAAAAGGACACTGAAAAGAGGGTGGGGATAGCTATACAGAGCATCCCCTAGTTACAGAGTGAGGAAGGAACAAAATTATTTAAAGTCAAACAAAGCATGTGATTTATGATAATCCCCATAAAAGATGCTACATTATGGGATGTGCTGAGGGCAGCCCTTAACCAGTGGAAGGTACATTCTTCAGGGCCTCAAACAGCAGTATTCTAAAGCCCCATACACACGCTCGGATTATCCGAGGACCAGGTCCGTCGGATCATGTCCGTCGTACTTTGTCCGATGTTGGTTTTGCGTACACACGGTCGGACAAAGTTGTCGGAAAATCCGATCATTCTGAACGTGGTGACGTTTGTTGCCTACGACGGGACTACGTAGAGGCTAGTAGCCAATAGCTTTGGTCTTGTAATGTGATCTGAGCATGCGTAGCACTTTGTCCGTCGGAATTCGCTACACACGACGGATTTGGTGTGATCGGACTTTGTTGTCAAAAAATCTATCCAGCAGGAGATAGGACTTTGTCCGTCGGACAATCCGATGGAAACTGTCCGATGGTGCCTACACACGGTCGGAATTTCCGACAACATTGTCTGATAGGACAGAATCCATCGGAAAATCCGACCGTGTGTATGGGGCTTTAGACGTTAAGTGTTAAAACCCAACTCTAACTTCTGGGCCTAACCCCCCACCCCAGTTCTTTGCCCCCTCCGGTTAAAAAAAGTTTAAAGTACTACTCCCCCCTTATATGTGTCCATCGCTGGTCATCGGTCCTCTTCCAGGTTGACATATACGCCAAGCATCATTCAATGATTTCCTGTTCTATACAGCACTGAGTACAAGAGAAAAGGAAGGACCGTGCATCACATTACTGGGCAAAATACACATGGAATTAAGATATAAATGCTGCAAATGTTTGCATATTTACCAAGAGGTACCAGAAGGAGGGGTAGGGGTGGAGCGGGGTTGGGGAAGTCTTACTTTATCAGCCCTTTTGTAACTTGTGAAAAAACTAATTTAAAAAACAATTGATGAAAAATACACCCCCACCTTTATTCACACAGTTCTTCACCTTCCTTATTCTTTTCAATGGCTGTTTTGTACTCGTAGTGGCCCCCAGCCTTCTAGTGGAGTATGGACCAGCTATAGCAAAGAATGGGGGGTCATGGCATTCATGCACATGAAGCACTGGATGAACCTGGGAGGTTTTTCTTACAAGTACTGTGCATCGCCAGACCAGGCCATATAGTGGGAAACTCAGGGGTGGGGATGAAGGTAAATAGTGCATGCTACATTAAAAGAAAGTTGTCCTTTAAAGTGGTTGTAAACCCTTACAAACCACTTTGACCTACAGGTAAGCCTAGATTAAGGCTTACCTGTAGGTCTAATAAATATCTCCTAAGCCTACATGGTGTAGGAGATATTTAGAAAAAAACAGGCACCGCTGTCTACGGCGCATGCGCCGTAGACAGCGGTGCACAGGCGCACTGAGCATGCCGGAGATCCCGGTGATATGCCGCTCTCGTGCGCATGCGCGGGAGTGAAGTCATCGCGACTCCAGCGAATGACAGCGCTGGAGCAGCGAGACCTGGAAGTCACTCCGGGATTGATGGCGGCGGTGGAGGACGTGGACGAGGGTCGCTTCGGGGGCTTCGTTCTCAGGTAAGTTATTCATAATGAGCTAGTATGCTATGCATACTAGCTCATTATGCCTTTGCCTTGCAGGTACCGTTTTTTTTTGTTTTTTTTCCAAGGAGGCTTTACTTCCTCTTTAAGAAAATTTATTAGTTACTATTGTACATTAAAGTGATATTAAAGGTTCAACTTTAAAAAAAAAAAAAAAAAAACATGTCATATTTTTTCTGCTCTAAGCAGTGATTTTGTTTCACACATGTGGTATCACCATACTCAGGAGGAGTAGCAGAATGTGTTTTGGGGTGTAGTTCTAAGTATTTCCATGTTGTGTGTGAAAAATATAAAACTGATAATTTTGTAAAAAAAAAAATTTTTTCCACATTTTTTAAAACTTGTGTCAAAAAAATTAAGTCTTCTATAGACTTGCCGTGCCTCTTAAAAATACCTTTTGGTGTTTACTCTCCGAAATGTGGTAATTTTGTTGGTGTTTCTACTGTCCTGGCACTTCAGGGCATCCAAAAATCAGGAAGCTAGATGCATAATTTATGCCCCTCAAAAGGTGCTCCTTGGATTTTGGGCCCCTCTATTTGGTTAGGTTGTGAAAAAGTCTCACACATATGGTATCCCCATATGCAGGAGGATGAGTAAAATATGTTTTGGAGTGTAAGGCCCCATGCACACGAGACGCAGATGCAAACTCTGCTGAACGCGTGTTTTAAAAAGCAGAAACCTGCGTTTAAAAACGCGCGTTTTGCTGTGTTTTCATGCCGCGTTTAGATGCGTTTAGACGCGTTTGCGTCTATAAGCATTTGTAAAGATAACATCATATAGACCCTCCCCAAGCTCAGAAAGCATGTATTATTAACTATTTCTGCCAATTTGATCAGAGTGAGCAGCAGCAGAGAGAGCCGTTGTACACTTGCATTTGCCTCTCTTTCTGTGTTTTTTTTTTTTTAATGGATCCCATATTGAATATATGTCAGGAAATGCTCCTGATGTCGCTCTTGATGCGGCAGCAATGTCGTCGCAAATTTGCATGAGAGGTCCAGAATCAGAGCTCGTCGATATTGGACCCATCCGTTGATGGCACAGCGAATGTCCGTTGGATATTTCACAAACATGTATGCATTTCACAAACATGTATGCATCAGTGAGTATATACGCTCTATGAACTATCTAAACTAATTACGACATTTTAAACAATTTTTTATAGTATTTTTTATGGTTTACCATCATATTTCTGAGTTTTCTGCTCCAAAAAATTGGGTTCCTTTAAAAAGGCTTATAAACGCAAACGCGTCTAAACGCAGGTGCCTGCGTTTAGCCGCGTTTAGCCGCGTTTAGCTGCGTTTTGCGTCTGAAAAGCAGAAAAGCAAAGTGTCTGAACGCATTTTTTTGCTTCTGGAAAAACGAGGTTAAACGCAACTGCATAAAAACGGGAAAAAACTGTGTACATGGACACATAGGATAACATTGCATGCGTTCAGGTGCAGTTGAAAAAAGTGTCCAACTGCCTCTGAACGCGCGTTTAACTGCGTCTCGTGTGCATGAGGCCTAATTCTTAGTATGTCCATGCTGTGTGTTAAAAATATCTTATTAATTGACAAATGTGTGTAAAAATATAAATTTTCATTTTCTTTTCACATTTTCCCAAATTTTCAAAAAAATCCTTATGCCTCCAATGCCCCGTACACACGGTCGGATTTTCCGACGGAAAATGTCCTATCGGACCATGTTGTCAGAAACTCCGACCATGTGTGGGCTCCATCGGACTTAAGATCCTGCTCTCAAATTTTCAAATTTTCCGACAACAAAGTCCTATCGGACTTTTTCCGATCGTGTGTAGCGAATTCCGACGGACAAAGTGCCACGCATGCTCAGATCACATTACAAGACCAAAGCTATTGGCTACTAGCCTCTACGTAGTCCCGTCGTACACAACGAACGTCACCACGTTCAGAATGATCGGCTTTTCCGACAACTTTGTCCGACCGTGTGTATGCAACACCAGTGTCGGACTAAATCCGTCGGAAAAAATCCGACAGATTTTGTGGTCGGAATTTCGTGTGTACGGGGCATTAGAAATTAACTTGGGGTGTTTTTTTTTTTTTTGGTGTTCCATTTGAAATGTGATAGGTAGTATGGCAAAAACATATAAGTATATGAGTGGGACTTTATATATGCCATTGGGAGTCAAAAAAGATAAATACTATTAAAAACAAAATAATATTTCTTACAAAATATTTGTGCATAAAAATGCTCTTGTGCAAATACCATAATTGTTAAAACCATCAGCAACCTATCATATATGACAATCACAATGGTATAGGTCTGGTTACACGTTTCACGGGCCACCCTGCTTTATCAGGATTATGTATATCATGTTTAGAAGGTTATTCAGTCACTGATATAATAACTTGTACCTTGTCACAATATGAAGACCAACCTGTACCATCCAGGTGGTGCACAAACAAATAATAATGAGTATTGATAACATGATCTAAGAAAAAAGGTGAACATTTAAGTGAAAAAAACATTCAAAGGTAAAAGAAAGACCCCATTTTGCCATATATTGTTCAAAGGCTAAATGGAACCATGACATAATGTGAACATCTCAGTGAGCACCAAGTTCAATGATCAGCGTATTGTCCATATGTCATATATCAGGAAATCCAATGGTGACACCACTCAATAAACACCACAAGGAAAAGAAGTGGCCCGATAGAAAAAACCTCCACCACCGAGAACAGCTGCCTCTTACCGAATCAAAAGATCTCCTGTCACAGAGATCACAAGGGCCTTAGGCTTAACTCCCCAGCCACGGGTCTCAGGAGGAGGTGAGGTGGTTTTCAATAGGTGTAGGATGACGTTTCCTCAGTGGACATAAGCGGATACCATATGGGAATAGACAAATAGAGACTCCATAGTGTATCACTTTAACAAATTTTAATTTAAAAATACGGGGTTTACACTTACAGGAATGTAGTAAAAGATAGCGTGTAGATAAAAAGCCAGCCGGCTCGTGTTAGCTGCCCGTTGCTTCCGGGTCTAGCGCGGTATTGTGGTGACGTCAGCACGCCGCTCTCCCTACGCCGCTTCGTCAAAGATGACGTCTTCCAGAGGCACGGGCGGCGTGCTGACTCACCACCTTTTATAACAGACATGCGCAATGGACGCCCAATTCTGAGATACTGGCGCCGTCAAATGTCCACCATTTTGGACAAGGGCAAATAGCCCTTATATCAGAAAACCTGCATAGTACTGACCAGAAGAGAAGAGCCTAATACTAATCAACCTCTCTGGTTCAATAATCAGGGCAAGCCTAACCATTTGGAAAAGGACATCTGTTAGGAAGTCCATTACTGGCTAAAGGAAAAAATAAATAAATTTAAAACAAAAAACGGGAGAAATGCACAAATGAAAATAAATTCAATAGCAACAGCTTCTCCTACACAGAAACACAATAATAAAATTGTAAGAGACGGACAGACCAATGTTGGTTCAGGTCAATCAGTCTTTCAACTATTAAAGTTTTAAAAATTGAATAGCTATCCTTTATGATGGGGCAAAACATAATTTTATTAGCATAACCATCAATAAGTGGTGAATAGCCACGCAAGTCCATGTAACCCGTATTGACACTACGCGTCCCAAGACCTAAATGGCACCTCAAAATAGATGTGCATACTAAACCCACTGATGATGTCATTTCTTCAAAGGACAGATAGAGGGGGTAGGAAGCATGCATGAGGATGAATAAATGGGAGGGTCCCATGTCCATCTCATTCTCATTGGTCATAAGATGTAGCATATGGGGCCTAATAATTTAGGCAACCCCAAACCCAAGTAGATATAGGCACCAGGAACGCAGAATTGGTTCACAATAAACAAATCATAATCAGAAAACATTAGCTATTATCAATAAAAGCATTGACATCGGTGTCTACATTCAAGCCATAAGGAGTGTAACAGCGAACCCTATATATCCAGGACATTTCAAGCTTGGATAGTTCCCTTACCAGAGAGCCTCCCCTCCAGTGAAAACTATATTTGTCTATGCCAAGAAACAATGTGTTAGCTGGATTTCGGTCATGATGGATAGCATAGTGTTTGGAAACTGAGTGGAACCTAAAGCCATTTTTTATGTTGGTGATATGCTCTCCTAAGCGAACCTGCATAGATCGCTTAGTCCGCCCGATGTACTGAAGCCCATATGGGCATTCAAGTAAATATACCACGCCTGTAGAACTACAGGTGATGAAAGAATCAATTTTGTGAACAGCAGATGTACTACTGGAAACAAAGGACTCTGTTCTTCTTTTCTTGCTTTTATTAAGGGTGCAAACCTGGCATCTACAGCATTGGTGGTATCCAGTAATATTTTGAAAGAAGGACACTTTTTTTATTGGGGGGTCAATTGCATTGGGAGCAATCCTATCTCTAAGGGATGGGGCTCCCTTAAAAATCAATTCAGGATGGGGGGGTAAGAAAGTTTTAATGATACTATCATTACCCAAAAGGTGCCAATGCTTCCGTAGAATCTTTTTCAGAATGTAGTGTTGAGTTGAAAAAGTGGTGATGAGAGGTAAGGAGGGTCTCTTTCGAGTTTTCTTGGGGCCATCAACAAGAAGTTCTGATCTATCTAGGGCTGCCACCTCGTCCAATGTTTCACCAAGTAAAATGCTATCATATCCCTTTTCATAGAGTCTATCTTTAAGGAGGCCTGCTTGAACCCTATAATCATCAATGGAAGTGCAGTTTCTCCTCATCCTGATAAACTGGCTCTTAGGAATTGAACTAAGCCAGCTATCATGATGGCAACTTCCCTGGGGAATATAGGCGTTACGGTCAGTTTTTTTGAAATATGAAATGGTTGTGAAGCCTTCTCCCTGTTTAGTGATGGTAATATCTAGAAAGTTGATCTGGGTAATACTAGCTTCATGGCGAATCTGATGCCCCTTTCATTGTCATTGATGGTCGAAAAAAAATTATTTAATTCAGAAAGTGACCCATCCCATAGGAGGAGGACGTCATCGATGTACCTAGCCCAGAACAGGAGTTGTGGGTTTTGGTCATGGTAGATGACGTCCTCCTCCCATTTGGCCATAAACAAATTGGCCAAACTTGGGGCGTATTTCGCTCCCATAGCAACCCCACGTATTTGGCGAAAAAAACATTGGTCAAACCAAAAGTAATTGTGGTTGGCTGCATACTCAAGGAGGTCAATAATAAAAGCTTGCTGTTGAGCTGGAAGAGTATTGGATGTATACAGATAATGTTTGACTGATGCTATCCCTAGATCATGGGGTATAACTGTATACAGTGATGTTACGTCAGCCATGAAGCTAGTATTACCCAGATCAACTTTCTAGATATTACCATCACTAAACAGGGAGAAGGCTTCACAACCATTTCATATTTCAAAAAAACTGACCGTAACGCCTATATTCCCCAGGGAAGTTGCCATCATGATAGCTGGCTTAGTTCAATTCCTAAGAGCCAGTTTATCAGGATGAGGAGAAACTGCACTTCCATTGATGATTATAGGGTTCAAGCAGGCCTCCTTAAAGATAGACTCTATGAAAAGGGATATGATAGCATTTTACTTGGTGAAACATTGGACGAGGTGGCAGCCCTAGATAGATCAGAACTTCTTGTTGATGGCCCCAAGAAAACTCGAAAGAGACCCTCCTTACCTCTCATCACCACTTTTTCAACTCAACACTACATTCTGAAAAAGATTCTACGGAAGCATTGGCACCTTTTGGGTAATGATAGTATCATTAAAACTTTCTTACCCCCCATCCTGAATTGATTTTTAAGGGAGCCCCATCCCTTAGAGATAGGATTGCTCCCAATGCAATTGACCCCCCAATAAAAAAAGTGTCCTTCTTTCAAAATATTACTGGATACCACCAATGCCGTAGATGCCAGGTTTGCACCCTTAATAAAAGCAAGAAAAGAAGAACAGAGTCCTTTGTTTCCAGTAGTACATCTGCTGTTCACAAAATTGATTCTTTCATCACCTGTAGTTCTACAGGCGTGGTATATTTACTTGAATGCCCATGTGGGCTTCAGTACATGGGGCGGACTAAGCGATCTATGCAGGTTCGCTTAGGAGAGCATATCACCAACATAAAAAATGGCTTTAGGTTCCACTCAGTTTCCAAACACTATGCTATCCATCATGACCGAAATCCAGCTAACACATTGTTTCTTGGCATAGACAAATATAGTTCTCACTGGAGGGGAGGCTCTCTGGTAAGGGAACTATCCAAGCTTGAAATGTCCTAGATATATAGGGTTCGCTGTTACACTCCTTATGGCCTGAATGTAGACACCGATGTCAATGCTTTTATTGATAATAGCTAATGTTTTCTGATTATGATTTGTTTATTGTGAACCAATTCTGAGTTCCTGGTGCCTATATCTACTTGGGTTTGGGGTTGCCTAAATTATTAGGCCCCATATGCTACATCTTATGACCAATGAGAATGAGATGGACATGGGACCCTCCCATTTATTCATCCTCATGCATGCTTCCTACCCCCTCTATCTTTCCTTTGAAGAAATGACATCACCAGTGGGTTTAGTATGCACATCTATTTTGAGGTGCCATTTAGGTCTTGGGACGCGTAGTGTCAATACGGGTTACATGGACTCGCGTGGCTATTCACCACTTATTGATGGTTATGCTAATAAAATTATGTTTTGCCCCATCATAAAGGATAGCTATTCAATTTTTAAAACTTTAATAGTTGAAAGACTGATTGACCTGAACCAACATTGGTCTGTCCGTCTCTTACAATTTTATTATTGTGTTTCTGTGTAGGAGAAGCTGTTGCTATTGAATTTATTTTCATTTGTGCATTTCTCCCATTTTTTGTTTTAAATTTATTTATTTTTTCCTTTAGCCAGTAATGGACTTCCTAACAGATGTCCTTTTCCAAATGGTTAGGCTTGCCCTGATTATTGAACCAGAGAGGTTGATTAGTATTAGGCTCTTCTCTTCTGGTCAGTACTATGCAGGTTTTCTGATATAAGGGCTATTTGCCCTTGTCCAAAATGGTGGACATTTGACGGCGCCAGTATCTCAGAATTGGGTGTCCATTGCGCATGTCTGTTATAAAAGGTGGTGAGTCAGCACGCCGCCCGTGCCCCTGGAAGACGCCATCTTTGACGAAACGGTGTAGGGAGAGCGGCGTGCTGACGTCACCACAATACCACGCTAGACCCGGAAGCAACGGGCAGCTAACACGAGCCGGCCGGCTTTTTATCTACACGCTATCTTTTACTACATTCCTGTAAGTGTAAACCCCGTATTTTTAAATTAAAATTTGTTAAAGTGATACACTATGGAGTCTCTATTTGTCTATTCCCATATGGTATCCGCTTATGTCCACTGAGGAAACGTCATCCTACACCCATTGAAAACCACCTCACCTCCTCCTGAGACCCGTGGCTGGGGAGTTAAGCCTAAGGCCCTTGTGATCTCTGTGACAGGAGATCTTTTGATGCGGTAAGAGGCAGCTGTTCTCGGTGGTGGAGGTTTTTTCTATCGGGCCACTTCTTTTCCTTGTGGTGTTTATTGAGTGGTGTCACCATTGGATTTCCTGATATATGACATATGGACAATACGCTGATCATTGAACTTGGTGCTCACTGAGATGTTCACATTATGTCATGGTTCCATTTAGCCTTTGAACAATATATGGCAAAATGGGGTCTTTCTTTTACCTTTGAATGTTTTTTTCACTTAAATGTTCACCTTTTTTCTTAGATCATGTTATCAATACTCATTATTAATTGATTTATTCATTGGTAATTTTTTAGCTATTTACCACTTTCCATCATTGGCTAGTGTAATTATTAGGTTTGCAGCGCAGTCATCTTTCTAGTTTTGTCATTTTAGTGTGGGTATCTCGCATTTTTGATTGCAGCAGCTTTAGTTAAATAATATTTTTTTTTGTTGTTTTTGTGACACAATATCTATACACAATCTTTTTTGATTTTGGGAGAGCGCAGTAATACACACCCTTTTTACTGGTGCACAAACAAATGCCTGCTAGCCAGAGGGAAATCCCTGGGAGCCCAATCCCCAGATGAAGCCTAAAATAAACTAGGGGCAAAAATCCAGGGAAGATACCCAAAATAATAAAATTCATCAATGCATCTCAAAATAATGCATGGCCTCTCTCTACATGAAAATGAAAGCTCCAGTCAATGCTTCAAAAGCATTCATGCTTCAAAGAACTGCCTTATCAGCAGGATATGTGCTCGGCTTTAATCCATGTTTTCCTTATTTCTAGGAGTCATTGACCTTCCATAGGGCAGAATCAAAATATAATTAACAAAAAGACGACTAGACGCTGCACTGTTTTGGTGAAAGGGCCTTTCACGTAGAGAACGGCAATGCACTTCATAGTACTTTAGCATTTATAAATGTAAGAACAAAAATGTTATGTGGCTGCATTCAAATTTTTTTGTTTTTTTTCCATCATCTTCACCTGGTGACACTTCCTATCTTAGCATTGTTATACTAGGCTAGGAAGTCTATTTGAATTACAGAAAGCTTCCCCCTCCTCATTTTCATAGCATAGTGGAAAGTGTTCCAAAGTTCATAGTGATGAAAGCTCTGGATTTTTGTAAGGATTGAATTTTTTTTTTTTTTACATAAGCAAAAAAAAAACTTTAAATAGTATATTTATCAGGGAGCACCTAGAGAAGTTCATTGTCAGGGTGTCTATGTACTAAAAGTTGCTTAGTTCACTCTTAAATTCCTTACAAAGTCATTAAATGTTTTTTTCTTTTAAAATACAGTAAAAACCTGATGGCCCAGAAGGATGCAGATAAGAGTTCCAACCATACTCTTAGCATTCCTGATCTGCATTCTTGTCTCTGGGTCCAAGAACTGAACATCTACCAGGAGGACCTGTTTTGAACTACTTCATAAAGGCTAAAACATTTAACACATTTGTATGACAGGTTCTCTGATACATTGGAAGATTGATGACTAAACAGACCTGCAAATTTCCAAATATCTTCTGGTCTGCTGACCCTGGGACCCAGTTTGATATTGAAACGTAGCAGCAAATGGGGGATAAAAGACTGCAGACCTCTGTGAAAGCTCCTATCAATGCTTCAGCAACGTCCATGCTTCAGAGAACTGCCTTATCAGCAGGATGTGCGCTGGGCTTCAATCCATGTTTTCCTTATTTTTCAAAGAGTCATTGACCTTCCATAGGGCAGAATCAAAATACGATGAACAAAAAGACGACTAGACACTGCACTATTTTGGTGAAACTTCTTTCAGCGTGCGCAGAAAGGCTAGATCAATGTTTTGTTATCCAGTTGCTTAGTTTGTGGTTTATGGGGTCATTTTTTTCCAAGCTGGTTTTAATTCCCAACATGGTTTCACAGACCTGCTTGTTGTCACTGTGACTTTTTGCGGTACACTGTGAGGACAGAACAGATTATGAAGACGTTCCTTTCGTCTACTTGAACTTGGGTGATGAGCCTCAAACTTTTCTTTTAAAGGAGTTTTTTAGGTTGAAGTGAAATTAAGTTACCAGTTTCTGTTTCAACCATTTTCATTAGTTTTACAAAATAAAGTAATACAATTTAGCATCCATTTTTACATTGTTTAGGCTATCAAGGATGGTAAAGGCATACAGTAGAATCAAAATCAAGGGATATCGGTTTAGTCAATCTGATGGTACTCGTAACCACTGAGCTATCTGGGAACAGTCCACATTTTCAATAATCACCAGAAAAAACATACATATAAGTGAGGGACTAAACCAAGGGTACTAAACCCAGAGTAATCCCATCAAAAATATTATTAACAATGTAAATTCGAAGATATAATGGGTTTTATACTATGATAAACATCCAGAAGTCAAGATATGGGACCCGTCATTATTATTGAGAACAATTTAGAAAGAACGCCGTCTCGACAAGGAGCAGTAACCAGTTTTAATGCAAATGCAGATTTAGATATTCAGCATATGGAGGTTTTCTTCAAAAGGCAAGTGTACTGTACATGACCGGAGGCACTCCCCGACTTGAAGGGCCTTTTTAGATCTGTGTGAGATTTTACATGTACTTACTTGAGTATTAATGTACTTCTAACAAATGTTCATGTATATTTACTGTAAGCATGTATTGAAACCCAATTCTGGGAAACTTGAAAATTCTCTTTGCAGGGGGCTGTGCCTGCATTCGATTGCTTGCTTAAGAAAGGAAAATTTACTTACCTGAACCTCTGCTCCTTTCTGCTTGCTAGGCTGATCCCCACAAGTGTCTTCTCCCCCATGCTCCAGCAGTCTAAGGTCTTGATGTCATCAAGACTAATTCATTAGACCCTGCATTGAAAAAGATGACGTCCATGGACAGTCCACCACCAGAACATAAATTACAACTTCCAGGGGAGCAGGCAAGTAAGGTTCAGTTCACACTGCTGCGACGTGGGATCCGACTAGCGAGACCCACATAACATGTGAAATCTATGTTAGTCAATGAGAGCTATCCTTATTAGCACTACTGAAGTCGCTCTGACTTTAAAAAGGTTCCTGCTCTACTTCAAGGTGACTTCTATCCGCTTTGTGCCCATAGACTTCAATGGAAGTTGCCTCCAAGTCGGATCCTCATCTATATTCATGTGATTTGGATACAACATTGCAGGAAGATTACCCAGGCATTCCCTGCAGTGTAGCCCCTCCCTCACTTCAAAGTCGCATTAAAGTAGTGCTCAAGTCGCCAGGAAGTCACCTGGCAAAGTCGTGCAACCTTCAGATTTCATTAGTGTGAACTGAGTCTAAAAGTGCTCTTACTCTGCCCCAGTAATAAATGAGCAGTTAACCCTTGTAGAGCAGATACAGCCCCACTGCAAGGGAAAATTTAAAAATTTCCCAGAGCTGGGCTTTAAAAAGTATTTTTGTTCATAGTGAAAGGGGTATTTTATTTACACTCAGCACTAAATTAGCATAAAAATGCATAACCCAAAAAATACGTATTTTTGTGAGTTCGAATTTAATTCAATGGTGCTACTTAAAGCCCAACTCCGGGCTAAAAAAATGGGTTTTCCAATGGAGTGGAACTGTGCACTGCTTGTTTTGTCCATGGGGGAGGAGAAAGATGTATACTTACCCGATCCTCTGCTCCAGCGATAAACGGTGCTCCTCCACAATCCAGCTGTGGACTGTTCCTGATGTCCTCACATCCACAGCAGGTCTAAGGGTGTGATGACTTCAGGAACAGTTTACCGTACAAAACTGCTAGACTGCAGGAGAGCAGCAGCCACAGGGACAGGCCTTGTGCGGGGAGGATCGGAGGATTAGGTAAGTATATCTCTGGTCTCCAATTCCCTCGACAAAAACAAGCAGTTGACCTGTGCAGACACAAACCCACTGCATGGGAAAAGCATTTTTTTTTCAAATTATTTTCTAGAATGAAAACGGTGAGGAATCAGCCCAGAACTACACGGGAGAATCTTGTCAATGATCTCAAGGCAGCTGGGACATAGTCACCAAGAAACAATTGGTAACACACTACGCCATGAAGGATTTAAATCCTGCAGCGCCTGCAAGGTCCCCCTGCTCAAGAAAGCACATATCCAGGCCTGTCTGAAGTTTGCTAATGAACATCTGAATAATTCAGAGGAGAACAGAGTGAAAATGTTGTGGTCAAATGAGACCAAAATCTAGCACTTTGGCATCAACTCAACTCGCCGTGTTTGGAGGAGGAGGAATGCTGCATACGACATCAGGAACACCATCCCCAGGTCAAACATGGAGGTGGAAACATTATGCAAAGGGGACATGACAACTTTACCGCATCAAAGGGACGATGGACGGAGCAGTCAAAAAGTCAAATCTTGGGTGAGACCCTCCTTCCCTCAGCCAGGGCATTGAAAATGGGTATTCCAGCATGGCAATGACCCAAAACACACGGCCAAGGCAACAAGGGGCACATCCATCCTTATAGCCAAATCAGCTTCTATCAGCATATAAACAAGTTAAAATTGATCCAAATGGCTGCTATGTTATCGTTGTACTTAAATTCCTAGGCAAGCCCTACACTATGACCAGCCTATACGCCCCCCCCCCCATTCACTAAAGCTTTTTTTGAACGGGTGATGAACTCTATACTGGCGATGGCGGAAGGCCCCCTATTGATAGCGGGTTACTTTAACACGGTCCTCGATAATTCTATGGACAGGTTTAAATGTTCTACGATATCCCCCACACCCTTATGTTCATTCCTGACACAATTTGACCTGGTGGAGACCTGGAGGTGGAAGCATGGGGACAGGAGGGAGTACTCATGTCAATCTGAAACACACTGTACCTTATCCAGGATCGATTTGTGTTTGGTCTCATCCGACCTACTGAATAGAGTGGATGAGATCAGGTACCTCCCTAGGGCGGTTTCTGATCACTCCCCTCTGATGGTGGACCATTGGATGTGGTGGCTAAGTCCCTTGTGGATGGCAGATCAGGCGGTTGTAGACCAAAGCGTAAGTGAAATGAAATCCTACTGGATACTTAATCGACAGGGCGCCTGTCAGGAGAGCGGCGCCGGACGGACGGCCCGCTCTCTAGTGCGCATGCGCGGGGGCTCGGCGCTCCGGCGCATGCGCACTCGCGGCTCGGCGGTCCGGCGCCGGCGCATGCGCACTAGCGCCCACTTGGCGGCGGTGGCGCGCAATTAGCGTCACTCAGGCGCTTATTTAAAGCTGCCTGACGCACAGGCACCTTGCTGGTCTGTCTCTCCAGCTAAGTGCCTGTGCGTCCTGTCCTTACCAGTGATCTCTGACCTTGTCTCTACTGTTGCCGACCCGGATTGTCTGACGTTCCTGATATCTCCTGTGTTTGACCCCCTGGCTTGCCTTACGGACTTCCTGATATCTCCTGTGTGTGACCCCCTGGCTTGCCTTACGGACTTCCTGATATCTCCTGTGTTTGACCCCCTGGCTTGCCTTACGGACTTCCTGATATCTCCTGTGTTTGACCCCCTGGCTTGCCTTACGGACTTCCTGATATCTCCTGTGTTTGACCCCCTGGCTTGCCTTACGGACTTTGCTGACACCTCCTGTAAAGGATCCTCTGGTTGCCTGCTGGACTTCCTTGTGGTTAACCCTCCGGCCAGCCCACGTAACCCCTGCCGGATTCCCCGGTGTTGGCACCTCTGCCGGGCGTTTGGTACCTGCCTCCCTTTCCTGCCTTCTGCCGGCCCCCCGGGCCAGGTCATCCTCATCTCCAGGTCCCCTGCCGGTTTCTGCTCACGTATTGGAGGTGACCTGTGCCTCCTGGTGCCGTCTGACTCCTGTCCCACCTCCAGGGGCAGACTGCGCTGGGTCGCAAGGGTGAACCGCTCTCGGCATCTCGGCCTCGGTAAGTACCGCTCTGACAGTACAGACCAGCCATGTCCGAGGCCGACAGGGCGTGTTCTCCCCTTGAGATCCTGTGCCAGCAGATGGCAGCACTTACTGAGGCTGTCCAAAAGCTGCAAGTGGGGTATACCCAAATAGACAGCCGTCTGCAGCAACTGACGGGGCCGTCTGCCCCCGCAGCGAGTAACCTTGCCGCTCCCAGTGGGTTCCCCTCACCTGCAGCACCCACTAACCCCACTGTGGTCATGGCCACTCCAGAGCCCAGGGTCCCTATACCAGAACGGTTCACAGGTGATCGCAAGAAATACCGGGCATTCAAGAACGCCTGCTCCCTGTACCTAGCCCTCCAACCTAGGACCTTCTCCTCTGAAGTGGTGAAAGTAGGGTTCATTATCTCCCTTCTGGCCGAGGAACCCCAGGCCTGGGCCCACAGTCTGATGGAGCAAAGGAACCCTATACTGAACTCTGTGGACACCTTTTTTGAGAGCATGGGTCAGCTCTACGATGACCCCCAAAAAGGGGCCACGGCTGAAACCACCCTACATAACCTTTCCCAAGGCCGCAGGCCGGTTGAGGATTATACGGCCGAATTCCGGAAATGGTCAGCCGACACCGGCTGGAATGAGCCAGCTCTCAAGTACCAATTCCGCCAAGGGCTTTCTGACACCCTCAAGGACGAGCTTGCCCGGATTGACGTCCCCGACGCCTTAGAAGATCTCATTCAAGCCGTCACCAAAATTGACCGGCGCCTGCGTGAACGCCGCGCCGAACGTTTTCAGTCCTCTCGCCCCAGTTGGATGATGCCCAAACCCGGTCCTGGTCCTGCCCAATCCTCTCTTCACGCTCCATCTGGGGGCACCCCCGGAGTCGAACCCATGCAACTAGGTCTTGTCCGTGCTCCTTTGACCCCAGAAGAGCGTCTACGTAGGCGTCAGGGCAACTTGTGCCTCTACTGTGGAAACTCCGGTCACTTCCTCCGGTCCTGCCCCATTAGACCCAGTAAGTCCTCTCACATTCCCAGTTGTAGCTTCCAAGTCTCCGGGTTCTCTCAAACTTACGTTGTCCTCTTTATCTCCCTACAGTTGACGGAAAGGGCGGTCCGCCTCCCGGCCATAATTGATTCCGGGGCCTGCAGCTGCTTCTTGGATTCTGCCCTCGCTGCCAGGCTTCAGTTGCCCCTTGTCCCCAAGAAGCTAGGCCTGCAGGTTCACCTAGCCGATGGATCTCTACCCCGTTCCGGCTTAATCACTCAGGAGACTGTCCCCCTTTCGGTTACCACGGATTCTGGTCATCAAGAGCTCCTCTGTCTGGATATTATTCCTTCTCCCATGTTCCCCATCATCTTGGGGCTCCCCTGGCTACGTACACATGAACCCCTAATCAACTGGCGCACGAAGGAAGTCTCCTTTCCCTCTCAATACTGCACCCAGAATTGCCTCTCCCTCCGCCCTGCTACCTGTTCAGCTTTAGTACCTGTGCCCGAGCACCTTAAACATGTACCACCTGTCTACCTCGAGTTCCAGGATGTCTTTGACAAGCAGCAGGCTGACTGCCTACCCCCTCACCGGCCATATGATTGCCCCATAGACCTCCTACCCGGGGCCGCGGTCCCTTTCGGGCGCATCTTCCCTCTATCGGAAACTGAGTTGAAAACTCTTAAAGTTTACATCGATGAAAACTTAGCCAAGGGTTTCATTCGCCCCTCCTCTTCACCGGCTGGAGCCGGTATCTTCTTCGTTGAAAAGAAAGATGGCTCTCTGAGGCCCTGTATTGATTACCGGGAAATTAATAAGATCACCATTAAAAATCGGTACCCGCTCCCTCTCATCCCCGAATTATTTCAGCGCTTCCGGTCAGCACGAATCTTTTCTAAACTCGACCTCCGCGGGGCCTACAATCTTATAAGGATCAGAGCAGGGGATGAGTGGAAGACCGCTTTTAGGTCGAGATTCGGGCACTACGAGTACCTAGTTATGCCATTCGGGCTTTGCAATGCTCCAGCCACGTTCCAGCATTTGGTCAACGATATTTTCCGTAGGTACCTAGATGACTTCTTGGTGGTCTATCTTGATGACATTCTCATCTTCTCTGCCACTCCCGAGCTCCACCAGACTCATGTCAGACTGGTCCTCACCATCCTTAGGCAACACAGGCTCTACCTTAAGGCGGAAAAATGTGAGTTCGAGAAGTCCATTGTACAATTCTTGGGATTCATCATTTCCACCGATGGAGTCGCTATGGACCCACAAAAAGTTCAAGCCATTCAGGACTGGCCGGCTCCCAAGGACAAGAAGGGAGTCCAGAGATTCATTGGGTTTGCCAACTTTTACCGACGCTTCATCATTGGCTTTTCCTCTATTGTGGCTCCAATCACCCAATTGACCCACCAACACAACCAGTTCCATTGGTCACCCGAGGCCCAGGCAGCCTTCACTCAGTTAAAGTCCCTGTTCTCTTCGGCCCCAATTCTACGGCACCCGGATCCCGAACTACCCTTTGTGCTAGAGGTGGATGCCTCCGAGACGGCCCTTGGAGCCATCCTCTCTCAGCGCCAGGGCGCTAAGGCCCTCCTTCATCCAGTAGCCTTTGCCTCCCGGAAATTGAGCCCTCCGGAGAGGAACTATGATGTGGGTGACAGGGAGTTGCTGGCTATCAAATTTGCCCTTGAAGAATGGCGGTACCTCTTGGAAGGGGCATCTCACCCTGTCATGGTCTGGACCGATCATAAGAACCTGGAATATTTGAGAACAGCCAAACGTCTTCGGCCCAGGCAGGCCAGATGGGCCCTCTTTTTCTCAAGGTTCAACTTTCTCATTGCATACCGGCCGGGTTCCAAGAATGGAAAGGCCGACGCGCTCTCCCGCATGTTTCTTGAAACCCCTCAGGAAGCGGAACCTAGCACCATCTTGTCCCACCAAAACTTTCTCTTAGTTACGGAAGGGGATCTCGTGACTGCCATTAAGTCAGCTACCAGGCACCACCCAGTACCCACCGACCTTTCCTTGATTGAACGCAACGACCTGCTCTGGGCCAAGGAAAAAATTTTCGTCCCTCAGGAAACTAGGCCAATGGTACTCAAGACTTTTCACGATCACAAACTGGCAGGTCACTTTGGGTCCAAGAAAACCACTGAACTCGTCTCCCGTTCGTTCTGGTGGCCGGGTTGGAGACGGGATTGTAAGGACTATGTTGCCTCTTGTATTCCGTGCCAGCGCAGTAAAGGCCCAAGGACCAAATCTTGGGGGCTGTTAAAACCCTTACCTATCCCTGAACGTCCGTGGGCAGAGGTGTCCATGGATTTCATTGTGGAGTTACCTCCTTCTGGGGAATTCACCTCCATCCTTGTCGTTATCGACCGGCTCTCTAAGATGGCCCACTTCATACCTCTGGTTGGCACTCCTTCTGCTTCCACCACGGCTGATGTGTTCTTTAAAGAAATTGTAAGGTTACACGGGGTACCTAAAAGCATTACCTCAGACAGGGGCACGCAATTTACATCGAAATTCTGGAAGGAGTTATGTAGGTCCCTGGAAATTAAGGTCTGCCTCTCCTCCGCATACCATCCCCAAAGCAATGGGCAGACAGAAAGGACTAACCAGACCTTAGAACAATACCTTCGATGCTTCTGCTCCGATTCTCAAAGCGATTGGTCAACCCTGCTGCCATACGCTGAGTTTGCTTACAATAACTCCATCCACTCCGCTACCCAACAGTCACCTTTCTGGGCAAACTTCGGTTACCATCCCTCCTTCCTCCCTGCATCACCCCCGGAAACTTCTGTCCCGGCAGCCCAGGACCGGGTGAATTTCTTACAAATCAATTTCCAAAGACTCCAGGAACTAATGCAAAAGGCCCAGGAGGGGTACAGCAAATACTACAACAAGGGCAGGAAGGAGAATCCAGCTTTCAAGGTCGGAGAAAAGGTCTGGCTGTCTTCCTCTAATTTAAAATTACCTATTCTCTCCCACAAACTGGGGCCAAGGTTCATCGGCCCATTCAAGATAAAGAGGGTCGTGAACCCTGTGGCCTTTGAACTCGAGCTTCCCCAGAACTATAGAATCCACCCGGTTTTTCACGCCTCTCTACTGAAACCCGTCACTCCCAGCCCTTTTCCGGGCAGAGAGGAACCACCACCACCACCTATCCTGGTCGAAGGCGAAAGGGAGTTTGAAGTAGAGGAAATCCTGAATTGCAGGAAAATGGGCAGGCAGCTTCAGTACCTAATTAAATGGAAGGGCTACCCCCCTGAGGACAATTCCTGGGAACCCTCTAGGAACTTGCACGCTCCACGCTTAATTCGGGCCTTTCACCAGGCTCATCCAGAACTCATGGCCAGCTTGGGTGTCCGGAGGCCACCCCTCGGGGGGGGGCACTGTCAGGAGAGCGGCGCCGGACGGACGGCCCGCTCTCTAGTGCGCATGCGCGGGGGCTCGGCGCTCCGGCGCATGCGCACTCGCGGCTCGGCGGTCCGGCGCCGGCGCATGCGCACTAGCGCCCACTTGGCGGCGGTGGCGCGCAATTAGCGTCACTCAGGCGCTTATTTAAAGCTGCCTGACGCACAGGCACCTTGCTGGTCTGTCTCTCCAGCTAAGTGCCTGTGCGTCCTGTCCTTACTAGTGATCTCTGACCTTGTCTCTACTGTTGCCGACCCGGATTGTCTGACGTTCCTGATATCCCCTGTGTTTGACCCCCTGGCCTGCCTTACGGACTTCCTGATATCTCCTGTGTGTGACCCCCTGGCTTGCCTTACGGACTTCCTGATATCTCCTGTGTTTGACCCCCTGGCTTGCCTTACGGACTTCCTGATATCTCCTGTGTTTGACCCCCTGGCTTGCCTTACGGACTTCCTGATACCTCCTGTGTTTGACCCCCTGGCTTGCCTTACGGACTTTGCTGACACCTCCTGTAAAGGATCCTCTGGTTGCCTGCTGGACTTCCTTGTGGTTAACCCTCCGGCCAGCCCACGTAACCCCTGCCGGATTCCCCGGTGTTGGCACCTCTGCCGGGCGTTTGGTACCTGCCTCCCTTTCCTGCCTTCTGCCGGCCCCCCGGGCCAGGTCATCCTCATCTCCAGGTCCCCTGCCGGTTTCTGCTCACGTATTGGAGGTGACCTGTGCCTCCTGGTGCCGTCTGACTCCTGTCCCACCTCCAGGGGCAGACTGCGCTGGGTCGCAAGGGTGAACCGCTCTCGGCATCTCGGCCTCGGTAAGTACCGCTCTGACAGCGCCTCCGTCCCGATGACCTGGGATGCCTTTAAGGCCACCACACAAGGCGCTTTTGCCACGGCAATTGGTCAGGCCCGCAAGGCATCCCAGTCCAAACTGATGGACGCAGAAGGGGATCTTAGGGAGGCAGAGGCCGCCTATTCTGTGACCCCTTCCTCTGAAACATATGCCACTTGGAAACATAAGTCCAGAGAATTGGACTTGGTCCTCTTGGAACGCACCCAGAAGAAATTGCTATACCAGAATCAACGAATCTTTGAGTTTGGCAACAAAAATAGTCGATTACTGGCATATTTATCTAGACCTGACAATCAGCCATGCAGCATCCTGCGAATTAAAAATCTAGAGGACATAGTAGTGGAACAAAACGAGGAGGCAATAGACGTATTTGTGTTCAGTTTTATTCTTCACTATACGCTACCAGGGCCATTGTGGAGCTGGACGACTACTTAGCTGAAATCTCATTACCAAAACTTCAGGGTGAACAGGCATCACTGTTAGATGAACCACTGACAGAGGAGGAAATATGGGAATCCATACAATCCTTTGCTAGGAATAAAACACCAGGATTGGATGGATTCCCTATAGAATGGTGTATGAAATTCAGAGACATGCTAATTCCACATTTACTTAAAGCATATAATTTTGCGATGAGGACAGGACAGTTACCGCCTTCCATGTCAGAGGCGTTGATTGTCCTCATTCCTAAGCCCCATAAAGACCACCTACTCTGTGAATCATACAGGCCTATATCGCTGATTAATTCTGATGTGAAGATTCTAGCCAAGGTGCTCGTCCGGAGATTAACCACTGTCATTACTACTATCATTGGGGCGGATCAGACTGGGTTTATTCCCGGGCGATCCACCTCTATCAACCTCCGAAGACTGTTTACCAACTTACAAGCTACTCATGATAAAATGGGCTCTAGAGCCCTGCTGGCCTTAGACGCACATAAGGCTTTCGATTCGGTCGAGTGGCCATATCTGCTGGAGGTCCTTGCGAAATTCGGGTTCGGTCAAACCTTTATTAGATGGGTACAACTACTCTATTTGAAACCCACTGCTAGATTGAAGGTAAATGCATCGGTGTCTGACCCCTTTCTGATAAAGAGAGGCACCAGACAGGGATGTCCCCTGTTGCCCCTACTATTTGCGCTGGCAATAGAACCCCTGGCGGCACTGATAAGATCCAGTGGGGAGGTTCCGGTACTGACGATTGGGGGTCTAGAAGAGAAAGTATCATTGTACGCGGATGACATGTTAACATACCTGTCGGACCCCCAATCGTCTCTCCCAGTCCATTCTGTTTGTGATGGATCGGGAGATGACAGTAGTACTACCTCCCTCCTGTCCATTACAAATAGTCACCTCCATTCGATACTTAGGGATCATGATCCAACACCCAATATCTTCTTCTATCAAAATGAATTTGGACCCTCTCATTGGCAGAATGAAAAATACATTAAAGATGTGGACTAACCTCCCCCTGACACTGCTAGACAGGATAAATATATTTTTGATTAATTTATTGGCAAGATTCCTATACATCCTGAGTAACTCACCAGTATACCTCACAAAAGCTAAATTCAAGGAAATAGACTCAGTCCTTATCATGTTCATCTGGAAAGGGGGAGCAGTTAGGATAGCAAAAAATACTTTGCAACTACCAATACTGGAGGGAGGGCTGGCATTGCCTTGCCTCCAAACATACTACATCGCTTCACAATTGACCCACACACATTGGTGGTTCTACCCAGAAGCTAACATCCACGGCCCTGGAAGCAGCTATACTCACCTCCTATGAATCCCTCCAAAACTTAATCCACCGTATGTCCCTTAGGGGGAGAGAGGGCACCTCTATTCTTGCGATGACCCTAAAAATCTTTAAACTAATAAAAATGCTACCATCGACTGAGCACAAAACGTATTCACCAAACACCCCATTATGGGGAAACCCAAACCTGCGGGAATTCTCCCGCAGATCTGACGGGGGATACTGGTCAAAAAGAGGGGTTAAGACAATAATGCTCTTATTTTTAGACAACAGGTTCCGATCCTTTGACGAATTCCGCCAGGACTATCAGCTACCACGTACGGCCTACTTTCTGTACTTACAGATACGCCACACCGCGGCTGCCCAGTTCGGCCTGCGCAACATAGATGTTCAACCCTCTCCGCTGGAACGAATGCTAACGGGTCTGTCTCATACTAAGCTAGTCTTGACATACTACAGCTCCTTATTGCATTCTACTACTCACAGACTTAGCAACACGGCCAATAATTGGAAAACCGACATCCCGGAGTTGACGGAGGACATCTGGCAGGAAATACTTCCACTCCAGGTTCCCTCCGTCATCTCTTCTCGGGATAAGGTTATACACACAAAACTGCTATATAGATCCTACTTCACACCATTATTATTGTTAAACTCAACAAATTGTCCTCGGCACTATGTTCCAGATGCAACTTGGCTGATGGCACATTCTTCCATCTGATGTGGGAATGTAACCAGATTAGGAAATTTTGGTCGGAGGTCACGGCCTTTATTAGCTCCTTAACTCAAATACCCAATGTATGCAACCCTCTGCCTATTGGGCTATATTGACGATGAGGATCTATCTAAAAATATGCAAACATTTCTGAGGATAGTACTATTCTATGCTAAAAAATCGATCACTATGCATTGGAAATCACAATCCTCACCTACTATAGCCTTTTGGCTCACTATTATTAATCAGGCTATACCACTGTACAAGCTAACATATGAATCCAGAGGATGTCCAAAAAATATTCTAACTAAAGATCATCGAAAAATATGATTCATCAAAGGGCTTTTTATCATAGCACAAAGATATCTATGCAAGGTTGTTTTGTACTGATCAAATGTATACCAGTTTGCTGTATATGATCTTGGTTTGAGCGACGTTCGCTCTATAAATGTATGTACTGTTGTTTGTCTGTTATATAGTGAAAACAAATAAAAATGTACCTTTAAAAAAAAAAAAAAAAGGTCCTGGAGTGGCCTAGCCAGTCTCCAGACCTTAATCCTATAGAAAATTTGTGGAGAGAGCTGAAGGTTCAAGTTACCAAACGTCAGCCTCAAAACCTTAATGAATTGTAGAGGATCTACAAAGAGGAGTGGGACAAAATCCCTCCTGAGATGTGTGCAAACCTGGTGGCCAACTACAAGAAACATCTGACCTCTGAGATTTCCAACAAGGCATTTGCCACGAAGTACTAAGCTATGTTTTGCGAAGGGGTCAAATACCGTATTTTGCTCATTAAAATGCAAATCAATTTATGCCTTTTTTAAATGCTTTTTTCCAAATATATTTTGTTATTCTGTCTCTTGCTGTTAAAATAAACCTACCATTAAAATTATAGACTGATCATTTCTTTGTCAGTGGGCAACCATACAAAATCAACAGGGGACCAAATTCTTTTTTCCCTCACTGTATTTGCAATTGTATGCAAACTAAACCCTTGTTTTTAACGCAAACTGTTAGACAGGTTCATTCGGTTGGTTGCAGGCTGGCTGACAAGTTGAACTGGGAACTTTCTTTGGTTTTGTTAGATTATATTGCAGCATGTGTTCTGTATGGTACCCCACTCTTATCTCCAAGGGTCTCCAGTGTAAAAACTTCAGGAAAGAAAAGTTTGCTGAAAGATACCAATCAGCTCCAGCTGCCATTTTTCTAGTGCTAGTTAGAAAAATGAAAACACTTCATGTGGTGTTATGGCCAAGACCTCCATTTTCAATGTTTTCACAGAAGCAAAACTCCATCCAAAACTGTTACCCACAGCAATAACACAGCAGACATACTGTAGTAATTATAGCTGTGTTTTTCCCCATAGTAAACAACAGCAAATTTTTTGGTACGATTGGAGAGCTATTCTCGCAGCTCGCCCTTGTTCTCTTCCCGATCCTGACGTTGTAAACAGATCCACATAAAGTCATTTCATTATAGTGTTAGCTTCCAGTAATGGGACTCAGTGTATTTACAGCAAGATACAAACAAACCTTCTCTGTGGAAGCCAACACAACCTTCTCTGTATAATGTCACCCACCATTCCTGTAAATGAAAACAGTACTAACTTACCAGTCCTTTTATTCAAATTACTTCCTAGTATGTTTATAGCAAAAGAAGCACCGGCTCAATGGAAAAATGTTCCAAAATAATGTTTCACAACTAACACTGATGAGGGATGACAAGTCTGATATATGACATAAATGGCTCTATAGTCTCTTTTCCTGACACCAACATGGCAGCATACCAGTGATAGAGCTCCACCTCTTGACCACTCTACCGGGACCAGTGAAAAGCATAAAAAAAGGAGTAGTTAGCCACCCCCATTCTCATTTTTTCCCTCATACCTCCATGCACCAGTGAAGAATAAGCCGTATTATCTCCTCACCTCTGCCTCAGTGCAGTGTCTGTCTGGGTTCAGCCTCTCCCAGAATGCAGTCCCAGTGCTCTGGCTGATAAATGCGCTAAATATGCTGGGAGCACCCGTGTGTGGGTCTTGATGGGGCCCTGCAGTGTTTCCTCATTAGGAACAAAATCTGCCATCATGTAAGTGTCTGTGGGCTGAGGTTTGGGGGGGGGGGGGGCAGCTACTTCATTCCTTTTCTCTTTTTGGTCCCTTCTACCATAGAGGGCGGCCTTTCCCCTTTTCTTCTCTGTCTCCCCATATGTGTTCTCCCTTATCTTGGTCTGTTTCTCATTTGCGTGCCTCCCATGTCTCTGTCTTTGGCAGTGTTTCTTGCCATCTTGCTTGCCCATATGGGGGTCTAGGCTGCCCTGCCTGGAGAATCCACATTTCTTTGTCGGGGGCATTCTTGATGAGGTCATCGGGCCGCGTCGGGCCAGCAAGAGTGCCGACTGCCATCTTGCTTGTGGGCAAAAGCTGCCCTCTTGCCACCAATGAGGGCTGGACTCTTGGGGAAGAACTCTTGCTCTCCCGGGACAATTTAAGAGGCTGGCTTCTTTTGATACCTGGTGGGACGAAGCCTCCTTTACCTGGATCTGGATCGTCCTTCCTTTTTCCTGGTTCCTGGGACAGGTAGGCTTCCCTTCGGCATCCCCTGCTGTTTTTCCACAGGTATATATGTGTGTGTATAATATATATATATTACATTTATATTTATTTATTTACCTCTGACTTTTTGTTAAAAAAAAAAAACCTTTGTTATGAATGCATATTTTTTCCTCCCTCTTTCATGTCTAAAGCTCTTCTCTCTCTAGCGCTATTTGCCTTTCTGGCTATCCTCATTTCAGCTGGCTGTCCTATTTGTCCTCAACCCATGAGTCATCCACTGCTTTTGCAAAAAGACCCTTTAAATTCAAAGGTAGGGGAACCACCGTTTTCAGAAAAAGAGTGCCTCTTTATGCAGATTGCTTTGATCCTCTTCAGCCCTGCATGTTTAAGCTCTCAAAGGTCAAGAACCAGGGAAGGCGGACAAATTCACTTCAATTATCCCAGACAGTCAGCCCCCTCCGAGTTGCCAATCAAGCCACTAGAATAGCAACCTGGCACCTTGGCAGGTGGCGCTCAATCTCTCAGTTCTACTACCCTGTCAAGTTGAAAGCCTGCAGACAATAGTAGCTCCTCTTCATCAGAGGAAGACCCGGAGCTGCTTGGTTTCAGTTTTTCCTTCATGGAACCGTGTATCCAGGCAATCAAGCAAGCTGTTACATGGGTAAAACAACAAGGTCATATTTATACTTTCTTCAAGACGGAAATCCCTTTTCCGTTTATGGAAGAGATTAGAACTGAGGAATGGCAAGAGACTGGAGAGAGATTATCCTTCGTTGTCTATACAAGTTTTTATCCTGGTCAGGAATCAAATATAGCATCACCAAAATCTATGCCTACAGTAGATGCGGCTGTAGTCTAGTAACGAGGCACCCAAAAGGAATCTGCCGTCCGGCAGTGGCCCTTACCTTGATGGCTAGTGCTTTAGGTTTCTGGTCCCAAGATATAGGGACAGCAGTTGAAGAAGAAATCCATAAAGCTGATATAATTTGGGTCCTAGCCAAAATGAATGTGTCAGCGAAATTTATTGGAAAAGTGGCAATAAACTCAACCAGGTGCCCGGGCAGGGCAATGCTATACTCGGGCATGGCAAAGGGGGCCCCATGGCTGAAACCTTGGGCCGTGTCTTGCTTCCTCAAATCAAGATTGGTGTAAGATACCTAATGGCAGAAATTCTTTGTTTGGTAGTCATATCAGGAGTGACAGGAGGCAAGTCTGTTCTGCTCCCATAAGACGGGAAGCAAAAGGCAAAAAAAAATAATCTGTTTCTCCCAGCAGATTCTGCTCCTCTAGGTCCAGGGAGCCTAGAGTCAGCGGTATGGCCAGGGTCCCAAGTAGAGTATGGAAGGGAACTCGGGCAACCTTTCACATGGCCCATAAGTGGAAAACCTTGAATATATAGCAGGTACCCACTAACCCCTTTGTTTGACGTTTGACTAGCGCATGCCCAGACTCTTGAGGTAAGAGCCAGATTGGGTATCTGGACAGCATGTTGTGCAGATTCTTGGGTGAAGGTATCAGGCACTCATGGTCATTTTGGGAGATTCCTCACTGCTCCTCCTCCAGACCATTTCTCTCCCACTAAGCAGCCAGATTCACCATAAAGGCAGGTGGGCTGCTACAATACATGCAGACACTTCAGACCCAGGGGGTCGTCGCCCCAGTTCCATTCACAGGAAAGTAGAGGTTTTCTATTCAACCCTGTTGGTAGTTTGCAAACAGCGGTGGCTAGCGTCCAGTTGCAGATTGGAAGAGGTTGAACTTTTTTGCCCTCTTAGAGATCTTCAAAATGGAGTCCATTCAAACAGTGCAGCCTTTTGGCTAGATGCTATTACTGCATCTTCTGGATGCCCATCCTCACAACCCAAATGGTTTTTCTTTCCTTCCAAAACATGTTGTCCGCCAGGCTCCTGGCATTGGTGAACATGCCACGTAGTTTAGACCGGTCGCATATTATCCTCTTATTGGGTGTTCCGAGATTGCAACTAGGACTTGCTACTATACTTACCTTGGGTTTATGTGCTTTGGTCAACCTACTACTAATGCCTATCTCTACCTCTGGACCCTCCCCCCCATCGCCTAGTTTAAAAACACCTCTAACTTTTTGGCCATCTTCATTCCCAGCTGATCTGCACCCTCCTCATTTAGGTGCAGTTCGTCCCTTCTATAGTACTGGTTATTGACTGAGAATTCAGCCCAGTCCTCCAGGAACCCAAACCCCCTCCTTACTGCACCAGTTTATCAGCCTCTTGTTTACTTCCCTAATCTCCCTCTGCCTTTCTGGTGTGGCTCGATGCACAGGTAGTATTCCTGAGAATCTGTCTTTCCTTTCCCTTCACTCCCCCCCACTCTCACTGGAGGGGTTCTTCCCCCGGCAGCTAGGAGAGTCTCTCATCTCCAGCAGTGCTGGTCCCTGACTGGTTTCACCAATGTCCCTCGATGGAGCATACTTATTGGGATGCTCCAGCCCTGGATCGGCCTCCCTGGCACTTCCCCCTTCTTGACTGTCACCCATCTACTCTTTGCTAGTGCCTGCACCTCTTTGTCTCCACCTGCCTCTGTGCTGGTCCCTGCCAGCACCTGCCGGGTATGTTCCTGGCTCTCCTTTAGTATGGAGGGACTTCTCAGTGCTGACAGTTGCTTCCCCAGATTCATAACCTGGGCTTCCAGGGAAACAATGCGCTTACATTTTGCACAGCAGTATTCACCCTCGATCGGATGATCAAGGAACGCATACATTCCGCAAGATGTACAACGATTCACCTCTTCACACCCACCGGGCATCGTACCTATTAAATTTAATGAGGATTGGGGATTATACCCTGTCCAAATTACCTAACAACTAGCTTCCTGACACTAATACTCAACAAGACAATACACAGGTACTCGCAAACCTACGTGCCCTTGCAGACCTACGTGCCCTCGCAGACCTACGTGAACTCGCAGAACTACGTTCACTCGCAGACCTACATGCACTCGCAGACCTACGTGCACTCGCAGACCACTCGCAGAACTACGTGCACTCACAATACACAAGTACACAGTACACAATACACAAGTACTAACGATCCACACGCTACTCAGACAACACTCAGGTAAAATGTTATAACATTTTTAAAGGAAAATTGGACATATGGATATTTTATACATAGTTACATTGCGACTAGCTTGGACTACTGTAAATATTCATATACCATATCTGGCTGAAAGTGGTAATAAACCGCTGACCTTTTTTTTTCTTACCTGCAAGGCAAAGCTATAATGTGTTAGTATGCATCACATACTAGCACATTATGTGACACTTACCTGAAAACGAAGCCTTGCAGTGATGCAATGTCATCGCTGGAGACAGCTTCCATCTTCAACCGTCTTGCTTCCAGGTTCGCGGACTCTGGCTCTGTGACTGCCTGGAGCCAGTGGTGGAGAGAGTGAAGTCATTGATGTCTATGCCAAACACCACTACTCCAGTGGTTTCCAGCTTCCAGGGGCATCAGGTATAAAAAAAAAAAAACAACTGGCCACTGCCCCACCTATAAAAAAATGTTATGAGAGCCTCCATAGTAAAGGTACATGCATTCGTTACATAGTTACATAGTTGGTGAGGTTGAAAAAAGACACAAGTCCATCATGTCCAACCTATGTGTGTGTGATTATATGTCAGTATTACATTGTATATCCCTGTATGTTGCGGTCGTTCAGGTGTTTATCTAATAGTTTCTTGAAACTATCAATGCCCCCCGCTGAGACCACCGCCTGTGGAAGGGAATTCCACATCCTTGCCGCTTTTACAGTAAAGAACCCTCTATGTAGTTTAACGTTAAACCTCTTTTATTCTCATTTTAATGAGTGGCCACGAGTCTTGTTAAACTCCCTTCTGCGAAAAAGTTTTATCCCTATTGTGGGGTCACCAGTATGGTATTTGTATATTGAAATCATATCCCCTCTCAAGCATCTCTTCTCCAGAGAGAATAAGTTCAGTGCTCGCAACCTTTCTTCATAATTGATTTCCTCCAGACCCTTTATTAGCTTTGTTGCCCTTCTTTTTACTCGCTCCATTTCCAGTACATCCTTCCCGAGGACTGGTTCCCAGAACTGGACAGCATACTCTAGGTGCGGCCGGACCAGAGTCTTGTAGAGTGGGAGAATTATCGTTTTATCTCTGGAGTTGATCCCCTTTTTAATGCATGCCATTCTAATCGATAGATAGAGGGCAGGTGAGCCTGGTGGTAGCCCACCGCTTCACTGCTGTTTAACAGGGGCATGTAATTAAAATTTTTGATCTAATATTTCAAAGCAGGGCCCGTTCCTGCGCCCAACAAGAGTATCTGTGAGGGGTTACAGTGTTGTGGCACCACCACCACCACCACCCAAGGCCCAATTTTTCTGCCCCTGTTTAACAGGGGCATGTAATTAAAATTTTTGATATAATATTTCAATGCAGGGCCCGTTCCTGCACCCAACAAGAGTAACTATGAGGGCTTACAGTGTTGTGGCACCATCACCACCACCCAAGGACCAATTAGTAATATGACGCCGGCAGGAACCTTCTCTCCCTTCGGGTGGGTGTCATATGACGTCCACCGCTTCTCGCCGCTACTGTGGGCCCCCAGACTGACTTACAGCCCATTATTCCTTGTCATGCAGCCCTGTCATACAGACACCATGTCTAGAAGAGTATACACCCCAGAAGAGGCATACCAAATGCTAAGCCTGACCGATGAGAGCAGCGGGGAGCTCTCACCGCCCCAGTAGAGTTCTGATTCCAGTTCCAATTCTGGTTCACAATACGAACCCCCCAAAGGCAGTAAATCAAAATCAGAGGAGGAAGTAGTCCGTCCAAAAAGAAGACGGTCTGAACACCAGGCAGCTACCAGCAGCACCAGACACCCCAATGGCCAATCAGCAAATGCCGACGGCGCTAGACCCCAGGAGGAGAGGCCCAATACAAGCGCTGCTAGACCATAGGAGGAAAGGCCCAGTACAAGCGATGCTAGACCCCAGGAGGAAAGGCCCAGTACAAGCTCTAGAATTCCATGCAAAAGAAGTAGGGCCCAAACCCATCTTCCGGATGCCTTGGCCAACCCATTGTAACTGCCTTCTAGCACAGGGTCAGCCCCAATCCCCCCTTTCACAGCACAGCCAGGTGTGCAGGCCAACACCAAAGGTTTCTCTGAAATCAATTTTTTTAATTTATTTTTCCCTGACGAGTTACTTCAAAGCACCATGGACCAAACAAATCTTTTTGCCCGTCATTACATACAAACAACCCCAACTCATGCTATGCCCGCGCTTTTGAATGGAGACCCCTAACAGTGGAGGAGCTTAGATTGTTTTTAGGCCTTACGCTCAACATGGGTCTTACAAAAAAAATGAACTGAATTCATATTGGTTTACCAAACCCATCCACCATATGCCAATTTTTTCAGCTGTGATGTCCAGGTCCCGCTATGACATGCTCATGCGGTTCCTGCATTTCAGTGATAACTCGCAGTGCCTACCCCCCCCCCCCCCCCCCCGAAATCACCCGGACTTTGATAAATTGTATAAAATTCGCCCCCTAATAGATTTTTTTAATAAGAGGTTTGCCAAACTTTACATCCCTGACCAGAACATCTCTGTGGACGAATCCCTGGTCCATTTCACAGGCCGGCTGGGAATCAAGCAGTATATTCCCAGTAAGAAGGCGATGTATGGCTTGAAGCTCAACAAGCTCTGTGAAAGCGACACGGATATGTGAATGCCTTTCATGTGTACAAAGGCAAAGACTCCCAGCTCCAGCCCCCTGAGTGTCCAACGTACATGGGAATAAGCTGGAAAATTGTATGGGAGTTGGCATTCCCACTCCTCTAAAAGGGGTATCATATTTACATGGACAATTACTACACCAGTTTGCCCCTTTTTCGCCACCTATTTCTGAAGAAAACTTTGGCCTGTGGTACTGCAAGAAAAAACAGGAAAGGCTTCCCACAGCGTCTAGTCACCACAAGGCTACAAAGGGGGGAATCTGCAAGCCTGAGGAACGAGGAAGTGTTGGCCGTGAAATGGAGGGATAAGAAAGATGTTTACATCATATCCACCATCCACAATGACACCTCGGTGGAACTTCAAAGAAGACACGTTACCGTTCAAAAGCCTTGCTTAATCAACAAATACAATAAGTTCATGGGGGGGGGGGGGGGGGTGGATTTTAACGATCAAATGCTGCAGCCCTATCTTTCAACACGAAAGTCCCTCTTCTGGTACAAAAAAGTTGCAATATACTTCTTCCATTTGGCCATTTATAATGCATACGTCACTTATCAAAAATCAATGGAAATGCCCAACCCCTTTATTAGATTTATCTAAAATATTGTCACTGCCCTGATCTATCAGCAAGGCTCCCCCCCCAGAAAGCATTCGCTCCGATTGTGTCAGCAGACTGCATGAGCGTAATTTTCCTGATAATATTCCACCATCAGCAACCGGAAGAAGACGCCAAAAAAAATGTCGGTGTGCAGCAAAGGAGGAGTTAGAAAAGACACCAGTTTCCATTGTCCCCAATGTCCCTCCCAACCTGGCCTATGCATCGGTGAATGCTTCAAGCGATATCACACTCTCTAAAACGATTAACCCAAATTTTTAATGCCCTTTCCCCGGTTTCAATTTCCTGCTGCCTCAACCAACCAACCTAGTCCCTCAACTCAACTGACCCTGGCCTGTTTATCGACTATGCCTCTGCCTGCCGTCTGTATTGTTTATCCGCCATGTTTCTGCCTTTTCACGTGAACTGACCCTGGACTATCGACTATTCCTCTGCCTGCCGTCTGCATTGTTTATCCACCATGTTTCTGCCTTTCACGTGAACTGACCCTGGACTATCGACTATGCCTCTGCCTGCCGTCTGCATTGTTTATCCGCCATGTTTCTGCCTTTCACGTGAACTGACCCTGGACTGTATCGGCTATGCCTGCCGTCTATTTCTGCCTTTTACCTGCACTGACCTCGGCTTGTTGACCATGCTTTTGCCTGCCCCTTGGACTGATTTTTCACCCTGCTACACAGGGGTCTCACATATGTGAGGGGCTTCAGAATAGTGTTCTGAGTTGAGAAAAACTGTTTTTGGTTTTCTGTGTTCCCAGAACAGGGCCTGGTTGCCGGAGGCTTCAAAGGGATTTGGGTGGGAGAAGCCTCTACCCCTGTCCCCATTCTTCCCTGACCGATGCCCTAAGCTTGATGGTCCTGCCTGCTGCCTGGACCAATACTTTGGCTGCACTAACCATATCTCTGCCTGCTGCCTGTACTATGGACAGTATTCCTGCCTGCTGCATGGATGATCCTTTCGCTGCTGCTGACCACATCCCTGCCTGCTACCTGGATCGATGCTCTCCTCTGTGGACCACTGCACTACTAAAACCACAGGTAATCTTTTGTTTACTCTTTGCTCAGAAGAATGTATTTTGGTTTGTAATTGGTATATACAGCACATGCTATGGATTAGAAATATGAAGGGCCTTCAACAATGTGATAGGTTGGCAGGAATTTGTGTGTGTAATTTATGCTCCTAGAACGCCTGGAGGTGCTACTTCAATGTTTGGCCTCTGCAAGTGGCCAGGCTATGTAAAAGTCTCACACATGTGGTATCGGGCGTTTCCATTGTCCTGGTGCTCCAGGGTCTTCCAAAGTGTAATAGGTGGTTGAGAAATTAGATGTGTAATTTATGCTTGTAGAACACCTGAAGGTGCTACTTCAATGTTTGGCCTCTGTATGTGACCAGGCTATGTAAAAGTCTCACACATGTGGTATCGACATACTAAGGAGGGGCAGCAGAATGTATTTTGGGGTGTCATTGTAAGTATGCATGTGCTGTGTGAGAGAACTAAAGGGGTAATTTGGGGGGTATTTGTACTTCCCTGGCTTGTTAGGGATAGGCTGTCAGTACATCAGATGTGATCAATTTGCAATGATTTTCAACATAGCTTGTAGACTCCACCGTTCACAGAGACCAAATAATATACACTGATTTGGGTTATTTTTACTAAAGATATGCAGCAGTATGCGTTTTGGCCCACATTTATAAAGAAAAATTATTTCTTTGCAAAATTTTAAGATAGAAACTAAAAAAAAGTGTTATTTTTTTTCAAAATTTTCTCTCTTTTTTTGCTTATATTGCAAAAAATAAAAAACCCAGTGGTGATTAAATACCACCAAAAGAAAGCTCTGTTTGAGAGAACAAAATTATAAAAATTTCGTTTGGATACAATGTAGCATGACTAATTGTCATTCAAAGTGTGATAGCACTGAAAGCTGAAAATTGGTCTGGGCAGGAAGGGTGTACAAATGCCCTGTATTTAAGTGGTTTACAGGGGCATCTAATTACAATTTTTGATCTAATATTTCACAGCAGGGCCCGTTCCCGCGCCCAACAAGAGAATCTTGTTACAGTATTGTGGCACCACCACCACCGCCCAGGGCCCAATTTTTCTGTCCCTGTTTAACAGGGTCATGTAATTAAAATTTTTGATCTAACATTTCACAGCAGGGCCCGTTCCTGCGCCCAACAGGAATATCTGTGAGGGCTTACAGTGTTGTGGCACCACCACTACCACCGCCCTGAAGGGCCTGGTATGGATTTTGGGGGTGACATTCACGCCATTTATTTTGTAATATTTTTGGTATTTTTAACTATGTTGCCGGGATCCGACAATACATTACAGCCACGAGCCGGGTACACTACTGCGCATGCGCGAGGCCCCGCTCCTCTCTCCTACTGGCTCGGCTACAGGGAGAGGAGGAGGGAGAAGGAGAGAGCCCCGGGGTCATGTCATGTGCCGATGCCCGAAGTCCCGGAAGTGGGAACAGGATACCTGTCAAAGACAGGTATCCTGTCCCGTCCCCCCGAAAGGTGCCAATTGTGGCACTGGAGGGGGAGAGGAGACAAATGAGCAGAAGTTCAATTTTTGGGTGGAACTCCGCTTTAAAGTAATATTTCATTTTTAGTCTTTCACTTTAACCACTTGCCTACCATAGACCCCCTTCCTGCCCAGGCCATTTTTCAGCTTTCAACGCTGTCGCACTTTGAATGACAATTGCGTGGTCATGCAACACTGTACCCAAACACATTCTTTTATAATTTTCTTCACACAAATAGAGCTTTTTTGGTGGTATTTAATCACTGTTGGTTTTTTTATTTTTTACAAGAAAAAAGACCAAAAATTTTGAAAAATTTCTTTTACTTTTTTCTGTCAGTAAATTTTGTAACTAAGTAATTTTTCGCCTTCACTGATGTGCGCTGATGAGGCGCACTGATGGGCACAGATAGGCTGAAATGGTGGGCATTGATAAGGTGGCACGTTCAATATTTAAATAAATTACATTCCCTTTAAGAAAGAACCCGAGCAGCCTCACACTGAACAGCACTTTACTTTCTTAAGGGTTCTTTAGTCTGAAACATTTTCAAGGGTTTTCTAAAGTATAGCAAGGAGTTTTTCTGAGAACTGTTCAATTCTACAGCATTTGATCTGTCTTTAGGTAGAAACAGAAATATGCATTACAATTGATTGGCTGCTATAGTCAACAGACAAGACCTGTGTCCATTTAAAGCTGAACTCCGGGGGAAAAAATGACCTTTGAAGTGGGGCTCTATTAGCACTACAAGGGTCCAATGCTTGTTTTGTCCAGGAAAATAGGAAACAACTATACTTACCTTATTCCTTAATTTCCCAGACTTTCTTCCAGCAGTATGACTGGCCCTCAGTCAAGAGCCAGATTTATTAGAATGAGATTCACTGCAGCTTGTCCAGCTATTCTCACAGGGCCAATGCCAAGAGGCAGTTCTTAAAAGGGCCTACTACTACCAGAATATCTGTACTATTTTTTGGATATCCTGCACTCCTAAACCACCCCATACACCAAGAACCAGACCTTGAAAGAGAAATGTTTGCCTGCCACACACTGCTCAAGGGGTCATTCTACAAATTACATTTTAGAGATTGGATTCATATCTATGTTGCCAGGTGCTGGGCTACAGCAATATGAAGAAGGAAATATTGCCTTATATTCTTCTCTCCCTCTACTGAGATACTGATGTTATGATGCACCATTCTCCTCCCACCAGCAGGGGGCGAGCTAAAGCCAAGCAAGCCCATAGAGTTTTATGCAGAATACTGAGAATCCTTCAAGTTGTAGTTTGAGAAGGCAGCCATATAATGGGCTCAATGGACTCCTTACACTACAGATTCCAATAGGCACTGTGCAGTAGGAGTGGAGAGATGATTTTTATTAAACTTCCCAGACAACTTCTCCATCTTGGCACCAAGGGAGTTAAAAGAGAGTACCTCTGTCTGGATGTTCACTTGCCAGCAGAGACCATACCAGTGGAGATCCAAGTCCAAGACTGTTAATGAAGACACTCGGGGGTCAGTGAGGCACTGCCCACATTACAGCACCTGCACCACTTTTGCAGGGAGACTGGAGCATCACAGGGAGACTGGAGTGTTCACTCACCCTCTGCTTCTCATCGCTGATCACCAGCTTTCGGGGAGAGAACAACATTCCAAGGACTGGTAAAGGGGCTATTTGCACATTGTTGAAACTTCTAGCAGAGACTGAGCCACTGAGAGCAGAACACCAAGTGTACCCAATCCATGTTGCACCCATACTGCACTCTAGACTGCGCCTATACCGCATTATACCAAACCGTTACTGTATCTGAACCACATCTAAATTGCACCTATGCCGAAACTATACTGTACCTACAGTATACTGCATGCAGGTTAACTGGTACTGTTATTCCCCTTACACACGGTCGGATATTCCGATGGAAAAAGTCTGATCGGATTATGTTGTCGGAAAATCTGCCCGTGTGTGGGCTCTAGCGGGCTTTTTTGATCTGAATTTCCGACAGAAAAAAATTTGAGAGCAGGATCTCAAATTTCCCGACAACAAAATCCGATCTGACTTTTTTCCGATCATGTGCAGAGAATTCCGACGGACAAAGTGCCACGCATGCTCAGATCAAATTACGAGACCAAAGCTATTGGCTACTAGCTTCTTCGTAGTTCCGTCGTACGCAACGAACGTCACCACGTTCAGAACGATTAGATTTTTCAACAACTTTGTCCGACCGTGTGTATGCAACACCAGTTTTGGACAAAATCCGTCGGAAAAAAACGGACGGATTTTGTGGTCGGAATGTCCGACCGTGTGTAAGGGGACTTACTCTTAAAGGGCCCCACCGATAGCCAGCAGAAGAACATCTCAATAGACTGCCCCTCCTGTAATAATTATTCTGCAAGCCCCCATTTGTTCCCCTGCCCCATCCACTACCATCCTTCTTTTCTTTCGTACAGTGCATACCCAGTCCGTCTAGGACTAGTATCACCGCCATAAATGCACTCTGGCACTATAGTTACAGCAGTCAGTAGGTTAAACTTTACTACTGCTGCACTTGGGGTGGGCTTGCTACTATGTATGCTGAATTGGACACCAAATTGAATCTTATGCATAGTCCCTACTGTTAATCATTTGCTAAATTGTGGTATTGTTAATCAATTTTATGCTTGCCTAGTTTCCAACCATATTGGGTGACAATATATTAAGTTTGCCTTTACTACCTGGCTTGTTGCCTGTTTGATATAGCACTGCTATTGGGTACTAAGTATTACTTTAAGTGAACTCCTGTGATATTATATATTTGAATGCTTAACCTGGTGTGTCGGAGGGGCTGAGGTTCTTGAGTGGGTCAGGGCAAAAAACAGAGGACTCATCCTATGCTGTGTCTACATTAACACAACAGTTGCTAATGTATTTTTGCTATTACTAGCCTCTGATGCTGGTCCACCCCACTCCCTCTGCCTTCTCATTCACAGCACAAAACATGCTCTAAAACAATCTACAATCATAAAAGCCATTTGTATAGTGGTTCATTATGGGTCCTTGAGAGATCACAGACAGAAACATTGAAAGCCGATTGTTCACTACTATGCATTAGAAATGTTTTTAAATATAGCTGAAAATATCCTGTATAAAATTGTGTCCATGTCTCTCAAACAGATATAAGCAAATCTGTTCACAATTTGGGCAAATCTGATGAATTTAGTGAATCTCATCATATAGCTTGGATTGTACATTTTAAATCTGCTTCATTGATTTTATGCAAGTGTGTCCAACCCATAAAAAAACACATATTTTATAAATCCTGATTTATTACATAGACCAGGAAAATCTATACTTACATATTCAAATAAAAATGCAGTTACCTGGGTTTCAGTGAATCACCAGTAAATCAATTGGCTAAAGTGGATCTGTACTTAAATATTAACCTACAGCTACATTCACTGTCTTTTTAAATGGATGAATAGAATAATAGAGAGGATGAAACACTTACCATTCTGCATGAAAATGCTGCTCCAAAATTCTTCCAGTGCTGGTCGCATGGTCAAAAGTCTAATGCCCCGTACACACGGTCGGAAATTCCGACCACAAAATCCGTCGGATTTTTTCAGACGGATTTTGTCCGAAACTGATGTTGCATACACACGGTCGGACAAAGTTGTCAGAAAATCCGATCGTTCCGAATGTGGTGACGTTCGTTGCGTACGACGGAACTACGTAGAGGCTAGTAGCCAATAGCTTTGGTCTCATAGTTTGATCTGAGCATGTGTGGCACTTTATCCATCGGAATTCTCTACACACGATCGGAAAAAGTCTGATCGGATTTTGCTGTCGGAAAATTTGAGAGCAGGATCTCAAATTTTTTCCGTCGCACATTCCGACGGAAAAAGTCTGATGGAGCCCACACATGGGTGGATTTTCCGACAACATGGTCCGATCGGACATTTTCCGTCGGAAATTCTGACCGTGTGTACGGGGCATAAGAATTTAGTTGTGTGACTTCCCTCAATGGAAATTGTTAGCATATCTAGGAATAAAGGTCCACTTTAACTATTAAGAGGTTTAAATGGTAATGGATAAATATATATTGGTTAAGAAAATACATTATCCTCAGCTAAAACTACGGTAATTCTGAGCAGTTTTGTATTTGGTTCCTATAACTTAAGACCGAACTCCACACCGATCCTCATCACGTGGCCTGTTCAACATTGCACAACCTATTTTCAAAATGTCAAAATGTCCAGAGTCTATGATAGTGCTTCCAACACACACACTACCCCTGAATATCATAGATTTCAATGTTATGTCTGTCTGCAGGTCTTTTTCACGAATTTGATTTGTCCAAAATGCACTTCTTTGCTGTAGAATATATACAGAAGAATGAGAGAGGGGGTGACAACTACAGGCTGTTTTTACAGCAAGAGACTCGCTGGATCTACAGCCTATCGGCTTTAAAAGACCCCGGTTTAAATGAAGCCTATTTTATAAACATATAGACATTAGATTGATTTAGATCTCTTACATAGCGTTTTAGACACTATCCCACCATGATGTTGACCAAATGATTGCCATAGATTGTATGGATTGTTTCTCTTGACCATTATCACTATTATGTATTATGTTTTATGTGTATTGATGTATCATGATGGGAAATTGATTTTAGGTGACGGTCCTTTAACCTAAGATGCTCGTATGGATTCATAAGATTTTTGTTGAACATAGTGTAGCGGGGTCGTACCCCTTTTAGGGGAAGAGACTACATCCCCCATAATCCCCCAGGCTCCCGGGCTGCTTGTTTCCGCCCGAGAGGCTGCTGGGGGAGGTTATAAAAAAGGAAGAGCGGAGACCGCCTCTTCCTCTTGGAACACTTCCTCTTCTGAGGTCTGACAGGACTGGCCTGCCTCTGCTGACAGAGCTTGTGACGCGGAGGAGACAGCCAGCAGAGACACCTGTGCGGACCGGAGCTGAAGGCCTGAAGCCTGGGCCTTGCAGCCGATGGAGTGAGACTCTCACCCCTCAGAGTCCACAGCAGCGGAGCGGAGACTTCCCCCTACAGTCGGTCGGACGGAGCTGATGACCGGAGCGCGGGGCTGTGACTGAGGAGACCGGACGCCGCCATTGAAGAGACCAGAGCCGCCATTAGAGGGACCGGATCGGAGGACGGTACCCCAGGATTGGTGAGAGAGCCGGAAGGCTCATCCTGCATTGATACACACGTTTTATGCCTACTGAACTGCCTAGGCGCAAATTTACCTCAGAGCAGCAATGTTACTTTCTGTGGATTACAAATGACACCATTTAAAGCTACATATGCACCACCTCTACAGATTTATTGCCGGTGAAGAACACTGTACTAGTACAAGGACTGAGCTCTATTACTAGGGATCAGGCCTGGTCCGTTAGGTAGGCGCAGATAGATTTATTGCACCTCAGGGGTGCATAGCAGACGGTCGCCACACTTGGCGCTCCGTTTCCCCATTGCTAGTTTGATATACCTGTGTACATGTTAAAGTGCATATTGCAGGGACCTGCTAAAGTATTGTAAGATATATGTTCAAATGCATGTTGCTATTCTTTTTCCTTACTGCCAAAGTAAAGCCAGTTATTCTTATCTCAGCAGTCTGCTTGTGAGTTCATACCCATTACACTTAGAGTATAAGATATGGTTTTATGTGCATAGATTCATACCCTTTGACTAACTGTGCCAGAGTGGGTAGAGCCAAATTGCCGGGGGTTGGTGGAGCTGTACTCAGGGACCCAAAACAAACCAGCGGCTCTCTTAACTGGGGGTAGCGCTACAATAGCTTATCTAGATATTCTTCAAGGTGTTTTGCCAATAAATGCTGAAGTGAGTTTCCCATTTGCCAGTTTTCCTGAGTATGTGACCATACGGATGCCCGGGGTGTTTGATCCCATGGGTGTTTTCTTCCTAACGCCCATTATGGGGCAGAGCCCTTTTTATTTGTGCGACCGGTGTCGCATTTGTTGGTACAACTTTCCATCCCCATCTGCAGACTAGGGCTCTGTCCCAAGCCCCGGATGGGTGACACCTCCTGATTCGCCCAGCCCTCTGTCACTCAGATGGGTGGCCTCTCCTGTTGGCCGCCGGCCTGTGGACTATGGGCATGGGGTTTCCAAGATGGCGCTGGGGTCATCGCACATCTGCGTGTGACATTACATCCGGCACTAAATAGGCACCCACATCCTACTGGTGATGTCAGATGCCAGCGGGATGGGAGGAAGATAAGAGTGGCGGTCAGCCACCATTACTGACAGAGGCTACGAGAGGGAAGGACTGCGTCTCTATATCCCCCCCCCCCCCCCCCAATGATTCCAACATTACAAATGAGGCAGGTGAGATTCCTTACACAGAATGACAATATGTAATTAAATTTGACTAATGAGAGGTGGCCAGGGGGTTTGAGCGGTGCCTGCCGGTCACTCTTCTATAATGGTATAGTCACTGGGGTGCATGTTTTTTCACCCCCTTCTATTTTGGGACTACTGCAAGACTCTATGTGAGATAACGTCTGGGTTCAGGTCGAATCTCCCTGCCACTAAATAACACAGCATCTGCTATATACTAAGGCATTTGTATCTATATACTTATTTATTTTAGGGACCTCTGGGTAGCTATGGGTTGTTCTTATTAGTTTTCACAAAACTGGAGAAGACTCTCATTGATTCGAGTCCGAATTACCTAGGGGATTTTTTCCTCCTTTCTATTGTAATTGCTCCCCTCTTTTCCATCTTCAGCAGCTTAGCATCTTTTGGAGTGGGATAGGTCTCATCAGGGAACTCATTTGTGATCAACCGGTACAATTAAACCAAGGTAACTATCACATACAAAAATCTCCTTTAATTGTGATCATTTACTGTCGAGGCAAGACAATGCCTTTCTCAATGGTGCAGATTATTTATTTTTGCGTTTTAGGCTATTTTCTTGTGTTCCTCCTATGGTCACACAATACCCTGCAATTCCGTTTCTCGTTGGGAATCTTGTACTCAATCAATTCAGCATGTCTTTTGGTTTTGAGCATCTGTGGTTGACTAAATAAAATAAACAAAAAAAGTGTTTTCTAATGTACACATAAGATATGTAATATCTGCGTTTCTCTAAAATGTTTTTTTCTCTTTATCTATAGTATCAGCAAAATGCAGCATTGAAAAGACTCCTGAGAAAACCCTCTAGGGTGAAACTTGTAGAGCAGAAGCTGCTGCACTACTGTACAAATTGCATGTTATGTGACCGAAAAAACGTGTTTATTACCTTTTAACCTGTTAAAATAAAAATCAGAGTATATTTATTTGACCTTGTGTGTGTAAACCTGTGGTTCTTGGCACCTTAAAAGCCCTGTACTTTATGGAGTGGTTCATGTTTACAGTATCTGTACTCCAACAAAAAGCAATGAACAGTTAACATCATACATATCTCATGGTGGTGCCCAGACATGTTATTTTATTGGTATTGATTTACAAAAGGAGCCCTAAGTGAATTATTCTTGTTTTCTCAGCCAGTGAGGGTTTAGACAGCCTTTTATAACTTTTTTTTGTTTTTGTTTCAAATCTTACTTTATTTCCATTTTCACATCTTAACAAACATAAAACTTTGCAGTTACATGCATTATACAGGCATTTACAGTGGTGTCTGTTTATAACTCCATAGTCTTATTCCTGTACTTTTGCGTATTAGTTATATATTGTTGCTATTACTTTCATTCTGTCTCCCCATCATATGTCATTAAAACTTATCAAACAATCTATCATACTCTCTTCATTCATATTAGTGTCCAGTAGAGAGAAAAAAAAAGAAAAAGAGAGAGTGTCTGTTTATAACTCCATAGTTTCTTATTCCTGTACTTTTGCGTATTAGTTATATATTGTTGCTATTACTTTCATTCTTTCTCCCCATCATATGTCATTAAAACTTATCAAACAATCTATCTTCATTCATATTAGTGTCCAGTAGAGAGAAAAAAAAAGAAAAAGAGAGAGAAAAGAAAAAAAAAAAAAAAAGGGAAAAGAAAAAAAAAAAAAAAAAAAAAAAGGAAAGAAGAAAAAAAAAAAAATATATAAAGGATTTTGACAAGGTCTCTCCGGTCCTCCCTCCTCCCCCCCCCCTCTCATATATTCTCTCCATTTTTGCCAAGTTTCGTTTATGTGATCTTTGGGATCCTCCTCCTTTATAATCCTCTCTTCCAGTGAACGCATATCATCCATTTCTATGATCCATTCCTCAATTGAGGGTGCTATATTGTTTTTCCATTTCCTTGCTATTACTGTTCTAGCTGCGGTTAAACAGTGTTTTAGTATCCCTTTTCTTATCTTTTTGATCGTACCTGGTATCATTGATAAGATAGCGATCTTTATTTCTGGTTGTATGTTTATATCTGTCATCTCGCTATATATCTTAAATATTTTTTCCCAGAATATGTACACCTTTGGGCATAAAAACCAGATATGTGACATAGTCCCGGTTGCTTTTTGACATCTCCAACAGGTGCTATCATTTTCTACATTAATTTTATACAGGTCAATTGGGCATTTTTACCATCTCACTAGTAATTTGTAGTTTCTTTCCTGATGCCTATTGGATAGAGACATTTTGTGTGTTAGTAAAATTGCTTTGTCCCATTTCTCTCTGGGTATGGCCTCTTCCATCTCCTGTTCCCATTTTCTTACATACTTTAACTCTTGTGTGTTACTGTTTGAAATTAAATATTTATATATGTTGGAAAGATTATGTATGGGTCTTTGTTCTTGTAATAATAATGTTTCCAATGTTGTGGGTGTTCTGTCCAGTATTCCTGTTTTCTCAAGAGTATTTATATATTCCTGAAGCTGTCTGTGTTGTATCCATTTGTGTGCATGTTCTCTACCCATGTCTTCTAGTCGAATAAGTTTTTTGTTCTCCATTGTTTGTACTATTCTGATGTTGTCTTTTTTCTCCCATTTTAAAAAGGTTCTGGATTCATTTGCTGGGGGGAAATCGGGATTGCCGAAGAGGGGTGTCATTGGGCCTATATATGATGACCCTATTCCCTTTTTCATCAGTCCGTCCCATGTTTTCAGTGTTGCTTCAATCAAAAATGGCATTTCTTGTCTTAATGGTCTATTCTCTTTTTTTATCCATGGTAGTATTTTTAAATTTATATTCATAATTTCTTCCTCTAGTTCCACCCATTGTTTAGTTCCTTTATTATGAAACCAATCCAGGATCCTAGTGATCAGGGATGCCTTAAGGTATGTGGATAAATCCGGAAGAGCCAAACCCCCGTCTTTTTTAGATCTTATAAGTGTTTCCCTGCTGACTCTTGCTGGTTTACCCGCCCAGATGAAGCTGCCTATCAGTTTTCGTAGAGTATTCAATATGTTTTTGAGGGGAAATATTGGAACTGTTTGGAATATATATAGTATTTTGGGAAGTATGTCCATTTTTATAATATTTATACGCCCTGTCCAAGAGAAAATCCCTTTGTTGTAGTTTTGAAGTAGTTTCGTTATTTTTTGTATTAGTGGGACATAGTTGTTTTCTTGGAGTTTTCTGATGTCATTGGGGATAAATATTCCTAGGTATTTAATAGTACTATTTTGCCATTTAAAAGAGAAATTCCTTTTAAGAGTATCAACAGTGTTTGTAGTAAGTGAAATGTTTAAGGCTTCCGTTTTATTATAATTAACTTTGAAGTTACTAACTTCAGCAAAGCGTTTGAATTCTTTTATTAGATTGGGTAGCGTCACTATGGGGTTTGTAATATATAATAATAGATCATCTGCGTATCCTGAAAGTTTATATTCCTGATCTTTTATTCTAATTCCTTGTATATCCTTATTTATCCGGATTGCTGTCATCAGATGTTCCATAGTTAAAACATATATCAGTGGGGATAAGGGACATCCCTGTCTGGTTCCGTTTCGTATTGTTATCGTGTCTGATAATTTCCCATTTGCTCGAATTTTGGCCGTTGGATTCTGATATAGAACCAGAATCTTTTCTAATAATCTAGGGCCCAGTCCCCATTGTTTCAATGTCTCTTCAAAGAATCGCCATCCCACCCTGTCGAACGCTTTTTCAGCGTCTACTGCCAATAGACAGGATGGGATGGCGTGTCTTTTCGCATATTCGACTAATGTCAAAGTTTTAAAGGTGTTATCTCTCGCTTCTCTTCCCTCCACGAATCCTACTTGGTCTAAATGTATCGTTGTTGGTAGTTTAGGGGTAAGCCTATTGGCTATAACTTTAGAGTAGATTCGGAGATCTATATTCGTCAGGGAGATCGGTCTATAGTTTCCACATAGTGTATGGTCTTTATCGGGTTTGGGTATGAGAGATATATATGCCTGCATACTTTGTGATACAAATGGCTGAGCTATAGATACAGAGTTAAATGTGCGTTTTAAAACTGGGATAAGCAGGTCTTTGTATAATTTATAAAAGCGTGGGGTAAATCCGTCAGGCCCTGGGCTTTTACCTATTGTCAGTGAGTCTATTACTATTTGTATTTCCGTTTCTGAGAATTCATTCTCAAGTTGTTCTATATCGCTATCAGGTAGTGGTGGTATCGGGGTTTCTGTTATGTATTGTTTTACCTTTTGGTCAAGGTCTTCTAGGTTTTGTTTTGTTAGTCGGTTAGGTAGGTTATATAACCCAGAGTAAAATGTATGGAAAGTTTCCATAATCTTTTTGGGATCATACGTCAGTTCCCCTGAGTCTGTTTTAATTTTGGGAATTGATGTAGTTCTTGTTTGTTGTTTTAAAGCTCCAGCTAATATTTTACCTGGTTTATTCTCTTGATGGTAATATAGGGCGCGATTTTTGTCTCTAATTCGAAGTGATTGTTCATTCAATATCGTTCTCAACTCTACTCTTTTATCCGAGAGGACCATTAATGTTTCTCGTGTTGTATTCTGTTTATGGTGTTTCTCTAATGCCGAAATTTCTTGTATCAATTCTTTTAACCTATTGTTTTTCATTTTTTTTAATCTAGACCCATGTTTAATAAGGAGGCCCCTTATTATACATTTAAGGGCTTCCCATTGATTTGGGAGTGATGTGTTGTCTTCTATGTGGTCTGATGTAAAGTTCAATATCGCGGAAGCAATTTCAGTTCTACAGGATTCATCAAATAGTAAATTATCATTTAATTTCCATGTACCTCTAGGCATACTTTTATTTATTGTATCTATAGTTAGGTAGATGGGTGCATGGTCTGACCATATGAAATTCCCTATCTCGGGGGTAGAGGTTGTTGCAATCGCCGAGGAGTTTATCAAAAAGTAGTCCAGTCTATGGTATGTATCGTGTACCTGGGAGTAAAATGTATAGTCTTTTATACTTGGATTTGTTATTCTCCATATATCTATTAGTTGGTATTGTTCTAGTAGTTTTTTAAATGCTCTTTTCTCACTTTTCTTTTGAGGTCCTGTCTTTGATGTGGTATCCATATTTCGATCTAGCACAAAATTGAAGTCTCCTCCAATTATGATTGTCCCTTCTGCTTTAATCATCATCTTTGTTAGTAGTTGAATGCCTGTTTTAATTTGATCTATATTTGGTAGATAGATATTAATAAAAGTGTATATCTGTCCGTATATATTCAGCTTTAGCAATAGTGCTCTGCCCTCTCGACTTGTCCATTTTTCTAAAACCTGATGAGGTATTGAGTTATGAATTACTATTGAGACCCCTCTGGATTTTGAATATGGGTATGTATCGTGATACCAGTTGGGATATTGTCTATTCTGTATGTTTGGTAGTTGATTTGTACGGAAGTGCGTTTCCTGGAAGAGAATAATTCCTACATTTTGTTTCTGGAGAGAATATAAGATTTGTGATCTCTTAGATGCTACATTTAGTCCCCTTGTATTGAAAGAACAAACTTTAATAGCTGTCATATTTCGACAATAGGGGGTCTAGAGGAGGGAAGAGGGAGAGAGCAAAAGGGGGGGGGAGAGGGGAAGAGGGAGAAGGAAGGAGAGAGAGAAAAGAAAAAGAAGAAAGAAGGAAGGGAAAAAAAAAAAAAAAAAAAAAATTAATATTTTTTATTCTTTTAAAAAAAGCTTCTCTTCTGTAGTTCACGTTCACTCGCACTAAGAGTCAAGTGCTCTTTGGTGTTCTACTCACTTATGATTTAAACTTTCATACTTTATCATTCTCTAAATGACTCGTTGAGTCTACCCTTACAATGTAAGTTCCCTATTTGGGGGTATATAGGGATTTCCTTAGGGTTAGGACGTGTCCCTGGTCTGGGAATAGTTTAGTTTAAATGATGTAGGATTTTAATGGATATTTTAATCCTACATCTTATTTATCACCTTCATGAGCTATTATTATTGTGTTACTTATGTTTGTTCTCCTATCCTCTTCCCCTCCCCCTCCCCCCTCACCTTTGAAGTTATATTTGAAAGCCGACAGTTTATGTGGTATATATACGTCTTTTCCATTCTGTTATTCCATTATTACAGATTGGTATTTGGGTTGTTTCCCATGGATACAATGTGGTTTATTGGTGCATAATCTATACAGTTTATTTCCTCTGCTCTTCGTTGTGGGGATAGAGTGGGCAGAGAGAGAAGGAGAGAGAGAAGGGAGGAAAAGGAGAGGGAAAAAAAAAAAAAAAAAAAAAAAAAAAAAAAAAAAGGGGAAAAAAAAGGGGATGAAATTTTCTCTCTCTCCTCCACCCCACCCACTCCCTCCCCTCCGCAGAGGGTCGTTTTTTTGGAGGGCAGAGGAAGATTGAATCAATTGTATCCAATGGGGGCAAACCAATTTCCCAAAAGCCCACAGCTCATAAGTGTCCATTTTTCAGGTACATTACAATTTATACATTTTTATCATATTTTCATTATATTCTGACATATTATATTTATAACTCTATGCATTTAATTTTGAGTCCCTGTTACCCCATTTTCCTCCCCAAAAAAAAGAAAAAAAAAAAAAAAAATTTTAACAAAAAAAAAAAAAAAAAAAAAAATAAAATTTTTAAAAAATTTAAAAAATAAAAATTAAAAGGGGGGGGAACACATAGGGGGGAGGGGAGGCCAATTCTTTTGGAATCTCCCCAATCCCCCTTGTTCTCCTCCCTCATTCCATTTCCCCCTCCTCTAGAGATGTGTGTGTAAGTAATAGATTATAAATTGTGTCTGGTGTGTCCGTGTCGTGTGTATATAATATTAGTGTACAAGCATGTGATCGGTGTATCCCTTTCCCTTCTACCCTTCCTTCCCCGGTCCTATGTCCGCCCCCAAAAATGTGAGTCCTTGTGTAGATATGGTAAAGTTATGTGATGTGTTCCAAAAAAAAAAAAAAAAAAATTTGTGCCCCTATTCATACTCAAATGATTCTGGTCTTTTCCCTGTTCACTTCTAATATTAACATTGTTTCCTCTTTATCTATTACATATCCGCAGTGTATATTGTGATGGTTACTGTTTGTACCCTATTCCTAAACCTCCCTCTTTTCTCCCTCCCCTCACCCTCCCATCTCCCCCTTCTCCGGAAAAAGAAGGAGAGGGGCAAAAAAAAAAAAAAAAAAAAAAAAAAAAAAAATTAAGATAAAGGGGAGAAGGGGGGAAATTATGTATCTCTTTCCCTTCTCTTTCCCCCTCATTTCATTCTGAAGAGATTTAATATATCTGGGCCCACAAGGGCAGTTCTATCAGAGGGAGTCCCAAATGGTTGAGGAATTCTTGTAGATCTTCAATACTCCGAAACACCGTCTTCTGGCCTTCTTGGTACACTATTACTTGAAAGGGGATCCCCATTTATAAAGGAATCCCTTCTCTCTCAATAGCTCCAGTAGTGTTTTCACCGCTCTTCTCTTATTTAATGTATGTTTAGATAGATCTTGTAAGAATATAAGTTGAGCTCCCTCGTACTTGAATTCCCTTTGTGTTCTTGCTGCTATCATTATATTTTCTTTGGTTTGAAAAAAATGTATTCTACATATTATGTCTCTAGGTCTCGTTTGATTGGGATCTCTGGGTCCTTGAATTCTGTGTGCTCGATCGATCTCTATTGCTGTTGTCTCAGGTTGTTGTAATAAAATATTAAATATATGTTGTAATATTTGTTTCAGATTCTCGGTGTCTACTGATTCTGGAAGTCCTCTTATTTTTATATTATTACGTCTATTCTTATTCTCGAGTTCATCTGTTGAATCTCTTATTTGTTTTATTAATCGATCGTGTTCTATTATTTTTTCTTCCAGGGTAAGTGTTTTCTGGTCGATCGTCAGGATTTTGGCATCTATGATATTCATATGCTCTTGGGTGTCTATTAAGGATACCTTCAATGAATTTATTTGTTCTTTATATGTAGTCTCTAATCTATAGACATAATTATCCATATCCTCTTTAGTTGGTAGTGATTTTAAGTGTGTCTGTATGTCCCAGTTGGGATTGTTTGTTGGTCTCGTTGTGTCCATTATGGGATATTGTGTACTCCCTGTGGGGCTATTGTTGAGTGGGAGCTCTGGGCTCATACTGGGTGAAGCAAAATGCAATTCAGTGGAAGTCTCTGCGTCTTGTTGTGGCGATATTAATGGCTGTTTGAAAAACCCCTTTATATCTGAGTTCTGTGCAGATTGTGGCTTAATCTGATTTTTTGTTGTTCCACCTGTGGATCCTCTCTTTGTTTTCTGAGTGTGTGTACTTTTTGGTGGCATCCTTATAGAGTTTTTATCTGTTTCAAAGTAGTAGATGGAAAGCAAACAACCAAAAAAAAAAAAAAAAAAAAAAAACCTTTTAAAATTTATTGTACTCTGTATTCTTTGTTAACTGTCAGCAAAGTTTATCAGATATACCAGGAATATCTTTAATGGGTATTCTGTACAGTTATGTAATTAATTATTTAACCCTTTTACGGTGAGGTCTTTCTCTCTACAGGAGGGTTATATTTGGGTTTTTTTCTGCTGGTTTCTGTAGGTCCCACTACAGTGTAGGTCCCACTAGAGTGACGTGACGTTTATGCCCTTAATACCCTTTATTATACAGTTATTCCTTTTCAGTTTTTATGCCATAGCACATATCCAAAGGGAAAAAGAAAAAGGAAAAAAACGGGGTTTTTTTTGTCGGTCCCCTCCGCTTTACCTTTAGTCTGTAGGGTATATGAGATGGGGTACTTATCTGCTGGTTCCGTTAGTCACAGTCACTCTAGGGATTCCCTGTGGAGACCTCCGCTTCATGTAGTCTTCACAGCGGTGGTTGCTGCAACATTGGTCTGTTGTGTTACCTTCCCAGGCAGTTTGGTATCTCCGCGTGCGACGGGCCGTCGAATCCACACGGTTTGTATGGCGTGTATCCCGTTCGGTATATCCCGGCTTCGGCCGAAGGGGGGTCTTTAGTCAGCACTCTGGGGACGCCTCGTTCCCATCACTGCAGGTAAGAGATCGCTGGGAACTTTTTCTGTCTCTCTTGGGATTATATCCCAGCGCTTTTCTTGGAGCCTTTTCACCGCTATTTGCGCTTACCGCCAGCCAGCAAGCTAAGCTGCAGAGAGGTTGAAAAGATGTGTCCTTCAGCTGGGTCAGAGGTTGCTATAAATAGATTAGCAGTCAGCTGCAGGTGGTTTCCCAGACCTAGGAGGAGCTCCTTCGCTACACGTCCATCCTGTTCAATCCCCTTCCCCCTTCTCCTTTTTTTTGTTTTTAAAGCATTTTTCATTCTTCTACCAATGTGGAGGGGGGGGTGCCTTTCCTCCAATCAGCTGCTCTCAGTGTAATCCAAGCCTTCGCTAAAAGTGCAGAATGAGGAAGTGAAAATTCTTAGCTGATGTAAGAATTATAAAGAATATAGCAAGATGAAGATGGCAGATATAAATGTAAAACGTATGCGGGGAGATTTGTTTCCTTCTCTTTGTATCATCGGAGGCTGTTCACTTCACTGGGTATACGTGAGGGTTTACATCATAGATATAAGAAAAAATAAGGGATCCAGAATTTGACCCGCTTTATGTATTTGACATGCCTTTAAATTGATGGTCAGGGGAAGAATGCGGCCTTACATTGGTGGTCAGTGGAACAATGCTTCACATTGTTGATCATTGGAGAAGTGCCAGGTTTCATTGGTGGTCAGTGGGATTGACTCCTTTACATTGGTGGTTAGTGGGAGAAGGGACCCCCATACATTGATAATCAGCGGTAGAAGGGGTCCCTTAAATTTGTGGCCAATGGGAAAAGGGCCTCCTTATATTCTTAGTTAGTGGGAGAAGGACCCCCATACATTGGTGGTTAGTGAAGAAAGGCCCAACTCCTGGTAGTCTTGGAGAGAAGGGACCCTTACACTGCTGGGCAGTGAAAAGAAAAAGAATGCCCTCTTACATTAGTGGTAAATTGGAAGGATGCCATGTACATTGGTTGTCAGAGTGAAGAATGTCCTTCGTACAGACAGCTAAAATAAATATTGGTGTCAGCAGTTACTTACCTAAGTAACAAGGTGGGAGCCTCAACTGCTTATGTGCTGTTGGTCCTTCCTGTTGATGTTTGAAACACAAAAGTGAGGTCCGGCAGGAATTCAACCAGCTGCTATTCATTGCTTAGGTAGCATAAATAGTTTTTATACATAAAAAAAAGTCACAGTCAATGAGTCAAGTGTGATGCACTATAATGGAATATACAATGGAAGAGACTAACGCAACATAGGTTATATTCCAGAGGAGGCCATCCCAGAATAACTTTCCTTTAAGAATTTTAAGAGGCCTGTGGAAGATATGTTATTGGTATTAGGAGTGTCAAAAATCTAGTTATGCTTTCTATTTTTTCATTTACACCTTACAGTTTATTTTACATGTATTGGATGATCACTAGATAGTGTTTTGGTGGAATGGTATACCATGATGTTAGCGCAAATATTTTTTATTATTTTCTTTATTATTTTCTGTTTTACTGAATTTGGTAGGGTATCTATAAACGATTCCCAAATTTCAAAGAATATATGTGTTACAGTTTTTTTCCACAGAGAGGTTTCTATCCACTCCATTTGCAATTTAAACATTAACTTGTCGAAAAAAGAGTTGCAGTGTTGGAGGCTCGGGATACACTATATTGTGAAAAGTATTGGGACGCCTGCCTTTACATGCACATGAACTTTAATGACATCCCAATCATAGTCTGTAGGGTTCAATATTGAGTTGGTCCACCCTTTTGCATTTATAACAGCTCCAACTCTTCTGGAAAGGCTGTCCTCAATGTTTAGGAGTGTGTCTATGGGAATGTTAGACCATTCTTTCAGAAGCTCATTCGTGAGGTCAGGCACTGATGTTGCACGAGAAGGCCTGGCTCGCAGTCTCCGCTCTAATTCATTCCAAGGGTTCTATCAGGTTGAGGTCTTTATGGACTTTGCTTTGTGCACTGGTGCGCAGTCATGTAGGAAACAGGAAGGGGCCATCCCCAAACTGTTCCCACAAAGTTGGGAGCATGACATTTTCCAAAATGTCTTGGTGTGCTGGTGCCTTAAGCGTTCCATTCACTGGAACTAAGGGGCCAAGCCCAACCTCTGAAAAACAACCCCACACTATAATCCCCCCTCCAAGAAATGATTTAGACCAAATAATGGATACTAATTTCTTGCTTCTTTTAACTTTTATTCCTTTTAAGTCTAGGCTATCAAATATTGCCCAATCCATAGTCAGGTCTGTCGTGGTCTTGGGTAATTATTTTCCAGAATCTTTGAATTTTGGGCAATCACAGAAAGCGATTGAAAAAATGAAATATGATAATTTCTCTTTAGAAATCCACAGTAATGGTTCTCCTATTTTTGTTCAAGGTTTGAAAAATACTAAGGGCTGGCAAGATTTATATTGGAGGTAGGATGGAAGGGTCAGGCAGGCAAGACCCACAAAAACATCATTGTAAAATATAGCTTTCATGGTGGAGAATATATGTTTATTTCATCATTAAGGATTACAAATTACAAATCTTTAAATGGAGACTCTAGCATTGGGTGGAAACTATTTAAAGAGGAAGTAAAGCCTCAGATTTTTATTTTTTTTAAATGGAACCTGCAAGGCAAAGGCATAATGAGCTAGTATGCATAGCATACTAGCTCATTATGAATAACCTACCTGAGAACGAAGCCTCCGAAGCGACTCTCGTCCACGTCCTCCTCCGCCGCCATCAATCCCGGAGTGACTTCCGGGTCTCACTGCTCCGGCACTGTGATTTGCCGGAGCCGCGATGACGTCACTCCCGCGCATGCGCACAGGAGCCACCAAGAGCGGCATAGCGCCGTGATCTGCGGCTTGCTCAGTGCGCCTACGTGCCGCTGTCTACGGCGCATGCGCCGTAGACAGCGTTGCCTGTCTTTTTGTAAATATCTCCTAAACTGTGTAGGTTTAGGAGATATTTATTGGTCCTACAGGTAAGCCTTAATCTAGGCTTACCTGTAGGCCAAAGTGGTTTGTAAGGGTTTACAATCACTTTAACCTAAGGTCTCTAAAGAAGACACGTGGCCACACTATGAAGTTGGACGAGAAGTGGTTCCATCTTAAACTGCGTTGGGGATTCTTTACTGTTAGAGCAGTAAGGATGTGGAACTCCCTTCCACAGTTGGTGGTATCAATGGGAAGTGTAGATAAAAAAACAAAAAAACCTTTTAGATGTGTTTCTTAGTAAATTAAATGGTATATAATGGGATATGAAAAATGGCAGTGACATAAAGACACAGGTTGAACTGGATGGACTGGTGTCTTTATTCAACTTTACAAACTATGTAAGTATTGCTTGAGAGTTGTTGCCATTTACAAGTTGTCAAACCTAATTCTGATCTCAATGAATTATCAAGAAATTACTGTTTCTCTATTTCTTGTGGCATAATTTCCATCTATGATATTACACTTTTAGCTGTTTGGGTAGATCAAGGCAATGACTACAATATGGTAACTACTTATACAACAAATAAAGGAAAATGCTTAAGGGGAGCAGCCAATGTTCTTCTGTATGGCAGAGCAAATATTTGAGTTTTGTACATAGATACATGGTATAGAACTGAGGACAAAGTCATTTAATGAACAGTGCAATGTTCTTTCTTCTACTGAGAAAGATATATTCTGTGTTTTTAATCGGTGACGGTGATAACACTATCTCCTTGTTGTAGAAAAGAAATTGATTGCTTATTTGCAGATAGAAGGTAAATAGAGATGTGTCTACCAGTTTTATCTGCATTCTGTCTGTTTTTCCATTCTGCTTGTCGTGACAGGTACTAATATGGCAGGTTTTCATTTCAGACAAAGCTGTGTATCCATAGAAGTGCTCCTTCTGTAGACATACATATAAATATATTTTAAAGCAGACCTGTCGTCAAAAAAAAAATGATCATCTGCTCACTCTACTCCCTAAACCCTGAAGTCCTTATTATGAAGGCTTTCTTTGCTAAGAACTGGAGTTTTCTTCCAACAACCACCAATTGGATTTAAACTTTGAGGGCGTGCCTAATGCTGATTAGTGGCTGGGAAGAAGTATGTGCAACACAGGAAAGGCAGGGGGTGATTAGAGATATGAATGCATGGCTAAAGACCTGGTGTAGGGAGGAGGGGTTTGGGTTTCTAGAGCACTCGGCTGACTTTTCATTGGTGTGCAACCTATATGCTAATGACGGTTTGTACTTGAATGGAAGGGGGTCTGCTGTGCTGGGGAAGAGGTTTATGGGAAGGCTGGAGGAGTATTTAAACTAGGATTGAGGAGGAGGGTGAACTAGAATTACATCGGGCAGACAGGTTAGTTAGGGGTCTTATATTAATGGAGGGTGGAATGGAAATAGATGGGGGAGGGTTATGGCAGGTGACAGGAAATTTCCCATTTTGCAAACCGCCATTGGAAACTATAATGCCATTTGTACTACTAACAATGATATGAAAAACACCAGAGCAAAATGTAGTAATGCATTAAAGTGTTTGTTCACCAATGCCAGAAGTCTGCCAAGCAAAATAGGTGAATTGGAAGCTCTGGTGCATGAGGAGAGCTATTATGAAATTGGTATTGCTGAAACTTGGCTTCAATCTTCACATGACTGGGCTATTAATATTCCTGGCTATGCACTCTTTTGGAGAGACAGGGTAAAAAGGAAAGGTGGCGGGGTCTGTCTCTATGTGAGAAGTGATCTCAAAGCAAGCTTGAAAGAGGACCTGGTTGATGGAGAGTGTGATGAGTCTGAAGCATTATGGGTGGAACTGCATATAGATGTGTAAATTCAAAGTTAATCTTTGGAGTTTGTTATAGACCACCCAATGTTCACGAGGAGGTGGAGACTCAGCTCCTTGCACAGATGGAAAGGGCTGCAAGGGCTGGTATGGTGATAATAATGGGGGATTTTAACTACCCAGAAATTGACTGGAGTAATGGCCCTGCTGGGACAGTTAAAGGGCAAAAATGTATAAACCTATTACAGGACAATTTTATGGTTCAGTTTATTGAGGCCCCAACTAGGAATGATGCTCTGCTGGATCTGGTAATCTCAAACCATGCAGAGCTTATTACTAATGTTCAGATAAAGGAACACCTGGGTAACAGTGATCATAACATGATTTTATTTGATGTTAGCTGTAAGCAAGAAATACATACAGGAAAGATAAAAACGCTCAACTTCAAGAGCAAATTTTCCAAGGATGAGGGCTGCTCTCCAGGACTTAGACTGGGAGAGAATATTGGCATCAAGGAGCACAGAACAGAAATGGGAATTCTTCAAAAAGACTGTTTGGGACTTCACTGCAAAGTATATTCCCATGGGCAATAAGTTTAAAAGGCTTAAAATAAAACCTATGTGGCTCACGGTCAAAGTTAAAAAAAGCTATGAACAATAAGAAAAGAGCTTTTAAAAAATATAAAAGTGAAGGAACACTAGTGTTGTTTAAATGTTACAAAGAATTTAACAGAATATGTAAAAAGGAAATAAAGGATGCAAAAATTCAAAACGAACGACAGATTGCAAAAGATAGTAGGACAAACCCAAAAAAAATCTTCAAAGAGTAAAAAGGTCAGGTCTGAGCATGTAGGCCCTTTACAAAATAATCTAGAGTGGGTGACTGGGGACAAAGAGAAGGCTAATTTATTAAATAATTTCTTCAGCTCTGTGTATACAAAGGAGCATGGGGGCAGCTCATTTCCATAGTGGGGGTGGTATTGACACAGCCCCGAATGATCCACAATGGCTCAAAAGTGATATGGTCCAGAAATATTTAGACAAAATTAAGGTGGATAAAGCACCTGGACCAGATGGCATCCACCCACGGATCCTAAAAGAATTGAGCTCTGTAATTTCAAAGCCATTGTATTTAATTTTTAGGGACTCATTAATGATGGGAATAGTACCACTGGATTGACGCAGGACGAACGTGGTGCCTATATTTAAAAAGGGAAAAAAGTCTTTACCATGTAACTATAGACCTGTTAGTTTAACTTCTATAGTCAGGAAGATACTGGAGAGATTAATAAAAGACCACATAGATGAGTTCTTGCTGGAAAAAAACATTTTAAGCAACAGACAGCATGGGTACATGAAAGACAGAAGTTGTCAGACAAACCTGATTTCTTTTTATGAGGAGGTAAGTAAAACCTTGGACAGAGGCGTGGCTGTGGACGTGGTATACTTGGATTTTGCAAAAGCGTTTGATACAGTTCCTCACACACGGCTCATGTGTAAGGTAAGGTCTACAGGCTTGGAAATATCAGTTTGTAAATGAATAGAAAACTGGCTAAATGACAGAATTCAGATAGGGATGGTTAATGATTCTTACTCTGAATGGTCTAAGGTTATCAGTGGTGTACCCCAAGGTTCAGTGCTGGGACCCTTACTTTTTAATATCTTTATAAATGATATTGGGTCTGGGATCAAAAGTAACATATCTGTCTTTGCAGATGACACCAAGCTATGCAGTGGAATAACGTCCTTACAGGAGGTCTCCAATTTACAAGCCAACCTCATTGCTCTGTCTAATTGGGCAACTATGTGGCAGGTGAGGTTTAATGTTGCTAAATGTAAAGTCATGCACTTGGGGGCTAATAATATGCATGCATCATACATGCTAGGGGGAGTACAACTGGGGGGATCCGTAGTGGAGAAGGATCTGGGGGTTTTGGTAGATCATAAGCTCAATAATAGCATGCAATGCCAAGCTGCAGTTTCCAAAGCAAGCAAAGTATTTTCTTGTATTAGGAGATTAGTAAGAGAGGTATGGATTCCAGAGAGAGAGAGATCATTTTGTCCCTGTACAAATCATTAGTAAGACCTCATCTGGACCAGTGCAACAGTATTCAAAAAGGATATGGGGGAACTGGAGAAAGTGCAGAGAAGGGCAACCAAACTGATAAGAGGCATGGAGGAGCTCAGCTATGAGGAAAGATTAGAGGAACTGGATTTATTCACTCTTGAGAAGAGGAAAATAAGGGGGGATATGATCAACATGTACAAATATATAATAATAATATATAAGTCCATATAGTGAACTTGGTGTTGAGTTATTCACTTTAAGGTCAACACAGAGGACAATGGGGCACTCTTTACGTCTAGAGGAAAAGAGATTTCATCTCCAAATACGGAAAGGTTTCTTCACAGTAAGAGCTGTGAAAATGTGGAATAGACTCCCTGCAGAGGTGGTTCTGGCCAGCTCAGTAGATTGCTTTAAGAAAGGCCCGGATACTTTCCTAAATGAACATAATATAACTGGGTACCAACATTTATAGGTAAAGTTGATCCAGGGAAAATCCGATTGCCTCTTGGGGGATCAGAAGGGATTTTTTTTCCCCTGCTGTAGCAGATTGGAGCATGCTCTGCTGGGGGGGGGGGGGGGGTTGCCTTCCTCTGGATCAACTGTGGGTATAGAATTTGGTATATTGGATTGTACAATATTTTTTATTTTTATTTATTATTTCTTTTTTTTATGGTTGAACTGGATGGACTTGTGTCTTTTTTCAACCTAACTAACTATGTAACTATGTAATCAGCCCTAATTAACTCCTTCTGTCCCTTCTCTCCTTAACTATTATTTTCCTGCTAATTTTTTTTTATCTCCAGCGATTAATATTTAAACTTTTTTCCCATTTCTGTTTGTTTTTTTCAGAATTTTTTTTAGTGTCAGGGATAAAAAATAAGTGCATCAAGATCAAAAGGAAAAAAAAGTGCAGTGCTTTGTACCAGAATCATAATTTATGCTTTTATCTATGGTATGACAAATTTTCATTAACTCTCTGTGATTCAATGGATGCTCCTCCTAATTTCTTTAACTCACTGTGATTTAATGGATGCTTCTCTGCCAAAATACCTGTTCAAACATAGATCAAAAGGCTATACAGACAGTGGGAACTGAGCATACTGCTAAAACCATGTCATACAAAAATTATATCACTATAATTTGCAGCCATGCAGCCATTATACAGCCAAGCAGCCATTTCCTGAATGCCTTTTTTTTGTTGTTGTTGCTGGATGGCACTTTATAATGGGCCTAATGTGAAATGGCCCCTTTGACTTGAATAGCCAAGTTTGACAGGTGGTGTTGCCTAAAGAAGATTGTACAATCCAGTTGTATAGTATATGCTTAGCCCTAAAGAACATTTACAGATGCATGCTCTGAATGCATACAGTCTGATTTTAGGACATACATCCGTGTGCGTGCTTTATGCAAGTACTGGCACACATACAAGCATAAAGTCACGTTTTGTAATGGCTGTTTATGGCCAGCTGCGTTTTCTTTTACTGACGTATTTGAAACTCACGCATGCTGTATGACCTTCTTTTGGCTGTGTGCAAGATCACTCAATGGTACATTTATTATACAGATCTCTATATCAGACTCAAAAGAAGAACAGCTGGGGAGGATGGAAGGTTATGGCTGCAGGAGAAGGACTAGCTAAGGTCATGAGGCCATTCTACGTTTACCTGGCACAGATGAGAGCTGTGTTGCTTCTGCTTTAATGATACTTTTAAGATGTGGTTAGACATTTTATGGGTCACCACAAAGCCTGATTCAGTGGTACAAGGAGAAGTAAATGCACACTGTATTTAGGAGCGCCTATCTGGTCATCTATCCTAAATGTGGAGGACAAAGCTGACCTCAATAGGACATAGAGCTCAGGAAGTTCTGTGGTGTGGAGAGGATCCTGTGCGTTACCTGCAGGTCACAGAAGCTGACAATTACAGCACACGATATACGCTGTACCTGGCGTATGTTCTATATTTCTATCACAAGCTAGTACAGACCGGCACAAGTCAGTTTCTTTAGCACCCTGCCTGCACTCTACATCTGCACCCCACTTGTATCAGACCTATAAAAATTTTATCAGCAAAGTCTATCCAAATTCTCATTTTACAAGCTGTCATGTTACAAGTAGGGACGAGTAAAGTGATTTTGATGGTGAAATTTCGCAACGCAAGACCCAATTTTACAATTTTTTTTTTAATGGTTTTTGAGGGTGCATTTAGGGTAGTATAGTTTATTTTATTTAGTGTTCTTTGCATTTGTGTTTTATTTCCTTTCTTTCTGTATTTGTTATTTGCGAACTGTTGATTTACATTTTTTTTCACTGTTGTTTTTATTTGTAGAAAAAATATCTAACTTACCTATACACCAACTTCTGTGGTGTGGGGGGTGCCGCCATCCTCCAGCCGATGAGATCCTGAAAAATGTTGAGCAGTCCAAATCTTGCAAGAAGACTATGCAGTACAGTGCTGGGAACATCTCTGCAAGATGTGGACTACTGTATATCACCCAGATGCCGCAGAAAGGAGGATGACAACACTTGTCAGACCTGATTAAAAAAAAATAATAATTACAATGAATGTCATGTGACTTCTTAAATACTCAACAAAACAAACAGATTGATATAAAATGCAAACAGTTAATACTATACAGTTTCCATATAATATTATAAAGTTTCCATAAAAGTATACACGTAATGTAATCTATGACCAATGTGCAAAAAAATGTATAATTTAAGGGTGCTCTTCAACACAAGTTGCAGAAATGTGCACCCCTCCACACAATGCTTCAGTCCTGCTCACCTCCTTAAAAGACCTCTTAAGTTTCCAGATCAAACACACTTAACGCATCACACTAAGGGTTAAAACTCTTAACTTCAATGCAAATTACTCAAAAAAGAAGAAACAGAAATGATAGTTCTCACTCCTGCAAACAAAACAGAAACCCCACCTACTTTCTACCTGGTGCGCAAAAGCTGCTCACCCCCTTGCCTAAAGACCACTTACCAGGAGCCCATAAGCACTTGATGCATGTACCAGGCGATAGGAGTTTAGTTATTTCTAATGAACAGCCCAGCTCAAAGAAACAAGGAGAATATCATGGTGTTCACCGCAAAATGTATTCCAAGCTTCCACACATGTACAAGATACTCATAAAACTAAAAAGAACAATCCACATCCTCTCCATGGAAAGGTATGCTCAACAAACTTGTAATGCTCTGCACTAGAAACACGCAGTGACAACGATGGTCAGTGCGATGATGTCATTGACATGGCGCAACCTTTACACATTATGCCTTACAGGACTTTTTCAAAAGGTCTGTTAAATATACAATTAAAAGCATTTAACAAGTGCAAAAACAATAATTGTTCATCCACACAAAAATCTTCTGAGCGGATAACTTTCTGGCTTTGGATCGTTATCAGTTAGAATTGTTTCCTGCTATCTCCGTGAAGACCTACATTCTGAGCATTCACACCAACCCACTCAGGGCCATGATTAGGAAATATGGGGCCCTGTACACCCTGTACTGACATTACATATGTTGGTACAATTTGGTGGCATTCATTATGAATGGCACCCCCACGTACCCTGAGACAGGTGTGCATTGTGGTGCGCTGCCAAAAAAATGCATGTACCATTTTCTGTCAGTGCATCATACATAATCGCCTGATGTGCCCACAATAGTTTGTGAGGTGATAGCCTTAATAAATTGAGACAGATACTAAATAAATTAGTGCATAAGTGACACTCTAAGGTGCTCAAAACAGTACATATGAATAAACAATCTATGTATGAAAAAATTGTGCCTTATGTGATAAACAATTATATCACACAAAGTTCCTATTCATGAGCAAAGATGCAGCATGTGGAATCTTTTCAGACAGATTTCTGCATTAATCTCCTATGCTGAAAAGCGCAGAAATTTTGCAAGATGTCTACTGGATTACACTTGTAAGTGATCTCCAATGACTTGAAATATGATGTTTCATAAAGTAAAGTTGGCCTCTTACCAGATATGGTGGATCCCTATTACAGAGATCAAACTCGCTGTGGAATATGACCGCCTGTGTGGATATCACTCTCCTATGTTTTTTTCACAACCAAACACCTCCATAGATTGAACTCAGGTGATTCAATGAACTTAGGAGCTTACTCACTTCCATAGGTGTTCAGCTCATCCACATCACAGCAATTAGTCAGTTTAAACTTATCAGGTGCAATGATATGTAAACTTTTGCATCCGTTTAAATAAAGATGGAACTCCAAGATTCAGGAAATCATATATAGTGCCTTGCAAAACTATTCACCCCCCCCTTTGCTTTTTACCTATTTTGTTACATTACAGCCTTTAGTTCAATGTTTTTTTAATCTGAATTATATGTGATGGATCAGAACACAATAGTCTAAGTTGGTGAAGTAAAACTAGAAAAATATATACATAAAACTATTTTTCAGAAATAAAAAAACTGATAATTGGCATGTGCGTATGTTGTCACTCTTTTTGTTATGAAGCCCATAAAAAGCTCTGGTGCAACCAATCACCTTCAGAAGTCACATAATTAGTGAATCTGTGTGCAATCTAAGTGTCACATGATCTGTCATTACATATACACACCTTTTTGAGAGGCCCCAGAGGCTGCAACACCTAAGCAAGAGGCACCACTAACCAAACACTGCATGAAGACCAAGGAACTCTCCAAACAAATAAGGGACAATGTTGTTGAGAAGTACAAGTCAGGGTTAGGTTATAAAAAAATATCCAAATATTTGATGATCCCTAGGAGCACCATCAAATCTATCATAACCAAATTGAAAGAACATGGCACAACAGCAAACCTGCCAAGAGACGGCCGCACACCAAGACTCACGGACCGGGCAAGGAGGGCATTAATCAGAGAGGCAGCACAGAGACCTAAGGTAACCATGGAGGAGCTGCAGAGTTCCACAACAGAGACTGGAGTATCTGTACATAGGACGGCAATAAGCCCCACGCTCCATAGAGTTAGGCTTTATGGCAGAGTGGCCAGAAGAAAGACATTACTTTCAGCAAAAAACAAAATGGCACGTTTTGAGTTTGCGAAAAGGCATGTGGGAGACTCCCAAAATGTATGGAGAAAGGTGCTCTGGTCTGATGAGACTAAAATTGAACTTTTTGACCATCAAAGAAAATGCTATGTCTGGCGCAAACCCAACACATCACATCACCCAAAGAACACCATCCCCACAGTGAAATATGGTGGTGGCAGCTTTATGCTGTGGGGATGTTTTTCAGCAGTCGGGACTGGGAAACTGGTCAGAGTTGAGGGAAAGATGGATGGTGCTAAATACAGGGATATTCTTGAGCAAAACCTGTACCACTCTGTGTGTGATTTGAGGCTAGAACGGAGGTTCACCTTCCAGCAGGACAATGACCACAAACACACTGCTAAAGCAACACCTGAGTGGTTTAAGGGTAAATGTAAATGTAAATGTGTTGGAATGGCCTAGTCAAAGCCCAGACCTCAATCCAATAGAAAATCTGTGGTCAGACTTAAAGATTGCTGTTCACAAGCACAAACCATCCAACTTGAAGGAGCAGTTTTGCAAGGAGGAATGGGCAAAAATCCCAGTGGTAAGATGTGGTAAGCTCAGAGACTTATCCAAAGCGACTTGGAGCTGTGATAGCCGCAAAAGGTGGCTCTACAAAAGTATTGACTTTAGGGGGGTGAAAAGTTATGCACATTGACTTTTTCAGTTATTTTGTCCTATTTGTTGTTTGCTTCACAATAATAATACAAAAAAAAAACATCTTCAAAGTTGTGGGCATGTTCTGCAAAATTAAATGATGCAAATCCTCAAACAATCCATGTTAATTCCAGGTTGTGAGACAACAAAACACGAAAAATGCGTAGGGGGGTGAATAATTTTGCAAGGCACTGTATAAGGAAAGAAAAAGCCTCATAGTGTAAAACCGCATACATTTATTAAAATTCTCATAAAGGTTACACATACAGCAAGGCAGAAAATTCAGGCATGAAAAAATTGTCTGGTGACGATGTCATTCGTCCAACCAGTTGAGTGGCGCTACAAGGACTCTCTGATCCGACGCGTTTTCCACAAAACTGTCGTCTACAATCACCGAAAATTTCTGCGCTTTTCAGCATAGGAGATTAATGCAGAAATCTGTCTGAAAAGATTCCACATGCTGCATCTTTGCTCATGAATATGAACTTTGTGCGATATAACTGTTTATCCCATAAGGCACAATTTTTTCATACATCGATTGTTTATTCAAATGTACTGTTTTGAGCACCTTGCTCACTTATGCACTAATTTATTTAGTTATCAGTCCCATTTATTAAGGCTATCACCTCACAAACTATTGTGTACACATCAGTCACTTTTTGTTTATTCAAATACATTGTGTTACACACTTTAACACAGGGAATAGCGCACCATTTATATTATTCGTTTTTTTTTTTTTTTATTCCTACCTGGTCTTGAGTAGCAGCTGTTCTACCATTTCAGACCAGCACAAAGATTTACATTTTTACATCATACATAAGCACATTTAATTATTACCTTCGTTAACAGATTACAAAGTCCTCATCTTTTGAGAAGAAACCAGATAACAAGTGATTATCCAACTCTATGGTTGGGATACAAAAAGGCAGGTTTCTACATCAAGCTGCCTTGTAGTGAATAATGTCCAGGCTGACACAGTCCCCATCTACTCACATAACTGCTTTAGATTAGAGACACTGGGAGGCCACACTCACTTCCCTTGCTGGACCAGTTCACTCTGCTAGTCCCAGTCATTCTCTGTCCCTAATGGGACAATGCCAGCTATTGGATCAGAGGCAGGAGTGGGGCTGACAAATGAAAGACAAGCTTGAGCAACCAGCAAGATAGGCTGTCAATGGAGGGGCAGAGATGGCTAGTTAGCTTGGTGTACATTTGGATTGGCATGTGAGAGCTGTAGTGGAGGAGCCTAAGCTCTACAACACTTTGTGGGACTCATCCTGCTCCCAAGCTGAACCCAGACCCCCCTACTGACCCCTACTGGCCTGGGCCCAGTACAGGAGGACTGGCTGTACCCCCTGTATGTGGCCCTGTTTTCAAATGAGGTCACTGTTAATGCTACAGCACACAAAGACATTTATTTAACTGCATTTTCAACCTTGTATAATAGTTTGGGTTCCGTTTTTGTTTCAGTATGACTGAGATACAGTCATACTGAAAAAGCCAGCTCTATAAAGATATCGTTTGATGTGTTTGGTGTGAAGGACATCTTTTGAATGAAAAGGTAAGCCAACTGTGAGCCAGGTCTTCTGGTCCATCATTAGTACCTGACCTCACAAATGCTCTTTTGGTTGAATGGAGAAAAATTCTTAAAGCGGAAGTAAAACCCATCGATTTAACAGTTTAAAAAAAAAAGGCATGCCGGGAATGCTAACTGCACATTGGCTGTGCTCTCAACCAAACAGTCAAACCATCCAATGGCTGGTGTCATAACGGATCACATGTGCAGCACTGTGGCAGTTGAAGATTAAACAGAGGCAAAGATGGCAGTTCCTTGGCTGAAAACGATAGGGGGGTTTACTTCCACTTTAAAGACACACTACAAAATCTTGTGTAAACCCTTCCAACTGAGTCTAGGTTGTTATAGCCACAGAGAAGAGTGTGGGGGGGGGGGGCACTCTGTATTAATTTGCATAGTTGGATATGGGATATCTAATAAGTACATAAAGGTTAGATGGTCAGGTATCAGCACATTTTGGCCTTATAGTATAGACCAGCCTTTTTCAACCAGGGTGCCTTCTGGGTTCTTTAGGGGTGCCTTGGCAAAATGTCTAAAAACTGCCATGAATAGCCAAAAGTTGTGTTCAGGCCAGTGGGTGGATCAAGGCTGTTTTTTTGTTACATAAAACCACAGGTTTTAATTGTGCAACGTTACAACCTTGGGCACTATGCAGGCCAGCTGCCAGTGCCCTAACAATCGCTGATGTCATTGCTTGATAAGGACATCAGACACCTGCACAGCATCGCTGGTCCTCACTGTCAGCACTAAGGTCACGTTAGCTGTGTGGGGGGGAGAAAATGAGGAAGAAGAATTGTTAGAATCCTAGTCATTACCAGTGTGAAGAAGTGTATTTGCTTTAAAAAAATCAATCACCTCAAATGTCGGGTGTCTTACACAGCGGGAAAAATAAGTATTGGACACGTCACAAATTTTCTGGGTAAATATATGTCTAAAGGTGCTATTGACATGAAATTGTCACCACATGTTGGTAACAACCCATGCAATCCATACATACAAAGAAACAAAACAAATACGTTTAGAAATTAAGTTATGTGTAATAAAATGGAATGATGCAAGGAAAAATTATTAAACACATGAAGAATAGGAGGTGCACAAAAGTAATGGAAAGCCAAGACACCAACTGAAATCTATCAGTAATTAGAAAGCAATCCTGTCCTTTGTTAGTGCAAATTAATATCAGCTGGTTCAGTCTCAACTGATGGCCTATAAAAAGGTGTCTCATTGCCAAGGTGTCACATAAGAAACATCTAATGATGGGTAAAAGCAAAGAGCTCTCTCAAGACCTTTGCAAACTTATTGTTGAAAAACATACTGATGGTATTGACAGATGACAGAAGGATTTCTAAACTTCTGAATGTTCCAGCGAGCATTGTTGGGGCCATAATCCAGAAGTGAAAAGAACATAAGTTCACCATAAACCAGCCACAACCAGGTGCCCCTTGCAAGATTTCTGACAGAGGAGTGAAAAGAATTATCAGAAGAGTTGTCCAAGAGCCAAGGACCACTTGTGGAGAGCTTAAGAAAGACCTGAAATTAGCAGGTACAATTGTTTCAAAGAAAACAAAAGTAATGCACTCAACCGCCATGGCCTGTATACACGCTCACCACGCAAGACTCAATTGCTGAAGAAAAAACAGTTGAACTCTTTTAAAGTTTGCTGCACAACATTTAGACAAGCCTGTGAATTACTGGCAGAATATAGTCTGGTCAGATGAGACCAAAATTTAACTCTTTAGATTGCTTAATACACACCATGCGTGAAGGTCAAATGGCACGGCACATCACCCCAAAAACACCGCTATACCAACAGTGAAGTTTGGTGGTGGGAACATGATGGTGTGGGGCTGTTTTTCAGCATACTTCATGTCCTTGAAGGAAGGATGAATGGAAAAATGTACCAAGACATTCTTGATAAAAAATATGCTGCCATCTACCAGGATGATGAAGATAAAACGAGGGTGGACATTTCAGCAAGACAATGATCCCAAAACACAAAGCCAAGGAAACTCTCAATTGGTTTAAAGAAAGAAAATAAAGCTGCTAGAATGGACCAGCCAATCACCTGACTTGAATCCAATAGAAAATCTATGGAGAGAACTAAAGATCAGAGTTCATAGAATAGGCTCACGGAGCCTTCAAGTTTTGAAGACTGTTTATGTGGAAGAATGGGCCAAAATCACACTGCATGCTACTAGTTCCTCCATACAGGAGGCATCTGAAAGCTGTCATTACCAATAAAAAAAAAAAACCCTCACAGTTTTTACTGCAATACTAACCTTTAATCTGGAGCTGTCCTTTACATTAATTCCTTTCTGCCACTTGATGTAACCAGTCTTCTTGGCTGAATGATGAGAAGAGCCATCCCACCCACTTCCTCTGAGCCCAAGCTGTCATGGACTGCATTAAATTATGCTTATATATCATTACATGAATGACTTGTGTGCAGCAGTAATGACCTTCAACCAGAGCCACCAGAGAAGAAGAAGGACCCGGAATGTCAGGAGACCAGCCAGAAGACCCTTAGCCTTTAAGAACTGCAGAGGGGGAGTTTAAATGGAGTCACAGTTTTAAAGGTGTGATACTTCATGAGTTGACTAACTAGTGCTGTATTGGTCACCAACTGGCATTGGGGACCAGTGTAACCAGATGTGATCAGGTAGAAGCTTAATATGTATCTCTATCGGTCAGGAACATTGAATGTATGGCCGTGCCTGAAGCTCTGTGCATGCGCATGCTGCAGCTCGTGAACCAGTACATAGTCAAGGCTGTGTGTGCATCTATGTGTGTTAGTGTTAATTAGTGTGCACATGGAGCACTGGCTTTTGGCACCTACAGCCTTATTTAAAGCTCAGCACAACTAAGGAGAACAGCTGAGTGGTCATCAGTTCCTGTGCATCGTGGCTAAACTCACATCCTGCTATCATGTTTTTACCTGGCTTGCTCCTTGACCCTGCTTTATTCTGATCTGTTGCTGGCGTTGGATCATGTCCTGACTGCATCTTTTGTCTGCTGTTTTGGTACTTCTGTTGCTCATCAGATTGTGGCCGCAGCTTGACTTCTGACCCTGCTCCTGTCTACTGATTGGATACCTCTGCTACTTAGTTGTTGCTGACTTTGCCTCGTCTTGACTATGTCTTTGCTTCATGAACCTGCGGGTTTTTGTGTTCAACCTGTGTGCCACCATTTTGCAGCATCTTAGCAGCAACCAGACTGTCATCTGGTCACCCATCATGCTAGAACCACCCGTCATCCTTTCACCAATTCCTGGGTTTTTGGAAAGGAAAGTCCTTTTGTCAGCTTGGCCTCTACTATTTTACGTGATGCCATCTTTTAGTTTGGATTAGAATATGGAATAATTAAAACCCAAGCCAGTTTCTTTTTTACTGTCTGTGTCATGTAGGGGAACGTTTCCTTCACTTCTTGTCCCGAAAATTGCAACTGTGAAGAGATAAAGTGAGTGGAAATTATCTAGAAAGGGGCAAACCCCCTCAGACAGCTGCCAATAGAACATATGTCCCAAATGGAAAGCTTAACTTCACCTCCTGTTCCATAACCATTTCATTATGAATATCTCATCATATGCAGTTCTGACAACAGTGGTCAACAGTATGAATAAAGAGCATGAATCTCACCTGCAGGGACACAGATGTCTATAAACTCATGATCTGAAAAAATATGTGGGTGGAGACCCCTGCGCCCATGCACATGGGGGTAACTTTTCACGCAGAGTGTGCTCACCAATGCCCAAGACCAGACATAGCCTGCCATTCCCCGACTCAGAGATGAGCTTTCACTGTGTGCAGTAATAAAAATACAGTTTATTCCAAAAAGAGACTTGTCCCATGTCACTCCACACTGTAACTTACATGTTTGCACTAGGAGGGATGTGCCGAGCCTGCGCCCACTCCACCACTCCAATATACCTCTGTTACCTCACTCCCAGTAACAGAATAGGGCTCTGCTGAACACCTAGTGTGGGCCTCATACATGCTCTCACTTACAGTGGTTGTAAACCCACTTTTTGTACTTTTACCTATAGGTAAGCCTAGAATAAGGCTTACCTATAGGTAGTGGAAATATCTCCTAAACGTGCGCCGTTTAGGAGATATTTCACTTGTAGTCCGTCGGAAATGGCTACGGCGCATGCGCAAGGAAGAAACGAAACTAAAGGCCGTTTATTCCCTAGCATATGCCGCAGGTCGTGGCTCCCATGCGCATGCGCGGGAGTGACGTCACGCGGCTCCGGCAAATCACAGAGCCGGAGTCCACGGCCCTGAAGGAAGAGGGCAAGAAGATGGACGCTGCCCACACAGGGGACGTTGCTGGATTCTTTTGCAGGTAAGTGATACATAATGGGCTAGTAAGCGATGCATACTAGCCCATTATGCTTTTCTTTTGCAGGCTATATGGGGATCAGAAGAGGAAGTAAAACCCATCAGGGTTTACTTCCTCTTTAACTCTTCCTTTTTCGTACCTCGTGACCAGCTCATAGTTCTCCGTAACCCAGGTTCGGATCCAGTTGCCATTGGATATTGACCACTAGAGAGGGAGCCAGAACATCAACTCCCTCACTATCGGAGAACCTGTAACCCTACCAGATACCATGTTGAACAACTGGTAGCTTGTAGCTTGTTCCTTCACATGGTAAATCATAGCAAATACTCTCCTCTTCTTTTCTTGCAGAGTTAAGCTTTTCGTAACGATGTTACAGCATACCCCATAGTTCTTAAGAGACCCAGATTCTTTGGAATACGACAGAACCAACATGCATCCCTTTAAATAACTTCAGACCAGGCTCATGACAGTCAATATAACTTTACTGAACAAAGGCGGCATAACAGTTCAGTATGAACAATGTCCGGTCGATAAGCCTAACTAAGATAACATAGTGGCCAAGGCATACCACCGTGAGGTGAGGGTCTATTACGAGATTATTCATAACTGGATGTCCTCTGTGAATCTTGGTTCTTCAATAGCGCCAAGGTCCATGCTCACAGGTGATTCTGTAGCTCCAGGAACCACTGAAAATCCGCCTTTTTTGGACCTCAGCTATCCCCCTTTTATAGAACAGGTGGGCTGGCTAGGACCAAAAGCCCAGGAATTGAGCTTACAACATTTAGCCCTTTCCCCTGGCCTGAGCCAGCCGATAACTTGCTACAACAACATGTTTCAACTTGCCTACACTTTTATAGTCCAAACCTTACTCACTCTATCCCAAAACTACAAAAAACTTAATGGCTAAAGATATATTATATATTTCATATGTTTATCTAGCCTATTTATGATTATTGCTGGGGATTTGAATTTTGAAGACTGAAGGGACAATGTAAGTGTCCTTCAAAACCTAGGTCTGGCCAAGCTTTCTACCTAACATAGAATAGCTGAGCAGAGCTAAACCAAGGAACCAAATGGCTACCTCATTAGGTGTTTCACTATTTTGGCTTGCTTTGAATTGTTTTGTCAAATAGAATCTGCAGCAAAGGAGGTGGGCACAATCACAGAACATTTCCAGGATGCCATAACAGCAAAGAAGATAAAGAATGCTGCAAATAAGTGTCTCTAGGTTCCTGCATGTTAAGCCTATTGCTGCAGTTGTATTTTTTGTTTTTTTTGTTAAGAGAGTTTCATTAAAGCCTATGCTCCCCATTGCTATATCTCAGTTCATGTTCTAAATAAAGATATTTGCATCATCTCGGAGGCTTGCTTCGCCTGGCTTTTCTTGAGTTTCGATTGCCCCAGCATGAGCTCTGTCTGATTTGCAGAAATGATAATAATTCTTCCTTAGAAGTTAAATAGCATGGGTGAATGTCATTGCGTACGTGGACAACAACGCTGCAGGTCTGCCTGGTTCATCTCATAACATTTTATGTGATGCTGAAAATATTTGCCACTGGAGGTTAACCCGTGATTGTTCGGAAGGACTGTGTGTGGAAGGACTGTCATTCTAAATTAACATATGTAGATATGTATGGTAAGGAAGATCCATCTTTCAGTGCTAAATTATATACTGCATCTTATTGCTAATTGCATTTTGTTAATGAGCTTCGTTAATTCAGTAATATACATAATGAAGTAGGAAGATAGAGAACACAACCGCTATATACTGATACAGTTTCAGTGCATTTTGGACATGTTTAAGGTCTATACTAGTGTATCTCAACCTTATCTAATTCACGGAACTGCATTCTAAAATGTAAAAACCAAACTAAGAGTTTTATATATTGCAGCAACATAAACACATACCGTGGGCATGGGCGTCCGCAGAACTTTTTTCAGGGGGGGGGCATCATTTTAGGGTCACCCATGCACCGCCCCTTTTCGACAATGTCATTATCACATTATTATGGTCAGAGTCTGCAGACGTATTACAATCCCCAGGATAAGAAATGGATAATGGCCAACAGGCCCTCTTACCAGACCCAGCAAAACTACAGCAGTGATCACTCCGGCTGGACGATCGCTCACTCTGGGTTCCCCGGGGGCGGCACTGTTCAATAGTGTAGCATGTATGTACCCTGGTAGTGGCTCAGTCTTTCTCTTTCTAGTGGTACTGGGTAGCGTGGCTCTCTCTGGTGGCGCTGGGCAGCGTGGCTCTCTTGTGGCGCTGGGCAGCGTGGCTCTCTCTCTGGCTTCCGCCCAGCACACTCCTCGTTCTTTGTCCTGGAACTCTCTCCCTCAGCTTTCTTCCAGGCTGCAGTCTCTCAATCTCTCTCTTGATTGAGCTGTAGCCTCCTCCCTGTGGAAAATGGGGCCGCCAATCTTTTGGGACTACATGTCCCATGAAGCTTGCCTCTCCTAGTCGCCTTTGATTGGCCCTCAGTTATGGACAATAGGGAAGGAACGGAGCGGGAAGGAAGCTGGGTGGGTAACCTGGTGAGAGCTGCCGTCTCTTCTCCCTGACAGGAGAATGGGTGGGGCGAGCGGGGGAAACCTGCAGCTCGCTATTCTTCCGTCATAGCACCGCCAAGTTCTCTGCTAGACTGAGCAGGGAAAAGAGCCCAAAGTCACACTACACTGATGGGGGGGGCTTGACAGCACCTTAATGGTGTCACCCCACTGGCGGGTGGCACCCGGGTACAGCACCTCGATAGAGACGCAACTGTGCTGAATTTAAGATCCGATCCCTGACTCCAGGGGGGGGCACTTGACCCCCCTTGCCCCTACCTGCGGACGCCCATGACCGTGGGTAAAATAAGTATTGAACACGTCACCATTTTTCTAAGTAAATATATTTATAAAGATGCTATTGACATGAAATTTTCACCACATTTCGGTAACAACCCATGCAATCCATGCATACAAAAAAAAAAAAAAGTAATACAATGGAATGACACAGGAAAAAAGTTTTGAACAAGCTACCTGAAATGTATTTAATACTTGGTACAAAGGCCTTTTTCTACTTTTTATGGCTTATTCTTTTTTTTTTGAGTTCTCCTTTATGACTAAGCCCACCAATTTTTCGCACTGCCTGATGCATATCTTTAATTTTGTTTTTACTGCAAAAAAAAGTCCCTACCTTTCTTTTAAATATTGCCAATTAGGCATTGGTCTTGTGACAGGCAGCAGAAAAACGATACATTTAAAAGATTCAAGGGAGAAGCTTGATATTACTGTGAATAGAAAAGGATGCTTTTCTCCAGGAGTGACATTGATTTGTGCAATGTTTCCGGACTAGAGGTGCCCAACCTCAGTTTCTGCACACCCACACCATCACATCCATCACATTGCACAAATACAGGAGGTATGTCTACTCAGCACAACACCATCTCAGGGTTTTTCCCATCCCATTCCAGCTGGCCCGCAGCTGCTTCTTCTCCTTGAGTTATTGCCACTAGAGGAGACCACATACATACCAGACAATCCAATTTCCTTATTTTTAATTGTGCTGGCCAATGCCCACAGATTGACCCTTGGATAAAATCAACACTAGAGCCAGATCTGATACACATACCATCTTCACGAATTGTATTATTGCAGTAACATTGTATGTACATGAGTACATTTTTAAAATGAGTTATACTCCGACCTGGACTTGGAAACTTGCAAACATTCTCCAGAGGGACCAGTCAGTCTGATTATATTTGTGAGCTGGTGTAAGCTCCAACAGAACTATAGGAATATGGGAGGAGGATGCTGTACTGGGCTCTTTGTTTGATTAGATACAATTTTTAAAGGGAAAATATAATTTATTTATTTTTTGTAGTTTAAACTAACTTTTATTTAGAATGTATATACAAATTTACAACATTGTATAATGTATTTAATGCTTAATGTATATGAATATATATAAAACTTTTTTTTACATATAAATATTTAATGATGCACATTACACAGAATTCACAGAGCATTATGAGTTTTCCAAAAGAATACACTTTTTTTTTCAACAGAGCAGCTAAGAATAGACAGGTAAATGTGTCAAAAGAAGCCTAAAATTACAACTGCTTATTGGAAATGTAAATCTTCAGATGCAGTTCTCCATACTTACTAAAATTATCTTTTTTTTTTTAGTTTAGAGGAACAAAATAAAATATATTTAAACACAAATATTAATTCCTTTGACTTTACCCAGTCATGACTGACTTACTGTATACTTATGCAATAATGTGATTATTCAGATTTATTAATAATAATAATAATATTATTATTATACAAGACTTATATAGCGCCAACAGTTTGAGCAATGCTTTACAACATGAGGGCAGACAGTACAGTTACAATACAATTCAATAGAGGAGGAATAAGAGGGCCCTGCTCAGAGCTTACAATCTAGAATGGAGGGTCAAATGATACAAAAGGTAATACCTGTGGGGGATAAGCTGATGGAGAAAATCAAAGTACAGTTGTTAGGTGTGGGCAAAATAAGCTTTTATGAGGAGGAGGGTTTTTAGGGATCATCTAAAAGCAAACAGAGTAGGAGACAATCAGACAGATTGGGGTTGGGAGTTCCATAGGAGGGGAGAGGCTCTGGAAAAGTCCTGGAGGTGAGCATGGGAGGAGGTGACAAGTGAGCTAGAGAGCAGGAGGAGTTGGGAGGAATGAAGAGAGTGAGTAGGTTGGTATTTTGAGACTAGGCTAGTGATGTAGGTGGGGGCTGAGTTGTGGATGGCTTTGTAAGTTGCTGTTAGTATTTTGAATTTCATTTGTTGGGTGAGCAGAAGCCGGTGTAGGAATTGGCAGAGAGGAGTAGCAGACATGGAGCAGTTGGTAAGGTGGATAAGTCTGGCAGCAGCATTCATGATGGACTGAAGGGGGATAGCGAATGTAAAGGGAGTTTCAGTAGTCGAGGTGAGAGATGACCAGGGTGTCCATTAAAAAAATATGTGCTGCAGCACATATTTAGAGGTTCATCTGCACCTACAGTTTTCTCTTACGCTCCCCATAGATGTTTCCAATTTTGTCTAATTCCTGCTGAATTGGCCAAACTTCGAGCTCTGGGTAGCCTTAAAAGCTCCACCTGGCTCAACAAAAATCGATTTAAAAATGTACCGAGCTGGGTGGAAAATTATAAGAGGAACAGTGATTGCCCCCTCTCAAATGCAGTCAGTGTTGAGGTATTCAGGCAGAACCACTCCTAAAGATCACCAAATAAAGTCCCGTTCTGCTGTCAATCGCAGGGTGCCTGCCTGGTCCACGACCCAAAGTTCCATAAGGCAAACAGAAAAGTGGCGGCATTGCAATGATAAAGCCCAGTGGTGCTAGAGCTGTGTTTATGTATGTCTTGTCCAGAATTGTATTCATTTTTCAATAAACATGGACTTTTAAAGCAGGAAGTGCCACCACTTTTCTCTTTGCCTTGGTTTTCAGGCAGCCTTGGGTGCCTTGGCTGCCCCAATAGAGTAAATCTAACACTCTGCTACAGATCATCTGTCCACTCACTCCCAGCCATAAGTGCCGGCTCATTGTTGAGTGTAACGGGTTAGAGGGTGGAAGTTCAGGTGGTTTACCTGTGCATTTTTAACCACTTCAGCCCCGGACGTTTACCCCCTTCATGACCAGGCCATTTTTTTTGTGATACGGCACTGCGTTGCCTTAACTGACAATTGCGCAGTCGTGCAACACTGTACACAAATAAAATTGATGTCCTTTTTTTTCCCCACAAATAGAGCTTTCTTTTTGGTGGTATTTGATCACCCCTGCGATTTTTAATTTTTTGCGCTATAAACAAAAAAAGACACACAATTTAAAAAATATATATATTATTTACTTTCTGCTATAAAAAAACATATCCAATAAAAAAAATGTAAAAAATATATTTTCTTCATCAATTTAGGCCAATATGTATTCTGCTACATATTTTTGGTTAAAAAAAAATCTCAATAAGCATATATTGATTGGTTTGTGCAAAAGTTATAGTGTCTACAAACTATGGCACTATGGGATATTTACATTTTTTACTAGTAATGGCTGTGATCAGCGACTTATAGTGGGACTGCGACATTGCAGCAGACAAATCAGACACTAAGTGACACCTTTGACACTTTTTTTGGGGACCAGTGACACCAATACAGTGATCAGTGCTAAATAATATGCACTGTAACTGTACTAATGACACTGGCAGGGAATAGGTTAAACATCAGGGGCAATCAAGGGGTTAAATGTGCTTTCTAACTGTGGGGGTGTGCTTGTACTGTAAGAAGACAGATCTGTGTTCCTGCCAGAAACACAAGATCCCTGTCTTCTCCTGTCAAAGAACAATGATTGGCCTTGTTTACATAGGCAGACCACCATTCTGTCTGCCTCAGGAATGATTGGTGGGTCCCGGCAGACATGGGGTCCGCCAGATCCACTGATTGGCTCCCACTAGGATTGGACGCGCGTGCCTCAGACTCGGAAATCAAAATCACGTACAGGTACATGATTTTGCGCCTAAGGGATGCCCTGCCACAGTACATATATGTGGGGTGGTCTGGAAGCGGTTAATTTAGAGTGAGCCTTCCCTCTTCTCTCTACAGTCTATGCCCGAAGTGAAGATTTCTCTGTCAAAACTGTAATGGCGCTTACACACGACCGGACTTTTTGACAGACTAGAACAGACAAGGTCTTCCCGACGGACTTTCGGCGGAGTTCCGACGGACTTTTCGAATGAACGGACTTGGCCACATACAATCACACCAAAGTCCGACGGATTCGAACGTGATGACGTACGACCGGACTAGAAGAAGGAAGTTCATAGCCAGTAGCCAATAGCTGCCCTAGCGTCGCTTTTTGTCCGTCGGACTAGCATACACACGAACATATTTCTTGATAGGAACTGGGTCTGGCGGAGTTCTGGCCGAAAAATTTCTAAAGTCCGTCAGATTTTTGGACAGCAAAGGTCCAATGGAGCCCACACACGATCGAATTGTCCGACTGATTCGTTCCGTCAGACCTTTGCTGTCGAAAAAGTCTGGTCGTGTATACGCGGCATTAGCGTGGATGGGGGAATCAATTGATTTTCACACAGGGCTGAACGAAAGAAAATAAAGCTGTATATGAGCGCCTTTAACCCCCCTGCCAAATCCCACAAATAGCTGTTTATCCTGCCAGAAAAGTCCCCCAAAGGAAGTTTCCTGTGTGAATGTGATGATGAGCTTTGTCACTGTTGACCAGGTTGGTTGTTAATCAGCACCTGACCACACCTAGTCCATCCCACTGCTTTCTGGATTGACAGCACTGCCTTGGCTACTAAAACCCTCCCACTGTGAGCTGCAGTGTCTGCGAGGGGGATTGTGTGAGACACAAATGAAGAAGGATTTGGCTCAGTAAATTACTATATTTGTGCAAGCTCAATTATGAAAGCTTTCTCCCAGCTCTTGGGTGTGTACAACTGCATCCAACACATAGCTCTATACTATAAGTAGCTACGAGATAAATGTTATCAAATGTTTAAAAAGGCCATTTAAGAATAGTTTTCTTTAACCACTTGCCGACCGGCGCACAACGATATACGTCGACAGAATGGCACGTACAGGCAGGAGGGCGTATATATAAGTCCCTCCTTTAGCCTGTCCGTGCCATCGGGAGCACGCCGGGAGCGGCGCGCTCCCGCGCCGGTCGGGACCCCCGTGAGTCCGATCGCGGTCCCCGCGGACTCGATCGCCGCGGGGACCCCCGCGATCGTCTCACGGGAAGGCTGAACGGGGAGATGCCGAGATAAACAGCATCTCCCCGTTCTGCCTAGCAACTAGTGACGCCGATCTCTGCTCCCTGTGATTGGAGCAGAGATCAGCATTCACTAACTGACAGCCACGCCCCCCCACAGTAAGAAATACACCAATAGGCATACTTAACCCTTACACTGCCCCCTTGTGGTTAACCCCTTCACTGCCAGTGTCATTTATACAGGAATTAATGCATTTAAATAGCATTAATTGCTGTAAAAATGACAATGGTCCCAAAAATGTGTCAAAAATGTCCGATGTGTCAGTCACAAAAAAAAACGCAGATCTCCGCCATTACTAATAAAAAAAAAAATGCTATAAAACTATCCCCTATCTTGAAAATGCTATAACTTCTGCGCAAACCGATCAATAATCGCTTATTGCGATTTTTTTTACCAAAAATATGTAGAAGAATACGTATCGGCCTAAACTGAGGAAAAAAAATGTTTTTTTATATACTTTTTGGGGATATTTATTATAGCAAAAAGTTAAAAATAATGCATTTTTTTCAAAATTGTCGCTCTATTTTTGTTTATAGCGCAAAAAATAAAAACCGCAGGGGTGATCAAATACCACCAAAAGAAAGCTCTATTTGTGGGAAAAAAAGGACGTCAATTTTGTTTGGGAGCCACGTCGCACGACCGCGCAATTGTCAGTTAAAGCGACGCAGTGCCGAATCGCAAAAAGGGGCCTGGTCCTTTGGCTGCAAATTGGTCCGGTCTGAAAGTGGTTAAAGAATAAGTTTACTTTTAAAGTGCACTGATTGTTTTTCCGACTTCCCCTTAACTATTGTAGCCCCTTTTCCTGCATACACACTTACCTCGCAATGGTATCTGCAGCTGCTGCTGTGTGCTTACATCCCATCTGGCATATCTCCTAAAAGGTTCTATGGGACCATCTCAATGTACTATGGTCATTTCTTTTTTTAAATGTTTACTATTAGTTCTTACCTACCTATTAAACTTACATCTGGTACAAGGGGAACTATTTTTGCTAATGTTTGAATGTCTCATGCCCCTTGGTTTGGCAACATTTTTGCTATAAAGATGTATCTTTTGTCGCTTAATTGACGCTTAATTGACGCTTAATTGTGGATGAATCCTAAGTTTAGACCTCCAATTATTTGCCCCTCGTTTTCACATTTTCTGGCATTGTGGTATAGAATAAATGACAAACATGGCTTTAGGTCCCCACATGCACCTTTAGCACCATTTTTCGGAACCCTATTTTTGTGTGGGAAATTAGTTTAAGCTCCTTTCAATAGTGAGCCAATAATGGATTTTATACCATTGGAGATTTCTCTCTAATAGTGAGGTGGATGGACGTGGATTATCTTAAGGCAAAGCATCAATTATCCACAAAGGAGATATTTTGATTCCAGCATATATCAGATATTGCTTTTTACAACAGAAGATAATTAAACATGCTTCTAATACTCTAAGAACCTATTTTAAAATGCTGTGTAAGCATTTATTCAAGTTAAAGCTTGCATTATATACGCTATTACATTTGAAAACCCCAAAACTGTCCTATATACCCTATTGGGAAAGTGATTTGAACAAGTCTAAACATGTCTAAAGTTTAGATCAATACTACCTTGAGGGAAGCAAATTCTAAGCTGATGTTTCGATGTTACTTGGTCCCACTGAATTAGCTGAATGTAAACAGGAAATCTCACCTAGATGGTTTAGGAAATACCTAACCAAATGTACTATGTATCATACATGGAGGCTGTGTCTCAGAGGTTTTGGACTAGAGTACCTGCCTGGAGTCTGCATATCCTCCCTGTGCCTGAGTTTCCTTTGGGAACTCTGGTTTCCTCCCACATTCCAAAGATATGCTGGTAGGTTAATTGACTCCTGTCTAAATTTGCCCAATTATGTGTACTGTATGTATGTGAGTTAGGGACCTTAGATTTTAAGCTCTTTGAGAAAGCACTGCGTAAATTGATGACGCTATATAAGTACCTGTAATAAATAAATTAATAAAATATGTGCATATACACAGTGACTCTAATTAACTGATTGTATAGGTTTGGGGGGATGCAAAAAACAGTTTTACCTACACGATTCTACTCTCCCCAGATAGTAATCAATTGTGCTGCAAGTTTGAAAATGACTTGCTCAGCTATTGCTGGACTTGCCAGGCTGCACAATTGCAGCAGGTCCGTATTGCATGATTCCAAATTACCTTTTTCTGCAAACATTCTGAAAGTCTGCTGCAAGTTCTGGTTCAGTTATGTTGTGAAATAGTCATCCCACCACAGGGGTCACTGTGGCTGAATTCTCATGCTCTAGACTTGCAGAGCTCTTGCTGTAGACTCACCACTTCAACTCTGCTCTTACTAGAGACTTGCCACACAAATTTGCTAGAAATTGGAAAAGTGTCAACTAGAACCTTGTGCTTCAATTGCTCTGCAATTGTACAACTTGCCAGTGAAAATGTGCAGCAAGTTAACAGACTTACAATTCAACACTGCCACAAATGCGTGGCAAGTTATCCTTGCTATCTGGGTCCTCTGGCAACCGGAAACTCTCCTCTTGTGCCCCATGCTCCAGCAGCGGACTGTCCCTCAGCGTCCTCATGTCCAGTGTAAGGCTACAGACTCTGCATTGGTCTTGATGACCTTAGAGGGCATCCAAATGCCAGAGCATAGGAAGAAGAGGCTGCAGGAACTGTTCAAGCAGCATTGAAGGTGCCCATGGTAGCAGAGGATCGGGTAAGTAAGATTGCTTTTTGTGGCCCCTCTAGACCAAAAGGAGTATTTATCCCTTGCAGTGAAGGGGCAGCCCCACTGCAAGGGAGAATGTTTCCTTTTACTAGAGTTTAGCCTAAAAAAAATCCTGAAGATGCACTGCTATGTAGCACATTTCCTAATGTTCCCAGAGGGTCTAGCAAATTACTCTTTTATAGTTTTGAGGTTGCTAGAATTGCGTTAGCAAAATGCCGGCATAGATCTGTGATTCCTTTAAAACAGTAAAAACACAATCTTAACAGGATTATGGTAAGTGATAGATAGTAGTCAAGCATATTGAACAATTCACAATCCAGATTTGAACACTCCTGCCCAGATAGCAAGGATAACTTTGCACAAATTTGTGGCAGTGTTGAATTGTAAGTCTGTTAACTTGCTGCACATTTTCACTGGCAAGTTGTACACTTGCAGAGCTCCTGAAGCACAAGTTCTAGTTGACACTCTTCCAATTTGTAGCAAATTTGTGTGGCAAGTCTCTCTAGCAAGAGCAAAGTTGCAGTGGTGAGTCTACAGCAAGAGCTCTGCAAGTCTACAGCAGGGATAAAAGATGAAAATCAGCCACAGTGACCCCTGTGGTGGGATGACTATTGCACAACATAAACTTAACCAGAACTTGCAGCAGACTTTCAGAATGTTTGCAAAGAAAGTTGATCTGGAGTCATGCAATGTGGACGTGCCGCAATTGTGTAACAAACTTGTGGAGCCTGGCAAGTCTAGCAATAGCTTAAGAAGTCATTTTAAACTTGCAGCACAATTGCTTGCTATCTGGGTGGGATCCATGAATCCAATAAATCTCACCTCCTTCAAGTCACTGTACAGTTTTCATCATACTCCTTTTTTTTTTCCTGTTCTTTTTTCTGCCTTATTTTTTGCTAGCTTTTTCTTTATTCACAGATATTTACTAGGTTTGTTTGTGCAATTACCAGTGAACCAATTGGGCTGTATGTTATAATAAAAACGTCACTTGCTCTCTACTTGTCCTTGCATTACAAATGTAAATGCCATACGCCTTGGAAAAAGGAGACTCGTGTGCTCTCGTGTTATTTTGATCTTGCAAAATCAATAAAAACATTGAAACAGGAAAAGTTCCCCATGACCTAAATGAGAGATTTCAGTGTATTTATTTCTTAAAAATCATCCCTTCGATAATGTATCTTACTATAGCTGAGAAAATCTCTTATCTCTCTTTAAAAAGGGAACAACTTTAGTTGTTTCGCTCACTTTTATTAAATCTTGTGAAAGTTTTTTTTTTTTTTCTATAGGTCTTTAATTAATAAAAAGCTGATGTGTCTTGTCAGTCTTAACTTACAGGAAACAAAATATCCTAAGTCGTCTTTCTAATGAAGTTTTTTGTTTTTCATTTTTTTAATGCATGTTCCTTGTCCTTCTCTTTGAAATATGGGAGACTTTCTGTCTGCAAGCGACATTGCAAGTGCAAAGGAAATGCAAATAACTGTCAAGCTTCGGAGTACTTGTTTTGCTAGGATACAATCTTAGCTCATACGATCTTCCCTGCAACGTGATTGGTTGGTGCCGTCTGCTTGCTGACGTCAGCCTGTTGCTGGGTGGAAGACTTTAGAACCCAAGCACTTTCTTCCTGTGCTCTGCTAAACTTGAGGGGGGGGGGGGGGGGGGTGAATAAAAAAAAAAAATAAAAGAGTGAGAAAAAGAGTTTATGTTTGCAGAAAAAACAAATGTCATGGAAAAATTAAACAAAACATGACTTCTACAATTAATATATATGAATATATGTAAATTCTGTATTATATACTGCATATAATGTATATATAATTATAAATATATAAATATATATATATATATATATATATACAGTATATATAATTAAATTTTTTTAAGCAGTTATACAATGTCACAGAAGACATAGTCACTTGACATTGTGCTCCTGTTAGCTATCACATATAATGTTTTTCTTTTTTACAGCAGTTTGCTTGCACTTAGCTTTTATTATTGTACGACCTTATTATTATGTTCTTTCCTAAACTTGAGGGAGGGGGGGGGGATAAAAACGTTATTATTATGTTATCTCCTAAAATTGAGGGGGGGGGATAAAAAGTGAGAATGAGAAAAAGGCACCTGCGTTTAGACACGTTTGCGTTTATAAGCCTTTTTAAAAGGAACCCAATTTTTTGGACCAGAAAACTCAGAAATATGATGGTAAACCATAAAAAATACTAGAAAAATTGGTTTAAAGTGTCATAATTAGTTTAGATAGTTCATAGAGCATATATACTCACTAATGCATACATGTTTGTGAAATATCCAACGGACATTCGCTGTGCCATCAATGGATGGGTCCAATATCGACAAGCTCTGATTCTGGACCTCTCATGCAAATTTGCGACGACGTTGCTGCCTCATCAAGAGCAACATCAGGAGCATTTCCTGACATATATTCAATATGGGATCCATTTCCAAAAACAAACACAGAAAGAGAGGCAAATGCAAGTGTACAACGGCTCTCTCTGCTGCTGCTGCTCACTCTGATCAAAATGGCAGAAATAGTTAATAATACATGCTTTCTGAGCTTGGGGAGGGTCTATATGATATTATCTTTACAAATGCTTATAGACGCAAACGCGGCTAAACGCAGCATGAAAACACAGCAAAACGCGCGTTTTTAAACGCAGATTTCTGCTTTTTAAAACATGCGTTCAGCAGAGTTTGCATCTGCGTCTCGTGTGCATGGGGCCTAAGTCATTGCCTCTCATATCAACAACAGTGTTGTCAGCCTGCCATGCTGAACAGATCTTTCAGTTGACCATTGGGTTGCCTATGTGGTTGACCTGAGAGGCAGCCCAACAGCCTACTTAAAGAGCACAGAGTTTGATAACACTGATGCTAATTGCAAAGTAGTGGCTTGGCATTGTCATCCTGCAACAGGAAGTGCTGGTACTGCCAGGATCTATAGATAAGAAACATTAAAAGCGCTCAATTTAACCACTTGCTTACTGGGCACTTAAACCCCCCTCCTGCCCAGACCAATTTTCAGCTTTCGGCACTGAAGCAGTTTGAATGAGAATTGCGCGGTCATACAACACTGTACCCAAATGACATTTTTATCATTTTTTTTCCCACAAATAGAGCTTTCTTTTGGTGGTATTTAATCACATTGGGGGTTTTTATTTTTTGCTAAACAAACAAAAGAAGATGAAAAAAAATCATGTTTAATAGTTTGTTATAAAATTCTGCAAACAGGTAATTTTTCTGCTTCATTGATATGTGCTGATGAGGCGGCACTGGTGGGCACTGATAGGCTGCACTGATGGGCACAGTTAAGGCGGCACTGATAGGCACAGATAAGGTGGCACTGATGGGGACAGATAAGTCGGTACTGATGGGCACAGATAAGGCGGCACTGATGGCCACTGATAAGATGGCACTGATGGGCCCTGATGGGTGGCACAGATGGGTGGAAGGGATGGGTGGCATGGATGGCTGGCATGGATGAGCACTGATAGGTACCACTGATAGATGGCACTGATGGGCACTGATAGATGGCACTGATAGGTGGCACTGATGGACACTGGTGGGCACTGATAGGTGACACTGATGTGCAGCACTGTTCAGGCACTGATGGTGGGCACTGATAGGTGGCACTATGGGCACTGACAGATGGCACTGTGGTCACTGACAGATGGCACTGTGGGCACTGACAGGTGGCACTGTGGGCACTGACATGTGGCGCTGGTGGGCACTGACAGGTGGTGCTGGTGGGCACTGGTAGGCGGCACAGGTGGGCACTGAGGAGCTGGGGCGCATCGCAGTGATCGGGACTAATGTCCCTCTCAATGGCTTCTGTGTTTTTTTGTGTTACTAACCCAGCATGCACTAGAATTCTGATTACACTTGGGTCATGCTTGTTTCAGATCAGCAACTGAAAGTAATGAAGCCAGAGACAGCCAGGTAACTAGCATTTTCAGAGGGAGGTCTGCAATGGCAATGATATTGATGACATTCATGGATATCCAGATGAAGAATGGAAGGAGCATTTACAAATGTGAATATGGCATACAGTAATCAATATATGGAACAGCAAGCAAGTAAAAAATTAACCAAAAGAAAAACATTTGCATTTAAAATTACTTTTAAATGATTGTGGTTGCAATGCTCTGCAGGCTCCAATGCAAAAAAAATAATAAATGCACATTTTTTAATAATCGGTGTGGATGCATTTACTTAAATTTTATTTCATTTATTTAATTTTTTTGCAAAAGGTGGGTAGAAGCAGAACTAAAGCTGGAGCATACAGCCAGTGTAGTGTAAAGTACAGTTGTGAGCAGATTTACCATTAAATGTTAGTGTAAGAGTATTTGGGACGATGATCTGAACGAGAAAATGTTGACTCTAATGCTATTACATGTATCTGTAGTACAAACTCACACAGTGGTGTAACAGTTTCAGTATGAGGCATGATACTAAATACTGAAACTCATAACAACCTAACCATTATCTTCATAAAAACACTTCACATACATTACTCATATTTAACCACTTCAGCTCTCCAGCCAGTGTTAAATGGTATCTCCCAACCCCCATAATCCAAACTTTTGTTGAACAACTAAACAAAAAAATCTAAGCATCAGAATCAACAGGTAATAAAATAAAAATAAATCAACAGGTAATAAAATAAAAATAAATGTCACACTCCTGTGACCCAGATTCAGCTGACAGCGGGCTGACATGACAGAGCTGGTCCAGGCTCTGCAGGGATCCTGACAATAATGTTGTGGCAGCTGGCTCAGCCTCTCAGCAAGAGAGATCCTGAGCCAGCTGCTCCTGCCCCTCCACAGTCTGGCACTCCAGTGAGCGCTGGAGGGGCAGAGTACAGAGCGGACCCGAGAACTGAACGATCAGCGGTCTTTGATAACTCAGTTCTCGTTGTAAAGCCGGAGGGTGACAGCTGCAGCCCAGATCAGTGATGCAGCCATCTAGGTTAGTATAAATGTATGTTTTTTTCAGATCCCACACATATTGTATTGCAGTGCTAGCGTGCATAATACAAGAACCCATTGAAACCAATCAGGTTGCAATTTACTGGGGTCAGAGCAGTAAATGTTCACTTATGATTTGTTGCTTAAGGTTACAATTTTGGCCAATTCCAATAAAATACAAATTTCAATAATAAACAATAATGCCGCGTACACACGACCGGACTTTCCGGCAAACTAGGTCCGACGGTCTTCCCGACGGACTTTCAGTGGAGTTCCAACTGACTTTCTGAACGAATGGACTTGGCCACACATGAACGGACTAAAGCCCCATACACACGCGCGGATTATCCGAGGACCAGGTCCGTCAGACCATGTCCGTCATACTTTGTCTGATGTTGGTGTTGCATACACACGGTCGGACAAAGTTGTCGGAAAATCCGATCATCCTGAACGTGGTGACGTTTGTTGCCTACGACGGGACTACGTAGAGGCTAGTAGCCAATAGCTTTGGTCTTGTAATGTGATCTGAGCATGCGTAGAACTTTGTCCGGTCGGACTACCATACACACGATCGGATTTGGTGTGATCGGACCGTGTTGTCGGAAAATCTATCCAGCAGGAGATAGGACTTTGTCCGTCGGACAATACGACGTGCACTGTCCGATGGTGCATACACACGGTCTGATTTTTCAACAACATTGTCCGATCGGACAGAATCCATGCGAAAATCCGACCGTGTGTATGGGGCTTAAGTCCGCTCGAAAGTCCGTTAGTTTTGAACGTGATGATGTAAACGTGACTAAAAATGAAAGTTCAATAGCCAGTAGCCAATAGCTTCCCTTGCGTCGTATTTGGTCCATCGGACCAGCATACAGACGAACGGTTTTCCCAATAGGAATTGAGTCCGTTGGATAGATTTGAAACATGTACTATTTTTATGTACGTCGGATTTTTATAAAGAAAATCAATCGGATTAGCCCACAATCGGATTGTCCGACGGACTAATCCCGTCGGACCTAGTTTGCCGGAAAGTCCGGTCGTGTGTACGCAGCATTAGAACACATTTTCTGAGGGGAATTTTGTTTCTGGATGCACTAATAGGCTATTAATGTTCATTAGATTTCACCCCACTAGCACCACAAATGGCTGGTTGGATGGCTGGTTGAAACATTTGTGATGGGAAAGAGGGTCTCAATATAGTGTATTGGAAATATAAACATTTTGGCCAAATCAAATATATTATATTGGAACATCACCACTTGCTTGATAGGAAAGAGGAACAAAATGTAGCACAAATTATGTAGGCAAAAGCCACTCACCTACCATGCCCCCAATTGCTTGGACAATGAAGAATCGTTATGCAAAAATGTATTGTTTAACCAGATTTAACCACTTATTTTCCTTTATACCAGCTTTCCCTATAACAAATGCAAAAACTTAGTTGGTTAAACAGCACATTATAAAGGTCTATACATCAGGCCAAAAAAACACAACTAATGAGGAAAGAGGGACTTGAGCCCATAGAGGAAGAGGACCTCAAAACAGGAAATAATAGGGAGCTATGATTGAAAGGTTTCTAAGGAATGGTCAGAGATGCACCAGCTATTGCAGAGTACATGACCTGAGCAAAAAGTAGAACTGAATATCAGTGATTGTATTCATTATAGAAGTTGACAACTGAGGATGTTGGAATCAAGAAGCAGGGTTTTACTAGACTCCAGTTGCTGGAGTGGAGCTGAAATCAGAAATCCAGCTCAGAAACCTGGGTCTGGAGCCAACATTGCTCCTCTCAATGCAACTTCACACACATTTAAAATAATATAGCTAACATTGCAATAACAAAACAAAAGTTCAGGTGTTTAGATATGTATATGTGGACTTTTTACCTGGTCAAAGAATCTGTAATTCAGTTCAGTGGCTATGTGATTCTCATACCTCTGCCATACTGTCCAGCTAGAAAGCCGAAGCTGGCCATGCACTACGATTTTCTTCCAGCATGGATAGGTGAATCCCCCTGTCGTAGCCAGCAGCAGTTGCCAGAGAACCTGGACAGTGACTACATTGGATTGGATGCAGTTTTCCACCCACCTCTTTTGATTCTTCAGTTGCCAGATCACAAAACTGGATTTTCTTTTGTACTGAAGTAAATACATAGCTGATATTTAGGACAAGTAGCTGTAGTAGCCAGAGCTACTATGGAGTAGTTTTGGAGAGCAATGATTTCTGGAGCTGGAACATCTAAAGTCATCTGGAGTTGAGGGTTTTATTTAGACTACTAAGCGAAGCTTCAATTCCACTGCTGGATTTACTGTGGGGAGAAATCAGACAAACACAAAGCTCTACAAGCCTCCATATTTATAACACCATTATAACCTGATATTATGAACAACTAAAGAAACTGTGGAGGGCTAAAGCAAACCAACCCTACTCATGCATAGCAGACATCTTAAGTTACCTTCCCTCACCTTGCTTCTGCTAAAGGAATTCATGACTAAAGTCACCCAAATACCCAATACATCCTAGTTCCCATCTCCCATAATGCAGCACTCTGTATCTGGGTTGCCAGCCACCCGCTACAAGCATTGCTTGAATTTTGGGGGTTTCAATGGTGGATCCTGGCAGCAGAGGAGGTAAGAGGTGGCATCTTATGGGGATTTTTTTAGGCTCATTTGTAAGCCTGGAAATTCACTGCCAGAGCTACTTTGGAGAAGTAGTGAGATTCATTTGTTTCTTGCACTCTATAGGGTCACATTTAGAAGGACTTTTTTATTGTCTATATTTAGCACAACAAGACTACCCACAGTCTATTAACATTCTTAAAAAATACTTACATTTGCCAGGCTGTTCATCTTCAGCATTGCTTTTCTGGGCATGTGCTTCTAAGTGTCCACCGGTTGCTAGGGACCATGATATTACTGGGCAGCTGTGAAAAACAAAACAATAGTCAGCGCTTCAGGTAAGGGGGCCCTTCAGACAGTCAAGTCCTAATGAGATTCAGAGTAGACTCTTCAGTCTTCTCAGCAATATCAACTGGGAGTCTCCACCACTGACGACCTCCACTATTACACTGAATGACCTTGCTGGCTTCTTCAATTCGGGGAAAACCAATACAAGAAAACAAGCAGAAGAAAGAGCACCAGCCTAATACATTACCGTAAGACTCGTCATTGAATAAATAAAATTAATTCCAATATACTCACAAAGGATATAAGGTCAAGTGCATGCAACAATTCCCATCACACCACCAGGCACATGTCCAGCAGAATAGAGCGCAGCGTATATGTTTCAAGGGCGATGCACTCTTCCTCAGAACCCATTTGGTGGACACATGTCTGGAGGTGCAATGGGAAATGTTACATGCACTTGACCTTATTGACCTTCTTTGTGAGTATATTGATTTAAATTGAGCACTGTAATTTCAAAGCCATTGTATCTAATTTTTAGGGACTCATTAATGACAGGAATAGTACCACTGGATTGGCGCAGGGCAAACGTGGTGCCTATATTTAAAAAGGGAAAAAAGCCTTTACCAAGTAACTATAGACCTGTTAGTTTAACTTCTATAGTTTGGAACATACTGGAGCGTTTAATAAAAGACCACATAGATGAGTTCTTGCTGGAAAAAAACATTTTAAGCAACAGACAGCATGGATTCATGAAAGACAGAAGTTGTCAGACAAACCTGATTTCTTTTTATGAAAAGGTAAGTAAAACCTTGGACAGAGGCGTGGCTGTGGACGTGGTATACTTGGATTTTGCAAAAGCGTTCGATACAGTTCCCCACACACGGCTCATGTGTAAGGTAAAGTCTACAGGCTTGGAAATATCAGTTTGTAAATGGATAGAAAACTGGCTAAATGACAGAATTCAGAGTAGTGGTTAATGATTCTTACTCTGAATGGTCTAAGGTTATCAGTGGTGTACCCCAAGGTTCAGTGTTGGGACCCTTACTTATTAATAACTTTATAAATGATATTGGGTCTGGGATCAAAAGTAAAATTCCTGTCTTTACAGATGACACCAAGCTATGCAGTGTAATAACGTCCTTACAGGAGGTCTCCAACTTACAAGCCGACCTCAATGCTCTGTCTAATTGTGCGACTAGGTGGCAGATGAGGTTTAATGTTGCTAAATGTAAAGTTATGCACTTGGGGGCTAAGAATATGCATGCATCATACATACTAGGGGGAGTACAACTGGGGGGATCCGTAGTGGAGAAGGATCTGGGGGTTTTGGTAGATCATAAGCTCAATAATAGCATGCAATGCCAAGCTGCGGTTTCCAAAGCGAGCAAAGTCCTTTCTTGTATTGAGAGGTATGGACTCCAGAGAGAGAGATATCATTTTGCCCCGGTTCAAGTCATTAGTAAGACCTCATCTGGAATATGCAGTTCAGTTTTGGGCACCAGTTCTCAAAAAGGATATCGGGGAACTGGAGAAAGTGCAGAGAAGGGCAACCAAATTGATAAGAGGCATGGAGGAACTCAGCTATGAGGAAAGATTATAGAAACTGAATTTATTCACTCTTGAGAAGAGGAGAATAAGGGGGGATATGATCGACGTTCAAATATATAAGGGGTCCATATAGTGAACTTGGTGTTGAGTTATTCACTTTACGGTCAACACAGAGGACACAGGGGCACTCTTTAGGTCTAGAGGAAAAGAGATTTCATCTCCAAATACGGAAAAGTTTCTTCACAGAAAGAGCTGTAAAAATGTAGAATAGACTCCCTCCAGAGGTGGTTCTGGCCAGCTCAGTAGATTGCTTTAAGAAAGGCCTGGATTGTTTCCTAAATGTTCATAATATAACTGGGTACTAACATTTAGGCCCCTTTCACACGGGCGGTCCGTTCAGGTCCGCTTGTCAGTTTTTTAGGCGGACCTGAACGGACACTCCATAGACCTCTATGGAGAGTCGGATGTCAGCGGTGACATGTCCGCTGACATCCGGCCCGCTCCGATCCGAAAAAGTGTGACGGAGGAAAACCCTATTTTTCCATCCATCTGCGGATCGGATCGGGTGACGACGGACTCTACGGTCCGTCGTCATCCGATCCCCCATAGGGGAGAGTGGCGCTCTGACAGGTCCATCCCTGCACAGAGCGCAGAGACAGACCTGTCATCTTCCTACTCAGCGGACGATCGACGGAGCGATCCCCCGCTGTGCAGAGCGGGCTCCGTACACGGACACGTCCATGTGAAAGAGCCCTTATATGTAAAGTTGATCCAGGGAAAATCTGATTGCCTCTCGGGGGATCAGGAAGGAATTTTTTTCCCCTGCTGTAGCAAATTGGAGCATGCTCTGATGGGATTTTTTGCCTTCCTCTGGATCAACTGTGGGTATAGAATTGGGTATATGGGATTGTACGAATTTTTTTTTTTTTTTTTATGGTTGAACTGGATGGTCTTTTTTCAACCTGACTAACTATGTAACTATATATTGGAATTAATTTTATTTACTCAATAGAGAGTTGTGCGGTAATGCACTAGGCCGGTGCACCTTCTGCTTATGCTTGTTTTCCAGTGTTGGGCAGCTGTGAACTTTAATTAATGTCCAAGAGTCATTCTGTGCAGTTCCTGATCATATAATTACTCACCTAGCAAGCTAAAGGAATCTGTGTAAATAAAACTTGTGTCTGTGTCTAGCCTTTTACCTGAAGACCAAAAATTTCAAATCAATTTTTTGGTATAATGAAACAATTCTAAGTTGTTGAACTTTTTCTTTAAACTATGCCATGTACTATGGTACTAGGATGCTTCAGCATTATTTTTTTTAACATATTCTGCTCGTAATTTTAAATATAACTAAAATGCAAAAATGTAGCATAAAATGGTACAAAGAGCTGGATTTCTGCCTTAGCAGCATAAACTATAGCCTAAGGCTTTAAGACTGCCTGGGGGAAAAAGGATAGTGTCCCAGTTCATACATTATGCTGCTCATCATTTGTAATACCTTCTCATTTATAATAGAGTTCTAGGCTGCCCTTACAGTACCTTATATATTTTTTTTTTTAAATAACAGTTTTTATTTGTCATCTCAGCAGAGAATAGTACAAGAACAGAACAAAGTAAGCTTCAAGTAATACAAAAAAATGAGTACAGCAAGTTCAAGCAGTGTAGTAGCAATAGGCATGATCTCCGTGCTAGATCATACCCTGAACTGTTGAGTAACATGTGGAGTTTGTCACAGCTGAGGTGTAAGCTTATAGAGTAAAAGAGAGAGTGAAAAAAGAGGAAAAAAAAGGGTAGGGGGAAGAGGGTACTTGGGGATAAGAGGAAATAAAGGAATGGTAGGGAAATAGCACATTAGCTCATCCATTAAAAGGGGTCCTCCCGAAGATGCCACAGCTCCCAGACCTTATGTGTTTCCAGCCTATCCTATATTATAGCAGTCCCTTTTTCCATTAGCTCCACGTCTTTTATTCTGGCGTACATAGCATCTTAGGAAGGTGGGGAGCTCCACTTCCAGTGTAGGGCAACCAGACAGCGTGCAGCAGTAAGGATGTGTCTGAGTAGCTTCTTGTGCGGTTTGGGAGTTCGTAGCGGTGATACACCCAGCAGGAAAAAAGTTGGCGTCAAAGGGACCAGAACTTCAAATAGGCGGGACAACAAGTGCTGCGTTGAATGCCAGAAGGGCACTATCAGGGGGCAACTCCAGTTAATATGGTAGAGAGTACCTCAATCCCTTTGACACCCCCAGCATCCGTAAGAGTTAGACGGATAGATGGCGTGGAGCACATCTGGAGTCATGTACCAAAAGTAAAGGATTTTATAGGCACTTTCCTTGTAAAGCGTCCAAAAGGAGCTCTAGGTCCAGATCGTCTGCCACGTCATCTCAGGGATTTCTTCACCTAGTAGCTTTTCCCAGCGGAGCATATAGGCATGTTTACCCTGATTTAGCATAGAATAGGCATTGAGTAACTGATATATGTCGGAGATCAGGCCCCGTCATGCGGATCCTTCCAAGATTATACGCTCGAAAGGGGACGGCGCTGAAAATTGTAAATTTGGAGCAATGGTTTGGGCATAGTGGTGTATTTGCAAGTATCCATAGAACACCTGGCCAGGTAACTCATGTTTGTTCTGAAGTTCAGCAAATGTTAGTAGCTTACGAGTTCTAGGGTCCACCAAGTGTCCAAAGTGGAATAAGTTCTGTGTCGCCCAAGGTGAGGACATCTGGTGGATGAGACCAGCAGGCAGTCTGGGGTTATAGATAAAGGAGGTTAGAAGTGATTTTGCAGAGCAGAGCCCATGGTTGCGGGATAGTTTTCACCAGAGCGATCTGAGTTAAGACATGGATGCCAGGAGCCTACCCGGGTCCACCTCCGCATTCATGTTCCAGAGCAAGCTGTACAGGTGTATGGGTGCCAGCCATAATTTTTCAATCTCCGTCCACTTATTATAAGATCATTGGGGGAACCAGGAGGTTATAGTGTGCAGTTGGGTGCTTGGCAATACTTTATCAGGTTAGGAATGCTAGTCCCCCATCGGATCTGGACGCCATTAATACTGAATGGGGAAACCTATGTCTCTTATAGCTCCAAATGAAGCGTATCAGATCTGCTTGGAGAGTTCTTAAGTGCGCATAGGGGACAGGGATGGGCAGTGTTTGGAATAAGTATAGGAGTTTAGGGAGAATGGTCATCTTGACCGAGGCCACACACCCCAATAGGGATGTGGTGGGACTTCCATTTTTGCAATAGTTCCCGTATAGAGCGAAAAAAAGGGGGGAAGTTTGCTTGGTATAGGGTGGTGAACGTGGATGTAAGGTGAACCCCTAGGTATTTCATGGCCAAAGTCTTCCAGTTATAGGGGAAACTCATTTGCAGGTGGTGGACTTCTCCAGCGGGGATATTGATTGGGAGGGCCTTCGATTTGGACGCATTCATTTTGTACCCCGAGAGGGACCTATATGTGTTCAGCTCAGCGTGCAGATTAGGTAAGGAAATCCTGGGCTGGGTCATGGTAATTATGATGTCGTCCGCATACAGTGACAGCTCCTTTACCCTGACCGGTATGCCCCAAATGCCTGGATTTCTGCAAATAGATGCTGCCAGGGGTTCAATACATAGCGCAAACAGTAGGGGTGAGAGCGAGCACCCTTGACGGGTGCCATTAGTGATTGGGAAGGAGGAGGATAGCGCAAAGGGGGTCTTCACTTGGGATGTATGATTAGTATAAATATGTGAGATGGCTTGTATGAATGGTCCCCGAAATCCCATATAGCGCAATGTGGCAAACAGGAAGGGCCAACCAAGCCGGTCAAAAGCCTTTTCCACGTCCAAGCTTAGTATTAGGGACCCCATACTCTCCCTGTTTGCCACGTAGATTAGGTCTATGACCCTCCTTGTGTTGGCACGGCCTGGCGGAGAGGGACAAAGCGCACCTGATCCTTGTGAATTAGGGAGGGAAGGACCGCACTCAAGCGAGTCCAGAGCGGCTTAGTAAAGATTTTCAGGTTGGAGTTAAGGAGCGCTATGTGCCTGTAGCTAGCACAGAGAGAGGGGTCCTTATCTGGCTTTGGGATTAACATGAGGAAGGATCTCTGCATATCTGAGGGTATGGGGATCTGCTGAAGGAAATCGTTAAAAAGCTTACACATATGTGGTAACAAGAGGTGGAGAAAGGATTTGTAGTATTCGTAAGGGAGGCCATCTGGACCAGGGGATTTGCGTGTAGGTAGATTTTTTATGGTCGACTCAAGTTCCTCCTCAGTGATAGGTGCATTAAGCGGAAGAAGGTCCAAAGGTTGTAGTTGGGGGATTCCACTTCGTTGCAGGTATTGATCTATGCGATCAGCGAGATCGGGGTGGGGGGGGCTTATGAGGAATCCCGGGGTTATTATACAATGCTGAGTAGAACTCCTCAAAGGAATGGGCAATGTCTCGAGGGTGGGATATTATACAGCCCGATCTATTTTTAATTTGGTGTGGGGTAGTCATGTGACTACAGTCAGACAGTTTTCTAGCTAATAGGGAGTGGGCTTTATTACCCTTGTCGTAGTATAATTGTTTCAGTCTAGTCAGTGCTTTTTTCACTTGTCCTAGTACTAGGTCTTTGAGTGTCGTTCGGAGACGGGTGATTTTTTTTAAGTAAGGGTAGGGATCGAGATATCTGTAGCCGAGTTTCGGGGGCCCTAAGTTCCCTTTCAGTTTGTAACTTGGTGGCCCTAGTGTCTTTTTTCATGGCAGAGGTGAGTGCAATGCAGCGGCCCCAGAGGACTGCCTTATGGGCTTTCCAGAAGGTGGAGAGAGATATCTCCGGACAGCCGCACATCGGGAAAGTAAAATTCAAAATGGTTTATTTAAAAGCAAAAAAATTTTTTTCTGTTTTTTGCTGTCTTTTTTCTTTTTTGCTTTTTTTGCTTTTTTTTTGCTTTTTTTTGCAGATGCAGCGCTCACTTGTCACCAGATGCAGCTTGTCACTTTTTATCAGATGCAGCGCTGACTTGTCACCAGATGCAGTGCTCACTTCAGTGTTGTCACATGAAAAGATATAATAAAATATTTACAAAAATGTGAGGGGTGTACTCACTTTTGTGAGATACTGTATATAACATACAAAAACAGAAACCAGGTGATCGATCGTGGACATCCACCGTTTGTCCTATATCTAAACATGTAATATAGCATACATCTTAAATTACCTTGATGGTGCACCGCAAAGTATGAGGTAAAGAAAACACTGCCCTGCCCCACGCTGAGGAAGTTCCGCCTGGACGTAACGCGTACGAGGGTCAGGGAGCACGAGTGATGTCCCCGCGGCCATCTTGGATTTACTTTACACACAGCGCCAGGACTCAGGACTGAGTGCTGGAGAATGCTGGATACCACTTGGACCTGGTTGTTTCCTTTGACGTTTGAGATGAGATCCTGACGGTGGAGACCAGAGTTTTAAGTAGCTACATATTGCTTTGTGACCTATTGTAGGTCGAAGCAGGGAGGTGAGAGGCCATCCTTACTTTCGGTGAAGGGATCACCACCACAGTGATTTGTTACTGGATTTTGTCACCATTTCCACTTGAAGCTGCTGTAGTTTTGCACATGCACTTTATACTGGAACTTTCATTGACTGTATTCTGGGACTGAAAAAAAGGAATAAGGAAAAAAACCGCCACAATCCAAATTCCAACCACTGCGCCTCAGATCTCAGACAAGGAGAAAAAGAGCAAAAACTAAAGCAGCCACTTACGAAGAAATATATGAAAAAAAGAACAAGCGGTGGTCCTATTGGACTGAAGCTTGAACAGTAGCGCTCAACTAATATTACCTTACACTAATCAAAATATATAATCAAACATAGTGCAATCAAAGAATAAAATAAATTAAATAAAATAAACTATGATATGTGCACACACCCACGTGATAAGTGAATTATACAAAATGAATATATAATGTAAATTTCATTCAGGGAGATATATATTTTGCAATAACATCCCCAAAAAAGTGATAAATTGTGCCACACTGTTAAACTAATGTTCCAGCAAAAAGTAATCAAAACAGAAAAAATTATTGATCAAAAAGAAAAGTTCCTCTGATGAAACCGTGAATCTTCTCAAAATAATAATTATATAATCTTCTTGTCTTCCACCACACCGTTGTGCTCAATGTGCCACTCCCATAGGAAACTCACTCACCACAATATATTGCCCGCACTTTCGCGCCAGGCAAATCAGCTTAAATGATCTCAAACAGCCAATCGGTGGTCCTCCTGTCTTATCCACTAGGTGTTTATAATGTTGTCCCACATGTAAGAATGAAAAAGTGCTCCAATAGTGTGATACAGTAAAATAATTTATTGCACGCTAAAATCAAAGCTTCAACCAATTCACTCACATTTGAACAGATTAAAATCAGCAAAAAATGAATTCCAATCCACCACAGCAGATATCACTCCAGTAAATTCAACTCTGCAACTCCACTTCTAAGCAAAGATATAAACACTGGCCACGGCGGACCCGAGGTGTGTGCGACAATATAGTCTAGATCTCACCGTCTCCCATCCGCCAATGTCCATAAACGAGTGATAATAGCACCGTATCTCTGTTTGCAAAAAAGCTCTTGTTCACTGCAGATGAACGCCGCTTAGCCACGCCCCCGACATGTTTCGTCACATAGGGACTTATTCATGGGGTTGGCTAAGCGGTGTGTCACTCATGAATATATACCCGCCCCTCCCTTCCCATTGGTGGAGTGTTTACCCTATTTAATATTACACAGGTGTGCCTGGCGTGCTGGTGCACGTACTCATGATCCCCTGTGCGGCTTCGCGCACCCACCCTATCATTACTGAGCATGCGCACACCTCGCGTCATTCAGAAAACAGTTTAAGTCAAGCTCAATATTAAGCCCTCTAGGGGCAAGACACTTAAACAGAAATATCCAACGGGTTTCCCGTTGTGACAGGTCCCTTACCCGATTGGATCCTCTCCACGAGGGATGTATAGTGTCAATACCTACAAACTGGAGCAGGCTTGCATCCTGATGATGCTTTAATTTAAAGTGTAACGACACACGTGAGGATATCCCACACACCCAGAAACATTTTTTGGGGCAGGTGTTGGATTTTTGTGTTTCGCACAACTATTTTTTGGTTTGGGGGTAATTTTTTCTCCCAGCAGGTTGGCGTGGCAATGGGAGCAAAATATGCTCCCAGCCTCGCCAACCTGTTTATGGCAGAGTGGGAGGACAGGCGGATGCAAGCCTGCTCCAGTTTGTAGGTATTGACACTATACATCCCTCGTGGAGAGGATCCAATCGGGTAAGGGACCTGTCACAACGGGAAACCCGTTGGATATTTCTGTTTAAGTGTCTTGCCCCTAGAGGGCTTAATATTGAGCTTGACTTAAACTGTTTTCTGAATGACGCGAGGTGTGCGCATGCTCAGTATCTCTACCAATGAGATTGGCGCATAGCACGTACTATGCGCATGCGCACGAGGCATTGCAAGATACAGCGACGGCTGTTATCTGTGTGAGGGAGGTGGGCCACCAGCTGTGGGTGCGCAAAGCCACACAGGGGATCATGAGTACGTGCACCAGCACGCCAAGCACACCTGTGTAATATTAAATAAGGTAAACACTCCACCAATGGGAAGGGAGGGGCGGGTATATATTCATGAGTGACACACCGCTTAGCCAACCCCATGAATAAGTCCCTATGTGACGAAACATGTCGGGGGCGTGGCTAAGCGGCGTTCATCTGCAGTGAACAAGAGCTTTTTTGCAAACAGAGATACGGTGCTATTATTACTCGTTTATGGACATTGGCGGATGGGAGACGGTGAGATCTAGACTATATTGTCGCACACACCTCGGGTCCGCCGTGGCCACTGTTTATATCTTTGCTTAGAAGTGGAGTTGCAGAGTTGAATTTACTGGAGTGATATCTGCTGTGGTGGATTGGAATTCATTTTTTGCTGATTTTAATCTGTTCAAATGTGAGTGAATTGGTTGAAGCTTTGATTTTAGCGTGCAATAAATTATTTTACTGTATCACACTATTGGAGCACTTCATTCTTACATGTGGGACAACATTATAAACACTGAGTGGATAAGACAGGAGGACCACCGATTGGCTGTTTGAGATCATTTAAGCTGATTTGCCTGGCGCGAAAGTGCGGGCAATATATTGTGGTGAGTAAGTTTCCTATGGGAGTGGCACATTGAGCACAACGGTGTGGTGGAAGACAAGAAGATTATATAATTATTATTTTGAGAAGATTCACAGTTTCGTAAGAGGAACTTTTCTTTTTGATCAATAATTTTTTCTGTTTTGATTATTTTTTGCTGGAACATTAGTTTAACAGTGTGGCACAATTTATCACTTTTTTGGGTATATTATTGCAAAATATATATCTCCCTGAATGAAAATTATATATTGGTTTTCTTTTCATTTTGTATAATTCACTTATCACGTGGGTGTGTGCACATATCATAGTTTATTTTATTTCATTTATTTTATTCTTTGATTGCACTATGTATTCTGGGACTATTTAAAATCACATTGATTTATTCATTTTACCATTATTATTTTTTGCGCTGCACTATCTTATTATATTGTAAAGAAAACATAACATAAAAAGAATAAGAAACAAATTAAAAAGTATCACATAACCTGGCCTGGAATAGGCACCAGAGATCATCAATAGCTCAAGTAACAATGTTGGTCAGAGGCCGACACAGCAGGAAAAGAGGGCCCTATTGACCATAGTAACAGTCAGTACTATAATCCGCAGTCCATATAATAGGAGCACCACACGGGGGGTTTGCCCTGGTGTCCAAAATACAAACACTCCGCTGCCTCCATAATCTCATTTACCTTCCTATTCCATTCCTCACAGCCAGGATGGGGGCATGTTTTAGATGCTGGTGCGGTGCAGCACCCAATAGTTCTTGTGTCCTAGATTCTGTGCTGGACTGGGACAAACATTTGGCCCTGGACTTCATCCAGACCCGGCCCACTTTAATTTTGAAAACATGCACAAAAACAGTATCCTGTCCATTTGTGCGAGAGTGTTGTCATCATGGCCCGGCTATCCACACAAAAGAAGCACGCAAACCTGGAAGGAAGACGGGGTGAAGGGGGAAGCCCCTGGCAGCAGTGACAGCACGCTGCTGGAGGGCTTCGCTTCAAAGGTAAGCTTGTCATGTGACAATAAAATCGTGCCCACACTGCAAGGGCTTGTTTAGGTCCAGGCAGCATGAAAAAGGAAGATTTGCTTACTTGATCCTCCATCCTCCTAGACCAGTCCTCGGAGAGTCTTCTCCCCCATGCTCCAGCGGTCTTAGGTCTGCTGAGGTCATCGAGACTGATGCAGAAACCATAGCCCTACACTGGACGCAATGAGAAGTCTTCCTCACATGATGTGTTCTCCTTCTCCATACTCCAGCAGTCTAAGGTCCTCTGATATCATCAAGAACAGAGCAGCCCTTTAACAGCCTCCATAGCCCTACAATGGAGGGAAGATGCCTTGATGACATCAGAAGACCTTAGACTGCTGGAGCATGGGGGAAAAGACTCTCTGAAAACCGGTCTAGCAGGATGGAGGATCAAGTAAGCAAATCTTTTTTCACAAGTGGGATCACACTACCCAGAGTTTCTTTCTTGTACTAAGACACTTTACTCTTACTGCTTTGATTGCATATTTTGCATTTTTTTTTATCTGCACATTCGAAGAGACTAATTTGATAATTTTTTTGCACTCTTTTTGCACTTTAATACCATGGACATAGTTTTGATATAATGGTTTTAATTATAAGCATGGTTTATATATGAATTTTTTGCTGAAAATATTTGTATGCACTTATTTTTTGCACATTTCAATATTAATTTACACTTTTGATGAAATTTTGATGACAGTGGATATTACATATTTTTTTAATCATTATTTGCACCAAATGGATTTTTGATGTTTTTTTAGTTGGCGCCACATCCTTTGCTACAGTATATATGCAATGACTCTGCATTATGCAACCGGCCGATTACCTGGACAGTTACCTGCAGCACCGTCATCACCGGGCCTCCCTTGTCCACTCTGGGGACCTCTCTGCCTGTCGGCTGCTCGCAGGACGTCACACGGGCGGGTCATTTAAACTCACAGCGACCTTTGACGCGGAGGCCGTCAGAGATAGCCAAGTTTTGCCAGACGAAAGCCGAAGAGCTGTTGGAGAGGAGGGGGGCGGGAGAGGGGTGGTCGAGCGGTGATGGAAAAGGACGAGCGCGGTACATCGGTGCTCAAATTAATGGCTGCGCAAGTCACGCAGTCATTAATTTGACAGGCTGTCTGTCACTGAAACCAGCCCACTGAGCCACCGGCTCCTGGTAGTCCCGGTGGCCAGTACATGCCTGCGTGGTGGCTCTCTCTCTCAGTAGAACATTTTTTTTAAATACTGGGGCTCCTTTATTGCTTAGTAAATTTTAATACAAAGGTGAACGTACCCTTTAAGCCCTGTTGTGGGCTGACAAAACACAGTGTTGTTGTAAATTGGGTGTGATTTTATTTTGCTAAGCTACTCAACCACTCCATCTCCCTGATCTCTACAAAATAAAGGCTAATTATTCTGTAATCCAAGACCAGACATTTTTTTTTGCACTAAACAGACATACATAACAAAATGCCATTCATTGTTTATTAAAACAGGCCAAAAGGGAACAAATAAAAAAAGTTAATTGCTAAGGTTTACATACCCTTCCAATCCACAGATTAGTTTATCAGATCAGGGTGGGCCGGGAATATGACACCACATCCCATTAAAGTCAATAGTTAATAAAATACCCAAGAGGGTAGTATGGACTTTTTAGGCGCTCAATGATATAAACTAGTAATTAAAAACGTATTCCATTTTCATTATCAAATTAATTTATAAAAACATACATGAGACAAAAGTTTTTATAATAATTATTGCAATTTGCAATAATTATTTGTATTCCTTTTTTTTGTTTTATGCCCCGTACACATGGTCGGAAATTCCGACCACAAAATCTGTCTGATTTTTTCCGACGGATTTTGTCCGACACTGGTATTGCATACACACAGTCGGACAAAGTTGTCGGAAAATCCGATCAATCTGAACGTGGTGACTTTGTTGCGTACGACGGAACTACATAGAGGCTATTAGCCAATAGCTTTGGTCTCGTAATTTGATCTGAGCATGCGTGGCACTTTGTCCGTCGGAATTCTCTACACACGATCGGAAAAAGTCTGATTCGATTTTGTTGTCGGAAAATTTGAGAGCAGGATCTCAATTTTTTTCCGTCGGAAATTCCGATGGAAAAAGTCCGATGGAGCCCACACACGGTCGGATTTTCCGACAACATGGTCCAATCAGACATTTTCTGTCAGAATTTCCGACCGTGTGTACGGGGCATTAGTATGCAATTTTTATTAGCAAAATAATTTATGAAAATATAGACAACATTTTTTTAAATAATTATTGCAATTTGCACAATTGTGCAAATTGCAATATTATGTTAAAGACTTTTGTCTCATGTATGTTTTAAAAAAAATAATAATTTAGTATTAAAAATGGTATACTTTTTAAATGGCTAGTTGTTAGCCTTGAGCACCTAAACAATCCATGCTACCCTCTGGGGTGTCTTATTTACTATGCATTTTCATTCCACAGCGTGTTTCACCCATACTGAGGCTCATCAGCGCAGGATAAACTTTCTGATAAAGCAGATACATCCCTAGTGAAAAACAAAACTGTGTTGTTAAAGAGAAATGTATTTACCCAGAAGAGCAATACAACTCCTATACAGAAGCACAGGCTTCTGGGAAATTCCACTTCCATGTCAACCCTGTAAGTGAATCATTTACCTACTGGGTATTCATAGCAGGGAATAGACGAGTGCTGAGACAAAATTCTGAAAGAAAATCATTACTCATTGCGTACGAGTGGAAATTTCCAGACTGGCGTATTTATAAATAAACAAAATTGTCCAAAGTTTCCACGTAGCCTGCAACTCTCTTTTAATTAAATTTTATATTGTTTTTCATTGGACAAATTTTATAGTCTTTTAGCTGTAATCTACTATTCTATATGACAGTAGCTTATTCAGTTTTTGCTGCACTGAGGTTCTGCTATTCTGGGCAAACACCCACTGGCACGGTAATCAACACCTTAACGACTGATGTGTTTTTGCAAAGAAGAGAAGCAAAAATATGTTGATACCATTTTTGCTGTAGGCCTCTATGTGAGCTGCAAAAGAGGCCCTTGGCAGACATCTCTTAGACCTGGAAATTGTTCCTCAACAGCCGAATTTGTGCAATGAAGCAAAAGGCTAAGATCAAAATTACATATGATTGGGCTGCACCAAATCCCTTTGAGTTACATTTACAGTATTCCCTGACATTGTTCATTGTGAGGGCAAAGCATTGCTCGAACATGGGTGCTGGATGCTCTTCTTAGGATGTCTACTAAGACATCCTAAAATGTCTCTTTAGCTAAACTGTAAGGAAATGCCAATGAGTGGTGGTAGGCTTATCTGAGAAGTGTAGGCCGACGGTCAGTTCATGGTAGAGTAGAGCACCATGGAACAGGGTAGACCTGAGAGCTGGATCTGTGGAGCAAGATCCATGCTGGGGCACACTTGAGGAAAGGAGGTACTGGTAACTGGACTGGAATCACTATAAAATGGATGAAACTGGGGAGATGGATCAGGACTCACTGAAGTAGTAAGTAGTACTAGAGCAGGTGACATGGGTTCTCCTAGGGCACAAAGTTCAAGATCCAGCTGTTGTTTACCAGGGACCCCCCTCAGAGGGATTTGGTCTTTAAGGCATGCTGGTCCAAGTTTGCGACCCCCAGGTGCACCCAGGAACAGTCCAGAGGTCGATAACTAATTATCACTTCAAACTTGGAAATGGTTGCCACCATCCCTTCTATACAATTTCTATACAAAACCTCGTATGGGATTTTGTAGGCAACCAAAGACACAAAATGTTCATTAAGTTAAAAGAGTTTTAAATTTTTATTTCCATTGCATGTCATAAAAAACTCCCGACAATTTGGGAGTGCTAGAACACAATTGATTATAATATTAAATTCATGAAAAGCAAAAAGGGTTCACATCACATGATTACACTTCACTTCACTATGCTGTCATAGAGGAGAGCCCCCATAGTAAACTCCAAACCGAAATAATCCCAGAGGTCAGAGGTGGTTGAGGAAGCATGTGGGTGGGGCTTGAGGCAGCCTAGCAGGAACACTCAGGCCCTCGCTAATGCCTAGACATTAGGCAGGTGTTTGCAGTCATGTGAATTCAACATTAAGGCACAACTCCAGACTTAGAAGTGGGCAACAACTCTCACAGTTAACTCTTTGTAATCCATGGGGCCAGGTCACAATTGCGACCCCTGCGACCCATGTACGTACACCCCTGAATAATGGGAAATCCAAAATGTTGTCACCAAAACAGGAGGTGAGAATAACCTTGCCAGTGAGGGCACATGTTCTGGCAACAACTGTCCAAGAGGGAAATTCCCCTTTGTAGAGATTTCCTTTTATCTCCAACTCAGTGATTAAAAGAAATACTCAACAGGACACAAGAAGCAAAAAATTAACTGATGTAGGTTAAAACACATTCTATTCTATCAATAACAAAAAATGTTTTAGCTATACATTAACTTTAATTACTATTCCACAAGCAAACATCTCATAGGCATATATATACCTCAGCACAATCATAAAAAAAAAAAAAGTATTTTATTACATATGCCTTTTCCACACAGAATATAGATAGAGGCAACACTGTCTGAGCCAACCTTAAAGCTTAAATTTAGTAAAAAAAAGTAAATTTCAGCATAAGGGACATTACTTGCAATCGATGTGATTTGTCCCTTGTGCGATTGGCTGGTGTTTTAGTTGAAATCTTCCTCCTCCTATCCTCCCCACCCTCTCTGCCATAATCTTCTGGTGAGTTTGACCCAAACCCGAGATGTTCACTGTCCGTCAAACGGGTAAACTAAATGGTCAGATTTGGCCAGTTCACCTACCTTCCAGTACACTAGACCGCTTCAGACAGACATTATTCATTTAGTGGCAGTACTACTATTGTAGTACAAGCCAATGCGCATCCTGGGTGACATCATTGACCAAATATGGTCATTACCATATTTGATCAGAGACGTTACCTGGCTAGTTTGTTGACATTTTGCTGCCAGCCCAGGAGTTGGCCTTTGCAGCAGGAGTCTGGCAGGAGAGGATCATTGGCACGAGTCATCACATTTATGTTGGCTGGTGATCGAGTGTCATTCATCTTAAATGACAATGAATCTACATCACTGGGCAACGTGACTGACATTGGATTTATATTTGGGTTTTTTAAATACTTTTTATTTTTATGATATTTGTATTTATTTACTTTTTATTTTTGTGAATAAGTTACAAACTAGTATATCTGGGGGCCAATTATCTTAAAGGTAACTTTAAGTTCCTCGCTGTGCGATAATAGCATTAATGCTAAAAGATTGCTATTACAATAACATCAACACTATACAGTATATACAAGAAGAAAAAACAAATATAAATTATGGTGCAACATAAATTTGTAAATCAAGCAAGCTCACAGTGAAAACCAAGCAAGTTCACAGTGAAAAAAATTCTTCCATTGAATATATACTAACTAGACTGTATATAAACAATTATTTTACAATTAATTCATATATATGAGTTATGACTTGAGTATGATGTTATAACTATTATTTCCCCATTCACTCTATTCTAACATTCACACACAGCAAACAAAACAAAAAAAAAAGGGGGGGGAGAGGGCACTGTAATGCCTCGTACACACGTAGGGACTTTTGCCGGCGGACCTAGTCCAGCGGACAATCCCGCGGGACTTTCCGGCTAGGTCCGCTGGACTTTCCGAGGGTGTGGACTTGCCCACACACGCACGGACTTCTCCAGCGGATAATCCGCCGGCCAAAAGTCCGCGGGACTTTTGAAAATGAACGGACTTGCCCACACACGGAGCAGTCCGTTCATTTCGAACGTAACTTCAGGTTACGTAGCTAGCGTAGGCAGTAAATGCCGCCGCGCTAGCTCCGCAAGCTGGCATGGATTTAAAGGGAATCCCCACGCCGAAAAAACGGCGTGGGGGTTCCCCCCAAATCCATGTCAGACCCTCATCCGAGCACGCAGCCTGGCGGGCCAGGAAAGGGGTGGGGACGAACGAGCGCCCCCCCCCCTCCTGAGCCGTACCAGGCCGCGTGCCCTCAACATGGGGGGTGCCCTGGGGAAAGGGGGGCCGTGCGGCCCCCCCACCCCAAAGCACCTTGTCCCCATGTTGATGAGGACAAGGGCCTCTTCCCGACAACCCTGGCCGTTGGTTGTCGGGGTCTGCGGGCGGGGGCTTATCGGAATCTGGGAGCCCCCTTTAATAAGGGGGCCCCCAGATACCGGCCCCCCCACCCTATGTGAATGAGTATGGGGTACGATGTACCCCTACCCATTCACCTAAGGTGTAAAATGTAAAGTACAAAAACACACACACTTTTGAAAAAATATTTTATTGCACTGCTCCGGGGTCTTCTTCCGTCTTGGGGGTCTTCTCGCCGGACTCCTCCGCTCTCTTCTGCTCTTTTACCTAGCTCTTTCACGAGGGGAGGAGTCCGGCTACCTTCTTCGTCGTCGCCGCCGTCGTCTGGGGGTCTCGATCCGCCTTCGGGGGTCTTCCGGGGGTCTCTTCTGTTCTTGCGGCGGTCGTCGTCTTCCGCGCCGCCGGCGCCGCCTTCTTCTTCTTGTCCTTCTTCTTGTCCTTCTTCTTGTTCTTCTTCTTCCGATGTTGACCCGACGCTCTCTCTGCCCGGAATGCCTGTGCCGCTCTGCGCTCGGACTTATATAGGGACATGGGGGACAGGGTCACATGCACATGTCACATGGTGACCCCGCCCCCTTGTGTTGTCACAGTCCCGGAGGATGCTGGGACTGTGACATCGCAAGGGGCGGGGGTCACCATGTGACATGAACATGTGACCCTGTCCCCCATGTCCCTATATAAGTCCGAGCGCAGATCGGCACAGGCATTCCGGGCAGAGACAGCGACGGGTCAACATCGGAAGAAGAAGAAGAACAAGAAGGACAAGAAGAAGAAGGCGCCGGCGGCGCGGAAGACGACGACCGCCGCAAGAACAGAAGAGACCCCCGGAAGACCCCTGAAGGCGGATCGAGACCCCCAGACGACGGCGGCGACGACGAAGAAGGTAGCCGGACTCCCCTCGCTCGGTAAAAGAGCTTGGTAAATGGCGGGGGAGTCCGGCGAGAAGACCCCAAGACGGAAGAAGACCCCCGGAGCAGTGCAATAAACTATTTTTTCAAAAGTGTGGGTGTTTTTTTTTACTTTACATTTTACACCTTAGGTGAATGGGTAGGGGTACATCGTACCCCATACTCATTCACATAGGGTGGGGGGCCGGTATCTGGGGGCCCCTTTATTAAAGGGGGCTCCCAGATTCCGATAAGCCCCCGCCCGCAGACCCCGACAACCAACGGCCAGGGTTGTCGGGAAGAGGCCCTTGTCCTCATCAACATGGGGACAAGGTGCTTTGGGGTGGGGGGGCCGCACGGCCCCCCTTTCCCCAGGGCACCCCCCATGTTGAGGGCACGCGGCCTGGTACGGCTCAGGAGGGGGGGGGGGCGCTCGGTCGTCCCCACCCCTTTCCTGGCCTGCCAGGCTGCGTGCTCGGATGAGGGTCTGACATGGATTTGGGGGGAACCCCCACGCCGTTTTTTCGGCGTGGGGAGTCCCTTTAAATCCATGCCAGGTCACGGAGCTAGCGCGGCGGCATTTACTGCCTACGCTAGCTACGTAACCTGAAGTCACGTGCTAAATGAACGGACTTGCCGATGAGCGGCAAGTCCGTTCATTTCAAAAGTCCCGCGGACTTGCCCACTAACGGCGGGATTATCCGCTGGACTGCCAAGTCCAGCGGATAATTTGAAAACAAAACTTCAAACTTTAGTCCGCCGTACTTTGGCGCCAAAAAGTCCGCCGGCGCCCACACACGAGGGGATTATCCGCTGGACTTCAGTCCAGAGGATAATCCCGCGGGATTGTCCCTTCGTGTGTACGCGGCATAAGATTACTCTACAGATAATTTAATAAAATTGCAGAGGTTCTAAACTCTTCCCATGTTTGCCAATTTTTAAGGTTTGTTCCTTAAGACCTAATTCTGCCGCTATCATCAACTCTAGTGACTGCATCTCGCTCATCTCACACACCCATTCCTCAATTGAGGTATCTATCGTTTTCTTCCATTTTTGAGCTACTAAAGGTTCGTGCTGCTGTTAACATAAATCTCAGGATATCTTTTCTTATAACCTTCATAGATCCGGGTATTAATGACAAAACTGAAACTAATATATCTGGCTGTATATTCACTCCTGTAATGGCATGATACACATCATAGATTCTTGACCAAAATGTCTGAAACCCTGGACAATAGTACCATATATGTGACATTGTACCTTTTGCATTCAAGCATCTCCAACATACCTCTTCATTTTCTGGATTCTGTCCTATCGGACAATGTTGTCGGAAAATCCGACCGTGTGTAGGCACCATCGGACAGTGTACGTCGGATTGTCCGACGAACAAAGTCCTATCTCCTGCTGGATAGATTTTTCGACAACAAAGTCTGATCACACCAAATCCGATCGTGTGTATCGAATTCCGACGGACAAAGTGCTACGCATGCTCAGATCACATTACAAGACCAAAGCTATTGGCTACTAGCCTCTACGTAGTCCCGTCGTAGGCAACAAACGTCACCACGTTTAGAATGATCGGATTTTCCGACAACTTTGTCCGACCGTGTGTATGAAACACCAACATCGGACAAAGTATGACGGACAGGATCCGACGGACCTGGTCCTCGGATAATCCGCGCGTGTGTATGGGGTTTAAGATTTTATAATTTCTTTCCTGATGTCTATTTGATATAGATAATTTATGAGTAAGTAGGATCACTTTTTCCCATTTTGATCTAGGGATAGTCATCTCGAGCTCTTCCTCCCACTTAATTAAATATTCCTGTTCCTTTTTTTTTTTTTGGAATTGAGTATTTATATAATGTAGATAATACATGTATTGGTCTTTGTTCTTGTAATTGTATTGTAATTGTTCAAATTCTGTTAATGATCTATCTAATAAAGATTTATTTATCAGATATTGGGTATAAGTTTGAAGTTCTTGATATTGCATCCATTTGGTCTTATTCTCCAAACCCAAGGATTCCAAAGGGGGGAGCCTATTCTCTATTAGGGTCTGGACCACCCTCACGTCATCACATCTACGCCATTTAAAAAAAGTCAAGGCTTCCATTGTTGGTGGAAACTCAGGATTGTAAAATAAAGGTGTCATTGGCGCAATATAAGTGGACCAAGTCTCCCTTTTCTCTTTTGGGGGGTCAGTGTTCTCTAATTATCCAGGGTAATGATTTCAATTTCATGGCAGTGGCATCTCCCTCCAATTTCACCCATTGGTTATATTCTGCATTATGGAACCAGTCTACTATCCTGGACAAAAATACAGAATGAAGATATTTAGAAAAGTCTGGAATTGCCAAGCCTCCATCCTTTTTTGTCCTAATTAATATATCTCTTCTAATTCAAGCTGATTTATGCGCCCATATAAATTTCCCTACAGCCTTTCGTAACTGATCCAGCAAATTTGTTGGAGAAGATATCGGAATTGTCTGAAATATGTATAATATTTTTGGCAATATGTCAATTTTTACAATATGAATTCTTCCCATCCAGGAAAAAAACATTCTATCATATTTTTGAAGTGTCTTAATTATATTTTGTATTATCTGGAAATAATTAGGCTCTTTATTTAAGTTTATTTATTATTTATTTAGATACCTAGAAATATATATACCTAAATATTTAATGGCTTCTTTCTGCCATTTAAAAGAAAATATATTTTTGAGAAGATCTATTGTACTATTTGATAATGTAATATTAAGGGCTTCTGATTTGTCATAATTGACCTTAAAGTTACTCAATATTCCAAAATGGTTAAATTCCTGGATGAGATTTGGTATTGTCACAACTGGGTTAGTTATATATAGTAGCAAATCATCTGCATAAATTGACATCTTCTGTTTCCTTAACTTTAATCCCTTGTATGTCTATGTTTTTATGAATTGCTACGCTCAAATGCCCAATTACCAATATATACAACAAGGGGGAAAGGGGACAGCCCTGTCGGCTTTCATTTGAGATAACCACCGGATCGGATAAATCTCCACTTGCACATATCCTAGCTGTGGGATTATGATATAAAACCATTATCTTCTCCATAAGCAAAGGACCAATTCCCCATTGTTTTAATGTCTCCTCAAGGAAACACCATCCCACCCTGTCAAATGCCTTTTCAGCATCTATCGCCAAAGGACAGGATGGGATGGCACGGTTCTGGGCATATTCTACCAATGTAAGTGTTAGGTACCTGAGTGGTGAGCCTGACTTCGCTGGGAGAGGGCCTCTCTTACGGCTCTGGTTCAGGGCCCACTGGGGTGGAGACAGTGGTCCCGTGAGCACAGCGGGGTAGGAGTGCCTGGAATGGATGCTGTGGCAGACGTAGCTGATCAGTAGCAATCTCCTGGATGCTGAAGCAGCAGAGACTGGCAGGCAGTGGAGCAGGGTCCGGATGTAGGGTGACCCCGAGATGGCGTCAGCAACTCTGGAAGTATGCAGCATGCAGGGAGCAGGCAGAGGGGTCGTCAGGCAGGCCGGGTCTGGATACACTTGGCAGGCAGGTAAGTGGGCACAGGCAATGGAGAGGTCAGACAGGCAGGAGGTCAGCGTTCAGGTATCAGTCCAAAGCAGAGTCAACAGGCCGGAATCAGGAATGGAGAAGGCAGCAGAGTCAAGTGGAAGCCGGATCAGGTAAACAGGAGTACACAAACAGAAGCAGGTTAAACAAGGGGCAAACTGCAGACGAACAGCACTTGACATGTGCAGCTGTCATTCTTTTAAAGGCCAACTGGCGCCAAACAGCGCTAACGCGTCACGTGTGCGCCCGCGACGCACGTGCCCGCGCTCGCTGCGTGCGCGCCTGAGGAGTATGCCGGCGCGTACCCTCGTTTCGACGCCCGGACGAATCAGCGGCGCGTGTGCGCATGCGCGTGCGCCGATTCGACCGTACATCGCAAGTGGAGCCCTGACAGTAAGAGTCTTCAATGTATTGTCTCTTGCCTCCCGACTAGGGATGAGCCGAACACCCCCGGGTTCGGTTCGCACCAGAACCTGCGAACAGACCGAAAGTTTGCACGAACGTTAGAACCCTATTAGTTACAATGGACGCGAAAGTTCGAAATCTAAAGTGCTAATTATAACGGCCAATATGCATGTTATTGTCATAAAAAAGGTTTGGGGACCCGGTTCCTGCCCCAGGGGACATGTATCATTGCAAAAAGAAGTTTTAAAAACTGACGTTTTTTCTGGAGCAGTCATTTTAATGATGCATTAAGTGAAAAAAAAAGTGAAATTCTCCTTTAAATATGGTACCTGGGGGGTGTCTAAAGTATGCCTGTGAAGTGGCATGTGTTTCCTGTGTCTAGAACTGTCCCTGCACAAAATGACATTTGTAAAGGAAAAAAAGAAGTCATTTAAAACTGCTTGCAGCTTTAATGTCATGTCGCAGATGGCTGGATTAGATGACAACAGGGCAGAAGGGCAGATACAGGTGCAGGTTGTATACTGTGCTAGACTCACACAGCACACACACTAACTCCTGCAGATGGCTGTATTGGTAGAGAACAGCACTTTCCACACACGCAAATGCCTGAGAGGAACACACTATCCCTGCCTATTTTTCCTCTATCCCTACACTTTCCCCACTGGCAAAGGCTGAGAAGAATACACTATCCCTGCCTATTTTTCCTCTATCCCTACACTTTCCCCACACAGAAATGATTCACATATAGTGTACAGTACACTGTCCCTGCCTAGCAATACTCTTTCCCTCAACGCCAAAACACACTACACAAGGCCACCGGCGCGGCGGCCTTATATAGTGTGGGGCGTGTACTAAACCCCTGAGCTATAATTGGCCACAGGCATCCTGCCTGTGACCAATTATTGCTCTCCTCGCTGCTGGCTCTATGATTGGTCAAGCATGCAGGGTCACAGTGCATGCTTGGCCAATCATCAGCCAGCAATGCACTGCGACTGGCGCAGTGCATTGTGGACCGTTCGCATCACATGAATTTGATGCGAACGGCCCTCAGAGTTCTGAACTCGACGAGCGGACGAACGGCTGATGTTCGATTCGAACAAGGATTCGAATTGAACACCGGGCCCATCCCTACTCCCGACTAAGGATGGGCCCGGTGCTCGATGCGAACCCACGTTCGCATCGAGCACCGGGCGTTCGCTCGCTCGGCGAGCCCAGAACTATTTTGGCCGCTCGCATCACGTTCGTGTGATGCGAGCGGCCCCGCAATGCATTGCGGCCGGCGCGGCCGACGCAGTGCATTGCTGGCTGATGATTGGCCAAGCATGCACTGTGACCCCGCATGCTTGGCCAATCACAGCCCCGGAAACTCGAAGAGCCATAATTGGCTACAGGCAGGACGCCTGTAGCCAATTACAGCTCAGGGCTGTAGTACACGCCCCCCCCCCTATAAAACGCCGCCACGCCGTCTGCGCCGGTCACATGCTGTTCCGGCGCAGATTGAGCAGGCTGTTCCTGTGACACTCTGCTGCATTTAGATAGATAGAGAGAGAGATTCACTTGCAGAGATTGAGTTAGATAGATTCAGTTACAAAGATTGATTGACAAAGAGGGGCTTGTAGTGTGCTCGTGGCAGGCAGGCAGAGCTCCTATATTTTGTTACCAGAAGCACCTATAGGACTTGTAGTGTGTTCGTGGCAGGCAGGCAGAGCTCCTATATTTTGTTACCAGAAGCACCTATAGGACTTGTAGTGTGTTAGTGGCAGGCAGGCAGAGCTCCTATATTTTGTTACCAGAAGCACCTATAGGACTTGTAGTGTGTTAGTGACAGGCAGGCAGAGCTCCTATATTTTGTTACCAGAAGCACCTATAGGACTTGTAGTGTGTTAGTGGCAGGCAGGCAGAGCTCCTATATTTTGTTACCAGAAGCACCTATAGGACTTGTAGTGTGTTAGTGACAGGCAGGCAGAGCTCCTATATTTTGTTACCAGAAGCACCTATAGGACTTGTAGTGTGTTAGTGACAGGCAGGCAGAGCTCCTATATTTTGTTACCAGAAGCACCTATAGGACTTGTAGTGTGTTAGTGGCAGGCAGGCAGAGCTCCTATATTTTGTTACCAGAAGCACCTATAGGACTTGTAGTGTGTTAGTGACAGGCAGGCAGAGCTCCTATATTTTGTTACCAGAAGCACCTATAGGACTTGTAGTGTGTTAGTGGCAGGCAGGCAGAGCTCCTATATTTTGTTACCAGAAGCACCTATAGGACTTGTAGTGTGTTCGTGGCAGGCAGGCAGAGCTCCTATATTTTGTTCCCAGAAGCACCTATAGGACTTGAAGTGTGTTAGTCCCATCACACACACAGAGCTATATTTTCTTCCCAGAAGCACCTATAGGACTTGAAGTGTGTTAGTCCCATTACACACACAGAGCTATATTTTGTTCCCAGAAGCACCTATAGGACTTGAAGTGTGTTAGTCCCATCACACACACAGAGCTATATTTTCTTCCCAGAAGCACCTATAGGACTTGAAGTGTGTTAGTCCCATTACACACAAAGAGCTATACTTTGTTCCAGAAGCACCTATAGGACTTGAAGTGTGTTAGTCCCATTACACACACAGAGCTATATTTTCTTCCCAGAAGCACCTATAGGACTTGTAGTGTGTTCGTGGCAGGCAGGCAGAGCTCCTATATTTTGTTCCCAGAAGCACTTATAGGACTTGAAGTGTGTTAGTCCCATTACACACACAGAGCTATATTTTGTCCCAGAAGCACCTATAGGACTTGAAGTGTGTTAGTCCCATCACACACACAGAGCTATATTTTCTTCCCAGAAGCACCTATAGGACTTGAAGTGTGTTAGTCCCATTACACACAAAGAGCTATACTTTGTTCCCAGAAGCACCTATAGGACTTGAAGTGTGTTAGTCCCATTACACACACAGAGCTATATTTTTCTTCCCAGAAGCACCTATAGGACTTGAAGTGTGTTAGTCCCATTACACACACAGAGCTATATTTTCTTCCCAGAAGCACCTATAGGACTTGAAGTGTGTTAGTCCCATTACACACACAGAGCTATATTTTCTTCCCAGAAGCACCTATAGGACTTGAAGTGTGTTAGTCCCATTACACACACAGAGCTATATTTTTTCCCAGAAGCACCTATAGGACTTGAAGTGTGTTAGTCCCATCACACACACAGAGCTATATTTTCTTCCCAGAAGCACCTATAGGACTTGAAGTGTGTTAGTCCCATTACACACAAAGAGCTATACTTTGTTCCCAGAAGCACCTATAGGACTTGAAGTGTGTTAGTCCCATTACACACACAGAGCTATATTTTCTTCCCAGAAGCACCTATAGGACTTGTAGTGTGTTCGTGGCAGGCAGGCAGAGCTCCTATATTTTGTTCCCAGAAGCACTTATAGGACTTGAAGTGTGTTAGTCCCATTACACACACAGAGCTATATTTTCTTCCAGAAGCACCTATAGGACTTGAAGTGTGTTAGTCCATCACACACACAGAGCTATATTTTCTTCCCAGAAGCACCTATAGGACTTGAAGTGTGTTAGTCCCATTACACACACAGAGCTATATTTTCTTCCCAGAAGCACCTATAGGACTTGAAGTGTGTTAGTCCCATTACACACACAGAGCTATATTTTCTTCCCAGAAGCACCTATAGGACTTGAAGTGTGTTAGTCCCATTACACACACAGAGCTATATTTTCTTCCCAGAAGCACCTATAGGACTTGAAGTGTGTTAGTCCCATAACACACACAGAGCTATATTTTCTTCCCAGAAGCACCTATAGGACTTGAAGTGTGTTAGTCCCATTACACACAAAGAGCTATAATTTGTTCCCAGAAGCACCTATAGGACTTGAAGTGTGTTAGTCCCATTACACACACAGAGCTATATTTTCTTCCCAGAAGCACCTATAGGACTTGTAGTGTGTTCGTGGCAGGCAGGCAGAGCTCCTATATTTTGTTCCCAGAAGCACTTATAGGACTTGAAGTGTGTTAGTCCCATTACACACACAGAGCTATATTTTCTTCCCAGAAGCACCTATAGGACTTGAAGTGTGTTAGTCCCATCACACACACAGAGCTATATTTTCTTCCCAGAAGCACCTATAGGACTTGAAGTGTGTTAGTCCCATTACACACACAGAGCTATATTTTCTTCCCAGAAGCACTATAGGACTTGAAGTGTGTTAGTCCCATTACACACACAGAGCTATATTTTCTTCCCAGAAGCACCTATAGGACTTGAAGTGTGTTAGTCCCATCACACACACAGAGCTATATTTTCTTCCCAGAAGCACCTATAGGACTTGAAGTGTGTTAGTCCCATTACACACAAAGAGCTATACTTTGTTCCCAGAAGCACCTATAGGACTTGAAGTGTGTTAGTCCCATTACACACACAGAGCTATATTTTCTTCCCAGAAGCACCTATAGGACTTGAAGTGTGTTAGTCCCATCACACACACAGAGCTATATTTTCTTCCCAGAAGCACCTATAGGACTTGAAGTGTGTTAGTCCCATTACACACACAGAGCTATATTTTCTTCCCAGAAGCACCTATAGGACTTGAAGTGTGTTAGTCCCATTACACACACAGAGCTATATTTTCTTCCCAGAAGCACCTATAGGACTTGAAGTGTGTTAGTCCATTACACACACAGAGCTATATTTTCTTCCCAGAAGCACCTATAGGACTTGAAGTGTGTTAGTCCCATTACACACACAGAGCTATATTTTCTTCCCAGAAGCACCTATAGGACTTGAAGTGTGTTAGTCCCATTACACACACAGAGCTATATTTTCTTCCCAGAAGCACCTATAGGACTTGAAGTGTGTTAGTCCCATTACACACACAGAGCTATATTTTCTTCCCAGAAGCACCTATAGGACTTGAAGTGTGTTAGTCCCATCACACACACAGAGCTATATTTTCTTCCCAGAAGCACCTATAGGACTTGAAGTGTGTTAGTCCCATTACACACACAGAGCTATATTTTCTTCCCAGAAGCACCTATAGGACTTGAAGTGTGTTAGTCCCATTACACACACAGAGCTATATTTTCTTCCCAGAAGCACCTATAGGACTTGAAGTGTGTTAGTCCCATTACACACAAAGAGCTATACTTTGTTCCCAGAAGCACCTATAGGACTTGAAGTGTGTTAGTCCCATTACACACACAGAGCTATATTTTCTTCCCAGAAGCACCTATAGGACTTGTAGTGTGTTCGTGGCAGGCAGGCAGAGCTCCTATATTTTGTTCCCAGAAGCACTTATAGGACTTGAAGTGTGTTAGTCCCATTACACACACAGAGCTATATTTTCTTCCCAGAAGCACCTATAGGACTTGTAGTGTGTTAGTGGCAGGCAGGCAGAGCTCCTATATTTTGTTACCCAGAAGCACCTATAGGACTTGTAGTGTGTTCGTGGCAGGCAGGCAGAGCTCCTATATTTTGTTCCCAGAGGCACCTATAGGACTTGAAGTGTGTTAGTCCCATTACACACACAGAGCTATATTTTCTTCCCAGAAGCACCTATAGGACTTGAAGTGTGTTAGTCCCATTACACACACAGAGCAATATTTTTCTTCCCAGAAGCACCTATAGGACTTGAAGTGTGTTAGTCCCATCACACAGAGCTCCTCTATTTTCTTTGCATAAGCACCCACTGGACTTCTAGTGTGTGATAGTGGCATCACACAGAGCTCCTATATATTCTTCTCAGCAGCACCCACAGGACTTCTAGTGTGTTAGTGGCATCACACAGAGCTCCTCTATTTTCTTTGCAGAAGCACCCATAGGACTTCTAGTGTGTTAGTGGCATCACACAGAGCTCCTCTATATTCTTCTCAGAAGCACCCACAGGACTTCTAGTGTGTTAGTGGCATCACACAGAGCTCCTCTATTTTCTTTGCAGAAGCACCCACAGGACTTCTAGTGTGTTAGTGGCATCACACAGAGCTCCTCTATTTTCTTTGCAGAAGCACCCACAGGACTTCTAGTGTGTTAGTGGCATCACACAGAGCTCCTCTATTTTCTTTGCAGAAGCACCCATAGGACTTCTAGTGTGTTAGTGGCATCACACAGAGCTCCTATATATTCTTCTCAGCAGCACCCACAGGACTTCTAGTGTGTTAGTGGCATCACACAGAGCTCCTATATTTTCTTTGCAGAAGCACCCATAGGACTTCTAGTGTGTTAGTGGCATCACACAGAGCTCCTATATTTTCTTCTCAGCAGCACCCACAGGACTTCTAGTGTGTTAGTGGCATCACACAGAGCTCCTATATTTTCTTTGCAGAAGCACCCAAAGGACTTCTAGTGTGTTAGTGGCATCACACAGAGCTCCTATATATTCTTCTCAGAAGCACCCACAGGACTTCTAGTGTGTTAGTGGCATCACACAGAGCTCCTCTATTTTCTTTGCAGAAGCACCCACAGGACTTCTAGTGTGTTAGTGGCATCACACAGAGCTCCTCTATTTTCTTTGCAGAAGCACCCATAGGACTTCTAAGTGTGTTAGTGGCATCACACAGAGCTCCTATTTATTTCTTCTCAGCAGCACCCACAGGACTTTAGTGTGTTAGTGGCATCACAAGAGCTCCTATATTTTCTTTGCAGAAGCACCCATAGGACTTCTAGTGTGTTAGTGGCATCACACAGAGCTCCTATATTTTCTTCTCAGCTGCACCCACAGGACTTCTAGTGTTGTTAGTGGCATCACACAGAGCTCCTATATTTTCTTTGCAGAAGCACCTATAGGACTTCTAGTGTGTTAGTGGCATCACACAGAGCTCCTATATTTTCTTCTCAGCAGCACCCACAGGACTTCTAGTGTGTTAGTGGCATCACACAGAGCTCTATTATTTTCTTTGCAGAAGCACCCATAGGACTTCTAGTGTGTTAGTGGCATCACACAGAGCTTCCTATATTTTCTTCTCAGCTGCACCCACAGGACTTCTAGTGTGTTAGTGGCATCACACAGAGCTCCTATATATTTTCTCAGCAGCACCCACAGGACTTCTAGTGTGTTAGTGGCATCACACAGAGCTCCTATATTTTCTTTGCAGAAGCACCCATAGGACTTTCTAGTGTGTTAGTGGCATCACACAGAGCTCCTATATTTTTTTCTCAGCAGCACCCACAGGACTTCTAGTGTGTTAGTGGCATCACACAGAGCTCTATATTTTCTTTGCAGAAGCACCTATAGGACTTCTAGTGTGTTAGTGGCATCACACAGAGCTCCTATATTTTCTTTCAGCAGCACCCACAGGACTACCGACTACAATGGCTGGAAGACCGCCAAGGGGAGGCAGAGCGTGCAGAGCCAAGAACACAGGGCAGACAGTCTCTGTTTCTAGTGGACGTGGCCGTGGACGTGGACGTGGTCGTGCATCGTCATCAGCACGTGGCCATGGGACACGCGCGTCTTTGTTTTCGGCAGCTGGACATGTGGAGCCGCATCATGCTGAAGGCTTGGTAGAATGGATGACCAAGCCCTCCTCATCCTCCTCATCCTCTCTCACCCAGGCTCAGGGTACTGACAGAGCATCATCAGCCACCCCTTCCCTAGACCCACCATGTCCTCCTGAGGAGTCCCCCGAACTCTTTGAGCACAGTGTTGGGTACATGCTCCAGGAGTATGCCCAACGATTCGAAGGCTCGGATGATGATACCCAGCTGGAGGAATCTGGCAGTACAGTTCCACCAGCTGCAGCTTACTGCCAGGTTTGCTCTAGTGGTGAAGAGGGAGGGGATAATGAGGTCACTGACTCCACGTGGGTGCCTCAAGGGAGAGAGGATGAGGAGGAGGACGAGGAGGAGGAGGATGCGCGTCACATGTCCAACGAGGCAGGATTGCCCCTGGAGGCCAGGTAGAGGCCAGCACAGCACCTGTACAACACCGCAGAGCTCCGCCTGTGCAGGGCGCTGCCTCTGCACGTTATCAGAAAAGTTCTTTGGTGTGGGCCTTTTTTGAGACGAGTGCAGCAGATCGCACCACTGCTATTTGCAATATTTGTCTCAAGCGTATCTCGCGTGGCCAAAAACATCAGCCGCTTGGGCACGACAAGCATGACCAGACCTATGGCGACCTGCCATGCAGCTCGTTGGCAGGCACACATAAAAGACCCACACCAAAGAACTAAGCGGACCTCTCCTTGCTCCTCCTCAGCTGGGATCTCCATCCCCACTACACCTTCAGTCCTCTCTGAAAGCTGCTCTGAGAGGACTGAAGGTGTAGAATTCGGTGTGTCACAACCAAGTACTTGCAGTACACCGACGTCCGAATGCAGCAGGCAAATTTCCCTGCCCCAGCTGCTGGACCGTAGAAAGAAGTACACTCCAGCCATCCACATGCCCAGCGGTTGAATGCTAGCCTTGCTAAATTGCTAGCACTTCAACTGCTGCCTTTTCAGTTGGTAGACTCGGCCCCCTTCCGTGAGTTTGTTCAATGTGCGGTTCCTCAGTGGCAGGTTCCCAAACGCCACTTTTTCTCGCGGAAGGCGATTCCGTCTCTCTACCGGCATGTGGAGGGCAATGTCCATGCCTCGCTGGACAGGGCGGTCAGCGGTAAGGTGCAAATTACCGCTGACTCATGGTCCAGCAGGCATGGACAGGGACGGTACCTTTCTTTCACGGCCCATTGGGTCACTCTATGGCAGCTGGGAGGGATGCAGGACAAGGTGCAGTAGTGTTGGAGGTTGTTCCGCCACCACGCCTCCAAAACGCGACTACTGCTACTGGTTGTGACACACCTCTCTCCTCCACCCCCCTCCTCTTCTTCTTCCTCCAGTGCTCTGTCCTTGGAACCAGCGGTGCTCCGTAGGCGTACAAGGGGCTACGCAAGTACGCAGGCAAAAAGATGCCATGCCGTGCTTGCGCTGGTGTGTTTGGGGGACAGGAGCCACACTGGGCCAGAGGTTCTGGCAGCTCTGCAGGGGCAGGCCGAGAGGTGGTTGACGCCACGTCAGCTTAAGCCAGGAATGGTCGTTTCTGACAATGGCACCAACCTCCTCTCCGCCCTGCGACAGGGGCAGCTCACCCATGTGCCCTGCATGGCTCACGTCCTCAACCTGGTGGTGCAGGGTTCTTGGGCAGGTTCCCAGGCTTACAGGATGTCCTGAGGCAGGCCAGGAAAGTCTGTGTGCATTTCCGCCGATCTTATAATGCCAGTGCTCGGCTGACTGAGCTGCAAAAGGAGCTGAACCTGCCCAAGAACCGCCTAATATCTGACATGCCCACCAGGTGGAACTCAACGTTGGCCATGCTGCAGCGACTGCACACGCAGCAGAGGGCCATCAATGAGTACCTTTGCGACTACGGCACCAGGACAGGGTCAGGGGAGCTTGGTTTTTTTTCCCCACGTCAGTGGAGCATGATCAGGGATGCATGCACTGTCCTCTCACCATTGAGGAGGCCACGAGGATGGTGAGCAGTGACAGTGCATGCATCAGTGACACTGTCCCTCTTGTCCACCTGTTGGAGCATACGCTGCGTGGGATAATGGACAGGGCACTTGAGCAGAACAGAGGCAGGAAGAGGAGGACTTCCTTGCCTCTCAAGGCCCCCTTTATCCGGACAGTGTTCCTTCTGTCCCACCCATCACACAGGAAGAGGATGAGGAGGAGGAGGAGGAGGAGGAGGAGGAGGATTGTGTGAGCATGGAGGTGGAGCCTGGCACTCAGCATCAGCAGCAGCAGTCTTTTAGGGATGATGTACAGTCCCAACAAGCCAGTGGACTTGTACGTGGCTGGGAGGAGGTGGCTGGCGATCATGTCATCCTCAGTGACCCAGAAGACTCCGGACCGAATGCCTCAGCTAACCTACGCTGCATGGCCTCCCTGATCCTGCAAAGCCTGCGGAAGGATCCTCGTGTTCTTCGGATCAAGGAGAGGGACCATTACTGGCTGGCCACTCTCCTTGATCCGCGGTACAAGGGTAAGGTTGCGGACCTTATCTTGCCGTCGCAGAGGGAGCAGAGGATGAGACATCTCAGGGAGGCCTTGCAGAAAGGTCTGTGCAACGCGTTCCCAGAAACTGGGAGGCTACAAACTCCTGGTCCTGGGCGACGAGTTGCTGAGGCTTCGGTCAGTGGCAGAAGGAGCGGTGGGGAAGGTGGACGTCTGACCGATGCGTTCAGACAATTTTTTTAGTCCGCAGCCCCAAGGTATGATCGGTTCCAGCAACCATCGCCAGCGTCTGATATACATGGTGCAGGAATACCTTGGGGCAAGGTCAGACTTGGACACCTTTCCCACCGAAAAAATCCTCTGGCTTACTGGGTCCTGAGGATGGATCACTGGCCAGAGCTTGCACAGTATGCAATTGAGCTACTGGCCTGTCCTGCCTCCAGCGTTCTTTCCGAACGCACATTCAGTGCTGCTGGAGGATTTGTGACTGATCATAGGGTGCGCCTGTCCACCGCCTCGGTTGATCGACTGACATTCATCAAAAATGAATCAGTCTTGGATCACCACCAGCTACCAGGCACCTGAGGCGGATATAACCGAATAATTTTTAATGTCACATCCCTTCAAGACTGCCTATGCTGATGCTGAGTGACTGTCCTCTTATGTTCACTGACTATCCTCTTCCTCCTCCTCAATGATCCATGCCACAGCACCAGTGCCTAAGGCACAAATTTTTCAGCCCCTGTTTAACAGGGGCGTGTACTTACAATTTTTTTTAAAAAATGCTTCGCAACACGTGTGACTGCTGTGCTCCAAGTACAGTCTCTGTGAGGGCCGTGTTGCAGTGTTGTGGCACCAGCACCAGTGCCTAAGGCACAATTTTTCAGCCCCTGTTTAACAGGGGCGTGTACTTACAATTTTTTAAAAAAATGCTTCGCAACACGTGTGACTGCTGTGCTCCAAGTACAGTCTCTGTGAGGGCCGTGTTGCAGTGTTGTGGCACCAGCACCAGTGCCTAAGGCACAATTTTTCAGCCCCTGTTTAACAGGGGCGTGTACTTACAAATTTTTTAAAAAAAAATGCTTCGCAACACGTGTGACTGCTGTGCTCCAAGTACAGTCTCTGTGAGGGGTTGCAGTGTTTGTGGCACCAGCACCAGTGCCTAAGGCACAATTTTTCAGCCCCTGTTTAACAGGGGCGTGTACTTACAATTTTTTTAAAAAAATGCTTCGCAACACGTGTGACTGCTGTGCTCCAAGTACAGTCTCTGTGAGGGCCGTGTTGCAGTGTTGTGGCACCAGCACCAGTGCCTAAGGCACAATTTTCAGCCCCTGTTTAACAGGGGCGTGTACTTACAATTTTTTAAAAAAATGCTTCGCAACACGTGTGACTGCTGTGCTCCAAGTACAGTCTCTGTGAGGGTTGCAGTGTTGTGGCACCAGCACCAGTGCCTAAGGCACAATTTTTCAGCCCCTGTTTAACAGGGGCGGGTAATTACAAATCTTGATCTAATAGTTCACAGCAGGGCCCATTCCTGCGCCCACCAAGAGTAACTATGAGGGCCTACAGTCTTGTGGCAACACCGTCCACCACCACCGCCAAAGGCCCAATTTTCTGCCCTGTTCATCAGGTGCTTGCAATTACAAATCTTGATCTAATAACTCACAGCAGGGCCCATTCCTGCGCCCACCAAGAGTAACTGTGAGAGCTTACAGTCTTGTGGCAAAACCGTCCACCACCACCACCACCACCACCACCACCACCCCCAATTTTTCTGCCCTGTTCAACAGGTGCATGCAATTACAAATCTTGATCTATTAACTCACAGCAGGGCCCATTCCTGTGCCCACCAGTCTTGTGGCTACACCAACATCTAATAGGGCAAATTTCTGCAGAGTATATACGCCAGGCCCCTACTTTCAAACATCCAACTTACAATACGACTCCTACTTGCAAATGGAAAGAGAAAACAGGAAGTGAGAGGAAATCTACCCCTAGGAAGGGAAATTCTATCCTGTTAGATTTAATTTGGGAAAAAGGTATCTCCTCTCTACTGATACTTTATCACCAATCCTTGTTTCAATTAAACCCCACTTTTCCAAAAACATTTATCATTGGGACGGAAAGTGAGGTGACATGTTCTGAACAGATGTGCAAAGACAGCAAATGTTACAGGGGTGATAACCCCTCCCTATGTTCTCCAAAAGCTTAAAAATAGATTTTTTTGGGATGGAGCTACACTTCATAATGTACCTGTTCAGATTCTACTTAAGATCAAACCTAAAGCCGCAAGTGGTTTTAAATGGCTTCTTTTTTTCCTTTACAAATGTCATTTTGTGCAAGGACAGTTCTAAACACGGGAAACACATGCCACTTCACAGGCATACTTTGGACACCCCCCAGGTACCATATTTAAAGGAAAATGTCACTTTTTTTTTTTCACTTTATGCATCATTAAAATGACTGCTCCCGAAAAAACGTTAGTTTTTAAAAGTTCTTTTTGCATTGATATATGTCCCCTGGGGCAGGACCCGGGTCCCCAAACCTGTTTTATGACATTAACATGCATATTGGCCGTTGTAATTAGCACTTTTGATTTTGAACGTTCGCGTCCATTATAACGTATAGGGTTCGAAAATTCGCGCGAACTTTCGGTCCGTTCGAAGGTTCTGGTTCGAACCGAACCGGGGGTGTTCGGCTCATCCCTACTCCCGACCCCTTACAAATCCTACTTGATCCAAATGGATATAGGTTGGTATAATAGGTGTACGTCTATTTGAAACAATCTTAGAGTAGAGTCGAAGATCAATATTAGTTAAGGAGATTGGTCAATAATTTCAACATAAGGTATGATCTTACTCAGGTTTTGGGATAGGGTTTAACTTTTAAGTGGTTCTAAATACAGAAGATTTCTTACCTTAATGCATTCTATGCATTAAGGTAAAAAAACTTCTGCAAGCAGCTCCCCCAGCCCCCTCCTAAATACTTACCTGAGCCCAATCTTGATCCAGCGATACACACGAGAGCAGAGGCTCTCTTGTCATAGGGGCATTCAGCAAGGAGGGGGGCAGTAGCACCGGCAGGGGACTCCAGCAGAACAGAATCAGAGCTGTTCTGTGCAAGACCACTGCACAGAGCACGTAAGTATAACATATTTGTTATTTAAAAAAAATAAAAGCTGTGCCTTTACAATCACTTTAAAGCCAGACTTCATGCAAATGGAGAGTTCTGCTCTCCCTCGCCCCCTTTCCTCTTTTTAGTTTTAACACATTTTTTTAGGGGGGAGTAGGTACCTGTTTTTGACAGATACCCACTCCCCCACTTCTGGTCAGTTTGTCTTCCCTGCAGCCTTCTTGGACATGTCAAGAAAAAAATCAGATAACGCAGTGCGGCTTGCACATTAACAATGAGAAACAAGCAGTCACAGCTGGCTGCCACAGTTAGCATGCTGGCACTGGGGACTGAAGGCCAGTGAAGAGGCTGTGTGAGGACACCGCTGGATCTTGGGACAGGCGAGTGTCCTATTATTTTTTTAAATCAGAAAAAGTTTTATTTGGTTTTCCACAATGCCACATACAGGTTATACAAAGCAATGACATAAATATAGGAGACGACATACAGCATATGAGTTTCTTTAAATCTGTCAAAAGTCAGCTATACATAAAAAAAAAGTCCCATATTTTGAGTGGCGGTGTGGAGCCAAAAAAAAAAAGGGAAAATAAGAAAACACAGAAACATTTAAAACACAACACATGAAGTACAACAGGGGGGTAGATCTATTCCCAGAACCCTAGGAACATATCTCAACCAATTAGGCAGCCCAGCCCATCATCACCAGCAGTCTCCATGCAGAACTCATATAACTATCAATTAGCCCAGACTTATCAACTTGACGCCTATCCTTGTAACAGTCTGTCTTTGACCAGCTGATAGGGTGCAAGGCCCGGTACATCCAACCATTCCTGCCACATTGCGTAAAATTTACGGGGTGCATTTCTGTGGTGGTATGTCAGGAGTGTCCTATTATTAAAAGTCAGCAGCTATAGTTTTTGTAGCTGCTGACTTTTAATATTTTTAATATATGACTGAAGTACCGCTTTATAGATCAAGCCTCCATTGGAGCCCTGCATGATAACATTTCCTGACAGTTTCCTGACACCATGACGGTAGAGTTTTTAATAATCCAGGGGTGACCTCCAGGGAGGTTTATGACATATAGATCTGACAATACATCGGTATAAAATTGCTGTTGACTCTGGTTAACCTTTAAACTTCATCTGTCCTCTGCAAGGTCACACAGAACAAAAGTGTGCCTGTTTTCAGCAAAAAAAACAACTGCATTATGCAGTTAGTAAAAGATATCGGAACACTTAATACTTGTTTACCAAATTTTTTCAATAATGAGTCATGTTGCTAACAATGAAATATAATAATGATCTGGCAGGATTGTGCAACCTTTACTTGTCAATAAAGTTAGTGAGATATTTTTGAAAGCAGCATGAAAGGATGGTGGATTACATGTTTTGTGGCTCTGTACAGAGTACTGTCAACAAGTTGGACCAGTCTTGACCTGCTCTTATCAGACTGTGTATAGATATACTTTACAAATGCTGATGGAAGATCAACTGGGTTCTGTAAAGTAAATTTGTGAACTAGGCAAATAATACATTCACTTTACAGAAAGGGTCATACCTGGCCAGTGTTTATCTGTTCTGTTTTTCCCAGTAACCTCAGTTTGCTACCAGATTGCCCAAGAAATGCCAAGTACTACCAAGTATGGTAGAAGACATAGCACGACCCCTGCCATTTCACAATTCAGCGCCCTATGACTGAGCATCCAAACACCAGGCCCATTACATGAGGATGTAGGAAAGCATGCAAAGCCATTTAGGATCATTGTAAATCAAAACAGTGAATCAGGGTGGATCCTCTTAGTGAAAGCACATTTGCTTGGCAATCTGAAGGACAAGAAGATGTCTGGACCGGGGGGGCAAGGAGGTCAATTTAACCACTTCAGCCCCAGAAGAATTTACCCCCTTCCTTACCAGAGCACTTTTTGCGATTTGGCACTGCGTTGCTTTAACTGACAATTGCGCGGTCATGCGACGTTGCACCCAAACAAAGTTTACGTCCTTTTTTCCCCACAAATAGAGCTTTTTTTTGGTGATATTTGATCACCTCTGCGGTTTTTATTTTTTGCGCTATAAACAAAAAAAGAGCGACTATTTTGAAAAAAAAACACAATATTTTTTACTTTTTGCTATAATAAATATCCAATTTTTTAAAAAACAAAAAACTAATTTTTGACTCAGTTTAGGCCGATACGTATTCTTCTACATATTTTTGTTAAAAAAAAATCACAATAAGCGTATATTGATTGGTTTGCACAAAATTTGTGCAAAAGCGTCTACAAAATAGGGGATACATTTATTGCATTTTTTTTTTTTTTTTACTAGTAATGGCGGCGATCTGCAAATTTTTTTGTGACTGTGACATTGCGGCGGACACTTCGGACACTTTTGACACATTTTTGGGACCATTCACATGTACACAGCGATCGGTGCTATAAAATTGCATTGATTACTGTGTAAATGTGACTGTCAGGGAAGGGGTAACACTAGGGGGCGCTGCAGGGGTTAATTATGTTCCCTGGGAGTGATTCTAACTGTGGGGGGAGGGGACTCACAAGGGGAAGAGACCGATCAGTGGTCCTCTGTACTGGGAACACACCATCGGTCTCCTCTCCACTGACAGGACGTGGATCTGTGTTCCTGGGCAATCGCGGGTGCCCGGCAGACATCGCGGCCGCCGGGCAAGCGCACCGGGTCCCGAGTGACGCAGCGGGCATGCCCCCTAGACGGACAGGAATGGGAGGACGTCATATGACGCCCACCCAGGATGGGAGATCCACCTTCTGGGCGTCATTTGACAATTGGCCGGTGCTGTAGTGGTTAAATCAAACCTTGTATGTGGCCAGAAAGTCCTGCTATTTACTATCCCTGCCCCAAAAGTATTAAAACATTTTCATGCATTAACCACTTCACACAAAATCACGTACCTGTACATCATTTGCTTGAAGTGGTTATAACGGGGTGATGCCTACAGTTGCAGGCATCACCCTGGTACCGTTTTTTAGAGCTAGCAGTCGGCTATCTCATGATAACAACCAATGGGGCTAATGAACCGCTCGGCCGTTATCGCCAGGCGTTATCACCAGGCATGGGAGGGGACATCCCCCCCTCTCCCGCCACCTTCCGTCGCTCTGCCCTGACCATCCGACACGTCCCCCGGCTGTTTGGAGTCTTGAACGAAGCTGGAATGCTTAGATGGGGCTGAGGGAGGAGCTTCACACTGAAGGTTTTTTACCTTCGTGCATGAATGCATGAAGGTAAAAACCTTCAGCTTTTACAACCACTTTAATGCTGTCCCAACTGTCCCTAAGTTCAAGGGACTGTCTTTCCTTTTGAACAAAGTCCCCTCTGTCCCTCTTTCCTCCTCATTTGTCCCTCATTTGTGGTCTGATCTGTATAGCTGTATATAAAATCTACTTTTCATCTATCCAAAAGTGTTTCTCAGTGCTAAACCTTTCATCCAGTCTCAAAATTGCTGCATCTGAAAATTTCAAAACGGTATAAAGGAATAGTAGTGGTAAAAAAAAGCACTTATGGGTTTAACTATTCATTTTTTGGTATAATCTCAGAAAGTTGGGAGGTATCCCCCATCCTGTCACAGCCAATACTACAAGAGCTTCGATGGAGATGGTTAATTCATAGCTGCAGCTTGTCTCAGCTTTGAGCACTTTCCTGAGACAAGCAATGGCAGGAAGAATGCAGAAGCTGACATGACATCTGGAGGCCCCACCCCTTGTGACATCACCACCCAGGGCATGATGGGTCAGTGACGTCACAAGGGGACAGGGCCTCTGGATGACATAATCCAATGGCCACACCCCCATCATTATATAAGAAATGCTTGACATTAGCACGGACAGATCAGTGGGACGCAGCATCGGAGGAGGGTCATCGGCGGCAGAGGAAGAAGAACACCGGACATAGAAGACAGGAGAAAGATGAACGGAGGAAGAAGCAGGAGAAGGAGAGGCCCAGAGGAGGAAGATGCGGGAAAAGATGGAGGAAGCCGGAGGAAGAAGGGGGGAAGAAGAAGATATTTTTAATAAAAGACTTGTCAAAAACTGTCTACTGTATTTGTTCACACTACACTACTTTTTTTTTGGTGAATGAGTAGAGGTACAGTGTACCCCATACTCATTCACATAGGGGGGCTGGGATCTGGGGGGCCCGCTTGTTAAAGAGGGCTTCCAGATTCTGATAAGCCTCCCACCCGCAGACCCCGACAACCACCGGGCAAGGGTTGTCGGGAAGAGGCTCTTGTCCCCATCAATATGGGGCAACATGCTTTGGAGTGGGGGGGCGCAGAGCCCCCCTGCCCCAAAGCACCCACCCCCCCAAGTTGAGGGCATGCGGCCTGGTATGGTTCAGGAGGGGGGGAGCGCTCGCTCGTTCCCTCCCTTTCCTGACCTGCCTGACTGCATGCTCGGATAAGGGCCTGGTATGGATTTTGGGGGGGGAACCCATGCCATTTTAAAAAAAAATGTTGGAATCCATACTAGACCCAAGGGCCTGGCATGGGCCCTTGGGTCCCCCACACCCCACACTGTTTTATCCGTCAATTCTTTATTTTTACATTTAGCTGGGAAGCCAGCTGACAGCTGATAAATCATTGGTTGTTAAGGGCACAGCGGACAGCTTCCTGGCCCCCTCCTTAGCAACCAGTTATATACAGTAAATGTACAGATAAAAAAAAAACACAAATCGTGGCAAAAACAAGGTAATTGAGTTTTGGATGCGGGTCCATTGAAGTCTATTACATGCAAAACACTGTATTTTGCAGGAAAAAAGTCCCTGAACCTTTCCAAAAATTCAGAGGCACAAAAATGCATTGATGTGAACATGTTCCATAGGAACCCATGTTAAAAGATTTCTAAAAAATGCATTAAAAAAAGCATCAATGTGAATCAAGCCTAAAATGGCATTTTAGTCAAAAGACTAAAATACGTCTAAAACTTAAATGGCATTTTAGTCAAAAAAGAGTATAAAACTAAATTGAAATTTGATGTAAAAATTAACACTGGTCTGTAGTGCATGTTCAAACCTAAATACCATAAATAATAACATATTTGGAAATTGTAGAGAAATGCTTAAATAATGAATTACAATTTAACTACACCCATTCGATTTTAGCCGACTAAAATGTACTGGTGATTTTAGTTGATTAAAATGTAGGACATTTTAGTCAACTAAAATGTACTGAAGATTTAGTCAACTAAATACGACTAAAACTTGAACAATTGCAGAAGACTAAAATGGGACTAAAACTAAAATGCCATTTTAGTCAAAAGAGTATGACTAAAAAACGAAATCGAAATTTGCTGCCAAAATTAACACTGCTAACCGGAGTATTAACCTTTCCCTGCTATATCCAAACTTAAAAACATGTATTTGCCTTTGTATTTGAGGATGACTCTAGGCCATGGCTGTCAGTTGACGGTCCATGAAGTGTATAGGGCCTCTGTGGCTTTGTTGTGTGGCCAACTAGGTCACCCCTACAACCTATGCAGAGTGCTGGAATGCTCTTTGTGTTCCAGCACCTGGCACTACAGTGATGTTAGCACTGTCTGTTGGGCAAAATCATAGCATGCTTGACAACCATAGTGTAGTTCCAGCCAGATGGGGGAAACAGCAAGGAGTGTGTGATCGAGCAATTTAGCACGGAACAAAAATGATGACAGGGTGTACAACCACTTTAAGCAAGCGTGCGAAGTGAACTGCAGTTAATTGCACCGAGAACTAGGCTCACTTCTAAGTTTGGAGTACCGCCTTAATACAGATTTCTCATGACCACGGTCTTAGCCTGGTCATCTGGGCATTAGTGAGCACTGTACCCAGTGTCCCTGATTGGGCATGTTAAGCCCTGCCCTCTGTGCCCATTTCCCACACTACGTTCAAAACACATTGCACTTGCAATCTGCAGCAGGTGACAATGCAATTCTAAAAGCAGCACAAACGCAGGTCACAAATGCAGTGCGTTTACCTGCACCGGATCGCATGGTACAGACGTACCATACGATCCGGTTGCAATGTGTTTTTTGTGCATGCGCTACTTTTGATGTGGTACAACGCACAACGCGATTTAAACCTGTTCAAATGAAAGGGCTGAAAGTGCACACAAATCGCACAGGAATAGCAGAGGAACGTGAGCGTGTTCCTGTGCGATACCTGGTGTGAACTGGTAACAGAGCAAAGGTCAGAGACACAGGTGGTGGGACAGTTAAAGTAGAACTATAGGCAAATCTTTTTTCTTTTTCATTTTGGATAGAGCAAAGGCGGGTTATAATTCCTGTCAGATTTTTTTTTTTTGCCATTACAAAGATTTCCCTTCACTTCCTGTCCCATAGCCAAACAGGAAGTGAGAGGAGATCCCTACAAATTAAGGGAAATTCTTGGGTACCCCCCAGGTCTCCAGAACTAGTGTCCTTATTGGAAGATTTCCCCTCTATTACTTTTCTGGGGACAACCCAACATTTGTGATCTTCTTTTGCTTTCACTTTCAATGATAATGGTAAACAGAACAAATAGAGAGGGTGAATCTCCTTAACGGGGGCACAGACAGCAAGAAAAACTGATAGGGGTTCTAATCCATCTCCACTCCATCCAAAATGTAAAAAAAAATAGTTTTGCCTTTAGTTATAATTAAAGTACAACTACTTTTACAAAGTTTTCTAAAAAAATAAATAAATAAATGTTCCCATTAGAGAGTCCCTTTACGAAGAATGTAAACAACCGCAGGGCTGGCATTAGATATTATTGTGGTTATATTAAAGCTGGAAGCCAGGGTGTGTTATCAGCATAAGTTCAGACCTCAGGAGGCCTCTCTCTTCTCTTGGCAAAACAAATAATCCTTACACAAACTACATCATGCTAAAGAAGAGGGGGGAATAGTTATATGAGAGGCTTGTAGGATTATAACAGTTTACAGCCAGACTCAAGTCAAAACTATTGGATAGAATGTGAATGGGTTAGAACCCCTGTCTGGGTTTTGTGCTGACTGTAACCCTGTACAGAAGAACTCTTTACTTTTCATTTTGACTGATGTGGAACGAAACAGGAAGTGAAGGGGAGACCCCATAACAGCAATCAATTCAAATGTTTTGGGGGATACTGTCTGTGTCTCCCTTAGGGAAATTTCCCCTCACTTCCTGTCCAGATCACAAGTGTCAGACAGAACAGAAAGAGAAGAGCAAACTCCTCTGTGTGGACACATTGAAATCCTGATAGAAAAGGCCATTTTTTGCGATACTGCACTGCGTTACTTTAACTGACAATTGCGTGGTCATGCGACACTGAACCCAAATAAAATTGATGTCCTTTTCCCCACAAATGTAACTTTCTTTTGGTGGTATTTGATTACCTCTGTGTTTTTTTTTTTTGCGCTATAAACAAAAAAAGACCGACAATTTTGAAAAAAAATTTAATATTTTTTACTTTCTGCTCTAAAACATATCCAATATAAAAAAATCTAATTCCTTCATCAATTTAGGCCAATATGTATTCTGCTACATGTTTTTGGTAAAAGAAATCCCAATAAGCGTATATTGATTGGTTTGGTTAGAATACAAGAAGGCAACTTCTCATGGTGTAACATGTAAAAACAGGGTGAATTTATTCCATATAAAACAGCCAGAATACTCACATTTCATTAAATAAAAGCAGGCATGTCAGAAGCTACAGTCTGCCATAGGTATCAATTGTTTCCAACCACAAAGATGGCCGCAGTCAGCACGTACAGCGTCGTGATGTCAGAGCTCCACCCTACGCTGCGTTTTGTTCAATAGGAACGTCGTCAGGGGCCTAGTCTTCAACATGTTCAGTCAGGCTGTCTGCCGATTCACGACGAGGAGGGTCCTGGCAAGAACCTGCCCTTTTCTGTGGGAAACAAATGGAGGCTTCTAGCTTTAATGACTGTGTTCTTCGGCAATGGGTTTACTGCTTCTGAAAAAGTAAACCTTCAGAAGAAAATCTAAGGTTCAGTGGACCGTCTTGACAAAGAATTGCCTAGCCATGAATGGATTGTAAATAAATACGTACATATGATATTTGTCTCTGTTGATATGTTTCAACCATCCTATATAAATATATGGGAGAAAAAAGGGCCCCTGACAACGTTCCTATTGGACGAAAGTTGCCTTCTTGTATTCTATGCATGTACCTATGGATTTGCCATGTGTTGAGACTACAAGATCCAGCCATCTACTATCCAATTGAAGTGGTGCCGTGGTGTTATGAATGTGCTATGCTCCTTTGACCACCTGTAATTTAGTGGTCCATTTTCTTTGGTAAGAGGCCCGGTGTGTTGATGTTCGGTGGAGGATATATATTTCATACTCACCTTATTGTGTCCCTGTTTACACCATGTGTGGTTCCAGTTTTTTCCCTGAACAAGGACTTTGTTTTAACACAATGGACTCTTACTTTATAATTTCATGCTTTTAGTGCTGCATATATTCATCCTTTTGTTATTTATTGTTCCCATACAATTTATGTCAGCTGATTTATTAGTATTAGCGCAGTGATTAATTTTAAATATATAATATGTAATCATACAGTAATGTCTTTCTTTGCATGGCTGCTACCATAAGTATATAACCGCATCCATAATGGTCCTACATTTAGATACATTATCCCATGGTTACAACAAATGCATTATAGTACAAATTACAAATCAATAACATATTAAGAATAATTACCAACAGTAATAGATTCAAAATTTAAAATTTAAAATTTTAATTTAAAATGAATAATATCAATATTAATACTAGAAATTACATTTTAATAGTTACTTATAAAACAATTTACATCTAGATCTACATTTAACCCTGACGGTGTCAACAGGCTATTTCACAAAATGAAACTAAATGGATATACCAATTACAGTCATTGACACTGTCAGGGTTAAATGTAGATCTAGATGTAAATTGTTTTATAAGTAACTATTAAAATGTAATTTCTAGTATTAATATTGATATTATTACTTTTAATTTTTTTATCTATTATTGTTGGTAATTGTTCTTAATATGTTGTTGATTTGTAATTTGTACTGTAATGCATTTGTTGTAACCATGAAATAATGTACCTAAATATAGGACCATTATGGATGCGGTTATATATTTATGGTAGCAGCCATGCAAAGAAAGACATTACTGTATGATTACATATTACCCATTAAATATTGGGGGTGAGCTACTATAGGACAATTGTGACATATAGGGTTAATGTAGGACACCATGTCTAAATAACATAAATACTCAATAGGTACACCGCAGGGGTGCTGGGATGGAAACTAGGTCACTTCTTGTAGAAATGACAGATGACTAAATACACCATATACATTGATTGAGGGCTCCAATGAGTACCAAAATGGCGATATAGAGACTTCCTGCGGAAGCATGAAGTGGGCACACCCATACGGCACACACATTGTTGGGTGCGATAGGAGAAAATGAGTATCAAGATGGTGAAATTGACACTTCCTGCGGCACACACATCGTTGAGTGTAGTTGGAGGAAACTGGTAGCCATTGAGCATACTAAAACACTCTAATAAAGTCTATAGGAGTACTAAGATGACGGCACCAACACTTCCGGTGGAAACAGGAAGTCATTGAATTTATACTGCGCACATAGTGGGAGGAGTAGGAGTCATTGGGTGTAGTAGGCAGGACTTAATATATAAAAGATAACCAGTCACAGGCGCCCCCAGCTTCTGAAGACGTCCAGTGGGAGGGGCAAAACGTGTCAAGCGGAGGAGACCTGGTGACGATTGCAGGCCAAGGCAGCTTTTTTTGCATGTTTTTAATTCCTTAATGTAAGTGTAATGATTTTGACCTTTAACAAATACATTTAGCAGTATTACACTATACACCTTACTCTCTTTATTGCCATATGTCCAAAATATGGATTTCCGACCACTGGGAAAGCTAGAGAGGTGATACCCTCACCCGGATATAGGATATACTTGACGTCTTATAACCTACCAGTGGAAGAAAGGAGATATCCTCACCTATACACAGAATTCATCCAGGAACCCTAGTTATTGGTGGAAGGCAATATTCCAATCCTTATACCAAACGATTTTAAAGATTATTGTTGGTGAGTGGGACCTAGAAGGGGAGCACGGAGTGTCACCAGGATCTGCACATTACAAGTTGCACAAGTTCAACACACCATATATATGGATGGACTTTATATGATTGCACTTTATATGATTGCACTTTATACTGGAGGTGCTCTCCCTGATGGGAGGTTAGGAGTTAATCCTTTCTTGGTTCTTTGGGCGTTTGTCGGATTTTCTCACTCACTGATACTGTGATATAAAAGAGGGACAGTGGTCTGGAGCCGTGTGGTTGGGTATAGAAGGAGGAGGTCCAGGGCCCACAATAGGCCTAAGAGAGAAACCCAGTACCCATAAGGGAAAGAGACAAAGAACAGCACCCACGAGGAGCAGAAGAATGTTGCTTACTACTACGTGGATGTAAAGTTATCAGAACATGGTGTTCGCCCTGAAAACACCAGCTGCTGGAGAATGCCTATGATGGACTCTGTAATTACATGGAAACTACCACTGCAGGTAAGCCAGGGCAGCACACAGCCTGAGTTAGAGTTGGAGATGTAGGGAAGAATTATGTCTCTGATTGTTGGACTTTGTAATGCCTTTTGCACTTGCACAAATAAAGTTTTGAAACTTTGTTCCTGCCTGGTCTGAAGTTACTAAAAGGAGTGTAATGCAAGTCACCAGCAGCATCCCATGGTTCCTGTCACTAAGGTACTTGGGGTATGAAGACTTCAGTACGCAGATAAGGCAGTGTGAAGACACAAGTGGTTACCTAGGGTAACAGAAGTCTGTCAAGCAGCCTGTTGGTACTGTGTACCTGCTGCAGGTAGAATGGGCTCTAGCAGCGAGGGAGATGATGTTGGCACCCCTTTCGTCAGTGGTCTGTCTCCCATAGCAATGGTACGGTACGGAAGAGGTTTCTTTACTGTAAGAGCGGCAAGGATGTGGAAAACAGGCGGTGGTTTCCGCAGGGGGCATTGATAGGCCTATAATTGGAATCAAACCTTCCAGATTAGAAGGAGACAATTCCGGAAACCCAATAATGACCAGGACTTCACTAATTCTAATGTGTCTTCTAACTCATCTATTCATTTGTCCTCCCAGACCTTTAAGAAAAAGAAAATTCAGCGGAAAAATAAGCAAAATCCACATGGTGATGGTTCGCTTGTACGTTCGCCTACTTCTTCTACCATCTACCCCACCTTCTCGTTCTCAATCACTTTCGTTCACTTGGTGATCACAATGTATCTTCTCTTAATGAACCACAGATATTCACATGCTCTACAGAAATCAATGCAACTTCTCAGGTACCACTTACCTCTCATGCATCAACAGGGCCTCTTTGACCTTCAATCAGTCACATGCCTCACTCGACCTCACACTATAATACTTCTTACAAGGTTTAGCATATATTTATATATATGCTTGTTTATATCATTTGGTTGGTTGTGTGTTCCAAAAAAGTCAGAGCTGGGTGTAGAGCCAGTGAGGATTTCAATGTCATGGGCAGTGAAGTCAAGCAGCTGCAGCCAGGAGGGCTGGCAGGGCCTGAAGAGGACTTACTGGGAGCAGTAGTCCACCTAGGACAGCTAGCACTTAAGACTTCCTATTTCTATTTTTGCTACATTAAAGGGGCCCGCAGTCTCTGCCTGCAAAGGGCAAGTTGCTTAGGCCTGGCTAAGTCAGTGTCGGGCATTACCATGTGCTAGCTGTGCCTGAGAAGTAAGTGATGTGCTGGAGAGAGAGAGCGTAACAGCCTGCAAGCAAATTATGTGCTGGAGGAGACTCTAGTAACCAAATGAATATAATCATCCCTACTGATTGCTGTACAGTCAGTCAATTGTTCATTTCACTGGGCATCCCATAAATTCGCTTAACAATCCAAGTTAAATTCCCTCAATAAAATACCAAAAAACAAACATATGGACTGTTCATTGTCTCCAAGGTTTTGGGAAGTGAATGCCGGTGTACTATCATTAGCCATCCCCCATCACGAAGTGTCCGCTGTGTACTGCGCATGCGCAGTACACAGGACACCCATATTCCGAAAATTGCCGAGGATGAGCGGCGCCTGCGCCGTGAGTCCACTTTCAAGCCCCACCATCCAAGTGGACATAGAGTTAGAATATAAAAGAGCCGAGCGCAGCGAGGCCTTGCCCGAAGCATGGCGAGCGAAGCGAGCCCGCGAGGGGCCCTCTAAGTTTGAGTAGCCCTATGTCCGCTTGGATGGTGGGGCTTACACATCCACTCACGGCGCAGGCGCCGTTCATCTTCCGACAATTTCCGAAAATCTTTATGCTCTTTACTGCGCATGCGCAGTACACTTCGGACACCTGGTGATACCCGGACTCTTCGTGATAGAACACCGGGCTGGGCAGCGTGACAGGTGGACCACATCACTAAGCAGCCCCTACGGGGGCACCACTACATATAGATAGAGTTCATCCGCACAAAATAACTGATCCTTAGTCATAAAATAATCTGAAAATCAACTTTTGCAAGTTCTCAAACAGGTAGTGACATATGCAAATAGTTGCCTATCATGGTAACCGTAAATGATATTTTCACAATATGTTGTATCAGGTTGTCAAAGTGAACATAAACATATAAACAGTCTCAAATTCATAGTGTAGTAATCATAAACCTGTAGTAAAAGTAAAAAAGAGAAGAAAAAAAAAAAACTGAGGCCCCTTTCACATGGACGGACCGTTCAGATCCGCCTGTCAGTTTTTGACGGCGGATCTGAACGGGTGCTCCATGTTAGTCTATGGAGCGTCGGATGTCAGCGGAGACATGTCTCCGCTGACGTTCGACCCGGTCCGGTCCGGCAAAAGCAGACGTATGGCCCCACGTCCAGATCCGTCGCTGGCGGATCGGATCGGGTGAGATCTGATGAAAACGGACACACTGTCCGTTTTCATCCGATCTCTCCATAGAGACCAGCGGCGCTCGCAAGCCCCTCCCCGCTCAGTGAGCAGAGAGGGACTTGTCATCCGCCGGCTCAGCGGAGATCAACGGAGAGATCTCCCGCTGAGCCGGCGGACAGAGGCGGACTCCGTGGAAGCGGAGTCCGCCTCGTGTGAAAGGGGCCTAAGTGTGTCCAATTCCTCCACCTCCCATGAGACTCTTTTGCATGCAAATCTTAAATGAATATTCTAATTGATCTTCTTGGTGACTTTTCTTGCATAGCTGTGCGCAGCCTATAGCATTAGGGTGTGAACCCCAAAGCTCAAACACACATGCCTTTCTCTGCAACCTCAGCTGCACGGGGCATTGAATGAACGGGAAGTGCTCTGTGCTGAACGACTTCCTGTTCATTCATAAACTGAAGCATAGTAAATACAATTCAATTCACTGTGTTCATTTAGAAAAGGAAGGCACCTGTAAATTACATATTTACTAGCCTCTTCCCCCGCTCTCCATTACGGGAGGAAGCCCATGCAGTAGGGGGAATCTTCGTTGCATATAGTGATTAGGGTGTGCCCATGCCTATGTGTATGAGTATTCATATGGAAAATACTGACCAGGATTTATTTATTTTTTTACAGATGTGCATGCAGTGCCAGGAGAGCGAGAGTCTTATCATATTAATAAGCGTTTAATCACACGCTTGTAAATATGATCCATATCTGTAGCTCCCCCCACCCCCTGCCCTTCTGACAGGATGACAGTGTCGGTGGGTCGGGAGATGTGGGAGAGGACTCACGGGCTGAATCCTGCTTCTGCTCTGTTGAAGGTATGACTGTGAGGGGGGGGGGGGGGCAGAAAGTTAGACCCCTTTCACACTGAGCCAGTTTTCAGTCGTTTTAGCGCTAGAAATAGCACCTGTAAAGCGCCTAAAAACTGCCTTCCATTCTCTGCAATGGGTGTTTTCACCAAGCAGGATCTTTGGGGCAGTTTGGGAGCTCCCAAAACACCCCTGCCCATTGCAATGAATAGGCAGTGATTTTGAAGCGCCTAAAAAGCGCTTCAGAAACGCTGCAATATGGGAGGGGTTAAAAGCACCCCGCTAGCGGCTGAAAAGCGTCACTTAAACAGCGGTAAAGCGCTGCTAAAATGAGCTGCGCTTTACCGCGAACGCACAGGTGGCCCCAGTCTGAAAGGGGTCTAAAAGGGGGCACTGTTATTAGAGAGAAAAGGGGGGTGGTGACTGCAAGGGGCACTGTGATGGGGGCTGTGATTGCTAGGGGCACTGTGACGGGGGCTGTGATTGCTCGGGGCACTGTGACGGGGGCTGCGATTGCTAGGGGCACTGTGATGGGGGCTGTGATTGCTCGGGGCACTATGATGGAGGCTGTGATTGCTAGAGGCACTGTGATGGAGGCTGTGATTGCTCAGGGGAACTGTGATGGAGGCTGCGATTGCTAGGGGCACTGTGATGGGGGCTGTAATTACTAGGGGCACTGTGATGGGGCTGTGATTGCTAGAGGCACTGTGATGGAGGCTGTGATTGCTAGAGGCACTGTGATGGAGGCTGTGATTGCTCAGGGGAACTGTGATGGAGGCTGCGATTGCTAGGGGCACTCTGATGGAGGCTGTGATTGCTCGGGGCACTATGATGGAGGCTGTGATTGCTAGAGGCACTGTGATGGAGGCTGTGATTGCTCAGGGGAACTGTGATGGAGGCTGCGATTGCTAGGGGCACTGTGATGGGGGCTGTGATTGCTCGGGGCACTATGATGGAGGCTGTGATTGCTAGAGGCACTGTGATGGAGGCTGTGATTGCTCAGGGGAACTGTGATGGAGGCTGCGATTGCTAGGGGCACTGTGATGGGGGCTGTAATTACTAGGGGCACTGTGATGGGGCTGTGATTGCTAGAGGCACTGTGATGGAGGCTGTGATTGCTAGAGGCACTGTGATGGAGGCTGAGATTGCTCAGGGGAACTGTGATGGAGGCTGCGATTGCTAGGGGCACTGTGATGGAGGCTGTAATTACTAGGGGCACTGTGATGGGGCTGTGATTGCTCGGGGCACTGTGATGGGGCTGTGATTGCTCGGGACACTATGATGGAGGCTGTGATTGCTCGGGGCACTGTGACAGGGCTGTGATTGCTCGGGGCACTGTGACGGGGGCTGTGATTGCTCGGGGCACTGTGATGGAGGCTGTGATTGCTCGGGGCACTGTGATGGAGGCTGTGATTGCTCGGGGCACTGTGACAGGGGCTGTGATGGCTCGGGGCACTGTGATATAAGGGGGACTGCACTGTAAAGGGGCACTGTAATCATTACAGTGCCCGTTTACAGTGCAGTCCACTTTGTATCACAGTGGCCCTTTACAATACAGTGCGGAGGACCAACTGCGCACTATCCATGTCACCAGCCACCTCATGAACGCCCGACCAAACCCCCCTTTAGTCCCTGCTCAGTCTAAAATGCTCGGTTCTATTTCTTGTCCCAGTCTAGGCCTACTTCACAGTAAAGATTTTCATAATTATTTTGGTTGTGTGCACACAGCAGCTGTACCTACAAGGCATACAGACAAGTATGCCATAAGTAAGAGAAGTTCTTTACGGGCAAATGCATTTATCTTCTACAAACACACCTGCAGGTCAGATTCCAGCACCCACCTGTTTAGCTATCATCACTCCTCTCCTGTATAATATGGATGCAGTATCTTTATTAGAGTGAATCATTACCTGCAGAAAAATAGCAGACCTTCACATTAAACCCAGAAGGATTACCATGCATGCTCTGAAAGAACAAAGCTCACACGATCGTTCTTGGTTGAACTTGTGTAAAAAAAAAAAAAACGACAAGCAGATTACGTGACAACCCAGGATTGCCATAGTCTATGTACTTCATACATAATAATAACACATTTTTATTACTTCTATCAGTGGTGTGACTAGTAATGGTATCAGATAACTGATATTCACAAATGAAAGATGCTCAACCATAAAATATACAGTACAGTAAAACCTTGGATTGCAAGCATAATTCATTCCAGAAACAAGCTTGTAATCCAAAGCACTTGTATATCAAAGCAAATTTCCCCATAAGAAATAATGGAAACTCAAATGATTTGTTCCACAACCATTTATTCATAGGTCCTTCAGTTTATAGTCCATATAAAGATTATTGCAATTTAATAGGTTGTGTAACCATAAAATTTCCATCCACAAATGGAAGCCTCCACTAGGGGATTAGAAGCAAAATCCTGCAGGAGCTACAGAGTATAAAAGAGAGAGAGGCGCCTCTAAGTGTAGCAATATGTTGCTAAATGTTGGACCTTCATTAACCGCTTAAGGACCACCTCCTGCGCAGAATGGCATGGCTGGGCACATGAACGTACAAGTACATTGTCCTTTATGAGCCCAGACGTGGGTTGTGGGCGCGCCGCTGCCGGCACTCTCGCGACCCGGTCCTGAGCTCCGTGACCGCGGCCGTGGGACCCGCGGACCCAATCGCCGCTGGTGTCCCACGATCGGGTCACAGAGCTGAAGAATGGGGAGAGGTATGTGTAAACAAACCTCTCCCCGTGCTTCCTAGTGAGGCTGTCACTGATCGTCTGTTCCCTGTCATAGGGAAAAGACGATCAGTGACGTCACATGCCAAGCCACGCCCCCTACAGTAAAAAAAACACACACACAGGACATACTTAACCCCTCCCCGCCCCCTAGTGGTTAACTCCTTCACTGCCAGTGTCATTTACACAGGAATAGGTGCATTTAAATAGCACAGATTGCTGTATAAATGACAATGGTCCCAAAAATGTCAAAAATGTCTGATGTGTCCGCCATAATGTCGCAGTCACAATAAAAATCGCTGATCGCCGCCATTACTAGTAAAAAAAAAAATATTAATAAAAATGCTATAAAACTATCCCCTATTTTGTAAACGCTATAACTTTTGCGCAAACCAATCAATAATCGCTAATTGCGATTTTTTTTTAACAAAAATATGTAAAAGAATACGTATCGGCCTAAACTGAGGAAAAAAAATGTTTTTTTATATATTTTTTGGGGGATATTTATTATAGCAAAAAGTAAAAAATATTGCATTTTTTTCAAAGTTGTCTCTCTATTTTTGTTTATAGCGCAAAAAATAAAAACCGCAGGGGCGATCAAATACCACCAAAAGAAAGCTCTATTTGTGGGAAAAAAAGGACGCCAATTTTGTTTGGGAGCCACATCGCACGACCACGCAATTGTCAGTTAAAGCGACGCAGTGCCGAATCGCAAAAAGTGGTCTGGTCTTAAGCCAGCAAAATGGTCCTGTCTGAAAGTGGTTAGAGAGTCATTGTAATCATTTGATGAAGATTTTTCTTTTGTTTGTTCACTTTGCCACATTCGAATCAAAAAAATATATATATATTTAACGTTTTCGATTCGACCAATTCAAAATTTATGGATTTGAACATTTTGAATCTAAAAAAAATCGGTAAATTTGAAAAAGACATAGAATTCCGAATATGAATTCTGAATATGAAGCTCGTATACGAATTGAACGAATCAACCGAATTTAACAAATCTAAATAACTAGATTAACGAATCAAAACGAAACAAAAGACATTTTTTCGTCATACACATGTCTACTGTTTACCATGATCATTGAAAGTAAAAGTAAAAGAAAATCCCAAATTTCGGGTTGCTCCTAGTAAAGGAATAGTGGGGACATCTTCGAATAGGGACACTAGTTCTGGTGACCTGGGGGGGGGGGGGGGGCAAGGGATTTCCTTAACCACTTGTCCTCCAAAAGGTTTTACCCCCTTCATGACCAGGCCATTTTTTGCTTTTTGAAACTGCGGTACTGTACTTGACATTTTCGCAGTCATGCAACACTGTACAGCAATGACATTTATATCTTTTTCTTCCCTACAAATAGAACTTTCTTTTGGTGGTATTTGATCACCACTGGGTTTTTTATTTTTTACGCTATAAACCAAAAAAACTACCAAAAATTTGAAATGAAAAATAAACTTTTTTTACTTTCTGCTATAAAACATCTCCAATAAAAAACAATTTAAAAATCTAATTTCTTCATAAATTTAGGCCAATATGCATTCTGCTACATATTTTTGGTAATATAAAATCCCAATAAGTGAATATTGATTGATTTGTGCAAAAGTTATAGCATCTACAAACAATGGTATATATACTGGAATTTTTTATACTAGTAATGGCGGTGATCAGCGGCTTTTAGTGGGACCACGATAGTATGGCGGACAATCTGACACTAACTGACACTTTTGACACTTTGTGGGAACCAGCAACACAATACAGTAATACAGTGATCAGTGCTAAATATATGAGCTGTCACTGTAATAATGACACTGGCTGGGAAGCGGTTAAACATCTAGGATGATCAAAGGGTTACTGTGTGCCTAACCAGTGTTTATGTGTGTACTGAGGTGCTTTCTCAGGGAAACAAAAAACATCACATCCTTGCTGACAGGACAGAGCTCTGTCTTGTTTACATACAGTAGACTGAGCTCTGTCCTGTCTTCCCCTTGCCAGCAGTCATCCATTGGCTGGCACCCGCTAATCGGCTTGTACTGTGACTAATCACAGCGCAGCTGGTGCGCCGGTGTTTTGCCTGCTAGTGTTGCCACCTCATCCCTTTAAAACCGAACACACATTAATTACACAGGTTCTGTGGCTAATTAAGGTGGTAATAAAACTCACTTAGTGCCTTATCTGCATTAAATTAGCCTCATAACCTGTGGCAACCCTAGTGCCCCCTACCCGGAAAAAGCAAAATCACATATATATATATACACGTGATTCTGCACAGCCGGCCCGCATTGTAGCAGTAAACCTATAGTGCGCGGTCGGCAAGTGGTTAATTTGCAGGGATTTACTCTCACTTCCTGTTTTAGCTATGGGACAGGAAGTGAAGTAAAAAACCCCAATGGGACACAGATGGCACAAAAAAAAATCACAGGGGTAATAACTCCATCCAAAATGAAAGAAAAAAGATTTGCTTATAGTTCTATTTTAAGGGCCTTGGCATCTTGGTACATTTTTTTTTCACATATTAATGTGTGTTGCGTTAAAGTGGAAATAAAGTTACACTGTCACAAACTGCAAGCAGGCAGGCTATAGGGTTACCACCTCATCTCTTTAAAACCAAACACATATTAATTATACAGGTTCTGTGGCTGATTAAGGTGGTAATTAAACTCACTTAGTGCCTTATCTGCATTAAATTAGCCTCAGAACCTGTGTAATTCATATGTGTTTGGGTTTAAAGGGATGAGGTGGCAACCCTAAGGCAGGCCCTTTTTTGCAGAAGAAACCTGTAATGTCTCTTCTGCAATAAAATTCACCTACCTGCCTGCTCACAGTGTTCTCTGGAATGTACACTGAGCTCAGCTTACATCGCCGACACGGTGACATCATCCCACGCCAGCCAATTAGGGCTTCCACCTTTTCTTCTAGCCAAACCCGAACACTTTAGGGGCTTGGGACACTTTTGGGTACCCCAAGGAGAGGAGTAATGCGGTGCGCATAGCGTGCCACAGCTAACATTGGGTGTGGCCAAATTACTCTTGCTGACATCATTGCCCTGCCCCTCAGTGATGCCGAACCTGCCCCCAGACAGCCACCTGCAGCTCCTGGACGGCAACAGGTTTGTGGGTGACTATCTTGGTTACTTGGGGAGTCACAGCCCAGTCTAAATAATGTGTCCGGGTTTCAGTCTGTCCGAGATTTACCTGTCTGGATGAATCCCGGACAGGTGGCAACCCTAGAGCCAATGAAGACAGAGGATGACCAGCACCCAGAAGAAGATGTGGGCACCAGTAAGGGACTGGGATTGTTGAACGAAAGGTACGTTTGCCTCCGCTTTAACCGGATGTACTGCTACTGTACTGCTGCTGTACTGCTTCATACTTACTTTAACCACTTCCCTTCCCGCCCATAGTCATATGACGCCCACAAGGTGGATCTCCCATCCTGGGTGGGCGTCATATGACGTCCTCTCCTTCCCGGCCGCCTGGGGGGCGCGCGCGCGCCGCCGGCAGCGCGCGCGCGCGCCCGCGGCTTCGCTCGGGACCCGGTGCGAGTGCCCGGCGGCCGCAATGTCCGCCGGGCACCCGCGATTGCCCGTTAAAACAACGGGACCAAGCGGGACCGTGGAGCTGTGTGTGTAAACACACAGCTCCACGTCCTGTCAGCGGGAGAGGAGACCGATCATGTGATCCCAGTACGGAGGATCACTGATCGGTCTCCTCCCCTTGTGAGTCCCCTCCCCCCACAGTTAGAATCACTTCTTTAGGGAACACATTAACCCCTGCAGCGCCCCCTAGTGTTAACCCCTTCCCTGCCAGTCACATTTACACAGTAATCAATGCAATTTTATAGCAACGATTGCTGTGTAAACGTGAATGGTTCCAAAAATGTGTCAAAAGTGTCTGAAGTGTCCGCCGCAATGTCGCAGTCACGAAAAAAAAAATCGCAGGTCGCTGCCATTACTAGTAAAAAAAAAAAAAAAATGCAATAAATCTATCCCCTATTTTGTAGACGCTATAACTTTTGCGCAAACCGATCAATATACGCTTATTGCGATTTTTTTTACCAAAAATATGTAGAAGAATACGTATCGGCCTAAACTGAGTAAAAAAATTGTTTTTTTTTTTAAAAAATGGGATATTTATTATAGCAAAAAGTAAAAAATATTGTGTTTTTTTTCAAAATTGTCACTCTTCTTTTGTTTATAGCGCAAAAAATAAAAACCGCAGGGGCGATCAAATACCACCAAAAGAAAGCTCTATTTGTGGGGAAAAAAGGACATCAATTTTGTTTGGGTGTAACGTCGCACGACCGCGCAATTGTTAGTTAAAGCGACGCAGTGCGAATCGCAAAAAGTGCTCTGGTAAGGAAGGGTGTAAAATGGCCCGGTATTGAAGTGGTTAAAGTTATTGTAAGGGTTCCTTTTTTTTAAAAAATATTAAACATGTTATACTTACCTCCACCGTGCAGCTGATTTTGCACAGAGTGGCCCCGAACTTGCTCTTCTGGGGTCCCCCGCCGGCTCTCGCGGATCCTCCCCATATCAGATAACCCCCTAGGAGAAGCGATCTCCCGGGGATTATCTTGTGGGCTCGCTCCTGAGTCCAGCATTCGACATCCATAGCTGGCGAATGCCAGACTCGGCCCCGCCCCCCCGGCGCCCACGTCATTGGATTTGATTGACAGCAGCGGGAGCCAATGGCTGCGCTGCTATCAAGCTATCCAATCAAGAGCCGAGAACCCCGGGCAGAGAGACAGCGCTGTCATGGTTATGCAGTAATCTTCCCCTGTTTGCTTACCTCTCCTCATGTGTTCAGACTAAGAGGCCAGCCACTCGCACCTGGTGGTTTTTATAACCTCTCCTCTAAGCATGGCTCCACCCCAGGCCCTATCAGGGAACCCTATATTAACCTGTGCACTGCAAGCCAGCGGTGCTGATCAACCATTGTGTATCCGTGGTGTGTTCGGCTTCCTGGTTCCTGCTTGTGTGCTTTATGTTTGTCTCCGTTACCGACCTTGGTGTGTTCTCAACGATTCCTGTCTGCTTGTGACCTTGACCGTTTGGCATGTCCCCGACCATCCCTGTCTGCCTGTGACCCTGAACCTTTGGCGTGTACTCTGTTGTTCCTGTCTGCTAGTTACCCTGACCTCTGCCTTATCCCCTTACTATCCTTGTCGTTCCAGCCTGCTGCTTCCTTCTCCTGTAGTCTACTGTGAGCCTGAGCTGTGAGACCTTGGGGGTCGCGACCTGGAGCCAGACTGCAGCGAAGTCCATCCTCACCACTAGAGGCTCTGGCGAACACCTGCTGGCTCTTAGACTCCGCGCCCTGGGGAATCTATGCTCTAGTTCCCACTGGGATCTGTGTTAGTGATCCAGTAGACCTGTGTCCTGAATCTCCCTGGGTACAATCCGCAGCAGTCAGTCCTAAGGTCCACTACCTAGCGGTGCACTTCCAATTCCTACTGAGTGCACCTGTCACCTGGTCTCAGGTGACCTGACAAGCGCGTCCCCGTCGTGTCAAGTTCCAGGGCTCAGGTAAGTAAAACTGGGGGGGGGGGTTGGGGGGCCGGTCACTGATAGATGTTTTTTCACCTTAATGCATAGAATGCAAAAAACACGAAGGTTTACAACCCCTTTAACTAAGCAGTCCTAAATTAAGTTCCCCTCGATGAAGTCCCATTTTCCCATTCTCTTCAGTGTTTCTTTATGACTGCCATTTCTGTCTGGAGCCCCCCCAGCCTCCTATAGACTGCACAGAGACAGCAGATTTATGTTCTTATTTGTTCTGAGAATCCCAGTCTCCTCCACAAACCAAACAAGCAGTAACTTTTCCTCTTATTCAGTGTGTCGTGTCATTTTCCCAGGCAAAGCTCAAACCTTTCCTCTAGAGCAGGGGTCTCTAAACTTTCCAGTTGGAAGGCTACATTGTAAATTTTACAAATATTCAGTGCCACAGCACCATGAGGTTCCCCTGTGACTGCGTTTTAAAAAAGGGTCAGGGACTTTTTCTTCGCATTTCCTGCAGGTACAGCAGTGTGAACCTAGCCTTAGCTAGGGGACAGGGGACAGACTGAGGGGGACACACAGGGGACAGACTGAGGAGGTACACACAGGTAACAGACAGAGGGGGGGAGGACACTATTTAAAATGCATGATAAACTCCCTTGAAAGGTCTTGACTTACTTCCCTATTACTCACTTTTATCAGCTTCCCCTATATATGACATTCATAGGAGTGCTCATTGTTTCAGCCCTGTTTTAGTACATTTGCTGCGACCAAGCAAAAACATCCTGTCATTATTGGGGAATTAAACCCATCTTCATACATGCCCAAGTTGGATTATCCAGATTTAGGACAATACAAGCTGTTGACGAGCACATATCACGTCAGTCCCCCCAGGGCAGAGATTGTTATTATGCACACATCGGCGTCTGTGGATTTCAATGTCAGTGCAGAAAATAATCAGCATCAAAAAGACAGAAGTGATTTAATATCTAGTGAAGGAATTCATACAACTTTGATGTTGTAGTAACACCTCTTATTAGCCTTTAAATGTTCCCCAAACCAATGAAAAGTAGTAGTAGTCATCTTAATAGCACTTGAGCTAAGGGAGGTAATACTCTTGATTAATGAACTATATTTTTATTTGCATTAGTTGTGAAACACAGCTAACCACCAACTAACACTTAAAGTGGTTCTAAAACCAAAAGCAAACATTTATTATATTGCAGATTACCAGTTCTTTGATATTGAGAGAATGGGTGGCCTCACAAAATACAATAACATACATAACGAAAAATGCCATATGTACCATCATCGGCGTTAAATAGAATAGAAATTTGGGTCTGGACCCCAACCAGAAACCTCTCAACAGTTCTTAGCTATGATGGCTGTATTAGATTTTTTTTTAGGCTTTCTTTCCCTAATGCCACGTACACACGGTCGGAATTCTCGTTGGAAAAAGCTCTGATGGTTTTCCCGTCGGAATTTCGCTCAAACTGTCTTGCCTACACACGGTCACACCAAATTCCGACTGTCAAAAACACTGCGGCATACAACACGTTCGACTGCACTATAAAAGGGAAGTTTAATGCTTCTGACCATGCGTCGAGTTGTTTCCGAGCATGCGTCGGAATTTTGCGTGTCGGAATTGCGTACACATGATCGGAAAATCCGATAGAAAGGTTTTCCGTCGGAAAAATTAAGAACAGGTTCTCAATCCAAAGTCCGTCGGAAATTCCGACAGAAAAAGACCGATGGGCATACACACGGTCGGAAAATCCGATGAAAAGCTCCCATTGGACTGTTTCCATCGGAAATTCCGAGTGTATTACTGTTTACAGGGCTACCAAGTAAAAGAAAAAATCTCTGAGACAAACATAAACACAACCAGCTTTTCACATTACAATTTTTAGATAATGAAGTAGACATTTATTTAAAAAACAAAAACACAAAAAAAAACAATGCAAGACAATACAACATTTGATATACCATCTAAAAACATGCTACAAATGTTAAAAAATATGCTACCATCGGTCAGCCACTAAACACAGCTTCTTGTGATCAGGCTGGTGCTCTGGCTAAAGTGTGTCCACACTCAAACAACAGGAAAGATAGTTTGTTTCAGCCGGCTACTCTGTATCATCTAATAAGTATAAATCTTTCTTTGCTACATGATAAAACATAAATGTAACACGCTAACGCATTTCAGCTGTAGAAGCCTTTCCTCCGTGTGTTGTAGAGGGTCCCCTCTAGCACCCGAGCCCCAGGCCTAAGGGGCACCCTCAAGGGCTACCGACAGCCTCCTCAGCACTCCTCCTCCATCTTCCAGCCGACTGCCCCTGCTGGCATGACCTATGAGTATATATGAGGTGCCTGCCCCCTGCCAGCCCATTTTGCTGGAGAGTTGGCTGGGGCCCTCATCAATACACCAAGCAACTCCTCCTAAACTCCACCCTATATTTCCAGAAGCTTCTCCAAGGTTCCAGAGAGCTGGGGGAGTTACAGGAGTCACTCAGCCCTGACCCAGATTCAACACAAGTTTTCCTACACTGCAACTACTGTATGTACACTAGTACCTAGCTAGAGGGTGCTACATTGGTATACTCCAACAAATTATATTGCATATGTCAAGCACATGTACAATTTCTTATCTTTACTACAACTACAATGCTGCAGTACAGTTTACATGCTTCATACTTAGGAGACCAGTGATGGTTTTCTCTAAAAATGGGATAGAAGGACAAAATAAATGCGCCTTGTTGAACGGCTGTTTTTACCATGAATCATATAATACATTGCAGTAAGCCTTGACTCAGGGTTTCCAATTATTGAACCAAGACAGCAGAATATGTAAGCTTCATATTCATTTTTATTTGAATAGATGCTTTTCATTTTAAAGTTAATTCCCGTATTGTGGTCCATTTTAAAAATAACATTTGTCAGAAGTAATGGAATGCAACTAATGTCCATAGTAATTAAATTAAAACAACCATATATAAAATAACAGACGTTCTTTGTTGTCAATGTGTAAACACTGGGGAGATCTGGCAAAGGCAGGGACCATGTTACCTCCTTGTGAGTACAAAGCCTGAGGAGGATGGGATACAGGCCCATTTTCAAAGACATACAGTAGCTCATAGCTGAGATAGGTTATCATTTGGTGATGGGTGGCAAATGAAGACACTTGCCCATAAACAGGCTTCAGAACTTGATCTACTACAATAGCAATTCATGCAGCTGCTATGGGGCCCAGGGTGGAGAAGAAAGGGGTGAGTGACAAAGTCCACCAAAATTCTGCTCTCCTTATCTGCCCAGCCTGAATTATAGTACCTTGACTAGCGTGTAAGCAGGTTGGAACGGTTAGTGGGTGTTGTCCCAGGCTGGGAGGGTTAATGTTAATGCTTTACCCGCTCTCCTGATATTTTTTTTTTGGGCTCGTTTTCCTGTCTAGGTCTGGGCTACTTGCTTGTGTGATATAATGTATATATCAAGACAGTGGTCCGGTCTGTGGGAGTCCCCTGTAGAAGTTCAGGGCATTGTCAGTGGTTCCACTTTGCATGCATAGTACAGCCCTGGGTTGTGTGACCCATAGGGGATGGATACAGAAGAAGAGCCCCGTAGGAGTAGGAGGAAGACACTCATCATGGCCCACAGCAGAGACTTTTAGGCAGGGCAAAGGGGTGAGTCAGGAGCAGAGCCAAGGGGCGGCAAAATGAGGTTTCGCCTAGGGTGTCAAAAATCCTTGGGGTTCGCCTTGACGATACCAGCACTGGATTATGCCTCCAAAGGATCTACACTTGCGTGAGAGCGCCTGTAAAGGACTATGGACACTGGAATGCACTTTCACAGGTATGCCAGGGCAGCACATTAGCCTGTAGCTATAGTTAGAAGTAGGGAAGCATCGTGTTTTGCCTGTTGGACTGTAAAATGTCTACTTTTGCACTTTTATTAAGTAAAGCGTTCAAAACTTTGTCCTTTCCTGGTCTGAAGTTGTTATAGAGGTATAATGCAAGTAACTGGCACACATACAGTTAACACGTGGGTCTTTAACACATTTTGGTATGAAGACATCAGCGTAGAATGAAGTTACGTGAAGTAGTTGCCAAGAGTGATAGAAGTGTAACAGGAAGCCTGTCGATAGCATGTGCTTGGTATAGGTGGCATGGCCTCTAGCAGCGAGGGAGATGTTGTCAGCACTCCTTCTGCCAGTGGTCTGTCTCCAATAGCAACGGGAGAAGATTGCACCGCAGAGGTTCCCCATCCTGTATAGGGGTACAGAAGGTTCAAGAGTCAAGTTCAGGGCTGGTGCAAGGATTTTTGACACCCTTGGCGAAACCTCATTTTGCCGCCCCTTGGCTCTGCTCCTGACTCACCCCTTTGCCCTGCCCTTGTAACATGTGACCTACCTGACCCATACACTGACCTACCTACCTGACGCATACACTGACCTACCTACCTGACACACTGGCCCACCTACCTGACACATACACTGACCTACCTACCTGACACACTGGCCCACCTACCTGACACATACACTGACCTACCTACCTGACACATACACTGACCTACCTACCTGACATACTGGCCCACCTACCTGACGCATACACTGACCTACCTACCTGACACACTGGCCCAACTACCTGACACATACACTGACCTACCTACCTGACACACTGGCCCACCTACCTGACACATACACTGACCTACCTGACACATACACTGACCCACCTACCTGACACATACACTGACCTACCTACCTGACACATACACTGACCTACCTACCTGATAGATATACTGACCTACCTGACTCCCATTTCCTGCATTACTCACCCCCCCCCCATCCCCTACACACTTCTTGATGTATATGAGGATCCATCCTCCTCCTTACCGATGCGCTTCATTGACCATCACATCGGGGCTCTAGTGCCCCCATCCAGCCACTCTATGGTGTCCCCCCTGGCTGGGAGGTCAGCTAACAGACTCTGCACCTTTCTCAATGCTCCTATCTCCACCGAGCCCCGCCCCTCCGCTATACTCTCACAGACACACAGCGCCGCACCAGAGGCACTCACTGGAGCAAAGATGCTGTGAGATATTCCTGTGTGAGGAGATGTGACAGCGGACGCTCAGCGGGACATTGACGGCACGCAGCGGATGTTTTCCCGGGACAGCCGGCCCAGCACTAAACAGAGGCGAGCTCACACACGCCTGGAGCTTCACTGAGACAAAGGCCGTGGCTGTGCCCTAGGTGGTAGTGCGCCCTAGGCGGCTGCCTACTTTACCTAGTGGTAGCGCCAGACCTGGTCAAGTTGAGTGCATGTGTGGAACCCATGCAGAGTGCACAGCCGGGCCCATTCCGCCACTTGGGAGTAGTAGTGGAAAATGCTAGATAGGTGGTTGTGGACATTGCCTCAACATGTCTCCAAAATGCAAGTTAATGTGAAGGTGTGCATTGTCACAGGGAACCAAGAGTTAGCTGGAGAACAGTTGCATTGCAGTATACATGGTGTATGTTCATCTCTGAGGGGTAGAGGCCCATCTTAAGATTAACAGTAGTCTCCCGCGGCAGCCTCAGCCTTAACGCAAGGTATTGAGAAAATTACACAAAGTAAAGGCACCCTGTGTGTGGCTACCCACAGGGGGTGGGCCTCACATAAGACCCAGTACTTGGCGTCAAACAAGTTAATGGGGAACATGGAGGACGTGACTAGTAACTACACAGCAGATACCCCTGTAGGCCCTACCAGCCAGCCTACAAGCGCTAATTTGAGTGTAGATGAATCTGATGCCTTACAGAGCCTGTTTTGGCAAAATGTCACTTGGCAGAGCCAACAGCAATACCAGAGTCTCTTCTCCTTCACCACAAGTAGGTTACCACTGATACCAATGGTCTTCTTTCAGTTGCCCAGTGCCCACCAATGTAAAGCAGCCCTTCTCTCCCACTGACCACCAAGGTAAGGGGGTCCCTCCTTTTCCCACCGGCCACCAATTTATGGGAACAGTGTCTTCTACAATGACCATCAAAATAAGGGAACCTTCTTCCCCCCTGACCACCAAAGAAAGTGGATGAACATCTACCCTGACTGGGGTGGGAGAGTATAGAAAAGACAGCCTAAATGAGAAGAAAGAACTTAGAGAGATATCCTAATGAAGATCTAAAACCAAATATTGTTTGGGAGTACATCTAGTGACATGTATTCTTTTTATATTTAGAAAACTGCAAAGAGTTGGTAACTATCCACACTGCTTTGCCTGAACACCACAAGTTGGATGCAGCCAGAAAAAAATATGAATTGCACCAAAATATTGCTCTTAATTAGGCCATGGCCATCTATAACCAATCAGTGAACTGCTGCTTATTCAAGAGTGTTTTTGGTATCACTCTTACATCCTTTGAAGTAGTATCCCCATGAATGACAAGTTAGTTAAATTCCTCTACAGGAATGCAGCACGGTTTTTTAAAATAGTATTTAATGAGTCACGTGACCCATTCCTTTCCATGTTTCTCTATGTCTTCCAGCTTGCAAATTAACTGTTGAAAGGAGATGTCAAAGCACGCTATGGTAATATTACAACACAATTGAGTCTAAAATGGCCAACTAAAAATAACTACTGTTTATCTCATGAGATGTCCAGATTATATACACCCGGAATATGTCGTCCTTGACAATAGAGATATCTATATATTTTATATTAAGCTTGTTTCTCTATACCATCTATGTCATAATTTAATCTGATAGGACACCTGTTTAATTTGTGAAGTTTGATTTCATCTGCTTGTCCATATATACACTATATTACCAAAAGTATTGGGACGCCTGCCTTTACACGCACAAGAACTTTAACCACTTTCAGACCGGACCAATTTGCAGCCAAAGGACCAGGCCCCTTTTTGCGATTCGGCACTGCGTCGCTTTAACTGACAATTGCGCGGTCGTGCGACGTGGCTCCCAAACAAAATTAGCGTCCTTTTTTTCCCACAAATAGAGCTTTCTTTTGGTGGTATTTGATCGCCCCTGCGGTTTTTATTTTTTTCGCTATAAACCAAAAAGCGCGACAATTTTGAAAAAAACACATTCTTTTTAATTTTTTTGCTATAATAAATATCCCCCAAAAATATATAAAAAAGCATTTTTTTTCCTCAGTTTAGGCCGATACGTATTCTTCTACATATTTTTGGTAAAAAAAATCGCAATAAGCGATTATTGATTGGTTTGCGCAGAAGTTATAGCGTTTACAAGATAGGGGATCGTTTATAGCATTTTTATTAATAATTTTTTTTTTCATTAGTAATGGCGGCGATCAGCGATTTTTATTGTGACTGCGACATTATGGCGGACACATCGGACATTTTTGGGACCATTGTCATTTATACAGCAATCAATGCTATTTAAATGCATTGATTCATGTATAAATGACACTGACAGTGAAGGGGTTAACCACTAGGGGGCAGTGTAGGGGTTAAGTGTGCCTAGAGGTGTGTTTCTTACTGTGGGGGGGCGTGGCTGTCAGCTAGTGAATGCTGATCTCTGCTCCAATCACAGGGAGCAGAGATCGGCGTCACTAGTTGCTAGGCAGAACGGGAAGTTGCTGTTTATTTCCGCAACTCCCCGTTCAGCCTTCCCGTGAGACGATCGCGGTTGTCCCCGCGGCTACCCGCTACCGGCCTCACGGGGGTCCCGACCGGTGCGAGCGCCCGATGGCACGGCGGCATCTTAAAGGGGACGTATATATACGCCCTTATGCCTGTCCGTGCAATTCTGTCGACGTTTATCGTCGTGCGCCGGTCGGAAAGCGGTTAATGGCATCCCAGTTTAAGTCCGTAGGGATCAATATTGAGTTGGCCCACCTTTTGCAGCTATAACAACTTCAACTCTTCTGGAAAGGCTGTCCACAAGGTTTATAAGTATGTCAATGGGGATATAACTAATCAATCGCTTCCCCTAACACTACACCAGAAGTACCGGTGTGTAGTGTAATCCCCCGTACACACGGTTGGATTTTGTGACGGAAAATGTTCGATGGGAGCTTTTTGTCAGAAATTCCGACCGTGTGTAGGCGCCATCGGACATTTTCCATCTGAATTTCCGTCACACAAAATTTGAGATCTGAATATCAAATTTTCCAATCGTGTGTACACAATTCCGACGCACAAAGTTCCATGCATGCTCGGAATCAAGCAGAAGAGCCGCACTGGCTATTGAACTTTATTTTTCTCGGCTTGTCGTATGTGTTTTACATCACCACGTTCTTGACGTTCGGAATTTCCGACCAACTTTGTGTGACCGTGTGTATGCACGACAAGTTTGAGCCAACATCCGTCGGAAAAAATCCCATGGATTTTGTTGTCGGAATGTCCGATCAATGTCCGATCGTGTGTACGGGGCATCAGAGGAAGCTAGTGATAAGTGGCGTAAGAGCCAGCAGAAGAAACCAGGAGTCTGACGCTTTGGGAAGTATATTGGGTGAAAAGGATTCTTTGCTCTCTTCAAGAGTTGTGGTGCCGTTGTGCTGGGGTAATGGAGACTTGAAGATTCACTTGAAAAAAGGGACATTTTGCAAAGATTTGTTTCATACAAGAACTGAACTGTTGCCCAACATAGGGGGCAACCTGATTTGGCAATGCCTCCACCTCGGACAGGGCCTCTGTAAACAATAGGGTTTCCCTTACTGGGAAATGAATCAGTAATCTAACCAAAGTAATTGAAAGCAGAAATACTACTGCAACCAGCATATAACATTAGCCATAAGCATAAAGATGCCAACTAGTATAGAAATAATAGAAGCTTTATGTAAAAAAAGATTAATAACAGTACATACATTAACCACTTCTGCCTGGAAGGTTTTACCCCTTTAATGACCAGGCCATTTTTTGCGATACGGCACTGCGTTATTTTAACTGACAACTGCGCGCTCGTGGAAGTTGGACCCAAATAAAACATATGTCCTTTTTTTCCCATAAATAGAGCTTTCTTTTGGTTGTATTTGATCACTTCTGCGTTTTATTATTATTTTTTTTTATGCGCTATAAACAAAAAAGAGCGACAATTTTGAAAAAAAATAATAATATTTTTTTACTTTCTGCTATAAAACATATCCAATTAAATTCTTTAAAAAAAAATCGAATTTCTTCATCAATTTAGGCCAATATGTATTCTGCTACATATTTTTGGTAAAAAAAAAAATCCCAGTAAGCGTACATTGATTGGTTTGCGCAAAAGATATCGCGACTACAAACTATGGGATATTTTTATGGCGGCAATAATGGCGTAATGGCGGCAAGCAGAGGTTTTTAGCTGGATTGCGACATTGCAGTGCGACATTGCAGTGGACACCTAACTGACATTTTTGACACTTTTTTGGGAACCAGTGACATTACAGTGATCAGTGCTAAAAATATGCACTGTCACTGTACTAATGACACTGGCAGGGAAGCGGTTAACATCAGGGGCGATCAAAGGGTTAACTGTGTGCCTAGCTGGTGCTTGCTAACTGTGTAGGGGTTGCTCTGACTGGATAAAGACAGATATCGGTGTTCCTGCTCAGCAGGAACACAAGCAAGATCTCTATTAGACATGTGCACAACAGAAAAAATGGAAAATTCCTATCAAAATACTTACCGTAATTTTCCTTTCCTGATGGACTCCATGGTAGCAACGTGTGGGTTTAGCCCCGCCTCCATTACCCTATAGGACACTACTCCCATAAATCTTTGCTCCCTGCCCACGGCCGTGTTCGATAACTAGTACTACTCCAGCCATTTGGGAGGGAACTCCTGCTGCCATGGAGTCCATCAGGAAAGGAAAAATACGGTAAGTATTTTGATAGGAATTTTCCATTTTCCTGACAGACTCCATGGCAGCAACGTGTGGGAAATAACTCGCCCAATAAACACACTTGGGTGGGCAAAATGCTGAACAGAAAAGATTTATTTAACGCTGTCAACCGACAGGACTTTTAAACCAAATTTAACAGAAGTTAAGGATGCAGGTTCAACACAGTAATGGGTCATAAACGTATGTATTGAAGACCAAGACGCTGCCCTGCAGATTACTTCCGGCGCCACGTGACGCGAGGCTGCCCATGATGTGGAAAGACTCCTGGTGGAATGTGCCGTCACCGCCTCAGGAGGAGCCAAGCCCTTCTCTCTGTAAGCCCACTGGATGGCTTGGACCACCCACGCAGCAATGGATCTAACAGAAGCTTTAGAGCCCTTATTCTTTCCATGAAACAGAACGAAGAGGGAGTCAGTCTGACGAAATGAAGCTGTAACATCCAGATATTCCTTTAGTGTAGCACCTTTAGTGTATGTCAAGAGGATGTGGATCCGAACTTCCATCAGACATGAAGGTAGGTAGAGTGATTTCCTGGTTTTCATGGAAAACAGTGGTTACTTTGGGATTTGATCCCAGCATTGGAATGAGGACCACTCTATCCGGGAAGAAGGTGAGGAAAGGTTCCTTGGAGCCTAGCGACTGAATCTCTGAAATTCTCTTCGCCGACGTTATGGCCACCAAAAAAGAGGTTTTAAGTGTTAGTTCCTTAACTGAAAGTGATTTGTTGAGTTGAGTAAAGAAATCCAACACCAGAGGAAGGTCCCATTTTGGAAACCTGGGTTTCTTCTGCGGCCTAAGCCTGACTGCACCTTTGAAAAACTGTTGAACCAAAGGATGATTGGCCCACGTGACTCCAGAAAATGCTGAGATAGCAGAAACTTGGACACGCAGGGAACTAACAGAAAGTGAGATATCCAATCCTGTTTGAAGGAAGCTTAACACATCCTGAACTGCCAATGTATTGCAGGAACTAGACCTGGAAGCCATGTGACTGGTAAACTTCGCCCAGATCCTTTCGTACACCCGATTGGTACTACCTCTTCTTGCACTAAGGAGAGTGGGAATAACCTCTAATGGACAGCCTGACGCTTCCAACCTTCCCCTCTCAAAAACCAGGCCTTTAGGTGCAGGTGATCCGGACAGGGATGTAACCTCGAACCTTGGGACAAGAGGTCTGGTCTGGATGGTAACAGAACCGGATCCTTGACACTGAGGAGTGTCAGAAGCGGAAACCAAGGCCTGTTGGGCCAGTAGGGAATTACTGCAATTACCTCTGCTGTTTCTGACCTGAGTCTCTTCAGGAACTGTAGGATGATCGGAATTGGAGGAAAGGCATACGCCTTGAGGAACCACCATTTCTCCGTCAGGGCATCTACCCCGTAGGCTTGCGGATCTCTGTACCTTGAATAGTACTTTACTATTTTCTTGTTGCATGGGGAGGCAAACAGGTCGACCTCTGGGCAGATCCCCAGTGTTAGAATCCAATCGAATACCTCCTCGTGGAGAGACCACTCGTTGTTGTCTAGAGATATTCGGGAGAGGAAGTCTGCCTGGACGTTCTGAATTCCTGGCACATAAGTCGCTGTCAGATCCTTCAAGTTCTTCTGAGCCCAAGACATGATCGGTTCCACTTCTTGGAGAAGGGAAAAACTTCGGGTGCCCCCTTGCCTTCTGATGTATGCCACTGCTGTGGTATTGTCCAGTCTGAGTTGGACCGAGGCCCCTGGGATCAGGTGACGAAAAGCCAGAAGGGCCTGGAAGGCCGCCCTCAATTCCAGGACGTTTGACACTGTCCTTCTGGAGGGAGGATCCCAAGTGCCCTGGGCGACTTCCGCCAGGCAGTGGGCCCCCCATCCCCTGTTGCTGGCATCTGAGGTTATAGTTACCCATGGGATGGGACGGATGAAGGGAGTTCTTCATGGATGAAGTAATCCGAATCGTCTGGGCTTTGTTGCCTATCCATTGCTGAAGGAAGCCCTTCTGAAAAGGCCTCATCCTCCACTGTGCCCATCTCACCATCGGGATTGTTGAAACCATGGTGCCTATAATTCTCAGGCACTGGAGAGCATGAAGGTAGGAAGCCGTAAGAGCTGGACGGATTCTGTCCCTTACCACTGAGATCTTTTCCTCTGGTAGTGAGATAGTGCCCCTGACTGTGTCGAACAGAGCCCCTAAGAATAGTAGGGTTTGTGATGGGGTCAGTTGGCTCTTCTCCAGATTCAGTATCCACCCGAACTCCTGTAGAGTGGAGATAACTTGCCGTCTGTGCATTAGAAGCTGTTCTCTGTCTTGTGCCAATAGTAGAAGGTCGTCTAAATAGTGATGTAGACGAATTCCCCTGGTTCTCAGAAGAGCTACCACTGCCAACAGAGTTTTTGAAAACACACGCGGAGAAGTTGATAGCCCGAAGGGAAGGCACGTGAATTGAAAATGGAGCTTGCCTACTGAAAAGCGAAGGAATTGTTGATAGTTTTCGGCAATGGGAACGTGAAAATAGGCGTCTTTGAGATCTATGGAGATCATCCAATCTCCTGGTTGGACGGAATGTTGTATTGTGGACAGTGTTTCCATTTTGAACCTTTCCTTTTTTATGAAGGTGTTTAGATGGGTCAGGTCTATGACCGGCCTCCAGGCCCCGCTTTTTTTCTGGACCAAAAAGAGGGGAGAGTAGATCCCCCTGCCTCGCTGGTCGGCCGGGACATGGATAACAGCGCCTTGAACCAATAAAGATTTTATGTAAGTCAGAAGGCTTTGTCTTTTTTCTTCTGTAGTCGGAAGGGAAGTAGGGACCCACCTGAGCTTGGGGGCTTCCCTGAAGGTCCAAGCATGACCCGAGGAGACCGTATTGAGGGTCCAAAAGTCTTGGATCGAAGCCGCCCAGACATGACGAAAGTGGAAAAGCCGAGCCCCCACCTGACCTGTCTGAGCGGGCCCAACCTCAAAAGGATTTGGTCGGCTCCCTCTCTCCTTTGGAATCACTTTTCGTTGTCTTCTTAAAAGACGATTGTCTTGACTTCCAGGATCTGGAAAATTCCCGGCCAGGTCTGTAACTGCGAGCTTCCCTAGCTCTTTCCTGGTACTGCCTTTTTGGGAAAGATCTTCTCTGACCTTGGGGTCGACGATCTTGGGGAAGGAACCCCGACTTCCCACCAGTGGCCCGGGAAATCGCCTCGTCCAACTTGTTCCCGAACAGGGAGGACCCTTCAAAGGGGATACGACACCAGACTTGTTTTGAGGCTGGGTCGGCTAACCAGGGGCGGAGCCACAGCGCCCGTTTGGCAGTGACAGACGAAAGCATTATCCGAGCCGTCAGGCGTATGATGTCAATAGAGGCCTCCCCAAGAAAAGCCGACGCAAGCCTCAATTCTTGAATAGGCGAGCATCTAGCCGTATCATCCGAGATGCCTCTCAGTGTCTCATCTACACTGTCAGTCCACACTTCCATCGCTTTAGACAAAGCGGCTAGGGCAAGAGCTGGCTTACAGGCCATGCCTGCTGTTAGGTACACCCTCTTCAGGTCTGCATCAATTCGACGGTCTAACACGTCTTTGAAGGACACTGTGTCCTCTAAAGGGAGAGTCACATGCTTCACCAACCTCATGACTGCTGCATCTATCAAGGGAGCAGACTCCAAGTGCTTCACTTCTTCCTCCTTGAAGGGATAGAGTTTTGCGATTTTGGAAAGCATGGAATTTTTCTTCTCCACCTTGCCCCATTCGTCCGTGACGATTTCGCCAAGCTCTGCAATAAAAGGAAAATTAACACGCTCTTTCTTTAATTGTTTAAAGAATTTCCTCTGTTTGGGAGCAGCTTCTACTGGGTCTTCCCAATTAAGCGTTTCTCTGATAGCCTTAACCAAGGGTGGGAGCAGAGCAAAATCAAAGCCCACAGGAGGGCTATCTTCCTCTGAGTCACTGTCGGATATGGCAACCGAAGAGTGGCTCTGAACCGAGGACTCCCAGGTATCTTGCAACTGGGTCTCCCTTACTGGAGAACGAGACTGCTCCGCTGGAGGTGTATGGGAATGATCATCCATGTTCCTGAGCGACTCCTTCACAACCCTTTCCACCAGGGATTTAAGATGTTGATCCGTATCTCCTCTTTCTTAGGAGGCTTTGGAAAAACAAAGGTCGCATAAGGATCTTCCTGGGGGAGCTTGACTTCTGCATCCCCAGCAGGAATTAGTAGAGCGACTGGAGTGAGAGCGCTCATCACTACGGTGTCCTGATTTAGAGGAGGAACCACCATGTTTTGATTTGGAAGAGGATTGCCGGTTTTGCGACTTGGAGGAGTCGCTTCCTCTATGAGAGCTGCGATGTGTATCTGATCTAGAAGGGCTGAGGAAAAAACAAAAGACAAAGACCACACACAAAACAAAACATCAGGCAATAGATAAGCAATCAGGCACACACCCTTCCCTAATTACCAGACCATCAGGAAAAGACATATTCCCAATACCTTTTTTGAGAGGGCTGGCCACAGACAGGCAGTGGTGAATCCATGTCCTCAGCGATGTCCATCTGAACTGAGAATGACAAGAGATCAATGCAAGGGACAGGAAGATTCCTCTGACCTGTCCCAGAAAAGCCACTTACCAGTAGCTGCAAACACAGGAGCCTGGGGATGACACTGGAGTAACCTGCAGACATTCCCAAAGCTTGCAGGCTATTTCCCTAGTTTAAATAGCGCGCCCCTGTGACGTCACTGCCGTCCCAATGCGCATGCGCGAATAGCGGCAAATCGCCGCTATCGCGCATGCGCGAACCAAGCCTCGCTCTCGTACCGCGCTCGCGCATGCGCAGAACGCCCGAAAAACGAAAGCGGAAGTGATACGGCGGCTGGAGCGCAGGAAGAACCAGCCGCCATGCCTGAGAAAAACAAACACACATGCTTCAAACAAACAACAACAACTACTGGAACCGCACAGGAGGTAATAACAAACACTGCTGCCATGAAAAGAAAAATCGATACTCTCACCACTCCTCCACGATCGACCAGGCCGAAGGTAAGACCGGACTTCTCCAGGGCAAAAACGGGTCACCTGCTAGTAGCTGGCTGTCTGACCAGTGCGCAGCCTGCCTGCCAGTGGCTAGGATAAGGGCTTCTTCCTTGCGCCTCTTCCACTGCCCACTCCATACCCTGCTAATAGCTAGGGCTTAGCGGAGCCATGCGACTTTCCCATCCAGAGTCGCAGATCGGCCAATCAGGATCGTGGGGAAACTTATCTTCAGGTAGAAAGACCACCAACTAGGTCCTTCGGAGGAGGACAAAAAAAGAACACGGCCGTGGGCAGGGAGCAAAGATTTATGGGAGTAGTGTCCTATAGGGTAATGGAGGCGGGGCTAAACCCACACGTTGCTGCCATGGAGTCTGTCAGGAAATGTGTTTATTTTCGTTTAGTTTTTTTCATTTCCGTTGATTCGTAACGATTCGTAAATTCGTAAGTCATCGGTGTTCGTATTCGTAACGATTCGTAAATTCGTAAGTCGTCGGTGTTCGTATTCGTAACGATTCGTATTTTCATAAGAGTAATTTTTTCGTTGATTCGTTTTTCTGTTAGTTTAATTTTCGTTTATTCGAAATTCGGACACATTCATATTTTCGTAGATTTAGTTACATTCGTACTTTCGTTAGATTGATTTATTCGTACTTTCGTAACATTGTTTTCGTAGATTCGCAATCGGAGCATAATTCATAATTTTATGTAATGTGTATGCTATTATTACATTTTAAGAGACACGGAAAATTACGAATCGAAAAAAAAAGTTACGAATGTACGAATTTTTTCGTTCAATCCATTCGAAGCACGTTAAGCAGCGCCATTGTAAGAGACACGGAAAATTACAAATCGAAAAAAATTAAAAAGTTACGAATGTACGAATTTCTTTCGTTCAATCCATTTGAGGAACGTTAAGCAGCGCCATTGTAAGGGACACGGAAAATTACCAATTCAACAACAAAAAAAAAAGTTACGAATGTACGAATTTTTTCATTCATTTTGATTTTCGTTGTTCCTGTTTTCGTTTTTCGGATTTTCTTCTTTCGTAGTTTCGTTGTTTCTAATTTGGTTATTTCGGATTTTTGTTGTTTTTCGTATTCGTTCGATTCGAACGATTCGTTAAAATTTTTAGCGAATCGTTCGTTCATTCGTACGATAACGAATGAACGGATATAACAAAAAAAAACGAAAAACGAATAAAAACGAAATGAATTGCACATGTCTAATCTCTATCTTATCCCCTGTCAGAATGGCGATCTGCCTTGTTTACATATTGCCGTTCTGCCTCTCTGGGGATTGGACACAGGGGACAAAAAAGGAAATTTAACACACCTGCTCCCCATTCACACCTAAGACCTTGTAACACTAACGAGTCACATGACACTGGGGAGGGAAAATGGCTTATTGGGCCCAATGTGGAAATTTTCACTTAGGGGTGTACTCACTTTTGTTGCCAGCGGTTTAGACATTAATGGCTGTGTGTTGAGTTATTTTGAGGGGACAGCAAATGTACACTGTTATACAAGCTGTACACTCACTACTTTACATTGTAGCAAAGTGTAATTTCTTCAGTGTTGTCACCTGAAAAGATATAATAAAATAATTACAACAATGTGAGGGGTGTACTGAGCAGACCTAACTAGCACATTGCAGCTTCACTGAGTACAATGAGTAAACTATGCTTTTACCTAACAAACAATTACATCCACACTGACTACAGTGTGGCAACTAAATTTACCTAATTCGTAGCACCTATCTATAAGGGTGCTACAACTGTAAATATCTTTTGTCTGTCATCTTACAGGTCCAGTGATGTCACAGGTCCTTCCTCTTCTTGCCTTTTTGCAGTGGTGGGCGTCCTTACTGCAGCACTGAAGGGTGCTTACATACCCTGACTTAATACAAGGTATTAAAGTAAGGGGGCCCTTCATGGTTTCTTGCACCGGGGCCCTGAAGGTTCTAGTTATGAATAATTAGTTATGAATAAATGATGGGCATCATAAGCACCCCTAGCAGTGACATATGGTTTGTCCCAACCCCAGTAAGGCTCCTTTCGGACTTGTGCGACTTAGGATCTGACTTGTGAGACCCAAAGTCGCAGGACATGTGAAATCTAATGAATCTCTATGAGAGCTGTTCCAATTGACACTACTGCAACTTCAGAAAAGGTTTCTGCACTACTTTGATCCGACGTTGACACAACTTCAATGCTAGAGAATTTAAAAGTTTTAACAAATTCACTTCAAAGTTGGACTCCAATGTTGCACTGGAAATCGCATAACTTTGGAGTCGGCTAGTATGAAGGGAGCCGTATATATATCACTCTTGCTGGACAACTTGGTCTGCAGGTAAATGTGAAGAATACAAATAAAGGCATATGAAATAAAATAAAGGAATTCATATATTGATACCTAATATTAGAAGTATTAACCACATAAAATTACCAGAATACAATAGTTTTCACTATAGTTACATAGTAATATGGTAGATGAGGTTGAAAAAAGACACAAGTCCAGCAAGTCCAACCTATGTGTGTGATTATATGTCAGTATTACATTGTATACCCCTGTATGTTGCGACCGTTCAGGTGCTTATCTAATAGTTTCTTGAAACTATCAATGCCCCCCGCTGAGACCACCGCCTGTGGAAGGGAATTCCACATCCTTGCCGCTCTTACAGTAAAGAACCCGCTACGTACTTTAAGGTTAAACCTCTTTTCTTCTCATTTTAAAGCGGAAGTAAACCCATCGATTTAACAGTTTAAAAAAAAAAAGACATGCCGGGAATGCTAACTGCACATTGGCTGTGCTCTCAACCAAACAGTCAAACCATCCAATGGCTGGTGTCATAACGGATCACATGTGCAGCACTGTGGCAGTTGAAGATTAAACAGAGGCAAAGATGGCAGCTTCCTTGGCTGAAAATGATAGGGGGGTTTACTTCCACTTTAATGAGTGGCCACGAGTCTTGTTAAACTCCCTTCCGCGAAAAAGTTTTATCCCTATTGTGGGGGTCACCAGTATGGTATTTGTAGATTGAAATCATATCCCCTCTCAAGCGTCTCTTCTCCAGAGAGAATAAGTTCAGTGCTCGCAACCTTTGTTCATAACTAATATCCTCCAGACCCTTTATTGGTTTTGTTGCCCTTCTTTGTACTCACTCCATTTCCAGTACATCCTTCCTGAGGACTGGTGCCCAGAACTGGACAGCATACTCTAGGTGCGGCCGGACCAGAGTCTTGTAGAGCGGGAGAATTATAATTTTGTCTATGGAGTTAATCCCCTTTTTAATGCATGCCAATATTCTGTTTGCTTTGTTAGCAGCAGCTTGGCATTGCATGTCATTGCTGAGCCTATCATCTACTAGGACCCCAAGGTCCTTCTCCATCCTAGATTCCCCCAGAGGTTCTCCCCCAGTGTATAGATTGCATTCATGTTTTTGCCACCCAAATGCATTATTTTACATTTTTCTACATTGAACCTCATTTGCCATGTAGTTTCCCACCCCATTAATTTGTTCTGATCTTTTTGCAAAGTTTCCATATCCTGCAGAGAAGTTATTGCCCTGCTTAGCTTAGTATCGTCCGCAAATACAGAGATTGAACTGTTTACTTCATCCTCCCAGGTCGTTTATGAACAAATTAAATAGGATTGGTCCCAGGACAGAACCCTGGGGGTCCCCACTACCCACCCCTGACCATTCCGAGTACTCCCCATTTATCACCACCCTCTGAACTCACCCTTGTATGGCCAGATTTCAATCCATGTACTCACCCTATGGTCCATGCCAACGGACCTTATTTTGTACAGTAAACATTTATAGGGAACTGTGTCAAATGCTTTTGCAAAATCCAGATACACCACGTCTACGGGCCTTCTTTTATCTAGATGGCAACTCACCTCCTCATAGAAGGTTAATAGATCTGTTTGGCAAGAACGATTCTTCATGAATCCATGCTGATTACTGCTAATGATACCGTTCTCGTTACTAAAATCTTGTATATCATCCCATCCAAGAGTTTACATACTATTGATGTTAGGATAACTGGTCTGTAATACCCAGGGATGTATTTTGGGCCCTTTTTAAATATTGGTGCTACATTGGCTTTTCTCCAATCAGCTGGTACCATTCCAGTCAGTAGACTGTCAGTAAAAATTAGGAACAATGGTCTGGCAATTACTTGACTGAGTTCCCTAAGTACCCTCGGGTGCAAGCCATCTGGTCCCAGTAATTTATTAATGTTAAGTTTCCCAAGTCTAATTTTAATTCTGTCCTCTGTTAACCATGGAGGTGCTTCCTGTGATGTGTCATGAGGATAAATACTGCAGTTTTGGTTACTGAAGCCCTCCGATTCCCTCGTGAAGACTGAGGAGAAGACTACAGTGGTCTTAGAGTCAACTATTTGACTACTTATGTCGCAACACAGACATCTCTTCCAATGGCGGTGTGAAATACTGTCTCATTTTGGCTGGGGGAGATAACCTATTATATCAATTCATTAAAAAAAAGACACCCCTGTACTATACATTTTAAGATAAATATTACAAATCCATACAATTTAGTATCTACAATAAATTAATTCCCTCCAACATTAGGGGACAATTATGTTTTAATTGCTTTTGAGAAAATTTTGTGTATTTGTCGGGGGGGGGGGGTGTATTTGTCTTTATTAGGTGTTTATTATTTTTTTAGATTATCACATTTTAGGAAGATTTGTATAGTTGGTTGTGGTTTGTTTAAAACGAACTAAGTTTTATGAAGTGTAAGTACTGGAACAATTAAGAAAAATCATTTTTTTTAGGTCTTTATGTGCTACAGCCAAAATAACTTCTTTGGCTCTGTAGCTCTACATTCTAAGAATAATGTTCCTTAGGACTGTCTGATCTAGAACCATGTCAGCTATATTCATTTGCAAGTGGTTATGTCCAAATGATGGCACTTATTCAATAAAGAGCTTAACCACTTCAGCCCTGGAAGGATTTACCCACTTCCTGACAAGGCCATTTTTTTGCGATACGGCACTGCGTCGTTTTAACTGACAATTGTGCAGTTGTGCGACGACGTACCCAAACAAAAATGATGTCCTTTTTCCCCCACAACTAGAGCTTTCTTTTGGTGGTATTTGATCATCTCTGCGGTTTTATTTTCTGAGCTATAAAAAAAAAAAGTGACCATTTTGAAAAAAAAATTAAAAATTTTACTTTCTGCTATAAAAATTCCAAAAATAAAAGTAGAAAAACGAATTTATTCATCAGTTTAGGCTGATATGTATTCTGCTTTTTTGGTAAAAAACAAAAAAATCGCAATAAGCGTATATTGATTGGTTTGCGCAAAAGTTATTGCGTCTACAAAATAGGGATAGATTTATGGCATTTTTATTATATATATATATATATATATATATATATATATATATATATATATATATATATGATATAGTTTTTTTTTTTACTATTAATGGTGGCGATCAGTGGTTTTTAGAGGGACTGCGACAATGCAGCAGACAGATCGGACACCTAACAGACATTTGTGACACTTTTTTTTGGAAACCAGTGACATTATTACAGTGATCAGTGCTAAAAAAATGCACTGTTATTGTACTAATTCGACGGGCAGGGAAGGGGTTAACATCAGGGGCGATCAAAGGGTTAAATGTGTTCCCTCACTGTATGTTCTAACTGTATGGTGGACTGTGTGACTGGGGAAACACACTGATCTATTTTCATGCATAGCAGAAAGACAGCATCTGTGTGATCTCCCCTGTCAGAACAGAGATTTGCCTTGTTTACACAGGCAGATTCCCATTCTGTCACTGCGGGGAACGATCACGGGTGGCTGGCGGACATCGAGTCCGCCGGACCCACTGATTGGCTCCCCCCATTGACTAATGAGATCGTGCACCTCCAGCGGGTGCGTGCACGCCCACAAATCACCATGTACAAGCCGACGTACACCTATGGCGATTTTTGCGGGATCAAGCCACCTTGCCGCAGTATGACGGCGGCTGGTCGGGAAGTGGTCAAAGATGAACTTGTCAAAGTGCTCAGTTTACTTAGCCATAATGATTACTATTTGACATAAAAATGATTATTTTCAGCAATCTCTTTCTTGAAATAATTATAGCAAATGACAAAAGTGCTATATCTTACTGTTACGGAGTCATGAATACCTTTGATCTGCAGATTAGTTCTGCATGATCAGCTCTCTAAGTTGTCACTCACTCCTCCATGTGTCGTAACTGGTTTTGTAGTGCCAAAATCCTGTCACTCTAGCAGTTAGAATTATTGATTGATTTTCATGCAGGAAAATTTAGGGTCACTCAGCATAATTGTTGTTTATGTAGGCTGTTTAGATTAGAGATGACAAAATTGATACAATGCACGTCACAAATTGAAGCAAGTCCAGCCAGTTCCCTTTGAGCCAGGGTTTACTGGGAACTCAGAAACACAACTTCTTCAATGTAACTAGTAAAATAGTCCAAGAGAACCAGGTCCCACCGGCTTACATACTTCAAAGCAGGTTGTCCTAAACCAGGGGTGCCCAACCTTTTGAAGAGCGAGGGCCACTTAAGCAACTTGGTAACCAGTCGCGGGCCACAATGAGCGGAGCGGGCGGATGACAGGTCGCGGATACTCTATAGGCCCTCCAATCCAATCCGCCCAGATGGACGGGGATGAATTCCCTTCTATTTTTTTTTAGAGGATCGGATTGGAGGTAGGCGGGCATAAACGGACAAAAGTCTGTTTACCTCTGCCGCTCTGTAGAGGTGAATTGAAGGTCCGATTGGTTAGGGCCAATGGTGTGAAAAGGGCCTAAGACTGCTTTAACAATGATGTGCTATGGTTTACCCACACCGTGGGTGCAGCGTAGTGCACCTGTCTCTATCATGAAGGTTAGCTGAACTTTTCCATAGACTCCACCTGTGGTAAAATCCGGCGCTGTACAGGAAGTATTGGCTTATGGGGCTCTGCTCCGCAGCTGCTTTCTTCCTCTACCACCAGCTTCATTCAAAACACTGATGCTGTGGTATATTGGGTCTGCAACCTGCAATCTGGGCTTGCCAACCCACCATCCCAGAGCAGGAGGTCGCGGGCCACATCAGAGGGCTCCACGGGCCACTGGTTGGCCACCCCTGTCCTAAACAATCACCCTTTGTGACATCACTGCCCTAGTTAGGAATACATCCTCATAAGGAAAGCAGTTGATAAGAGAGTGCGCTACTGCTATTTTAGGTTGTAGAAAGAAGGGATTTTGACCTATTTTTTATTACAGTGGAACCTCGGTTTACGAGCATAATCCGTTACAGAAGAATGCTCGTAATCCAAAGTACTCGCATATGAAAGCAAGTTTTCTATTGAAGTCAATGGAAACTAAAATAATTTGTTCCGCATTGACTTCAACGGGATGCAATACCGCATGCAGCCAAAAGCGGGGGGGGGGGGGGGGCGCTGGAGAGCCTCGGAAACGGACGAAAAGGCCCGAGCACACTTCAGCTGACCTTGTCAAACCTCGGAAAGACTCCGGTCACAAGCCTTTCCGAGGTTTGCCCACCTCAGGCCAAAAGCCATACTGCACACCACTTTTGGCCTGAATCCTGGTCGTTTTGCGAGACAACACTCGCAAACCGAGTTAGGATTTTTAGAAATACAGTGCTCGTTTTGCGAAACGCTCGTTAACCGCGTTATTTGCAAACCGAGGTTCCACTGTATTTATTTTATTTATTACAGGTACTTCTATAGTGCTGACAATTTGTGCAACACTTTACATATATATTGTACCTTCACTACAGTCTCTGCCCTTAAAGGGAAACTTCACTCTGTCAATCATCATGGACTAATTTTTTTATATATTTCTTCAGTTACTTTCTGGTTTTCATGCCTAGGCAAATGATGCCCCATACATGCCAGGTGTCTTCAGGAGGGGAGGAGGGGTTTTCTCAACTAAGCATACCCTCCTGCCTGTCTGAGCTAAGGGCAGATGGATTCCAGGAAGTAAATGCTACATAAATCATCTTCCCTTACTAAAGATGGCTGCGGGCAAAAATGCTAGGGGGTGTTTTTGAAACTGATTTTCCAGGAAAATAAAGCATGGATGGATGGGTGGGATTGCTTTGGATATTAAAAATGAATTAAATAGCGTTTTTGGTTTGTGGTGTTTAGAGGCAGTGTAGTTATTCTCTGAATTCGAAATGGTGTCCTTCATATCTGTGCTCAGATACAGTGTAGTTCTGCTTTAAGGAGCTTATATGCCTCAACCGCACATCATCATATGCATGTACAATCTGGTCGCAGGTCGTTGACTTGCAAGGTCAGCTGGGAGTGTAAAGCCGCTAGACTTTTTAGCTTTCTACTTATTCACTTTGTACAACTGGGGCTCTTTCAAATACAAAAATTCCTCAACACTCTACAGCTAGTAAGCACAAAGTCAAAAAAACCTAAAGAAACAGTTTCAACACTTCAGTTGAAGGTAGGGTAAATTTTTTGTTGCATACCTTTACAAATACTGTACATCTATTCTAAAGCATCACTCCTGGATCAAGGCACCTCTGCAAAGTTTGGCCTTTAACTTTAAAGTATTTGCGTCTTCAACTTGAGAAATATATATATATTTATATATACATATATATATATGTATGTAGCGGTCACACTTTTACAAGTGCGCGCTATAAGTGGAAATACATTTTTTTCCCTCAGAACAGCAGTAATGGGGTTCTGAGGGTTAATTGTACAAGTTTACTTTGGCATCAGTTTGGCTGGGCTGTACTAGGGTTCTGCCTGGTCATGGGTGCAGTTAGGTACCCATGACAGGTCAAGAACCAGGCCTGGTTGGACGTTTTAGGTATCAGTCTTCCCCGGAGCCAATCAGTGGGTGCGTCTGGCCTCGCTGTGTAGTCTGGGGGAGGGTACTTAAGGTGCTGAAGTCACGTGTTCAGGGGTTCAGCCGCAGTCCTGCTTCCTGGTTCTGGACCAGGGTAGCCCCACAAGGGATCCTGGGCCCGGGAGCGTTTGCCGTCGCAAACATGGTCAGTTTGACTAGCCCCATAGACACGCATTGGTCTGGGGTGGGGATCCGTCTGTTCCAGAGTCTCGTAGCCGGTTAGCCTGAGGCCCAGTAACTGAAGGAGGATTCAAAGGCGTCCCGGTGTGCTCTCAGTATTGGAGGGACACCACAGCTCATACAAGTAACCGGGGAGGACTCTTCAGAGGAGGGCCAACAAGCTGGCATCTCAGTAAGAGCCTGGAAGCTGAGTTGTATGGACACTAAAGAATCCACACTTCCACAGTACTGCCAAGGAGTCAGAGAAAGTTCCGGCATTGAAGCGCCCAGCTGCGAGTGGTTACTCTCTGGGTTGATTAGAGACATTCTGTGGATGTCAGCAGTTCAAGGTGCCTGAGTTTCTTCACCCGTGCCCTCTATTCCTATCTGAGACTGTGTTATGTTGGATGTTACCACTGCAGAATAAAAACCTTCAAAAGGACTTTTTATGTGTCAGCATCCAAAGTTGTTGGGTACTAACCCTGGTAACCCCTGGACATTCACCGACAAGCCAAGAGGAGGTAACTGGTGAGCTCAAAAGTCAAGGCCGCCCCTCAAGGGGTTATGGCCGCTACATATATAAATAAATTGAGAGCAGGCTTAGCTTGCATGTACTTCCATCATCCTTATATGCGTTTTCACATTAGAAAATCAGGCTCCTTCAAGTCAGCTGTGTCTGCATTATTCCCAACAAAGCACGACATAGCAAAAATTGTGCCCATGGACCTGAAGGTTCCCATAATATCTTCAAACTGGGAATTTGCAAAGGGGTGATACCAGACAATTGGGGAGCTAACATCCCTGTTTCATTGTATCTCTGGGATATGCTCGGGCAAATCTTCAGTTTTTAAGAGTTTATGAAGGCCTTCAGGATGAGGTGGATCAAATGTCAGACAAGAAACATAACGGTTTGTGACAGAACCGTCCAGCACCCAGCTTGGGGGGGTTCCTTCAAGAGATAGCTTCCTCCAGTCTGGTCCCAAGTGAAGGAGTCCCTCCAACCCAGTCTGCAGGAGGGCCAGCATATTCCTTTTGACCATTAACCCGTACAAGATTAATATTAAACCTTTCCATCCACTCTGGAAGGGAGGCTTTATTGTCTTTACTCAGAGAATTAATCCAAGCCTTGCTCTCAGCATTCATCACGTTGTTGTTCATCATTAGAGCATGATCTACTCTCTCCATGGGCCATAATCAATCAGTAGGAGGCTTTCCCCTAGTCCTCTCCAAAAGTCCCTGTCCTGGTTGAGTCTGTCACACAAATTATTTTGGTCATTCACCCCTTTTATTTATTTTGATGAAGCAGAAACTGTTAAATGAAACATTCAGCAAAATAAGGAAACATTTTACAGATTTTGTTGGTACCATCAAAGATCACACATAACCCAGCAGATTAACCACTTCAATACCAGACACTTAGACACCTTCCCGCCCAGGCCAATTTTCAGCTTTCAGCGCTGTCGCAATTTGAATGACAATTGCGCGGTCATGCTACACTGCACCCAAACAAATTTTTTATCATTTTGTTCCAACAAATAGAGCTTTCTTTTGGTGGTATTTGATCACCTCTGCGATTTTTTTTTTTTGCAAAACAAACAAAAAAAGAGGGACAATTTTGCAAAAAAACTAGTTTTTCTTTGTCACTGTTCATTTTTTTGTCATTCTTCAATGACGGGCACTGATATGGCTGCACTGATGGGCACTGATAAGGCAGCACTGATGGGCACCGATGAGGTGGCACCAATGAGGTGGCACTGATGGGTGGCACTGGTATGCGGCACTGATTGGCACTCAGGTGGCACTGATGGGCACTCATAGGCAGCACTGAAGGGTACTTATGGGTGGCACTGATGCATACATATAGGTGGTACTGATGGGTGGCATGGATGGGCACTGATAGGTGGGCCTGGATGGGCACGGATAGGCACTGATGGACGCTGATGGGTGGCACTGATGGGTGGCATTGCTGGGCATCCCTGTTTTTTAACATACATATGATGTGCCAATCAGTGCCCATTTGTGAACACTGATTGGCATATTTTGGGCATTTTTTTAGCATGTGGATGGCCATGGGGGATGTACCTGGCCATCCACATGCTGGGGGCTTCCCTGGTGGCCCTGGGGGCTTCTCTGGTGGTCTAGTGTGGGCATCTGAGGGGGGGCTGCACTGATAAACAATCAGCGCATACCCCCCTGTCAGGAGAGCCACCGATCGGCTCTCCTCGCGTCTGTCAGACGCGAGTGAGGAAAAGCCGATCAACGGCTCTTCATGTGTACATCGTGATCAGCCGTGATTGGACGCGGCTGATCACGTGGTATAGAGCCTCCGCCGGAGGCTCTTTACCAAGATCGGTGTAGCGCTGTGTCAGACTGACACACCGTTCCACCGATCGCATCGATGCACGCCCCCACGGGCGGCTGTTATCCTGAAGGACGTCATATGACGCCCAGTCAGGATAACGAAACCACTTCCCGGACGTCAATCTGCTATTGACCGGGCGGGAAGTGGTTAAAAGCAAACAATTTTTATTAGGACAAAATCTAAATTTATTAAAAGCATATATTTCACATTCACAACAGCTGCCATGAGTTTCCAATCCTGTTTACTGATCACAAGATGTAGATCGTAGGTCAAAGGATATGCTCAAATTGCAAAGGAGCGCATGGACAGCTGAATACGCGCTTGTACATGTTTCGCGGTCTATCATCGCTTCTTCATGAGATTGGGGAGCACATTAAAATTTCTAGGAAAGAAATACATACATTTTAAAGTATGAAATCAGCTCTACCCAGGTATACTTCTGGTTTCTGGTTTTAAGCTTTACAGCTTGATTTTAATATGTGAGTGGATATTTGATTCGTTTTTGGTTTAATAAACGGAATTACGCCCCTAGCAGTTGGTGCACACCCTGAAGATAACTAGAATAACAACCAGGAGGACAACAAAGCCCAGCCACCCTTACTCCATAGGCGAGAAAGATTCCTGTAATAGGAGTCCCTAGCAGCTGGTGAGTGAGTGGGCACACAGGAGGGGAGCATGGATTGCACTGACTATTTATTTCAGCACTTGGCACTTTATTTCTGCACAATGAAAATATGAATTTGCACAAAGAAGATTGAGAAAGCTTATGAACTTAATGTAGACTTTATATTAATGTATGTTTTTTTAATTGTAATTTTTCTCACTGTATACAGACTTATGAATGTCATATTATGTTGCACAATGGTTTGATTTGGCTGCACTATGGTTTAACAGTTGTGGTGTAGATATATGAATTTTTATTTTTTTTCATTTGTGGTTGGGTAGCGCTTTACACTGATTTCATAATTTAAAGGCACAGTCACCTTATAAGAGCAGCAACCCAAGCAATTCACTAATTTTAGTTTATCACTCATTCCTAGCACAGGAGTATATATCAGATAGATATATATACATATTGATTTTCCATACATATTAAAGTTGTTGTAACTCCCCCCCCAAAAAAAAGATTGATCCTGTTCCTTTAAAGCATGAATAACAGCACAGTGAGTATGCTGTGTCATTGGGCCCCTTGTTTCACCTGAAATACCTGGTTGATCCTGCCTAGTGCTGCTCCTCCCTCTGTAAACTGACCATGTTTATCGTGGCTGCTGAGCCCTGATACTGTGGTCAGTTTACATGCCTCTGTCATCCCACTTTCTTTCCTTGCTCGCTCTCTAACTCTCCCTCCCTGCCTGTCAGCTAGTGTCATATGCAGCTATTATAACTGTGTGATATTGCTACAAACCACTGTGTTACATTAAATGATGTGCCCAGTGTATGTATTTTTTTTTAAATATACCGCTGTGTACCACTCACGTGATGGCCCACCGCTCTCCTCCTCTCCTCCTGGTTGATGTCAGCGGGGGATTCTCAGCCCCTCCTGCTGTAGTTATCAGATCAGTAGAGGAGAGCAGCAAGCAGTCATGTGAGCGCCAAGCAGCACTATGAAAAAAGGTACACAGCGGCAAATTTTTTTAAAAACACATACACTGGGCACAGCATTTAATGTAACACAGGGGATTGTAGTAATATTACACAGTAATCAGTGAAGGAGAAAACTTATTTTTTTACAAAATTTTATAACAGAAACTAAGAAAAACATTTTTTCAAAATTTTCGGTCTTTTTTTATTTGTTTTAGCAAAAAATAAATACCGCACTTGTGAACAAATACCACCAAAAGAAAGTTCTATTTGTGGGAAGAAAATGATAAAAAAAATTGTTTGGGTACAGTGTAGCACAACGATTGTCATTTGAAAAGTGACCGCGCTGAAAGCCAAAAATTGGCCTGGGCAGGAAGGGGGTAAGTGCCTTGTATTGAAGTGGTTAAAGTGGAACCAAAGTTCCACTGTAATGAACAGCTAGCAATCAGGCTTTTATTGCAGAAGAGACATGCAATATCTCCTGTGCAATAAAATGGCCCTAACTGCCAGCTTGCTGTCTTCTGTAGCGATGTGAACTGAGCTGTGCCTACACAGCTCAGTTTACAGCACCGAACAGATCACTTTGTGCTGGGATAGGTCACTCGTGCGCATGCACAGAAGTAAAGTCGTTCTGCGCCAGCTAATGAATATGGCTGAAGACTGGCACATAGAAGAAGATGCGGTCACCAGAAAGGGACTTTTGGAAAGGTGAGAAAACCCCTTTAGTTTTGCTTTAATTTAATGGTAACTGTTGTTATACGGTATAAGATATTTTAAATTATTCATGAATAAACAATTTTTAAAATGAAAAACAGTATTTTACAATATCTGTAAAGTTCCCCAAATCTTCTGAATTGATATGTATTGGCCTAAATAGGGATGTTTATACAGATTTGTAATGCACCTGGATTGAACAGCGGTTCCTGCCAAGCTGGTCCAGGTCCTGCCAAGCTGGTCCAGGTCCTGCCCCGCTTCTCCAGGTAGCATACGTACATACCTATCTCTAAGGAAGCGCACATGCCTGTCTTTTGGAGAGACTCCACCATATTGTGTAGCAGAAACTCTAGGCCCGAAGCCCATACTCTTCAGAGCACCTACATGTTCCCAGCTGGAGGCCTGTTTCCAAAATAATGAATGTTCACACAAAATTCCTTTTCAAAAATGTACTAAAAAAACAGCTCACTTTACACACTGGTATAATGACATGTATTCCTCTTCACCCTGCATAGCACAACAGTTCCATTCATACAACAGCAGCCACCTTCCCAAGCTTTTTATGAGTTCCTCAACCATGGGTCATCCCTTGGGATTAACCACCGGGCCCAGGCCCTGAAAGCCTCCATACTCCAAACCTTAAGGATGTAGGTCAGGGATATCTGATATCCTTCCGCTTTCTCCCTTGTGTGACCCCCTAACATGGGTCCTCATCTCCAGCCTCCTGCCAGTCCTGCCCCATAGGAGGTCTCTTTCTGGCACAGATCACAGACCTATATTATGTTGATCAGGGGTGACCTATTCCCGTGTTACCTTCTGCCTGGGCCCCCACTCACAGCAGATAATAAAGGGCACAGGCTCCACCCACTAACATCATCAGGGGAGTGGTCTCTAAAAAGGCACCACATCTGCCAACAGACTGATAATAATTAGAAACAGTATATATTTTGGATGTATACAATATCTTAACTTAGGCTTTAACGTTATAACATTGTCCAAACACCAACCTTCACTATAAGATTCTGACTGACAGCCAACAACCAATGCACTCTAATTGCTTACAAACCTGAAAGATTTACCACTGGCAAGGTAAGAAAGCGCCAATAAAGCTATGGTGAAACTTGAAATCGGGAGGACCGATGGGAACTTACCTGAAGGATGGTTGTCTCCAAATTGATTCTCATGTGCATGTTCCTGACTTATGTCATTCCATCGCCAGGTCAATCAAGATGACCGAAGACCCTGCACCCGGAAGAAGCCAGGGAAAAGATGTTGGTGCCAGGGAAGGAGCTCAGTTAAGTATTTTCGGACTTTAGTACCTCTTTAAACCCTTCGCGCCTAAGGGTAGAACAAATCTGAATGCCTAAGCACAATTTGGCAACTTTGACATGTGTTATTAAAACCATACATATAATCACAAATACTTTGTGTATCCAGGTGGATTATACAGATTTTTTTATTTTTTATTTTTATTTTTTTTAGGACAAATTGGGCTTTCATTTGGTGATAATGGTAATAGATATCTCCTGATTTTTTTTTTTTATTATCATAGGAGGGTATTTTTTATTTTTTTTTAATTAATATTATTATATTATTATTATTTATACACACTTTTTTTTTTACTCTGCAAGGAGAAAGAGAGATGCAATGGGGGTTATTTACTAAAGGCAAATCCACTTTGCACTTCAAAGTGCACTTGAAATTGCACTGAAAGTGCACCTGGAATCACAGTCGTTGTAGATCCGAGGGGGACATGCAAGGAAAATAAAAAACAGCATTTTAGCTTGCACATGATTGTATGATAAAATCAGCAGAGCTTCCCCTCATTTCAGATCTACCCCTCAGATTTACAGCGACTGCCCTTCCAAGTGCACTTTCAGTGCAATTTCAAGTGCACTTTGCACTTGTAGTTTGCACTTGTAGTGCTAAGTGGATTTGCCTTTCATAAACAACCCCCAATGTATCGCTCTCCTCCATTCACAGAGAAAAAACATTGAGGTGGGCTTCACAGTGACTAATCACTGTGATAGCCAATCAGAGGCTATTGCAGCGATCAGGTGACCCGGAATCGGGAGTTCCGGGTCCCAAACTTTAGTATGGGGCTCACCATGAGACCCCGGTCACTGTGCTGGGAGCGTGCCGTGAAGAGGAGATACGCAAATATACAGCCCCATGGAAAAAGCCCATTCCAGTGGGGCCACATATTTGTTTTAGGTCGGCGAGAAGCGGTTAATTTGTTAGTCTCCTACTTAAATTCCATTCAAAACGACATGTCCATCAAAAAGACTACCCAGTCAACAGTACAACAACACTGCTGTGTGAATTCGCTGTAGAACAAACAACATTGTCACCCTGTCACGGTTAATAGAAAAATAACAGATCTGGTAATAAATATTGGAGGGTCTCAGAACATATAAACGTCTGTATTAAAGCTAGTAAAAGACTGCATTATATGTGTCATACTTGTATTTTGTCTTGAGTTGCACTTTAAGACCAGGCCTTTCTCTGACATATGTATTTTGTGCTACAAACATTTCTTATAACCCCCAAATATTATATATTTTTTTGAGCAGAGAAAAAATTGCAGCTGTATGTTCCAGTCCCAAGAAGAAGAAAACAGATAGCCGCCAGCCGGCGGGAAACTCCAGAGGGCCCCGGTGAAGGAGTCAACCGGGTGCCCACCACCTTCAGTGAGCTCCAGGAAGAACAAGATGAAAAGAAAGAGAGGAGATCAAACTCCTCAGAGGGAACTCAGGGTCCCTCAACCAAGATACAGTCCGGGGAAAGGGGACAAGACCCCTCCAACGAGACACAGTACTCCTAAGCGAGAACCTCTAAAAAGAGAAATAACAATATCCCTCAGCGGGTTCGTACTCCCACAAAGAGGGAGAAAATTAATGCATACCAGGCTCAGGAAAGAATAAAGCGCAAATCTAGTTGGAAAGAGAAGAGTCCGCAGAAGAAGGTAGCATCAACTCGGCCCTACCCAGAAGAGCTGGTTGGTCCATCTCCTACTGTACCCATCCAGGTGGAAGGAGTATACGCACAGGCCCTCCTAGACACTGGAGCACAAGTGACCTTATTGTACAGGGACTTCTATGATAGATACCTGAGTCATTTGCCTATCCAGAAGATAGAGGAGCTGGAAATATGGGGCCTGGGAACTCAGAGTTTCCCCTATGATGGCTACCTGCCTATACAATTGACCTTTGACCCATCCGTGGCTGGGAAGGCTGAAGTGTTTGACACCTTGGCAGTTGTGTGCCCTCGCCCGCCTGGAACCAGCAAGACTTCCCCGATTATAGGGACGAACACGGATCTAGTCCGAAGGCTTCTGACACCCCTGGTAAAGAAGCAGAATCACGCAGCTCCCAAGATCCATCCCATGCTGAAGACGGCCTATCAACGACTGGTCTTAGAGCAGAAGACTCCAAGTGAGGGGATAGGGAAGGTGTGGAGACTTGGGAGAGAAGGGGCGGTGCTACAGCCCGGAGAGGTAGCCTGCCTCAGGGCCACTGTGAAGCTTACCTGGGAGCAGCCTGGCCCCTTTGTCATGCTGGAATCCGACCCAATGGAGGGTCACTCAGGCCTGGAAGTGATACCGGAAGTAATCCCAATCAAGGCACTGAAGAAGGCCCGAGGGAGAGTCCCAGTGAGTGTGAGAAACCCCACGGAGCGGCACGTAGAGATCCCTGCCAGGATGCTGTTGGGACAGGTGAGCCCTGCTGTCCCAGTTGGCTGGTCAGAAGTGAAAGGGACGGGTGAAGGAGAAGATGCTTGGAAGAAACTCTCCATGGAAAACCCGAACTTACCTGGAGCTTGGAAGGAGAGAGCCAAGGCCCAGCTGACCAGATGGGAGAAGAATTTCTCCAAAGATGAGTTTGATGTGGGGTGTGCGAGGAGTGCCACCCATCGAATCCGTATGCAAGAGGACAAGCCATTCAGGGAGAGAGTCAGGCGGGTTCCGCTGGCAGATCTGGAGGATCTGAGGGAACAGCTTGCGGAACTAAAGAAAACTGGAGTGATTCGGGAGTCCAGAAGCCCCTATGCCTCCCCAATAGTGGTGGTCCGGAAGAAGAATGGGTCGTTGAGACTCTGCATTGACTACAGAACTCTCAACAGGAGGATCCTTCCTGATCAGTACACCACGCCAAGGATAGAGGCTGCCTTACAGAGTTTGTCTGGAGCCAAGTGGTTCAGCGTGATGGATCTCAAGAGTGGGTACTATCAAATCCCCATGCATCCAGAAGATAGAGAAAAGACCGCCTTCATAACCCCAGTAGGGTTCTTTGAGTTCAACAGGATGCCTCAGGGCCTGTCTGGAGCTCCTGCTACCTTTCAACGCCTCATGGAAAGGACTGTTGGAGACATGAATCTCATAGAAGTCCTTGTGTACCTGGACGATGTCATTGTCTTCGGAAAAACTTTGGAGGAACATGAAGCCAGATTGGAGAAAGTGTTGAGGAGGCTCAGCGAGGAGGGACTCAAACTTTCCCCCCGAGAAGTGTCGGTTCTACCAGTCTTCTGTGAACTATCTGGGACACATAGTGTCTGAAAAAGGAGTGGCTACAGACCCCGAGAAGTTGGAGGCAGTTACTTCGTGGCCAAGACCCACAACATTCACCGAACTTCGATCTTTCTTGGGGTTCTGCTCCTACTATCGAAGGTTTGTGGATGGGTTTGCCCGTATTGCGAAACCCCTAAACGAGCTGCTCAAGACTGAAGGGGAGGGAGATGGCTTGGGACCCAGGAGGCCCGGTGAGTCGGTTCAAGACCAGTGGAACTCAAGGTGTGAAGAGGCTTTCAGAACCTTGAAGAGGAGTCTCACCACGGCCCCAGTTTTGGCCTATGCTGACCCCACCAGACCATATGAGTTACATGTTGATGCCAGCCATGAGGGCCTAGGTGGAGTACTCTACCAAGAGTATGAAGATCAGCTGCGACCAGTGGCCTATGTGAGCCGGAGCCTGACCCCCTCGGAGAAGAACTACCCCACCCACAAGTTGGAGTTCTTGGCCCTCAAATGGGCAGTAGTCGACAAACTAAAAGACTACCTTTATGGGGCCGAATTTACTGTAAAAACAGATAACAACCCCTTGACCTACCTATTCACCACCGCCAAGCTGGATGCAACTGGACACAGATGGTTGGCGGCGTTATCTGGATTCAACTTTAGCCTCAAGTACAGGCCAGGGGCTGGAAATAGGGATGCAGATGCCCTGTCCCGAAGATCTCATGTCATGGCCGATGATTGGGAAGACTGGACCCAAGTGGCACCAGAAGGAGTGCGAGCCCTTTGTCAGGGGGCTGAACTCCAAGCCAGAGGAGGATCCAGAGCTGAAGAGATAGGTGTCACCACAGTAGGAGTCCCCAAACATTACTGTGGGGTAACTCGACTAGAAGAAGAGTGCCTACCGAAGCTGTCCAAGGAGTTAAGGTGTGACCAATTGGAAGATCCCATGGGGAAATTGGTCCTGGAAGCATTGGAAAACAAGAGTCCAGAGGGACTTCGACATCACCCTTCCAAAGAGGCTCGCCTGCTGAGGAAAGAGTTAGATAAACTACAGGTACATCAGGGAGTGGTCTACCGAAGGGGCCCCTCTGATAGCTCAGAAGATAAGTGGCAGCTGTTTCTCCCAGAAAAGCATCGGGAGACTGTGTTGATTGCCTTACATGACCAGCATGGTCACCTGGGAGCAGAGAGAACCTTCCAACTTGTCAGGGACCGGTTATATTGGCCCTGTATGAGGGCTGAAGTGGAGGAATATTGCCATTCCAGAATATTGCCAGAACTTTTGTGTGACCGTGTGTATGCAAGACAAGCTTGAGTGGAATTCCGTCGGAAAAAAAAATCCAAGATTTTTCGGACGGAAATTCTGCTCGTGTGTACGCGGCATAAGTTCACCTTCTGAACATGTTACACCTGTATTTAGGGTGCAAGATTTGCTAGGTACATTACAGCAGATAACGCTTATGTAGCCCCATTTTAGGCGGTTGGTGAGTCAGCCATACACTTATGGTTCTAGCACTGCTCAGATCACAACAAGGGCTGAGTGATGTGGTTTCATTCCTGCATCTGATTGGCTAGAAGTGGGGCAAGGGGGCAACCATACCACCCTTAGCTGTGATTTCCATAGTATTATGGTTTTTGTTGTGTGATGCAGGAAAGAAAAGGCAGATGCACCCTCCAAGGTTAGCATTTGAACCCTTTGAGATAATCACTCCACTCCACTCTACAGACTCTAAGGGCATCTGCACATGGATGTCTATTAAGATAATCACCCACACTTCTACTGAACTCCTGACAGAAAAGCCTCTATTCCTAGGACCATTTTTTACTGAGTAGCCAGACCTCATTATTAGTCTCAGCTGTGAAAAGACCTTTAACTATGCGCGCTGACTAGAAACATAGAAAAGTGATGGCAGAAGAAGACAGAGTAGTCCATCGTGTCTGCCCTTTTTTTTTTTAGTAAACTTTTTTTATCTATGTTTATCCCAAGCATGTTAGAAGCCATTTACTGTTGACTGTCACCCTACCTCTGCTGGAATTTTTTTCCAAGCATCAACTACCCTTTCAGTAAAATAATACTTTCAAAGATTAGTTTTGAACTTCCCTCCAGTTAGTTTGAGATCATGTCCCCGTGTACTTGATTTTGGTTTCATATTGAAAAAATTGCCTTCCGGAACCTTATTTACCCTCTTGTTTTTCTTAAAGGTTTTACTCATCTCTCCCCTTTCCCTTCTTTCCTCCAGACCAGAGGCGTAACTAGAACCTTCAGGGCCCGATGCAAGAAACCATAAAGGGCCCCCCTGACCCCCGGGGTGACCCAGCCCCATACTTCAAGGGGCCCATGTGTCACCCCTGTACACCTGCATAGGAAGAGCGGCGGTGACGGCATATAGAGGACCCGATCCCCTCCATTTTCTTCCTGCAGCCATGACTTCAGGAGGAAAATGGAGGGTATTGTTTCCTCTATATGCCGTCCGCTGCCCCTCCTATCCAGGTGTACAGGGGTGACACATGGGCCCCCTGAAGCATGGGACTGGGATGAGTGGCAGCGAGCGGTGGTGGCAGTGATGGGGGAATGGGATGGGATAAGTGGTGGCAGTGGTGGGGGGTTGGATGGGATGGGATGAGTGGCAGCAGTGGTGGGGGATGGGATCAGTTTTGGCTGTGAGGGGGGCTAGATCACTGGCAGTGGTGAGGGTGAGGGGGTGGGATCAGTGGTGGTGTGGGGGATGGGATCAGTGGCGGGGTAGTGGGATCGGTGGTTGGGGGTGGGATCAGTGGCAGCGGCAGTGGTGGTGAGAGGGGTGGGATCAGTGGTGGGGGTTGGTGGGATCAGTGGCGGCGGCGGTGACGGTGGTGGGATCAGTGGCGGCGGCGGTGATGGTGGTGGGATCAGTGGCGGCGGCGGTGATGGTGGTGGGATCAGTGGCGGTGATGGTGGTGGGATCAGTGGTGGGGGTTGGTGGGATCAGTGGCAGTGGTGGTGCTATCCTCCCCCACCTCTGCCTCTTACTGATCTCATCCCCCCACCACCACCACAGATCTAATCCCTATCCCATAGTGACAGGGGTCAGTAAGAGGCAGAGGTTGGGATCAGATGCACTATTTTGTCACTTACTTTGTCAGTCGATTCCTTCCCCTTCATCATTACTCCCGTACCTCCAGGGATGCTCCTGTGTCATGGGATCTCCTGCAGAGGGGAGAGCTCCTCCCCTTCACTGCATTGGTGTCAGCCGGTCAGCTGACTTTCGCTTCCAGCGTCTGCCTCCTTACATGGCTTCCCTTTCCATAGATATCAGCCTTCCCTCAGCGACCAGCGTTCGAACAAACCCCCCCGCGCTGCGTAATGAAGGGACGTCCCCTGACAGTGGAGAACGGGCGGCCCCTGACAGCGGAGAACGGACGGCCCCTGACAGCGGAGAGCGGGCGGCCCCTGACAGCGGAGAGCGGGCGGCCCCTGACAGCGGAGAACAGGTGGCCCCTGACAGCGGAGAATGGGCAAGCGGGCCCCTGACAGGGGAGAGCGTGCGGGCAGGCCCCTGACGGGGGAGAGTGTGGAGGCGGGCCCCTGACGGGGGAGAGCGTGCGGGCGGGCCCCTACAGGGGGAGAGCGTGTGGGCGGGCCAGTGGGCCCCCCCCCCCACAGTGACGGAACTTCAAGGCCCAGTCGCAAGTGCGTATGATGGGACCCTGGTAGTTCCGCCACTGCTCCAGACTGTACATATTAAGTCCCGGAAGTCGCTCTTGATATGTTTTATACCTTTCACCATTTTGGTAACCTGTTTCTTGACTCGTTTTATCTTATCAATATCTATCTGTAAGTGAGGTCTCCAGAACTGGACAGTATTCTAAATCAGATCTTACTAAAGATCTATATAGGGTAATCAGAACCTCCTTCCTCCTGCTGGTGATCTCTCTAGTGATAGAAAGATCTATATAGAGGAATCAGGACCTCCTTCCTCTTGCTGGTGATCCCTCTAGTGATATAAAGATCTATATAGAGCAGGGGCCTAAAACTGGCAGCCCTCCAGCTGTTGCAGAACTGCAAGTCCCATCATGCCTCTGCCTGTGGGGAGTCATGCTTATAACTGTCAGCCTTGCAATGCCTCATGGGACTTGTAGTTCTGCAACAGCTGGAGGGCCACCAGTTTGTGATCCCTGATATAGAGGAATCAGGACCTCCTGCTGGTGATCCCTCCAATGATATCAAGATCTATATAGAGGAATCAAGACCTCCTTCCTCCTGCTGGTGATCCCTCTAGTTATATAAAATCTATATAGAGGAATCAAGACCCCCTTCCTCCTGCCGGTGATCCCTCTAGTTATATAAAGATCTATATAGAAGAATCAGGACCTCATTCCTCCTGCTAGTGACCCCTCTAGTGATAACTAAAGATCTATATAGAGCAGGGGTCTCAAACTGGCGGCCCTCCAGCTGTTGTGAAACTACAAGTCCCATCATGCCTCTGCCTGTGGAAGTCATGCTTGTAACTGTTAGCCTTGCAATGCCTCATGGGACTTGTAGTTTCGCAACAGATGGAGGGCTGCCAGTTTGAGACCCCTGATATAGAGGAATCAGAACCTCCTTCCTCCTGCTGGTGATCCCTCTAGCGATATCAAGATCTATATAGAGAAATTAAGACCTCCTTCCTCCTGCTGGTGATCCCTCTAGTGATATAAAGATCTGTATAGAGGAGTCAGGACCTCCTTCCTCCTGCTGGTGATCCCTCTAGTTATATAAAGATCTATATAGAAGAATCAGGACCTCCTTCCTCCTGCTGGTGATCTCTCTAGTGATATAAAAATCTATATAGAGGAATCAGAACCTCCTTCCTTCTGCTGGTGATCCCTCTAGTGATATAAAGATCTATATAGAATAATCAGGACCTCCTTCCTCCTGCTGGTGATCCCTCTAGTGATATAAAGATCTATATAGAATAATCAGGACCTCCTTCCTCCTGCTGGTGATCCCTCTAGTGATATAAAGATCTGTATAGAGGAATCAGGACCTCATTCCTCCTGCTGGTGATCCCTCTAGTGATATAAAGATCTGTATAGAGGAATCAGGACCTCCTTCCTCCTGCTGGTGATCCCTCTAGTGATATAAAGATCTTTATAGAAGAATCAGGACCTCCTTCCTCCAGCTGGTGATCCCTCTAGTGATGCATCCTGGAATTTAATTTGCTTTTCCCACTGCCTGGCCACAGTGTTTTCTCATTTTGCAGTCATCTGAAATAAGTACCCCCAAATCTTTTTCTTCTGTAGTGCTGGCTAACACTGTACCCACAATGTTGTACACAGGACTTATGCTTATTGCTCTCTGCTGCTGGGCGAAAAGGCTGACTGCTAACAGAACACTAAAAAGGTACAAGTGCTGCTTGTTGGTTTTGGGGAACCCATTAGGGGGCACCCTGTTAGTCAGGAACAGAACTGGGACTACTTAGTAGCTTGAATGAGCAGATGTTTTATTTGTTTTTATGCTATAGACTTGCTCTACTTGAATCCAATCCTTCCCCACTGTATTCAAAACTACAAAACATGTTTTTGGCTTGACATAGACTCTAATCATCAGCATCTGGCATATTTGTGTAGCGTGTCCACAGCCTCTGACACTCTGATTAAAAAAAAAAAAAAACCTTTGTGCTCTACAAACATGTTTTCCTGCAGTGGTACTAGTTTGCTGTGTTGGTTATGATTAAGCAGCACCTCAGGGCTCTGTAGTCACACCCGTTGTTTTGCTGAGGCATGCTTAACATGGCCCTTACATGAGCCTCGTTCATGTTGTGGAAACATAGGCAGTATGACAAGGCAGAGAGTTACAGACTGTCTGATTCCATGGCTTCAGTGCTAGAAGCCTTTAAATAAAGATGTCTAAACTGCCCCGCATTTATGTAGTCACTGGAGAAAGAGATCATAAACTGCTGGAAGAAGGCAGCGCCTGCATACATTTTAGTAAGCCCATCTCATCTACCATCCTAGAAAGTAGAAAGCACGTCTAAAGGAATCCCTGATACTTCCCTTATTCTCATTCCTGGTCTGAAGTGTGTTGCTGCTGTCTGCACTATACAATGCATACAGCAAACATGCTGGAAGTAAACAACGCAGATCATAGAGGATTCTGGGTCCTTCACTATGCCTGCTCAGCAGCAGGTTCAGTGATGAGTCCAAACTCATCTGAGCACCGGGAAACTGTCACTCCGGGGGGAGTTTTAGGCTGCATTCACACCTGAGCGTAGCGGAACGAGCGTTTTTACCGGCGGTTTTACCGACGTTTTGTCGCGCGAATACCGTCGTTTTTTGCACATTTGCATACGGCGTAACAGGCGTTTTTCAACTTCGGCGTTCTTCTTGATAGCCAATAGGAAAAATGATCATCACTGTCATCATTTGTTGCTATGTTCTATGGGGATACAAACGCCCAAATCAGCCCGATTCGCGCGACAAAAAAGGGTCCGGAACTTGTTTGAGCTTCAGGCGTTCGGCGTCAGGCGACATGGAGTGGAGATGTGAACCATCTCCATAGAGAATAATGTATTTTATCCCCTCGTACGTTTTGTAGCTTAAGGCGTAGGGCGGCTTAGGGCGACAAAACGCTCAGGTGTGAATGCAGCCTTATAAGTGTGTCTGTGGGGCAGGGAATGCCTCGCCCGTTTATGACTGGTTGTCCACAGTGACAGTTTCTTGACTGGATAGCTTCAAGGGTCTCAAATTGGCGGCCCTCCAGCTGTTGCAGAACTACAATTCCCATAAGGCTTTGCCAGGCTGACAGTTACAAGCATGACTCCCATAGGCAGAGGCACGAAGGGAATTGTAGTTCCGCAACAGCTGGAGGGCCGTCAGTTTGAGACCCCTGGAGATGGTTCGGGCTTGTGTCCGCCTGAGCTCATAGTTGCCTAGCATCAAATAGACCTTTTGGAAAAGCCACTATGGGGTCTATTTATAAAACAATCGTTGGACAAATGTCACAAGAATTCATCCAATCTGCAGGTATCCCCCCCCCCCCCCCCCATAGTTTTAGTAATACTTTGACTTCTTATGATTTTCAGCTCCATCCAGTGGCCCAAATGTGGTATATTTCAGACTGAAGTATTTAACCGCTTCCCGACCGCCTCCTGCACATATACGTTGGCAGAATGGCACGGCTGGGCAAAAGTACGTACAGGTACGTCCCCTTTAAATTGCCCAGCCGTGGGTCGCGCTCGCGCCCCTGTCAGGCGCTCCGTGACCACGGCCGCGGGACCAGCGGACCCGATCGCCGCTGGTGTCCCACGATCGGGTCACAGAGCTGAAGAACAGGGAGAGGTCTGTGTAAACAAACCTCTCCCTGTGCTTCCTACACTGCCTGTCACTGATCGGCTGTTCCCTGTCATCGGGAAAGCCGATCAGTGATGTCAGACGTCAGCCACGCCCCCTACTGTAAAAAAAAAAAACACACACGTCACAGACCTAACCCCTCCCCGCCCCCTAGTGGTTAACTCTTTCACTGCCAGTGTCATTTATACAGGAATCAATGCATTTAAATAGCATTGATTGCTGTATAAATGACAATGGTCCCAAAAATGTGTCAAAAATGTCCAATGTGTCCGCTATAATGTCGCAGTCACAATAAAAATCGCTGATCGCCGCCATTACTAGTAAAAAAAAAAATATTAATAAAAATGCTATAAAACTATCCCCTATTTTGTAAACGCTATAACTTTTGCGCAAACCAATCAATAATCGCTAATTGCGATTTTTTTTTTTACCTAATAATATGTAGAAGATTACGTATCGGCCTAAACTGAGGAAAAAAATTTTTTTTTATATATTTTTAGGGGATATTTATTATAGCAAAATGTAAAAAATATTGATTTTTTTTCAAAATTGTCGCTCTATTTTTGTTTATAGCGCAAAAAATAAAAACCGCAGGGGCGATCAAATACCACCAAAAGAAAGCTCTATTTGTGGGAAAAAAAGGACAAAAATTTTGTTTGGGAGCCACATCGCACGACAGCGCAATTGTCAGTTAAAGCGACGCAGTGCCGAATCGCAAAAAGGGGCCTGGTCCTTTGGCTGTAAATTGGTCCAGGGCTGAAGTGGTTAAAAAAAAAATATATACTGCATTCTGGCCACTAGATAGCGCTGACGATCATAGGAAATAATAATATTAGAGTGAATGTGGAGAAAATGTTTGCAGCCTAGATGAATTCTTGTGATATTTGTTCAATGAATGTTTTAAAAATAGACCCCTAAGTTTTGCAAATGTGCATGCAGGCACTATTTCTAACTTGCAGCTACAGTATATCGTACGGACCTGACAGTGGGGAGTTTTACTCAGATTGCGGATCGCTACAGCGTGTGTAAATCTGACAGGCAGACAAAATATGCAGAAACGGCTATGGCAGCGAAAGGGTTAAAAAAAAAAAAAGACCAAATATGTCTTTTTTTTGCCCAGTCCAATTTTCAGCTTTCAGCGCTGTCGCACTTTGAATGACAATTGCGCGGTCATACTACAATGTACCCAAACTAAATTTGTATAATTTTGTTCCCACAAATAGAGCTTTCTTTTGGTGGTATTTGATCACCTCTGGGATTTTTATTTTCTGCTAAACAAATAAAAAAAAAAAGACTGACAATTTTGAAAAGAAATATGTTTTTTTTTTGTTTCGGTTACAAAACTTTGTAAATAAGTAAGTTTTCTACTTCACTGATGGGGCTGCACTGACGGGCACTGATAAGGCGGCACTGATGGGAACTGATAAGGTGGCACTTATGGGCACCAATGAGGTGGCACTGATGAGGTGGCATTGAGGGGCACTGATGATGGGCACTGATAGGTGGCACTGATATGCATCACTGATGGGTACACATAGGTGGCACTGATATACTGTAATGTATGGTACTGATGGATGCCAATCAGTGCCAAACAATAATGCCTGACAATCAGTGATGCCAATTGTGGGCACTGATTGGCATCCATTGTGGGCACTGATTGGCATCCCTGGTGGTCTAGGGTGGCATACCTGGTGGTGACATCCCTGGTGGTCCTAGTGGCGTCCCTGGGGGTCCAGGGCATCCTCGGGTGGGCTGTGCTGATAATCGATCAGCACAGACCTCCCCTGTCAGAGGAGCAGCGAGTGAGGAAAAGCCGATCAACAGCTCTTCCTGTTTACATCGTGATGAGCCGTAATTGGACATGGCTGATCACGTGGTAAAGAGTCTCCGTCAGAGACTCTTTACCTAGATCGGAGTTGCGGTGTGTCAGACTGACACACCAGAACAAAGATCGCCGTGATGTGCGCCCCCAGCGGCTTAACATCCTGGCGACGTCATATGACGTCCGGTCATGATATTGAAACCACTTTGCCGCTGTCATTTTACTATATGGCGGGCAGCAAGTGGTTAAAGCAAACATGATCCCCCTTATTCCTCCCTCCCCAGCATCACATACCTTCACTATCCCCCCCCCCCCCCCCCAGCATCACATACCTTCACTATCCCCCCCCCCCCTATTCTTTTTCAGCTGCTAAGAAATAAGAAAATCCTTGGCATGTGACTCACCCCTTGTGACAGCGCTGGTACTTGGCTCAGTGCTCTCACATAGGGCAGGGACATCATCAGCCTAGTGTAAGATTTTAAAGCTCAACTCCAGGCAAATAAAAAATGTAACCTTGCAGTGGGGCTGTAATTTAATCACTTACTGAGTATGCAGCTTCTTCATCTTTTAATCCTTGCCTATGTTCCGGTCTAAGCTGGTGCCATGACCGTTGCCCCAGGTTTCCAATTTCAGGGTGGCTCCTTTTCTCCTGCAGCATCCTATGGAGCCACCATTGTATGCAGGGCTTGGAGGTGTGTCTCTCTACACTGTGTGCATCAATAGAAACACACAGCCCCACAGCCTAGGATGGCAAGGAACTTCCTTAGCCCTCTCTTGCTCCTTCCTCCTACTCCAAGCTTACAGAATGACTGTCAACTGTTATCTCTTTCCTGTAAAGACTGGAAATTCGGGGAAGCAGCGCTGAGAGAACAGGAGCAAGCTGAATTGAAAACAGTAGGCTGCAAGTCCTGGGACAAGAATTTTAACAAATAGTTTACTGGGAAATGTTTATTTTATTGTGCTCAATGTGTTAAACTAAAAAATGCTGAGTTTAATACTGCTGTAACCACTTGCCTTGTCTTTCTGTTGATGGGGACAAGGGCCTCTTTCTGTAAACCTTGGGCAATGGTTGTGGGTTCCCCCCATGTGAAGGAGTAGGGGTACCCCTACTCATGCAGCAATAAAAAAGTGTCAAAAATAAAGACAGGAGGCAGTTTTTGACAATTCCTTCATAAAAAAACAATAAAAAAAACAATGTCCCCTGATGTAGAACCATCGCCATTCACGATGCCCACCGGACCCAGAAAAACTAAAAAACTTCTCCTCCAGCAATGAAGGTTAACCGCTGAATACCTGCTCCGACGTTTGACAGTTCTTAAATAGGTAAGGGGCGGGGCCACCTAATGATGTCACCTGGTGGCACCACCCCCTTGTGATGTCATCGACCGGTGCATGCTGGGTCAGGGATGTCATGAGGGGGCGGTGCCACCAGGGGATGTCACCTGGTGGCCCCGCCGCCCCTTACCTATTTAAGAACTGTCAAACAGCAAGCCAGGCATTCCATGGTTAGCTTTCGTTGCGGGCGGAGAATTTTTCTTTTCTTTCCGGTCCGGTGGGCATTATGAATGGTGATGGATCTACATCGGGGGACATTGTTTTTTTTTTAAAAGAAAGGAATTGTCAAAAACTGCCTCCTGTCTTTATTTTTGACACTTTTTTTGGTGAATGGGTAGGGGTACTCATTCACATGGGGGGGGGGGGCAGGATCTGGGGGTCTCCTTGTTAAAGGGGCTTCCAGATTCCAATAAGCTCCTCACCCACAGACCCACAACCACTGGCCAGGGTTGTCGGGATGGGGCCTTTGTCCCCATCAACAAGGTGATTTGGGGTGGGGGCTATGCCACGATAAAAATTGCTGATTGCCGCCATTACTAGTAAAACATTTTTTTATAAAAATGCCATAAAACTATCCCCTATTTTGTAGACGCTATAATGTTTGCGCAAACCAATCATTATACGCTTATTGCGATTTTTTTTACCAAAAATATGTAGAAGAAGAATACGTATCGGCCTAAACTGAGGAAAAAAAAATGTTTATATATTTTTGGGGGATATTTTATATAGCAAAAAGTAAAAAGTAATGCATTTTTTTCAAAATTGTCGCTTTTTTTAGTTTATAGCGCAAAAACTAAAAACCGCAGAGGTGATCAAATACCACCAAAAGAAAGCTCTATTTGTGGGGGAAAAAGGACATCAATTTTGTTTGGAAGTCCGCGTCGCACGACCGCGCAATTGTCAATTAAAGTGACGCAGTGCCGAATCGCAAAAAGTGCTCTGGTCTTTGGCCAGCCAAATGGTCCAGGGCTGAAGCGGTTAACCACCTCGCGTCCGCGCTATAGCCGAAAGACGGCTGCGGCGCAGACCTCATTTGCCTGGAGGACGTTCATGGACGTCTTCCTGTGCTCAAGCGGCCTGAGCACCCACTGTAGGGCGCACGCTCTGTGATCAGCGAGTCTATGAGACTCGGCTGATCACAGATCGAAATAAGGGGTCGATCCCGAAACCTTAGCACGTGATCAGTTGTCAGCCAATGAATAAACAAAAAAAAAAAAACGATCACCGGCGGCTGTGAGAGGGTCATTGGTCCTGATCGCGGAGAGCCTCTGCAGAGGCTTCTGTGCCCACAGTACCACCCATCAGTGCCCACAGTGTAACCCATCAGTGCCCAGTGTCACCCATCAGTGCCTACATTGTCACCCATCAGTGCCACCAGTGTCACCCATCAGTGCCAACAGTGTCACCCATCAGTGCCCACAGTGTAACATATCAGTGCCCACAATCAGTGCCTCATCACCAGTGCTGCCTATCAATACCACCTACCAGTGCCCATCGGTGACACCTATCAGTACCCCTCTTCAGGGCCCATTAGTGCCATTTTATCAGTGTCCATCAGTGCCGTCTTATCAGTGCCTATCAGTGCAGCCCATCAGTGCTCAACAGTGCAGCCTCATCAGCGAATATCAATGAAGGAGAAAAATTACCTGTTTAAAATTTTATAACTTTTTTTTCCCAAAAATTTGCCTTTTTTTGTTTGTTTAGCAAAAAAAAAAAAAAAAAAAACCCAAGTGGTGATTAAATACCACCAAAAGAAAGCTCTATTTGTGTGAAAAAAATTATAAAAATTAAATTTGAGTGCAGTGTAGCATGACCGCGCAATTGTCATTCAAAATGTGACAGCGCTGAAAGCTGAAAATTGGTCTGGGCAGTAAGGGGGGGTTTAGGTGCCCAGTGGGCAAGTGGTTAACAACCACCTTTTACTGCGCCCTAATTGGGCAAAGCTTTGCCAACAACTATATAGATCAGACCAAAATGAGGGGGAAAGAGGGACAGAGGGACATTGCTCCAAATCAGGGACAGTCCCTCTAAATCAGGGACAGTTGGGAGCTGTGCATCAGTGCCCACAGTGTCACCTATCAGTGCCCACAATCAGTGCCTCATCACTAGTGCTACCTATCAATACTACCTACCAGTGCCCATCAGTGCCACCCTTCAGGACCCATCAGTGCCATATTATCAGTGCCATCTTATCAGTGCCTATCAGTGTCACTTATCTGTGCCTATCAGTGCAGCCACATCAGCGAATATCAATGAAGGAGAAAAATGACCTGTTTGCAAAATTTTCTAACAAATTATGAAACATTTTTTTTTTCAAATATGTACAACACACCGGCCAGGGACTTTTCCTTTCTCCCGGGCTTCTGATGACATCTTCGCTCCGCCCCCTCCAGAGAAGCCGGACCCGCCCCCTTCAGAGAAGCCAGACCCGCCCCCTCCAGCCATAGGATGTTATACTGGGACAACAACAAGGTGCAGAGAGTGTACCATCCATGACTGTGGGGGGGGGGGGGGGTGTCCTCCATCTGGGAAGTAATAACCGGCGAGCCCAATGGATGGTATGGAGGGGGAGGGGGGGTGACTGACACAAGTCCTGTGAGGAGGGAGAGCAGGGAAGTGAATGGTGAGTGATGGGTGGACAGTCACCACACAGCGGACAAAGGCGGCTCAGCACTCTCCCATCCTCCTCTCCCGGCTCACACAGCTGCACCCCTTGTTTATCACTGCTCCTTTTGTCCGCCAACTAAGCCCTAAGCTCTGGTGGGCGTGGCGACTCCTGTTTTCGAGTTTTTCTCATTGGCCGAGCGGCCTTTCTCCTTCCTCACTCTGCGATTGGCTGGCACAAAGCAGTTACCGGGGGGCGTGACGTGACCAGCGGCTCAGCCGCCATTGGCCAGTGCAAACGTGCAGGCGAGCGGAGGCAATGTCAGCGCAATGAGGGCGTGGCTATGCCTGCAAAGGGCTGGCATTGGGCGGGAGCAAGAGGGAAAGTTATAGGAGTGGGCGTGTAAGGGGCGGTGTGGTGGGTGTGACCGGCGGAGAGGTTATATATATCTCGGCTGTGTGGGCGTATCTGTGCGAGTCAATCCCGCCCAGTGGTGCCTGTCACTCGTCCTCCGTCTCCTGTGGCCGGTCTGTGCTCTCGGGGCGGCCCGCAGTTCACAGCTCACCGGCCGCTCTTCCCCAGACAACCAGCAAACAGCCAGAGCACCGGCCGGGGAAGGGGGACACCATGGACAGCACGGAGAGCCTGAGCAACAGCAGGGACTACCTGATCTGCAGCAACTGCCACAAAGTGCTCAGAAAGGTGAGCAAACCCTTTAACATCTGACAACTATTACTGCAACTGTCCAGGGGGCAGGAGGGCTACAAGTACCAGCATGCCCGGGCATGTCACACTTGGCACAAGTCTCAGGTTTGTAGAGATGGTGGTAGATCTGTGGCTCAGACTTCTGCCTTCTATTATCCCAGATAGAGAGCCCCACTGCCTGAGAGATATACCAGTGTTATCATTGCATTAACCATTGCAGCAGATGTGCTGTGCAGGGGTAGTGCATAGAGAGTGCAGGGGGTCTGTATTGGGTAGTACTTGGAGCGTGCAGGGGGTTGGTGCTTGGAGCGTGCAGGGGGTTGGTGCTTGGAGCGTGCAGGGGGTTGGTGCTTGGAGCGTGCAGGGGGTTGGTGCTTGGAGCGTGCAGGGGGTTGGTGCTTGGAGCGTGCAGGGGGTTGGTGCTTGGATCGTGCAGGGGGTTGGTGCTTGGAGCGTGCAGGGGGTTGGTGCTTGGAGCGTGCAGGGGGTTGGAGCATGCAGGTGGTTGGTGCAAGGAGCGTGCAGGGGGTTGGTGCAAGGAGCGTGCAGAGGGTAATGCATGGAGAAGTACATGGAGCGTGCAGGGGGTTGGCGCAAGGAGCGTGCAGGGGGTTGGTGCTCGGAGCGTGCAGGGGGTAATGCATGGAGAAGTATATGGAGCGCGCAGAGGGTGGGGCGCAAGGAGCGCGCAGAGGGGGTGGCGCAAGGTGCGTGCAGGGGGTTGGCGCATGGAGAAGTACATGGTGCGTGCAGGGGGTAATGCATGGCGAATTACATCGTGCGTGCAGGGGGTAATGCATGGAGTAGTACACGGAGCATGCAGGGCAGGTAATGCATGGAGTAGTACATGGAGCATGCAGGGCAGGTAATGCATGGAGTAGTACATGGAGCGTGCAGAGGGGTAATGCATGGAGTAGTACATGGAGCGTGCAGGGAGTAATGCATGGAGGAGTACATGGAGCGTGCAGGGGTTAATGCATGGAGGAGTACATGGAGCGTGCAGGGGTTAATGCATGCAGAAGTACATGGAGCGTGCAGGGGTTAATGCATGCAGAAGTACATGGAGCGTGCAGGGGTTAATGCATGCAGAAGTACATGGAGCGTGCAGGGGTTAATGCATGCAGAAGTACATGGAGCGTGCAGGGGTTAATGCATGCAGAAGTACATGGAGCGTGCAGGGGTTAATGCATGCAGAAGTACATGGAGCGTGCAGGGGTTAATGCATGCAGAAGTACATGGAGCGTGCAGGGGGTAATGCATGCAGAAGTACATGGCGCGTACATGGAGCGTGCAGGGGGTAATGCATGCAGAAGTATATGGAGCTTGCAGGGGGTAATGCATGCAGAAGTATATGGAGCTTGCAGGGGGTAATGCATGCAGAAGTACATGGAGCGTGCATGGGGTAATGCATGCAGAAGTATATGGAGCTTGCAGGGGGTAATGCATGCAGAAGTACATGGAGCGTGCATGGGGTAATGCATGCAGAAGTATATGGAGCGTGCAGGGGGTAATGCATGGAGAAGTACATGGAGCGTGCAGGGGGTAATGCATGCAGAAGTACATGGAGCGTGCAGGGGGTAATGCATAGAGAAGTGCATGGAGCGTGCAGGGGGTTGGTGCTTGGAGAGTGCAGGGGGTAATGCATGGAGAAGTACATGGAGCGTGCAGGGGGTGGTGAATGGGGCATTGCATGGAGTGTGCAGTACATGGAGCGTGCAGCATCATTGGACTAAGCAGCAAAGTAACCCTGGAAATTCATTTAGTGTCTGCAGCAATTCTGGGTGTTGTAGAGGATCTCAATGGAGTTCTCGCTTTTGGCGATCTGATAACGGCGCAGTGTTGAGGTCGATGGAATATACCTGATGGTGGGCGGAGCCTTGCTGGAACATGTTTTTAAGATCTCCACAAAGTCTGTTCTGCCAAACTGCGATGGCAATGAAGACAGTAAAGTGGTGGTGGGGGGGGGGGGTTGGTGCCAGCGACTGTGGTGAGAGCGGGTGGCGTACTTCACATCTAATGTAGGTGATTAATAGTATTCATTCTTTTTATTGGCATAATTGTTTCCCCTTAATTGAATGAGGGAGGGTGGCCCAAAAAGTTAAATGAATATGAAATAGCAGCTCCGCCACGCTGTCCTGTAGATCTCAGTATGGTTTGGGCAGGTGGTGAGTGCTATATATCCTTCATAATACCCTAAACTTTGTAATTAAAGACGGAGGCCCCTTTTTTGTTTAGGGGCCCATTTATTTGAGACGGTAGCTGAGATTTCCTCTTCCACCATCCTGTAGACCTCGGCATATCCAGGTCAGTTTATAAGCAGTATTAATTCTTCATTATTACCAAATTGTTCTAAAGGAAGGGGGGGCCCAAAAATGTTCTCGAATGGGGGCCCTCTGGGATTAAGGTGTCCTTTCCCATTGGATGGGAGCTAGGATTCCATCTTTCGCTGTTCTGAAGGGCTCAGCACAGCTCACTTCCAACTTGGCAGGTGATAAGGTATACCTTCTTCATAATATCCTAATCGTTCCCCCTAACTGACTGAGGGAGGAGGGCCCCAAAATGTTTTTTAGTAGAGGCCAATTTGCTGTAGGTGAAATGTGGATCAGGGGGCAGCTGGGTCTCCCTCCTCCGCTGTCCTATAGACTTCAGCACTGCTCATGTCTGGGCCAGGTGATTTGCAGTATGCATTCTTTATAATTCCATAGTCTTTTCCCTAATTGGCTGAGGGAGGGGGGCCCCAAAATATTCCCGCATAGGGGCCCTCTGGGATTAAGAGGCCTATTTACATGAGATGAGGGTCAAGTGGGACTCCCTCCACATTACTTCTCACGTCTAGGGCAGGTGTTGATAAGTAATATGCATTCTTCATATTGCCCTAATCATTCCCTAGTAATGGAATGGCAGGGGGCCCAAAATGTTTTTGCATAGGGGCCCATTTACATGAAATGAGAGTTAGGTGACAGGTGGCAATGCTCACCTCTAGGGTAGGAGATGAGTGGTATTGCATGGACCCACTGGGAGTTAGGGGTCCATTTACATAAAATGAGGTTAGGTGACCGCTAAGGACTCCCTCCTCTGCCCTCCTAAATACCTTGGCACTGCTCACCTCTAGAGAAGCAGGTTAGCACTTTGCATTCTTCATAATGCCCTAGTCATTGAACGAGGGGCCCAAAAATATTTTTTGCATGGGTCCCATTTTCATGAAATGAGGTTGGGTGACAGCCGAGGACCCCTGCCCTCCTGTAGACTTTGGCACTGCTGACCTCCAACGTAGAAGGTGAGCACTATGCTTTCTTCATAAGGCCTTAGTTATTGAATGAGGAAGGGGGCCTAAAAATGTTTTTGCATAGGGAACCTATGCAAATTAGGGGCCCATTTACATCAAATGAGGCTGGGTGACAGTTGGGGACCCTCTCCTCTGTCATCCTGTAGACCTCGGCACTGCTCACCTCTAGAGTAGGAGGTGAGCACTATGCCTTCTTCATAATGCCCTAGTCATTGAACAAGGGATACCAGACTTCCACTAGAGTAGGAGGTGAGCACCATGCCTTCTTCATAATGCCCTAGTCATTGAACAAGTGATGCCAGGCTTCCTCTAGAGTAGGAGGTGAGCACCATGCCTTCTTCATAATGCCCTAGTCATTGAACAAGGGATACCAGGCTTTCTCTAGAGTAGGAGGTGAGCACTATGCCTTCTTCATAATGCCCTAGTCATTGAACAAGGGATACCAGGCTTTCTCTAGAGTAGGAGGTGAGCACTATGCCTTCTTCATAATGCCCTAGTCATTGAACAAGGGATACCAGGCTTCCACTAGAGTAGGAGGTGAGCACCATGCCTTCTTCATAATGCCCTAGTCATTGAACAAGTGATGCCAGGCTTCCTCTAGAGTAGGAGGTGAGCACCATGCCTTCTTCATAATGCCCTAGTCATTGAACAAGGGATACCAGGCTTTCTCTAGAGTAGGAGGTGAGCACTATGCCTTCTTCATAATGCCCTGGTCATTGAACAAGGGATACCAGGCTTCCACTAGAGTAGGAGGTGAGCACCATGCCTTCTTCATAATGCCCTAGTCATTGAACAATTGATGCCAGGCTTCCTCTAGAGTAGGAGGTGAGCACCATGCCTTCTTCATAATGCCCTAGTCATTGAACAAGGGATACCAGGCTTTCTCTAGAGTAGGAGGTGAGCACTATACCTTCTTCATAATGCCCTGGTCATTGAACAAGGGATACCAGGCTTCCTCTAAAGTAGGAGGTGAGCAATATGCCTTCTTCATAATGCCCTAGTCATTGAACAAGGGATACCAGGCTTCCTCTAGAGTAGGAGGTGAGCACTATGCCTTCTTCATAATGCCCTAGTCATTGAACAAGGGATACCAGGCTTCCTCTAGAGTAGGAGGTGAGCACTATGCCTTCTTCATAATGCCCTAGTCATTGAACAAGGGATACCAGGCTTCCTCTAGAGTAGGAGGTGAGCATTATGCCTTCTTCATAATGCCCTAGTCATTGAACAAATATTTTTGCATGGGGTCAATTTACATAAAATGAGGTTAGGTGACAGATGGGACCTCCTCCTCTGCCGTCCTGTAGACCGTAGTACTGTTGACCTCTAGGGCAGGAGATGAGCGTCTTCATAGTGCTCTAGCAATTGAAAATGGTAGGAGAGCCCAAAAAATATTCTTACACAGGGGCCCTTTACTGACTGTCCACCATTGGCTGTATCTGATACACATCTGCATAGATATCCACCTATAGTCCTCTGCCGAAAAATAATCCAAGTGCAAAATGATCCATCTCAAGTGCCAACTGCACATTTCCTATTGCGGTTTGATTGCGCACATTTGTGCTGGTGACATTAAATAGATTATACCTGCATATTGAGTATTCTGTCACAAACCAAATGTTTCCACCTAGGAGGTCAATTTGTTGTCTTTTTTTGTTTTTATCCTATACACCACACTATTGTCATACTGGATTGTGAGATCCTAAAAACAGATGGCCCCCCCATAGACATAATGCATGCCAGTATATAATGGCCACCAGACTGAAATGTGAGGAGTACGCTCCTTCTCCCCCTGCTGTGACAACCAGCAAACACCATTCATCTGTGTCACGGTCATGAGTTGCCTTGTGTTTGCCACTTGTGTAGAAGTATTCTGTAAGGCTACACCTGCTACGGGCCATGGAGGGACTGTGTCAGGGACAGGGGAACTCCACATCCCAGATTTCTGGCACTGAAGGTTCTACTAGGAAGGTCTTACTGGGTCCACCAAATTTGTAGCTATTATTAGCTTGTAAGGATAGGATTTTGACTTTTTGTGGGTATTTTAGGCATCTGAAAAGTTACGTCTTCTCTGGCAACAATTAAATTGCATTCATGGGCAAAAGCAACAACAACATATATACTGATGTCCGTCACTAACATTGCCATGGCAGTTTTTGTGTTTCTGCCTTGTTCTTGGTTCACCCTTTCAGTAAATGAGTTTATTTCCCACTTCTTATAACCAGGTGACAACGTTGTTTGTTCTGCGGTAGAATCACTGCAGCGGTGCCACCCTGTGCACGTCATTTAAGTTTTAAGTTGGCTCCAGCTAACACCTTCAAAGCCAAGGTTTTCTTAAGAAAAAAACATTTAATCTGTATGAATAAAACGCAAGCACTCCCGGCAGTGCTTTGTATCAACATTTGTCAACAACTTTTGCAGGACCACTTGGCCTGCAAGTTAATGTTAATGTGGAAAAAAATAGAAGAAATAAACGGGTGTGTAAATTTTTTAGGTGACATTAGGCGGTCAGTCCTCCTAAACCTGCCCACTGACCACCAGTGTGAGGGGCATTCTGACCACCAGTGGTGTGAGGGGCATTTTGCCCACTGACCACCAGTGGTGTGAGGGGCATTTTGCCCACTGACCACCAGTGGTGTGAGGGGCATTTTGCCCACTGACCACCAGTGGTGTGAGGGGCATTTTGCCCACTGACCACCAGTGGTGTGAGGGGCATTTTGCCCACCTATCTATGGTGCTGCTTGCTGGGAAAAAGAGGTAGGCAAGGCCTCCGCAGTGCAGTATCATAGAAAACAATGGTGCTGCTTGCTGGGAGATGGAGGCAGACAAGCACCATCTGAGTCAGTGGGGCTCCACTGTGGAGACGCGGCCAGTATGGTAAGACTTACGGCGTGGGTTGTAAACTGCGGGCACTGGAACTTGGAACGTGCACTTGCTCTTTGGCTATTAACGGTATTCACTCCAAATCCTAAAGTGAAAAACTTATTGAAAATGTGCGTCAACGCATATAAGAAATGCACATTGCCTGGTTCGTTCCCTGGTTTCGGCACCAAAAAAAAAAAGAAATGCACACTGACTGCAACTGTCTGACGATACAAAAAATACACCTCTACTACGCACATGTATCGATCTAAATGGGTCCTAAAGATTAGTGTTGTGTGGATTGATCCTTTTTAAAGTGGTGTTTCCCCCAAAAAATAGTTTTCTGTGCAGTAAATGACATAAAAAAAAATTGGTTAAAATTTTTTTTTTTAACTTACCTTTTTCTTACTGTTGCTATGCGGTCCCACGAAATCTGCCTCTTCCAGTGCCTGGGCTAAACACCTCACTTCCCTCGGCGCCTCCGCTCACTAATGCTCCTGGGAGATGTGTGTCACCATTTCCCAGGAGACAGTGTGCAGCGCCGAGGGCTAGAGCAGTTGATGGCGCTCGAAATTGCGGTTACTGCGCATTGCGCGAGATCGAGGATAGAACGGGTGGTGCATGCTGGTCCATCAGCAGCACAGTGTCCCGGAAGAGGATGCCTGTGGGCTTCACATGCCCTCAAGCAAGATGACAACCGGCAGCTTAAACATTTATAAGTTCTTTTATGTGGCGAAAACGGACAGCAGACGTCTTTTTAAAAGGAACAGGTGAGTTATATATTTAAATCAATTAATCGTTGTCATGTTGCAAGAAAAAAAAAAAACATTGGAGACAGTGGAACCCCGCTTTAAATGATTTGTTCAAGGTCATAAAAAGCTGACGTGTGATTCGAACCAACGGCTCTGACCGCATCTTTATTTGAAAGTACCTGTACCGTGACTCTCTCAGCAGGTAACTGACAAGCCTCCTCTGTGTGTTCTAGACTTGGATTCAGCAGGTTGTTATATATTTAAATCAATTAATCGTTGTCATGTTGCCAAAAAAAAAAAAACGTTGGAGACCGTGGAACCCCGCTTTAAATGATTTGTTCAAGGTCATAAAAAGCTGACGGTGTGATTTGAACCAACGGCTCTGACCGCATCTTTATTCGAATGTACCTGTACCGTGACTCTCGGCAGGTAACTGACAAGCCTCCTCCATGTGTTCTAGACTTGGATTCAGCAGGTTGTTATATATTTAAATCAATTAATCGTTGTCATGTTGCCAAAAAAAAAAAAACGTTGGAGACCGTGGAACCCCGCTTTAAATGATTTGTTCAAGGTCATAAAAAGCTGACGGTGTGATTTGAACCAACGGCTCTGACCGCATCTTTATTTGAATGTACCTGTACCGTGACTCTCTCAGCAGGTAACTGACAAGCCTCCTCCGTATGTTCTAGACTTGGATTCAGCAGGTTGTTATAAGACAGTAGGCGTTCATGTCACACCGTATGACTTGTGAATAAAGCAGTGCTCTGCAGGTAATCCAGCCCTCGGGCAGAAGTATATATTGAAATGTGCACTGTTATTTCTTGATTAGTGGTTCATTACCTTGAGGCTCGCTCTTCTTTCTCTTTTCTTTTTTTTTTTTTCACACACTTACCATAGAGCTCAATAGATTACACGCCTTTCATGTTGCAGAGCGAGAGACGTCCGGACCTGCCTTGTTTGCGCATTTGACATGTTTTGCTGCCTGGGTCTTACTCATTCTCTGCTCACAATCCCTATTAATTCATATTGGGTTGTAATTGATATGCTGTTGTCAAAGCTTTAACTCTCTTGAGATCTTGGCGGGTTCTTATTTCTTGTTTACTGAAACTGCGATTCCTTTGTTGCACGTTAGAAGGTACCAGGATCGAGTCATGTTCATTTCTACAATGCAGCATTTAGATGCTGTTTTTACTGTTCAGCTATCTTTTTTTTCTTTATTTTTTTTATAAATTGGAAGCAATATCTCCATTCCTGATTACTGTTCAGCTCTTGATCGGCCATACAGAGTCAGATTTTAACCACTTGACCACTGGGCACTTAAACCCCCTTCCTAACCAGACCAATTTTCAGCTTTCGGTGCTCTCACACTTTGAATGACAATTACTCAGTCATGCAACACTGTACCCATATAAAATGTTTTTCCTTTTTTTCACACAAATAGAGCTTTCTTTTGGTGGTGTTAAATCACCACTGGGTTTTTTTATTTTTTTGCGCTATAAATCAAAAAAGACTGAAAATTCGGTAAAAAAAATAATAATTTGTTTCTGTTAAAATTTATTGGCAGAGTATTGGCACTGAGCAGTGCTGTGGGCTGGATCTGCAGTGCCCACAGCGCTGCAAACGATCTCTCCCTCTCTCCTCTCACACTGTACCAATCGGTACAGAGAGGGGAGGGAGGAACCGGCGTCATGACATGACACCGGTTTGTTTAAAAGTGATGCTCCGTCATTTGAAGGATCGATCACGTGGTAAACTGCCGCTATCAGCAGGCATTTACCGGGATCCGGGATGCACCGTGTTCCCCCCCCCCCCCCCCCCATCCCCGGCTGTCACGGATGTTCCCAGTTGTGTGCCCCAGGGGTGATTCTGTGAGGACATCCCATGGACATCCACCCAGAATAAGCCGAACCGTGCTGTAGCTGTCTTTTGGCTATGACCCGGTTGGCATGTGGGTTAATCTGTCAGATTAGCAGAATTTACTACCAACTGTGCAAGTGTGAGAGGTTATGGAGTTATGTGTAGGAAATTCTAGAAGTAAAAGGTTGATGTCATCTTACAGAGATTAAAGGGTAACTAAAAGTTCTTTTTTATTTATTTATTTTTAAAACAAACATGTCATACTTACCTCCTCTGTGCAGTTGGTTTTGCACAGAGTGGCCCCGATCCTTCTCTTCTTGGGTCCCCCAGCGGCGCTCCAGGCTCCTCCTTTTCTTGAGTGCCCCGTAGAGAGCCGCTCTCCCTCGGGGCACTCCCGTGTCCTGCTGCTACGTCTTGCGAGAAGAGAGGAAAGGGAAGAGTGTGTATGAGAATGCGAAGGTCATGTACCATTCAAATTGTTAGTAAGATATAGGAGGCAGTTGGATGTTTATAGGAAATCCAAGGCTGTCATACAGGAATCTTTTGTGTGTGTCCTTGGGCACTTGATTGCTGATTGATTATAATGCCACTTATGCAATTTTTAAATTAGAACTAAAAGCAAAACCTTTTTATTTTTATTTTGGATAGCATAAGGGAGGGTTAGAACCCCTGTCAAGATTTTTGTTTTCACTATCTGTGTCCCATTGCAGAGATTTACCTTCACTTCCTGTCCCATAGCCAAACGGGAAGTGAGAGGAAATCAGTTCTGGTCACCAGAACTAGTGTCCCCATTTTCAAGGTTTCCCCTCTACTTTTCTGGGAACAGCCCAAAATGTGGGATTTTCTTTTAATTTTATTGATAATGTTAAACAGGACAGAGAGAGGAGGAATCTCCTTAACAGGGGCACAGACCAAAACCTGAGAGGTGTTCTAATCCCTCTCCACTCTATCCAAAATTGAAAAAAAAAGTTGCCTTTAGTTATGCTTTAACTTCATCAAAGTTCAAGGGAAGGGGTCTTCCAAACTCTAGTGATGGTTAGTCTGGCGGCCATAGATATTGATAATTAAACATCTCTGCTCAGAAGATACCTGGAATGGGTTTGTTGAGAATAGCTTCCCATGGATTCTTGTATAGGTTAGCATTCCTGCCCTGCAGACCCCCCTATTTGCTTACATGAGTTGCGGGGCCCAAATGGCCCAGTCCAGAGCTCATTGGAGTAAATAATAAGAGCATGAGTTTGGCGTTTGGCTAGAGATGAGTTTGGAGGACGCCCAGGCTCATCTCTTGTGGCTTTGTTGTATCCTTGATGCCATATATGCCACTCAGGCTGGACTTCAACATGTCTGCCTTTTTTTCGGCACCATTACATGGGGGATGCTGGTATTAGTAGTTTACACAACTGTTTATGGTCAGCTTACAGGAATTGACAAGGAAACTGCATTTCTGGCAAGATCAACAGCTATTATTAGAGATCTCATAGAGCAGTATCCCTCAGGGGTGATGGTTGGAAAAAACACAGATTGACTGACTGCTCAAAGGCAGCTAAGTGGTGCCCGAGTCTCACACAGGGGCACAGCAAAGATGTTAAAGTGAAGATAATGGCTGTCCAGACTTGTGGGTTTCCTGTGGTACCAGTTTGTGGTCTTGAACTTTGGCCTCTCGTTTGCACCTTGGTTATTCACCATTCTTCAACACAAAAGTGGGCAGCGCTGCATCCCAATTAGTACAATCTTATGTAGTGCTCCATATATCAGTGCTTTGCTGTTGGCTTTTGCCAGCCAACATATACGAACCGATCAAAAGAACCAGCAACACGATAAACTACAGTCCCTTGTATTTATTCAAGCAATACAGTACAGGGTTAAAAAATACAGGAAAAGGTTGACTCGTTTCAGCCTCAATGGGCCTTACTCATAACTTATTAAAACTTGTTATGAGGCTGAAACGCATCACATTTTTACTGGTTTTGTTACCCTTGTACTACATTGCTTGAATAAAGACTGCAGTTTATTGTGCTGCCGCCTTTTTTTGGTTGGTCCGTATCTTGAGTATTCACCAAGGTGCTGGCCCCAGTACTACCCTGCTGTGCTCCCCTGGCATCCCCATTGTGAGATACGTAGACGACCTCCTATTGAGGGAACGTGCAGTGTGGGCTCTGTTGGACAACTTGGTGTTGACTTTCCAGATGCTACAGTGATTTAGCTTTGGATCCTGAACCTTCAGAAGTTGTTGATGGAACAGAATCATCATTTGGAGTATCTGGGTCTAGTCCTTGACATAGATCAGGCTGGAGTGTTCATTCCACAGGAGAAACTTTAGATGCTTCGGTCTCGGATTGCTGTTGAGTTCATTGGCAGGCTAGCTTGTTTAAAAAAAAAAAAAAAGAATAATACTTGTATATTAGCCTCCTTTTTACTAATCACGTTGGTGGAGCTGTCACAAAGGATACAGATGAATGTCTATTATTGAGAACTGGGTTTTAACCCTCATTACGTAGGATTGAGGCCACAGGGATAGAGATATATAGAAGTCATTACTAGGCATGTGGCCTTGGAGGACCAACTCCAACCCTGACTCAAAGGTTGCTGTTCTCTTTCTAATTGCGTGAAAGGAACATTTTTATGATGTATACAGTAGCTAAACTAAAAGAGGCTTTTCATATTCACAAGATTATTTTACGAGGCGTTTGCGTGTGGTGTAGGTGTTTTTAATAATGAGGATATGTTGAGTTCTGGATGATTTCATAATGCCTTTGCTATTAAAGTAGAACAAAGTTCTTTACAAAAGAATACTGACTTTTGTAAAGCTCTGAAAAAAAATAGAACTTGATTATTTTTTGTTAAAAAGTCAGTTTTCCCCTTACTTTGTTTATGGTTTTCTCTCTGCATTGTGCATATTCTTTAGATTCTTTGTATGAACTTCCTGTAGATGAATGCATGCTTCAGCAGTGGGTTTTTCTCTGATGACTATGGCAGAATGCGTCAGCGCACTCATGGCCGCTTGTAGTCCAACTTAGGAGTGTGTAGGAAATAGGTGACAACATTGCAGCCGAAACGGAGTAAGCGTTGTCACCCTAGGAAAGGCTGGATACACCTTGATGGTGTGATTTTATAGATTTAGATAACTAAAGAATAGCTTGCATTTTAAATATTACAGGAACATGTGAAGCAACTTACCGTATATACTCGATTATAAGCCGAGGCACCTAATTTTACCACAAACAACTTGGAAAACGTATTGACTCGAGTATAAGCCTAGGGTGAGAAATGCGCAGCTACTGTAAGTGAAAAAGAGGGTCAACAATGCCCATTTGCATGCCTCACTGTGCCCATTTGCATGCCTCACTGTGCCCATTTGCATGCCTCACTGTGCCCATTTGCAGCCACAGGTCCTCCAAACTTCAAACTTGGTAGTTAAGGGTTCCTAGATGCCCCCTAGCTGCAGCCAAAATGTGGGGTCTCTGGACCCAAAGGGTCCCGAAATGACATTGCTGCAGATGGACACAGTTGACCGAATTTGGGGCCCTGTATTTCGGGGTCACCTGGTGCTAGGAACCCCATCTTTGGATATGTTGTATTGCTAGTTCCACTGCACTGTTGAATACCAAATTTGGGGTTCCTAGCACCAAGTGGCCCCAGAGATACGGGGCCCCAAAGTCGGGTCGGAAAATGTCAAGCACTTTTCTGCAGCAGAGAATGACATTTTCCGAACCGACTTTGGGGCCCCGTATCTCGGTATTGAGGCAGCAGGCAATGGACACTAACCTATAGTGACCAGCTCATCTGTGACTGGCACAATAAGGCCCCTTTCACACTGGAGCGGTTTTCAGGCGGTACAGCGCTAAAAATAGCGCCTGTACACCGCCTGAAAAAAACGGCCCCATTCACTCCAGTGTGAAAGCCGGCGTGCTTTCACACTGGAGCGGTGCGCTAGCAGGACGGTAAAAAAAGTCCTGCTAGCTGCATCTTTGGAGCGGTATAGGAGCGGTGTATTCACCGCTCCTATACCGCTCCTACCCATTGATTTCAATGGGACACCGCGGTAATACTGCGGCAATACCGACGCAAAGTGCCGATACGGCGGCGTTTTGCGGGGGATTTTAACCCTTTTTCGGCCGCTCACGGGGGGTAAAACCACCCCGCGAGCGGCCGAATACCGCGGCTAAAACGACGGTAAAGCAGCGCTAAATATAGCACTGCTTTACCGTCACCACGGCTCCCGCCCCAGTGTGAAAGGGGCCTAAACAAAAATAATGGAGCTGGTTGCTGTTGCTTATTTCTTCTAGAATATTTCTGTTGCTCTTCTTAATGGCTGATTGACTATGCATTGACAGAGTCTGTTATTAAAATTAAAAATTCCTACCTGGGCAGGTTAGTATGAGCTAGTTGATACGTGCTTAGACGCATCCCTATTATGTTAATCATTTGTTTTCCTTTCTGGACTGAGAAAAATTGTAGGCCAAGAAGAAAAGAATTAAAATTCAACCATGGGTATGGAAGGTAAATGATAATGTAACCTGCATCTGCATTTTGTTTAACGAGCCTTGTTGGAAACAATGAAGGTTCACTAAGGTCCTGTTCACACCACGTTTTAGCTGTTATATGCACGTTGGGTGCGCTGGTGCAATGTGGTGCCATTAGATAAGATTGAAAGAATACATAAGTCCATCTAGTTCAGCAATTCTCAGCTGGGGTTCTGCGAAACCCTAGGGCTTCTGCTGAGGTTCCTAGGGGTTCCTTGAGCTGTGGCTGATTGACCTCCCATTTGCTGATGCCTGCACAATTCCCGAAGCCAATACCACTTGGCAGAGCCAGTTGCCTGACACCAATGATTTTGTAGCCGCCTGTATCTAACCATCATGGGTAGGAGGGACCCACTGCCACCAATATAATTCCTAATAAATTCATTTTAGCAGGGGTTCCCTAAGACCTGAAAATTATTTCAAGGGTTCCTCTGGGGCTGATTTAGTTCAACGCTTGTGTGTCCTTCCTGGCCCCATATTGGCAATCGGGTAAATCCCTAGGTCAGTTCCTCTTCACATTAGTAATTCCCATAGCCATGTATATTATGCTGACTGAGGATGATGACACGTGCACTTTTTTTTCGGAAGAGCAACACAACGTACGTTAGTTGGCAAGCTCAAAGGGGTGACTTTTCAAAAGTTTCAGCGCTGTTCCAAGCAAGGGTATAATATGGTGTGGTTCTCCACTGGTGCTCAAGAAAGAGAGGGTGCTGGAGTCCAGTTTCACACATCCAGAGTGTCAGTAAAAAAAAATATATGAGACGCCGCTCGACCAACCCGGTCCATGTTAGGTGTAAATGACGTCTTCAGCCAGACCTGCAAGACTCCCTCTAATGCGTTTTGCCCCACCCATCAGGGCTTAGTCATAGAGCTCTATGACTATAATATGGATCGAGTTGGTTGAGCGTCTTAATGACACTCTGTAAGTGCATAGGGGTGCCATTCAGTTACAACGCAGTGTTATATGTGTTACTGCAAATGCATGGTATTACTACGCAAGTCATTCTTTTCTACTGAAGACAGCTGCAATTGCTGAGTTCTGCTTTTGAGAATGCCAGTTGCCCGGCTGTCTAATTTTTCAATCTTTGCTGGCTTGGAAAATTTATCATAAGATAGGCCACCAGGTCTTTCCTCAACTCCCACTTGCTCGACTCGGCTTGGCACTGGCATGCAAAATGTGATAACATGCAGGCACAGTGAGAACATGCAAACTCCTTGTCTTGACCAAGATTCCAACCAAGTACCTCCATTCCTGTATTGACTTCAGTGGGTGCCTTTGGTAAGCGTAATGCCTGCCAAACAAAACATGGCTAGTTTAAAGTAAGCGTACTGTTAACATCATGGCAATGTGAAGGTCACAGATATGTTGACAGCATCTGTCTCAAGGAGCGGAATGTGGCCCGTTCGGTCCATATCTAAGTGGGGAGGCTTCTAGGTAGGATAGCATGTTCCCTACTCCTCTAGAACCTATCCTTGATGGTAAGCACTGTCCCTGACAGACAGGTGACTTGTCCCTACTCTAGCCACATGCGAAATGCAAGCCAAGCCTGGGAGCAAGGGTCTTAAACAGACTGCCAGAGTCACATGGGACGCCGGCATCAGCGCATGCGCGCTGTGCTCTCAATGGATGGCGCTCCATCCATTGAGAGAGCCGTGCCGCAGCTGTGACTCCCGCGCTCATGTATGGGTGTGACATCAGCTCTACTCGGCCAGTCAAACAGCCCCTGAACCTGGAAGGAAGACCAGTTGAAGATGGAATCACTGCTGGAGGGCCTCCTTCTAAGGCTGGGTTCACATCTAAGCCAGATTCAGCTCACAGCAGGGGTCAGGTGCATCCCTGTTCTATGTTTGCGGGACGTTTCGGGCCCTGAATTCGGGCCTGAAACTGAGCCAAAGAGGCACAGGACTCTTGTGCAAGCCGCTCCGCAGCTGCCACAGAGATATTTGTATCGACTTCATAGAGAGCCGGTCACAATCTCGTTGCATGCAAATTCATGAGACATTCGCACTAGTGTGAACCCAGCCTAAGGCAAGTGTTTCATAATGTGCTAGTATGCAATGCATACTAGCTTATTATGCTATTATCCTACAGGGGACCATTTGAAAAATAAATAAACTTACTACCGCTTTAAGGTTTATATATGAATATATATATACATACATACATACATACATACATACATACATACATACATACATACATACATACACTCGAGTATAAGCCAAGTTTTTCAGCACATTTTTTTTGTGCTGAAAGTACCCCCCTCGGCTTATACTCGAGTCAAGCACTTTTCTGCAGCACAGAATGACATTTTCCGAACTGACTTTGGGGCCCTGTATCTCGGGGCCACTTGGTGCTAAGAACCCCAAATTTGGTGTGCAAACCCAGTGGAACTAGCACTACAACAATATCCAATGGGGTTCTTAGCACCAAGTGGCCCCGAGATACGGGGCTCCAAAGTCAGTTCGGAAAATGTCATTCTCTGCTTCAGAAAAAGTGCTTGACGTTTTCCGAACCGACTTTGGGGCCCCGTATTTCAGGGCCACTTGGTGCTAGGAACCCCATCTTTGGATATGTTGTAGTGCTAGTTCCACTGGGCTTGCACACCAAATTGGGGTTCCTAGCACCAAGTGGTCCCGAGATACAGGGGCCCCAAAGTCGATCAACTGTGTCCATCTGCAGCAATATAATTTAGGGACCCTTTGGGTCCAGAGACCCCAAATTTTGGCTGCAGCTAGGGGGCATCTAGAATCCCTTATCTACCGAGTTTGAAGTTCGGGGAACCTATGGCTGCAAATGGGCACAGTGAGGCTGCAAATGGGCATTGTTGACCCTCTTTTCCACTTGCAGTAGCTGCGCATTTCTCACCCCAGTCAATACGTTTTCCCAGTTTTCTGTGGTAAAATTAGGTGCCTCGGCTTATATTCGGGTCGGCTTATACTCGAGTATATATGCTATATATATACACCCACCCACACCTTACTTGAGTTGTTTTTTCTTTAAAAGTTGGTAATCGGCCAGTATATTATATTTGCATGTTCATGTACATTGTCCTCCTACATGTTTACGGATATTCTCAGAGGCAGGAGGTGGATTCCAGAAGGAAGATACCGCAGGGAGCCTCTAAACTAGAAAGGCCGATCTTTAAAACGCAGGCTAAGAAAGCAGTTATTACAGCCCTGAAGAACGCATCAAATTGAATACGGATCGTTTATCAATTTAAAAGCTGCGGGCGCAGAAGCCCCGATGTGTATACGGACGGACTGTTGATCAGGACGTCCCTTCCCAACGCATTCTATAATAAATTTGTTGAACTGTTCATTCCAATGTTCTTTCTCTTTGGGGAGACTCTGCTGTTGAGTTCTGCGATACGGAGACTGACGCGCGCCGTGTATAGCTATGCACTCGGGGTGAGGGGCTTCTTGTGTGTTGGATGAATGCGCAAACTCTCAAGTGGTCCTTTGGTGGATATTAATAAAGTATCAGGTTTCAGGCTTGACAAACACATGTGGGGAGGGAGTCTTGGAGCTTTAACAATGCCGCTACACACTTTCCTATACCAGTATATTCCTCCAGACTAGCTACACTTATGTCTTCTATCAATATGTATTAAAGCTGAAGTTCAGGCACAAATTTTCATTAGGAATTTCTTCTTGATTGCATGCAAAGGCACAGAGAAACCAAGACTTTTGCAGGCCATACATGATGCGATTTTTCTTTTCTGCAGGGAGAGCACAGTGATTATTGCTAGCAGCTTTAGCCTCTGGCAACAATCGCATGTAAAATTCAGACATGCTGGTTGTACCTAGTTGTGCACCAAAATGAAAATGTTGGTGCCAAAACCGAAATATACATTTAAAAAAATATACAGTATGTCACAAAAGTGAGTACACCCCTCACGTTTTTGTAAATATTGTATTATATCTTTTCATGTGACAACACTGAAGAAATTACACTTTGCTACAATGTAGTGAGTGTACAGCTTGTATAACAGTGTAAATTTGTTGTCCCCCCTCAAAATAACTCAACACAGCCAATTTGGCGTTATCGCTCTCATTCTCTCTTACTGGTCACTGGAAGTTCAACATGGCACCTTATGGCAAAGAATCTGAGGATCTGAAAAAAAAAAAATTGTTGCTCTACATAAATAAAGATGGCCTAGGCCAGTGATCGCGAACCTTGGCACCCCAGATGTTTTGGAACTACATTTCCCATGATACTCAACTACACTGCAGAGTGCATGTGCATCATGGGAAATGTAGTTCCAAAACATCTGGGGTGCCAAGGTTCACCATCACTGGCCTAGGCTATAAGAAGATTGCCAAGACCCTGAAACTGAGCTGCAGCGCGGTGGCAAGACCATACAGCGGTTTAACAAGATTTTTTTTTAATGGTGATATAATGAGCTTGTTCCTGGGGGGAGATATGTAATGGCCTGGCTCCTGGGAGGAGTTATGTAAAAGAATGGCTCCTCGGGGGAGTTATGTAATGGGCTGGCTCCTGGGAGTAGTTATAGTAATGGTCTGGCTCCTGGGAGGAGTTATGTGTCTTGGACTTTGATGGACTTTTTTTTTGACCTCACCTACTATGCAACTATGCGATGGGCCGACTCCTGGGAGGAGGTATGTAATGGGCCGACTCCTGGGAGGAGGTATGTAATGGGCCGACTCTTGGGAGGAGGTATGTAATGGGCCGACTCTTGGGAGGAGGTATGTAATGGGCCGACTCTTGGGAGGAGGTATGTAATGGGCCGACTCCTGGGAGGAGGTATGTAATGGGCCGACTCCTGGGAGGAGGTATGTAATGGGCCGACTCCTGGGAGGAGGTATGTAATGGGCCGACTCCTGGGAGGAGGTATGTAAATAATAACATGCCTTGATGTGTGGGGAGTGGGAGTTCCTTGGAAGACCGTATTTGTATGAATACCACCCTAGGTAACATCGGCATGAAATGCTGAGTCTCCATGATTGACAGAACTGAAATCCAATGAATGAAGTCAGGCTGTGGAGGAAAGAGCTAGGTGATGATGAATGTTTTCCAAGCCAGGAAATAAGGCAGGCTTTTTTCTGCAGAGTGTGCAGTGAAATCAGAGTAAGCAATACAGTAAAGCAAGCAATGACTATATACAACTGTGCAAGACTAAGGCCACTTTCACACTGCGGGGCTTCTAAACTGCCAGTAAAAACACTGGGCGCTTTTGAAGAGCTTTTCAGGCGCTTTTGAAGAGCTTTCCATTAATTTCAATGGGAAGGGGAGTTTTTCACAGCCCTGCCAGCACACTGCCCCAGTGTGAAAGCGTTCATTGATTTTAATGGAAATACGTTTTCATGAGCTTTTTAGGCGCTGTTTTCAGCGTGAAAGCGCCTGAAAAGCGCCTCAGTGTGAAAGTGGTCTAAAGGTAAAGCTGGGGTTCAGTTTTACATTCTTCCACTTGTGTCTGACTCTTAGATATATAATATAATGACACAATTCAACAAATAGACTAAGGGGTTCTCTGTATTTAGAATTAGAGGAGTCGTTTTAGGACCCAGCTAGTAGCATTGTGTGGAGCCTGGTTGGATAGTCCTTTGAATTGCTGCGGTATTTTCTGTCCTGGTGATTGTAGACAGATCTTTACAGTCCTGTGTTAAACATTAGCCTCTCAAAGTCCACACTGAAGAGTCCAAGTATGAAGCCAAGGCCATGGCTCACGTTGTAGGACCTGGGTCTCTTGCGCAACTCCTAATGTACTGTGCGGTTGTGGTGTTGAAGGTTGCTGGGAGATGCAGTCCTTTGTTGTTAAAGCCTACACTGCAATCAATCATGACTAGTTTTAGGTCAACAGACTGATACTCAAACATTACCATAAAGCCACGTTGACAGGAAGCCCCTACAAAAAAGAAGAGAAGAGCAGGAATTTCAAATTCAGGGTCTGCTGTATGGGCAATGACAGCTCATTACCCACAGAGTACAGCAGGGACCGAAGGGAGTTGGGGATGCATCATCCTGTCCTGCCTTGTTGCTAGGACGTTGCTAAGACGCACCTAGCTGTATGGCTGCATTTACTCCTGAGCGTTGCGTTTTGAGCGTTTATTTTTTTTTTTTCAAGTGTTTGTAAGTACGTTTTTTTTTTTTTTTTTTTGAACATTTGTGTGCAGCATTTTTAAAACGCTTTTGAGCTTTGGCATTTTTTAATTAACCAATACAAAAAAATATCATGTTACATCATTTATTGCTATGTTTTTAAGCTTTTTCATCTTCTTATTTTTATAACTTTTTTTTTTTCTTTTGTCAGGGGTTAAGGTTTAAAGGTCAGGGGTTAATTTATGTATTTTTATTAATTTTGTTAGGTAAGGGTTAATATTAGAGGCTAATATTAGGATTAAGGGTTGGGTTTTTTTGTTTACTTTGTTTTATTATTTATTTATCTTCACTTAATTATTGCATTTAAGCAGAAACCTTTCAAAAACGCACAACAAAACCACCAAAAAATGCTCAAATTTAAGCGTTTCTATTAGCGGTACACCGAAATGGAAATTTTAGTACCGAAAACTATAAAAATATATACGTATGTGTGTGTGTGTGTGTGTATATATATATATATATAGTAAGGTTTGGGGGTTGTTTAGCTCAAGTGTAGCACCCGCTAGCGAGAACAGTCCACACAGATGATTCCTTTTCAGGGCTTCTTGGCCCACTTTTATTAAAGAAAATCAAACAAAGTTCCATAAATGAAAACAAAAGTGGTTTCCCTCGCAGGGGTGTTTTCACTGCCAGCAACAAATAAAAGGATATTCAGCCTCCTGGCTTGCACATGCAGCATTGCAAAAATTACCGAGCCACCTGGCTCTCTTCAGCAGCAGATGCACCACTGCTCAGGCTCCCACATGGAGCTCTCCTGACTACTGTCAGCAACCTCAGACTCAGGTCTCTGGCTTACACAGTGCAGCCTGCACTCTCTGGGTTCTCCCTTGCAAGCCTGGACTCCTCGGGAGGGTGGAGCCCAGAACCATGGTCCCGACTCTACTATCAGGCCAACACACACCTGAACAATCAGTGTGCTGATGAGTCTCAAATTCCGGACCCATGACTGGGGATTTCATCCCACCCGGATCTCTAATGCGGCGTACACATGATCGGAATTCTCGTCGGAAAAAACTGTGTCGGTTTTTCCGACGGAATTCCTCTCAAGCTGTGTTGCCTACACACGATCACACCAAATTCCGACGGTCAACAACACAGCGGCATAAAACACATTCGACAGCACTATAAAAGGGAAGTTTAATGCTTCCGAGCATGCGTCGAATGGTTTCCGAGCATGCGTCGGAATTTTGCGTGTCGGAATTGCATACACACGATCGGAAAATCCGATAGAAAGGTTTTCCGTCTGAAAAATTGAGAACAGGTTCTCAATTCAAAGTCCGTCGGAAATTCCGACAGAAAAAAGACCGTTGACCATACACACGGTCGAAAAATCAGATGAAAGGCTCCCATTGGACTGTTTCCATCGGAAATTCCGACCGTGTGTACGCCGCATAAGAAATCCCCAGGCTCCAGGTCCCGAAGCGGATTTTACTAAATAATGAGGAAACGGAAAAGCCAGTTTCCTCTCAAACAAGCAACTACCCCTGGAGCCCCTCAACCCATCTGGTTGAGAATTCTGGGTACATGCACTGGTGGGGTACCACATTACCACAGTATGTGTGTGTGTGTGTGTGTGTGTGTGTGTGTGTGTGTGTGTGTGTGTATATATATATATATATATATATATATATATATATATATAAAATTGTACCATATTTGACTTTTTAATTTATATCATGCATTTAAATAAGTTTATTGTCGGCTATTATTGGCACCTTTAGTGCAAAAAAAAAAGTTCAAAAATGGATCCCTTTAAAATCTATGTATGTCTTCATGATGGTCCGTTGCGCCTCGGTTGTGGTGTTAAAAATCTTGCTTACTGAATTTTTGGTCAGTTAAACAAAAAAAAATGCATAAAACCATTGAAATGCATTGAAAATGCATCAATAACGCACCCATGTTAAGTTTTTGATGCAGTTTTTGAGTCACATGACCTATAAAAAACACCCATAAGCACAGTAAAATCGGGTGTGTTTTCGGCACCATTATCGGCACCTTTTTCTGTTATTGGCAAAATGCATTTTTGGGCGATATGTTTTCGGTCCATCTCTAGTTTCCATGCATTTCTATGGAACAAAAACGCTTCAAAAGCACACCAATCTGCCCAAATCGAGCTACAAAAAAAGCTCCAGAACTTTTTTGAGTTCCAGGCGTTTGGCTTCAGACGTCTTGTAGTGGAGATGTGAACCTTCTCCATAGATTATAGTTGTGTTTTTTTTTTTTCTCCTCCAGCTTTTTGGAGCTTCAAGCTGAGGTGAATGGGGCCTTTACTGTTCACCCCCACCATCCTAGGAGTGAGCTTCCAAACACTGAGCTCAGAGCTACTTCGCCAGGAGAGAGAGCGCATGTGAGGAGGTTTGAACAACAGAAAGGCCTCACTCCTACGATGGTGAAAAGTAACAGTTGGTCTTAGCAATGTCCTAGCAACACGGTAGGGTGGGATGATGTTATCTCTAGGAGGTTTTCAGTCAGACTTCATGACATAAGTAAATGGCCTACACCTATAGCAAGGACATTATTCAACTTTTAGTCAGAGCTGCACGGTTTGTTTTTATCTACAGGTGCTTCTTATTTGCATAGGTAAAGGTGAACTAACCCTTTAAGCCTCAGACCATCGGCGTTCATGAGGCCTTAACTTCATCTTGGTCTCATGTGGTGGAGCAGACATTTTTGTATGATGAAGAGGATGGCCAGGCTTGTCAGGGAGGTCAAGTGACAGGTGGGGTGAGGGGAATGCAGTGCAGCTCTGGTGCCCTGAGTAGACTTTTCAAGAGTTTACATAGCGGCCTTTGAAAAGGTTAATTCAGCATTGGCCTCCACATTCCAGTGCTGCTCATAATCTTATTGGAAACGTAAAAGATTATCCCTTTGGTGCTTGGAGGACCAGCTGTGTCATGTATTTATTGCAGCTTCTTATAACAAACAGTTTCTGCCTGGCAAAGCCATTTCATAGTTTGCCGTACCTTTAAGTCAGGCTTGGCAAGCAGTCAGCATTATATAATGTGTTTGCTGTGCTTTGCCTTTTGTTCCCTATTTTAAAAATGCAGCATTTTGCAGTTTTGATCCTGCTGGTTTCTATCAGGCCTCATGGGTATTTCAGTGCCCAAAGGGCACAGGTGAATAAGACTTCATGCTAGAGCTGCACGATTCTAGTAAACATTTTTTTTGCTTGGAATAAAGATCATGATTCTCGCGGTGCAACATTTTTTCACATTATACAAAAAAATTGGGCTAACTTTACTTTTTCGTTTCTTTTCTAAATTAATTTAGGCTGGGTTCACACCTCCGACGGATGCGTCTCGCAGCAGGGGTCCGGTGCGCCCCTGTTCTTCATTTCAGGGGCGAATCGGTCCTGAATTTTTTGCCTGAATTTTGGCCCTGAAACTGAGCCAAATACGCACAGGAACCCTGTGCAAGCCGCTCTGCAGCTGCAACGGACATATGTGAACCGGCTCCATAGAGAGACGGTCACAATCTCCTGTCATGCGAATTGGATGGCGGGAAAACCGCACCCAATATGTGTAGGTGTGAACCCAGCCTAAAGTGTATTCTTTTCCCAAAAAATTGCATTTGAAAGACCTGCTGCGCAAATACAGCGTGACATAAAATATTGCCACAACCACCATTTTATTCTCTAGGGTATATATATATATATATATATATATATATATATATATATATATAAATAATGTTTGGGGGTTATAAGTAATTTTCTAGCAAAAAATTGATTTTTACTTGAAATCAACAAGTGTCAGAAAAAGGTTTAGTCTTTAACTTTTACAGACCGAAGTTCATTCCTTTGATCTAAAGAACAAAATGTTACAATGTTTATAGTTGGCTAAGCAGCTGGGGAATGTTGTAAAACTTTGCAGACTGCCTGTTTTTTTTTGTTTGTTTGTTTTTTTGACAGCTGTCGGCTTGAGCAGAGAACTCTGCATAGAATCCGGGAAATGTTTTGTTAAGATCGGGGGGGGGGGGAGAATCGCGATCTCGATTCTTAACGATTAATCGTGCAGATCTATCTCATGCACATGGGCACTTTTGGGTATTTCAGCAGCCAAGGGGCACAGGTAAATAGGGCCTCATGGACATGGGCTGTATGCATACAAAACATATGCCCCATATGGGGAAAATCTGTGTTCAGGACATACATTTTTGGACACGAGTACCGTTCAGAACCCAGGGATAAGAAACAGAGAGATTGTTCCCTCTGTTCACAGGGCTCTGAGCTGTGATTGCACACAGCCGATCAACAGGTCCCAGCCACAAATCATTGTACATGGCGGGGTGGGGGGGGGGGAGCACTCTAAACCCGGCTGCAGGCAGCGACATGCCAGTAGGTTGCTTTGCCTGCGTGGGCCGCCCCTCCGTAGTATATTGCAAGTGGGCAGCCCTTAAATTGATGATACTAAAGACCATTTTTTATTTTTTTTTGTTAAAAATAACAAACATGTTATACTTACCTGCTCTATGCAGTAGTTTTGCACAGAGCAGCCCAAATCCTCCTCTTCTCTGGTCCCTTTTTCGGTGCTCCTGGTCCCTCCCTCCTGTCGAGTGCCCCCACAGCAGACAGCTTGCTATGGGGGTACCCAGGCCGAGCTGCAGCTCTGAGTGTCCATTCAGACACAGAGCCGCAGTTGGGCCCTGCCCCTTCTCTCTCCCGATTGGCTAACTAACTTTGACAGCAGCGGGAACCAGTGGCACCACTGCTGTGTCTGAGCCAATCAAGAGGGAGAGTCCCGGATGGCCGAGGCACTCGTGCAATATTGCTGGATAGAGATGGGGCTCAGGTAAGTATAAGGGGGGCTGCTACACACAGAAGTTTTTTTTTTCTATCTTAATGCATAACCACTTGCCAACCAGCCGCCGTCATTATACTGCTACTCCGTAGCTGTACGTTGGACACTTTAAGAGCAAAAGGAGGCGCCTGCATAGCATCCCCGGAGCCCGCAATGTCCACCGGCCACCCGCGATCGCTTGACATGGGGATCTGTCAATGTAAACAAACGGATCCTCGTTCTGTCAGGGGAGTAGAGAGAGATCGTCTGTTCCTAGTGATCAGAAACAGCGATCTCTCTGTACTCCCTGTCAGTACACTCCCCCCACAGTTAGAAACACCTCCCTAGGGAACACTTAACCTCTTGATCGCTCACTAGTGTTAACCCCTTCCCTACCAGTGACATTTATACAGTAATCAGTGGCTATTTTTAGCTCTGATCGCTGTATAAATGTCACTGGTCCCAAAAAAAGTGTCCGATCTGTCCACCGCAATGTCGCAGACCCGCTAAAAAACGCTGATCACCGCTATTACTAGTAAAAAAAAAAAATAATAATTTATAATAAAAATGCCATAAATATATTCCCTATTTTGGAGACGCTTTTAACTTTTGCACAAACCAATCAATTACTGTGTTTTTTTTTTCTTTTTTTTTTTTTTTTTTTCTTTTTTATTTACGAAAAATATGTAGAAGAATACATATTGGCCTAAACTGATGAAGACTCTTTTTTTTTTGCGATATTTAATATAGCAAAAAGAGAAAACATTGTTTTTCTAAAAAATTGTCGGCCTTTTTATGTTTATAGCGCACAAAATTAAAAACAGCAGTGGTGATCAAATACCACCAAAAGAAAGTTCTATTTGTGGGGGAAGAAAAATACATCAATTTTGTTTGTGTAAAACGTTGCATGACCGCGCAATTTTCAGTTAAAGCGACACAGTGCCGTATAGCAAAAAAATGGCGTGGTCGTTAAGGGGGCAAATCCTTCTGAGGGCTGAAGTGGTTAAGATAAAAAAACCTTCTGCCCTTACCATCACTTGTGGATAACTAGATACTAACATTTATAGGTAAAGTTGATCCAGGGAATATCCGATTGCCTCTCGGGGGATCAGGAAGGATTTTTTTCCCCTGCCGGAGCTAATTGATTCATGCTTTTATTGTTTTTTGTTTTTTTTTGTTGCCTTCCTCTGCATCAACGGTGGGTTTAACCACTTCCCGCTGGGAAGTTGTTAAATGATGGCTGGGCGGCGTGGCTCTCGTTCTGGGTGGACGCCATATGATGGCCCTCCAGAACGACCGCTCTCCCGCGCCCGTGGGGGCAAGCATCACGGCGATTGGTGGTGTGGTGTGTCAGTCTGACAAACCGCTACACCGATCTCGGTAAAGAGCCTCCGATGGAGGTACTTTACCATCTGATCAGCCATGTCCAATCACGGCTGATCACGATGTAAACAGGAAGAGCCGTTGATTGGCTTTTCCTCACTCGCTTTTGACAAACGTGAATAGAGGAGAGCCAATCGGCTGCTCTCCTGACAGGGGGGGTCTGTGCTGATTGTTTATCAGTGCAGCCCCCCCTCGGATGCCCACCCAGGACCACCAGGATGCCGCCAGGACCTCCAGGGATTGCCACCACACTGGACCACCAGGGAAATGCCAATCAGTGCCCAGGCAGCTGCCAATCAGTGCCCATCCCCAATGCCTGCCAGTGCCATGAGTGATGCCTATCAATGCCATCCATCAGTGCCACCCATAAGTACCCATTAGTGTCGCCTATCAGTGCCAATCAGTGCTGCATATGAGTGCCACCTCATTGGTGCCGCCTTATCAGTGCCCACCAGTGAAGGAGAAAACGTGCTTATTTAAACAATTTGCTAACGAAAAAGAAAAACTTTTTTTTTTCTGTTTTAGCAAAAAAAAAAAAAAAACCTAGAGGTGATCAAATACCACCAAAAGAAAGCTCTATTTGTGGGAACAAAATGATAACAATTCTGTTTGGGTACAGTGTAGTATAACCGCACAATTGTCATTTAAACAGCGACAGCGCTGAAAGCCGAAAATTGGCTTGGGCAGGAAGGGGGTGTAAGTGCCCGGTATTGAAGTAGTTAAGGTTGTATATATGGAAGTTTCGATTTGTCTGTTATATTTTATTTTATTATTCTATTATTTTTTTTTTTTTATGTGTTGAACTAGATAGATTGTTTCTTTTTTTTTTTCAACCAGATTAACTGTGTAACCATGTTACAGACTAAAGGGGGGGATTGTTTTTCTTGTCGGCTCTGGCCCACAGCCAGCACCAGTTGTTTGTCAAGCCTTCCCCGGCCTTTGGCAGCTGGATCCGATGTAAAAGGATCTTGTTGTTGAAGCGAACAGTTGCAGATAGAAGGGATTTGGCGAATTGCGGACGGGGATTTTTTTTTTTTTCTGAAGTCTGACTGGACACTGCAGGAGAAAAACACAAACAAACACCTAATAAGAATGTTTTTATCTGCTTATGAAAGAGGAGTGTGTGCAGTTATTTTTTTTTCCTCGCCACTTGGGATCAGATTACATAGAAGGCGTTCAGCGACCCTCATTGGACCGGAGGAATGAGCCTCAGCAGAGAAGGGGGGGATTGTCCAGATTACTGGCGGAGTTAACCCCTTGTCCTCTGGCTCCCGAGACTTACGCAGCATATTTTTTTTTTTTTTTAGTTGTTTTTCTCGAAAGGAATGCTCCATATTCATAGCGCCGGGGGCGTTTCTGCTCCGCGCCTTACAGGAATACGCTCCAGGCACGTCTCTGGCACAGTTGAAGTGTGTCAAAGAAAAAATTATAATTTGCGCAGGAGTTTTTTTTTTTTGCTATAAACAGGAGGGTGGGTTATTACATCTGTGTAGTATAAATCCATTGCCTGTACACACTGATCAGCCATAACTTTATGACCACTGACAGAATAAGTGAATAATATTAATTATCTTGTTACAACACTATCTGATAGTGGGATACCGTATTTTTCGCTCCATAAGAGGCACCTAGGTTTTAGAGGAGGAAAACAAGAAAAAAAATATTCTCAAATGGTGTACTAAAATATTTACCTGTGCCCATGAAATGCAGCCTGGCCAGTGCCCATGAAATGCAGCCTGACCTGTGCCCATGAAATGCAGCCTGACCGGTGCCCATGAAATGCAGCCTGATCGGTGCCTATGAAATGCAGCCAGCACCTAGGTTTTAGAGGAGGAAAACGAGAAAAAAAATATTCTGAACCAAATGGTGTACTAAAATATTTACCTGTGCCCATGAAATGCAGCCTGACCTGTGCCCATGAAAAGCAGCCTGATCGGTGCCCATGAAATGCTGCCTGACCGGTGCTTATTAAAAGCAGCCAGCACCTAGGTTTTAGAGGAGGAAAACAAGAAAAAAAAATATTCTGAACCAAATGGTGTACTAAAATATTTACCTGTGCCCATGAAAAGCAGCCTGGCCAGTGCCCATGAAATGCAGCCAGCACCTAGGTTTTAGAGGAGGAAAACAAAAAAAAGATTTCTGAACAAAATGGTGTACTAAAATATTTACCTGTGCCCATGAAATGCAGCCTGACCTGTGCCCATGAAATGCAGCCTGACCTGTGCCCATGAAATGCAGCCTGGCCTGTGCCCATGAAATGCAGCCTGGCCTGTGCCCATGAAATGCAGCCTGGCCTGTGCCCATGAAATGCAGCCTGGCCTGTGCCCATGAAATGCAGCCTGGCCTGTGCCCATGAAATGCAGCCTGGCCTGTGCCCATGAAATGCAGCCTGGCCAGTGCCCATGAAATGCAGCCTGGCCAGTGCCCATGAAATGCAGCCTGGCCAGTGCCCATGAAATGCAGCCTGGCCAGTGCCCATGAATTGCAGCCTGGCCAGTGCCCATGAATTGCAGCCTGGCCAGTGCCCATGAATTGCAGCCTGGCCTGTGCCCATGAATTGCAGCCTGGCCTGTGCCCATGAAATGCAGCCTGATCGGTACCTATGAAATGCAGCCAGCACCTAGGTTTTAGAGGAGGAAAACAAGAAAAAAAATATTCTGAACCAAATGGTGTACTAAAATATTTACCTGTGCCCATGAGATGCAGCCTGACCGGTGCCCACGAGATGCAGCCTTACCACACAGAGCTCTGTCATGGATTCAAATATCCCGGCGTCCACTGTAACAAAGTCCCACCTCCTATGATACACGTCACACTGATTCAATGCATCATTGGATCAGTGTCCTATTTATCTAGGAGGGGGGGACTTTGTTACAGTCCTCCATCTCGCACAGACTGGCATTCCCTAGCGAGGACGTCATCACATCCGCCTGTCACTCAAATAGAAGACAGAGCAGCCCGAGTGGCTGCCGCGGCCGCACTCCATTCGGCCGATCGGGCTGCTCTGAGTGACAGACCTAGCCAGCAGTTCGCCCGGTGCTCGCTTGCGAAGGGGGGGGGGGGGGTCAATATTCGCTCCATAAGACGCACAGACATTTCCTCCCATTTTTTGGGAGAAAAAAGTACGTCTTATGGAGGGAAAAATACGATATATTAGGCAGCAAGTAAACATGTTTGTCCTTGAAGTTGATGTGTTGAAAGCAGATACTGACCTGTGTCCATAACCAAAAGCACCTACAATGGGCACGTGGGCATCAGGACTGGACCACAGAGCAATGAAAGAAGGTGGTCTGGTCTGATGAATCACATTTTACTTTTGCATCATCTGGATAACAGCTGAAAGGTAAACAACTGAAAACAAAGTGATGAATTCCCATGAAATAAACCAGTTTAACTGGTCTTCTGTTACTTGCCGTGCGGGTTTCGGCACATATAACTTAAAAGGGGAAACACTGGACGAGTCTCTATACAGGATCCTGCTGAGGTCGGCTGTTTTTTTCAGTTCTGGCCCAGAGATCTGACATCTCTAAGCCGGTTATAGCCTACGACAAGCCATAGCATAAAACACGTCTGCTATACGTTCAACTCCAATCACAGTTATTATAAAACCAGAAGTGGGATTTTGCTGACTCAGCTAGTTGAGCAAGAATTATTCAAGTGGGAAAAATATTCCCTGACTGCAAAAAAAAAAGTTTTTTTGTTAAGTCTGAGCTGGTTTTCCACAATGTACATACCAGCAACTCCCAGAGCTGTGTTGTGGATCTGGAAATGGGAATTGTTATTATTAAACTAAGACTTTTGTGTGACCTTTGACCTATAGGACTGAGAAAAATGCCGCCGCCGTATACTGTGTCTGCCCAGGCAGAACTGACATTAGGCCTGAGTGCCGTCACTGGGTGCTGTTGAGTTGAAAGGCTTTCAGAACTCAAATGGCTCCCTGTCTTGTGCATGGGTGACAGGTGCACTTTAAACAAGCTTCTATTTGTATCTGAAATGGCCACGTCGCTTCAAGGCAAATCAATCCATAGAACATTTTGTATGCACTTCCCTTTTTTTATTTTCAGGACTAAAAAATAAATAAATGTAAAAGTGTTTGTAAACCCTAATAACGAACTTCTCATTTTTACTTCCTGTTGGTTTGATAAATGTGCCAAATATGCCATTCAAAGCTTTTTGTTATGTCTGTTCTACAAGTGCAAAAAAATAAATAAAAATTCTCTAGATCCTGCCAGAAAGTAATTGCACTTGTAACTTTGCGTGCAGTGTGCATCGGCGGCATTGAAAACTAAATTAGTGTTATCAGCCCTGCCCAATTCCCCTATGTGAACTACAAACACCTCCCCCTAATGCAATGATCGAAAGATGGAGGGGGTGTTCTATAGATAAAACAAGGATGACAACACTTCTGTAGATTGAGGAAAGCTTGTGTCACCCGAAGGCCCCTTTCACACTGGGGCGGTGTGGACATCGGCGGTAAAACCCCCTCGGGCTTTCACATTGGCGAGACAGCAGCGGCTGTTTCAGGGCGCTTTGCAGGGGCTATTTTTAGCGCTGTAGCGCCTGCAAAGCGCCCCAGTGTGAAATGGGTCTAAGGGCGGCTTCACACTGTGCTTTAGCCACAGCGCAGTGTGCCTGCGATTTTGGTGTGGGTTAGCTGCTTTTTTGCCATAGACTTCTATTCTGTCCAGTGACTTTGGTTGCGATTTCAGAAAATGCATCAAAACCACAGGGCATAATAGAAGTCTGTGCCAAAGTGCAGTTAGCCTGCACCTAAACCGCGGGTACACTGCTGCAGCAAAAGCACAAAGGCTAAATGTGAAGCTGCCCTGAGGCTAAGGTTGGACTTATGTTTACCGATGTGCCTCTGACAATTGCTGTTCGGAGGCATTTGGTAGGCAGTAAGAAGGCGTCTGTTTTAATCCCATAATTGCCACACCAATGCGCCTCCACCGTGTGTATCGCACATTGTTGTTGGTCATTTATGGGGCTTCTCCATTCACTTCGGTGCATCTGCCAAACGCTATAGGAGCTGTAGTTTTTGGCGCAGGGAGCCTTTGAGGTTTAAAAGAGAAGTATTGGTTTGCAAAAAAAAAAAAAAAAAACCCTATACTCGTCTACGAGACTGCAGCATCGATCCGATGCTACATCTGTCCCCCGCCTCCTCTACACTGAGAACTGAGCGATCAAACAACGCTGATCACTCAGTTCTCCCCCTCAGTCACTGCTCTGCTCAGAGGAATCAGTCACCGGCTCTCTGTTCTGCCGCTTAAGTGCTCACTGAAACGCTGGGCTGAGGAGGGGAGGGAGCCGCTGGCTTAGGCTCCAGCACAGCTGAGAGGCTGAGCCAGCTGCCGGTGCAGGCATCTGGCTGGATCACAACAGTCAAGACAGGATCTTTCCCAGCTTTAGCCCATTGTCAGCCAAAAACTGGTCACAAGAGTCCAGAATGCAGTGCACAACTATTATCACTGTGATTCACACTAGCTAAATTACTGACGCTCAACAAACACTCCCATAGCGTTTGTAAAGCGTTAGTATAGGCGTCAATGCATGGTTTCGTATCGTTTGAGCGTTAAAACTGCTCTACAATGAAAAGTGACAGAGTTTAATGCTCAGCAACCGCCCCAAAACAGCGGCAAAAATGCCTGCCAAGCATTTGCGGAGCGTTACCATAGACCTGAATGGGAGGCATTGAAAAGCTTCAACGCCTCCTGACTCGACATGAAACTTCAATTTTTGGCGCTAACACTTCATGTTTTTGTAATGTGAACAGCACAATCTGCTGTCTATTGAATCTTGTACATAGGCATTTGGGGGACGTTTCAAACGCCTGTTCTTAAGCCAGCGTGAACTCAGCCTTATGCCGCATACACACGTCGGAATTTTCAGCCAGCAAAAGACTGATGATAGATTTTCGGCGGAAAATGCGACCGTGTGTATGCTCCATCTGACTTTTGCTGGCCGAATTTCCGCCAGCAAAAGTTTGAGAGCATGTTCTCAATTTTTCCGACGGAAAAAGTTTCTATCGGAAATTCCGATCGTCTGTACCAATTCCAACGCGCAAAATTCCTACGACTGCTCTGAAACAATTCGATGCATGCTCGGAAGCATTAAGCTTCATTTTCTCGGCCCATCGTAGTGTTGTACGTCACCACGTTCTTGACGGTCGAAAGTTCAGCAAACTTTTGTGTGACCGTGTGTATGCAAGCCAAGCTTGGGCGGAATTTGGTCGGAAAAACCATCCCTTTTTTTTTTTTTTCGATGGAAAATCTGCTCGTGTGTACGCGGCATTAGAATGCTAGTTGCCTGGCTTCAATACTTCAAGATCTACTTTAAAGCTGATGTGTACTGTGGGGAAAAAAATATCAAGCAGAGAACATAGGGACTAGTCACGTAAAATTTAGACACAGTTCGGTCCATAAGTAATTGTAGTTTTTTTTCAGGTATTTACCAAAACTTATTCAAGGAAGGGTTTAACAATTACAGCTCTTAATAGCCACCCCCCCCCTTTTTCAAGGGACCAAAAGTAATTGGGCAATTGAATCAAAAGCTGTTTCATGGCCAAGTGTGGGCTACTCTTTCGTTATTTCTTCAATTAAAGGTCTGGAGTTGATTCTAAGTGTGGTATTTGCATTTGAACTCTGTTGCTGTGAACCTCATGCGTTCAAAGGAGCTGTCCATGCAAGTGAAACAGGCCATTGTAAGGCTTCAAAAACAAAACAAATCCATCAGAGAGATAGCAGCAACATTAGCAGTGGCCAAATCAACAGTTTAGTACATTCTGAGGAAAGAAGAACGCACTGGTGAGCTCAGCAACATAAAAAGGCCTGGACGTCCACAGAAGACAATAGTGGTGGATGATCGTGGGGTCCTCTCTATGGTAAAGAAAAACCCATTCACAACATCCAGACAAGTGAAGGACACGCTCCAGGAGGTGGGTGTATCATTGTCAAAGTCTACAATTAAGAGAAGCCTTCATGAGAGCAAATACAGAGGGTTCACCATAAGGTGCAAACCATTCATAAGTACGAAGAATAGAAAAGCCAGATTAGACTTGACCAAAAAACATCTAAAAAAGCCAGACCAGTTCTGAAAAAGCATTCTTTGGACAGATGAAACTAAGATTAATCTTTACCGGAATGTCAGGAAGAAAAAAGTGTGGAGAAGGCTTGGAACAGCTTATGATCCAAAGCACACAACATCATCTGTAAAACATGGTGATGGATGTGTTGACATGGGCCTGCATGGCTCCGAGTGGCTCTGGGTCATTGGTGTTTATTGATGATGTGACAGAAGACATAAGCAGCCGGATGAATTCTGCAGTTTAGACATATAAGGTCATCCCAGATTCAGCCAAATGCAGCAAAGTTTATTGGACGGCGCTTCGCAGTACAGATAGACAATGATACAAAACACACTGCAAAAGCATCCCAGGAGCGTTTGAAGGAAAAGAAGTAGAATATTCTGCAATGGCCGAGTCAATCACCTGATCTCAACCCAATTGAGCGTGTATTTCACTTGCTGAAGGCAAAACTATAAAAATGATTGCAGTTCCTAAAACATGTACCGTATATACTCGAGTATAGGCCGACCCGAATATAAGCCGAGGCACCTAATTTTACCACAAAAAAATGGAAAAAACGTATTGACTCGAGTATAAGCCTAGGGTGAGAAATGCGCAGCTACTGTAAGTGGAAAAGAGGGTCAACAATGCCCATTTGCATGCCTCACTGTGCCCATTTACAGCCATAGGTCCCCCAAACTTCAAACTTGGTAGTTAAGGGTTCCTACATGCCCCCTATCTGCAGCCAAAATTTGGTCTCTGGACCCAAAGGGTCCTGAAATAACATTGCTGCAGATGGACACAGTTGACCAATTTTGGGGCCCCTGTATCTTTGGGCCACTTGGTGCTAGGAACCCCAAATTTGGTATGCAAACTCACAACATATGGCACTACAACATATCAAAATATGGTGTTCCTATTACCAAGTGACCCCGAGATACGGGGCCCCAAATTCGGTTCAGAAAATGTCAAGCACTTTTCTGCAGCAGAAAATTACATTTTCTGAACCGAATTTGGGGCCCCGTATCTTGGGGCCACTTAGTGCTAGGAACCCCAAATTTGGTATGCAAACTCGCAACATATGGCACTAAAATATATCCAAAGATGGGGTTCCTATTGCCAAGTGACCCCGAGATACGGGGCCCCAAAAATCGGTTCAGAAAATGTCAAGCACTTTTCTGCAGCAGAGAATTACATTTTCTGAACCGACTTTGGGGCCCCGTATCTTGGGGCCACTTAGTGCTAGGAACCCCAAATTTGGATATGTTGTATTGCCATATGTTGAGAGTTTGCATACCAAATTTAGGGGTTCCTAGCCTAGCCTAAAAATGTCATTTTCTGCTGCAGAAAAGTGATTGACTTGAGTATAAGCCGAGGGGGGCACTTTCAGCATAATAAAATGTGCTGAAAAACTCGGCTTATGCTCGAGTATATACGGTACTTGATATTCATGTTCAACCTCTTGAATTAAAGCTGAAAGTCTGCACTTCAAACTCAATTGGATTGTTTCGTTTTAATTTTATTCTGGTGGCATACAGAGCCAAAAGTATGAAAAGTGTGCCTGTGTCCAAATATACGTAGACCTAACTGTATTTTCCCAACTGCTGCAAGCAGCCACCCATAGAAATCGGTTTTAGGAAGCGGGTTTATACTGGTGCCTAAACATAGGTATGCATATGGATGGACGCAGTCTGTCTGCGGCTATTTTTACGTGGACACACCAGTGCCGGCCTGTACCTGCATAGGGCTGCATTCTGTAACAAATTTTATGGGTAGCTGTATGCAGTAGCTGTGGCTCCTGGGTGGGTAAATTCCCCTGAATTTTATGTCACTTGGCCCTAGGCACTTGTGTGCATGAGGCCTACAAGGAACTGAAGATGCACAGCATATATGTCACAGGAGGATAACCTAAACTGAAGCTATAGAAACCACTAATTTCATATCAGGACACGTCTGTGTTTACAGCACCTGTTGGCATTCTCAGAACACCAGATAACCTGAGTGGACAGACAGACACAACAATTTTACATCCTATAAAGCACCTTAACGGTGCCAATAAAACAACAGGTGATGTGGTTTAGAGTCCATTTCTAGAAGGTATATTGGTCATATTTATTTGTTTTGTATGACTGTAATTGTGTGCATGGTTATAAAACTCTAAATAAAATCTGATCAAACCAGAAGATACTGTACATTGGCACAAAATCTGCAGTATTGGCTCTGGTACTTTTTTTTCCTATTCTCGGAGTTAAGACACTAGGAAGATAATTTACCATCTTCAAGTAAGCCGTATGATAGAGATCCTTTATGTGGTGGTGACCTCTGTCCTTATTAAACAGGCATGATAAGAGCATATTGTGAATATGCAAATGTGGCAATACAAGCCCGAATGACTGACTGGAGACATTCAGTCAGGTTTGGCAGTGCTCCATTTTTGCCAGCTTAGACTCCCTGGTGCCATCAGAATTGATCTCAAAGTTCAGGCTCTCTACAGCCAAACACGGTGGATAAGGGTGTGCACACACTAGGCGTTATAACTGTGCCAGGGGCACGGTCCCTCCCCTTGGTCTGACTCCTTTGTGTAGTGTGAGCATTCTGAATTGTTCTTCAGCATGGTCACACGTTTTGGGAGTACTTGAAAGAGGTGGCCCCCAACCATCCTCTCCACTCCTCCCAAGACCTCCTGCTCTTAAGCTCCCTCCTTCTCCCATGCTCACTTCCAGGACTTCTCCAGAGCCTCACCCATCCTCTAGAACTTCTTACCCCAATCTGTCCATCTATCTCCTATTCTCTCCACCTAATGATCCCTGAGAACTCTTATCTTTAGGAAACCCTATCCTATCCTGCCTCCAGTTAAAAAAAAGTACCGTATGTATCATTGCAGCCTTGCCCAGCGTCATTGCAGCCTTGCCCAGCGTCATTGCAGCCTTGCCCAGCGTCATTGCAGCCTTGCCCAGCGTCATTTGCAGCCTTGCCCAGCGTCATTTGCAGCCTTGCCCAGCGTCATTTGCAGCCTTGCCCAGCGTCATTTGCAGCCTTGCCCAGTGTCATTTGCAGCCTTGCCCAGTGTCATTTGCAGCCTTGCCCAGCGTCATTTGCAGCCTTGCCCAGCGTCATTTGCAGCCTTGCCCAGCGTCATTTGCAGCCTTGCCCAGCGTCATTTGCAGCCTTGCCCAGCGTCATTTGCAGCCTTGCCCAGCGTCATTTGCAGCCTTGCCCAGCGTCATTGCAGCCTTGCCCAGCGTCATTGCAGCCTTGCCCAGCGTCATTGCAGCCTTGCCCAGCGTCATTGCAGCCTTGCCCAGCGTCATTTTCAGTCTCTTGTCCGGGTTTAAATTTCCCGCCGCCGAGACGCTCTGCCGCGTGCGCCTCCGAAAAAGACCGGAGCGAGCGCAGGGAGGCGGGACTACGAGCAGAGCCGAACAGTCGGCTCAGTCTTTTCCGGAGCCGCTTCGGTTTTTTCTGCCGCGATTCGGTCTTTTTCGGCAGCGTTCGCTATTTTTCGGCGGCGCTTGCCATTTTTGTCACTTTTTTTGGGGGTATCGGCGTATAACACGCACCCACGACTTTCCCCTGATTTTAAGGGGGGAAAAAGTGTGTGTTATACGCCGATAAATACGGTAACTTTTACTTTCTCCGTCAGCTTATCCCTCACAGTTGCTCCCTTTTGTATCACTTGACCATCCCTAGTGCTTGTAAGCTCTCATAAGCATGGCCCATTGACCCCTCTTTTACTGATTTGTATGGGGATTGTTTTGTCTCCCTTATTTTTTATGAAGTGCTGTACAAACTGCTACATAAATCCTGTGTAATAATAAAATAAATAGTGCAGCTTTGCACAAAGCCCAGCTCTTCTAATATTTTGGCATGACTTTACAACGATCATGTGTTTTCCGCCTTTATACAGCTACAAGCTTGCAACCGCTCTGTATGATACCAGTTCAGTAACAAATAAGCGACATTGATCCGGTCTGCCCTCGGCCTGTTTGACATTACGCTATGGCAAAAACATGCTCTGTAGCATTGCTGTAACTGTAAGTTAATCAGCTACTCCTATTGATTTCATAAGCTTCCCAGGTGTTCCAATCCCAAAGTCCCCAGGATTTGCTAAACCCAGGGTGACCGCCATTGTTCAAACCTGACCTCGACAGAAAGGGACCAGTAGGAGAATGTATAAATTAGGGAAGAAAACCAGAATAAATATAACGCACTATTAATACACGCTTTGGTGGTGAAACACAGTAATGTGTTTTGAGTGCATTTATCATTAAATCATTTTCAAAAAGGAACTTCACGTCCTCTTTACATTTTTTTTCTTCCCCTCTTAGCTGTACTGTTGGTTGTCCCCAAAAAAACGTAGTCAAATGTTCAGCCGATTCAGCGTTGTCTGGTGAAACCGCCGCTCCATCGCCGCACGCCAAGCCCCACGCTGCTATCTTTTTATATTCTTTTAGGTTATTACACCCGGGCTCCCTGATGTGTGCCCGAGAGAGGCTGGTGCAGTGTGCTGGACGTTGCCTCAAAGCCTCCTGAGATAGATGACATGGGTATCCCAGAAAGCTTGTGGAAGGAGGGAGAGGCTTCATTTTTGTCTAGAAAATGCGGGGCCCAGACCCAGACAAAAATAATCATCTCTGATTGTGTGACAAGGAGAGGGTGGAAAATTACGTAAAGTAACTAATGAGGGTGAAGGTCTGCTTTAAAACTGTCCTAATGTAGGTTAATGCCTAACAGATAAACCTAATAGCCTGCAGATACTTACTTGCTACCTCTGGTGCATCACACAGATTCTTATATTAAAGCGGAAGTGAAGTAATAACAGACTGCGAGTAGGCAGGCTAATATTGCAGAAGATAAAAAACACCTACCTCAGCCATACCTGGTGGCTTGGGAAAGGGACCTTAACGCCAAGGTTGATCTGGATTCCTGGTCATCTAGACTCCAGGTCTTCTATAAGGGGGTCCTGAATGTTTTACTGGTAGAAGCTAGTCTTATGCTGCGTACACACGGTCGGAATTCTCGTCGGAAAAAGCTCTGATGGTTTTCCCGTCGGAATTCCGATCAAACTGTCTTGCCTACACACGGTCACACCAAATTCCGACTGTCTGTAACACAGCGGCATAAAACACGTTCGACAGCGCTATAAAAGGGAAGTTTAATGCTTCCGAGCATGCGTCGAATTGTTTCCGAGCATGCGTCGGAATTTTGCGTGTCGGAATTGCATACACACGATCGGAAAATCCGATAGAAAGGTTTTCCGTCTGAAAAATTCTGAACGTGGTGATGTTCGTTGCGTACGACGGAACTACGTAGAGGCTAGTAGCCAATAGGTTTGGTCTCCTAATTTGATCTGAGCATGCGTGGCACTTTGTCCGTCGGAATTCTCTACACACGATCGGAAAAAGTCCGATCGGATTTTGTTGTCGGAAAATTTGAGATCAGGATCTCAAATTTTTTCCGTCGGAAATTCCGACTGAAAAAGTCCGATGGAGCCCACACACGGTCGGATTTTCCGACAACATGGTCCGATCGGACATTTTCTGTCGGAATTTCTGACCGTGTGTATGGGGCTTAGAATGTATTAGAGGTTCTATGCTGCATATATGGTGGGAATGCCCTCAGCTTGGAATTGTGTGTTTTTCGATGCTCTGGAAGTTGACTGGGTCGTCTATTGACCAACAGCCCAGTTTAGCGCTGCTTAATGACTTCCCACCCGGGTGGCTCCGTCCACTAAAGCGCCAGGTTTACTTTGTTTTTATTAGCTGCTAAGATCATTATAGCTGGAGCATAGAAGACACCCTCAGTGTCCTTTAGAAGGCTGAAGCATAAAATAGCATGGATTATGGTTCATGAAAAAGTTGCAAGTATTATTAATGACCACCAGTCTTTTTGAACATACCCGGGAACCTTGGGCAACATACAGTGCCTTGAAAAAGTATTCACACCCCTTGAAATTTTACACATTTTGTCATGTTAAAACCAAAAACGTAAATGTGTTTTTTTTTTTTTTTTGGGAGATTTTATGTGATAGACCAACACAAAGCGGCACATAATTGTGAAGTGGAAGGAAAATGATAAATTTTTTACAAATAAATATGTGAAAAGTGTGACGTGCATTTGTATTCAGCCCCCTTTACTCTGATACCCCTATTTAAAATACAGTGGAATCAATTGCCTTCAGAAGTCACCTAATTGGTAAATAGAGTCCACCTGTGTGTATTTTAATCTCAGTATAAATACAGCTGTTCTGCGAAGGCCTCAGAGGTTTGTTGGAGAACTGTAGTGAACAAACAGCATCATGAAGGCTAGGGAACACACTAGACAGGTCTGGGAAAGTTGTGGAGAAGTTTAAAGCAGGGTTAGGTTATAAAAAAAAATATCCCAAGCTTTGAACATCTCACAGAGCTCTGTTCAATCCATCATCTGAAAATGGAAATCGTATGGCACAACTGCAAACCTACCAAGACATGGCCGTCCACCTAAACTGACAGGCCGGGCAAGAAGAGCATTAATCGGAGAAGTAGTCAAGAGGCCCATGGTAACTCTGGAGGAGCTGCAGAGATCCACAGCTCAGGTGGGAGAATCTGTCCACAGGACAACTATTAGTTGTACACTCCACAAATTTGGCCTTTTATAGAAGTGTGGCAAGAAGAAAACCATAAGAAGTCCCGTTTGCAGCTTGCGAAAAGCCATGCGTCGGACACAGATAACATGTGGACGATGGTGCTCTGGTCAGATGAAACCAAAATGTTACTTTTTGGCCTAAAAGCTATGTGTGGCAGAAAACTGCACATCACCCAGAACACACATCCCCACCCTGAAAGATGGTGGTGGCAGCATCATGTTGTGGGGATGCTTTTTATCAGCAGGGACAGGGAAGCTGGTCAGAGTTGAGGGGAATATGGATGGAGCCAAATGCAGGGCAGATTAAGACGGAAACCTGTTAGAATATACAAAAGACTTGAGACCGGGGTGGACGTTCGTCTTCCAGCAGGACAACAACCCTAAACATACAACCAGAGCTACAATGGAATGGTTTAGAGCAAAGCATATTCATGTGTTAGAATGGCCCAATCGAATTCCAGACCTAAATCCAATTTAGAATCTGTAGCAAGACTTAAAGATTGCTGTTAACAGACGCTGTCCATCCAATCTGACAGAGCTTGAGCTATTTTGCAAAGAATAATGGGCAAAAATGTCACTCTAGATGTGCAAAGCTGGTAGAGAAATCCCCCAAATAGACCTACAGCTGTAATTGCAGTGAAAGGCGGTTCTACAAAGTATTGACTCAGGGGGGCTGAATACAAATGCACACCACACTTTGAAAATATTTATTTGTAAAAAATGTTGAACATTTGTATAATTTTTCTTCCACTTCACAATTATGTACCACTTTGTGTTATAAAAAAAAAATGCATAAAATCCCATTAAAATACATTTACCGTATATACTCGAGTATAAGCCGAGATTTTCAGCCCTTTTTTTAGGGCTGAAAGTCCCCTTCTCGGCTTATACTCGAGTCAGTGCGGTCTGCCTACATGAACAGCTTGTCATGTAGACAGACGGCACTGTTCAAAAGACGCGCCGCCTCCTCCCGCCCGTCCGTGATAGGCGGACACTAATTTTCCCAGCAGCGCAGTGTTCCGCCTATCACGGATGTTCTCTCATTCTCATCTCATGGACGAGGATGAGAGAATATCCGTGATAGGCGGAACACTGCACATGACTGCTTGGAAAACCGAGTGTTCCTCCTATCACGGACGAGGAGGAGGAGGAGGCGCGGCTTTCAAACCGGCAATGGCGCCTGGAGCCTCAGCGCGTACGAGGGACACCGCACACCGGACACCGGACACCGCACACCGGACACCGGACACCGAGGGACAGCGGCCCCCGAGGGACGCGGGACACCGGATCGATCTGTCACAGGTAGGCTGCACTGGGGACACGGGGGGGTTGTATAGGACACAGGGGACATGTAGATGGGCATTTGGTGACACTTTTCCACTTACAGTAGCTGCTCCATTTCCCCCCCTCGGCTTATACACGGGTCATTAACTTTTCCCATTTTTTTGTGGTAAATCAGGGGCCTCGGCTTATACTCGGGACGGCCTATACTCGAGTATATACGGTATGTTTTTGGTTGTAACAGGACAAAATGTGGAAAATTTCAAGGGGTATGAATACTTTTTTTCAAGGCACTGTACCTCCACATTCCTCTCGCTGGCTACTAATGTAGTAAGGTCTCTGGGCTCCTCTTCCCCGGCCTCACCCCCTCATTTAACCTAGATCTCCCTTTCTTCTGAGTTCTCTCTCTCCCCCGACTTCTCTTTCTTTTTTTTTTTCTTCTTTCTTCCATCTGCTGTGCTGTTGTTGTTTTTTTTTTTTCCTTTTTATGTGATTTTGGATCGCAAGTGTTGGTAATTTTATTTTATTTTGGTGTAACTATTGATACGTACTATGTCTGCCTACATTTGGTGATATTACTAAGATAATACCTTCTTTGATACGTTTCTGTTAATATTAGTTACCACGTTATATTTTAGTGGTACGTCTTACATAATGTGATTACTGGATTGATTTAAGTATTGAAGTTTCATCCTCTTAAATTTCATATTTGCATTTCGTGTTGTCATTCTTGGCACTGTGAGGCATATATGTTGTTGAAATTCTGCTCTACCATAAAAAAATAAATATTTGCAAGTTAAAAAACGCCTACCTGACTGTCTTCTGCAGGATGTAAACTGAGCTGCGCATGCGCACCTCCACTTGCATCGCTGGCGTGTGCCCGTGTGCGGGACGCATGCTGGGAATTTAGTTTGCAGTATCTTGTTAAATTAGCATGGTTTTGTGATAGGCAGGGCTTTGCCATTACACAAAGTATAGGAAGGGTTACAGGGGAAGTCCTTCAAGTGTTGGTTCCCTCTAGATAAATAAACAACTGGCCAAGAAATGCAGCAGACTAAAGCAAACCACTGGTCTTGAAAACTTGGAGTTTAATATGTAACATTTTATACTGCACATGTTTTTTATGTTTTTAAAGGGACATAAAGGTAAAAAAAATGAAAATCAAGTCTTGAAATGCACAGATGAAGTATAGCCCAGGGCTTGTTTTTCGTCCTGGCATAGGTGCTTTCCACCTGCTCATCCTGCTTGGAACAGCCATCTGTGTTCTGGGATCACCACCTTGTCAAGGGTTGGAACCTGCACGGTTTAGGAGATATTTACCATATATATGTTTGCATGCACACTGAAGAGAGGGCACAATCGCGCCGTTTCTAAAGGGCCTGTGCCGTCACCCGACTCCGGACAGTCACAGCGCCGGAGTCTACGGCCCCAGAAAGAAGAGGGGTCAAGGTGGATGCGGGCTTCGTTTGCAGGTAAATGCAACATAATGGGCTAGTATGCAATACTTGCCCATTATGCATTTACCTTGCAGGAGAAAAAAGAGGCAGTAAAACTCATCAGGGTTTACTTCCTCTTTAAAGCAGAAGTGGAACTTCCGCTCGCTGTACTCCTCCCCCCCTCCGGTGCCACATTTGGCACCTTTCGGGGGTCTTTCACAGGTATCCTGTTCCCATTTCTGGGAGCCTCAGCCGCGGGTATTGACATCACTGTCCGGGCTCCCTCCTTCCCCGCCGCCGGGCCAGTAGGAGAGAAGAGCGGAGCCTTGCGCATGCGAAGTAAGGTTCCCAGCGTGACGCCATAAGGTTTTGCTGCTGGGTTCCCTTACAATGGAGGTGGCATGCACCCGACAGCTGATGGAAACATCAGCTGCGGTGCCAACATCTCTGGACTCCAGGACAGGTCAGTGTCCGATTATTAAAAGTCAGCAGCTGCAGTATGTGTAGCTACTGGCTTTTAATTTTTGCAGCAGTGGGCGGACCTTCGCTTTAAGTTATGTGTAATAAAATGGAATGACACAGGGACTGAGAACCGAGGGACCTAACACTCTGTGAGCTTTGAGAGTCACCAGCTCTCTGCTCTTGCCCCCCCCCCCCCCACACACGCTCACTGGAGCTCTGGGCTTTGGCGGGGACAGGAGCGCCCGGCTCAGACGCTCAGCGGCTTGCTGTGAGGCTCAGCCAGGTGACGGTCCAGGCATGTGGGCGGATTCCGACTATATGGTGGAGATCCTTCCCAAGCCTAAAGTCCGCTGTCTGCTGACGTCACAGAGCCGGTCCGGGCTTGGGCAAGATCATAACACTGGAGTCTGGATCCGCCCACATGCCTGAACCGGCACCCGGCTTAGCCTCTCAGCGAGCCACCTAGGTAAAAACACCATACTTCTTCTCTTTTAATGAGTGCAGTGTTTTATGTCTGCTGGCATTTCAGAGCCCCAAATTAATACAGTTGGGTTACTTTACGTGAAAGTGCAGCTCACAACGTTCCTAAATGAGCCTGTAAAAATTCTCACTCCTGCACAGAAAATCATGTGACTTAAAAAAAACAAAACCAAAAAAAAAGAAACCCTCCTGTGGTGCAGTCTATTGTTTTATGTGAAGTGTCAGTTTAGCCTAAAGGAGGCCCAGAGATATATTGGGCGGTTTCACGGAAAGCAAGTCACACTGTTATTTTGGGGCCACATCAGGACTTTTTTTTTTATTTTTTTGTTTTTTATTTTTTCGCAGCTGAGCTTATCATTTTAAAGCATCCCTAAGTGAACTTTTCCATTCCCTAAGAATATAAACATAGTGATATCTTCATAATCTGCTTTATCTGCTGTTCCATATGAACTCGTTCGTTCTCCAAAACAAGTCATCTGAGCCGACTGCGCTAAGAGCAGATTCAGACTGTAGACACCTATAGATGGGCAGCACGTAGCTTAAGCTGCTCTGGTATGCAAATACTTCAGTTCTTGAAGACAAACAAATGGCCCCCTCTGCACTTGAGGCTGCCTGTCATAGCTGTGGGACAGCAATTAGGTTACATAGTATGTGAGGTTGAAAAAAGACACAAGTCCATCAAGTCCAACCTATGTGTGTGATTATATGTCAGTATTACATTGTATATCCCTGTATATTGCGGTTGTTCAGGTGCTTATCTAATCATTTTTTGAAACGATCGATTCCCCCCCACTGAGACCACCGCCTGTGGAAGGGAAATTCCACATCCTTGCCGCTCTTACAGTAAAGAACCCTCTACATAGTTTAAGGTTAAACCTCTTTTCTTCTAATTTTAATGAGTGGCTACCTGTCTTGTTAAACTCCCTTCCGCGAAAGAGTTTTATCCCTATTGTGGGGTCACCAGTATGATATTTGTAAATTGAAATCATATCCCCTCTCAAGCGTCTCTTCTCCAGACAGAATAAGTTCAGTGCTCGCAACGTTTCCTCATAACTAATATCCTCCAGACCCTTTATTAGCTTAGTTGCCCTTCTATTTACTCGCTCCATTTCCAGTACATCCTTTCTGAGGACTGGTGCCCAGAACTGGACAGCATACTCCAGGTGCGGCCGGACCAGAGTCTTGTAGAGCCGAAGAATTATCGTTGTATCTCTGGAGTTGACCCCCTTTTTAATGCATGTCAATATTCTGTTTGCTTTGTTAGCAGCAGCTTGGCATTGCATGCCATTGCTGAGCCTATCATCTACTAGGACCCCCAGGTCCTTTTCCATTCTAGATTCCCCCAAAGGTTCTCCCCCCAGTAAGTAGATTGCATTCATATTTTTGCATTATTTTACATTTTTCTACATTAAACCTCATTTTCCATGTAGTTGCCCATCCCATTAATTTGTTCAGATCTTTTTGCAAGGTTTCCACATCCTGCAGAGAAGTTATTGCCCTGCTTAGCTTAGTATCGTCCACAAATACAGAGATTGAGCTGTTTACCCCATCCTCCAGGTCATTTATGAACAAATTAAATAGGATTGGTCCCAACACAGAACCCTGGGGGACCCCACTACCCACCTCGGACCATTCCAAGTACTCCCCATTTATCACCAACCTCTGAACTCACCCTTGTAACCAGTTTTCAATCCATGTACTCACCCTATGGTCCATGCCAACGGACCTTATTTTGTACAGTTACCGTTTATGGGGAACTGTGTCAAGTGCTTTTGCAAAATCCAGATACACCACGTCTACGGGCCTTCCTTTATCTAGATGGCAGCTCCCCTCCTCATAGAAGGTTAATAGATTGGTTTGGCAAGAACAATTCTTCATGAATCCATCCTGATTACTGCTAATAATACCGTTCTCGTTACTAAAATCTTGTATATTAGTCCCTTATCATCCCTTCCAAGAGCTTGCATAATATTAGGGAGGTTAGAAGATGGTCCAGAGGTCAGGTTTCCGAGCTGAAAAGCCACTTTTGTAATTCAGGCAGCCATCCCAGACAGCGCAGAAAGTGCAGTTTGATCAAGAGTCTTAAAGCAACCCCCTGTTTGCTGATTGGACAGTGCAGCAGCACACAGAGGTCATTTTCTGTCCCCCCTCCTGTCAGTGTGTTTACTGTTAAAAAAGGGGCAGCAGAGCTGGCCCAGAGTTCCACTGTACAGGTGATTGATTTTAAGACAAATTCAGGTACCTGCACTAGTTGCATTTAAATGTAAATTTAATAGGTTTTTAATTTAAGACCTGCTTTTTTGTAATCTCTGCATACAGTCTCGCTTTAAAGTAGACTGAGTGAGCTTTTATCACAGCTGCATTATTTGTTGGATACCATTAGTAGCTTTGTTGCCTGGCATCTTAGTGAGGTTTAAAAACTCATTTTTTTATGTCCTTGGGGCCAGTTGTGCATGCAGAACTACTGGTATATCGCTCCAATACAGTATAAAGTATAGCATTTATGCATCTTACAAACAGCTGTGTCGGGTTTGTGATTCCTCAAAAGTTCAGGATATAGACGCCATGGCACTTCTGTGGACTAGGACCAGTTCATCCCCAGTACCAAGGAAGTAGGGTTTAAGGTAAAAACAAATTCATCCCCAGTTCCCCGAGAGTAGGGGTTGAGGTTAAGAACCAGTTCATCCCCAGTACCCAGGAAGTAGGGTTTAAGGTAAAAACAAATTCATCTCCAGTTCCCTGTGAGTAGGGGTTGAGGTTAAGAACCAGTTCATCCCCAGTACTCAGGAAGTAGGGTTTGAGATTAAAGACCAATTAATCCCCAGCTCCCTGGGAGTAGGGTTGAGGTTGAGAACCAGTTCATCCTCAGTAGCCAGGAAGTAGAGATCAAGGTTAAAATGCAGTTTATCTTCAGTTTCCTGGGAGTAGGATTCAGGGTTATAGACCAGCTAATTCCTAGTTCCCTTGGAGTGCACACGTGCTTGGAAGAAGAGGTTAAGAACCAGTTCATCCCCAGCACCCAGGAAGTGGGGCTTGAGGTAAAGACCATCTCATCCCCAGTTCTCTGGGAGTAGGGGTTGAGGTTAGGGACCGTTCATACCCAGCACTCAGAAGGTAGGGCTTGAGGTAAAGACCAATTCATCCCCAGTTCTCGGGGAATAGGGGTTGAGGTTAAGGAACTGTTCATCCCCAGCAGTCAGAAGGTAGGGCTTGAGGTTAAAGACCAATTAATCCCCAGCTCCCTGGGAGTAGGGTTGAGGTTGAGAACCAGTTCATCCTCCGTAGCCAGGAAGTAGAGATCAAGGTTAAAATGCAGTTTATCTTCCGTTTCCTGGGAGTAGGACGCTGGGTTATAAACAAAATAATCCCCAGTTCCTTGGAAATATGGCTTGAGGTTATAGACTAGTTCATCCCAAGTTACCTTGGAGTGCACATGGGCTTGGGAGTTCATCCCCGGCACCCAGGAAGTAGGGCTCGAAGTTAAAGAGCAGTTCATCCTCTGTTTCCTGGGAGTAGGATTTAAGGTTATAGACCAGTTAATCCCCAGTTCCCCAGAAGTACAGCTTGAGGTTATAGACCAAATGGGCTTGTGCAGTCTCATGCTTTTATCTCTTCAGCACTCTGGAACTATTACAGCAGATTAGATTGTTCTCCCACTTGCAGCAACCTTTCCCTCAGAGTGGCAGACTCCCTCAGATTGATCATGCTTGAAAACGACAAGTGATAAGATGCTTAATTATGTTTTTCTTGCCATGCTTAGACAGCATCAGGCAGATAGCATGACTCACCCCAGCCAGCTGGAAAAGAATATCAAAGGTTAACCAGTGGAGAAGAGAAACATTCACAGGCTTTATGTTTATATATTTATATGCCTGGTATCTATTGCGTTTAAAGATACTTAGGCCCCTTTCACACTGGGGCGGTTTTCAGGCGGTACAGCGCTAAAATAGCGCCTGTATACCGCCTGAAAAAACCGGCCCCATTCACTCCAGTGTGAAAGCCGGCGGGCTTTCACACTGGAGCGGTGCGCTAGCAGGACCGCAAAAAAGTCCTGCTAGCAGCATCTTTGGAGCGGTGAAGGAGCGGTGTATTTACCGCTCCTATACCGCTCCTTCCCATTGAAATTAATGGGAAACCGCGGGGATACCGCCCGCAAACCGCCGCTGCAGCGGCGCTTTGCGGAGGTTTTTAACCCTTTTGCGGCCGCTAGCGGGGGTTAAAACCACCCCGCTAGCGGCCGCATACCGCGGGTAAAACGATGGTAAAGCAGCGCTAAATATAGCGCTGCTTTACCGTCGCCGCCCCGCACCGCCCCAGTGTGAAGCCAGCCTTACAGATTTAATGTCCCTTCTCAACTAAAGGCAAGCTTTGTTCTTCTTGGTTTGGTGTTTACAAAAGGTGCTTGGTGTGGTTGTAATATGAACTAATACTTGTCTTTTGCAGCTTGGCTTCCCTCCTAGTTATTACGCTAAGGCCCCTTTCACACCGGGGCGTTTTTCATGCGGTGCAGCGCTAAAAAATAGCGCCTGTTCACCGCATGAAAAAATCCTGCCCCTTTAACTCCAGTGTGAAAGCCGGCGGGCTTTCACACTGGAGCGGTGCGCTAGCAGGATGAAAAAAAAAGTCCTGCTAGCAGCATCTTTGGAGCGGGATAGGAGCGGTGTGTTCACCGCTCCTATACCGCTCCTTCCCATTGAAAAGAATGGGAGACCGCGGTAAAACCGCGGCAATACCGCCGCAAAGCGCTGCTACGGCGGCGCTCTGCGGGGGGTATTTAACCCTTTTTCGGCCGCTCGCGGGGGGTAAAACCGCACCGCGAGCGGCCGAAAACCGCGGTAAAAACGACGGTAAAGCAGCGCTAAATATAGCGCTGCTTTACCGTCACCGCGGCTCACCGCCCCAGTGTGAAAGGTGATTTCCCCTGTTGAGGCCTAAACCTTTATAATTGCTCATTCTACCACTGACGTGTTGGGGTGGACCACTAGAAACAGGAAGGGGGTGCTGTTGGTTCAGATGTCATTGGATTACTAGCATAGCTAGTGGTCCAGCAGTGGACAGGACCCTGCCAGTCTGGGTTGGGTGCCGTTCTTTATCCAGCACAATGTTAATGAGGTTTTAAAGGGGGGGATTCAGTCGGCTCTATGGGTACTAGTTTCAAGTGGAATTCTCTTGTTGGGTAGGTGTACCTGGGCAATTTATTCTACCATCTGCTGAAAAAAAATAAGTAAATTGCATGTCCATGATCAGTAGATCAAAACATTTGTGCAAATTTCATCTTCACGCCACAATTTCAGCGTTACTGATGTGGTTTTGCCACCCATGGTGGAAGGAAAGAAAATTGCATAGTCTATGGCAGTAATGGCGAACCTTGGCACCCCAGATGTTTTGGAACCACATTTCCCATGATGCTCATACACTCTGTAGTGTAGTTGAGCATCATGGGAAACGTAGTTCCAAAACATCTGGGGTGCCAAGGTTCGCCATCACTGGTCTATCGTCTGCTTTAGAATCAAGCTTGCCCTTCACCACCCCTCAAGCACATTATTGGTCAGCGAGACTTCCACCAAATCAAGGGACCAGTAGGGAGGCTTGGGATGTAAAAGGAGATTCAGCTTTCAGTGGAGGTTCTTTAGTCATCCTTGTCCTTGTAGCTGGTATAAAAATAAATTGGTTGACATATCATGGCTAATGGCCTCCTAGCATGTGCCTACAGCCTGCAGTGGTGCTGAGGAAGCCAGTCTTGGCCCCCACTTGAGGGAAAATGGGCTAAGTATTGAATCAATGAGTAGGACATCTACCAGTGGTGTAAGCTATGGTGGTCAGTTGAATTAAAGGTGAAAAAATACATTTTTGTGAAATGCCACTTAAAAACATATTTGTTTTTAAGTAATCAAAGTCAGCCAAACATCTTGTTTTCTCCTGATCTGACGGGAAGGCTAGATAAGTCATACTTGATCATTTTTATTATTTCAATGTTATTTGATTTGTGATTGGTTGCCTTGATAATTACATGGCCAGAAAGCACACAGCTTGTCAAGACCACATCTGCTTAGTGACCCCATGATCACATTCCCCAGTTGCACTCTTGGAGCTCTTCTCTCTTTCCAGCCACCCCAAAATCCAAAGCAGTCAACTAGATCTAAGACTTCTACATGTTTTTTTACTTAGATCTACCATGGCAGTCATGATTAGTCAGTCCAGCCAAACTGAAATTTCAGCAAACTGTAAATCTAGTGACTTATGATTTTCGATGAGATTTATTGCCTAATGTGCCTACAGGCAAGATACAAATTTGGTTTGGTAATAAGCCGCCACTTCTTCAGCCCCTGGGGTCCTACTTCACATGCATACATAAGGCAGTTTACACTGACTTTTCAAGATGCTTTTTTGGAATCAGACATGTCCCTTTTACTGATCGTACAGATGCATTAGTTAACCGTTAACTTAATGTACCATCCATTCCCTACCTCATTTCGACTGTCAAATGACATGTTGAAAAGACTGGTCCATTTAATTTTTTTTTAGACCTCCTGAACTATGACTCCTCACCTAGCTTTTTATATTATTTCACGTGTGAGGTCTAAAGCCTCGTACACACGGTACGATTGTTGGCAGGGGAGTGTCTGTTGACAGACCGCTGTCCTAAAATCTTACCGTTAGTACGCTCCTTTTGACAATTGTTGTCCAACTTTCAGGGGAACAAATGTTGGATGACAGGCTAGTAAATTCTCAGCAGACAATGGTTTTACGTCAGATGTTCGCATGGTCAGTACACAAATACCTCACACAAAAGTCGGAAGTACAAAAACGCATGCTCGGAATCGATGCTCACCGAACATGAAATTAGCAGAAGGGGTCCAAAGGGTGGAGCTCAAGAGCTAAAATTCCTCGTAGTGCGTCACTACGTTCGTGTTTATGGCATGACAATTGTGTACCATTACGATGCAAGACAATATCCTGGCACACGCCCTTTTGACAAGAATCAGACGCTCGATTGGCCAACAATCGTACCGTGTGTACCTGGCTTTAGGCTCAGTTCACATGTATACGAATTGGATGCGTTTTGAACCACATCCGATACGCATAACATGTGAACTGGAATGGCTTGCAATGGACCCGGAAGTGACGACACCCGGCTCTTCCCTGACGCGTTGCGTCACTGAACACGTGAGACGGGTGCAGTCACTTCCGGTCGCGGCCGAGGCCGGAAGTCCCTTTTTGTTTGCACGCTGTATCGAGTGATTTTAAACTGTAAGTTACTACTGCATTTAAAAAAAAAAAAACTACATTGGATTACTGCACTATGGAGCCCCCCCTTCTTTATTGCATGTAAACTGCATTGGATGAGCCTGGAAATCTACCCTCTTATCAGCATTTGGTGTGGATATTTTTGAGGATCCATCTCCTTATCCATACAAGGGCTTGACTTGACCTGTAGGGGTCGTATTATGAGGTGAGAGGCTGGGGCAAATGAGTGGCGCACAGCGGATGGTGGAAACATTTGGATGAAGTTGTCTTTTCTGCTGCTTGCACATGCACTTTCTTCTATGAAATGTCCATCTGGATTTTCTTTAATTGGACACTATTATTTGCACTATTATCACTTTAAAGTATCTTTGCACTTTATTTCTGAAGATCATTTGCACTTTGAAAGACATTATTGCGATGTGATTGCTACTTTTTGCACATGTTGATGGAATTTTTTATTTTTTTTTTATTTTATTATTCGAGTCAGCACTGTCATTGAGGTGTGTTCTTTAAAGTGTGATTATTGCACTTGTAAATTCATCATCATTTATATATATTTTTTTTCCATAGAACACTGTATATATATTTATTTGGTTGAGATAGCTCCACATTACCTTCACTTTAGTTGCTGGAGAGTTTGACTGCAGAAAAAAACATCTGAAGCCAAAAACAGCAGCTGTAAAAACGTCCAGTGTGCATGAGGCCTTAATCTAAATCAGCTAGAGGTGGCATGGTTCTTTTGTTTCTAATGCAGGAGATTATTCTCAGGAATTAACCCCATGTGGTTTACTTAAATAGGGGAAAAATAGCCCAATATTCTCCTAAATGAGCAATTGTTCACCATTTAATCTCCAACCAGCATTTAAAGTCTACAGAGTAGAAGAATGGAGATTAATTGCTAATCGTCCCTGCCACACAATTAAGGGCATTGTGTGGCCGTGGGAGATCAGTCACTCAATGCCACTACTGCACAGCTCACATTGAAAGTAATGTGATAAAAATAAAGGGATCAATCTCATCAGATAGCATAATAGCGCAATTAAAGTATATCTAAACCCAAAGACATAAAATGTAAAATACTGCCGTTTACCAATCCTTGAATATAGTGGTTGCATTCGTTTTCTTTCTTACCTGGTAGTCAGGCAAATGACACACTTCTTGTCTTTGGTTGGCTATGCTTACTCCTCCACTGTATCCTCGGAGGAGCAGTGTAGCCCCCCTTGGACAGCAGCACTGTCAACCTCCCCTGGAGAGTATAGTGTTAGCTGGTCATTTGTTAGTCACTTATGTAAAGTGCACCTAAATCTGTCAGTCTAATGCCCCATACACACGATCGGACTTTCCGACAACAAAACCGTGGATTTTTGTTCGAAGGATGTTGGCTCCAACTTGTCTTGCATACACACGTTCACACAACTGTTGACCAACAATTACGAACGTGGGAACGTACAAGACGTACGACAAGCAGAGAAAAAGGAAGTTCATTAGCCAGTGCGGCTCCTTCTGCTTGATTCCGAGCATGCGTGAACTTTTGTGGGTCGGACTTGTGTACACACGATCGGAAATTTCCGACAACAAAGTTTTGTTGGCGGAAAATTTCAGAACCTGCTAGTCAACATTTGTTGGCGGAAAGTCCGACAACAAATGTTGGATGGAGCATACACACGATTGGACTTTAAGGACTTGTGGCGATCTGAGCCGGAAGTAGGAGCGGGTACCTGTCAAAACCAAGTAGCCACTCCCCCCCAAAAAAAGGGGAGGGGGGAGATGCAGACTAGAGGACTTCCTCTTTTGGGTGAAGTTCTGTCTTAAGCAGTTACAGAAGCAATTTATTTTCTTATTTGGGATAAAGGGTTTAAACAAATTAATCAAATCTGACCATTGTAAGCACCCCTGTCGGTGTTAAATGCTTTTTCTCAACCCTCTGCCAACTTTGTTTGGTCTGCTAAAGGAAGTTGAAAAATAACAGACTTTGGCTACATTCACATTTGTGCGATTTGTTGTGCCACTTTGGATGTCAAAGTGGCATGACAAGTCGCACCCCATTATTTTTTCAATGGCATCTGTTCAAATCTGTGCGACTTTTGGACGCATCAACTTTAAAAAGGTGCCTGTACTACTTTGGTGCAACTTTGATTACTTGTGTAAATGGAGCCTTACTGGCAGGATCGACAGGTAATACTGCTCTGTTACAGGGGAACTGCTGTGTTAATGCTAATGACAGATTGCATCATAAATGTCATTTTAAAAAATGTTGTCTATAGGTCCACTTTAACCACTTCCCACCCGACCACTGCATATGTACGGCCAGGTGAGCGCTCTCTCCTTCTGAGTGGACGTTCAGGAACGTCCCTCAGAAGGAGCGGGATCGCGCACGCGTTCCCACGCTGTGGCGCGAACCCGATGCGCTCGTGTCACCCGGACACGGCGCATCTTAGATCGGCAGGAGGGCTCTGTGATTGGCCCTTCTGATCACATGACCGCCTTGTTCAATCACGGCTGTCATGTGATGTAAACAGCCGGTTGCTAGGCGGTCAGCTCTCCTCTCCTCACATGGAAGTCGTCGCTGAAGAGAGGAGAGCGTATCTCTGCAGCCGGCTGGTGATCAGTGAGTATGAGCTGTTTTTTACAGCTTTTTACTCACTGATCACCAGTGTAGTGTCACCACACAGTAAAAACACACAAAGTAAACACACGTCCCAAAAACACATGTCCCCCACATAGTAATGATCCCCAAAACACATGTCCCCCGCATATATAACAGTAAAATCACATGTCCCAATGATCATTTGCACACATATGTCCGTGATCACCTGCGCACATCTGTACATGATCATTTGCGTACATATGTCCGTGATCACACAAACCAATTATTGTACACTTAACAGGATTTCTTTTTTCCAAAAACATGTAGCCGAATACATTTTGGCTTAAATTTATGACAAAATTTGATTTTATTGGCTTTCTTTTAAAATGGAATAAAGAAAATATTGTTTTGTTTTTTTTTTTTTTCCCCAAATTTCCGTTCTTTTTTCGCTTATATCGCCAAAAAAGTCGTGAATAAATGCCACCAAAAGAAATCCTGTATTTGTGCGAACAAAATTTTTAAAAATGTCTTTTGGGTACAGCATTGCATGACCGCGCAATTCTTATTGAAAGCGCGAGAGCGCTAAAAGCTGAAAATTGGTCTGGGAAGGAAGGGGGCGAAAGTGCCCAGTATTGATGTGGTTAAGCTACCAAAAATGTGCCTATGTTTGCCAAAGGGTCCATTGATTTAGGTTTATGGTACATGATCATTTAAGATGCAGATATTACTTTGCGGAGTTCTTCTTTACATGGAAACTGCAGTAAACACACACAACTGCAATAAAGTGTTTTTTCTCGTTTTGCTTAATCAGCAGTTTGAAGACGGAGAAGCTTGTAAAGCCATGAAGTGTTCTTATCTGTTTCATACAGTGCGATACATACATAGCATGGACAACGACAACACGTGCGACTGTGAAACCCTATACTGTACGTGCGCACAAACACACACAGCATCATTCAGGATGTAATACAAATCTTCCTATAACATCTGCTGCTTGGGACACACTGCGCTCAACCCAATCTCATCTGAAACATTCTTCAGCAAGGGAGATTCCGACATTGGCCCATTTGTTCACATAACAAATGTATAATACGATAGGGGGAAATAATTATTTTTCAAAAAACAAAAGATCTCCGATCTAAGCAAAAAAAATAAAAAAATCTTCTAGCCGTTACTATTTCTTATTAACCACTTAAAGCAGACATTCAGTCATGTTTTTCATATTTCCATCTACGGTAATAAATCTTCTGCCCTTGTTGTTTTAAAGTGGTGTTGCCACCAAAAAAAAAAAATTTGGCTTAACCACTTCAGCCCCGGACCATTTGGCAGCCAAAGGACCAGAGGTCTTTTTTCAATTTCGCACTGCACTACTTTAACTGGTAATTGCGCGGTCATGCAATTTTGTAACCAAACGAAATTTGCGTCCTTTTCTTCCCACAAATAGAGCTTTCTTTTGATGGTATTTGATTGCCTCTGTGATTTTTATTTTTTGAGATATAAACGGAAAAAGAGCGAAAATTTTGAAAAAAAAAGAGATTTTCTACTTTTTGTTATAAAAAAAATCTAATAAACTCAATTTTAGTCAAACATTTGGGCCAAAATGTATTCAGCCACATGTCTTTAGTAAAAAAAATGCCAATAAGCGTATATTTATTGGTTTGCGCAAAAGTTATAGCGTCTACAAACTAGAGTACATTTTCTGGAATTTACACCGCTTTTAATTTATGACTGCCTATTTCATTTCTTGAGGTGCTAAAATGGCAGAGAAGTACAAAACCCCCCCAAATGACCCCATTTTGGAAAGTAGACACCCCAAGCTATTTGCTGAGAGGCATGTTGAGCCCATTGAATTTTTTTTTTTTTTAGTCCCAAGTGATTGAATAAAGACAAAAATAAAAAAGATTTTTTTTTTTTTTTCAAAAAGTTGTCACTAAATGATATATTGCTCACACATGCCATAGTTATATGTGGAATTGCACCCCAAAATACATTTTGCTGCTTCTCCTGAGTATGGGGATACCACATGTGTGGGACTTTTTGGGAGCCTAGCCGCATACGGGGCCCCGAAACCCAAGCACCGCCTTCAGGATTTCTAAGGGTGCAAATTTTTGATTTCACTCCTCACTACCTATCACCGTTTCGAAGGCCATAAAATGCCAAAATAGCACAAAACCCCCCCAAATGACCCCATTTTGGAAAGTAGACACCCCAAGCTATTTGTTGAGAGGCATGGTGAGTATTTTACAGCTCTCATTTGTTTTTGAAAATGAAGAAAGTAAAGAAAAAAAAAAATTTTTTTTCTTTTTTCAATTTTCAAAACTTTGTGACAAAAAGCGACATCTGCAAAATACTCACAATACCTCTCAGCAAATAGCTTGGGGTGTCTACTTTCCAAAATGGGGTCATTTTGGGGGGTTTTATGCCATCTGGGCATTCCATGGCCTCCGAAACTGTGATTGGCAGTGAGAAGTGAAATAAAAAAATTACACCCTTAGAAAGCCTGAAGGCGGTGATTGGTTTTTGGGGTTCCGTACGCAGCTAGGCTCCCAAAAAGTCCCACACATGTGGTATCCCCGTACTCAGGAGAAGCAACAGAATGTATTTTGGGGTGTATTTCCACATATGCCCATGACATGTTTGAGCAATATATCATTTAGTGACAACTTTTTGTAAAAAAAATATATATATTTTTTTTTTTTCATTATTCAATCTCTTGGGACAAAAAAAAAAAATATTTAATGGGCTCAACATTGCTCTCATCAAATAGCTTGGGGTGTCTACTTTCCAAAATGGGGTCATTTGGGGGGGGTTTGAACTGTCCTGGCATTTTATGCACAACATTTAGAAGCCTATGTCACACGTCACCCACTCTTCTAACCACTTGTAGACAAAGCCCTTTCTGACACTTTTTGTTTACATGAAAACATATTTTTTTTTTGCAAGAAAATTACGTTGAACCCCCAAACACTATATATATTGTTAAAGCAAAGGCCCTACAGATTAAAATGGTGGGTGTTGCATTTTTTTTTCCACACAGTATTTGCGCAGCGATTTTTCAAACGCATTTTTTGTGGAAAAAATACACTTTTTTTTATTTTAATGCACTAAAACACACTATATTGCTCAAATTTTTGATGAAATAAAAAATATGATCTTAGGCCGAGTACATGGATACCAAACACGACATGCTTTAAAATTGCGCACAAACACGCAGTGGCGACAAACTACATACATTTTTAAAAGCCTTTAAAAGCCTTTACATGATACCACATTAGATTCACGGAGGAGGTCTACTGCTAAAATTACTGCCCTCGATCTGACCTTCGCGGTGATACCTCACATGCATGGTGCAATTGCTGTTTACATATGACGCCAGACCAACGCTTGTGTACGCCTTTGCGCAAGAGAAGGGGGGGCAGGGGTGCTTTTTTTTTTTTTTTTTTGTTTTTTTTTTTATTTATTTAGCTTTTTTATTTTATTTTTAAACTGTTCCTTCCATTTTTTTTTCTTTGTTATGATTTTTATTGTTATCTCAGGGAATGTAAATATCCCCTATGATAGCAATAGGCAGTGACAGGTACTCTTTTTTTGAAAAAATTGGGGTCTATTAGACCCTAGATCTTTCCTCTGCCCTCAAAGCATCTGACCACACCAAGATTGGTGTGATAAAATGCTTTCCCAATTTCCCAATGGCGCGGTTTATATCCGGGAGGGGGGACATTCCCTCCCACTGCTTGTAAAAGCAGTCTAGAGGCTAATTACCCGCTAGAATTGCTTTTACATGAAAGCCGATCACTGGCTGAAAAGAATGATACCAAGATGATACCTAAACCTGCAGGCATCATTCTGGTATAACCATTCAAAGTCCAGCAACATACTGGACATATATTGTAATCTTTTTTTTTTTCATGCAGCCTCTTGGCTGAACGAAAAAAAGAGATTGATTGGTGGGTATGCCCACCATTAGAATACCTCCCTTCATCCACCCACTTCTAATGATGGGCATACATGCACCATTTATATATGCCGATGCATGGGGGCATCCTCCCGCAAAAGTTATGCCGTGTACACACGGTCGGAATTTCGACCGTATGTACGTGGCATTAGGAGCCAATCGCTCCTCCCCCCCCTGCTGCCCCCATGCTTCGGCATATATGCTCTTTTTTTTAACTGTGGTGGTGAAATCACCTCCTACAGCGTTGGAGTCGCGGCTTTATGTATCGTGGGAGCAAACGCTGTTGCTGTCAAGATAAATAAATCCGCGTTGCAACTGAATGGCGCACCTGAAAACAAAAAAATGCTCAACACTAAAACACAGTAAACAAAATTACATACCTGAAAAGCAAGCGTGATAAAACATGATAAAACATAATAAAACATTGCAGAATAGAATGGAGTAAAAAAAAGAGCAACAATAGAGAGAGAATAGAGTGAGAGAGAGAACAATAAAACGACAACTATTTTATTTTTTTTTATTTTTTTGAGATTCACAGGTAAAAAAGCTCCTGACTGAAGCGACTGAATCAAAACGCTACCACAAAAAAACTGTTAGCGATCGCAGGGATCAGGCCTGACTCTGCGAACGCTGCAGTTATGTGTGCTTAGTGTTTTGTAAGTGACAGTGATCGATCGATACTGCACTTGGGTGGGCTGGGCTGGGCGGAGGGGGAAAACGCAGGTGCTAGCAGGTATCTGGGCTGATCCCGCTAACAATGCGGTTTTTTTTGGAACCCTAAACTGCTGGGACGCTAGTATAGATCTGATCAGATCAGATATCGATCTGTTCAGATACTGTGCCACTAAGGGAGGTGTATGCTTTGCGCGTGGGTGTTTGCGGTACTGGCACTAACCTGGGGCGACGCAGACCTTATTTGACCCTAAAACCTAATTGATATCACCCGCCGGGCGATCAGGGGGTTAAACCGTTATTGGGTAATAAATGGCGGGTGCCCTGACAGTATAAAAAACAAGCTAACTAACCAGCGTCACCCGTAACAGTAATACAAAAAAAAAACTGGTTACCTAGCGACACTAATGCAGCGATCAGAAAAACGATCGCTTAGTGACACTGGCAAAAGGGGGTGAAAGGGTTAACTAGGGGCAATCAGGGGGTTAAACCTTTATTAGGTAATATATGGGGGTACCTGACGCTATATAAAAACCTGACGGGGAACCTAAATAACGAAATAACTAACTGGCTAACCAGCGTCACCAGTGACAGTTATACAGTGATCACTGGTGAAAGGGTTAACTCTAGGGGCAATCAGGGGGTTAAAACCTTTATTTAGGTTGTAATATGGGGGTACCTGACCTATAAACCTATTTATGAACCTATATAAACATGGCGGTTACCTAAAAAAAAAAAATGGTTACCTAGCGACACTAATGCAGCGATCAGAAAAACGATCGCTTAGTGACACTGGCAAAAGGGGGTGAAAGGGTTAACTAGGGGCAATCAGGGGGTTAAAACCTTTATTAGGTAATATATGGGGGTACCTGACGCTATATAAAAACCTGACGGGGAACCTAAATAACAAAATAACTAACTGGCTAACCAGCGTCACCAGTGACAGTTATACAGTGATCACTGGTGAAAGGGTTAACTCTAGGGGCAATCAGGGGGTTAAAACCTTTATTTAGGTTGTAATATGGGGGTACCTGACCTATAAACCTATTTATGAACCTATATAAACATGGCGGTTACCTAAAAAAAAAAAATGGTTACCTAGCGACAGCAGTGACACTAATACAGCGATCAGAAAAACGATCGCTTAGTGACACTGGCAAAAGGGGTGAAAGGGTTACCTGGGGGGCAATCAAGGGGTTAAACCTTTATTAGGGGGGGGTAGGGGGCTACCTTGGACCTAAAACTAACTGCCCTGACAGTTATTACAGTCACACTGACACTAAATGCAGTGATCAGTAAATAAATGATCACTGCAATTAGTGACACTGTGACTGGGGGGGGAGGGGGTGATCTGGGGGGTGATCAGGGGGTGACAGGGGGGTGGAATATGTGCCTAACTGTACTGGTGTCAGTGTAGTGTTGTGCACTAACCTGTACATGTTCGCCGCTCGGCGTCTCCGGTCACATAGACCGGCGCACCGAGCGTGACATCACTTCCGCCTTCCTGTCTATACAATAGACAGGAAGGGGAAGTTTCTCATTGGCCAGGAGCGATCGCGAGGGGGTGGCCAGAAACCACTGGCCGTCCCCTCGTCCCGGATCGCTCCTGAAGCAATCCCGACCGTCCCCGCCGGCGGAGGGGGGTCCGATCGGACCCCCCAACCGCCGGAAGAATGTCACGTACAGGTACGTGATTCTGCCTGTACGTGCCATTCTGCCGACGTAAATATACAGGGGGCGGTCGGGAAGTGGTTAAAAAAAGTGAAAAAAAATAATTGGAAAAAAATAAAATTTTTTACTCACCTCTAAATGCCTGTTGCTAGGGGGTCCCTCGTAGTCTTCCACCTTCATTGCCCGGGCAATGACATCACTTCCCCTAGGCGCCGCACAGTCATCTGGGACCTGTCATGTGTCCCAGATGAGTGAGCGTCGAATCACGGCGCCGCTCGCGCAGTGGGTGCCCGGCTGTGAAGCCACAGCCGGGTTCCCACATTAAGAATGCCGGCGCCGCGAGCGGAGCGGGGAACTAGGGGGGGTCTCGTTCCCCCGCATCACTGGACCCCGGGACAGGTAAGTGTCCGATTATTAAAAGTCTGACTTTTAATTTTTTTTTTTTTTGTGGGCCCTCCACTTTAACTTTCAATAGTAAAAATTTTTTTCTGCAAGTAAATAACTTTATACAGCCCTCTTCTTGTTTCTTGTCTGGTAATAAGCCTAGGCTTACAACATCATCCACAGCTCTCTCTCTCTCTCTCTCTCTCTCTCTCTCTCTCTCTCTCTCTCTCTCTCTCTCTCTCTCTCTCTCTCTCTCTCTCTCTCTCTCTCTCTCTCTCTCTCTCTCTCTCTCTCTCTCTCCAGGAAGGGAGGGGGGGGGTTGAGTCTTAGGAGGGCCAATGAGAGCTGGAGGTGTGTGTGTAAATCCGGGAAGTGAACAGGCAGCAGCTTCAGTTGCCCACAGTTGAAATGGCTGCAGCATATTTGGCAAATACAGAATCACAGTATATATATAAAATATGCAAAGTGGTTGGAGGGAAGCTTCAGAATGGCAGAGATCTTTTATTACAAATTATGTGAGCCGACTGCAGTTCCTCTTTAAGGACCAGAAGGTTTTATCCCCTTCCTGGCCAGGCAATTTTTTACTATACGCCACTGCGTTAGGTTAACTGACAATTGCGAGGTCGTGCGACGCTGTACCCAAATAAAATCAATGTCTTTTTTTTCCCCCCACAAATTGAGCTTTCTTTTGGTGGTATTTGCTCACCTCTGGCTTTTTTTGTTTTTGCGCTATAAACTAAAACAGAATGACAATTTTGAAAAAAAAATATATATATTTTTTACTTTCTGCTATAGTACATATCCAATAAAAAAAAATTAAAAAATCGAATTTCTTCATCAATTTAGGCCAATATGTATTCTGCTACATATATGTACTTGTTCCAGTGACATCTGTCTAAGAGGGGACTTCCCCTCACTATGGAAGATATCTTCTCATTTCCTTCTGTGTCTCCTGCCCCTTTCACATGATAAGCCCGCTCGGATCGGGCCTGTCCGTTTTTCACTCCTATGGGCAGGCGGATGTCAGCGGAGATGTGTCCGCTGACACCCACCTGCCATCTGAATAGATGTATGGCGAAACGTTCAGCCATCCATCTGGCGGATCGGATGGGATCTGATGAAAACAGACATGCTGTCCGTTTTCGATCTCCCCATAGAAATCAGTGGGGGTCTGACGGGTCCCTCCCCGCTCAGTGAGCAAAGACGGACCTGTCATCCGCCGGCTCAGCGGAGATCAACGGGAGCGATCCCCTGCTGAGCTGGCGGACTCCGCTGAATGGATCTGCCCCGTGTGGAAGGGGCCTCAAGGTGTGATGGGAAATCTCTCTAGTGGGTCACAGACAGTGTTGGTCATCCTACTTTAAAAAAGTAATTAGTTAAGTTACAAATTACTTCTCCCAAAAAATAATTGCGTTAGTAACTCAGTTACTACATTGGAAAAGTAATTAGTTACACAGCAAAGTAACTGACTTTTTTTTTTTAAATATTCTATACGTGTAACTAAGGGGCGGGTCTAGTATTACTGTAACCAAGGGGCGCATTTATTATTATTGTTATATATCGTGTAACCAAGGGGCTTCTCTATTATTACTCTAACCAAGGGGCAGATCTGTTATAACGTGTAAGTAAGGGGCGGGTCTATTATTATTATATTGTGTAAGGGGCGGATGGCTACAGAAGAGGGCGAATGGTAAATTAATGGGCAGAGCTCGATATATAACAATATTAATAAATGCGCCCCTTGGTTACAGTAATACTAGACCCGCCCCTTACTTACACGATAGAAGCCCCTTGCAGAGTAGCATGAGCATCAGGAGCGTGCGGCATCGCCTCGTACAATTACATGTTAACTGTGCCTGAGCGGTGTAGAGTTCACTCAGAGCTGTTTAGGTTCGGCAATTTTCGAAAGCTCCGTAGTCCTTCGTACTGCGCAAGCCCTGCGCCTGCGCAGTACAGGGGGTCCTTATCAGGCGGGGAACTTTTTCGGCAGGACACCGGAATTACACTACTGCCATCTAGTGGCAGTAGATGTAATTGGGGTAACTAAGCCAAAGTAATAGTAACTGAGTTACCATGAGGGGAAAAGTAATTAGTTAGATTACTAGTTACCCTCTAAAGTAACTGAGTTACGTAACTCAGTTTATTTTAACTCAGTTACTTACATCACTGGTCACAGATGGCTAAAGCCCATCAGGTTTGTTTTCCTATTTTCTACTAGTGGTGCACCGAACTCGAAAATTCAGGATGCACTTGGCCAAAACTGAAACCAAAATTTAAACTTTTTTTAAAAATGTTTTTATATATTTTTATAAATAATTGTATTATATTCAACTTTTTAATTTAATAATATGAATTTATTGTCAGCCATTATCGACACCTTTTTGATTCGGTGTTAAAAAATCCTGCTTGTTGCTTTTTTGGTGTCTATTTGGCAAACCGCACTTTCCCATTGAAATGCATTGAAAAGGCAGCAAGAATGCACCTGTGTTGCGGTTTTTGACGCATTTTTTGAGTCACATGACCTATGAAAAACACACCATAAGCAAGGTAAAATTGCGTCAAAATCGCGGGTGTTTTTGGCAGCCGTTATCGACACTTTGTTTTCTTTTGGCACAAAGCTGAAAACCCTGTTTTCAGCCGATATTTAGTTGCATCGCTATTTTCTACCCTTCCCAAAAACTACAGGGAAACAAGTTATGGCTTTAGATATACCCTTAGGCCCCTTTCACACTGGGGCGTTTTTCAGGCGTTTTTCAGGCGCTTTAGCGTTAAAAAAAGCGCCTGTAAAGCGCTTGAAAGAAGCTTCATCTGCAATCCCAATGTGAAAGCCCAAGTGCTTTAAGAGCCCTTTCACATTGCCAGCGCCCAAAAAACGCTCGTAAAGCGCCGCCTAAACTAGCAGCTCTTTACCAGCGTTTTTCGAGCGCTAGTGGGGCGCTTTTAACCCCTGCTAGTGGCCAAATAAAGGGTTAAAAGAGCCCACAAATCGCTGCGGCCAAAAGCGCTTTTCGGGCGTTTTTCAGGCGCTTTTCGGGCGTTTTGCAGGTGCTTCCCCTTGATTTCAATGGGAAGGGGCGCTTTAGGAGCAGTGTATTCACCGCTCCAAAAGCGCTGCAAAGAAGCTGCTTGCAGGACTTTTTTTGACGCCCTGCCAGCGCAGCGCCTCAGTGTGAAAGCACTCGGGCTTTCACATTGGGATTGCAGTTGCGGCTTCTTTCAAGCGATTTACAGGCGCTTTTTTTAACGCTATAGCGCCTGAAAAAGACCCCAGTGTGAAAGGGGCCTTAAAGTAAAACCATGTTGCTTTTAAAGTAGACATTCCAGAACATATGCAGCTGTTAACACACAAATCTGTTTTTGGATAGAGCAGGTAAGCAATAGAACCTCGGTCATGTGCTTATTGCTGTCTCTGAGACTATTTTGGAGGTTGCTCCTCAATTTCTGTGTACCCGAGACTGAACTGAGGAGTATTTCTCTAGTGGGGACACAAACCACAAAAAAAAAGTTATTTTTATTGAGAGTGGTGAAAGCTTAGAACCTTTGAGGGATCTCCCCATAGGAACCCGTGCCCGTGGTCTCACATGGAGTTGCATTAGAAGGCCATCCAAATAAAGTATATTGCTTTCGTTGGGCCTGTACACACACAGACACATGCGTAAATATCAGTTGATTAGTGCCGCGTTTAAAAATAATTAAATAAATCTGCGTTACTGGTCAATATTTCTTGTGCATACACGTGTAAATCACACCGGCCACTTGAACAGTAGATTACTGTATATTATTTAATAATTTGGGAGCTAGAAGAACTTTTTCTTGTGTAAGCATGTGTACTATATATGGACCACGCTCGCGTTTTTTGCGCAGGAACTTTCTGCCAGGAAGATCCGGTCTTCATACATCAGATACCGTCTGCGAGGACCTTTTTATTTGTCCCAGATACCTTATAAAATCTAAACACAGAGGAGCCGGTGCAAACGTGGCCTCAGAATGAATCCCTTTTAACATCGGAGACCTGCAAGGCAAACTCGCCGTGAGCTCTGCTGCTCCTGGGCACAGAAGTGTTAACGGGCCCTATGGACGCCCGCGTTCTAGCTTCATAAGCTTGGGTTACAGGAGCATTGTTACAGCCCCAGAGCAGAAGTGAAGCAGAAGGCAGGCCTGACGGATCACTTCTGACAATTCCCGTGGTTCTTATTTATTTGGCAGTCCGGGGGCCGGCTTTAAGCAGAGCTGTGGATTGAATCCTTGCCCAGAAAAGATTGTGATCTCCTGCTGTAGTCAGCATTTGCGAGATAAGGAAACGCCACTACATAATATTGCGCCGTACAGGCCGAAAGTTTTGGGACTAGCCAGAGACTTGAACAGCCGATCGTAATGTCCATGACCCAAAGTCTTCTCTCTTGTGGCTTCTCCTTTTTTTTTAATTAACCACTTCCCTAACTTGGTTGAACTTGAAGTGTAACTGCAGGCGGTGTAAGGGACCACAGTTAAATGGAATTTTATTACAGTTTGATGGAATTTTACAGATCTGTTTTTGAAATGTAATGAGAATATGGAGGAGCAGAGGTATGTTTAAATTTAATTAAAGCCTCCTGCACACGGCTGCCTAACAACTCGGCATTTTTAGGCATTTTTGAATGCAGCACATTGATTTCAGTGTGCCTTGTACAGAGAAGCGCATATAGATGAGTGAAAAAAAAAAAAAAGAATTTTGAGTCGGTATTTTACATGTGTATAATGTTAATTTGAAGAGCTTAAGGCCCCTTTCACACTGGGGTGGTGCGGGCGTCGGCGGTAAAGCAGCGTTTTAGCCACGGTATTCGGCCGCTAGCGGGGCGGTTTTAACCCCCCGCTAGCGGCTGAAAAGCGGTTAAAACCCCGCAACGGCGGTATTGCCGCGGTATTACCGCGGTGTCCCATTGATTTTTCAATGGGACCTTCACTGCTCCAAAGATGCTGCTAGCAGGACTTTTTTGACCGTCCTGCTAGCGCCCCGCTCTAGTGTGAAAGCCATCCGGCTTTCACACTGGAGTGAAAGGGGCCGGATTTTTTCAGGCGCTATTTTTAGCGTTGTAGCACCTGAAAAACGCCCCAGTGTGAAAGGGGCCTAAAGCAGAGTTACACCCAAAAATCGAACTTCTGCTTTAAGTTTAGGTGACTCCCTAACATGCCACATTTGGCATGTCATTTTTTTGGGCGGGGCATCCAACTCCCACTTCCTCCCCGGGCTCCTCGGAAGGAAGTTGACCTCTCCCCCCTCCCTCCCTGCAATCTTCTGGGACACGTCACAGGTCCCAGAAGATTGCCCGGCCATTCACAGCGCAACTCGCGCATGCGCAGAGTGTGCCCTGCTGTGAAGCCACAGCCAGGCGCCCACAGTAAGAATGCCGGCACCGTGGAGAGGAGGGGGGAGAGAAGCGGGGCTTCATACGCCCGCATCGCAGGACCATGGGACAGGTGAGTGTCTGATTATTAAAACTTAATAAAAAATTCTGCTTAAAAGGAGTACAGCCAAAGCTTGTTTGGCTGTACTTCTGTGGATCACAGGAGTGCAGTTTGTTCTGCACTCCTGTGACCCGTTTTTAGCAGACAGCGGGCTGACATCACAGGCTCAGAAAAGATTGCGATTATATGGTCGGGATCCGCCCACATGCCTGGACAGCGAGCCGCTGAGAGCTTGAGCCAGCTGCTCCCCTCCCCAGCCCATCGCTTCAGTGAGCACAGGGGGCAGAACAGAGAGACGGTGACTGACAGTCACCAGCTTGGCTTCTCATGGAGCTCTGAGAACGAGCGATCAGCTGTGCTTAATCGCTTGGGCCTGATGCACACCTATGCATTTTTAGTGCTTTTTGCATTTTCCAGATTTGCACTACAGTCCATTTAACATGATTTCCTATGGAACACGTTCTGTAGTGCAAATCAGCAAAATGCAAAAAGCACTAAAAATGCCTAGGTGTGAATCAGGCCTTAGAGCCGGCGTTAGACAGATGCAGCATCGGACCAGTGCTGCATCCAACTAGGTAAGGATTCAAGGAAAAAATAAAACATTCCTATACTTTTTTTTTTTTTTCTTATTCCATTCTGAGAGCTAGAGTTTATTTTACGCATGTACATGCAAATACTCTCAAAATTAGCACAAGGAATTTTGGCCAGGAATACTGATGTTCAAGCACCAGTACCGTGTGCAAGTATAGGTTAATGATCCAATGAAAAACTGATTACGGAGACATCTGCTTCAGGTTTACATATAACACACACTGACATCACCTGCACCTGCATAGCAGCTAAAGTGATGCAATCGGAGTCATGGTGACACTTTGCCAAAGGCTTCAGTTCAAAGGACATGTGTGTCATCAGTAGCGCACAAATGCCATATCATGGTTGTGCTTCAAAAATACAGGTAAGGTGAATGGCTCTTCTTTCTGGGTTGGTGGGTCCACAAAGGCTTCTGATAATCTAAAAATCCTGTAATCTACAATTTATTCCCTGAGATTTGAAAAGTATAAAATGTTTCAAAGAGATCTTCTAACTGGAAAGAGAAAGTAAGAGGGGATTTTGAAGGAAAAAAAAAAGGAAGCTTTGTTTATTCGAAACGCGTCAATGTAGTAACATTAGGTCTGTAGCTACAAAATTCACTTACCGTATATACTCGAGTATAAGCCGACCCGAATATAAGCCGAGGCACCTAATTTTACCACAAAAAACTGGGAAAACGTATTGACTCGATTATAAGCCTAGGGTGAGAAATGCACAGCTACTGTAAGTGGAAAAGAGGGTCAACAATGCCCATTTGCATGCCTCACTGTGCCCATTTGCATGCCTCACTGTGCCCATTTGCAGCCATAGGTCCCCTGAACTTCAAACTGAACTGGCTGAGATTGCTTACCGGAGTGTTGAACAAAAAAAAAAAAAAACTAGTAGTGTGTACGATGCTTTAGTAGCCAGTTTTAATTAAGTTATAGGAGTTTGTATTTTTTTTTCTGTAATGGCACCTGGTGGTGAAATCTGGTAGTGATATGTGGCCAGACAAATGCAGTGATTCTCTATGAGAAACATTTTGTCAGGGTGTGGAAGGGACGTTCTTGTTGATGTCATTCTCTTGTGGAGTCGGAGTCCTACCAGAGATTTTACTTTATGGTGGAAATCTCTTTCGTGCTTCCACTGACAATAGAAGAGCATCAGGGAGTTGGGCACTAACCGTTAATTACCGTATTCAGCTACATCAGCTTAGAGCGATTGGCATATAACATGAGTGTCGGGCTCACTTTCATTTTATGTGGTGTTGTAGCAGGGAGGAAGCTTGATGCTGTCAATTTCAAGAACGTATCTCTTGTTTTGTCAAGTATAAGTGAAAGCCAAATGTCACGTTGCTGTATATTGTGATTGCATTCCATGGTTCAACAAACCACAGCAAGATGTAATGTTGTAAATTGCTGTGCTAGCATTCTCTGCTCCGGACTTGCTTTATGATGTGCTGGCTGATAAGATAGTTTGTCATAGGCAGCTATAATGTATTCGTAAATGCACACTTTATATATTGTACTATAACTTTAGGCCTCATGCACACTGCTGCTGTTACACTTTTTGTGAGTTTAGGTGGTATTTTCTTCCTGCCATTGAACTTCCCTCTACGTTATCCTATGTGTCCATGCATACATGGACTTTTTTGGAAATTTAGTAGCGGGGGAGTTTAGAGGATGTATTATCAACAGTGTTGGTCATCTTACTTTAAAAAAGTAATTAGTTAAGTTACAAATGACTTCTCCCAAAAAGTAATTGCGTTAGTAACTCAGTTACTACATTGGAAAAGTAATTAGTTACGCAGCAAAGTAACTGAATTTTTTTAATATTCTATACGTGTAACTAAGGGGCGGGTCTAGTATTACTGTAAGCAAGGGGCGCATTTATTATTATTGTTATATATCGTGTAACCAAGGGGCTGCTCTATTATTACTCTAACCAAGGGGCAGATCTGTTATAGCGTGTAAGCAAGGGGCGGGTCTATTATTATTATATCGTGTAAGGGGCGGATGGCTACAGAAGAGGACGAATGTTAAATTAATGGGCAGAGCTCGATATATAACAATAATACTAAATGCACCCTTGGTTACAGTAATACTAGACCCGCCCCTTAGTTACACGATAGACGCCCCTTGCAGAGTAGCACGAGCATCGGGAGCGTACGGCATCGCCTCATACAATTACATGTTAACTGCACCTGCGAGGTGTAGAGTTCACTCAGAGCTGTTTAGGTTCGGCAATTTTGGTAAGCTCCGTAGTCCTTCGTACTGCGCAAGCGCTGCACCTGCGCAGTACAGGGGGTCCTTATCCAGCGGGGGAACTTTTTTGGAAGGACACCGGAATTACACTACTGCCATCTAGTGGCAGTAGATGTAATTGAGGTAACTCCATCCAAGTAATGGGAACTGCGTTACCATGAGGGGAAAAGTAATCAGTTAGATTACTCGTTACCCTCTAAAGTAACTGCGTTAAGTAACTCCGTTTATTTTAACTCAGTTACTTACATCACTGATTATGAACGCCCTAAAATCCCGTTCAGGAGAGGGAATTTTAGACCACAAAAACCGCTGAACGCTGTTAAACACGTGTAAACACTAGGTGCGTTTGGCACTTCAATGTGTATTTATTTCAATGGCAGGCAATGGCAGAAAAGAACTCTGGATAGCCGCACACCGGGAAAAACTTAAAATCCTGTGCTTTTATTTAAAACGAAGATCACATCAAAACAAAACACTCCACAGTAATGGGGGGGTACAAAAACTGACGCGTTTCGCACTGGAATCAGTGCTTATTCATAGCTTTATTGGCCAGAATAAATGAAAATATGGCCAATGAAATACATAAACACCCAAACTGTTAAATTCTCCTAAACTGGTTGGAAACAGTGCAGCTTAGGTGAGTTTATAACGCTGATTTTTGATAAACAATCTTTACAAGAAACCCAGTGGGCATGAGGCCTAATCCAGAAGTTATTTTTCCCACTTGCTTTTTCATATTTTGATGATTGCATCATTATATCAATAAAAATGATTGGCATAAGTGCCAGTAATAATAATAATACTGCTCAGAAAAGTTCAGTTAACTGCATGGTGGGTATGCCCCCCCCCCCCCACCCCGGCCCCCCCCCCCCCCCCCCCCGCCCCCCCCCCCCCAGACAGTCAGACACCGACTCTATACCGGGAACTAAGCGATGAAAGTCTGCTCCGTTCTCAGGTTGGCTCTGAGCACAGAGCGATGACTGTCAGTCGCTGTTTTGTGCTCTTCCCCTCCAGCACTCACTGAACTGCCAGGCTGTGCAGGAGCGGCTGGCTTTGGCTCTCGGCAGAGTGCTGAGAGGCTGAGCCAGCTGCTGGTCAGGCATCTGAGCAGAACCTGATTATAGAGACCGCTCAGACTGATATATACAGTGCTTGCATGGGATCTGAACGCTGCAAGTATTAACACCTGCACCCACCTTTCTGCTGTGGCACATAAAAAGAATTGTGAAGCCGAAGGCAGTCAAAAGCTGATCTATTGGAACAAAATGGGTTTTATGCCAACCAATAAAGCATATAAGGTGCTTTGTAGCTCATTCTATGGGGTTGATTTACCAAAGCTGGAGAGTGCAAAATCTAGTGCAGCTCAGCATAGAAACCAATCAGCTTGCAGGGGTTTTTGCCAAAGCTTAATTGAACTAGCCGAAATTAAAAGCTGATTGGCTACCATGCACAACTGGACCAGATTTAGCCTTCTCCAATTTTAGTAAATCAACCCCTGTGTGTTTTTGGCTTCAGCTCTCCATTTCCATATCAGGGATTTAGAAATGGCTAAAGCCAGAATACCTATAGTACATAATCGCTAGATATCTGGCATCTTATGATTGGCAGCATTTCTTCAAGTATAACCCAGAAGGGTTGTGGTGAGAAGAGACTAAAGGGACCACGTTTCTTCTAAAGAATGCACCATAATAAGAGGTAATGGCAGATAGCTCAGTTGCCTTTTTAATGGGTTGGGAGATGTAAGTGGTAGGGGCTTTGCATTGCAAGTACTTGCTTTTTAAGTAGCAACATGGAATCTTAAACCAAGTTACAACCTTTAAAATGCTGCACACAGATGCAAAATAATATTCTTCCTTTAATAAAATAGCCAGCAGAAACAAGTTCCATCCCAACATGTTTGGTGCTAGGCACAGTGCTTTCTCAAACAAAGATCTTTAACATTCTCATATTTAATACATCACCCTGTCCAGTTGTCATAAAGAGCTGCTGGAATTGTTCAGCGTAGTGCACCTGGTGGTCTTCATACATGGTTGATGCTGTGCTTTGTAGTCAGTGCCATTCCTTAGAAAGGCTATTTACCAGAAATGGGAACATGTAAGCAAATTCTGAAAGAGAAAGAAAAGTTTCAAAGGTATGTATGCTGATTGGCTCAGTTTTATTCTGAAAAGGTCCAGGTTGACAATACTATAGGATCTTGGTAGAATTTCCCTCATTTACGCAGATGGAGTTCCCCCATCTCCTTGCTAGGGTTGGGTGGTTTCCAGTGTGACAAGGACTAAAGTTAGCAAATTTGTTGGCAGGTTCTTGTACAGACAGCATAGGACAAGCTTGTTCCAACATGGAGAATAAGGAGACACCTACATCTTCTACTGAGGTTAGTGATATCCACTTGTCCTTTTCATGGAAACTTTTGGGAATGGCAGCTTATGGCCTTCCACTTTTTCCTAAAAAAATTCTTCAGAACACAAATGGTATATACCTACATAAATTTACGTGTTTAGGTGATGATTATATCTGTCAATAGGTAAACCTTGCCCTACTGCCCTTTGTTTCAGTCCTTCCTATAATTTTTATGTGCATTTCTCAATCTTTCACATTCCATGTTATATTTTTTACAAATATTTTTGTGTATTTCGGGGCATTAAAGCTCATTTATAGTAGAGAGGCACCAATACCATTTTTTTTTTTTTACAAGTACCAATACTTTTTTTCTTAGTACTCGCTGATACCAATTACCGATACCTACCGCAACTGTTTTGTTTTAACTTCAGCTGTCAGCAATGGTACAAAGCATTGAAAAGTTATTTACAAATTAAATAAATAGATTTGTTTTTTAATTTAGCGCTTTTTCAATGTGAAATGTGTAAATATATGTTAATATATATGTGTAAAAATATTCACTAACAAAGCAAGCAAAAAATAAAAGTTTTTATTGTTTATAAAATAGACGTGAACAAAAAAAAAAAAGCAGGAAAATAATAATTAAATGGAGAAGAATAGGGAGTCTGATTAAGGCTGACTAGAGTAAATGAAGGGTTATTAAGGGGTTAAACAGAGGAACTTTTGTCCCATCCCTTTTGATCTGCAGATGAAGAAACAGAAATATACAAAAAGAAACCATGTTTCTTTTTATTTTAGTGTTTGGCCCCTTTCACACATGCGGACCGTTCAGATCTGGATCTGAACGGTCACTCCATACAGCTCTATGGAGAGTCGGATGTCAGTGGTGACATGTCCGCTGACATCCGATCCGCCCCGATCCAATCCGCTCCACAAAATCCTGTCCTATTTTCCATCCGTCTATCGGATCGGATGAAAACGGACAGGCGGTCCGTAATCATCCCACCCCCCATAGGGGAGATCTGTCTCTCTGACAGGTCCTTCCCTGCACAGTGACTGACAACTTTTTTACTGTCCGAATTAGGGAAGGGATGTCCTGAAATGTCCTGCATGCCTCCTTCTCACAGCAAGCTTTGAATGTTTAAATTTGTTGAATGGGCACCTCCAAACCACCAGTGTCATGCAGCCTCTTCCTTTCCAGCCCAGCCGTCATACTCACCCCCCTTGAGCTCTACAACAACTGTAGAGGTGACATCATGGCGCCTACTCTACTAGCAATGGCCATTACTTCTGTTACCCAAAACCCATTGCAGATAACTGACCAGTATACAGTTATGCCAATTCTTTGTGCTGCTACCTGCCCCCACCAGCATGCCTCAATGACTATAGGGGCATTTAGGCACCATTAGTCTCCATCCAGGGCCCAGCCATTCTAAAAATTCTAGTTTTGGCTTAAAAGGTCGCTTAACTGTACTTCTAAAGCAAGATTAATATTATTTACAGAGCCCAAAAAATGTAAATTTAGCAGAGGCTGGGGTGGGTGATAAAGTCTTTTTTTTTCTTTGCAAATTAAAGCTAAGCATTAGGGTGTCCTTTTATGAAGCAGTGATCAGCGGAGATCCTGAGGATCACCACTGATCACAGCCCATAAACAGTTTATAAACCAGAGATAATCGGGGGGAGAAGTGTTTGAACTTGTTCTCCCGCCGATTATCTCTGCACATGGAGAATCCACATAGAATGACACAGTAACGGCCAGTGTATGAAGCTGCGATCTCAGCGCTTCACTGGCGATCTGTGTCAGAATTCACACTACCCGATTCACCAACTCAGAGGTGGTGAAGCGGGGAGTGAAGAGAGAAACCCGGGGATCTGAGGAGGAAAGAGGAAGATAATTAACTTCCTTATGCCTCGTTCAGACCCCCCCAACACTGTAACCATGTCCCCCTGTCATATATATGTGTATACATATATCTATATATAATGTGTATATGTATGTGTATATATATATATATATATATATATATATATATATATATAATGTGTGTATATACATGTATATATATGTGTGTGTGTGTGTATATACATGTATATATAATGTGTGTGTGTATACATGTATATATAATGTAGGGGAGACTCTTTATTTTATTAACATTAATCACACTGGTGTCCGTGTATTGAGCTGTGATAATTTATCACTGCTTAATAAATGAACATCTCAGTGTTTCAGTGAATTTCTGGTACTGTAATCTCGTAAAGTCTCACGAGATTCCAGTATCAGGGGCCGTTCTCCACTGTTTGAAGCGTTTGTAGATCTCTTCACTCCTCCAAGAGTGAAGCGATCTACTCCACTTCATGAACTGGCACACAGAGGAGAAAGATCTCCTCTGTGAATGCCGGCGAATGAAGCAGTGAATAGATTTCACTGCTTCATAAAAGGACACCTAGGTTAGCTAAGTGGTTAGCACGTATCACCCTGCAGTGCAGGGGAATTATCTATTTAAAGTTCCTAATATTTGTGTGGATTACCTGATGGATTAATACATCTTCATTAAAGCTTAACTCCAGTCAGTTGATAAATAAATCCCCTTGAGGTAGCTCTATTGGTCCTGCATTGTACGTGATGTTATCGCGAGGGGGCTGCCACACGGTTGGCAAAGAGTTATGGTTTTGTGGGACCAGTTGTCAAACAAGAAGGAAGCCTGCAGGAGCAAGTATTAGGTAAGTAACTCTCTATTATAGGGGTTTCCAAACAAAGGGCCTGTTTACTGTCCTTCAAACTTTAGGGGGCCACAGCGTGGCCAGTGGGAGAAGAAAACGTCCTTGCGTCAGTGGGAGTAAACAATGATTGGTATTAAGGGGAGTATTGGTGCCCCATTGTTGGTATCAATAGGAGGAATAGTGCATCATCATTGGTGTCAGTGGAAGGACTAGTGCACCACTATTGGTGTCAATAGAAGGAATAGTGCACCAATATTGGTGTCAATGGGAGGAATAGTGCATCATCATTGGTGTCAGTGGAAGGACTAGTGCACCACTATTGGTGTCAGTGGAAGGACTAGTGCACCACTATTGGTGTCAGTGGAAGGACTAGTGCACCACTATTGGTGTCAGTGGAAGGACTAGTGCACCACTATTGGTGTCAGTGGAAGGACTAGTGCACCACTATTGGTGTCAGTGGAAGGACTAGTGCACCACTATTGGTGTCAGTGGAAGGACTAGTGCACCACTATTGGTGTCAATGAGAGGAATAGTGCCCCATCATTGGTATCAGTAGCAGGAACTATGTCGGCAACAATGGATGGAATAATGCTCCAAGGGCCGGATAAAAGCAAGCAAAGGGCTGCAGTTTGGAGGCCACTGGTCTATTACATGCCCTCAGACTAAACAAGCATTAGAACTATATGAGGGGTGGAGGTAGGGAAAGCTACCAAAAGGGGATTTTTATTAGCTTACCCAAGTTTAACTTTAAGATGGCCACTTGTGTGTGCCTGTAAAAGTTTGCTAAAACTTATTTGTTTTTGTGCCCTTCGACGTGTTTGATGAGCTTAAGCGCATAAGTGCCCGCATGTGGACGGCTATGCTGAGTACTTCTGGGTCCTCTTTAAGTGCCCGTTGGAGACAATACTGTGCTTTGTCCTCACTGTGAAGGACATGATTGTTGAATTGTATGATGGTGTTTGCTTTCACTGCTATTCTGAAAGACTCCCACTCAACCCCCTCCATTTATTTCCATTATAATACTCTGCTATAATCTTGCTTTCTGTGTGGCTAATTAACGTGACCTTGTTTGATTTTTTTCGAAGACTAACGAGCTCGGAGTGGGCACAATAAGCCAAGGTTCGCTAATCACTGGAATATAGCTTTCTTTTTTTTTGCTCTCTAAATTAGTTTAGATCGAACATTCTTCATGTTGGGCCTCATTTCGCAAACAAAAAAAGATCTGTTCTTGGTACCTGTGTCGGCCAATCAGATTCCTTCTTCTTTAATTTTTACTGTCCATTAAGATAAGACAGGGCCAGTCAGGTTTCGGTAGAGTTGGCAGTATTCATAGTTCAAAACAAAGGACAAGAGTTGCTGTGGTTTAATGGTTTGTTAGTTCATTACTTGAAGTGTGCCAGTAGACATGAAGTAGAAAGTTAAGCGACTTGGTTCGGCATGGTGTATGTGGTACAACATCGTTCTAATTGCATGTGCTATGTAAGGGAGGCCTTAATTAGCAACTCCGGCCGACCTCTCCATCCCCCCCCACTTAACCTGATGGTGGTATCGGCACATTTCAGATATTCACCCATCTAGTGGATCCATCGTTGACCCGCTGAGATCATCTCATTCCCGGCCACAGCTCCATACCGCGCCGCCATGTTCAATCTGACTTCATCGAGAGACCCACCAGGTTCAGCGGGTGGGCATCTCGATGGCGTGCCAGTAGGCCCGCCCCATCTTCCTGTTCTTCAATTAAAGCCTATGCTTCCCAGGATATGTGAAGTACATATCCCAGGAGGCACCACGGGCCCAAGGAAGGGGGGCAAATTTTTCATACAAAAAAAACGTAAATAAAAGAAAACAAATTGCCCTATGTTGCCTGAGCAGGGGTGGAGAGGTGGGATCTACCTCGGGAGGGGGAAAGTCCACTTTAAAGTAGTTGTAAACGCTTACATATACCCAGTGAAGTGACTGGCCTGTGTGATACACAGTGATGATACAAATCCTCCTACATTAGTTGTACCTGTTTATCTGAAGTCTTCTCTACATCCTTTCAAAGTCCAGAATTTATAAATCTTGTCTGAGGTGTCAGAAAAAAAGTGGGTAGAGAGCTGAAACTACACACTGCAGAGCTTAGTGAGGAGAGCTCCAGGAGCTGATTGGAGGGAAGTGACACACCTCCCTGCACACAGGAACAGAGCTGAGGCTGACACTCAAAGGCTGTGTGCTGGAGATCCCCTTTGTCACCTTTTTTATCTTGGAGTCCGGGAAACTTGTCAGAAGTAATTTATGCTGATAGCAGAGGAATGAAGCAGCAGGCATACATGACACTTGGTGCTCTGTATAGAGACAAATACACACTATACAGGGATATTCTTTGTTCATATTTCATGTCTGAGGTTTGCAGGGGTTTAGTACTTTGAAATGGTTCCTATATATTGCAACCTTTGAATTCTTTGCTGCCTGCTCGGTGGACTTTGCTCATTGTATAGCTGTAATTCTGAAAGTGAGCAACCACAGAGTGTATGCAAACCCCACAGAAGTCTCTGCAGTTGATTTTCTGTAGTCTTTGCACATATAGTATCTCGCAAAAGTGAGTACACCCCTCATATTTTTGTTAACATTTTATTATATCTTTTCATGTGACAACACTGAAGAAATGACACTTTGCTACAATGTAAAGTAGTGAGTGTACAGCTTGTATAACAGTGTACATTTGCTGTCCCCTCAAAATAACTCAACACAGCCATTAATGTCTAAACCGCTGGCAACGAAAGTGAGTACACCCCTAAGTGAAAATGGGCCCAATTAGCCATTTTCCCTCCCCGGTGTCATGTGACTCGTTAGTGTTACAAGGTCTCAGGTGTGAATGGGGAGCCGGCGTGTTCAATTTGGTGTTATCACTCTCTCATACTGGTCACTGGAAGTTCAACATGACACCTCATGGCAAAGAACTTTCGGAGGATCTGAAAAAAAAAAAATTGTTGCTCTACATAAAGATGGCCTTGGCTATAAGAAGATTGCCAAGACCCTGAAACTGAGCTGCAGCATGGTGGCCAAGATCATACAGCGGTTTACCAGGACAGGTTCCACTCAGAACAGGCCTCGCCATGGTGGACTCAAAGAAGTTGAGTGCACATGGTGCTCAGCGTCATATCCAGAGGTTGTCTTTGGATAATAGATGTATGAGTGCTGCCAGCATTGCTGCAGAGGTTGACGTGGGGGGGGGGGGTCGGGGTCAGCCTGTCATTGCTCAGACCATACGCTACACACTGCATCAAATTGGTCTGCATGGCTGTTGTCCCAGAAGGAAGCCTCTTGTAAAGTTAATGAGTTAATTTGAGAGGAAAGCAAATGTACACTGTTATACAAGATGTACCCTCACTACTTTACATTGTAGCAAAGTGTCATTTCTTCAGTGTTGTCACATGAAAAGATAGAATAAAATATCTACAAAAATGTGAGGGGTGTACTCACTTTTGTGAGATACTGTATCTGTCTTCCTAAATGCTGAGCAAGGTGTTTTTACAGTTTTTATTTTATGTATTTATGATCTGACACAGCAAATGCCGGCAATCAAACCAATCTGAGAGCTGCACCCAGTATTTGTCAGAATATAGCCTGTCAAGCCGCCATTGATATGACTAAGGTAGGGTAGGGCTGATGTTACTGGAGGGCTCTCATTCATTGCAATTAGAAGAATTTGTCTTGTGTACCCACTGCGGAAGTGCACCAGATAGCTTTTTCATCGGGTACCCAGACCAACAGTGGGCCTGCAAGAGAATGTACTATTTTGCCCATTTAGAAAAAAGTGACAGGTTCTCTTGACATGCCAACCCTCTAACCACTGAAACCCCCCTTTGCAAGCGCCCTGAAATACATGGTACTGAGTATGGGAAGAATATGACCACCGGGTCCTCCGCATGCTTCGCAGACTCATCCGATTCATTCCGGAAAATGAGAAAGCAGTAGTAGTAGTAGGAACCATCATCAATTCGCGACTCGACTACGCAAACTCCCTCTACATTGGATTACCAGATTGCACGCCTTCAAGTCGTCCAAAACACAGCAGCGAGACTAGTCACCGGAAAAAAACCCTGTGAATCCATCTCCCCATCCCTAAGGACCCTCCGTTGGCTGACGGTAAAAGATAGGATCTCATTCAAAACCCTCTGCCTCACCCACAAATGTACACAAGGAAACGCTCCTCAATACCTTTTGTGAGAAAATAGAAAAATACATACCAAATCGCAGCCTTCGATCGACAAACCAGAACCGCCTTCTCATCCCCAAAGCTCGATACAAATCGAAGGGAGAACGAGGATTCGCAGTACAGGGACCTCGGCTATGGAATGCGCTACCGAACAACATCCGCTTGGAAGAAAACCATCAGGCCTTCAGGAAAAAACTCAAGACCCACCTCTTCTTCTAATATCGCAGGATAACAAGAGCAGACAAGCGCCTTGAGGCGATTCAGTTCGCATTTGCAGCGCTATACAAATCATTCATTCATTCACCTCCCAGGATTCAGTGCTTGGCTTGGGGTAACCATTGCCAGGCCTGTATATTGTCACTTTAAGGTGATATTAATCTCCAGTTTTTAAGTACTTTCAGCAGCTGATTTAACCACTTGCCAACTGCCCGCCCACATGTACTGCGGGTGAGCGGCAGCTGTGGGCAAAGCAACTTACTCGTGTGTGGCTACCAACTTCCAGGATTAGGGCGCGCCACACACCCTGCTCCTCCTATGATTGTACACAACGGGAGCCCGCCAGTGATTCACAGCCAGGACTTGCTGAGCAGCTGCGTGCAACCACAACCCAGAGCTGTGTGTTGGTAAACAACACACAGCTCTGTACAAAGGGAGAAATCTGTGAGTTTCTCATCCCGGTGAAGCAGGCTCTTTAGGGTGATCGGGGTCGCACCAAGTCCCAGTGTGCCCGGTGGTTGTGTGATCACGGTGAGACTGGATGGCGTTATGACGTCGCCCCAGAACAAGAGATCATCCCGCCCGCAGTCATTTGTTTATATGGCAGGCGGTTAAATGCCTTGTATAAGTCAACCTGAAAATACACGCTTTTGATTGAAACATAGGTTTTCAAAAGACCAAAAAAATGGCATCACTGACTCTAAAGCTTGCTTACTGCTCTTTACTGTAAACCAAGTTAGAGGGATTGGTTTGGGCCCCTCAGATCTACTCAAAGGAAAATGAGATTCATTCATGGCCATTCGTTCGGTATCTAGTCTTAGACTGCTGCCCTAAAAACATGTAATCTTCAGTTCACCATTACATTTCTGCAGCTCTTAGTAGTCAAGTAGATAATATGCCAAATGCCAAGAGTTCAAATAGCGGAACAAAAGACTGAGCAATATTAAAATCTGGCATGCTGGGACAGCTTGGATAATCCTAAAAAGCAAAATCCCTGTGGAGCTCAGCTAGTCTGCCTCTTCAGAGGGTCAGGTGGTGGTTGTGGGGGGGCCCTGGCACTTTACACATGGTGAGATTTTCTTTAAGGTAATGGTATTATCAGTGTGTGCTAATATAATCTTGTTTCTGTGTGTAGTTTGTTACTATTTATATTCTATATACATAGTGTAATCCATAGTTACTCAAAGCATAATACTTAAAGTGGTTCTTAAGCCTAAACATTTTCTACTTTTATGCATTCCTTGTATTAAGATAAAAAAATGTTTAGGCTTCAGCATCTCCCCTTACGCCCCTTTTACTTACCCGAGTCCTCATTTAATCCAGTGCTGTGCACATCTGCAGCTCTTCTCTCCCCTCACTTCTGCATCTTGCTGGGGCACCAGAAGCCATTGGCTCCCAGTCGTGTCAATCAAAGGCAGTGACGAGGGAGTGGGGCCGAGTCCCGGCGGGCCTCGGGAGCGAGCATGCACAAGTGTCTCTATCGGAAGCGGCTTCTGGACAGAGGAGGGGACAGGAGCTTTGGCGGGGGACCAACAGGAAGGGCAAAGGTGTGTGGGTGGGGAAGCCACTTGGCATTAATGCACATTTATCTGGGATAATCCTTTGTTCTTAAGTTCCAGGAATCTTGCATTGTCGTTTTATCTACTGCTTTTCTGCTGCATGTCCTGTCCCATACCGCCATCTTTGTTTTCTTCATCATCAGGCATGTACTGGCCATCGGGACTACTAGGAGTTTCCCAGTGGGACGGTCAGGTGCAGTCCTGGAGCCGCTCCTCACTGAGAGTGAGTGATCACAATTTCACTCCTGTCAGTAGGAGCAGCTGGAGAGAGCATTAGGCTTTCTGCTCCCTCCAGTCTGCAGGGGGAGATAGACAGCCGGCAGACGTTCCTTCCTCTCTCCCCTTATCACATGACTGGAGAGAGAAACGAGAAGCTGCCTTCAAAACTGTGAGTACCCCTGGGAGGGGGAGGAGAGGAAGGACACACTGATGTGAAGGGGGCTGCTGATGGGGACACACTGATGTGAGGGGGCTGCTGAAGGGGACACACTGATGTGAAGGGGGCTTCTAATGGGGACATGATGTGAAGGGGGCTTCTAATGGGGACACACTGATGTGAAGGGGGCTTCTAATGGGGACACACTGATGTGAAGGGGGCTTCTAATGGGGACACACTGATGTGAAGGGGGCTTCTAATGGGGACATGATGTGAAGGGGGCTTCTAATGGGGACAGACTGATGTGAAGAGGGCTGCTGATGGGGACACTGATGTAAGGGGGGACGCTGTTGAGGACACTTATATAAGGTGGGTGCTAATGGAGACACTCAAAATTAAAGTGGGCCAGTCATGATGAAGTCCAGGGCCAAATTTTTGTCCCAGTTCAGCCCTGTTCATCATCGGAAGCTGGCCTTAACGTCCTCGTTCTTGCAGTCGGCCCCCTGATGACGCAGCACCAGACGTTTTTCCTGTGCTGTGGGGAAGCTGATGCCTCGAGATATGCGGCGTCTGTACATCAGGAGGAGGCTGACATGCCATTCTCACCTAGATCAACGCATGGGGTGGGTTAAATTGGAAAAACAAAGAATTATTTTTTTTTTTTTATTGGATTTTGTGTGTGTGTGTATATATAGAGGAGGGGGTATATTAGAATGGGGCATAATGTATTTTAATCTAATTAGAATTTTTAGGATGGCCAAGAGCTAGAACCTGTATCCACCCATGACCGCTATTTAAGGTTCCTTGCTGCCATCAATACATCCTAACTGTACAGGAGAAACCCTCCAGTTTCCTCCATCGAATTTTGTTTTAATGACCATTCCTTGTTGTGTTCGATGTTTTGGACAGCTGACGCCGTGACTCTTTAGCTGTATATTGTAAGTGACGTTAGGACTGATAATTTATGCATATGCGCCGCATTTCAAGATAACCCACAGGAGGCTTAAAACAGCAAAATCGTGTTCTTGAAAGGAGATGTGGTTGTGAGAATGGGGAAGTTGAACAGCACAGATGGGATTTTCAGGGTATAAATAGCAATTTACAACATATATTGTGCGTATGTATAAATTTAGCTTGTAAACATGACAGAAGGAGCAAAACCTGCCTTGGCGACAGTTCCAAAATGCAAAATTTTTGGTTAACCCAAAAGGAGGAGGTTTCAGTGTTTTTATTAGGTGAACATCAACCTTTCATAACTGCACATTAAAGCAAACCTGGCCTGTTTTTATTTTTTTCAACAAATAACAGCACTATTACCTCCCAAATTATGCATTCGTGGCTGGACGACCAGGGCTTAGGCACAGATTGTGGTCCACTAAAGAACTGTAGCGAAGAAAGATCGCCAGCACCATGGTCAAATGGAGGACATCAGCTTTATTAAGACATCAGTGTGTACAGCAGTCAACACGTTTCTGCCATTCAGCATTCATGGCTGATTAAGGCCGTTATAGCAGAAACACGTTGACTGTTTGTGCTGCACGATGTCTTAATAAAGCTGTTGTCCTGCTGCATTTGACCAAGGTGCCCGTGATCTATCTTCTCTACTGGTCTGTGTTTTAACCTGTTGCCGCCCACGTAACACAAATATGTGTTGGAAAAAGGATAGGCTTTAATGCCTACATGAGCCACTGAGTGGCTGATTTTTCTAGTGCCCTAACTACGTGCTCCTAGCACAGAAACGGCTGTCAAAGCTCTCGGTCCCAACTAATGATTGGTAGCTGGCAGAACTGGCTCCCGATCATGTGACTATTGTGACAGCCAATCCAGTCCACATGATCAGCAATCTTTCCCGCCACCATGGACGTTCAGAACTATTTAAAGGGACGCCAGGCAGACAGGAAGGGTTTAAAGAATTCATACCAAAGTAAAGTTAATATTTCACTGTTTATCCCTTATAGAAAAAAAACTATTGTGACTGAACTGCTTTGCACCCTGCTTAGGTGCTTCAGCCAAACAGTGCCCTCCAAACTGTTCCAGCAGACCGAGAGATAATACCAGCCCTTATACCCCAAGCATCGTACAGACAAGATGTTGAGGTAGAGTCCAAAAGAATGACTGTTTGTTGAACAAAAATACAGGTTATTATACACTTCAAAAGTAGGTCAGTCACCACATGAACAATAAAACCAAATATTTACCCAAACCATCACACAATGGTTAGATAACGAGCTAGAACTGACACAAGTCTAATCCCACCTCCAAAAATTTGCCAACAGACAGGAACAATAGGTTACTCAATTAAAGTGGTTGTAAACTATTACACCACTTTTACCTACAGGTAAGGCTATAATAAGGCTTACCTGTAGGTACTGTGAATATCTCTTAAACTTGCATGGTTTAGGAGATATTCAGCGTGCATGCAGCTGATGACATCGGCACATGCGCTCTGAAGGTTCGGCTTACAGTGCCCGTGTCGGAAATGGTGGCTCCCGACGCTGTGAAAACCCGGAAGAAACACTGGGCGAAGATGTCACCCGTCTTAGCGGTGAGCACGCACCGCTGGAGGGCTTTGTTCTAAGTTAAGTATTTCATAATGTGCTTGGGACAGAAATATTTCTGTCCCAAGTGAAGGAGCCTCTCCAACACAGTTTGCAGGAGGGCCACCATATTTCCTCTGACCATTAATCTGTACAGATTTAATATTATGCCTTTCCATCCACTCCAGAAGGGGAGCCTTATTGTCCTTTATTCAGAGAAGTAATCCAAGCATTGCTCTTAGCATTCATCATGTGGTTGTCCATTATTAGAGAATGATCTGCTCTCTCCATGGAACATAATCAGTGAGTAGGAGGCTTGGCCCTAGTTCTCTCCAAAAGCCCCTGTCCTGATTGGGTCTGTCAACGATCAAATCGGATATCAATCAAGACAAAAATGGCATGGCCGAGCGATACGTGACTGATGGTGAGGGTTTTGATCGACCCAAGTTGTTTGGTTGTGGTGGAAAATTTTTTTTTACCATACAAGGTACATGTAGATCAATTATACTTGGTTCAGAAGGTAGTGTAAAGCGCCATCAATTGATCCTCCGCAGTCAATATTTTTTCTGCCACAACCGAATGACTAATGCTGCGTACACCCGGTCGGAATTTCCGATGGGAGCTTTTCATCGGATTTTCCGACCGTGTGTATGCCCATCGGTCTTTTTCTGTCGGCATTTCCGGCGGACTTTGGATTGAGAGCCTGTTCTTAATTTGTCCAACGGAAAACCTTTCTATTGGATTTTTCGATCGTGTGTATGCAATTCCGACACGCAAAATTCCGACGCATGCTCGGAAACAATTTGACGCATGCTCGGAAGCATTAAACTTCCCTTTTATAGTGCCGTCGAACGTGTTGTATGTCATGGTGTTATTGACCGTCGGAATTTGGTGTGACCGTGTGTAGGCAAGACAGTTTGAGCGAAATTCGGTCGGAATTCCGATGGGAAAACCATCAGAGCTTTTTCCGACGAGAATTCCGATCGTGTGTACGCGGCATGAGGCTGATTGAAACTGTCATTGTCTGTTGCTCATCGCTCTGAAATAGAATTTTTGCCACGCTCAATCGATGTCAGATTTAAATTGTACATAAAAACACCTCTAATGGGTCATTTTTAGATCTGTCTGTTGTATTATCCTCCTGTTATGGGCACACTATCCAGGAGGGGAAAACAAGCTGTAAAACTAGTGAGCCATGCATATGATTACTGCTCTCCTGTGAATTGGTGTGGGGTGGATTTTCTCAGCGGTTTGACGGCTTCCATTGCAGAGCCGTGTGAAATGATGTCCTAAGTAAACAGACCCATTTCGCACCCAAGTGAAGGTTCACGCAGATACCCATCTTTGAAAGTGCAGGGAGGGGGGGGGGGGGGGGTCGCCATCTTGCAGCCATCGCACTGATCCGGCATTGTACAATCTGGAAAGTGGTTGATATGACCTAATCTCAGTGCTGATAACAAGGCTTGGCTCCCGCTTTAATGGAAGGGCTAGAGTTTACTTTATAACTGTGTGCAAGCGCGGAGTACACACAGAGCGACATATTAATGTGCTTGTTTTATAGTGTGCTTAATCCTGTCATTAGTCTGTCGGTAATGATGCCATTAAATGTGGCTTCCTAGCGGGGAGGTTTGCAAAAAGTAATGACAGTTCTAAGAATTCTGCTGCTTTCTGAGGATCTCGGTAGAATCTCAAAATGGATTTTGCATCCATGACGCCTTTGTGGCATTGATAAGAAGTTGTTGCTTAGCAATGGCCGGCCAGAACCTTTATCGCCAAAGCGTTCACAAAAGAAGGAACGAGGTTCACGTATGAGACCCAGGGCACAAAAAAAAAAGCGTTAAACCGCTATACAGATCCTGCCATTCTTTAATAAAGGGCAAGAGAATTGCTTGCCACCTGTAATTCCTACGACTGAATTTCTGAATGTCATTTTCTTAGTGAAGCTATATAATTCAGTAGTTAACCGGAAACTTGGGCCCATATTAGTAGAAGGGGACACGTACTCATGTGATGTCACCAACGCTGCTGTGCATAAAAATACACAATGCTCAAAAAATTTAAAGGAAGACTTTGAAAACATTTTAGATCTCAATGGGGAAAAATATCATGCTGGGTATCTATACTGATATAGTCTGGGTAATGTGTTAGGAAGGAAAGGGTGCCACGTAGTTTGATGGAAATAAAAATGATCAACCTACAGAAGGATGAATTCAATGACACCCCGAAAATCAAAGTGAAAAAATGATGCAGCAGGCTAGTCCGTTCTGCTGAAATTTCATTGCAGCAACTCAAAATGGGTCTCAGTAGTTTGTATGACCCCCCCCCCCCCCCGTGCTTTGTATGCGTGCCTGACCACGTCGGGGCGAGCTCCTAATGAGATGACGGTTGGTGTCCTGGGGTATTTCCTCTCAGATCTGGACCAGGGCGTCACTGAGCTCCTGAACAGACTGCGGTGCAACCTGGCAGCATTGGATGGACCGACACATAATGCTCCAGAGGTTTTCTATTGGATTTAGGTCAGGTGAGCGTGGGGGCCATTCATTGGTATAATTTCCTTCATCCTCCAGGAACTGGCTGCATATTCTCCCCACATGTGGCCAGGCATTGTCATGCACCAGGAGGAACCCAGGACCCACTGCACCAGCATAGGGTCGGACAATGGGTCCAAGAATTTCATTTGGATACCTAATGGCAGTCGGGTGCCATTGTCTAGCCTGTAGACGTTTGTGCGTCCCTCCTATGGATATGCCTCCCCAGACTATCACTGACCCACCACCAAACTGGTCATGCTGAACGATGTTACAGGCAGCATAACATTCTCTGCGACTTCTCCAGACCCTTTCACATCTGTTACATGTGCTCAGGGTGACCCACCCTGCTCTCATCTGTGAAAATCACAGGGCACCAGTGGCAGACCTGCCCATTCTGTTTTTCAATGGCAAATGTCAATCAAGCTCCACGGTGCCAGGCAATGAGCACAGGGCCCATTAGAGGACGACGGGCCCTCAGGCCACCCTTGTGAAGTCTGTTTCTGATTGTTTGGTCAAAGATATACACACCAGTGGTCTGCTGGAGGTCATTTTGTAGGGCTCTGGTAGTGCTCATCCTGTTCCTCCTTGCACAAAGGAGCATATCTGGTCCTGCTGATGGGTTAAGGACCTTCTACGGCCCTGTCCAGATCCCCTAGAGTAACTGCCTGTCTCCTGGAATCTCCTCCATGCTCTTGAGACTGTGCTGGGAGACACCGAAAACCTTCTGACAATGTAACGTATTGATGTGCCATCTAGGAGGAGTTGGACTGCCTGTGCAACCTCTGCAGTGATGGCGAATCTTGGCACCCCAGATGTTTTGGAACTACATTTCCCATGATGCTCTACACTGCAGAGTTCATGAGCATCATGGGAAATGTAGTTCCAAAACATCTGGGGTGCCAAGGTTTGCCATCACTGCTCTATAGGGTCCAAGTATCGCCTCATGCTACCAGTAGTGACATTGACACTAGCCAAATGCAAAACCTAGTGAAAAACTGTCAGAAAAGATGAATAGGAAAAAAAAAAAATCAGTGACCTCCACCTGTAAAACCATTCCTGTTTTGGAGGTCCTCTCATTGTTGCCCATCTAGTATACCTGTTAATTTCATTAACACCAAAGCAGCTGAAACTGATTAACAACCCCCTCTGCTACTTAGCTGACCAGATCAATATCCCAGGAGTTTAATTGACTTGGCGCTATACTCTGATTAAAAAGTGTTCCTTTAATTTTTTTGAGCAGTGTATAATGAGGCCTCATGCACACTGGGATCTGAGCAGAAGGCACAGGCATACCATTCAGCCCTGCTGCTGGTAGCCTGCATAAAACTCTATGAAAGGTTGAAAGCACACATAGTGCACAAGTCAGATGTATGTAGTACACACAGTGCAGAGGTCAGGTGGATGCAGCACACAGAGTGCAGATGTCAGGTGGCTGTAGCGTGCAGATGTCGGGTGGCTGTAGCGTGCAGGGGTCGGGTGGCTGTAGCGTGCAGGGGTCGGGTGGCTGTAGCGTGCAGGGGTCGGGTGGCTGTAGCGTGCAGGGGTCGGGTGGCTGTAGCGTGCAGGGGTCGGGTGGCTGTAGCGTGCAGGGGTCGGGTGGCTGTAGCGTGCAGGGGTCGGGTGGCTGTAGCGTGCAGGGGTCGGGTGGCTGTAGCGTGCAGGGGTCGGGTGGCTGTAGCGTGCAGGGGTCGGGTGGCTGTAGCGTGCAGGGGTCGGGTGGCTGTAGCGTGCAGGGGTCGGGTGGCTGTAGCGTGCAGGGGTCGGGTGGCTGTAGCGTGCAGGGGTCGGGTGGCTGTAGCGTGCAGGGGTCGGGTGGCTGTAGCGTGCAGGGGTCGGGTGGCTGTAGCGTGCAGGGGTCGGGTGGCTGTAGCGTGCAGGGGTCGGGTGGCTGTAGCGTGCAGGGGTCGGGTGGCTGTAGCGTGCAGGGGTCGGGTGGCTGTAGCGTGCAGGGGTCGGGTGGCTGTAGCGTGCAGGGGTCAGGTGGCTGTAGCGCGCAGATGCCAGGGGTCCGATGCCTGTAGCGCACAGAGTGCAGAAGGATGTAGCACACAGAGCTCAGAGGTCAGGAGTATGTAAATCGCAGAGGTCAGGACAGCACCACTATAGCACACAGTAGTGATGTAAAGGTTGGTGAAAGCAGTCATTCCGTGCAGCAGTAGACACAGGAGATCAGACAGTCAGAGCAGGTTTCAGAAAAACAAAAGGGGCTTAAAAATCATAGAAAAAAAAAAAAAATAATAATTGCAAAAAAAAATTTTTTTTACTCACCTCTAAATGCCTGTTGCTAGGGGGTCCCTCGAAGTCTGCCACCTTCATTGCCCGGGCAAAACGTCACTTCCCCCTCGGCGCCGCACAGTCATCTGGGACCTGTCATGTGTCCCAGATGACTGAGCGTCAAATCACGGCGCCGCTCGCGCATGCCCAGTGGGTGCCCGGCTGTGAAGCCACAGCCGGGTTCCCACATTAGGAATGTCGGCGCCGTGAGCGGCTCGGGGAACGAGGGGGGGTCCTCGTTCCCCCGCATCGCTGGACCCCAGGACAGGTAAGTGTCCGATTTTTAAAAGTCAGCAGCTGCAATATTTGTAGCTGCTGACTTTTAGAAAAAAAAAAAAATAATTTCCCCAGGACGGAGCTCCACTTTAAGGGAACATCATTCCGTAGTGCAGACGGTGGAGAGGCGATTGTTTACTTTTTCTCCTTTACAGGGATGTCTTTTTAGCCAATTTTCTTTATCTAACATGGTTGCTTTGCTTTGAGCTGCTTTGGTAACTGAGGTACCTAATTGCTTCAGTCCAGATAATGTTTAGTTGGTTTATGACTTCTGTCTGCAGTACAAGAACTAAGACCAAGGTTTATCATAATGAGGCCGCAGGTCCAGCTTTTTATCCTCCTGAAATTTTTAGTTTTTGCAGTTCTGTGTTGTACAATGTAGAAGCGAGCTAATGAGCTCTTCAGGGAAAGCTGACCAAAACCACTATTGTAGGAGCAGTGAAGTCCAAGGCCACCATGACACCTGTTGGACTAGAGTCATTACTGATTCATTTTTACGGAGTTGCAGCATTTTCAGCAGTGCACCACTATGTACGCTTTGTTGTGCTATACTTTACATATACGTTGTACATTCACATCGGTCCCTACCCTCAAGGAGCTTATAACCTAAGGTCCCTACCACATTCATACATATACTAGGGCCAATTTTAGACAGGATCCAATTAACCTACCAGCATGTCTTTAGAGTGTGGGAGGAAACCGGAGTACCCGGAGGAAACCCACGCAGGCACAGGCGAACCTGCAAACTCCAGGCAGATGGTATCGTGGTCGGGATTCGAACCAGCAACCCTTTTTGCTGCTAGGTTAAGGTGCTAACCACTCTGTGTGTGTGTGTGTGTGCATTGGGGTGTATTTATAAAAAAAAATGCATGTACAGTCTTTCAGTGGGAAGGCAGCAAAAAACGAATCTTATTAGGCTATCTCCTGTGCTGGTTGAATACTTTTCATTGATTTAAATAGCAAAATATCTGATTTGGCCACTAAATGGCGCAATATAGCCATCTTTGCGCCATCTTGTGGCCAGATGTGGTATTTACTGTTTTTAAATCAATGAAAAACAATCAACTAGCATAGATAATAGCCTAAGGCCACTTTCACACGGCCGATCCATTCAGATCCGCCTGTCAGTTTTTCAGGCGGACCTGAACGGATGCTCCATAGAGGTCTATGGAGCGTCGGATGTCAGCGCTGACCTGTCCGCTGACATCCGACCTGCTCCGATCCGAAAAAGTGTGACGGAGGAAAAAGCTATTTTTGCATCCGTCATCGGATCAGATGACAACGGACTCTAAGGTCCGTCATCACCCGATCTCCCATAGGGGAGAGCGGTGCTCTGGCAGGTCCGTCCCTGTACAGTGTGCAGAGACGGACCTGTCATCTTCCTGCTCAGCGGAGATCACTCCTGGCGATCCCCGCTGAGCAAGCGAATATCCACGGTGCGGATCTGCACTGATCCGCCCCATGTGAAAGAAGCCTAAGAGCAGTCCTTTTTTTTTTTTTTGCCCTATTTGCACAGAATGTACTTTTACTTTGCTGAAGAGGAGCATCGGCCTTATTCACTCCACTCCAATAGGGACACACCTTGTGGGTGGGGTGGCCTTATTCTATGAAGTCAAAAGCTCACTTTTATTATGAACTTTCATAAATAGGTTACAAGTTTTTAAGCATACACTCTTGAAGGTGTTAAACCCGTTGCAGTACAAAAAATAATAAGAGTATGGGACTTTAAATGAGGCAGGCTCAAACACATCTAAATTCAAAAAAATAATAAAAAAGTACAGGACTTTAAATGAGGCAAGCTTAAACACACAACGTAAGAGTAAAAATGTTGTTTATGAATGTCAAATTACGTAACGTTGTATATGACACATAATAGCTCAATGCATATGCAGACATCTAGGAGCATACATATAAACAGTGTAAAACATGATTACCATAACAGGGGAACAATTGTACATATTTCATAAGTGTGATGAAGATAGAACTAGTAATATACAGTTAAATTCATAAAGATATCGATGGAAATGTGAGGGGTTAACGGCCTCAGAATCTTAACGCGTTTCGTCTGTAACCTGACTCATCAGGAGAAATGAGTCAGGTTACAGACGAAACGCGTCAAGCTTCAAAGGATGTTAACCCCTCACATTTCCATCAATATCTTTGAATTTAACTGTATATTACTAGTTCTATCTTCATCACACTTATGAAATATGTACAATTGTTCCCCTGTTATTGTAATCATGGTTTACACTCTGTTTATATGTATGCTCCTAGATGTCTGCATTGGCATTGAGCTATTATGTGTCGTATACAACGTTACGCAATCCGACATTCATGTACAATAACATTTTTACTCTTACGTTGTGTTTGAGCCTGCCTCATTTAAAGTCCTATACAGGGGGTCCCCGGGTTACAAACGAGATAGGGACTGTAGGTTTGTTCTTAAGTTGAATCTGTTTGTAAGTCGGAACAGGTACATTTTTTAAGTGTAGCTCCAGCCAAAAAATCTATTTTTACGTTTTTTTGATAACATAGAGAAGGGTTATCACCCCTGTAACATTTGTTTTGCTGTCTGTGCCCCTGTTCAGAATATTTCACCTCACCTTCTGTCCCAATGACAATTGGATTTTGAAAATTTTGGGTTGTTAGGGAAACATGGACTGGTGATAAAGCATCAGTGGAGACACCTTTTACCCATATTAACTCTTACAGGAGTGAATTTCCCTTCCTAGGGGTGGATTTCCTCTCACTTCCTGTTGTCACACTCCGTTTGTAAGTAGGAGTCGTTTATAAGTCGGATGTTTGTAAGTAGGGGACCCCCTGTACTCTTATTATTTTTTGAATTTAGATTAGGGATGGAGGCGCACTATCCCCTTTCCTTGTGCGCTTCATTTAAAGTCCCAGTATATGGAGATATACTTTTTTTTTTTTTTTACAGTAGATTTGCAGCTCTCAGAAGCATTGGGCTTTATCTGTACATTGTGACAAGGCCAAGGTCATGGAACTCGTGCTATTGAGCCTCCGGTTTGTGCAATGATATCGTTTTGTAAAGCGGTGAGGCCGAATCGCAGCTTGTTTCATTTTATTGTGAAAGCTCGCATTAGCGATAACCCACTCCCGTCCGAGAAAAATGCAGCCTTTTGTAGAGATAAATAAGTTACTTGTCGCAACCTCTGTAATCTGATCTGACTGTAAAGTTGCACTGGCATTTCTCCCACTCCCAGAATCCTTTGTGTTCTTGTACAAGCAACATTTTTATAAGTTGTTTTATTTATTTTTTTCATTTATTTTTTTTTTCCTTTTTAAATTAAAATTCTGTATTGCAAATCAAGATGAAACCAGATCTGGGCTTTGACTTATGAATGAACCCTAAACTTTTCTATAATAACATTGCATGACAAGTAGATTGGCCTACATAAGAGTTGATTTTGTTAGTAGGTAGAAGTGTAAGATCACCTTCAGGACTTTTTTTTTTTTTTTAACCACTTGACTCTGGAAAGTTTTATCCTCTTCATGACCAGGCCATTGTTTGCTATTCAGCACTGCGCTACTTTAACTTGCAATTGCACTGGGAGGGTCGCTAACTGACACTGATGTTGCTAGTAATAATAATACATTGATCAGTGATAATACTTTACACTGGCACTGTACTAATGACACTGTCTGGGAAGGGGTTAACATCAAGGGGTTAACTGTGTGTGCCAAACAGTGTGTAATGTGTGCTGCTTTCGGGACTGGCTGTTTTTTTTTTCTCCTGCTTTCCAGGGAGAAGAAACAGCTAGATCTCTGTTAACTGTACTCAGAGCTGTTTTTGTAAGCACATAACTCTGTGTGTGATTGGACACAGCCAATTGGGTGATTTCAGCCCAAATCATTGGCTGAAATCGGCTGCCAAACTCATGCTATGTTCAATCACAGCATGAGTCAGCAGGGGGGCCCCAAACCCGGAGGAAGGCCGTCACGTACATGAACTCGCCTGTACTCATGTGCAAGCTCTAATTCATCGCAAAGGTGTTCTATCGAGGTAAGGTCAGGAGTCAAGTTCCTCCAACCCAAACTCGCTCATCCATGTCTTTATGGACCTTGCTTTGTGCTCTGGTCCAAATCATTATGGTGAGGGATTATGGTGTGGAGTTGTTTTTCAGGAGTTTTTCAGGAGTTTTTCAGGAGTTGGGCTTGGCCCCTTAGTTCCATTGAAGTAAACCCTAATGGGTTTACTTCCTCTTTGTTTCCCTGCAAAGGTAAAGCATAATGGACTACTGCATTGCATAGTAACCCATTATATGTCACTTACCTGACACAGGAGCCAGCGAAGTCACCGCTGTCCCCTCTTCCACAAAGCGTCCATCTTCCTTCCGGGCATCGCTGCTCCGGCGCTGTGAGTGGCCGGAGCAGCGATGACGTCACTCCGGCGCATGGGAGCTGTAAGTGACGGCATGTTTGCCTTCTCTTGCGGCGCGCCCAGTGTGCCTGCGCCGTTGTCTATGGCGCGCATACGCCATAGACAACGTTGACCTTTTTTTGTAAAATATCTCCTTAACCGTGTAGGTTAAGGAGATATTTCTTGGACCTACAGGTAAGCCTTAATCTAGGCTTACCTGTAGGTCAAATGGTCTGTAAGGATTTACAACCACTTTTAAGGCATCAGCATACCAAGACATTGCTTCCAACTTTGTGGGGACAGCGTTTGGGGATGGCCTCTTCCTGTTCCAACATGACTGCGCACCAGAGGACAAACCAAGGTCCATAAAGACTTTCTTGTTAAAAAAAGGTCCATAAAGACATGGATGAGCGAGTTTGGGGTGGAGGAACTTGACTGGCCTCCACAGAGTCCTGACCTCAACCCGATAGAACAACTTTGGGATGAATTAGAGCGGAGACTGCGAGCCAGGCCTTCTCATCTACATCAGTGCCTGATCTCACAAATGCACTTCTGGAAGAATGGTCAAACATTCCCATAGACACACTCCTAAACCTTGTGGACAGCCTTCCCAGAAGAGTTGAAGCCGTTACAGCTGCAAAGGGTGGGCCAACTCAATATTGAACCCAACGGACTAAGACACCAATAAAGTTCATGTGCGTGTAAAGGCAGGTGTCACAATACTTTTGGTAAGTGTGTGTGATATACATTTTTATTTTATTGGAAGGCTGGTGACTTCATATCTCCCCATCCTGTTAATCAGTAGAGCACCAGCTGAAGGTGTATCACAGGCCTATATGCCATTGGACGGCTCAGACACACCTTTCTGTGGTTAAAAAGAGAGAATAAAGTACAGCGACCTGGGATGACACGCAATTTGCAGATTCTTAATCTGAGATAACATCTTGTGGCTTTGTGGTATGTGAGCACCTGTTATAAATATTCAGCTGACACACAACTCTAGCATGGTGACTTGCAGAATTCCCTGTAGACACAACAGATATCACAGTAAGGAGGAACAGGAAGATTTGCATGGTGGGCCTTCTGGTACACACATTGAAGTAAAACGTCACTTCGCTATGACCCCAATGTTACTATCTATCCCAGTACATCGCCTTGTTGGAAGTCATGATGGCCACTGAGTTGATGGAGACTACATTATATGACAGCTGGCCATACATTGTTAAAGAGGGTCTATACTCTAGAAAGAAAAAAATAAAAGTAATAAGCTACAAATACAGTAACTGCTGACTTTTCAATAAAAGGACACTTACCTGCCCAGGGATTCAGTGCTGTCCTCACCCAGGCTGGTTCTTCACCAATCTTCAGGTCCCTGGCATCGGCATGTTTACTAAGGGAAGCTTGCTGTGACTCTTGGTGGCTTCACAGCCGGCTTTCTACTCTGCATGCGCGAGCTGTGCTGTACTTTGTGGATGGTCCTGCAGCCTTCTAGGGATATGTGACTTGTCCCAAAAGGCTGCGGGCACAGAGAGGTGTGGGCCAAACTAGGCGAGCGGGTACCTGTCAAAACTAGGTACCGTATATACTCGAGTATAATCTGACCCGAATATAAGCCGAGGCACCTAATTTTACCACAAAAAACTGGCAAAACTTATTGACTCGAGTATAAGCCTAGGGTGAGAAATGCGCAGCTACTGGAAGTGGAAAAGAGGGTCAACAATGCCCATTTGCAGCCTCACTGTGCTCATTTGCAGCCATAGGTCCCCCGAACTTTAAACTTGGCAGTGAAGGGTTCCTAGAGGCCCCCTAGCTGCAGCCAAAATTTAGGGTCTCTGGACCTAAAGGGTCCCGAAATGACATTGCTGCAGATGGACACATTTGACACTTTGGGGCCCTGTATCTTGGGGCCACTTGGTGCTAGGAACCCCAAATTTGGATATGTTGTAGTGTTGGTTCCACTGGGTTTGCACACCAAATTCCTAGCACCAAGTGGCCCCGAAATACGGGGCTCCAAATTTGGGATTCCTAGCACCAAGTGGCCCCGAGATACGAGGCCCCAAAGTCGGGTCGGAAAATGTAATTTTTTGCTGCAGAAAAGTGCTTGACTCGAGTATAAGCCGAGGGGGGCACTTTCAGCACAAAAAAATGTGCTGAAAAACTCACCTTATACTCGAGTATATACGGTACCTGCTCCCCAAAAAATTTTTTATTGTGCCAAATACGGTAGAAGGGGGCAATAAGTACATGAAACGAATGCCCCTTTTTAGGGTGAAGTTCTCCTTTTGATCTGGCCATACAGGGGTCGAAATCAGTAAAAAGAAAACGAATTTAAGGAAGAAGGTTCTCCAGTCTCAATTGTATTACTTCTGAGCAATATCTAATAGTTTATTAAAATCCAGAACCAGGATAGAATTTAGAAATCCAAGATGAGAACAATGCCAATGACTGGCTCATTATATAGTTGATGATTTCATTATTGAAAATTTCAGTTTAAGTAAATGTAAACCTAACCACTAAAATCTCAGATAAGCTTTAACATGTCAATGCCATTTTAAAATAATTGATCAATATTTTGTTTTAAATCTGCATCAGTCATTAAAATAATAGTTACTGGTCCTGCCATGAAGGTCCTTTCAAGGCACTTCCTGTTACAGGGTGGCAACGCTTTGTCCCTGTCTCCAAACTGTACTCCTGCATTGTTATCCTTTCCGTCAGGCTCCTAGTGGCGACTTCAAGTGTCTTTTTCTCGGTATACGTTACTTAACCACTTCCGGACCGCCGCACAACGATGTACGTCCTTACTTTGAAGGGGGATATCATTGTTATGGCAGCAGCTAGCTGCCATAACCCCGGTACCCTCTTCTTCAGCCGGCGGTCCGGTTTACGATAAGAGTGGTCTCTGCGGCGGATTCGCCACAAGATTACTTTTATCGGAGTTTGGAGAGGGCCCGCCACGCTCTGGTGCCCTCCGCCGCTGCCAACGGCAATTGGATCTTCACCCTTGCTGGGCATGGAGACGAGTGAGGGGAAGATGGCCCCCATCCGTCTCCATAACAAAGCAGGGTGGAAGCGACGTCAAAACATCACTTCCGCCCATAGCTCTTTAAGCGGCATTTAACCGCTTCCCGACCGGCCACTGCATATATACGTCAGCAGAATGGCTCGGGCAGGCAGAATCACGTACCTGTACGTGATCGTGCATGTGCCTGCCCGTGGGTCGCGCGCGCGCCGCTAGCGGCGCGCTCGCGACCCGGTCGGGAGCTCCGTGACCCCGGCCGCGGGACCAGCGGACCCGATCGCCGCTGGTATCCCGCGATCGGGTTACGGAGCGGAAGAACGGGGAGAGGTCTATGTAAACAAACCTCTCCCCGCGCTTCCTACACTGACTGTCAGTGATCGGCGGTTCCCTGTCATCGGGAACGCTGATCAATGACGTCACACGTACAGCCACGCCCCCCTACAGTAAACACAACACATCACGTCACACTGACTCCTCCCCGCCCCCTTGTGGTTAACCCCCTAACTACAACTGTCATTTACATAGGAATCAGTGCTATTTAAATAGCACTGATTTCTGTATAAATGACAAATGTCCCAAAAATGTGTCAAAAATGTCTGATGTGTCCGCCAAAATGTCGCAGTCACAATAAAAATCGCTGATCGCCGCCATTAATAATAAAAAAAAAAATATTAATAAAAATGCTATAAAACTATCCCCTATTTTGTAAACGCTATAACTTTTGCGCAAACTAATCAATAATCGCTAATTGCGATTTTTTTTACCAAAAATATGTAGAAGAATACGTATCGGCCTAAACTGAGGAAAAAAAATGTTTTTTTATATATTTTTTGGGGATATTTATTATAGCAAAAAGTAAAAAATATTGCATTTTTTTCAAAATTGTCGCTCTATTTTTGTTTATAGCGCAAAAAATAAAAACCGCAGGGGCGATCAAATACCACCAAAAGAAAGCTCTATTTGTGGGAAAAAAAGGACGCCAATTTTGTTTTGGAGCCACGTCGCATGACCGCGCAATTGTTAGTTAAAGCGACGCAGTGCCGAATTGCAAAAAGGGGCCTGGTCCTTTGGCTGCCAATTGGTCCGGGGCTGAAGTGGTTAAAAAAAAGATTTTTTAAATGACTATTTTTTTTTTTTTTACTTGCATTTAAGTGTAACAATGAGCTCTGAGGTCTTTTTGACCCCAGATCTCAAATTTAAGAGGTCCTGTCATGCATTTTTTCTATTATAAGGCATGTTTACATTCCTTGTAATAGGAATAAAAGTGACACTTTTTTATTTTTACACTGTTTAAAAAAAAAAAAAAGGTGAAATAAATAAGAAAAACGTTTTTTTTTTTAAACGCACCCCATCCTGCCGAGCTTGCATGCAGAAGCCAATGCATAAGTGAGTAGCGCCCGCATATGAAAACGGTGTTCAAACCACACATATGAGGTATTGCCACAATCAGTAGAGCGAGAGCAACAATTCTAGCCCTAGACCTCCTCTGTAACTTAAAACATGCAACCTGTAGAATCTTTTAAACGTCGCCTATGGATATTTTTAAGGGTAAAAGTTTGTCGCCATTCCACGCAATTTTGGAGCGTGACATGTTGGGTATGAATTTACTCGGCGTAACATTATCTTTCACAATATAAAAAAAATTGGGCTAACTTTACTGCTGTCTCATTTTTTTAATTCAAAAAAGTGTTTTTTCCAAAAAAAAGTGTGCTTGTAAGACGGTGTGACAAAGTATTGCAATGGCCGCCATTTTATTCTTAGGGTGTTAGAAAAAAAATGTATAATGTTTGGGGGTTCTAAGTAATTTTCTAGCCTAAAAATTTTTTTTTTAACTTGTAAACAACACATCTCAAAAAGAAGCTCGGTCCTTAAGTGGTTAGGGCCCGCTGTTGTCACCATCAGGAAATCTGCCCTGCAAAGCAACCGTCACTTGAGTGCATGCAGACAGGAAGTGGTTGCAAGTGGGCTGCAGAAAGTCAGCATAAGAAAGTGAAAACAGCTTGTATTTTATAAAATGACTTCTTATTTATGATACACAATGGTTTAGCAAACTAAATGCCAATCGGTAAGGATTTACCTCTGCTTTTAAAGAGATTTGACATTAGATGTAGAAGGCAGAGAGTTTTTAATGTAATGTGTTAGAATGAATTACTTTTATTATTATATAATCGATTAAAGTTAATCAATTACATCTGTATATATAAAAATAAGCTACTGAAACTATTGCATGTTTATAAATGAAATATATTTAAAGGTTTTATCTTATATTGATATTTTGGTTATGGAAAAATTGTGGTGGGTTGAATCATCCCCCTGGCCTCTAGTGTTTTGGGGACTACAATTATACAATTTATCTCCAAGAGATTCTGACTCGCAGATGTGGAATCTCACTCCCCTTGTTGCAGGAAGATAAATTAACAATAAAGATAATCTGTCACTTTGCCTACTGGGGAGGAAATGACTGGTTCTCTTGAACACACACACACACACACACACACACACACACACACACACACACACACACACACACCTTCCCTTTGCAGCAAGGGCCACACATATAACAGGGCCAAAGGCTATGGTTTTGGAGATCTAGTTGCAGGAGTACCCGAGAGTTATAAGCCAGCTGGTGAGTGAGACCATCAAACGCCACCTGTAACTCAAATCACTTTTTGGTCAGAGCCCTTCTCTATTTTGGATACACAACCACACACACACACATTGCTTCCCTTTGCAGCAAGGGCCACATGTATAACCGGGCCCTAACAGGGCCATAGGCTATGGTTTTGGAGATTTAGTTGCAGGAGTACCCAAGAGTTATAAGCCAGCTGGTGAGTGAGACCATCAAACTCCACCTGTAACTCCAATAACTTTTTGGTCAGAGCCCTTCTCTATTTTGCTAGTTGTAAAATTACATTATTGTCATTTATATGTTCGTTGCACACACATCCATTATGATCGTAAACATGTTTCAGTATCTGATTATAGTGGTCAGTAAAGATATTTACCTTTTATTCAGTATATTATAAGCCCTTTTGTCCATTCTATTTTAGGATAAGAAAATCATAACCTCTCAACCATCAAGAGGACCAAGTGCCTTTATACCTGAAAAAGAGGTAACACTGAGCGGTGTAACGTGATAGTGGTGAAGGGACAGGATCAAGCTTCATGCACAAAATATATTTGTCACAGATTTGCCCTCTTAAATTATATTATATTAAAGATTAATTCCATTCTGTTAAAAAAAAAAAAAAAAAAGGATTAATCCCAGGCAACTTTAAAACCTAACCTTTTAAAAAACACTATTGTGCTCATTCACATATAGTAAGTAAAGCTTAACTCCAGAATATAAAAAATACACAAACTAATTCAGCTCTGTATTCATTAACCACTTAAGGACCGGAAGGATTTGCCCCCTTAATGACCAGGCCATTTTTTATGATTCGGCACTGCGTCGCTTTAACTGACAATTGAGCGGTTGTGCGACGCTGTACCCAAACAAAAGTGACGTCCTTCCCCCCCCCCCCCCCCCCCCACAAATAGAGCTTTCTTTTGGTGGTATTTGATCACCCCATCATTTTTAATTTTAAACAAAGAGTGACAATTTGGAAAATAATTATTTTTTTTTTTACCTTTTGCTATAATACATATCCAAAAAAAAAAAAAAAAAAATATATATATATACGATATATATAAAAAAAATTTATTCATCAGTGTAGGCCGATATATATTTGTCTACATGTTTTTGGTAAAAAAACACAATAGGAGTTGCTTCTCCTCCTTTTAAGGCCTCTTGCAGCTTTAAAAAGCTCAGTACAGCTTTTTTTTTTTTATTTTTTTTTTTTTTTACTGAGCTAAAATACAGCCAATTAATTGTAATGTGCCAATGCACACAGGCGCCTACACGTTTTTGTTTGCGCGACTGTGTGCATAGGCACATTACAATTAATGGGCTGTTTTTTAGCTCAGCAAAAATAAAATAAGCTGTACTGAGCTTTTTCAAGCTGCAGTGTGCAAGAGGCCTTAATGTCCAGTCACAGGCTGGCAGAGAGACAAGACCTTTTAAATGTTATTTACATCTAAGAGAAAAAAACATCAGACAGACCTCTGCTGTGTGGCAGAGCTGTATAAATCTCTAGACAGGCTGGACAGAATTTTTAAACACAATGGTACGTAGGTAAAGTAGTTCCCTGATGGGTATTTCATCTCTGCATTTTTATTTTTGCTTGGAGTTCAGCTGTAATCCTACATGCCAGGTGAAAATATAATCTTACATTCCAGATAGATTAAAAAAAAAAAAAAACACAATTAAACCCAGTTATGTATTCATTAAAATGTAATTTATTGCTACATAAAGTTATAAATATCTGAATCTGTCTTGATGTTCTCTTTGTAACGCTATACATCAGCAGCACTTTCACGGGGAGAGGGCAGCTCAGCAGAGTCAATCTGGGTGCTATTACTTTGCATAGTGCTGCCAGTCAAAAGCCCAAACATACTAATACTAGTAGTAGGAAAGTAAAGCTGGTCACACACGGCTCAAATTTTGGATGGTTCATTTAAAAATTTGAGCCATGGGTGGCGTGCTGACACCATCCAGCATGACAAATTGCAACTGGAATATCGAAGTAGCCGGATGGAAAAAGAGTTGTCCAAACAACGGCTGCATCCAATGAGCTGCAGTCAGTGTTTGAGTGTTCTGACAGCCGCAGGTGACGGCTGTCAGAATACATTAGCTGGCAGCAGGAGATTCTCTCTGTGTGGATAAACTATCCCAACATAGAAAGGAAAAACATTTGGTTCTTTGCCACTAATGAGAACTTAAATATAAATAATTCTGCGTATTGAGTGAGATGAGCAATAGGAGAAGATCCCTTTTTATAAAAGGTAAGATATAACCTTACCATATACGAAAACATATATTTTTTTATTTCATTTTATCACTTTAAATATTTTTTAAAAATCCTCTCTTTGTTCCCCTCCTTGTGGCAAACAACCATGTTATAACAGTCACACCCTATTACACTGCACTTATACATGTATTTTAATAGTTGTGAGTGTATATCACTCACAATCATAAGTCACAAGATGACAGTGTATGTATAACCCTAAAGACCTCCTTGTATAAACATTATCATATCGAATATCACCAATCTATAATATAAATCTGTCGAAATACAATACAGAAACGATATATACCTAGAGATATAGATGAGTGACAATGAGTGAAATCTCATTCATGGTTCAACCCCCTAGGTATCCTGCTTTGCAATTTGAAGATCCAAAATACCTCTCTTTTACAGAGAAGGCGACACACATCACCTCTTTTCCGGGGAACTTTCACCTTTTCGATCACCTGTACTTGTACAAGTGACAGATTGCCTCCATATGCAGAGTTGAAATGGCGAGCTACATTGGTGGATTTACATCCTCTAATATCTGCTAAGTGCTCACGAAACCTGTCTCTGAGCCTACGAGTGGTCCTCCACAACGTACTGCATAGATCATGCTCCACATGTGGCATACACCCCATAACTAGTGTTACAATTGTAAAATTTATCAATATTATATTGTTTGCCATCAACCGAAGAGCAAAAAATTTCACCCCACAGACAATCACGGGAACCACATTTTGAAGTTCCCCTTACAGTGAAGCCAAGTTAAAGATTGTGTAGGCATATCCTTTGACACAAAAAAAGGACAGCAGAGGGCACATCTGAGTGTAGCCGTATAAAAAATGTATTTATTCACAGGGCAATTAGCAGCTTACAAGACAATGTCGTGATATCAGGCATGTACAATGTAGCAATGTCATTCAGGGTCAGCTTCCAGGGATGGACCTTCGCAGAACAGGATGAGCTACCTTGGGAGGGAACGCAGCACCTGTAGCTGTAATGGAAAGGAGACACCACCAGGGGCAGCAGATTAATGGCCGGAATACACGGTTAGAAAATCAGCTGATCGCTCGACAGCCGACCAACGAAACGGCATTCGTTGGTCGAAATTGTTGCCAACATTAACCCATCGAAAAAATGGTTAAAAGAGCAATCGATTTAATACATAGTGTTGACGTTTCACGCACAAGTGGAAGTGATGTAGTGTGCGTGTGATCTTGTAGCCTTCCGCTTATGCGTGCTAATGTTTGAGAGATTTTTTTTTTACTGACGCCAAACCAACAAAAAGAATATCGTTACTTGTCAAACGATACTACACAATTTTTCCATTTTTTTTTTTCAATCAAACTTTTTCATTTACAATATCGATATCGGGTAGTACTTGTTGGGCATCAATGAGTATAAAATCGGCGATCGTTTTCAGAACGGAAATTTTCAGCCGATATTCTTATTGTGTATTCCTACTATAAGGCTGGGTTGAATTTCATTTTTTTTTTTTTTTTTTTTTAATTCTTTATTTCAAATTTTCTTTAAAATGCATACATCATTATTCCCTCCACAACATATGGAGAAGAATTAACATCCAGAAAGCAAAGGAAAAAATATACAAACGCATTTCACATTTTCCACCCACGCCCCCCCCCCCCCCTCCCTTCCCGCCCCTGTCCCTGTCCTGCAGAAACGCGTTACATGGGTGCGGCCCCTGCCAGAGGTAAAACAATAATTGTCGTCCCTACTTCATGATTTCTTCTGCGAATCTCCATGAGTCTTTGAAGAGTTCCCAACTTTCCCATTTCCCCCGAACCTCTTCTGCTCTGTATACTTCAGGGGTTTCTATTTTTTGCTGATGGTTTACTCTGTTTATCCATTCTGCTATACTCGGGCTCTCTAATTCCCGCCAATGCCCTGCAATGAGGTTTTTTGCTTCATTTAGGAGCGTCGGGGTTATTGAGGACTTGTATTGTCTCATGGGCATATCCGTCCCGTGAAACAGCACCGTCCAGGGGTCCTGTGGTATGATTTTCCCTGTAATTGTTTTAATTAAATCCAATGGGTTGAATTTCAAATGAATTTTCTTTAGAGAAATCTTTATCTAAGAATTTTCATTCATATTTTGCACCATTAGTGGACTGCAGCAACAGCCAATTTTCGCGCGGCCATCGAATTTGAGTAATCTGACATGTTGGAATTTTTTTGGAAAAACAAACGATTTTCTAATCAATGATGGGAGAATCGTGCGAGAAATGTAATCGAAAAAAAAGAAATACGCATGTGCAAGAAAAGAAGATTCCCAGCCACAAAAATTCTATTCTGTAGCAACATGAGGTGAAATTGAAGGCTTGGTTGGTCGAATTTCAAAATCAATGGTGGCACCATCGGATCACAAAACACACAAATTTTTGGGTTTTTGAAAGAAAATGATTTCAAAATTCGACCATGTATGGCCAGCCTAATGCCGCGTACAGACAATCAGGACATTCCAACAACAACACCGTGAATTTTTTCCCGACGGATGTTGGCTCAAACTTGTCTTGCATACACACGGTCACACAAATGTTGTCGGAAATTCCAAACGTCAAGAACGCGGTAAGGTACAACACGTACGACGAGCCAGTAAAAATGAAGTTCAATAGCCAGTGCGGCTCTTCTGCTTGATTCCGAGCATGCGTGGACTTTTGTGCGTCGGAATTTCCGACAACATGTTTTGTTGTCGGAAAATTTGAGAACCAGCTCTCAAACATTTTGTTGTCGAATATTCAGACTGCAAATGTCCGATAGAGCATACACACAGTCAGAATTTCCAACAACAAGCTCACATCGAACATTTGTTGGAAATTCCGACCGTGTGTACGCGGCATATGTGTAGCAATAGGTGAATGAAAAGCAAGCTCTGCAAGTAGCAAATCACGGAAGGGTTAAGAACCTTATAAAATGTGGATCTTCCACCTCACGTTGGTCAGATCGTCCATTAATCATCCAGATGTAGAGGGGTTTAGCTGTCACTGGAGCCTATGGATGTGGATGGGAACCCTGGAGAGCACTGGGAGACCACAAGATGGCCGATGGTGGAGAGCACATGGCTCAGGAAGTGTGTCGTGTGTGGTCGTGGTTACACGTTTCAAGAAGGGGCTGCCTCTTTCTCAAACCAATATAGATACAATTAAAATACAATATAGCACAGCACAGACTGGTGAATCAAATGAGGATGTTTATCATATGTAAAGACTTGATACCTAAGGCCCCTTTCGCACGGGCTGTCCGATCAGGTCCGCCTGTCCGCCTGTCAGTTTTTCAGGTGGACCTGATCGGACTTTGCACTCTCCCCTATGGAGCGGCGGATGTCAGCGGTGACATGTTCGCTGACATCCGCCGCTACCCCATCCTGCCTGCAAAATCCAGATGGATATTGGTCCTATTTTCTATCCGTCTGGTGGATCGGATGAAAACAGACTGGCGGCCCATTTTCACCCGATTTCCCCATAGAGGAGAGCTGGACTGTGTCCGTCTCTGCTCTGCACAGTGAGCGGAGACGGACCTGTCATCCACATGCTCAACCGGGATCAACGGATCGATCCCCGCTAAGCAAGCGGAGTCCGCCAAACGGTGGCGCCCGTGGGAAAGGGGCCTAAGGGATTTCCTCTATGCATGCTTCATCTGTCTTTAGTTTAAATCCCAAAAGCGGCATAGCCAAAATGGAACCCAGAGAGCATAAAAAAAATTAGTTCTAATAGTTCCCTTTTGTATCCAAAACCAGAAAAGTTTTGGCTGGACGTACCCTTTAAATTAGAGTCAGGAGCTGCCTTTTGATATACAGCATTCCCCCTTCAGTCTCAGTCATGGCGCTCTGTAATTCTCTAGTTTCTGTGTGATCGGGGTCACTGGGTTTGTCTAGTAAAGTGAGAGGCCTGCTGAGCTTGCAGCTCCAGTCAGTTGGAAAATATAGGCTCTGTGTGTATATTCTAACTAAAAATACTCCCAGAAGGGCTGTAAAGGGACAAGGATTACAATTAATGTGTGCTATGATAAATCTCTTTTCAATGTCGGGAAGCAGTGTGAGGCTAAACATCAGATCGATGTTTAAGAATCACTCTTTAATGCTATGCGCTTAATAAAATGTATTTTAAGTAAAGCTGTATTAAGTACATGAATTTGTTCTTATATCTGCTGCATGTAGTTCTACTACATTGCACAGTGAAACCAATCTAACACTTAGAGATTACTAAGTGTAAGAGTGAGCAGCAGTGGCGGCCCATCCATAAGGTGTGCCGCCCCCCTAATCCATGCGCCCGGCCCTTACTCTAGAAGCAGGGCGCCGGACGCATGGATTTCAATGGGGGTTTTTTTTTTTGTTTAGAAGCACATGATTAAAGCCTGAAGCTCTAATTGGTGTAAAAAAAAAGGGTGGGCTTGGGGGCGCAGAGCACTGCTGTGTGTGACAATAGCAAATTAATATTCGCTGTTGTCTTCCTGATTCTCCTCCCGACCAATCAGGAAGCGGGTCTTAAGACCCGATTGTCCAAGAGGAGAAGCGACCATATTGGCCGCTGAGGAGGACACCCGGGGGAAGCCGTCGTGAAGCCGCTGAGGAGCAGGGAGATGACTTCATCAGTGTGGCTTTGCACTTTTCTTGACCACTTAGCTTGGGGGTTTGGCTCAGCTGTACTTCAGTGATATGGAGATCCAGACCTAGCTATGCTATTTGGCAGGGGTTCTGGCTAACTTGTACATATGATTTATTTTATGTAATACATGGCCATAACACTTAAATGAGCTCATTGGCCATCTAATTCCAAAGCCATGGGCACGGATATGGAATTGGCTCTCTTTGTGGCTATAACAGCCTCCACTCTTTTGGGAAGGCTCCTTACACAAGACTTTGGAGTGTGTCTCTGGGAATTTGTGTCCATTCAGCCAAAAGAACATTTGTGAGGTCTGGACCCCAAAACTCAAGCATGGCTGACAACACTTAATGGCTGTATCTTACCATGTTCAAAAAACTTTGTTTCTGGATATAGTTTGTATTATTTTATACTGTTTGTATGCATTCGTGTGAATCTTTTTTGCTTATTATATGAAGACGTTTTATTTCTGGCTTGTGAGTGCTGTACAATACTTTTGTGTTTCTGATTCTTTTATATCGCAGCACCTCTACCAGACAAGGTCTGTCTAATTTAAAAACAACACCCTCTCTGAAGTCACACCACTTTTGTGAACATAATAGGTTCACTTTTATCCCCAAAAGAAGAAAAAAATAATATTTTTTAAAAAGGAAAACCAGCAAACCACATTTAGAAAACTATGTGTGTTAAACAATAGCAACATTTAAAATATGCTTTTTCAAAAAATACAGACACTCCTTTGGCCTCATTCCTGACACTTGGATGCTTAGGGAAAGTAATGCTGTTTACATGGAGACATGACTCATAACTGATATTTTAATGCTGGCAAAAAGTATATTTCTTTCTTGTCCGTGCCGGACACAGGGTGTCTTAATCTTGGGGGTTATACTGCCACCAACAGGAGGATTGGACACTCACAAACAACAAAGCCTGTAGGCCAGCCCAGGGTATTGCCCCCTTCCACTACAAGTTTGCGTCAATTGTTTTCTAATGTCCCAGAAGGATGAATGTTCTTGTAAAGACTCTTGTGTTTTTATTATCAATTTTTTTAATAGTCAAGACTATTCTCTACATTCCTGCTGGAGGTTTCCCCTCCAGTCAGAAGCTATCCAGCATGGTCATTCCCAGCCAGCCTAGCCTGAAAATGACCTTTTGGGCACAGGATTCCACCTGGGGCTCTTCACAGGCTTTGTTCTGGTTAGGTTAGATGTGCCTCTGTGTTTGCCCTGACTCTGAAGTCTCAATTAGTGAGTAGGCTGGTTGGGCCAAGAACTGGAAGCTCCATCATTTTTATTGGTTGCTAGGTGCCAATATTCATCATTTGCCATTGACACTGTGGTGCTGATGCCATCCGCTGGGTGAAGTGTCACGCCCACTCGCTCTGCGCTCTAGTTCCTGTCATACAATGTTGAAGCATCTCCTTGCTACAGCTCCTGTTGCCACATGGACCTCCTTTTTTATTCATTCCTACTGCCTGTCTACAGTGACTTTGGCCACCTCCAGCCATCTGACCCTCCGGTAACTGACCCATACCAGGGTTTCTCAAGTACTTGAGTCCTTGTCACTTACCCTGAGCCTGTATGTTGCCTAACTGCTTTGCCACTGCATCATGTCTGATTCTAGACATGGGGACAGTCCTGGTCCTAGGTGCCCCCGGCTCACTTTTTACTAACAAGTTTGGCGGCTACTAATTTCTGCATCATAGAGTCATGTTGCTTTCTCCTGTTAGTCTCTCTCTCTCTCATCTTCCAGTCTACCTAGGCTCTCTATATAGCTGGGTCCTCTGCCCTCTCAGCTGAGTTTTTTACTGTGGTTATGAAGGATTTTTTGACACAATTTACCCAAGCTCTGATATTGGAGGCCAAAATCGCACTTTTGTGGTATCTCCAGCAACACTCAAGTTCTTGTCAGAAGAGCTTACCCTTGATTGGTAACCCCTAAGTGGTTGATGGCCTTATATCCATTTGAGAAGTGGTCTATCCTTTCTGTGGATTTGGCCATATCTCTTGCCCCATTTAACAAGGTGACTACTGTTCCAGTTGAGAATGCATCTGCTTTCCCGGAAAGCAGAACTTTGTTCTCATTGGCAGGTCTAGCCCTGTTCCTAGTGCAGGTTATGATGTTACTTTTTCAGACATTGTTTGACTTCAAAATCTTTAAAAATTATTTAACCATTGATCCTGTGCTCATGGAAGCGCGGAGCAGATGGCTAGGGCATTGAGCTTCAGTTGAATCCTCTCACGTGAGTTTCCCATCAGTACATACAGGGCACTTTGACTGAAATCCTGGAATGTGGAGCTAATTTCTAACAAGCATTTGATCCACATACCCTTCAAGGGGCAACACCTCTCTGTACCATTCCTAGATGTTCTGATTTAAGGATGTTACTGGTGGTAAGAGCACTCCTAAAGAGCCAACTGTGAAGTTGTCTCCCTCTCTGACTGTCAAGAAAGAGACTTTAATTTCTCCACTTCCTCAACTTCAGCATTGTGGACCTCTAACCCATTCAGCACTCCAAGTCTGCCAAATACCTTCCTTTTCTTGTAGGTGTTTCCACTTTTCTGACTGAAGAGATGACTTTTACCTTCGGCATATTGCAGTACATATGCTTGGGTCCAGGAGATGGTTTCCCAGGGCTACAAAAAAGTTTTATTTTCTTGCCCTCTCCCCTTAAACCTTCCTGTGTCTCCTCACAGACTAAAAGTCTCTTCTGGGCCATATGTACATGGTGTCATAACTCCAGTCTCTGCCATGGAGCGGTTCCAGTGATTTTAGTCAAAGCTGTTCACTGTTCCCAAACCTATCCTGGACCTCACAGCTTTGAATGTCTTTATTATGGTCCACAAATTCTGGATGGAATCGACCAAATCTGTGTAATATGTGCTTGCAGCGTATGGGTCCCATCCTGGACACATCTCAGGCCAGAGTACTCCATTGCCAGCAGAAGCTTCAAACTCTCCGGTCTCAGATTCAAACTCTTCACTCCAGAAGCCCCCCGACTCTCCACTTTTACACGACAGACTTGGGACTGATGGTAGGCTCCTTTGTAGCAGTTGCTGGTGCCCAATTTCACTCAATCCCCTGCAACATAATATTTTGTCGTGCGAGAAATCAGTTCTGTCTTTGGACAGGCCAATTTGGTTACCAAGGACGAGGCTATGATAGCTCAAGAATATGGCTCTGGAGTTGGGGAATCTTTTCTTACCATCTTTTTGAATGGGTGGGTCCCAGACACCTTAGAAAGGGGACTTTGCCATCAAAGGAGTCTTGTCTCTCAATCTTACAGCTTCTGACCATTAGGCTGTCCCTTCAGCTTTGGACCAACCTGTTGGATGGCCATCGTATGCAGATTCAGCTGCACAACTCCACGGTTGTGTACGTCAACCATGAGGGAGGAACCAGAAATTTGTTCTGGCAAGAGAGGTAGAGTGCATCTTATCCTGGGTAAAACTGCATGTTCCAACCTTGTCAGCCCTGAACATTTGAGACGTAGACTGATTTCCACAGCCAGCATCATCTTGACCTTGGAGAGTGATTTTTATACCTGCAGTACACCGATTTCACAGTGCATGGGGGTGTGCCAGTACAATTATTGGAGCACAGGAAGGATGTTCTCCTAGCACAGCCAGAAAATAACCACGCTGAGATGAATATGCTCTTATGCCTAGCATGGTCAGTTTGAAATAGTAGAGCAGGGGGACTGGTAGGATCACCAGGTATTTCACACCAAGGAAAGAATTACAAAGAGAACAGGATACTCTTTAACAAAAGTACATGGTACCACAGACGCACATCAGGAATATGAAATGTTGGGGTAACATGTTCTTTACCAGCATGGCTGTTAAAACCCAGATTCCAAGGGATGGGGGCATCTTGGAATTTGGGACTCTAGCTCAAGGCTAGGAAGTCTGCCTCCCTCAATTTCTATCATGGATGTGAAGGACTTTCTATACTTGTGGTTCATTTGGGAGCTTTTACTGCATGAGTTTCTCTGGAAAGTTGAGTCTGCACCAGGCCTTCGGCACCAACTAAGATCAAGTCTGCTCTTTTCATACTGTTTAGGATACTGCTGAGACAAGATCCAATGGACACCCAAGGCGAGGATGCCAAAGTGCATTCCTATCAAGCTGTTAAATTCAGAACTACAAAAAAAAATGATGCAAATTTACAGCCATGAAAAAAGCTAAGGAAAGGGAAAAATAATAAGGGTTAAGTAAAATATTAACTACAAATTTTAGGTTAAAAAAAAAAAAACAATATACTAATTTTATTCTACAATTTGGCCCTTTTATAAATCATGTTTTAGGGACAAAGCATTTTTAAAAATGTGGTGCTAGACACATGAATGAATGCTAATTTTAAAACATTTACACTGAAACAATAAAAAATCAAAACAACACTAGGGAAATAAGGATGTAAAAAAATAACTAATTGGAGTTCGCTGAGGATTAGTAAGAGCAAAAATGTTTAAAAGGTTTTTTTTTTTTTTTTTAATGCACACATAACAGTAATTCATGAATGAAAGCTCCAATAGTGCAGAGCAGGAATGGAGTTGTTAAACAAATTGCTCAGTCCTGCAGATTCCACAGGGGAAAAAAAACATCACTCTCTGTGTCAGCTATGTGCTCTGCTTTGTTTTTCAGGAGCATCCATCCCCTCCCCCCGCCCCCCCTTCACTTCGTGCCTTATGTCCCCATATGCCATTCCTAGATACCAGGAGATATGGTACACTGTACCGTTGTTATACAAGTGTTGATGGCATATTGTTGCACATACATGTGTACACGGTGGGGTTTGCTTTGGTTGGGTAGCCATTATGTCCATATGTATGGTTGGATTTGGCTTCCTCCAAAAATAGGGTTATTCCTGTAGTGCTACCATATATATGTTTATGTACACGATTTATATGTTTATTACATATCTTCCATACATATATTATTTTGGTTTCTGTGATATTTGTTGCTCATGGTCCCCCCCCATGTTTTTCTTCTTCTTTTTCCTAATTTTCCTCCACTTTCCTTTTATGTCTTCGCTCCCTTTTTTTGCACTGTGTAATTTTACCAGTACAAATTAGGTTGGTTTCAGGGTACATACATGGATTCTATGGTTATTTTCCCTCAAAGCCGTGTACAAAATTAAAGTGACACTAAAGCTTTGTTTTTTTTTTAAATAACAAACATATCATACCTTCACTGTGCAGCTCGTTTTGCACAGAGTGGCCCCAAACATCCTTTTCTAGGGTCCCTCGGCGGCTCTTGCGGCTC